>BSWB01000005.1:85974493-87356493 GCA_033239125.1 Fagopyrum homotropicum | reverse complement strand
CAAGAAGCACGGACTCCCAATTTATAGGGTGTAATTCGGTCATGGGCTTCTTGTGATTTCTCCCAAAGAATCGTATCTTATCTAGTTTAAGATAAGATCTTGATCTAAGAAGATAATAAAAAAAAGAAAATGGTAGAAATACTAACCGTAATGGTTGATGCTCCAATTGACTCGTTTTGTGGGAATATTGTGACATATCCGTTTTTTTTTTTTGGATAAAAAAGATAAGATGCGGTGTCGATGAACATAAGGTTGTGATACCACTTTGATACAGGGTATTCATCCGTGTAGTTTGGCTCGAACTTTCGACACCTGAAAGACTCAATAGATAAAAAAAGAGATTGGAAAGAGGGTGATCCTATGTGGAATATATCGATCGATAGATGGATAGATCATGGTCGAACCCTAAGCAACGACCTGGAAGCACAAAAGGACACAATTGGAAGGATCTCTCAAATACACAACCAATTAGGGCTGAGCAAGATCGGTTCGGTTCACCTGAACCGAACCGAGGAATTTCGGTCCGGACCGAACCTAAACCGACAATTTAGGTTCGGTCTTCGGTCCGTGTTTTTTATAATTTCGGTTTCGGTTCGGTTTCGGTCCAAAACCGAAAAAACCGATAAAAAACCAAAAACCGAATTTCATTTAATAAAAAATTATTATAGAATTGTTATTTTTAGTTGTGGCAATTTTTAATTAGTACTTGGTGCTTAAATGAGATTGTTATTTTATCTAGGTTTCAACTCTTTATACTAAAATCATTATAGAATTGAAAATTTTATTTTATTGTTATATAATTGAGATTTTTTAGTTTATAATTTTAGGTTCATTTAGGTCCAAAACCGAAACCGACATAATCGGTTCGGTTTTAGGTTCGCATATTTCAAGTTTTCGGTTTTCGGTCCAAACCGAAACCGAACCTACTTTTATAGGTTCGGTTTTCGGTCCAAGATTTTTGAAAAATCGGTTTTCGGTTCGGTTCGGTTTTTAGCGGTTCGGTTCGGTTCGGGTTTGGACCTATGATCAGCCCTACAACCAATGAAGTTTTGTAGAACACTTCCACTACAACCCAACACAGTAGACAAAGTGTAAAACTATATTTCATGAAAGTGGTATCACAATCGGGAGGACCTATTGATCCAATGGTTCCACCAAACATTTTATGTGTACAGTTATCTTACAAGAAACACAAAGCATCCACCAAGCATTCAAAGTGTAAAACTATCTTTCATGAAATACAAAGCAAATGTTATTGCCTAAAGTTGGTTTAGTTATAGCTTCGGGAGAATTTTTTTTTGGATTCTCCTTAAAATTTTATATTTAGAGTCGAGTTTAGTTGAAGATTGAGAGTTGGGGTTTAGGGCTTCACAGGTGTGTTGTTTTTGCCAAAAACTCTAATTTTTGGAAACTACTCTGTAAAATTTTTTACAGAATCTGATGAGTGTTTTACAAGTTTTCCCACTTCTAATGCTTATCCCCAATGGGAAGTTGTTGGCCAAAAGGAGTCGGATGGAAGTAGATGGGGAATCGAGAGGCAAGTGGCTCCCTAGAACTGATTGTGAGACAATCTGTGGGTGTTGAAGTTGTTGGGTAAGAGGGATATCAACTTCCTTCATCTTCATCTTCATCTTCATTCACCTTCTCCTTCCTAGAAGGGCTAAGTGAAGCCGACTGAGTAGGCTTGGAGTTTAGCGAACCAACACAAAACCGGGAATTCGAGCCATGGTCAAGGCTATTATTACCAACAGAGTTGCCATTGAAGTGCGTGCCTCTCCAATTTCTTTGGCAACAACTTTGGAGCCGGAGGAAACTAGGGTTTTCTAGTGTAGTTGGAGGAACTTCCAATACAACAATGTCGTCAGTGATCTTCCATTCCTTCACAAACTTTCCCATCTACAACACCAAGAACAAAAAAAATTTCTCGAATTTCTGATACTAGCTGCACCAAAAACTCATGAATTATGTGTCCTGTGAGACAATCCGTGGGCAATGACAGCCCTAGTGGGTGCTGAAGTTGTCATCTAAAACAACAATATTTTAGTCATTTGTTGTTTTCAAAGCCCTTAAAATATATTACTACTAAACACGTTTATGCGATATTCAGGTAAAACCCCCACAAATACAAACCACGGATCTCAATCTAAAATCCAAAACTAATTACTAAACAGGGCCTCAGTCTAGGACTTACATCCTAGAGCATATATCACTCAAGAAAAAGTTATGCAACAGAAGCTCGAGATAGAGACATCTGACCAACATCATGTAGTTATCTATCAAACATATGCTAGATTAGGAATATATACAAATAAAAAGGATATCGAGTCACGGTTTATGATGCCTACAAAAAATTCCCTCCTCAAATTGACACTTTGCAAGCTCTAAATACTACTACTACTCTTCTAGACAAAAGAAAAAGAGGTATGGAAAGCCGATAACATACTCTAATGAATGCATCATCACAAGCTCTAAATACTAAACCTTGAACAAGAATCTTAGATCATGGGCAGTGAGGCGAGCAGAAACCCCGCCATTTTCTTCTCCGAATGCAGATGCCACCATTTTCCTCTTCTCTTCCTGCCACAGATTCTTCAAATTCTTATCAACAGATTACGAGGTCAATATCACAAATATGGAAACATATTAACATTCCCTCTAAAATCACATTCAAAATGTTAAAACGCCTGATTAGATCTTCATAAGCACGTGATATAACCTTTTATTGTTTCATATTGGGTTGTTCCTTCATGTTCTATAGTTTCATGCTTTGGTTGTAATTGGGAATGGCGTGCTATGTGTGGAAAGAGTGATGTAGAGGCTGTACCTGGAGAGCTAATATCCGGTCCTCCACAGTGTCTTTTATCGTGAGACGTGAAACAGTTACTGCACGAGTTTGCCCAATTCTATGGGCTCGATCAACAGCTTGATCTTCGGTAGTTGGATTCCACCAGAGGTCCAATAGAATAACATGACAAGCTGCAACCATATTTAGACCCAGATTTCCCGCTTTCAGCGACATCAACATAACATCCACCTGGTATGTCATATACCATAGTTAGCAACAAAAAGTATAGGGGCATTATATTGGGGGTGTGAAGATAACACAAATGATCAATTTTGTTGCTACTATTACAGATTGTAATTAATGCTTGCAGCTCCTAAGGAAACTTTAACACTAAATTTATCATACTGAGCTTTATAATTTTCGAGTAAGAAATCAAACCTCTGGATCTAAATTGAACTCTCTGACAGCTTTGTCTCTTGCAGCCAAACTCATAGTCCCATCTAGTCTCCGATAATGAATGCCGCACTGCTTCAATGACGCTTCCATCAAGTTTAACATACGGGTCCATTGGGAGAACACGATAGCTTTCTTTCGCCCTTTGGACACATCAGAATTTATGATTTGTGTCCTCACATGGACAGCAGGATCAGACTTTAGGTCACCATCTTCTGGTGTGCCATCTAAATCTATGCACGGAACGCTTGCTTCACCAAGTGATTGCAGTATCTCAAGTGCCGCCCTAATTTTAGACGAGGGGTAATCGCTCGACATAACAGACATACTCTCTCCCCTTGGATCACTGTTCGATAGGCTACTTTCACTACCATCTGACAGAAAGCTTCTTAAAGTAGCTTTAGAAAATACGACATCAGTGCTCAATTGTTCTTTGCATTTTCTACCAGGACAAGTAGGATCGTCGCCTGCCAAGTGATCCAGTACGCACTGATAGCAAAAGACGTGACCACATACGGAAATGACGGCGTCTTCAGGTGGGTCCTACATAATAATCATGCAGTAAGTTGGTAGGCAAGAAAATGTGAAGGGAAGGCAGTTAACAACTTAACACCATCAGCAATAAACAATCAACAAGAGGACCAAAGAACAAGGGGTAAATTACACAATACCACCCACTGATTAGGGGCATTATCACAAAACCACCCTGGAATATCTTTGCAACTCACATACCCACATATCCTTTTTCATCTAAAAGCCATTAATTGACTTGGGGTCAATTAGCATAAAACCGACACCAAGTATTATTCACTAGCAGGTTACAACTTTATAAAGGGTAATTTTGTGTATTTTTCACTCTTACAGATCGTTTTGTTACTCTGCTAGTAAGCGGGTGGATTACTTAATTTTCCTGAAGAAAAGTGAAAACTTCCCAAAATAGAAAGCATGTCATTTTTCATGTAACCCATGCTGAAATGATTGAAGTGATAAATCATTAGCCAATATCTCAACTACTCACCCTCTTGGATCAGACACTAACAATAAAGAAGGAAAATAGGGGAGAGATATAGCTAAAAAGAAGACATACTTTACAAATTACACAGATGGCTAAATCCTCCAAGTGGATTAATAAACTCGACAACTTTTCTTTGGGAATTTGTCTCAATGTCTGCATGGAATAAGGTTTTTTGTCAAACTCGGAACCAGATCCGCTGACTAGATGTGGGTGATCACAAGCCTGACGAAGGCGCAAAAGCATCAACAAAATGTTTGCATAGTTCTGGTTAAGTGTTCCAGCTGCAGCATATGCCTGCAAGATAAAGATTTTTTTCAAACTTGAGTTGCTTCCTACAAGCCAAATTAGGATGAAACCAGACATGATGAAACCTAAAACAGTAAAGATAAGAAAGGACCTTGAACTGCATCCGTGAACTAGCTTCTAGTTTAGCGTAAAACTCTTTCTCCTCGAAAGTGAACTCCACGCTTTTCATTTTTATGTACTTTGGTGGCAAATTAATAATAGGCTGCCCATCGATCAATGTTCCTGGATAGGGCTGTGATGTTAGTGATACAAAATGTCTAAGATGAGCTAAGTTGTGTGAGTGTGAATTGGACCAATCTCCATAACGCATGAGGTTAACATCACAACATCAAAGCATGATGATTTACTAAAACTCTAACAACCAACTAACCTTTTGTGCGACGTAGCATGACAGTTCTTAGGACTACTTGAAGCTTCTGGTAACCAGATTTTGAATCTCTAGATATTGGGAATTTTATTCCTTCACAAAATGCTTTGTAGGAAGAATACGGATCATACTTCAAGAACCTGAAGTAACTGAATAACTCCTCAATAGCATTCTGTATCGGAGTTCCGGATAAACACCACCTTTTTTTAGCTCGTAAGCCACAGCAGGCTCTGGCAGCTTGTGTTCTGTGATTTTTAATTGTTTGAGCTTCATCCAGAACCACTCTCAGCCAACGAACTTTAGCAAGAGCACCTGAGTCGCTATCAAACGAGCAACTATCAAGTGTTTTCTTGCCTTTCTTTCCTTTCTTGCTAAAGCTAGATGGGTTCTTCCTCTTTGCACCGTGACCATTTTCAGGGTCATCCTCCTCAGCCAAAGATTGCTTAGGGACCTCGTTAGTGACAATAGCATATGTTGTGAGAACCACATCATAAGTGGCCAGTTCTGAAGGATCTTTGGTCCTATTGCTTCCGTGATATATTAAAACCTTTAGTTTTGCATCCTCGGTAACTTTATCCACCAACTCTCTGGCCCATTGCCTAAGAACAGTAGCGGGACAAACAACCAGAGTTCCAGCAGCCGGTCTTTTCTTAGAAGATAACTGCTGTGATGAACATCCTTTCGTAAAAAAATTAATGTCATTGGAATCCTCTATCGGCTTAGCATCATCCAAATTAACAATCCCATTATCATCGTCATCCAAATTCAGAGCTTCAGTTTTGTGATCCTCATATTTAGACTTCTGCTCTGAGTTCCTCTCCATCTGTATAAGGGCAATAGTGGAAATTGTCTTTCCTAAACCCTGAAAATTCAAACGCAAATTCAAGGAGAAGAAAATATATATACACACATATACATAGACACACACTTATATACATTCACACATTTATCGGTAGGCTAGAATTACAGATGCACCTGATCATCAGCAAGAATCCCACCGACACAAAAAGGTCTTGCTTCTTTTTGTCGCATCCATGCCAGTGCAATTTTCTGATCAAAATATATTACATTACTCATCACATATTAAACTGTGCTGACTTAAATGGACAAAAGGATCAAAGGATTCAAAACCCAGAGACTCTCGCAGAACAGAAGAATGAATTAAATGAAAGAAACCTGGTGCCTCAATAGAGGGACTGACAAAAGGCCATCAGGTATATCAGCTTCTTGTTTGGGTTGATTAAGATCCTGCATGATAAGCAAAAGAAGACGATGGCATGTTAAGTGGTATTTTAAGATTTGGTTTTAATATTGTTGAGAGGAAAATAAAATAAAATAAAATACTTGATTTAGCAAACATTGTGCCATGCTAGGAGGATTCTAAGCATTAGGGTTAACTTGGTGCATTGTACTCCAACATTATAAGGTACATTATATAAGGGCATTGTGCGCCAAATGAACTCATGATCTATGCAAACAGTATAGACCATGAAGCCAAAACGTTTATTGGACCAACAGCCGGCAGTATTATTACCTTCAAGAACATACAAAATATTTTCTGAACAAAAAGCTTACTATCACCTACGTTACAAGCCTCGCCATTAATCAAAGAAGAGTCAACAAAATCCAAACTATAGAGGGGGAGAGAACAATGCCATTGTCATAAGATTAATCTTGGACAGCAAACAGGACCCTCCCCCTTTAAATAATCACTTAACAGAGGGAGGACTGGGCTTTTTTCAATGGACAGGTATTGAATTTTGAAGCACCAACCAAAACCCATTAATTTCTTTTGAAGAGCGGAGCCAAGTCAGCCAAATTAAATCATTATAAAAGGCTCATAAGTTGATTAGAGATTTCAAATCATGACTTCAGCAAATTGCATGAAACATGTTTACAACTTGAAAAGAAATTTGAAGTATATAGCCCATATTCTCAAATCTTATGAAACATACCTGAATCACCTCTTGAAAAACAGATCTTTCATCTGTTCCTCCTATCCTTTCGTCACCATTCTTGAATGGATCAATAGGATCAAATGAGCTAGCATAGTGTCCGGATGATATAGGCATTGGACGTGCCCAAAATGGAAGACTACCTGTTCCATCTTTATCCAGCATAACAACACCATTGTCAAATTTCTGCTTTTCATGATTATTTCCATTCCATGAGCTAGGTCCAGCAAAAGGGTGAGAATTGCCACTTCCATTAATTTGATGCATATGCTCACTATCTCTTAAATTGTTAGGTTTTCTATGAGATACGGGAATATGGAAAGAAGATGTAGAGGCTCGCTTGTCCTGATGGTCCATTGCATTCTTTTGACTAGAAACGTTTCTTTGAGAAGCTAAGGGGCGACTAGCACCAATACCAGGGAATCCAGGAGCTTCAGTCTGTGCAGAGAAGCCTGGATGCAAAGGCCTCACCATACTGCCAGATGCACTTCCAGGAGAAAATACATTTCCAGAGTGTTCTCCATAACCTGAATTTGAACGCATCAACAGCTGATCAAGAGAATAGAGGCTCTAATATATATATATTATGTATTAGATACTAACCTTCAGGTCCAACATTCGTACTAAAAGCATCATCATCTGAACCAAGCTCATAATCAAGATCACTGTCAGAGTCTGATATGATAATCGGATCACCCATTTTAGATAAATAAAGTCAATTGTGTTTGGTCTTCAATTGAAAGTCAACCTGCATTTCACATGCAAGGTTCAGATGTCAAGACCAGAACATAATGTCTGTCATAACAGTACAAAATAAAATTATTAAACCAAAAAACTGTCAGTTCCAATTCCAATTCCAATTCCAATAAAGGTTGGAAACAAAATAAACTTCCAATACCAGATCATCTGTCTAGATTACAAGCTTACAACTTCTAAGGGCCTGTTTAATTCCAACTCCAGAAACGGAAATGGAATGGAAACGAATCTAGTCAGTATGTATACAATTATTCATGAAATTTTATGGAATCATTTCTTGTGGTTTAAAGTACTTGTAATAGAATTTGATTAGTTTTGATACCCTATAGGGGAACAAAATGAGGAAAACAAATACATTTTACATGCAACAACAAGGAATGATTCCAAATATATTCACGAATTAAGTAAACATATGGAATAGATCCATTTCCATTCCGTTTCCGTTTTCGAAGCTAAAACCAAACGGGGCTAAGAGTGTACCCAACAGAGGCTCTTCACCAAGTTAACATGATTTATTACTCTATTAGTCTCCTTCATACACAAACGCATCTGAACAACACACCATATCCCTTTTTTAGCCTATATCCAACACAAAGTGATCTGCTTCTTACCAATTTCATCTTTCCCAAAAAAATCATTCCACACTTCGTCACATGGCACCCCAATCCATGTGACCCATAATCCCTTACCTGAGCATTGGCAAGATACTCAACAACAGTGCTGAGATTCAAACTCCAACAGATCTTGGTCAAAGAAAAAGCTTCACCCCTATTTTTTAGGGACACAATATGCAAATTTTTTCTGTTTTATAATTAGATTACCATCACTGAATCTGCAGCAAAAGTGACAAAATTCAAACCCAAGAATGCTTGTTCTCTTTTACATTAAGATTTCCATTCTAGTTAATATCAATTTTACAACCAAATATGTTTATCTTTCAGTTTACACTGTCTATTGTTTATCAATTCAGGAAAAAGGACATGCCCCCAAAAGCATGGCAATTCTTTTCCACAAATCAACTTCCTTTTTTTCATTATATGCAATGCCCTCAAAACTAGTTCAATATGACACAAGTCCTACGCATAAATACATGAAATTTCCTACCCCTACAAACATCAAGGAACATTGTAGAGTAATATTTTTATATTAATGACGAAAGTTCAACAAAAAACTTCATATTCAAATCAACTGGGTAACGCTAAGGCAAGCACGAAGATGTCAGAAGGGGCAAGAAGCAAAACCCAACATTAGCACTAGTATTGATTGAAACGGAAAACACAGAAGATGAGACCCACCGAGAAAAGAACCAATTTTTATGAGAAGAAAGCACAAACTTATGGGGAATTAGGGTTTCAGCGATCAAAAGAAATCAAAAAACAATAAAACCTAAATCAAGCATGGGAATCAATTAATCATTAGACTTACCCCTAAAAAGAACAACAATGCGATAAAAGCCTGATCAAAGCAGGCGACTTTGAACTCGACACGGCACCGTGTCGGCGAAATTCAGTCTGGGGATACAATTTGAGAGGACCATTAAAAATAAAAATTTGGCTTAAAGTTCGAATTTGGAGCAAGAAGCAAGAGAGTTGATATTGCGAAGGTAGAAGGAAACCGTGAGAGAAAAGAGGGCTTCTTGCCCAGTTCAAAAGTGAATGGTCAACAGTGAAAGTTCAAAACGATGAGTTGAAGCTAAATACTAAGGTGGTTACACTTGTTTGGCTCTTAAACGCGTCGTTTGGGTGTCATAAGTTTTTGCACGTTCATGTGATCTGTCCGACGGCGGGCTGCAAGAGTTACTTTAATGCGAAATAATAAATAAGTCCCCGGCCCGCGGTAATATTACTTCCTCGCAGTATCAATTAATAACTCATACTCGGTTGGTACAGTGGTTGTGGTGCTAGACTCTTAAGTGTTAGTCCGGAGAATTCGAAGACATGTATGGAAAAATTGGTATCGGGAGGGTATCCCCTTAATTCCGTAAATGGAAAAAAAAAATCTCTTTCACAAGAAGGAAGAACCAAACCATCCTCATAAAACATATAAAAACTTCTTTTGGAACACAACTTAGCAACAAAATCATCTTTTGTAATACAAGGAAGAAACATTCTCATAAAACATAACTTAGCAACCAAATCATCCTTTCTAATGCAAGGATAAAACATAACTTAGCAACAAAACCATCCTTCCAATTCATAATTTGGACGAACTCGATAAAACGTATAAAAACTTCTTTTGGAACATAAGTGATAACCATAGACCATTGATCAACTGGGATTCAATTTGTAAACTAAAAAGAAATTGTGGACTCGGATTAAGAAAATTCCTTACAACTAATAAAGCCCTTCAAATGAAGTTACTTTGAAAATTTTTTGCTGAACTAGAATATATTTGGGTAAAAATTGTCAATGAAAAACATCTGAAAAAAATAAATATATTGCAATATCATCCTACAAGATCATCATCATGGCAATGGAAAAGTCTTATTAAACTCAAACCCAAGTTTAAAAATGGAATTATTTGACAAATTGCTAATGGAAAAAACTATCAACTTTTGACATGATAATTGAGTCACACCAACCCCCTAATCAAATTAGTACAAAACATCAATTTGATCAATACTCAAATTAAAGTAATTCACTTCATCAAATCAAACGTATGGGACTTCACAAAATTGAAAATGAGCTACAAAATATTATCAGCCAACAATTAGAAAAAAAAATTATGGAAACAATATTCCCAACAAACAAAATACAAGACAGATTATACTGGAGAAGCAGCTCGAATGGCTGGTTCTCCACAAAATCAGCTTCGGAAATGATTGAAAAGGAGTCTGGATGGTTCCCTGAATATTCATGCGATTGGATATGGAAATTAGACACTCAACCAAAAATTAAAAACTTCATATGGAAAATATCAAAAAATGGTCTCCCAACTAAAGCAAAACTTAACGAAAGAAGAATCGCGGTTCCTTTAGATTGTAAATTATGTAATCATCAACTCGAGGATCTTGTACATCTTCTTATTGATTGCCCCCATAGTAAAAATGTGATTGTGAGAATTGGTAGTTCCATCTTAACCAGCCTCAATACCATTAGTATGGAAAATAAAAAAAGTCCATGAAATTTTACTGTCAAGATCGGTATAAATAACTTTACTCGCCTTTCAACTATATGGTGGAGTATCTAGCTCTTTATGAACAAGACAATCTTTAATAACGATACTATTGGTTCGGACCATGATATCGTAAATTTTATCAAGAACCAATTGCATAATTGGAAAACCCATATTACGGTTGAGGACAATTACGACTTTAAACACACCCAAAAAAACAACAAATCCATTACAAGGAAGAAAAATAAAATCAAATGGGACAAACCAAAACCTGGATTCCATAAACTCAATTTTGATGGGTCAAAACTCGATTCACGTATAACGTTTAGTAGTTATGTTATTCAAAATCATAACGGAAAAGTTATTAGTTTGGACGCTAGAAGAAACAACTTTAACTCGTTAATTAAAGCTGAAGTCTTCGCTTTAAAAGCTGAACTACAAGAAGCTATAAGGATAAATATAAAAAAGATCGAAATTGAGGGTGATAACTTATGTGTTATCAAGGCACTCCAAGGACTTTGAAGTTGTCCTTGGGAGATCGAGATGATTGTATCCGACAGTGGACTAGATCTTCCCTTCTTTGAGGAAGTTCAGGTCAGACATGTGTTTAGAGTAATCAACTATGTTGCTGACAAATTGACCCATTTGGGAATCTCGAACCCCAACACACCCTTTTCTGACGATCCCGAACTGTGTGTTCTCATCCGCTAGGATGCTTTAGGAGGGACTACCTCGAGAAGATAGTCTTTCCTAACCGCTTTCCTTTTTCAAAAAAAAAATACATGTAATGATACTTCTCGTTAGGGTTGAACAGATTACGGTTCGATTCTCCGAACCAAAACCGTAAATTGCGGTCCAAACCGCAACCGAACCGTAGTTAATCGGTTCGGTTTACGGTCATAAGATTTTGTGTTGCGGTTTGGTTGATAAAAGTGTGCTCTTTTCTATTTGCTTTAATTTTCTATACTCCATTACTTTTTACCACTTTCACTAATAAAATGGTAGGTAGAAGTAATTAACCCCTCAATCTAAAAAAAAAAAGAAACATACATGAATTTGCTAACTTTGTTACGTAAAAGGAATTTTTTGCCCCTTTTTAATTTCTTTTTTTATAATCTGGTATGAATTTCTTAACATAATATTCATATCAATTCCTGAATTTATTTTTTTATTTTCTTTTGTGTTTTTTTGCCCTTTTTATTTTCTAGTATGAATATCTAGTATGAAATTCATACCAGAATTTTCTTGTATGAAATTCATACCAGAAAATTCATACCAAAATTTTCCTAATACCCTCTAACCTTAATCTCCTCGCCATTTCCCGTAAATGCAGTCTGGGAATTCAAGCTCGTCGTCTAAATTATTCTTGTTCAAACATAGTGCAGTCAAACAGGGCATACTTGCCAGCTTCGAAGTGATCTTTCTTGTTTGGTTATTATTGCTTAGATCCAAATACCTTAACTTCTCCATCCCTGTAATAGCTTCTAGAACTTCCCTTTCAAAATTACATTAGACAAATCTAAAACAACAAGTTATTATTGCTTAGATCCAAATACCTTTACTTCTCCATCCTTATAATGGCTTCTAGAACTTCCCCTTTCAAACTTACATTAGACACATCTAAAACAACAAGATTTTTCATCTTCTCCCAAGATTTTGATTCTTTCCAAAATATCAAGACTGCAGTACTAGGAGGGAGAACGGAAGGTGGCGGGCGGAAAACCATCGGCGAGGGAGAAGGAACTCCTTAGGGTTTTGGATTTGTGGCTTCGATTATCAACCCACTCCAAAGTGAAAGAAGAAGGCGTGAGATATCCAAGAACTGGAACCATGGTGTTTTAGGGTTTGAACAGCTAAAAAAAGGTACATTTCGGTTTGGCCCGTAAACCGCAACGATGCTTATCCTATCGGGACTTCCTCGTTCGCGCTCATCGCCTCCTCATTCTATGTTTCGCTGTATTGTTTCACAAATTCTCCCCGATGGCCAACACCTCCTCACGCATCGCCACAAGTCGCCTCCTCCGCCTCCTCGAGTTTCGGTAGTCGCCTCCGCAATCTGCTCAACCCTAGTGACATCCCCTCCGAGATGCCAAAGATATCAGGTATTAGGATTTGTCTTCTATTCTTCTTCCTCTTCTTCTTTAGTTCTTTTGTTCTAATTTTAATAGCTTCACAACCTTGACTTCGAGTTTCGTTAATTGGTTGTTATCTTATAAGATGATGACACACTCCTGTCCAATTTGGAAGAAAATTTTATGAGAACTCTAATTTTGATATTGGACATATTTGTTTGCTTCACCAGCTTTGGTACTTGACCATTATGAGCTAATTTTGATATTGGCTAACCTAAATGAACTAAATTTCCATGGATTTTCATGTCATTTTTAAACTTATGTGTGTAACAAACCAAATCCATAGAACTCGGAATGCTATAGGCTAGGACCTCACAATGGGTTCTGACCCTAACTTGACAACAAGTTCACCGGGATCTTGCAACAAGGCACAAATAAATTTAAAAACCAACACTGATAAAACTGAAATATCATAAACCCACAACATACAAAACTCACAACCGGGAATCAAAACTACATAACATGTATCCATACATGATAACCCCGTAACCCGACCTATGTGTATAGAAACCCCCGACTGATCACTCCTGCCAAATCACTCTGCAGTCCGCCTATCCAAGAAGCATCTACAACACGGTATAAGCCGTTAGCTAACAATTTATATATAAGGTTAATACATAAGCACATACACACATAAGAAGAGCAGTAAACTCCGAGCATGCTATCACACATTTCCCTTTTTATTATCTTTATAAGGTAATACACTCATAATCGGTTTATGGTTGTGACAGAAGAAGTCAATGACTCTCGCCTATGTTTCTTTTACCATTTGGAGTAGTCAAGCATACCTCCTAGTATACCATGTGGAATGGATCGGCACCCTTACCTTTATACCAGGTCTGGGCAACTTCCAAAGAACCCCTCAAACTCCCTCAAGAGAATTGAGCAAGCTGACACCCTCCGGTACAAGTGGGCCAATCATACGTTGGTAATAATCAACCTATCATATGCTATAAAGCATATAACAAACACCACTCATGCACCCATCCAATACATGAATGCAACTAAGTAAGTCCTATGGACTTACCTGTATCTAGGTAGCCTCAGATATCAATCAAACTCTTGAATTCTTGCAAGAATATACACCGTCTGATAAACAAGGCATACATATCAATCATCGAATCAACATACTAGAAGACTCACTCCTAGTCCCAAAGGATCCACAAGGATCATAAACATCGTAATCATCCCCAATAATCTTATCAAAACATCAAACCCTATCAAGGCATACAACTACACCATAATACCATTATCAAGCTCAACACCACTCTATCATAACATTCTTCTAACACACAAAGCCAAAAGACAAGAGGAAGGATAAACTTACCAAAGACTTGGTAAGTTTTGAGGCAAGGCGCAGGCGCGGGCAAAGGAATGTGCGGGAGAGGTGACAAATCTCCGACGCCACAACTGTGGCTTAACGCTAGCAAAAGGGCAGCAACACGCATGAAGGCGCGGGTGCGGTTTCTCCAACAAAGCACCACTCTTCGTGCTCTTTGACAGATCTCTCAAACAATCCACACAAACCACCTCAAAACACACCAAGGCAAATCCTGCCCTTCTAAACATATAGATCACCACTACCACTAGTTACCAATCTCACAAGAACATCCTTGTTGAATCCAAACAAGAAAGGAGAAGAAGAAGAAGAACAAGGAGGGAAGGAAGGAAGGAATGCAGGAAGGAAGGAAGAAGAGAAGGCTCACCACACTTCCCTGGTTTACAGAAGGAAGAACCACAAGCTGCAACTACTTTGGCCAGCTATCCATAACACAAGCTCTACATCATCATCATCTTCAAAATTAAATTGGAAGAAGATCCAAAGAAGACATCGAGGAAGAGAAGAAGAGAAAGAAAGAGAAGTAAGGTGAACGGGAGAGAGAAGAAGAAAGGAGGCTTGTGATGGGTTTCCAAACCCTCGGACAAAGGAAAGAAGAAGCTTAAGAAGGAAGAAAGCAAAAAGGGAGTGGGCTAAAAAGGCGGCCGTTCATTTCTATGTCGTGACCACGGTCCGACATAGCCGCACCTGCGGTGGCACGACTGCGGGCGAGGTAAGGTGTGTTCGCGGGATCTTCTAAGGAACATGGTTGTTACAATGTGAACCTTGGATTTGGATTGTGTGTGCATTGCATGTTGTCTTTGTAATGCAGGAGTATTACAAATCCTGATAATTAGTGTTAGACTAGTAGTAGTACAAGTCTGAGAGGGAGCTTGTGCTTCTTCTGCTGCATTCATTTGCACCTGCATTGTATGTTGTTGTTGAAATACAAGAGTATGGCAAATTTCACGATTTTGCTATTCACCTTGGTTGTTTGAACTTGAGATTTCTAGCTTCTTTATTATTTTTTGCTTCCCCTATATTGGCAACCAAACCGCAACAAAACCACAACCAAACCGCAAAATGCGGTTCATTTGCGGTTTGAACTGCAAACCGTGCGGTTTGAACCACAACTGAACCGCACGGTTGCAGTTTGGTTCGGTTTGCAGTTCACATTTTTTGAATTTGCGGTTCGGTTCGGTTGCGGTTCTTGCGGTTTTGGACCGTGATCAGCCCTACTTCTCGTATTTTGTATGGCGGTTCTAATATATATAATTTATTTTTTCTTTTAATAGTATTGGAATTGAACTTTGTGCATTTTGATTTTATAATATTTAGAATATATAAAATATAGACGTAATATATAATCGATATACTATATTAAAGGTAGAGGTAATAACAGTTATGTGTCGCGTTCACCTTCGTTTTTGTCTATGTATCGTGATGAGAATTAAAGTCTTGTTTCAGAAGAGACAAAGAATTAAAAAAGGAATAACTCTCCTTTATTGCTTAAGAAATTTACACAAAACTTAAGCTCTCTTTTTTCTCTCACACACATCATATAATGCCACAAACCATCATGTACTTATATAGGGAAGAAAAGGAAACCAATCCTAACAACTTTTAGGAAATAGCCCATAATTAGATAACACCTAATTATGTAAATATATTTAGTTTTTCCCTTAAATATACCGTTTTCTTTTCTGTAACTAATATTTACTTCAAGCTTAAGTCAACATTTTCCCTCCTAAGCTTGAAGTCCTTTTCCTCCCAAGTTCTTCATTCCAATGAGATTCCTCATTTCTTTGAATTTGATTCTTCCAAGAGCCTTTGTTAGGATGCCCACTTTTTGATCATTCCCGGGAACATGCTCGACCTCTATCTAACCATTCTCAACGCACTCCCTGATAAAATGATACCTTGTATGGATGTGCTTGCTCCGTCCATGGAAAACTGGATTCTTTGTAAGAGCAATAGCAGACCGGTTGTGTAAGAGACTTAGTCGTGAGGTGCTGAGTGTGCAAGATTGACCTACACCGCCCATGCGGTTTGCAAAGGCCGCCCCTACGGCGGCTTGGTCCGCCCCTGCAGCCAACATGATCCGCCCCTGCGGTTTGTGGTGTGCTGCTGCCGGTTTTTGTTGACTCTTGACCCGTGATTTACCTCTTCCTTCCTTTATAAGCTTGCTTCTTACCTTCTAATGAGGGTTTCATCTTTCTTACAACTCTCTCTTCTCCCTCACGTTCTTCTTCTTCCCATCTTCTCCTTTGAATCTTCATCTTGTTTTCTTTGATCTTTTGAGAGTTTTGAAGAGTGTTTTGTGTGGCTTTGGATGAGATTGATGATTGATGATGTTGTTGTGCATTGTTGAGCCAACCTTGAAGTTGTGGTGAGGATCCTCCCTCTGTTAGGTTACAACTTGATGAGTTCTTCTTTCATTTCTTCCTATCTTTCTTCCTTCTTCATTCTTTCTTCTTTTCTTCCTTCCTAGCTTAGATTCCATAAGTTTGATCTTGTGGCAGCCTTCTTAGGCTTGGTATGATGTATATATGTATGTATATGTATGTATGGGACTGCTGGATGAAGAAGGTGTGAAGAGGATCGAGTGAAAAGCATAGAGAAGCTAGAAGTGTGCATTCTGCACACCAGCCGCCCCTGCGCCACCTTGGGACCGCCCCAGCGCCGGCCAGTCACGGCCCCTGCGCCACTTTAGGGCCGCCCTTGCTCCTCCCTACACCAGCCTTGGTTTGCTCTTGGTTTGCAGGTGTGTCTTGATTCCGGGCTTGCCTTAGGATGACATTATCCCTTCATTTCCTAGTGTGAGTGTGTAGTAGCATGCTAGGTATAGATGAGAGTGTGATGATGATGTTATGATCATGTTATGCCTTATACGGCTTTGAGGTTTAATAGGTTGTGAGGCTTAGGTTGAGGATGATCCTATGGATCCCTTGGGTCTAGGTGTGACCCCTTTGATTGATAGGAGATTGATATTTCTCTATGTCTTGTTATTAGGCAATGTCTCTCTCAGGATTAGAGGTTGATCGTGGTTGTAATTGTACGAGGTTGAGGTAAGTCCATAGGACTTACTTAGCTACCATCCTTATATTGGGTGTTTGCATGAGTGGAGTGTGTTATATGCTTGATATCATAGCATGTGATGTCGATTATTACCGACCTATATTTTATTGATAGCCCCATTGTGTGGTAGTGATAACCTTTCCCTTTCATCCTGTAAGGAGTTTGGGAGGTTCCGTGACGTCAGACCAGACTGGTTTAAAGTAAGGGCGCAATCCATTCCCATAAGGTACACGTGTTGTGTAACCGATACTACTTATAGCTGGCTAGCAGGCCCAGAGGCGGGGATGATACGTTCCTCGTGTCACATAGTTTCATCTATATATATATATACGATTTGAGTGAATGAAAAATGGGTAAATGTGTGATAGCATGATTATGTGTTTATCTTTGATGACTTGTGCTTGTGCTTGTGCATTACCTTATATATGTATGGTTAGTTAATGGCTCCATACCATGTTGTAGATGCCTTGCACGACAGGAAAGCTGTTGAGTGATCTGGCAGGGTGACAGGCCGAGGACTCTCGTACATTAGGTGATTATATTTTTGGGGTTGTTTATTTTTCCCTCCTGCGTGAGGATGATGTTATGTTTACCTCCTGTGTGAGTATGTTGTTTTATACTTGGCTATGATCTTGTATACCGTTTGGTTGTACAGTTTTATACAGTTTTATGCATTTGTTTTATATTTGTTAGTGTCATATTGTAAGGTCCAGTGAACTTGTTGTCAGGCTAGGGTCAGGATCCATTGTGAAATCCTAGCCCAATGTGGCATCCCGAGTTTTGCGGATTCAGGGTGTTATAGAGTTGGTATCAGAGCTTTAGGTTGACAACAATGGCACTTGCTACCTGCAATGAGGTCAGATGGATAAAATAAACAGAACCCGAAAGGGGTCTGACTTTTTCAAAAGATTTTGGTTTTAAAAGTTGTTGTTTTGGGATAGAATGTACGAGAAGTCGTCACCTCTTTCATGGATCCCTCCAGTATAGATATGCATATATATATATATATATATATATATATATATATATATATATATATATATATATATATATATATATATATACATATGGCCTATATAGAGCCTTATAAGTTAGGTGTGCATACCCCGTAGATGGCTCGGACTAGAGCAACTTCTACTGTAGGCCGGGTAGAGGTAGACCACCTCTTCCTCCGGGCGTGATAGGACATGGACCAGTTCCCATTTCTGTTCCACCAGTGGTGGTGGAGGTTCATGAGGAGATTGCTGAGAGTGTAGTCCTAGAGACGAGGAGTGGTAGATATGGGAGACAACGTTCACACCGAGTCCAATCAGATGACTCGGATCGTGTCTCCATGAGGGGGGCAGAGTTTCGTGATTATATTCAATGTGTTATGGAGGCTGCTAGAGTGGGAAAACGGGCCCAAGATTTTCCAGTGCATGAGGGATCTTTTGAGATGTCCCAAGGAGTCACTCCGGTGCCAACTATGTTGGCACGAGCCACTAAGACTGTTAGAGCTCCAAAGGAGTATAGAGGGCCTCGACCAGATACCTAGTTGAAGGCATTCCATCTGTTGGGAGTAGCACCTTTCTCTAGGAAGGTGGGGTTAGAGACAGAGGTGTGGATTGAACATGTGGATTCTGCCTTAGAGTCCATCAAATGTCCAGAGGACAGATGGATAGAGTTAGTCCAGACTCTATTCCAAGACCTTGCTCATCAGTGGTGGAGGACCGTATGAGCCCGAGCCACTAGCTACGATCATATGAGGAGTATGATTAGAGAGCAGTTCTTTCCTGCCTCACTAAGGAGGGAGAAACTGCAGGACTTGTGAAGGCAAGCTTTGAGGATGTACCGATTGTAGATGCCATCAGCCGCTTCCAGTCAGGTTGGCATTGCTTGGTCCAGCTGCACCTTCTGAGGACCAGCACGTGTATTTATTTTCCTGTCGACTGAGGGAGAGTACACACTCTTATATGGCGGGATTCCATTGCGAGTCCTTGACAGATTATCAAGACCGGGCCTCAACTTATGAGCGTGAGAGGGCCAGTCATAGGAGGACTTCTCATACGGGACGGTCTGAGAAGAGACAACATATTGGGCAGACTAGTGGCGTTGGTGGAGCTTCTATTTTTGGTCGGAGCCAGAGGCGTCAAGGTTACCCCTCATTTGCATTGATTGTAGAGAAGGGACGACACTGCTTCAACTGTCGTGATTATGGACATATGCGACCAGAGTGTATAAGATCTCTAGTGACTTGCTTTATTAGACCAAGTCATAGTGCTGCCTTCTGTAGGCAGGGTGGAGTTGCATCACAACAGGGTTCTTCTCTTGCCAGTGTGACGGGAGGTGGTCAGAGGACACCTCAGCAGCAGACACAGGGACAACAGAGAGTCCCATATCATCCTTATACTCAAGGATCTGCTCTTGGGCCGAGTAGAGGTAGAGGTCATGGTGGGAGCACCACTAACACTAGAAGAGCTCAGGGTAGAGTCTTTGAGCTGAGGAGTGTTGAGGAGCCACCTACACCGGCTGCTACAGGTACCATATTACTTCATGGTTTACCTGTTAGAGTTTTATTTGATACGGGTGCTACGCATTCCTTTATTTTTGATGTATGTATTGAGCGTCTAGGATTAGTATAGAGGGGATACCCTTTATTATAGGGTTACCTGATGGTAGTAGGGTCAGAGGTACTTGCGAGATACGTAGTTGTCCTCTTCATTTGGGGACTCGTGTGTTGCTTGTAGACTTCTTTGTCATGCCATTGGTGCATGAGGAGGTCATTTTAGGTATGAATTGGATGCGTAGACACCGTGCGGTATTAGATGTTGGTAGGAGGACTATGACAGTCTCCCCCAAGGTAGGTCATATAGGGGTCTTCTGAGGTTGGGACCTTGGGAAGACGAGCTCTGTCATCAGTGCCATACGAGCAGCTAGGCTGATAGCATAGGGATGCGATGCCTTCTGGTGTTATGCCATGAAGGATGGAGCGAGTCCAACATTGGAGGATATTTTAATGGTTAGTGAGTTTATAGACGTGTTTGCTGAGCCGTCTAGCTTACCGCCTCAGAGGAGTGTGGACTTCAGCGTTGAGTTGGAGCCTGATACGAGATAGATCTCTAAGGCCTCATATCGTATGATGCCTGTCGAGATGTTGGAGTTGAAGAAGGAACTCGAGGAGTTGGCTGAGAAGGGCTTCATCTGCCCTAGTGTATCCCCGTGGGGAGCACCTGTCCTCTTCGTGCGGAAGAAGGACGGATCGTTGAGATTGTGCATTGACTATAGAGAGCTGAACAAGGTGACCATCAAGAACAAGTATCCATTGCCTCGTATTGTTGATCTGCTTGATCAACTTCAAGGAGCGACAGTGTTTTCCCGGATCGACCTACGCTCAGGATATCACCAGTTGAGGGTGAGGGAGCATGATGTACACAGTATGGCATTTCGTACCTGTTATGGACACTACGAGTTTGTAGTGATGTCATTTGAGCTTACGAATGCCCATTTGTCTTCATGGAGTGGATGAACAATATTTTCATCGACTTCCTTGATCAGTTTGTGGTGGTCTTCATTGATGACATTCTGGTGTACTCTCGTAGTAGAGAGGAGCATACCGGTCATCTGAGGACAGTTTTACAAATTTTGAGGGATAGAGAGCTGCATGCCAAGCTCTCTAAGTGCGAGTTCTGGATGTCAAAGGTAGCCTTTTTGGGTCATATTGTCTCCGCCAACGGGATCATGGTTGACCTAGCGAAGATCGAGTTCGTTGCTGCATGGACGACAACAACCCAAATGGCATCAAAGCTCCTACTTGGCCTCAATCTAGTCACAAAGTCCATGGAGATGTCTTCGCACTTCCACTACGGTATTGGCAGTGGATGAAGCTCTCCTCCAGATCTGCAATGCTCTATCATGATCTATTGACAGGTCGCACATTGTGCCACAAATCTGGATACATCGGGCTTCAGCCGTCCATACCAATATGAACGTCTCACATCCTGATACATCTTACTCACGCCTAGGTGCACTGAGTAAGGTGTAGAGTGAGCATCCGACAAGATCCTCTGTCTTAGCTCCGCATCAGCGTGTACACAAACGTGCTTGCGGCGTCTCATCACTCCATATGCTCCTATGGAGAGTTGTGGGGCCTTATGTCGAGACATCCTATCTCAAATCCGTCTCAACGTCGAGCAGATCTCTTGTTTCTATTGGATCTCACCCAACAGATCAAGTAAAACCTTTAAAGCAGACAAATGGGCATCCTTATCAAGAAATTAGATGTCCATCTCTAGCCACGCTAGATCCCTCTACAACTGTGGTGGAACCGTCAGTCGCGCAATCACCTTCTCTCAAGGCGTCTTCCTACTAAGGGAATTGGCGACCACATTCGCCTTCCCTAGATGATACAAAATCTCAAGGTCAAAGTCCTTGATCAACTCAAGTCATCTACGTTGGCGGTTATTTAATTCCCGTTGCGTGAAAATATACTTCAGACTCTTATGGTCTGTGAAGATCTGACATGTAGTGCCATATAGGTAATGTCTCCAAATCTTCAAAGCATGAACTACCGTTGCCAACTCCAGATCATGAGTCGGGTAGTTCTTCTCATACGTCTTCAACTATCTAGACGCATAGACAATCACTCTACTCCACTGCATCAAACCACATCCCAAGCTTAGCTTGGATGCGTCACTGGAGACTACAAAGTCCTCTATACCCTCCGGCTGCACTAAGAAGGGAGCAGAAGTCAAACGCCTCTTCAACTCCTCAAAACTCTAAGTACACAACTCAGACCATACAAACCGGGTAGTCTTCCTCAACAGACTGGTGAGTGGACGGGCAATCACAAAAAATCCCTCCACAAACCGACGGTAATAACCGGCTAGGCCGGAAGCTGCGTACTTCCTTAACGCTCGTCGGTGTCTTCCACTTTGATAAAAATTCTATCTCTTTTCCGGATTAACCTTGATCCCCTCGACGGAAACAACGTGACCTAGAAATGCTACCTCTGGCATCCAGAACTTGCGCTTAGAGAACTTTGCATACAATTCCCTATCCTGCAAAAGCGCAACATGATAACACGATTTATGACTTAGTTTTAGGCAATCATTTAGGTAGATTTCTCACTCATTCATGCATGGTTTAGCACTAGTTCGCGACGTTTGCATTCAATTCACTTACTTTGTCGAGATAGACGTCTACACGGGCTTGTGCGTTGCTTTGTAGGTATTTTGGGAGATTTAGGAGCTAAAACGATACGTTTGAGGATCGTTCGTCAAGATGACACATCCTCGGACGCATTAGGATGCAAATTAAGGGCTAAGAAGGACTCATGGAACCTTGCCAACACTAGCCATGCACCAAATTACAGCTTAATGATCCAAGGCGAAGTTTCTGGAGCAAATCACGGTTCACTGGCACATTCCACGACCGTGGTTCTACCCGTGGATTTTGCCAGATTCTTGTGACAGCTGTGCCACGACTCTCATGGCCAGCTCATGCAAGTTTGTTATAAAAGTGGTCCTTCATTGGCTGTGAGAAGCATCTTGGAGCAGCTCTCCATTATCCATTATCCTCTAACAAAAATATTCTCTCAACAAGAAGTTTTTCTAGGAAGGAAAGTGTCAAAAAGGAAGAAGAAGAGCTCCATTGAAGAGGAGAAGAAGAACACACACCATTACCATACTTTGATAGTTTTTGTATTGAAGAATTCCGGATTCTATTTCTAGAGTTGTATGAACCATTTGAACCTTCTTTTGGAAGGATTGTGAGTTACTCTCATTCTATTTTCAGCTTGGTTTTGATTTAAGCTCACTTGTTCATCTCTTTTCCTTCATCATCTTGCAAATGGATGTCATGATTTTATGTTTGCTTGTTTCGATTTCTATTATGAATGTCGTAGGCTAAATAGATGTGGTTCTAGGGTAAGGAAATGATGGTTATGGCTAGGGCTATGATAGGACGGACTTAGATTTATCTTTGGATGACTTGTGTGCATAAACGTAGCCTCTGTTAGGAATCACGGGTGGTTCTTGGCAAACCACGGCCGTGGTTTAGGTAGAACAAACCGTGATTTTCCCTGGTTCGGTGGATCTAGTCTTAGATTGATAGAATGTCGAAATCCTAAGTGTTTGTTGAGTTAAATCTATCCTAGGGTGACCTAGTGTTAGCAACTAAGTGTTAGGAGAGACTTACCCGGTAATCCTTACTCTTAGATTCCAAAGATAACAAACCTTAGGTAGTGGTGAGCCTAATAAGCCACCATTGGATTAAGTGTGCTGGATGGTAGCTTAAGACTAACCCTTCCGAGACTTACCCGGTGAGGATAGGTTGGATCTGTAGATAACAATCCGGTTTGAGTAGAATTCCGTCCCTTAGGTTCTTAGAGACTTACCCGGTAATGAGACCTAGGGAATGGACTAGTGGATCATGAGACCTACCCGGTGATTGATCCCAATCTAGAAACACTTAACCCCAACATAGTTAATCCAAGGAATGAATAGATAGCTTGAGTCCTATGCCATAACCGGAACTTCCAACCCCTAGAATCCGTCTTTTCTTTCTTTGATCTATATCTTGTTTAGCTTGTTTATTTGTGTTGATTCATGGTTTAGTTGATTGATTACTTTGCATGAATTGTGATCGTTGATTGATCACCAAAAACCAACCAAAAACATTTGAGATTTTCATTTCTTTATTTCTTTCTTTTCTTTCAACCTAGGTCTTTACTAAACTCAATCACAAATCGAATCAATTTCACCTTAGTCTTTGTGTTCGACCTCGGAATACTATCCCTACTATAAACGTCCCGTACACTGCGGGTTTTGCTAGGTAGTTTAGGATTTAGTTCGAGTTATAAATTTAAAACCCAATTGCGCATCACACGATCTTAGCGTAACAAGTTTTTGGCGCCGTTGCCGGGGACTAGGTCTAGATTGAGTTTATTTTGTGATTGTTTATTAGTGTAGATCTTTCTTGTTGCTTTTGATCTCTCTTTGGTGTGTGTTTTTGCTTTTCAGGACATCTTTTACTCTTTAGGTGTATGCGAAGATCTCGTGGCAAGGATTTAGCTCCATTCGATCCCGAACTGGAGAAAACCCTTAGATCTAGATCCAAGAGTATTAAAAAGGGAAAAGAGATGGCCGGAAGAGATCTCCAAGCTGAGTTGGATGAAGCCTTAGAGCAAATAAGGCTAAGAGATGAGCTCTTGGAGGAAGAAAGGAGACTTGCCAATGAGAGGCAAGAAGCAACTAGGAGGGAGATTGATGAGATTAGGCAAACCCTTGTACGAGGGGAGCTTAATCGTCAACAACCTCCACCTCCTCCGCCACCACAACCGCAGCCGGCGGCCAATGTTAGGGTTGTACCCATTGCTATTGAGGAGCCACAAACCCTAGGGAGACGTATGGATCCGGCACAAAGAGCACACCGTCCGGGTGTGAACTTAGGAGATCCCGCAACCCACAACTATGAGCTCCGCCCTCAAGTTCTACAAATGATCCGGCATAATCAATTTGGAGGGATGGAAGGAGAGTCTCCTCATCAACACTTGATGAATTATGAGATCTTGATGGAGACTCTTAGACCGCCAAGATTGGAGAGCAACAACCATAAGCTTAGGGCTTTTTCCTTCTCTCTTAAGGATAAAGCCTTAGCCTGATATCAATCTATTCCACAAGGGCGAGTTGGTACTTGGGAGGAGATGACAACCGAGTTTTTGACTAAGTTCTTCCCACCTTCCAAGACTACCGAATTAAGAGGGAAGATCAATGCCTTCATAATGAAGGATAGAGAGAGTTTATTCAAGTCTTGGGAGAGGTTCAAAGATCTTCTCCTAGATTGTCCACATCATGGCATACCGAAAATTGAGCTATTGGAAATCTACTTCAAGGGACTTGATGAAGATAGCCAATTCAAGCTTCAATCTCTTTCCGGTGGGACATTTATGGAGAAGCATGTAGATGAAGCTTGGGAGTTTGTGGAGAAGCAAGCTCTAGTGATTGAGAAATACTCCCATAGGAAGAGTGAAGGGAGAAAAGCGGGAGCATATGAGGTGAGTGAAGTCA
Organism: Fagopyrum homotropicum; assembly: GCA_033239125.1. Lineage (NCBI taxonomy): Eukaryota > Viridiplantae > Streptophyta > Magnoliopsida > Caryophyllales > Polygonaceae > Fagopyrum > Fagopyrum homotropicum. The sequence continues at coordinate 87,331,169 of BSWB01000005.1, read as the reverse complement.
CCATGAACAATTTCAAGCTTGACACCATCAACAATGAATTGAAGTCCTTGAGGGAGTTGTGTGCTATGACTTTGAAGAACCAAGCAACTCCTCAAGTGCTTCCACAAGCCAACTTATCTTCCAAGGAGGAGGATGTGAATTACATGGGAAGAGGCAATTACAACAACTACCAAGGCCCAAGGAGTTTCAACAACAACCGGCAATTCAACAATTACCGGCCCAACCACAACCATCCCGGATTTTCTTACTCTACCCCGGATGGAGCCTTGAACTCTTCCTCCTCCACAAGCACAACTCCACCACCAAGAGCTTCACAAGAACCTCCACCCGGATTTACTCAACCTCCAAAGGATAGAACCGATATAATGTTTGAGCAATTGCTTGGAAGGTTGAGTGGTCTTGAGAGCACCGTGACTTCAATCTCTAAAGCTCAAAAGGTTTTGGAAGCACAAGTGTTCCAAAAGGCGGGTGAAGCCCATAGAGACCCGGGAAAGCTTCCCGGAAGAACCGAAGGCAACCCAAGAGGCCAAGTGTTGGCTATCACAACAAGGAGTGGGTTGAGTATGAAAGATCCTTTGCCCAAGGACAATGCTAAGGGAAAGCAAGTAGTGGTAGAAGAAGGAAAGTTGCAAGAAGATGGAGGCAAGAGCAAGGATGTGGAGCCAACCTATGTGGCACCACCTCCATACAAACCACCACTACCATTCCCACAATCAAGAGCAAGAGCTCGTTTGGACAATCACTTTGGTAAGTTCCTTGAACTAATGTCTAAATTGCATATTAACATTCCGTTCATGGATGCCATTTTAGGAATGCCGGCGTACGGCAAGTTTTTGAAGGAAATACTCTCCAACAAAAGGAAGTTGGAGGAGTATGGGGAGATAAGAATGACCAAGAGATCCTCGGAATTGATCCAAACAATGAAGGAGGAGATGCCTCCCAAGCTAAGAGATCCGGGCTCTTTTTGTGTCCCAATTGGAGTGGGAGATGTGAAATACGAGGCCCTTTGTGATCTTGGAGCGAGTGTAAGCATCATACCGCTTGCACTTTGCAACAAGGTGGGGCTAGGAGAGCCAAAACCGGTCAAGATGACCCTCTATATGGCGGACCGTTCTATCACTCATCCGGTTGGGATCTTAGAGGACATTCCGGTGCAACTAGGAGGATTCTATGTGCCAATTGACTTTGTTGTCTTGGATATTCCGGCGGACTATCCGGTTCCTATTATCTTAGGAAGACCTTTCCTAGCCACCTCCGGATGCCTAGTGGATTGCAAGAACGGGACTCTCTCCTTCAACATCGGAGAAGAGAACATCAAGTTCAAGTTGTCCACAATGATGAAAGGGCCAACCCTTGATGAGGATGTCTTCAACATAGTCGAGCAAGAGGAATCTAGAGAAGTTGTGAGCTCGATCTTGATCAAGGATCCCTTGGAGAAGGTTCTTACCTTAAGTATGATGGAGGAAGGTGTTGAGGAGGCTTGCAATGAAGAAATCAAGGCCTTGGAAGCATTAGAAGAGGAGCCAAGAGTTGGATTTGAAGGCCACGAAGAGGTGTTGAACAACTGCAAGTTCCATGGTCGAGATTTATGTTCCACGGCCGTCAAACTCTCTGGACAACTCCGGGAAGCAAGCTTGGCAAGAACCACGGCCGTGGAAGTTGAGAAAACCGTGGTTCCAGCCGTGATTTTCCCTGGATCAGCTCTTGATGGTGATCGAGCTTCTAAGAGCTATGGAGAGTCTTCATTTGCTTTGGATTCATCTCATCCAACCTTATTTGGATCGTCTCCAACCGATAAAGGTCCTCCTAAACTTGAACTTAAACCCCTCCCCTCTCATTTGAAGTATGCTTTTCTTGGTGAAAATTCTTCATATCCGGTGATTGTTAATGCATGCTTAAGTGATGATGAACTTGCTAAGTTGTTGCATGAACTAAGATTGTATAGAAAAGCCATTGGTTATACTATTGATGATTTGGTTGGCGTTAAGCCTTCTTTGTGCATGCATAAGATAATGATGGAAGATAATCATAAACCCTCTATTGAACATCAAAGGAGATTGAATCCTATAATGAAAGAGGTAGTCAAAAAGGAAATCATTAAGTTGCTAGATGCGGGGATCATCTACCCTATCTCGGATAGTAAGTGGGTTAGTCCCGTTCATGTAGTTCCTAAGAAGGGTGGGATGACCGTAGTGACTAATGAGAACAATGAACTAATCCCGACTAGGACGGTTACGGGGTGGAGGATGTGCATTGATTATAGGAAATTGAACATGGCCTCTAGGAAAGATCACTTTCCTCTCCCCTTCATTGACCAAATGCTAGAAAGGTTAGCTCAACACTCTTATTTTTGCTATCTAGATGGCTATAGTGGATTCTTCCAAATCCCTATTCACCCCGATGACCAAGAGAAAACAACCTTTACATGTCCATGGGGTACTTTTGCATATAGGAGAATGCCATTTGGGTTGTGTAATGCACCCGCCACCTTCCAAAGGTGTATGATGGCTATCTTTTCGGAATATATAGAAAATATCATGGAAGTGTTTATGGATGATTTCTCTGTTTATGGTTCTTCCTTTGATAACTGCTTGGCTAACTTGTCATTAGTATTGCAAAGATGTGAGGAGACAAATCTTGTCTTAAATTGGGGAAAATGCCACTTCATGGTAAGTGAAGGCATTGTGTTAGGACACTTAGTGTCTAACCGTGGCATTGAGGTTGATAGGGCCAAGATTGAAATAATAGAGAAGTTGCCACCACCTACCTCGGTGAAAGGGGTAAGGAGTTTCCTAGGGCATGCCGGTTTTTACCGGAGGTTTATTCAAGATTTCTCTAAAATCTCTAAGCCCCTCACTAACCTACTAATGAAGGATGTTGATTTTGTCTTTTCCAAAGATTGTCTTGAGGCTTTTTGTAGGTTGAAGAACGCCTTGATCTCCGCACCTATCATGCAACCTCCGGATTGGAGTCTACCATTTGAGATCATGTGTGATGCAAGCGATGTAGCCGTTGGGGCCGTTTTAGGGCAAAGGAAAGAAGGGCGCACTCATGCCATTTATTATGCTAGCAAGACGCTGGATGATGCCCAACTCAATTATGCTACCACCGAGAAGGAGTTGCTAGCGGTGGTGTATGCATTTGAGAAGTTCCGCTCATACCTTGTTGGAGCAAAGGTCATAGTTTATACGGATCATGCTGCGATCCGTTATCTACTTACAAAGAAGGATGCCAAACCAAGGTTGATTCGGTGGATCCTTCTTCTTCAAGAGTTTGATTTAGAAATACGGGACAAGAAGGGATCTGAGAACTCCGTGGCGGATCACCTTAGTAGACTCCCACCATTGGAGCTTGAAAAGGATGACATCCCGATAGATGACTCATTCCAGGATGAGCAATTGCAAATGGTGGAGGAATGCTTGTCCCAAGTGTCTAGAGGAAGTGAGCCATGGTATGCCGACATCGTGAACTACTTAGTGTGTGAGGAAGTGCCTCCCGGATTGACATATGCACAAAGAAAGAAGTTCTTCAACGATGTGAGGCACTACTATTGGAGTGAACCATTTCTATTCAAGAGAGGGCCGGATGGGATGTTTAGAAGATGCATACCGGAAGATGAAGTGGAGAGTGTGATCCGGCATTGTCACTCCTTACCATGTGGAGGCCATGCTAGCTCACACAAGACGTGTGCAAAGGTATTGCAATCCGGTTTTTATTGGCCTAACTTGTTTAGAGATGTGCAAGGTTTTGTAGCGGCATGTGATGCTTGCCAAAGAACGGGCAACATCTCAAGGAGGAATGAGATGCCCTTGAACAACATTCAAGAAGTGGAGATTTTTGATGTGTGGGGTGTCACGCTAGGATGTGTAGCACAAAAAGCTTTACATTTATAAACTCGAACTAAATCCTAAACTACCTAGCGAAACCCACAGTGTACGGGTCGTTTGTAGTAGGGATAGTATTCCGAGGTCGAACTCAAGGACTGAGGTGAAACTAAGTCATTCAATGATCAAAGATAGTGTGAATCTAGACTAAGATAAGATGAGGAATAAAGAAAATGGAAAACACAATGTTTTTGGAGGGTTTTGGGCGATCAAACAAAGATCACAAATATGTGAACACAATCAAGCAACACAAACACACACTAACACAAAAGATAGGAGAATGGAAGTAACAAAGCGGATTCTAGAGATTGGAAGTCCGGTTATGGCATAGACTCAAGCTATCTATTCATTCCTCGGATTAACTATGATATGTTGGGATTAAGCGTTTCTAGATTGGGATCAATTACCGGGTAAGTCTCATGATCCACTAGTCCATTCCTAAGGTCTCATCACCGGGTAAGTCTCTAAGAACCTAAGGATAGGAATTCTACACAAACCGGATTGTTACCTAGGGGTCTAACCTATCCTTACCGGGTAAGTCTCGGAAAGGGAAGTCCTAAACAACTATCCTAGCACACTTAGTCCAATGGCGGCTTGTGAGGCTCACCACTACCTAGGGTTTGTCATCTTTTGAATCTAAGAGTAAGAATCACCGGGTAAGTCTCTTCTAAACACTTAGTTGCTAACACTAGGTCTCCCTAGGATAGAATTAGCTCAACAAACACTAGGATTTCAAGAACAAGAGTCATCCAAGGGTAAAAATCTAAGTTCATCCTATCATGGTCCTAGCCATAACCCTTCTTTCCTTACCCTAGAATCGCAATCTATCTAGCCAACAACATTCATTTCAAGATCAATCTCCACAAATAAAGCATGCTTGCAAGTCATGGTCAATTGATGAAGAACAATCCAAAGAAAAGACATTAAAAGCATAGAATAGAAATTACCAAATCCTTACAAGGCTCCAAGAGCTAATCCAAGTTGTCAACAATGAACTTCTCTCTCAAATCCACTCTAATCTCACTCTAAAACGAGAATCTACACTAATCTCTTCCAAGAACACCCCTAATGGGTGCTTGGAAGAGAGGCAACAATGGAGAAGTGTTTTGGGGAAGAAGATAGGTCAAAAGAGAGGAGAAGGATCAATCGGAGAGAGCCAGCAACAGCTTTGAAGGACCACTTATATTCTCCACCAAGAGCAAGGCCGGACAAGAGATCGTGGGACACATGGATTAAGCTGTCAAAGGCCCAAAAATCGACCCAGTAGGAAAAATCGGCCGATTTTCCTGGGTGTAGGTCGATTTTCTTCAACAGAAGCATGCTATGATCGTCTAGCCATGAGTTGCTTCATTGCTTGCACCAATAGTGGTCTTTGTGTCCTTTGTTGCTCCAATTATGCTCCTCCAAGGCTTTGGATGTGTACCATCATGAGGCTTGGCCCTCAAATGTATCGATTAACGTCCAATAGATCCCCGAATTACCTACAAAACCGATAAAAGGTAGTGTAGACATCTTTTCTAGAAATGTGCATGAATTGAGCGAAGACGTCATGAACCAATGCCAAAACGTGCATGAATGAGTGCGAAATCTATCTAAATGATTACCTAATCCTAAGTCATAAATCTTGTTATCATGGGGTGTGGACTTCATGGGACCATTCCCTTCCTCATGTGGAAATCTCTACATCCTATTGGCGGTGGACTATGTGTCAAGATGGGTGGAGGCAATCGCCTCTCCTACAAATGACGCCAAGGTTGTGGTGCGGTTCTTCAACCGGGTGATCTTCCCTAGGTTTGGAACACCAAGGGTGATCATTAGTGATGGAGGGAAGCACTTCACAAATAGGAATTTTGGGGCACTTTTGGCTAAGTATGGGGTGACTCATAAGAGCATCCCCAACAATATCTCTATTTTAGAGAATTATGGGCTTTTGAAGAATGTAAGTCTTATTTTTTGGCCCAACAGATTTGCTATTTAATTCTCTAAAATAGAGAATGGGGGTGAGGAATAGAGTTGATTCCCTAAATTTAGAGAACTCCCCAAATATTTTGGCGGCACATCTATCCCACCTTCCCACGTCAAAAACAATTTCACTACTCAAAAACAATTTCACTGCTCAACGGGTGACTTTAACTTTCATTCAAGAACGAAGGCATATCTCCAGGTTAGTGTTGTTTGGTTTTCTCCTTTCAGATTTGTTCTATTCGGAACCTCTAGTTTTGAATCTCCGTCGATCTCTACTTTTTATTGTTTTATGACTGTGTGAGTTTCGGCTTGTGCAATTGAGACATTCAGATGGTAAATCTTGTTAACAATTTGTCGAATTGTTAATCTTAGCTGGACATTTGGAGTATTGCGTCGTTTGCGCTAGATCTTTGTTTTTGGTTTGATTTGTAGTGTCGGATGATGAATAGCATGGAATTATCGAATTGTTGCGTGTTGTACACTTTCTGAGATGGTTTTACTCGTCTATTATTACATTGGCATATATGCAAGGAAGTCGCAGTCTTTGACGACTTGATCATTTTCATTAGAGAAAAAAATACTGGTATACGTACAGACTAGTTGTCAATGATGCATGTGATTGGCTGATACTGCAATAAGATATCATGAGTAAATGTTGCTTTTGTTGTCTATAGTTAGAATGCAAAGATCCAAGATCGTTGTTTGATTTAGAACATGCAACTTGTGTTTCCTGTTTATTGCACTAATGATGTTCCCTCTGATGTACCTTTACCTGATGGATATGCTAGATTAGAGCTTTCATCAAGTAAAATTATAGGGCTTTCATCAAGGTAAATATTATAGATATATATATACAGAGAGATTGGTTTGATTGGGTGCTGCAAGCATCATTCATTTTATACCCCTTGTATTGTCCTTGTCATCATGTGCTAACCATGTAATGTTTATGTTTGAAAATTATCTTAAGTTGATAATTAATGATGCTTATATATACTGTCAAGCTAGAAATGAGTATAAAATAGCAAATACACTTGCTGTTTGATTTTGTGAATAGAATTGGTGTGGATGAACTCTTCATTGGTTTATGTTTATTATAGTATATATGTTTATTGTAGATGAATTTCACCGACCTCCTCAACAACGGATCCTCTCATGATGATGTCGATGACCCACATCTAACATATGATTTTTCAAATAGTCAATACAATTCTAATTGTTCTACTTTTGAAGAGGAATGTACTACTGAAGCTCACACTGATCAAGAGACCCCTTGTGCATCTAGCAACAAGAAAGCACAAAAACAGTCTCAACGAACTACCAACTTCTCTCCAGAGGAAGACAAACTTCTTATAGCTGGATGGCTAAATACTAGCTTAGATCCAATCAAAGGATCTGATCAAAAGAAGAACCAATTCTGGAAAAGAATTACTAAATACTTTGAAGAACATAAGAATTGGCCGGATGAGCGTACTGAAAAATCATTGATAAACCGCTGGTCAAAAATTAGCTTCATTGTGAGTAGATTTAGTGGACATTATGCTGCAGTCGATCACCTACGGAAAAGTGGATACACAGAGGCAGATAAGGTGCCTACTATTCTTATCTTCACTATCTTCTACTTACCTTAAGTTATTTATTTTCTCAAATATTTTTTTGTTTAATATATATTTGCATGATGCATTCTTTACAGATACAAGAGGCAAAAACAATCTACAAATGTAAGGAAGGTCATCAGTTTGGATTAGACCATTGTTGGACTCTTCTCAGGTTTCAACAAAAATGGATAGGAGAGCAAAAGAAAATTGAAACAAGTAGAAACTTCAAGGCTCCTTCCACTAAAAATCAAATTCCAATTAACTTGGAAAATGATCATGATTATGATGCTTGTGAACCTCTACCATTGAAGAGGCCTGTTGGAAGAAAGGCTGCAAAAGAAGCAAACAAAAAAAGAAAATCCAACGAGCAAGGTGGTGATGATGAAAAGGAATCTACAAAACTCCGTTCTGAGTTGGAAGAGTTTAGGGCAAAAAGGCTAGAAAGTGACCGCGTAAAGGCTGAACAATTGAAGTTGCTAATTGATATTGAGCAAAAGCAGGTTGATCTTAGAGAAAAGGAGATTGAACTTCAAGCTCGAACTGAGGAAGCTAAAATTATGTCTATGAATACTAGTTCCATGAATCCTCTTCAAGCCGAGTATATCATCAGCCTTCAGAAAGAGATTTTAGCAAAAAGAACTGGTAAGGATGGAAACGAGTAGTCTACTGTGTTATTTGGCGATCTTTGAAGATGGAGATGCACTTTCAAGGACTGCCTTTTTATCCTCTAATTTGGTCGTAATTGTAGAGACTTTGTTATTGTTTTTCTCTCGTGTCATACACGACCATGATATGTAAAATTGATGTTTGATTGCCATGTAACCCTATTTGTTTTGTTTCAGGAAATAGAATGATGATTTTATTTGACTAATATTTTTTTAATTATGGAGGTACGTGCTACTAGCTTTTTCTTAGCACTATGTATCCTTTCAAGGGTTGCTTTTTCTATCATCTTCACCACTGTAGCCTAAGCCACTGAGCTTTGTTTACAAATGAAAGTTTCATTCGCAAGCACACGTAATCCAAATAACATCCAAACAAAGTCATTCACGTATAAACTTAACTAGACGTATTTATATGGTGATTAAGACATAACTTAGAACATTAAGCTATTTGTAATGGTTAATCACTTAATCATCTACCTATAAATTTATGCTAGAAGGAGCCTTGAATTTCCTACTGGAATTCATAAATCAAATGACAAAAATAATTGAATTTGCAACTTTCAATGTTAATAGTAAACTCGACAAATATTATTCTTTATTAAGTTAACGACAGTACGATGAAATTGAAACTTGAAACAAAACAAATATAAATTTATGCAAGAAGCAAATCATTAATTGGTTCCGTGTCTTTTCCATAAGTGTTCGACTAGATCCTCTTGGAGTTGAGTATGCATTTCTTTATCTCTAACTCGATGACGATTTGCGATGAACTCCATTATTGTTGGTGTACGCTCGAGCAAAAGTGATATGTGTGCAATCCCATCAACATGATCATATTGTTTTTCGATATCATGTATCTTCCTTAGTCGACGAATACTCTCATGTTCATCACGCTCGTCTTCGACAATCATATTATGCATAATTATGCATGCCATCATAATGTGTTTTAGGTGATCCTTATTCCACAGTCTTGCCGGGTTTCGAACAATCGCAAAACGTGCTTGAAGGACTCCAAATGCGCGCTCAACATCTTTCCTTGCTCCTTCTTGCTCTTGAGCAAAGTGCTTATGCTTATTTCCTTGTGGAGCTGGAATAGTCTTTACCATTGTTGCCCATGATGGATATATACCATCGGCAAGATAATACCCCAAGTCATATGGTCTCCCATTGACTTTATAACTGATACGAGGGGCACTACCTTCATCCAATCCACTAAATACATAAGACCGTTCTAATACATTGATGTCATTAAGAGATCCAGGAAGTCCAAAGAAAGCATGCCATATCCACATATCATATGAGGCTACAGCTTCTAAAATAATAGTGGGTTCATGAATGTGTCCAGTAAACATACCATGCCAAGCAGTTGGACAATTCTTCCATGTCCAATGCATACAATCAATGCTTCCAAGCATTCCTGGAAAGCCACGTTCTTCACTTATTGCAAGTAATCTCTTAAGGTCATCACTACTTGGCGCCCTCAAGTACTCGTCGCCAAAAACGTCAACAATTGTTTTGGCAAATTTTTTGAGACTTTCAATAGCAGTGCTTTCCCCAATTTGCACATACTCATCAACATAATCGGCTGTAACACCATATGCGAGTTGCCGAAAAGCAGCTGTTACCTTTTGAAGCGATGACAAGCCTAAACGTCTAGCAGCATTCCTCTTTTGAACAAAATAAGTATCGTATGAGACAACGGCATCATGAATGCGCATGAAAAGAGCTTTATTCATTCGAAATCTCCTTCGAAAGAAACGAGCCCCATACTTTGGACAATCAGCAAAATAGTCACGATAAAGTCTTTCATGACCCTCAATTAGATCATGGTTAATAATACGATGACCCATAATAGAACCACAATTACCTCCTCTCGAACTTTGTTTGGCACGATCTTTGTCTTCTATTTCAGCAAGTAACAATTCTTCATATTTGTCATCCATAGCATCGTCGTCATCCATGAAATTATTAACTAGGTAACGACTCGTCAACGAACGATGAGCCATGAAACGGATTATAAAAGTGATGCTTGTGAATTGGGAAGTACAGAATGTGGAGATTATAAAAAAGCGAGGTTGAGATGACAAGAGTGACTAGAATTGTTTAATTTTAGTTATTAGAATAATTTTAAAATTTTAGGTTGTTAAAACTAGCTATATATTAGGTGAGATGAGATTGAGTTGGTAAAACTAGCTGTTGATGTTGACGAGAGATATTAAATTTAGCTAAATATTTAAAAAAAATTAATTACTATAAACATGGTTGAAGTCTCTAAAATGGAGAAACTATTGGGTTTGATATCAAAATAATTTGGAGATTATTATTTTTGCTTCCCTATTTTGAAGAATAATTTAGAGATTCTGTTGGGGATGCTCTAAGGTGGCAACACCTTACCATCCCCAAACTAGTGGCCAAGTGGAGATCTCCAACCGGGAGATCAAGGCCATCCTTGAGAAGACGGTGTCTAGGACTAGAAAGGATTGGGTTATGAAGCTCAATGACGCATTGTGGGCATATAGAACCGCCTTCAAGACACCAATTGGAACCACTCCTTACAAATTAGTCTATGGCAAGTCTTGCCATCTTCCGGTGGAAATGGAGCATAGAGCTTATTGGGCCATTAAGTGGCTAAATTTTGACCTCAAGGAGGCGGGAGAGAAGAGGTTGCTTGATATAAACGCCCTTGAGGAGATCCGGTTGGAAGCTTATGAGAATGCCCGGATCTACAAGGAGAGGACCAAAAGATGGCATGACAAGCGCCTCGTCCCGAAGGAGTTGAGTGAAGGCGACCTTGTCCTTCTCTTCAACTCAAGGCTGCGGCTTTTTCCCGGAAAGCTCAAATCAAGATGGACCGGGCCATATGTGGTAAAGAAGATCTATTCCCATGGAGCTATAGAGATAGGAGGGGAGCATTGTGGAAATTTCAAAGTGAATGGGCACCGTTTGAAGAAGTATATTCCGGGAGCCCCGGTGGACATGATTGCCCCACTTCACCTTGAATAGACACTCCCGAGTTTGGTCAAGCTAATGACCTTAAATAAGCGCTTGATGGGAGGCAACCCATTGGTAGCATTTTTCCTTTTTTCGTTTTGTTCTCGTTTTTTAGATTTTTCTATCTTTGTGTGTGTTTTGTCTACTTCGTGTGTGTGCTAGAGCATTAGTGGCATTGGAAGCCTTTCTTGGCATGTGAATGATGATGATGAACCACTCACCAATTATGGGTGGAGCGGACGCGGAACTTGGACGGCTAGCGGTGCCTAGCGCGGGTCCCGAAGCTTTGATGGATGCTTAGAGCTCTCTACCATGGTTGATAGGATCATCCACCATCAATTCACTTGAGAAATCTCAATACCGAAGCAAACCATTTTACATTGTGAGAACCTTCTTTCACTCTCTTTACTTCACTAAGTTCACTTACACATTGGGGACAATGTGTTTCTAAGTATGGGGTGGGGTTTGCATGATCCTTTGCATGATGAGCATCTAGGATAGTTTAATATTTGCACATGTCTTGCATTGTAGATACATATTTCGAAAATCCCATAAAAATCAGAAAATTTAAAAATTTTTGTACTTTCTAGGCTTGGATATGATCCTAATGATGAATCTTGTCTTGTGAATTGGCTATGAATGGCCTTATGTGTTGAATCGATAAATGCATATGTGGACTTGAACTACTTCTCTTAAAATTCTATGAATGATTTGTGATCATGATGTTTGCCTAGAATGGATTGAGTATTGAAAGTCGAAATTACATGATAGTTCTTGCATACCATCTAGGAATGAATGAGGCATTTCATCTTTCTCTACTTCTCATCTTGATCATGATTGCTTGAGCACCTCAATTGATATAAAATTTACCTCTTTTAACCCATCCGGGAATAGGAGCATGCTAGTGTGTTGAAGTGTGTGAAAAGCAAGTGTGGGGTAAAGTTGTTGATGAAAGGAATGTCATGAATGAAATGCTGAAATTATTGTGGAAGTGTAGCCAAAAACATAGGTTTGGGGGCATTGGTTTAAATGACAAGTAACTCGGTACACTTCACATAATCGGGTGTTGGTACCTTACCAAAGTCAAATGAACCAATAGCCCTAACGAGCTTTGGTATGTGTGCCCGGTGTGGATGCACCTCGAAAAATAGAAAAAGCCCGAGGATGGCTAATCACCGAGGTTTCGGCTATTGTACACCAATGCCATTGTCTCAAAAATAAGTCAAAGAAAAAGAAAAGAAAGCAAGATAGGGAAAAATATACACTTGAGGGGAGTTGATCGAGGACAAGGATGTGGAGTTAGTTCCATTCCCGGATTAGCATCACATAACCCAGAAAATTCCCCACCTAATCACAACGTTTCTTGGCCTTTTATGTCACAAGACCTTATGACCTACTTGCATGTTTGTAAGACTTAGTAATCTAGATTGGATATACTCTTGATCTTCTTGACCTCTTCATCTTTACATCTCATGCATGCTTTTGAGTTAAGTACAATTGTCTTTCCATGCCTTCATTTGTTTGATACATAATTGCTTGTCCATTGCCATAAAACATGACTATGAAGGTGATCCAATAGTAGAAGCACAAACCCAAAAAGATTTTTGCCGTTTTTCAACATACATAAATCATGGTATCTCGTATTCTATAGTTGAGCATTTGCTCGGGGACGAGCAAACCTTAAGTATGGGGTATTTTGATAACACGATTTATGACTTAGTTTTAGGCAATCATTTAGGTAGATTTCTCACTCATTCATGCATGGTTTAGCACTAGTTCGCGACGTTTGCATTCAATTCACTTACTTTGTCGAGATAGACGTCTACACGGGCTTGTGCGTTGCTTTGTAGGTATTTTGGGAGATTTAGGAGCTAAAACGATACGTTTGAGGATCGTTCGTCAAGATGACACATCCTCGGACGCATTATGATGCAAATTAAGGGCTAAGAAGGACTCATGGAACCTTGCCAACACTAGCCATGCACCAAATCACAGCTTAATGATCCAAGGCGAAGTTTCTGGAGCAAATCACGGTTCACTGGCACATTCCACGACCGTGGTTCTACCCGTGAATTTTGCCAAATTCTTGTGACAGCTGTGCCACGACTCTCATGGCCAGCTCATGCAAGTTTGTTATAAAAGTGGTCCTTCATTGGCTGTGAGAAGCATCTTGGAGCAGCTCTCCATTATCCATTATCCTCTAACAAAAATATTCTCTCAACAAGAAGTTTTTCTAGGAAGGAAAGTGTCAAAAAGGAAGAAGAAGAGCTCCATTGAAGAGGAGAAGAAGAACACACACCATTACCACACTTTGATAGTTTTTGTATTGAAGAATTCCGGATTCTATTTCTAGAGTTGTATGAACCATTTGAACCTTCTTTTGGAAGGATTGTGAGTTACTCTCATTCTATTTTCAGCTTGGTTTTGATTTAAGCTCACTTGTTCATCTCTTTTCCTTCATCATCTTGCAAATGGATGTCATGATTTTATGTTTGCTTGTTTCGATTTCTATTATGAATGTCGTAGGCTAAATAGATGTGGTTCTAGGGTAAGGAAAGGATGGTTATGGCTAGGGCTATGATAGGACGGACTTAGATTTATCTTTGGATGACTTGTGTGCATAAACGTAGCCTCTGTTAGGAATCACGGGTGGTTCTTGGCAAACCACGGCCGTGGTTTAGGTAGAATAAACCGTGATTTTCCCTGGTTCGGTGGATCTAGTCTTAGATTGATAGAATGTCGAAATCCTAAGTGTTTGTTGAGTTAAATCTATCCTAGGGTGACCTAGTGTTAGCAACTAAGTGTTAGGAGAGACTTACCCGGTAATCCTTACTCTTAGATTCCAAAGATAACAAACCTTAGGTAGTGGTGAGCCTAATAAGCCGCCATTGGATTAAGTGTGCTGGATGGTAGCTTAAGACTAACCCTTCCGAGACTTACCCGGTGAGGATAGGTTGGATCTTTAGATAACAATCCGGTTTGAGTAGAATTCCGTCCCTTAGGTTCTTAGAGACTTACCCGGTAATGAGACCTAGGGAATGGACTAGTGGATCATGAGACCTACCCGGTGATTGATCCCAATCTAAAAACACTTAACCCCAACATAGTTAATCCAAGGAATGAATAGATAGCTTGAGTCCTATGCCATAACCGGAACTTCCAACCCCTAGAATCCGTCTTTTCTTTCTTTGATCTATATCTTGTTTAGCTTGTTTATTTGTGTTGATTCATGGTTTAGTTGATTGATTACTTTGCATGAATTGTGATCTTTGATTGATCACCAAAAACCAACCAAAAACATTTGAGATTTTCATTTCTTTATTTCTTTCTTTTCTTTCAACCTAGGTCTTTACTAAACTCAATCACAAATCGAATCAATTTCACCTTAGTCTTTGTGTTCGACCTCGGAATACTATCCCTACTACAAACGTCCCGTACACTGCGGGTTTCGCTAGGTAGTTTAGGATTTAGTTCGAGTTATAAATTTAAAACCCAATTGCGCATCACACGATCTTAGCGTAACACAACACAGTCCTCAGATGTCTTACATGTTCCTCTCTGCTACAAGAGTACACTAGGATATCGTCTATGAAGGCCACCACAAACTGATCCAGGAAGTCGATGAATATGTCATTCATCAACTCCATAAAGACGGCAAGCGCATTCGTGAGCCCGAATGGCATCACTACAAACTCGTAGTGACCATATTGAGTCCGAAATGCCGTCTTATGCACATCCTGCTCTCTCACCCTCAGCTGGTGATATCCAGAGCTCAACTCGATCCTAGAGAACACAGATGCTCCCTGAAGTTGATCCAATAAGTCATCAATGCAGGGCCAAGGATACTTGTTCTTGATGGTCACCTTGTTCAGCTCTTTGTAATCAATACACAATCTCAACGACGAGTCCTTCTTCCGTATGAAGAGGATAGGTTCACCCCACGGGGATACGCTAGGTCGTATAAATCCCTTCTCAGCCAACTCCTCGAGTTGCTTCTTCAGCTTTGACAACTCGATAGGCGCCATGTGATATGGGGCCTTAGAGATCGGTCTCGTCCCCGGCTCCAACTCTATACCGAAGTCCACGCTCCTCTGAGGCGACAAACAGGGTGGCTCGTCAAACATGTCCAAAAACTCGCAAACCACGGGGATATCCTCTAACGCATGAGTCTCACCCTCCTTCATGGCATAACACTAGAAAGCCTCGGAAGCTTGTGCAATCAGTCTCGCTGCTCGGACTGCACTGATAACTGTACCCATCTTTCCAAGGTCCAAACCTTAGAAAATCTCTATCTGACCGACTCGGTAGAGATTGTCACAATCCTCCTACCTACATCTAACACGGCACAATGTCTATCCATCCAATCCATACCCAAAATGACTTTCTCATGCACTAGCGACATGACAAAGAAGTCCACTAACAAATCACAGTTTCCTAAATGTATAGGACAACCATGTACCCCTTGGGTACCTCTCACTTAACCCCCATCGGGTAACCCTATAATAAAGGGTATCCATTTTATCGTATCTAAGGTCAGTCTAACGACACATACCTCAAAAATAAAAGAGTGTGTAGCACCCTTATCAAACAAAACTCTATCAGGTAAACCATTAATCAGAATGGTACCTGTAGTAGCTGACGGTGGCAGCTCCTCAGCGCTCCTCGACTCAAAAATTGGAAATTAAGCTCCATGGGTATCAATAGTACCTACATCTCTACCTCTGGCTCTACTCGGTCTGGAGCGGAACCCTGTGTAGTAGGATGGTCTGGGACTCTTTGCATCCTTGCACGTGATGTTGAGATGGCCTTTGCCAAACTCTTGCTGCACTAACAGGTGAAGAACCCTGTTGTGATGATGTCTTGTCTTGAAAGTAATAAGGGCTCGTTTGGTACCATTCCTGGGGAATTAGGAATGGGTATGGGAATTAATTATACCAATTCTTTATGTTTGGTAAGAGCTAAAGTTGGAATAAAAATGATTCCAAAAAATATTTGATTCCAGCTTTTATGAAGCGCTTCATTCCAAAATAAAAAGAAGGGTTTCCCATTCCAAGCGCCAATATGTTTTATTTATTAGCTTTGCCGTCTAGAATTTGCCACACCCTTCACCTAGAAAAAAAAAGCTCCGCATACTTCACCAAAAAGTTGCTGCTATTGTGCCTACAAGTTCTGCTGTAGTTTTGCTAAAGGTCTTCACTGCAAAGGTAATAATAGTCTTGCATCTTTATATTTCAATTAATAAATATTAAAGTACTTTTGCATTCATCATATCAATGTGACGTTTACTGTTGTTTGAGAATATGTATTTGAATGTCTACTTTTTATTGAAATGTAAAATTACATTATTTATAGATAATGAATATATAATGTAATTTTCAATTAAGTAGTGCATACCTTAGACTAACAACAACGTTAATATATACTATATGAATATTTAATATAATTTAATATTATATATATTATGCATCTACAATATTACAGTGTCTTATGTTTTACATTTAGTTTTTATTTAATTAGTTTAGTTTATATTAAAATATTTATTAAATTGTAATTAATTATGAAATATGAATGTAGGGATGAATTTATTTGAACAAGATTTGGAGAGGGAGAAAGAAAGCCAAAAGCGGGTACAATTAGTCATTATGATCATCGTGCGATTTATTGTGATGACAAATACGATGTTCCATGAATATAAGGATCAAATAAGGGAGATTTCATATGAGAAAAAGGATAAGATAAGTCATAGTTTACAAAATTTGAATAAAACTATTAGAGAGAGTGATGTTACGTGTAAGACTGAGCTTCGTGTCAATAGACACACATTTGTTGTGCTTTGTGAGATGACTCGAGATATTGGGGGATTGTGTAGAACAAAAAATATAGAGTTGGAAGAAATTGTTGCTATATTTTTGTTTACTTTGGCACATCATAAGAAAAACAGATCCATAGGAAACTATTTTCTAAGAAGTGGGGAGAGTGTAAGCCGACAATTCAACCTTTGTCTTCTTGCGGTGCTAAAATTGCACCGTCACTTGCTTAAAAAATCTACACCTATTCCTGAAGATTGTGAAGATGGTAGTTGGAAAATTTTCAAGGTATTGTAATCAATTTTTTCAATTGGTACTAACTTTTTTAAAAACCTTTTTACATATCTTACACACTCATTCTTGCTTTGGTAGAATTGTTTGGGTGCGTTAGACGGTACATACATTAGTGTTCATGTATCAAACAATGCTAGACCAAGATACCGAACTAGGAAGGACGATCTTGCTATGAATGTATTAGTATGTACACCTAAAATGGAATTCATATACATCTTGTCCGGTTGGGAGGGTTCCGCTCATGATGGACGTGTCCTTCGTGATGCTATTTCAAGACCTAGAGGGTTGGAGGTGCCAAAAGGTAATTAATGTAAATCACAATTTTAGGAACTAACGGAGAAAAAACTTCCAACATATAGCATAACCTTGTTTTTTTCCTTTTGTTTTTTGAAAAGGCTATTACTACTTGGCTGATGCTGGTTACACTAATTGTGAGGGGTTCTTGACTCCTTATAGAGGTCACCCATACCACTTAAAAGAGTGGGGAGATCGTCAACCCGAGAGTGCAGAACAATATTTCAACATGAAACATTCCAAAGCTAGAAATATAATAGAAAGGTGTTTTGGCTTGCTAAAAGGAAGATGGGCTATTCTTCGAAGTCCTTCCTTTTTCCCAATAAGGACTCAAGGTCGCATTGTCTATGCATGTGCATTACTACATAATCTCATTCGAAAGCATATGCCAACCGAGGATGAAGAAAATCTTGAAGAGGGTGAAGTGAGAACAAATGAGGAAGAAGGGGGTGATGCGGAAGAAGTGAGGGATAATCGTGAATACATCACTCAAGTTGCAGCGTCAAATACGTGGGCCTCATTCCGGGACTCCTTAGCGCAAACTTCGTTTAATAATTGGAGATCGGGGTCTACTTGAAATTTATTTCAACTTGATCATTTTGATATGTTGTTGGTTTTATGTATTTGGTACTTCTTGTTGATGATTTATGTATTTGGATTTCTTGTTGCTGAATTATGTATTTGAACTTGATTATTTGGTATACATGATCTCATTGTTTATTGTAAATGCATGTTATGATATATTATTATTGTTAGTAGGATGGACAAATCAAGTCAAGGTATATCGGGTCGAGGAAAGAACAAGCGATTTTGGACCAAAGAAGAGATACTTATCTTGCTAGATTTCATGATGGACCTTAAAGATGATCCTCGTTGGAAGGGTGAAGGAGGCTTTAAGAATGGATTTACATCTGCCTTAGAGCGAATGATGTGTGATAGATTCCCTACAGCTGGTATTAAGGCTACCCCTCACATTGAATCTAAGATCAAGTGGTTGAAGGAAAAGTATGCTGTCATCACCGATATGCTACGCCTATCCGGATTCAAGTGGAACGATGAAAAGAATATAATTGAATGTGAGAGGCAAGCATACGATGAATTTGTTCAGGTATTAGATTGTAAATCTCTATTTAATATTTAAAATCTTGGGTCACGTATTCTAATAAAAATAATTTTATCATTAATTTCAGGAACATCCTAAGGCTAGTGGATTGTGGAGGGTTGAATTTCCCTATATGAAAAAGCTTGACGGTATCTTTGGCATAGATCGGGCTAATGGAGAAGAAGTAGAAGGATTTGACGATGTTGTTGAGGACCTAGAGAATGATATTGTAAATCTTGAAAATGATAACGACTCTCCGGAAAATCTGATTAACTTAACATCACCACCTTTGAAGAGGCAAAAGACATGGAAAGGAGGTTCAAACAAGAGTAACTTGATGAATACATGGGCAAGTTCTTTTGATGCCATGAATAGTCATCTTGACAAGATTGCAAATTCGATGGTTGCTGCAAAGGAGCGTGAGAAAGCTGATGAGGCTCGTAGGCAAACTGCTGAAAACCGTGCAGTTGAGGTAACAACACAAAAGAAACTTTTACTAACCGAGATATCCAACATACTTGGACTTTCCCTAGATGATGCTACTGATGCTGCTCGTATACTAGGCAACAACCCAAATGAGTTGGATATCTTCTACAGTTGTCCAGATAATGATTGGAAGACTCGTTATGTCTCGAAACTTCTTCGTCGGTGATCAAGAAGTTATAGTAGAGGCTTCGGCGGAGGTTGGGTTGAGGTTTTAACACATGTTATTTTTGTGACGATTGCAAGACCTTTTAGCTTTATGTTATTTTTCTATTTCCCAAAACATTATTTTGTGCGTAGTTTCATTATTTTGTCAAACATTTATACATTTTATTTGATATCAAATGACACTTGCAATTTTAAAATTCATTTTTAGATGAATTTATAAAATATATTTACCAACATGATTTACACATATTTAAATTTTTGATATGACAATTGGTCATAATTTTTTCTATATAAATTTTAAAAATAAAATATATTATATTATGAAAATACATTACATCACAAAATTAATATCATACAATTCCTGATTCCATAATCCACATCAAACCAAACAAGTTTCTGGAATCGTTCATTCCAACTTTATACCAAACACCAGGAATCAGGAATGGCTCATTCCGATTCCTAATTTCAAACCGTTTCCAGCGTCCATACCAAACGAGCCCTAAGGGTGTTTACCTTTTCGATTATTAATCTGAAGCGTGAGGTCAGTTTCAAGATAATGGACTGGGCTATGAAAGATCTATAGGAGTGAGGGAGCAACCCTTGAAATAGGCATGAGAATGTACCCCCATTTTCCGTCATAAAATTGAATGGGCTCAAGTAGGCCCATGATGAGAAAATCAAACCGTTGGTTGTTCATCTCTATAATGGACGACCAAAATGACGCCACGGCATCAATCCATGCCAGTTCCGCTGTCCTGCAAAATAATTCCAGTCTGCTTGGGTTTTAGCGGGCTTCTATATGGCGCCAACTTGAAAATTCACTTTCGATTTTGGGTTTCGCTCCAACCCTCTTCCCATATTATATAGCGTTCGCACCATTTCTCCAGCTCCTCAAACCAATATCCAAGTACCAAACCCTAGCGTATTCCATTATCCTCTATCTTTACTTGAATTGAAATGGCGGGTAGATCATCCAAATCCAACGCGCCCCAGGCAAGGAAGAGAGTAGAGGCCGAAACTCCCTCCTCTGCTGCTGCCACTCTCAAACGTGGTCGAGATGGCAGCGCTTTTGCTCGCTGGTATCAATATTCTCTTCTTTACTTGCTTCCTTCATTGCCTTTTCTAGGGTTCGAGCAAGGCTTATGTGGCATCTGCTACTTCTGATCCCAAATGCCTTAATTTAAATATGTTTCTACTTCAATTTGCAACTTCTACTTGGCCTGAATCAAGCCTTTTTTGACATCATTCATATGTCTGCTACTCTACTCACCTCTCCTAATTGTGCACTTTAATCTAGACTATGCTGTATTGACACCACATATAGTCAAGTCACCGGTACCACCTAGCTAAAACAACTTCTGATTACGTTGTTTCGCTAATTGCATTGCTTCATTGATGGGATTTTCTGTGTTTTTGTGTTGTTTATTCAAGTAAGAAGCTCATTTGTTGCCTTTGGTGAAAAATACAGTGATGAGTGCAAGAGTAGTGTGCCAGTGGCCCTTATTGATATGCATAGTTGCAGCCTTGAAGCCAAAATCAAGATGAATCTTGGTGAGATTGTCTTGTATTTGGTTCCTTTTTCGTTATTACCTTGTGTGTTATAGTTATGCAGATTTCTTATTGTCCGTTTTTCAATGTTTCAGAGGCTCAAGTTATTGAAAAACCAGCTGAAGTCAAGAAGAAGCCCGAGGTCAAGAAGAAGCTAACGGAAAGGTAGACATTTTAATTCTCTATTGGTTTTTCTATAACACCTGACACAATGAATGCCATTGATACTGATAACCGATTCTTATAGGAAGAAGTCTTCAGTAGAATCTGAATCAAAACCCAAAAAGAAGTTGAAGAAATCCGGTGATGCCAGCAAGCCAAAACGCCCACAGACTGCCTTTTTCCTCTTCATGTAGTGATCATATATCATTGAATGAATATTCACTCCAGAACTGTAATGAAAACTTTTCATTAACATTGTCTTCTGAACTTTGAGTCTACAGGGCAGATTTTAGGAAGACTTTCAAGGAGGAAAATAAGGATAACAATAAAGTCACTGAGGTGGTTGTTTGTTTAATGTGGTTGTGATTGTTTCCCTTTAAACCATTATGTGCCTGTAATACTAATTTCTATGGGCTTATTACAGTGTGCCAAGATGGGTGGGGAGAAGTGGAAATCCTTGTCTGAGGAAGTAAGTAGTTTCAATTTTCAATTGCCTCATCTCAGTACAAAATTCCTATTTGTTTCCCTTAAATGTAACACCATTTCTTGAATTGGTTTCAGGAGAAGAAACCTTATATGGATAAGGCTGCTGAGCTTAAGGCGGAGTTCAAGGCCATGGAGTTGAACACAAATGAAAATGCTAATGTAGGGTTGTTGTTTTCTTGCTCACTTGTTATGGTGATTTCATTATTTGAGCAAATACTAAGTAATGCATGCTCTATTTGTTTTGTCGGTTTAGGATGATGGAACTCTTCAGCCGGAAGAGTTGTGTGATGCTGATGACGAGACTCACGAGCCAGAAGAAGTGTGTGATGCTGATGCTGATGAACTTCACCAGCCAGAAGAGTTGTGTGATGCCGATGCATAAGCAACCCAGTCTTGTTTGATGTTTGTTCTTGTAAATTCCTCTGTTTGGATCTAGAAGCGTAGATCAGTGACCCCTCTTATTTTTATTGAGATATCTCTTTATGTAATCCTTGAATCCCTAATTAAGATTGTCAAATGAAACTCCCTATTGATCACTGAAAGGAAGCTACTTGTATTGTTGCCAAGGATCACTGAAAGGAAGCCAAATAAGTAAATTAGAGCTGAGATGAATGAATGTGAGTCCATGTGGCTGTGTGATCTTTGAGATGTCATCCTTGTTGGAGAGATTTATCATCTCTAAGCTGGGGATTCTGGTAATGTGAGTCCATGTGGGAAGAGGGTTTGTAAGAGCATTTTTTGACATGTTAAGGTACCATAAGTCCCTTAGATTTGCAAAGGATTGTACTGTTGAGTTGATTAGCACCAAGTGACTTCAAGATGTCGATATCACCCGGAATGCTCCCCTTAAGTTTGTTATTGTTGAGGAATAGGTCTGAAAGAGCAGGGATCCTGCAGAGTGAAACGGGTATCAACCCGGATAGATCAAGGAATTGAAGGCTGTGAAGTCCTTTGACTCTTTCCGCGATGTTGCCAATGCTAGGTGGGATCGTGCCTTGCAAGCGGTTCCCACTTAAAGAAAGCTCCTTAAGAGCTTCAAATTGGTAAGGCTACTCGGGATAGCCCATGAGATATGCTTCATTCCACTGATCGTGATCACCTGCAGGAATTGAAGGTTACCTAGAGAAGGTGAAAGAGAGAGTCCCTCTCGGTTGTATCTTGGGTTATTTTGGATTTGAAGGTTATAAGTGCAGCTCTATCAGCTGGAGAACAAGCCAAAAGGCTGTGAGAGTTGATCAAAATATATCTTATGAGATGGTATAATGAAACATCCAAGTTTTGTTCTTGCACCAGGCTCTACTCACTTGTTTATATGGAATGGAAACCAGCTGATGTTTGATTGAGACGATTTTACGCAAGGAATTAGGTTCTCATTACTACCTTCTATCCAAAAGATTAAGGAGAATCTGATTGACCCTGGTTCACTGTTATGTGGCTGATTATTGTATTAAACACGTCATTTGTATTCAACAAGCCTTCTAAATAGCCCTTTAAAGAGAGTACTACTAGGGTGGGCATAAATCCCGCTTAATCCCGTCCCGCATCCCGTCCCGATCCCGGCGGAATTTGAAAAAAAAAATGTGTATCCTGTTCCGTCCCGCATATATATATAAATAATATTTTTATATTTTTATAAATATTATATAGATAAATAATATACATAAATTATAATTTTTTTTAAAAAAATTTATTTTTAAAATTATTAAATTGATGATTTTTCATCATTCAGTCACTCATTCTCTACTACTCATTCGGTTGGATCTAAAATATTAGAGTTTCTGATCTCCCTTGATTTAGTCCGTTTGCCGCCTTGCTCTGGTCCGTTCCATCGACACCCTTGCTCTAGTCGGTTTTATTGCCCTTGTATTTGTGGATTACCACAATTGTAATCGATAGTTAAATAAATATAATTTTCATTAAATTATCTGTTGTTATATTTTGAATGTGAGTCGGTAAGACACTTTGATGTAACTTGAATTTGTTTTCAATGTATAAATTACTAATGTAGGCGTCATGAATCGATAATTCGGTATCGAGTTTTTTTTTTTTCCGATCATTTATGTCTTTAAACACGAGAGAAAACAAGTATACATATTAAATATAATCGGTGCATAGTTTTCGCGGGATTTGTCCCGTCCCGTCCCGTCCCACATGGGACAGGGCCCGCGCGGGACGAAGAAAAAATGTCATAAATCCCGTCCCGTCCCGTCCCGTCCCATGCCCACCCCTAAGTACTACTAGCGGTAATAACCTTTAAATCCAAAATAATCCAACCCAAGACAACCGTCAAATCCAAAATAGCCCTTTACAAAGATTTAGGCAAGAACAAGCCGAGATTTCTTGTAAATGAGAATGAGGAATAATGGATGATATGGAAAGATGAAAACATGATAATATGGAATGATAAATGATAAATAGCCCTTTAAAGAGAGTACTACTAGCCGTAATAAGCCAATCTATCTACATGATATAGGAAAATAGGACTATTATAAAACTTGCAAATAACCTTGAGCAATTATGGTTCAAAACCCGACACAAAGAATTACCTTTCATCCTTCATTCTTTAATGTTACACAAGCTTTCTAAATAAGACAAGCACAAGGAGGGACTAGTTTGACTTGTAGCACCAACCTTCAAAAAGATTAACACACAAGAACAACCTAGCAAGGATTCACAACTTTTCAATACAAAACTCTCCATTTGATTGAATAGAAATGATAAAATGCAAACTTTCTAAATGAAGTCACAAGTCTCTCACAATAATATGGAAATATTAATCAAATTCAGTCTCCATAAAAATTTCTCCTTCTAAGCCTATTTATAAGTGAGACTTTCCTATTTTAAACTAGGAAATATATCTTTAAAAGATAATCTACGAAATATATCTTTTTAAGATAATCTGAAAAATATTCCTAAAAGATAAAACTAAGAATTACCTTAAAAATGTTTAAGAGATTTCAAGGAAATAAAATAATAAAGATAATTCTTTCAAAAATAGAAGATCTTGGCCGGATCCTCTAGCGTGCGTCAGACTCCAAATCTCGGATGAAAATCTCGGCCGAGATTTTATGTCGATTCCTCTCATGTTTGCAGCTTGTAAGCGACTTTTCTTTAAGTTTTCCTTGCTCTTGGATTAGTGAATGATCCATGTAATGTAGGTGTAGATGCTATCATGGATGGACCCACACTATACTCCCCTTCTTGAAAATGATTCGACCTCGAATCATAGCCTTGCATATCACTAATCACCAAATGACTTAAGTATGGTAGCTTCTGGACTGGATCAACTTCATGGGATAAAGACACCAACATCTTCTTCCTCATCCGTTCCTTCTTGATATGTACATCAAATCGTACATTTCTCGATACAAACGGATTTGGATTGCCGAACGGTTCTTACTCCAAGTTCCTTGGCTCCCTTGGAAGGTCTCTAGAACTTTGGAGCACTTGGGGCCTTAAAATTTTCATCATATTGTACAATAGTGGCAAATCTCGGATGATCTCCTCAAATATCTGGCGAGATTTCTTGTATGGGGTCGAGATTTTCACTGTGATTCCATAGATCGTCTCGGATGATGAAAACTAATGTATTCTTGGAGATTTACTTCTCCTAGTTGACACTTCCTTGCGGATTTGAGGATCTCTATCCGCAACTACTTTCCGTTCTTCCTCTAAATTCGCACATGATTCCTTATAGACCTTTGTGACAATGTCCTCCTATTTTCCTGCAATCACAATTACTCGCTCCACTAAATGTAACAATATAAGATCAAAGAAAACCATGGAAAATAACTTAATCACAAAATCATCATATTTTAAAGCTAGATATGGATCATCATTCCTAGAGTAAGCACAACTAATAGGAGATAAAAATATAATATCAAAAATGTAATGACTCCCCTTCTCAGATGTAAGAGCTAGGATTTTCGAATCCTAATTAATGATGATTAATGTTGATCAATCTCTTTCGGATGGAAAAATCAACACTTGGGAAGAGATGACGACGAAGTTTCTTACTAAGTTCTTTCTCCATCAAAGACCGCTGAATTGAGGGGCAAGATCAATGCTTTTATTATGAAGGAAAAAGAAAGTTTGTCCAATTCATGGGAAAGGTTCAAAGACCTTTTGTTGGATTGCCCTCATCATGGGATTCCAAAGATCGAGTTGCTAGAGATATACTTCAAGGGTTTGGATAGAGACACTCAATTCATGCTCCAATTACTTTCCGCCGGCACTTTCATGGATATGCCGATATATAAAGCTTGGGATTTCATAGAAAAGCAAGCTTTACACATGGAAAAATATTCCCATCAAAGGGTTGAAGATGGAGCAAGGAGAGTTAGCTTTCAAGATACATCATCAAATGCAGCTCAACTCACCTCGCTCAACAATGAAGTCAAGGCATTGAAGTAGCTTTTAGTAGCTCAAACTAAGAAGGAGCAAGATGGTGGATACCAAGGAAGAAACAATTATCAAGGGCCGCGGAACAACAACATAAATTTCTACAATAATTGGAGATCGAATCAACAAAATTCCGGTAACCCTTATTCTCATGCTGAAAATATACTTAACGCTCCCTCTTCTTCTTCTTCTTCTTCTTCTTCTTCTTCTTCTCCACTGAGAAGCCAGGAGCTTGCATCAAGCTCGTCCCAGCCACCCAAGAAACCGGACGCTGTGCTGGAGGCTATATTGATCAAGCTCAACGCTAAGGAGACATTTATGAATTCATTTTCGAAGACACGAAAAGCCTTAGAACAACAATTTTTCAACAAAGCGAATGAAGCGCCAAGAGATGCTGGAAAGCTTCCAGCAAGGACAGAGAACAACCCAAAAGAGAAAATCATGGCTATCACAACACGTAGTGGATTAAAGACTACAGATCCAGTACCTCGGTCGGACCACGATCAGACGAGGAACACCTCGGTCGAGGTGCCAACCGAGATGGAGCCTCAGAAAGCAAAAGAGAAAGTTGAAGTTTATGTTCCACCTCCTGCTTATAAACCACCACTCCCGTTCCCTCAGTCAAGGGCGCGGGCACATCTAGACAAGCACTTTGGTAAGTTTCTTGACCTTATGGATAAGCTACATATTAACATCCCTTTCATTGATGATATCCTAGGGATGCCCGCCTATGTGAAGTTTCTGAAAGAAATCTTGTCAAGGAAGAGAAAGGTGGAAGATTTTGGTGAAGTACGGATGACCTCTAAATCTTCGGAGCTCATTCAAATCATGAAGGAGAAGATGCCACCTAAGTTGAGAGATCCCGACTCGTTTTGCATTCCCATCCAAGTTGGGGATGTCACTTATGATGCGCTTTGTGATCTAGGAGCAAGTGTGAGCATCATTCCACTAGAACTATGTGAGAAAGTTGGCCTTGGAGAGCCCAAGCCCGTAAAGATGACGTTATACATGGCGGATCGCTCCATTACCCGTCCCGTTGGTATCTTGGAGGACGTTCCCATCAAGTTAGGTAACGTTGATTGTAAGAACGCCAAGTTGAAAATTCCCGCAGATTATCCCATTCTTATCATTCTCGGAAGACCATTTCTAGCAACATCGGGTTGCAACGTTGATTGTAAGAACGCCAAGTTGAAGTTCAACATTGGTGGCGATCATGTGGAGTTTGCATTATTGGCTGCAATGAAGGGAGATCCTCTGGAAGATGACATCTTCAACATCTATGATGAAGAAGATTCTCGAGAATTGGTGAGCTCTATTCTTATTAAAGATCCTCTTGAAAAAGCTTGGAAACATTGGAAGCAGACCCAGGAGCTAGATTTGATAAACTAATTCAGGAGAAGAAAAGCACATTAGATTTTGGTCCCAGTTCCAGTACCTCAACCGAGACACTTTTTGGAGCATGCGAGGTGATCTTATCTAAAGAACACCTCGGTCACCCATCTCGGACTACGACCGAGATAGCAAGCGAGATGATGTCAACTAAGACTTACGTCAGTCCATCACTTCGATCTAAGTCCTCTTCATTGGAAAGAGAAGGTACAAATCCACCTTTGAAAGCACCCCCAATCTTGGAACTTAAACCACTCCCGACTCACTTGAGGTATGCTTTCCTTGGTCCGGATTCTACCTATCCCGTTATTATTAGTGCTTCTCTTTCTAAAAATGAATTGTCTAAACTGATGCATGTGCTGAGGAAACATAGAAAGGCTTTGGGTTATACTATTGATGATCTTGTTGGTATTAAGCCTTCTTTTTGTATGCATAAGATACTAATGGAAGATGATCATAAGACTTCACGGGAACCTCAAAGACGGTTAAATCGGATCATGAAAGAGGTTGTGAAGAAAGAGATTCTTAAGTTGTTGGATGCAGGTATCATATTTCCCATATCAGATAGCAAATGGGTGAGTCCGGTGCATGTGTTACCAAAGAAAGGAGGGATGACCGTTGTGACAAACAAGAACAACGAGTTGATTCCTACTAGGATCGTTACGGGTTGGAGGATGTGCATTGATTATAGGAAGGTGAATGTGGCTACTCGAAAGGACCACTTCCCTCTTCCCTTCATCGACCAAATGCTCAAACGGTTAGCACTACACTCCCATTTTTTCTATTTAGATGGTTATAGTGGCTTCTTTCAGATTCCTATCCATCCGGATGATCAAGAGAAGACCACTTTCACTTGTCCATGGGGGATATTCGCTTATCGGAGGGTGCTATTCGGATTGTGTAACGCACCTACTACTTTTCAGCTTTGTATGATGGCTATCTTTTCCGAGTATATTGAGGAGATCATGGAGGTATTCATGGATGACTTTTCGGTATATGGTTCCTCTTTTAATAACAGTTTGGCTAACCTTTCTCTAGTGTTACAACGTTGTGAGGACACTAATCTTGTTTTGAATTGGGAGAAGTGTCACTTCTTGGTTAACGAAGGAATTGTTCTAGGACACCTCGTTTCCAACCGAGGTATCGAGGTTGATCTAGCTAAGATCGAGACTATTGAGAAACTTCCTCCCCCTTGCTCTGTTAAGGGTGTGCGGAGTTTTCTCGGGCATGCAGGTTTCTACATGAGGTTCATCAAGGATTTCTCTAAAATCTATAAACTGCTCACTAATCTTTTGAATAAGGATGATGTTTTTGAGTTTTTGCAGGAATGCCTTGATGCATTTTACAGGATAAAGGAAGCGTTGATTACCGTTCCCATCACTCAACCTCCAGATTGGACCTTGCCCTTTAAGATCATGTGTGATGCTAGTGATGTGGCCGTCGAAGCGGTACTTGGACAAAAGAAGGATAGCCGGACCAACGCCATTTACTATGCTAGCAAGACGCTAGATGAAGTTCAACTGAACTACGCCACCATCGAAAAGGAGCTTTTGACAGTTGTTTATGCATTTGAGAAGTTTCGCTCTTACTTAGTGGAAGCGAAAGTTATTGTTTACACTGACCATGCAGCTATTCGTTACTTGCTGGCTAAGAAAGATGCAAAGCCGCGCCTTATTCGTTGGATTCTCTTGCTTCAAGAGTTTGACCTAGAGATTCGCGATAAGAAGGGATCCGAGAATTCCATGGCGGATCACCTCAGCCGGCTACCACCCATCTCGCTGGAGAAGGATGACCTACCCATTGATGACTCATTTCCCGATGAGCATTTGCATTTTATGAACATTGGATGAAATCCTTTGTTTCACCCCATAATGAAGATGAAGTATGGGGTGAGCACACCTTACACCTTGTTTAAGGATGACGTACGGTCCAGCTAGCGACCTTAAACCAAGCGCTTCTTGGGAGGCAACTCAAGGTATTGCTTTCTTTTCCCTTTTCTAGCTTAGTTTAGATAGTTTGCTTCGTGTTTTTGCGTCTTCCTAGACAAGAATCAGGTACTCTCTAAGAAGGAATTACAACTCAGGAGCTACATGGAAGTACAAAAGCTCGAGAAATTGAGAAGAGGGAGTTTGACTGAGACACATCTTGGGTGCTGTCAGAGGACCTCAACCGAGATGTTCTCCATCAACCGAGGTGATTAGTTTGACATCCACTCTGACACCTCGGTCCACTCAAAAATATCTCGACCGAGGTGTAATCAAATTCAACGAGGGGTATAAAAGACGTGACGGTTTCTCACTCTTCTCACTTTTCCCTCTCTACACCCACATCGACCGCGGCTGCCCCTACCCTCAAATTCTCAGTTCTTAGTCGTTCCTCGCGATTCTTGGCTCCAAATCAGCAGAGGAAGTACGAGAATCAGTTTCCAAGCGACGAACAACGTAGAAAACACATCAAATCTCCAAAATCTGGGGTATTTCGAAATAAACCCTAACTCTTTCTATTTTTCTCGATTTTGGATAGATTTGGCTTTGGTTGCCATAGATTGTTACTAAAAAAGATATAAGTACCCCATAGGAAGCTTTTGGCAGTGTTTTTGGGAGAAAACTCTTACAGATTCAAAAGTTCAGTTCGAACACCAGTTCGCCTCGGTCCACTCGATTGTGTCTCGGCCGAGGTGTTCTTGGACGACCGAGGTGTTCTTCTAGTATGAGCCGCCCATGCACATCTGATCGAAAATTGGCCTTGAGGGATAGGCCCAGCATTTCATACCGCTCCTCCCCTTCTTCAGCTTCATAGTTTACCATCCCAGCACACTCAAGCCACAATCCCAGCACACTCAATCCAATAGTGGCTTATGAGGCTCACTACTACCTAGAGTTCATCATCTTAGGTACACCGGGTAGGTCTCTTCCCTCACTTAGGTTGCTAGCATTAGGTGACCCTAAGCTATATTATGCTTAATAAACACTAGGATTCCAACAACCTAACATCCTAACACACAGATTCAGTAATTAAAGAGCAACAGAGAGAAAAATCGGGTGGATCATAGCATAAATCGGACGATTTAATCTAAGAACAGGTCGATTTTCTTGTCCGGGTTAGGTTTTGTGCATACGAATCATCCTAAACTAACATACAAGTCCATCCTATCATCACCCAAGCCATAACCATCAATCCATCACTCCAGAATCACAATAAACTAGCCAATAATATGCATCTCAAGATCCAAAATCATAACACAAGCATACATGGTTCTCATAAGTAGATGATGAAAGATAAGCAAGTAAAACAAGAAATCTAAGCTGAATATAAGTTTAAGTTTGACTTACAATCCTTCAAAAGAAGTTCCAAAACGTTCCTAACAATCCTTCCAAAAGTTCTTCAACCAAAGACTCTAAAAATCACTCAAAAACTCACTATCGAACTTAGTTTTAGTGTTCTTCTTCTTCCCCAAATTGAGAGAGTTTTCTTTTTTTCCAAGTCTATCCTCCAATTGGAATGAGGAGTGTGTGAGAGATTGTGGGAGAGCTCTCCAGCAACAGCTTGCAGGACCACTTATATTCTCCATCAAGAGCAAGGCCGGACAAAGAGATCGTGGGACACGTGGCTTAAGCTGTCAAAGGCAAGAAAATCGACCCAGTCAGATAAATCGGACAATTTTCCTGAGTGTTGGTCCGATTTTCTTCAACAGAGGCTTGTTATGATCGTCTAGCCATGAGTTGCTCCATTGCTTGCACCAATAAGGGTCCTTGTGTCCTTCATTGCTCCAATTATGTTCCTTGAAAGCCTTGGATGTGTACCACCATGAGGTTTGACCCTCGAATGTATCGATTAATGTCCAAAAGATCCCCAAAATACCTACAAAACCGACAAAAGCTCGTGTAGACGTCTTTTCTAGAAATATGCACAAAATGAGCGTAAACGTCATGAACTAATGCCAAACCGTGCATGAATAACGGGAAAAACTATCTATATGAATGCCTAAACTAACGTCATAAATCACGTTATCAAAATACCCCATACTTAAGATTTGCTCGTCCCCGAGCAAGACCCAACTATAGACTAAGAGATGACATGATCTATGCATGCAGAAAAACAACAAAATCTTTTTGGAATTGTGCTTCTAACATTGGATCACCTTCATAGTCATGTTTCATAGCAATGGACAAGCAATCATGCATCAAATAAATGAAGGCATGGAAAGACAATTATACTCAACTAGAAAGCATGCATGAGAGGTGAAAATGAAGAAGTCAAGATGATCATGAGTATGTCCAATCTAGATCACTAAGTCTTACACACATGCATTTAGGTCACAAGGACTTAGGAAAGAAGAGGCTAAAAAACGTTGTGATTAGGTGGGATTTTTTAGGTCATGTGATGCTAATCCGGGAAAGGAACTAACTCCACAATTTCGTTTTTGCTCAACTTCCCAACAAGTGTATAATTTTCTCCATCTTTTCTTTGTTTTCTTTTCTTTTTCACTTATTTTTGAGACAATGGCATTGGTGTACAAAAGCCGAAACCTTGGTGATTAGCCGTCCTCGGGTTTTTTTATTTTTTGAGGTGCATCCACACCGGGCACACATACCAAAGCTCGTTAGGACTATCGGTTTATTTGACTTTGGCAAGGCACAAACACCTGATTATGTGAATGGTGCCGAGTTACTCGTCATTTAAACCAACGCCCCCAAACCTATATTTTTTCTACACTTTTCACAACAAATTCAGCACTTCATTCACATCATTCATTCATCAACAACTTCAACCCACACTTGCTTTTCACACACATCAACACACCAGCATGCTCCTATTCCCGGATGGGTCAAAAGAGGTCAAATTTTTCATCAATTGAGGTGCTCAAACAACATGATCAAGATGAGAAGTAGAGAAAGATGAATTGCCTTAATCACTCCTAAATGACGTGCAAGAACTAGCATGTAATTTTGACTTTCAATCCTCAATCCAATCAAGACAAGCATCATAATCACAAATCATTCATGGGATTCAAGATAAATACTTCAAGTCCACATATGCATTCATCTATTCAACATATAAGGCCGTCCATAGCCAATTCACAAGACAATTTCATCATAACGGTCATACCCAAGCTTAGAATCACTAAAATTTTTTTTTAAATTTTCTGATTTTTTTGGATTTTTCGAAATATGTATGTACAATGCAAGACATAATGAAATATGTGACAATATTAAACTATCCTAGATGCTAATCATGCAAGTGATCATGAAAACCCCACCCCATACTTAGAAACAGATTGTCCCCAATGTGCAAACTAAATAAAGAAGTGAAAGAGAGTTCTCACAATGTAAAATTGGTGATGCTTTGGTATTTCGGTTCACATCGAATGATGATGGTGGATGATCGATCAAGGATGGTAGAGAGCTCTTGATGTTCATTATGGTGTCGGAACCCGCGCTTGGCACCGCAAGCCGTCCAAGTTCCACGTCCCGTCACCCATGCTTGATTGGAGATCATCACTTTCCTTGACAGAAGGAAAAATCGGACCAGTTACCCAGGAAAATCGGCCGATTTTGTGCAAGATCAGTCCGATTTTCCTGGGTGCTTTCTTCCTCGTCCATGTGCTTGGATCTTGTACCTTCAACAGTTCCATGAGGTTTTCACATGACTTCCAACATCTCATCACACATGACAATCAGCAAGATCTAGCACCCAAAAACACAAAAGAAAAACAAAGCACACCAAGAGCAAGATCAAACAAAAACAAGAAAAATAAAAGGGAAAAATATGTACCAATGGGTTGCCTCCCATTAAGCGCTTCTTTAAGGTCATTAGCTTGACCAAATTCAGGGGCGTTTCTCTCAAGGTGAAGTGGGGCAATCACTTCCACCGGGGCTTCCGGGATGTACTTCTTCAAACGGTGCCCATTCACCTTAAAGTTACCACAATGATCTCCTCCTATCTCCACCGCTCCATGAGGAAAGATCTTCCTCACAACATAAGGACCCGTCCATCTCGACTTGAGCTTTCCGGGAAAGAGCCGCAGCCTTGAGTTGAAGAGAAGTACTAAGTCACCCTCACTCAACTCCTTTGGGATGAGACACTTGTCATGCCAACGCTTGGTCCTCTCCTTGTAGATCCGGGAATTTTCATAAGCATCCAACCGGATCTCCTCAAGGGCGTTCATGTCTAGCAACCTCTTCTCACCGGCCTCCTTGAGGTCAAAATTTAGCCACCTTATGGCCCAATATGCTCTATGCTCCATCTCTACTGGAAGATGGCAAGACTTGCCATAAACTAGCTTGTAGGGAGTGGTGCCAATCAGTGTCTTGAAAGCGGTTCTATAAGCCCACAAAGCATCATCGAGCTTCATAGCCCAATCCTTTCTTGTTCTAGAAACCGTCTTCTCAAGAATTCCCTTTATCTCCCGGTTGGAGATCTCCACTTGGCCACTAGTTTGGGGATGGTAAGGTGTTGCCACCTTATGAGTCACCCCATAATTAGCCAAAAGTGACCCGAAGTTTCTATTAGTGAAGTGCTTTCCTCCATCACTTATGATCACCCTTGGTGTCCCAAACCTAGGGAAGATCACTCGGTTGAAGAACCGCACTACAACCTTGGCATCATTTGTGGGAGAGGCGATTGCCTCCACCCATCTCGAAACATAGTCCACCGCCAATAGGATATAGAGGTTGCCACATGAAGAAGGGAATGGTCCCATGAAGTCCACACCCCAAACATCAAATATCTCCACCTCTTGTATGTTGTTCAAGGGCATCTCATTCCTCCTTGAGATGTTGCCCGTCCTTTGGCAAGCATCACATGCCACTACAAAATTCTGCACATCCTTGAACAAACTTGGCCAAAAGAAACCCGATTGCAACACCTTAGCACATGTCTTGTGTGAGCTAGCATGGCCTCCACATGGCAAGGAGTGACAATGCCGGATCACACTCTCCACCTCATCCTCCGGTATGCATCTCCTAAAGACTCCATCCGGCCCTCTCTTGAACAAAAGAGGTTCACTCCAATAGTAATGCCTCACATCCTTAAAGAATTTCTTCCTTTGGGCATAGGATAAACCGGGTGGCACCTCCTCACACACAAGGTAGTTCACAATATCGGCATACCATGGCTCATTTCCCCTTGACACTTGAAACAAGCACTCCTCTACCATTTGCAATTGCTCATCCCGGAATGAGTCATCAATCGGGATGTCGTCTCTCTCAAGCTCCAATGGTGGGAGTCTACTAAGGTGATCCGCCACAGAATTTTCGGACCCCTTCTTGTCCCGGATTTCCAAGTCAAACTCTTGAAGGAGAAGGATCCACCGAATGAGGCGAGGCTTGGCATCTTTCTTTGTGAGGAGATAACGAATCGCAGCATGATCCGTGTACACAATGACCTTTGCTCCAATAAGATAAGACCGGAACTTCTCGAAGGCATACACCACCGCTAGCAACTCCTTCTCGGTTGTGGCATAGTTAAGTTGGGCATCATCTAGCGTCTTGCTAGCATAATAGATGGCATGTGTACGCCCATCTTTCTGTTGTCCTAAAACAGCCCCAACGGCCACATCACTTGCATCACACATCACTTCAAATGGTAAGCTCCAATCCGGAGGTTGCATGATGGGGGCGGTGATCAAAGCATCCTTCAACCTACAAAAAGCCTCAAGGCAATCCTTGGAGAAAACAAACTCAACATCTTTCATTAGTAGGTTAGTAAGAGGCTTAGAAATCTTAGAGAAATCTTTAATAAATCTCCGGTAAAAACCGGCATGCCCTAGAAAACTCTGTGGTGACAACTTCTCTATCGT
The DNA here is from genome assembly GCA_033239125.1 of Fagopyrum homotropicum. Lineage (NCBI taxonomy): Eukaryota > Viridiplantae > Streptophyta > Magnoliopsida > Caryophyllales > Polygonaceae > Fagopyrum > Fagopyrum homotropicum. The sequence continues at coordinate 87,296,134 of BSWB01000005.1, read as the reverse complement.
CTCTATCTTAGCCCTATCAACCTCAATGCCACGGTTGGACACCAAGTGTCCCAACACAATGCCTTCACTTACCATGAAGTGGCATTTCTCCCAATTCAAGACAAGATTTGTCTCCTCACATCTCTTAAGCACCAAAGATAAGTTAGCTAAACAATCATCAAATGAAGATCCAATAAACATAGAAATCATCCATAAACACTTCCATGATGTTTTCAATATATTCAGAAAAGATAGCCATCATACACCTTTGAAAGGTGGCGGGTGCATTACACAACCCAAATGGCATTCTCCTATGTGCAAATGTACCCCAAGGACATGTAAATGTTGTTTTCTCTTGGTCATCCGGGTGAATAGGAATTTGGAAAAACCCACTATAACCATCTAAGTAACAAAAGTGTGAATGTTGAGCTAATCTCTCTAGCATTTGGTCAATGAAAGGAAGAGGAAAGTGATCTTTCCTAGAGGCCACATTTAGTTTCCTATAGTCTATACACATCCTCCATCCCGTAACCGTTCTAGTTGGGATTAGTTCATTATTCTCATTAGTTACTACAGTCATACCACCCTTCTTAGGAACCACATGTACGGGACTAACCCATTTACTATCCAAAATCGGGTAGATGATTCCCGCATCTAGCAACTTAATGATCTCTTTCTTGACTACCTCTTTCATTATAGGATTCAATCTTCTTTGATGTTCAATAGAGGGTTTATGGTCATCTTCCATCAATATCTTATGCATGCACAAAGAGGGCTTAATGCCAACAAGGTCATCAATGGTGTATCCTATTGCCTTTCTATGCAGTTTCAATTCATTCAACAATCTATTAAGCTCATCATCATTCAAAGATGCATTCACAATCACCGGATAAGTAGAATTTGAGCCAAGGAAAGCATACTTTAAATGAGAAGGAAGAGGTTTTAGATCAAGTTTAGGAGGACCTTTATCGGTTGGAGATGATCCATACAATGTAGGTTGAGATGATTCCAAAGCCATGGAAGCCTCACCTAAGTCCCTTGATGATTGCTCATAAACACTTGGATGATGCTCAAAAGACTCAGGAAAATCGACCCTCTGTGAAGAAAATCGGCCGATCTGGGGGTCGATTTCAGTTTCTGCATTTGCAAAATCGGATGAAATTTCAGGATTTATGCAAAAATCGGCCGATTTTTGCCCCCTCTGTCCGATTTTTCTACAGGTATTTGTCCCTTCCTCTAGTACTTCAAATCCAAGACTTGGTAGCTCATCCAATGCATTCAAAGCCTTGATCACTTCATTGCTACTCTCCTCAACTCCTTCCTCCATCAAACTCCAGCTAAGAACCTTCTCAAGTGGATCCTTGAGCAAGATTGAGCTCACAACTTCTCTAGACTCCTCTTCCTCAACAATGTTGAAGACATCTTCACCTAGGGCTGGCCCCTTCACCATTGTGGACAAATTAAACTTGATGTTCTCTTCTCCAATGTTGAAAGAGAGAACTCCATTTTTGCAATCCACCAAACATCCGGAAGTAGCTAGGAAAGGTCTCCCCAAGATGATAGGAACCGGATAGTCCGCCGGGATGTCCAAAACAACGAAGTCTATGGGCACATAGAACTTCCCTAGTTGCACCGGAATGTCTTCCAAGATCCCAACCGGGTGAGTGATTGAACGGTCCGCCATGTAAAGGGTCATCTTGACCGGCTTTGGCTCTCCTAGCCCAACCTTGTTGCAAAGTGCAAGCGGGATGATGCTTACACTTGCCCCAAGATCGCATAGGGTGTCATACTTCACTTCTCCCACTCCAATTGGCACACAAAAGGATCCCGGATCTCTTAGCTTAGGAGGCATCTCCTCCTTCATAGTTTGAATCAATTCCGAGGACCTCTTTGTCATCCTCACTTCTCCATACTCCTCCAACTTCCTCTTGTTGGAGAGTATATCCTTCAAAAACTTGCCATATGCCGGCATACCTAGAATAGCATCCATGAACGGAATGTTAATATGCAATTTAGACATAAGTTCAAGGAATTTACCGAAGTGTTTGTCCAATCAAGCTCTTGCTCGTGATTGTGGGAATGGTAGTGGTGGCTTGTATGGAGGTGGTGCCACATATGATGGCTCATCATCCTTGCTCTTTTCTCCATCTTCTTGCAATGGTTCTTCTTCTATCACCACTTGCTTCCCTTTGTCATTTCCCTTAGGTAAGGGATCCTTCATGCTCAGCCCACTCCTTGTTGTAATAGCCAACACTTGGCCTCTTGGGTTATCTTCGGTTCTTCCGGGAAGCTTTCCCGGATCTCTATGAGCTTCACCCGCCTTTTGGAACACTTGTGCTTCCAAGACCTTTTGAGCTTTAGAAATGGAAGTCACCGTGCACTCAAGACCACTCAACCTTCTAAGCAATTGCTCAAACATCATCTCGGTTCTATCCTTTGGAGGTTGAGTAAATCCGGGTGGAGGTTCTTGTGAAGCTTTTGGTGGTGGAGCTGCGCTTGTGGAAGCGGGAGGGTTCAAGGCTCCATCCGGGTTAGAATAGGAAAACCCGGGATGGTTGTGTTTAGGCTGGTAATTGTTGAATTGCCGGTCGTTGTTGAAGTTCCTTGGGCCTTGATAGTTGTTGTAGTTGCCCCTTCCCATGTAGTTCAAATCCTCCTCCTTGGAAGACAAGTTTGCTTGCACTTGCACTTGAGGGCTTGCTTGACTCTTCAAAGTTGTAGCACACAACTCCCTCAAAGACTTAAGCTCATTGTTGATTGCATCAAGCTTGAAGTTACTCATGGTGACTTCACTCACCTTATATGCTCCCGCTTTCCTCCCATCACTCTTCCTATGGGAGTACTTCTCAATCACCAAAGCTTCTTTTTCTACAAATTCCCAAGCTTCATCCACATTCTTTTCCATGAAAGTCCCACCGGAAAGAGATTGAAGCTTGAATTGGCTATCTTCATCAAGTCCCTTGAAGTAGATCTCCAATAGCTCAATTTTCGGTATACCATGGTGTGGACAATTTAGGAGAAGGTCTTTGAACCTCTCCCAAGACTTGAATAAGCTTTCTCTATCCTTCATTACAAAGGCATTGATCTTCCCTCTTAGCTCGGTAGTCTTGGAAGGTGGGAAGAACTTAGTCAAAAACTCGGTTGTCATCTCCTCCCAAGTACTCACTCGCCCTTGTGGAATAGATTGATACCAAGCCAAGGCTTTATCCTTAAGTGAAAAGGAGAAAGCCCTAAGCTTATGGTTGTTACTCTCCAATCTAGGCGGTCTAAGAGTCTCCATCAAGATCTCATAGTTCATCAAGTGTTGATGAGGAGACTCTCCTTCCATCCCTCCAAATTGATTATGCCGGATCATTTGTAGAACTTGAGGGCGGAGCTCGTAATCATGGTCTGCGGGATCTCCTAAGTTCATACCCGGACGGTGTGCTCTTTGTGCCGGATCCATACGTTGCCCTAACGTTTGTGGCTCTTCAATAGCAATGGGCACAACCCGAATATTAACCGCCGGCTGTGGTTGTGGTGGAGGTGGAGGTTGTTGACGATTAAGCTCTCTTTGCACAAGAGCTTGCCTAATCTCTTCAATCTCCCTCCTAGTTGCTTCTTGCCTCTCATTGGAAAGTCTCCTTTCATTCTCCAAGAGCTCATCTCTTAGTCTAATTTGCTCTAAAGCCTCATCCAACTCAGCTTGGAGATCTCTTCCGGCCATCTCTTTCCCCTTTCGAATGCTCTTGGATCTAGATCTAAGGGTTTTCTCCGGTTCGGGATCGAATGGAGCTAAATCCTTGCCACGAGATCTTCGCATACACCTAAAGAGTGAGAGATGCCCTGAAAATGCAAAGACACAAACCAAACGAGATCAAAAGCAACAAGAAATATCTACACTATAAACAATCACAAAAATGACTCAATCTAGACCTAGTCCCCGGCAACGGCGCCAAAAACTTGTTACGCTAAGATTGTGACACGCAAAAGTCTTAAATTTATACTCGTTATATTTTTCCTAACTCCTAGCGAACCCACAGTGTATGGGTCGTTTTGTAGCAAGGATAGTATTCCGAGGTTGAACACGAAGACTAAGTAGAAATCAAATCAACAAGTGATCATAGATAGTGTGAATCTAGTATAAGAAAAGAGAAAGAAATAAAGAAATGAAAATCATGATATTTTTGGTTTGATTTTTGGGGTGATCAAGCAAAGATCACAAATCAAGCAAGATAATAAAACAAACTAGCAACTCAAGCTAGCAAAACAAACAAGTAACACAAACACGAAATATGTGATCAAAGAGAGAAGAGTGGATTCTAGAGGTCAAGATTTCTGGTTATGGTATTGGACTCAAGCTTCTAAAGATTCTATGGATAAAGCTGCGGTGTTGGGAAAGGGTGTTTCTCTAATGGAAGCAATTACCGGGTAAGTCTCTCACTTCACTAATCCCGCATCAAACTCCTATTACCGGGTAGGTCTCAAGGGGGTTAAAGTAGGGAATTCTACACAAACCGGACTCTACTTAAGGGGCAAACCTCTCCTTACCGGGTAAGTCTCGGAAAAGGCAAGACTCAAGCAACAATCCCAGCACACTCAATCCAATAGCGGCTTATGAGGCTCACTACTACCTAGAGTTCATCATCTTAGGTATCTAAGATCGGAAATCACCGGATAGGTCTCTTCCCTCACTTAGGTTGCTAGTATTAGGTGACCCTAAGCTATATTATGATTAATAAACACTAGGATTCCAACAACCTAACATCCTAACACACAGATTCAGCAATTAAAGAGCAACAGAGAGAAAAATCGGGTGGATCATAGCATAAATCGGACGATTTAATCTAAGAACAGGTCGATTTTCTTGTCCGGGTTAGGTTTTGTGCATACGAATCATCCTAAACTAACATACAAGTCCATCCTATCATCACCCAGGCCATAACCATCAATCCATCACTCCAGAATCACAATAAACTAGCCAATAATATGCATCTCAAGATCCAAAATCATAACAAAAGCATACATGGTTCTCATAAGTAGATGATGAAAGATAAGCAAGTAAAACAAGAAATCTAAGCTGAATATAAGTTTAAGTTTGACTTACAATCCTTCAAAAGAAGTTCCAAAACGTTCCTAACAATCCTTCCAAAAGTTCTTCAACCAAAGACTCTAAAAATCACTCAAAAACTCACTATCGAACTTAGTTTTAGTGTTCTTCTTCTTCCCCAAATTGAGAGAGTTTTCTTTTTCTCCAAGTCTATCCTCCAATTGGAATGAGGAGTGTGTGAGAGAATGTGGGAGAGCTCTCTAGCAACAGCTTGCAGGACCACTTATATTCTCCATCAAGAGCAAGGCCAGACAAAGAGATCGTGGGACACGTGGCTTAAGCTGTCAAAGGCCAGAAAATCGACCCAGTCAGATAAATCGGACGATTTTCCTGAGTGTTGGTCCGATTTTCTTCAACAGAGGCTTGTTATGATCGTCTAGCCATGAGTTGCTCCATTGCTTGCACCAATAAGGGTCCTCGTGTCCTTCATTGCTCCAATTATGTTCCTTGAAAGCCTTGGATGTGTACCACCATGAGGCTTGACCCTCGAATGTATCGATTAATGTCCAAAAGATCCCCAAAATACCTACAAAACCGACAAAAGCTCGTGTAGACGTCTTTTCTAGAAATATGCACAAAATGAGCGTAAACGTCATGAACTAATGCCAAACCGTGCATGAATAACGGGAAAAACTATCTATATGAATGCCTAAACTAACGTCATAAATCACGTTATCAAAATACCCCATACTTAAGATTTGCTCGTCCCCGAGCAAGACCCAACTATAGACTAAGAGATGACATGATTTATGCATGCAGAAAAACAACAAAATCTTTTTGGAATTGTGATTCTAACATTGGATCACCTTCATATTCATGTTTCATAGCAATGGACAAGCAATCATGCATCAAATGAATGAAGGCATGGAAAGACAATTATACTTAACTAGAAAGCATGCATGAGAGGTGAAAATGAAGAAGTCAAGATGATCATGAGTATGTCCAATCTAGATCACTAAGTCTTACACACATGCATTTAGGTCACAAGGACTTAGGAAAGAAGAGGCTAAAAAACGTTGTGATTAGGTGGGATTTTTTAGGTCATGTGATGCTAATCCGGGAAAGGAACTAACTCCACAATTTCGTTTTTGCTCAACTTCCCAACAAGTGTATAATTTTCTCCATCTTTTCTTTGTTTTCTTTTCTTTTTCACTTATTTTTGAGACAATGGCATTGGTGTACAAAAGCCGAAACCTTGGTGATTAGCCGTCCTCGGGTTTTTTTATTTTTTGAGGTGCATCCACACCGGGCACACATACCAAAGCTCGTTAGGACTATCGGTTTATTTGACTTTGGCAAGGCACAAACACCCGATTATGTGAATGGTGCCGAGTTACTCGTCATTTAAACCAACGCCCCCAAACCTATATTTTTTCTACACTTTTCACAACAAATTCAGCACTTCATTCACATCATTCATTCATCAACAACTTCAACCCACACTTGCTTTTCACACACATCAACACACTAGCATGCTCCTATTCCCGGATGGGTCAAAAGAGGTCAAATTTTTCATCAATTGAGGTGCTCAAACAACATGATCAAGATGAGAAGTAGAGAAAGATGAATTGCCTTAATCACTCCTAAATGACGTGCAAGAACTAGCATGTAATTTCGACTTTCAATCCTCAATCCAATCAAGACAAGCATCATAATCACAAATCATTCATGGGATTCAAGATAAGTACTTCAAGTCCACATATGCATTCATCTATTCAACATATAAGGCCGTCCATAGCCAATTCACAAGAAAATTTCATCATAAGGGTCATACCCAAGCTTAGAATCACTAAAATTTTTTTTTAAATTTTCTGATTTTTTTGGATTTTTCAAAATATGTATGTACAATGCAAGACATAATGAAATATGTGACAATATTAAACTATCCTAGATGCTAATCATGCAAGTGATCATGAAAACCCCACCCCATACTTAGAAACATATTATCCCCAATGTGCAAACTAAATAAAGAAGTGAAAGAGAGTTCTCACAATGTAAAATTGGTGATGCTTTGGTATTTCGGTTCACATCGAATGATGATGGTGGATGATCGATCAATGATGGTAGAGAGCTCTTGATGTTCATTATGGTGTCGGCACCCGCGCTTGGCACCGCAAGCCGTCCAAGTTCCACGTCCCGTCACCCATGCTTGATTGGAGATCATCACTTTCCTTGACAGAAGGAAAAATCGGACCAGTTACCCAGGAAAATCGGCCGATTTTGTGCAAGATCAGTCCGATTTTCCTGGGTGCTTTCTTCCTCGTCCATGTGCTTGGATCTTGTACCTTCAACAGTTCCATGAGGTTTTCACATGACTTCCAACATCTCATCACACATGACAATCAGCAAGATCTAGCACCCAAAAACACAAAAGAAAAACAAAGCACACCAAGAGCAAGATCAAACAAAAACAAGAAAAATAAAAGGGAAAAATATGTACCAATGGATTGCCTCCCATAAGCGCTTCTTTAAGGTCATTAGCTTGACCAAATTCAGGGGCGTTTCTCTCAAGGTGAAGTGGGGCAATCACTTCCACCGGGGCTTCCGGGATGTACTTCTTCAAACGGTGCCCATTCACCTTAAAGTTACCACAATGATCTCCTCCTATCTCCACCGCTCCATGAGGAAAGATCTTCCTCACAACATAAGGACCCGTCCATCTCGACTTGAGCTTTCCGGGAAAGAGCCGCAACCTTGAGTTGAAGAGAAGCACTAAGTCACCCTCACTCAACTCCTTTGGGATGAGACGCTTGTCATGCCAACGCTTGGTCCTCTCCTTATAGATCCGGGCATTTTCATAAGCATCCAACCGGATCTCCTCAAGGGCGTTCATGTCTAGCAACCTCTTCTCACCGGCCTCCTTGAGGTCAAAATTTAGCCACCTTATGGCCCAATATGCTCTATGCTCCATCTCTACTGGAAGATGGCAAGACTTGCCATAAACTAGCTTGTAGGGAGTGGTGCCAATCAGTGTCTTGAAAGCGGTTCTATAAGCCCACAAAGCATCATCGAGCTTCATAGCCCAATACTTTCTTGTTCTAGAAACTGTCTTCTCAAGAATTCCCTTTATCTCCCGGTTGGAGATCTCCACTTGGCCACTAGTTTGGGGATGGTAAGGTGTTGCCACCTTATGAGTCACCCCATAATTAGCCAAAAGTGACCCGAAGTTCCTATTAGTGAAGTGCTTTCCTCCATCACTTATGATCACCCTTGGTGTCCCAAACCTAGGGAAGATCACTCGGTTGAAGAACCGCACTACAACCTTGGCATCATTTGTGGGAGAGGCGATTGCCTCCACCCATCTCGAAACATAGTCCACCGCCAATAGGATATAGAGGTTGCCACATGAAGAAGGGAATGGTCCCATGAAGTCCACACCCCAAACATCAAATATCTCCACCTCTTGTATGTTGTTCAAGGGCATCTCATTCCTCCTTGAGATGTTGCCCGTCCTTTGGCAAGCATCACATGCCACTACAAAATTCTGCACATCCTTGAACAAACTTGGCCAAAAGAAACCCGATTGCAACACCTTAGCACATGTCTTGTGTGAGCTAGCATGGCCTCCACATGGCAAGGAGTGACAATGCCGGATCACACTCTCCACCTCATCCTCCGGTATGCATCTCCTAAAGACTCCATCCGGCCCTCTCTTGAACAAAAGAGGTTCACTCCAATAGTAATGCCTCACATCCTTAAAGAATTTCTTCCTTTGGGCATAGGATAAACCGGGTGGCACCTCCTCACACACAAGGTAGTTCACAATATCGGCATACCATGGCTCATTTCCCCTTGACACTTGAAACAAGCACTCCTCTACCATTTACAATTGCTCATCCCGGAATGAGTCATCAATCGGGATGTCGTCTCTCTCAAGCTCCAATGGTGGGAGTCTACTAAGGTGATCCGCAACAGAATTTTCGGACCCCTTCTTGTCCCGGATTTCCAAGTCAAACTCTTGAAGGAGAAGGATCCACCGAATGAGGCGAGGCTTGGCATCTTTCTTTGTGAGGAGATAACGAATCGCAGCATAATCCGTGTACACAATGACCTTTGCTCCAACAAGATAAGACCGGAACTTCTCGAAGGCATACACCACCGCTAGCAACTCCTTCTCGGTTGTGGCATAGTTAAGTTGGGCATCATCTAGCGTCTTGCTGGCATAATAGATGGAATGTGTACGCCCATCTTTCTTTTGTCCTAAAACAGCCCCAACGGCCACATCACTTGCATCACACATCACTTCAAATGGTAAGCTCCAATCCGGAGGTTGCATGATGGGGGCGGTGATCAAAGCATCCTTCAACCTACAAAAAGCCTCAAGGCAATCCTTGGAGAAAACAAACTCAACATCTTTCATTAGTAGGTTAGTAAGAGGCTTAGAAATCTTAGAGAAATCTTTAATAAATCTCCGGTAAAAACCGGCATGCCCTAGAAAACTCCTTACCCCATTCACCGAGGTAGGTGGTGGCAACTTCTCTATCGTCTCTATCTTAGCCCTATCAACCTCAATGCCACGGTTGGACACCAAGTGTCCCAACACAATGCCTTCACTTACCATGAAGTGGCATTTCTCCCAATTCAAGACAAGATTTGTCTCCTCACATCTCTTAAGCACCAAAGATAAGTTAGCTAAACAATCATCAAATGAAGATCCAATAAACAGAGAAATCATCCATAAACACTTCCATAATGTTTTCAATATATTCAGAAAAGATAGCCATCATACACCTTTGAAAGGTGGCGGGTGCATTACACAACCCAAATGGCATTCTCCTATGTGCAAATGTACCCCAAGGACATGTAAATGTTGTTTTCTCTTGGTCATCCGGGTGAATAGGAATTTGGAAAAACCCACTATAACCATCTAAGTAACAAAAGTGTGAATGTTGAGCTAATCTCTCTAGCATTTGGTCAATGAAAGGAAGAGGAAAGTGATCTTTCCTAGAGGCCACATTTAGTTTCCTATAGTCTATACACATCCTCCATCCCGTAACCGTTCTAGTTGGGATTAGTTCATTATTCTCATTAGTTACTACAGTCATACCACCCTTCTTAGGAACCACATGTACGGGACTAACCCATTTACTATCCAAAATCGGGTAGATGATTCCCGCATCTAGCAACTTAATGATCTCTTTCTTGACTACCTCTTTCATTATAGGATTCAATCTTCTTTGATGTTCAATAGAGGGTTTATGGTCATCTTCCATCAATATCTTATGCATGCACAAAGAGGGCTTAATGCCAACAAGGTCATCAATGGTGTATCCTATTGCCTTTCTATGCAGTTTCAATTCATTCAACAATCTATTAAGCTCATCATCATTCAAAGATGCATTCACAATCACCGGATAAGTAGAATTTGAGCCAAGGAAAGCATACTTTAAATGAGAAGGAAGAGGTTTTAGATCAAGTTTAGGAGGACCTTTATCGGTTGGCGATGATCCATACAATGTAGGTTGAGATGATTCCAAAGCCATGGAAGCCTCACCTAAGTCCCTTGATGATTGCTCATAAACACTTGGATAATGCTCAAAAGACTCAGGAAAATCGACCCTCTGTGAAGAAAATCGGCCGATCTGGGGGTCGATTTCAGTTTCTGCATTTGCAAAATCGGATGAAATTTCAGGATTTATGCAAAAATCGGCCGATTTTTGCCCCCTCTGTCCGATTTTTCTACAGGTATTTGTCCCTTCCTCTAGTACTTCAAATCCAAGACTTTGTAGCTCATCCAATGCATTCAAAGCCTTGATCACTTCATTGCTACTCTCCTCAACTCCTTCCTCCATCAAACTCCAGCTAAGAACCTTCTCAAGTGGATCCTTGAGCAAGATTGAGCTCACAACTTCTCTAGACTCCTCTTCCTCAACAATGTTGAAGACATCTTCACCTAGGGCTGGCCCCTTCACCATTGTGGACAAATTAAACTTGATGTTCTCTTCTCCAATGTTGAAAGAGAGAACTCCATTTTTGCAATCCACCAAACATCCGGAAGTAGCTAGGAAAGGTCTCCCCAAGATGATAGGAACCGGATAGTCCGCCGGGATGTCCAAAACAACGAAGTCTATGGGCACATAGAACTTCCCTAGTTGCACCGGAATGTCTTCCAAGATCCCAACCGGGTGAGTGATTGAACGGTCCGCCATGTAAAGGGTCATCTTGACCGGCTTTGGCTCTCCTAGCCCAACCTTGTTGCAAAGTGCAAGCGGGATGATGCTTACACTTGCCCCAAGATCGCATAGGGTGTCATACTTCACTTCTCCCACTCCAATTGGCACACAAAAGGATCCCGGATCTCTTAGCTTAGGAGGCATCTCCTCCTTCATAGTTTGAATCAATTCCGAGGACCTCTTTGTCATCCTCACTTCTCCATACTCCTCCAACTTCCTCTTGTTGGAGAGTATATCCTTCAAAAACTTGCCATATGCCGGCATACCTAGAATAGCATCCATGAACGGAATGTTAATATGCAATTTAGACATAAGTTCAAGGAATTTACCGAAGTGTTTGTCCAATCGAGCTCTTGCTCGTGATTGTGGGAATGGTAGTGGTGGCTTGTATGGAGGTGGTGCCACATATGATGGCTCATCATCCTTATTCTTTCCTCGATCTTCTTGCAATGGTTCTTCTTCTATCACCACTTGCTTCCCTTTGTCATTTCCCTTAGGTAAGAGATCCTTCATGCTCAGCCCACTCCTTGTTGTAATAGCCAACACTTGGCCTCTTGGGTTATCTTTGGTTCTTCCGGGAAGCTTTCCCGGATCTCTATGAGCTTCACCCGCCTTTTGGAACACTTGTGCTTCCAAGACCTTTTGAGCTTTAGAAATGGAAGTCACCGTGCTCTCAAGACCACTCAACCTTCTAAGCAATTGCTCAAACATCATCTCGGTTCTATCCTTTGGAGGTTGAGTAAATCCGGGTGGAGGTTCTTGTGAAGCTTTTGGTGGTGGAGCTGCGCTTGTGGAAGCGGGAGGGTTCAAGGCTCCATCCGGGTTAGAATAGGAAAACCCGGGATGGTTGTGGTTAGGCCGGTAATTGTTGAATTGCCGGTCATTGTTGAAGTTCCTTGGGCCTTGATAGTTATTGTAGTTGCCCCTTCCCATGTAGTTCAAATCCTCCTCCTTGGAAGACAAGTTTGCTTGCACTTGCACTTGAGGGCTTGCTTGACTCTTCAAAGTTGTAGCACATAACTCCCTCAAAGACTTAAGCTCATTGTTGATTGCATCAAGCTTGAAGTTACTCATGGTGACTTCACTCACCTCATATGCTCCCGCTTTCCTCCCATCACTCTTCCTATGGGAGTACTTCTCAATCACCAAAGCTTCTTTTTCTACAAATTCCCAAGCTTCATCCACATTCTTTTCCATGAAAGTCCCACCGGAAAGAGATTGAAGCTTGAATTGGCTATCTTCGTCAAGTCCCTTGAAGTAGATCTCCAATAGCTCAATTTTCGGTATACCATGGTGTGGACAATCTAGGCGAAGGTCTTTGAACCTCTCCCAAGACTTGAATAAGCTTTCTCTATCCTTCATTACAAAGGCATTGATCTTCCTTCTTAGCTCGGTAGTCTTGGAAGGTGGGAAGAACTTAGTCAAAAACTCGGTTGTCATCTCCTCCCAAGTACTCACTCGCCCTTGTGGAATAGATTGATACCAAGCCAAGGCTTTATCCTTAAGTGAGAAGGAGAAAGCCCTAAGCTTATGGTTGTTACTCTCCAATCTAGGCGGTCTAAGAGTCTCCATCAAGATCTCATAGTTCATCAAGTGTTGATGAGGAGACTCTCCTTCCATCCCTCCAAATTGATTATGCCGGATCATTTGTAGAACTTGAGGGCGGAGCTCGTAATCATGGGCTGCGGGATCTCCTAAGTTCACACCCGGACGGTGTGCTCTTTGTGCCGGATCCATACGTTGCCCTAACGTTTGTGGCTCTTCAATAGCAATGGGCACAACCCGAATATTAACTGCCGGCTGCGGTTGTGGTGGAGGTGGAGGTTGTTGACGATTAAGCTCTCTTTGCACAAGAGCTTGCCTAATCTCTTCAATCTCCCTCTTAGTTGCTTCTTGCCTCTCATTGGCAAGTCTCCTTTCATTCTCCAAGAGCTCATCTCTTAGTCTAATTTGCTCTAAAGCCTCATCCAACTCAGCTTGGAGATCTCTTCCGGCCATCTTTTTCCCCTTTCAAATGCTCTTGGATCTAGATCTAAGGGTTTTCTCCGGTTCGGGATCGAATGGAGCTAAATCCTTGCCACGAGATCTTCGCATACACCTAAAGAGTGAGAGATGCCCTGAAAATGCAAAGACACAAACCAAACGAGATCAAAAGCAACAAGAAAGATCTACACTATAAACAATCACAAAAATGACTCAATCTAGACCTAGTCCCCGGCAACGGCGCCAAAAACTTGTTACGCTAAGATTGTGACACGCAAAAGTCTTAAATTTATACTCGTTATATTTTTCCTAACTCCTAGCGAACCCACAGTGTATGGGTCGTTTTGTAGCAAGGATAGTATTCCGAGGTTGAACACGAAGACTAAGTAGAAATCAAATCAACAAGTGATCATAGATAGTGTGAATCTAGTCTAAGAAAAGAGAAAGAAATAAAGAAATGAAAATCATGATATTTTTGGTTTGATTTTTGGGGTGATCAAGCAAAGATCACAAATCAAGCAAGATAATAAAACAAACTAGCAACTCAAGCTAGCAAAACAAACAAGTAACACAAACACGAAATATGTGATCAAAGAGAGAAGAGTGGATTCTAGAGGTCAAGATTTCTGTTATGGCATTGGACTCAAGCTTCTAAAGATTCTAAGGATAAAGCTGCGGTGTTGGGAAAGGGTGTTTCTCTAATGGAAGCAATTACCGAGTAAGTCTCTCACTTCACTAATCCCGCATCAAACTCCTATTACCGGGTAGGTCTCAAGGGGATTAAAGTAGGGAATTCTACACAAACCGGACTCTACTTAAGGGGCAAACCTCTCCTTACCGGGTAAGTCTCGGAAAAGGCAAGACTCAAGCCACAATCCCAGCACACTCAATCCAATAGTGGCTTATGAGGCTCACTACTACCTAGAGTTCATCATCTTAGGTACACCGGGTAGGTCTCTTCCCTCACTTAGGTTGCTAGCATTAGGTGACCCTAAGCTATATTATGCTTAATAAACACTAGGATTCCAACAACCTAACATCCTAACACACAGATTCAGTAATTAAAGAGCAACAGAGAGAAAAATCGGGTGGATCATAGCATAAATCGGACGATTTAATCTAAGAACAGGTCGATTTTCTTGTCCGGGTTAGGTTTTGTGCATACGAATCATCCTAAACTAACATGGATGTTACTTGTGAGGCGTTGTGTGATCTAGGAGCCAACGTGAGCATCATCCCGCTGGAACTATGTGTGAAGATCGGACTTGGAGAGCCCAAGCCGGTGAAGATAAGGCTATACATGGCGGACCGCTCCATTACCCATCCCGTGGGCATTTCGCATGATTTGTGATCCTTGATTGATCACCTAAAACCTACCAAAAACATTGAGATTTTCATTTCTTTATTTCTTTCTCTTTTCTTAGGCCTAGATCTTCACTAAATTTAATCACTAACCGAATCAATCTCACCTCAGTCTTTGTGTTCGACCTCGGAATACTATCCCTACTACAAACGTCCCGTACACTGCGGGTTCGCTAGGAGTTAGGAGAAATATAACGAGTATAAATTTAAAGCTTATTGCGTGCACACTTTCTTAGCGTAACAAGTTTTTGGCGCCGTTGCCGGGGACTAGGTCTAGATTGAGTTGTTATTTGTGATTGTTTATAGTGTAGGTCTTTCTTGTTGCTTTTGATCTCTTTTTGGTTTGTGTCTTTGCTTTTCAGGACATCTCTTACTCTTTAGGTGTATGCGAAGATCTCGTGGCAAGGATTTAGCTCCATTCGATCCCGAACCGGAGAAAACCCTTAGATCTAGATCCAAGAGCATTCGAAAGGGAAAAGAGATGGCCGGAAGAGATCTCCAAGCTGAATTGGATGAGGCTTTAGAGCAAATTAGGATAAGGGATGAAGCTTTGGAGAATGAAAGGAGACTTGCCAATGAGAGGCAAGAGGCAACTAGGAGGGAGATTGAGGAGATTAGGCAAGCTCTTGTGCAAAGAGAGCTTAACCGTCAACAACCTCCTCCACCTCCACCACAACCGCAGCCGGCGGTTAATATTCGGGTTGTGCCCATTGCTATGGAAGAGCACAAACGTTAGGGCAACGTAGGGATCCGGCACAAAGAGCACACCGTCCGGGTGTGAACTTAGGAGATCCCGCAGCCCATGATTATGAGTTCCGCCCTCAAGTTCTACAAATGATCCGGCATAATCAATTTGGAGGGATGGAAGGAGAGTCTCCTCATCAACACTTGATGAATTATGAGATCTTGATGGAGACTCTTAGACCGCCTAGATTGGAGAGCAACAACCATAAGCTTAGGGCTTTTTCCTTCTCACTTAAGGATAAAGCCTTGGCTTGGTATCAATCTATTCCACAAGGGCGAGTTAGTACTTGGGAGGAGATGACAACCGAGTTTTTGACTAAGTTCTTCCCACCTTCCAAGACTACCGAGTTAAGAGGGAAGATAAATGCTTTCATGATGAAGGATAGAGAGAGTTTGTTCAAGTCTTGGGAGAGATTCAAAGACCTTCTCCTAGATTGTCCACACCATGGTATACCGAAAATTGAGCTATTGGAGATCTACTTCAAAGGACTTGATGAAGATAGCCAATTCAAGCTCCAACCTCTTTCTAGTGGGACTTTCATGGAAAAGCATGTGGATGAAGCTTGGGAGTTTGTGGAGAAACAAGCTTTAGTGATTGAGAAGTACTCCCATAGGAAGAGTGAAGGGAGAAAGGCGGGAGCATATGAGGTGAGTGAAGTCACCATGAGCAATTTCAAGCTTGACGCCATCAACAACGAGCTAAAGTCTTTGAGGGAGTTGTGTGCTACAACTTTGAAGAACCAAGCAACTCCTCAAGTGCAAGTGCAAGAAAACTTGTCTTCCAAGGAGGAAGATATTAATTATATGGGAAGGGGAAATTATAACAACTATCAAGGCCCAAGGAACTTCAACAACAACCGGAAATTCAACAATTACCGGCCCAACCACAACCATCCCGGGTTTTCCTATTCTAACCCGGATGGAGCCTTGAACCCTCCCGCTTCCACAAGTGCAGCTCCACCACCAAAGGCTTCACAAGAACCTCCACCCGGATTTTCTCAACCTCCAAAGGATAGGACCGAGATGATGTTTGAGCAATTGCTTGGAAGGTTGAGTGGTCTTGAGAGCACGGTGACTTCCATTTCTAAGGCTCAAAAGGTGTTGGAAGCACAAGTGTTCCAAAAAGCGGGTGAAGCTCATAGAGATCCGGGAAAGCTTCCCGGAAGGACCGAAGACAACCCAAGAGGCCAAGTGTTGGCCATCACTACAAGGAGTGGGTTGAGCTTGAAGGATCCCTTGCCCAAGGAAAATGCTAAGGGAAAGCAAGTAGTGGTAGAAGAAGAGATATTGCAAGAAGATGGAGGCAAGAGCAAGGATGTTGAGCCAACATATGTGGCACCGCCTCCATACAAACCACCACTACCGTTCCCACAATCACGAGCAAGAGCTCGCTTGGACAAACACTTTGGTAAATTCCTTGAACTTATGTCTAAATTGCATATTAACATTCCATTCATGGATGTTATTTTAGGAATGCCGGCATATGGCAAGTTCTTGAAGGAAATACTCTCCAACAAAAGGAAGTTGGAGGAGTATGGGGAAGTGAGGATGACAAAGAGGTCCTCGGAGTTGATTCAAACGATGAAGGAGGAGATGCCTCCTAAGCTAAGAGATCCGGGTTCCTTTTGTGTACCAATTGGAGTGGGAGAAGTGAAGTATGAAGCCCTTTGTGATCTTGGGGCAAGTGTAAGCATCATACCGCTTGCACTTTGCTACAAGGTTGGGCTAGGAGAGCCAAAACCGGTCAAGATGACCCTCTACATGGTGGACCGTTCGATCACTCACCCGGTTGGGATCTTGGAGGACATTCCAGTGCAACTAGGGAAGTTCTATGTGCCGATTGATTTTGTTGTCTTGGACATCCCGGCGGACTATCCGGTTCCCATCATCTTAGGGAGACCTTTCCTAGCCACTTCCGGATGATTGGTAGATTGTAAGAATGGAATTCTCTCCTTCAACATTGGAGAAGAGAACATCAAGTTCAAGCTGTCCACAATGATGAAAGGGCCAACCCTTGATGAAGATGTATTCAACATAGTCGAGCAAGAGGAGTCTAGAGAAGTTGTGAGCTCGATCTTGATCAAGGACCCCTTGGAGAAGGTTCTTAGCTTAAGTTTGATGGAAGAAGGTGTTGAGGAGGCTTGCAATGAAGAAATCAAGGTCTTAGGAGCATTAGAAAAGGAGACAAGAGCTGAAATTGAAGACCACGAGAGTATGCTGAGTTCCTGTAGGAACCACGGTCGTGGAAGGTGTTCCACGGCCGTATAACTCTCTGGAAAGCTCCGAAGAGCAAGTTTGGCAACTTCCACGGCCGTGGATGTGCCAGGATCCGTGGAGCCAACCGTGGTTTCCCCAGAAGCAGCCCTTGTTGATGATCAAGCTTCAAGGAACCTTGGAGAGCCTTCATTTGCTTTGGATTCATCTCAACCAACGTTATTTGCATCGTCTCCACTCGATAAAGGTCCTCCTAAACTTGAACTTAAACCCCTACCCTCTCATTCGAAGTATGCTTTTCTTGGTGATAATTCTACATATCCGGTGATTGTGAATGCATGCTTGAATGATGATGAACTTGCTAAGTTGTTGCATGAGCTAAGATTGCATAGGAAAGCCATTGGCTATACTATTGATGATTTAGTTGGCATAAAACCTTGTTTGTGCATGCATAATATATTGATGGAAGATAACCATAAACCCTCTATTGAACATCAAAGAAGATTGAATCCTATAATGAAAGAGGTAGTCAAGAAAGAGATCATTAAGTTGCTAGATGCAGGAATCATCTACCCTATTTCGGATAGTAAGTGGTTTAGTCCCGTTCATGTAGTTCCTAAGAAGGGTGGAATGACCGTAGTGACTAATGAAAATAATGAACTAATCCCAACTAGGACGGTTACGGGATGGAGGATGTGTATTGACTATAGGAAATTGAACATGGCCTCTAGGAAAGATCACTTCCCTCTCCCTTTCATTGACCAAATGCTAGAAAAGTTAGCTCAATATTCTCACTTTTGCTACTTAGATGGTTATAGTGGGTTCTTCCAAATCCCTATCCACCCCGATGACCAAGAGAAAACCACTTTTACATGTCCATGGGGTACTTTTGCATATAGGAGAATGCCATTTGGGTTGTGTAATGCACCCGCCACCTTCCAAAGGTGTATGATGGCCATATTTTCTGAGTATATTGAAAACATCATGGAAGTGTTTATGGATGATTTTTCTGTTAATGGGTCTTCCTTTGATAATTGCTTAGCTAACTTGTCGCTAGTGCTTAAGAGATGTGAGGAGACAAATCTTGTCTTGAATTGGGAAAAATGCCACTTCATGGTAAGTGAAGGTATCGTGTTGGGACACTTGGTGTCCAACCGTGGCACTGAGGTTGATAGGGTTAAGATTGAAACGATAGAGAAGTTGCCACCACCTACCTCGGTGAAGGGGGTAAGGAGTTTCTTAGGGCATGCCGGTTTTTACCGGAGGTTTATTAAAGACTTCTCTAAAATTTCTAAGCCTTTTACTAACCTACTAATGAAGGATGTTGAGTTTGTTTTCTCCAAGGATTGCCTTGCGGCTTTTTGTAGGTTGAAGAACGCTTTGATCTCCGCACCTATCATGCAACCTCCGGATTGGAGTCTACCGTTTGAGATCATGTGTGATGCAAGTGATGTAGCCGTTGGGGCTGTTTCGGGGAAAAGGAAAGATGGGCGCACACATGCCATTTATTATGCTAGCAAGACGCTAGATGATGCCCAACTCAATTATGCTACCACTGAGAAGGAGTTGCTAGCGGTGGTGTATGCTTTTGAGAAGTTCCGCTCATATCTTGTTGGAGTGAAGGTCATTGTTTATACGGATCATGTTGCGATCCGTTATCTCCTTACAAAGAAGGATGCCAAACCAAGGTTGATTCGGTGGATCCTTCTTCTTCAAGATTTTGATTTGGAAATCCGGGACAAGAAAGGGTCCAAGAACTCTGTGGCGGATCACCTTAGTAGACTCCCACCATTGGAGCTTGAGAGAGATGACATCCCGATTGATGACTCATTCCGGGATGAGCAATTACAAATGGTGGAGGAGTGCTTGTTCCAAGTGGCTAGAGGAAGTGAACCATGGTATGCCGACATTGTGAACTATCTTGTGTGTGAGGAAGTGCCTCCCGGTTTATCCTATGCCCAAAGGAAGAAGTTCTTCAAAGATGTGAGGCACTACTATTGGAGTGAACCACTTTTGTTCAAGAGAGGGCCGGATGGGGTATTTAGAAGATGCATACCGGAGGATGAGGTAGAGAGTGTGATCCGCCATTGTCATTCCTTGCCATGTGGAGGGCATGCTAGCTCACACAAGACATGTGCGAAGGTATTGCAATCGGGCTTCTTTTGGCCAAGTTTGTTCAAGGATGTGCAAAGCTTTGTGGTAGCTTGTGATGCTTGCCAAAGGACGGGCAACATCTCAAGGAGGAATGAGATGCCCTTGAACAACATACAAGAAGTGGAAATATTTGATGTGTGGGGTGTGGACTTCATGGGACCAATCCCTTCTTCATGTGGCAACCTCTACATCCTATTGGCGGTAGACTATGTTTCAAGATGGGTGGAGGCAATCGCCTCTCCTACAAATGATGCCAAGGTTGTGGTGTGGTTCTTCAACCGAGTGATCTTTCCTAGGTTTGGAACACCAAGGGTGATCATAAGTGATGGAGGGAAGCACTTCACTAATAGGAACTTTGGGGCACTTTTGGCTAAGTATGGGGTGACTCATAAGGTGGCAACACCTTACCATCCCCAAACTAGTGGCCAAGTGGAGATCTCCAACCGGGAGATAAAGGGAATCCTTGAGAAGACGGTTTCTAGGACGAGAAAGGATTGGGCTATGAAGCTCGATGATGCCTTGTGGGCATATAGAACCGCTTTCAAGACACCAATTGGCACCACTCCTTATAAGCTAGTCTATGGCAAGTCTTGCCACCTTCCGGTAGAGATGGAGCATAGAGCTTATTGAGCCATTAAGTGGCTAAATTTTGACCTCAAGGAGGCCGGAGAGAAAAGGTTGCTTGATATGAACGCTCTTGAGGAGATCCGGTTGGATGCCTATGAGAATGCCCGGATCTACAAGGAGAGGACCAAACGATGGCATGACAAGCGCCTCATCCCGAAGGAGTTGAGTGAAGGCGACCTTGTCCTTCTCTTCAACTCAAGGCTGCGGCTCTTCCCCGGAAAGCTAAAATCAAGATGGACCGGGCCATATGTGGTGAAGAAGATCTTCCCCCATGGAGCTATTGAGATAGGAGGGGAGCATTGTGGAGATTTCAAGGTGAATGGGCACCGTTTAAAGAAGTATATCCCGGGATCTCCGGTGGATATGATTGCCCCACTTCACCTAGAATGAGACGCCCCCGAGTTTGGTCAAGCTAATGACCATAAAGAAGTGCTTGGTGGGAGGAAACCCATTGGTAACGTTTTCCCTTTTCGTTTTGTTTTTGTTTTTGATTTTTCTGTTTTTGTGTGTGTTTAGTGTGTTTTGTATGTGTGCTAGAGTCTTGGTAGCATTGGAAGCCTTGCATGGCATGTGAATGATGATGATGAACCCCTCATCAATTATGGGTGGAGCGGACGCGGAACTTGGACGGCTAGCGGTGCCTAGCGAGGGTCCCGACGCTTTGATGAACACTTAGAGCTCTCTACCATTGTTGATAGGATCATTCACCATCAATCCACTTGAGAAATCCCAAATACCATAGCAAACCATTTTGACATTGTGAGAACCTTCTTTCACCCTTCTTTACTTCATTTACACATTGGGGACAATGTGTTTCTAAGTATGGGGTGGGGTTTGCATGATCTTTTGCATGATTAGCATCTATGGTAGTTTAATATTATCACATTTCTTGCATTGTATATACTCATTTCGAAAAATCCAAAAAAATCAGAAAATTTAAAATTTTTTGTGCTTTCTAGGCTTGGATATGACCCTAATGATGAATCTTGTCTTGTGGATTGGCTATGGATGGCCTTATGTGTTAAATTGATGAATGCATATGTGGACTTGAAGTACTTATCTTGAATCCCATGAATGGATTGTGATCATGATGTTTGCCTTGATTAGATTGAGTATTGAAAGTCGAAATTACATGCTAGTTCTTGCACATCATCTAGGAATGAATGAGGCAATTCATCTTTCTCTACTTCTCATCTTGATCATGATGTTTGAGCACCTCAATTGATATAAATTTGACCTCTTTTGACCCATCCGTGAATAGGAGCATGTTAGTGTGTTGATGTGTGTGAAAAGCAAGTGTGGGGTGAAGATGTTGATGAAAGAATGTCATGAATAAAATGCTGAATTTGTTGTGAAAGTGTAGACAAAAATATAGGTTTGGGGGCGTTGGTTCAAATGACGAGTAACTTGGCACCATTCACATAATCGGGTGTTTGTGCCTTGCCAAAGTCAAATAAACCAATAGTCCTAACGAGCTTTGGTATGTGTGCCCGGTGTGGATGCACCTCGAAAAATAGAAAAAACCCGAGGACGGCTAATCACCAAGGTTTCGGCTTTTGTACACCAATGCCATTGTCTCAAAAATAAGTGAAAAAGAAAAGAAAACAAAGAAAAGATGGAGAAAACATACACTTGGGGGAAGTTGATAAAATGTAAAATTGTGGAGTTAGTTCCATTCCCGGATTAGCATCACATAGCCTAGAAAAATTCCCACCTAATCACAACATTTTTTGGCCTTCTAATTCACAAGTCCTTGTGACCTACTTGCATGTGTGTAAGACTTAGTGATCTAGATTGAATATGCTCATGATCATCTTGACTTCTTCATTTTTGCATTTCATGCATGCTTTCGAGTTAAGTATAATTGTCTTTTCATGCCTTCATTCATTCGATGCATGATTGCTTGCACATTGCTATGAAACAAGACCTTGAAGGTGATCCAATATTAGAAGCACAACTCCAAAAAGATTTTGCCATTTTTTTGCATACATAAATCATGTCATCTAGTTGGGAATTTGCTCGGGGACGAGCAAACCTTAAGTATGGGGTATTTTTGATAACACGATTTATGACTTAGGTTTAGACACTCATTTAGCTAGATTTTCCGCTCATTAATGCATGGTCTAGCATTAGTTCACGACGTTTGCACTTAAAACATGTATTTTGTCGAGATAGACGTCTACGCGGACTTTTGCTTGCTTTATAGGTATTTTGGAAGATTTAGGAGCTTAATCGATGCATTCGAGGGTCACTCCTCGAGATGACACACTTTTGGACTCATTGGAATGCAAGCTAAGGGCTAAGGAGGACTCATGGAACCTTGTCAACACAAGCCATGCACCAAATCGAAGCTTAATGATCCAAGGCAAAGCTGAAGCACCAAACCACGGTCACTAGCAAGACCACGGCCATGGAAACCAACCGTGGTTTTTTCCAGACGGTTGTGACAGCTGTGCCACGATCTCATGGCCTTCTCTAGCAAGGTTGTAGTATAAAAGTGGTCCTGCAAGGCTGAGAGAATACACAATCCACCATCCACTACACAACCCCTATCATCCAATCAAAAACACTCTCTCAACAAGAAGATTCTCTCAAGAGGAGAGCTACCATTGGAGGAGGAAAAAAAGCTCCATTGGAGAAGAAGAGAGGAACACACCATTGCTAGACTTTGATAGGTTTTGTAGTGAAGATTATCAGAATCGTTTTCTAGAGTTGTAAGAATCGTTTAAACCTTCTTTTGGAAGGGTTGTGAGTCTTTCTAATCTTACTTTCAGCTTGTTTTTACTTGCTTCACTTGTTCATCTCTTTCTCATCATTATCTTGCAAATGGAAGCCATGATTCTATGCTTGATAATTTCGATTATTATGATGCATGTTGTAGGCTAAATAGATGCGATTCTAGGGTAAGGAAAGGATGATTATGGCTAGGACTATGATAGGATGGACTTAGATTTGCCCTTAGATGATTCATTTGCTTGAACAAAGTCACTGCTGTAGTCCACGGTTTGTTCTTGCCATTCCACGGCCGTGGAAGTGGTAGAACAGCCTGTGGTTTCCCTGGTTTGATAGATCTAAGTTTTAGAATGTTAGAATGTTCAAACCCTAGTGTTTGTTGAGTTAAATCTATCCTAGGGTGACCTAGTGTTAGCAACTAAGTGTTAGAAGAGACCTACCCGGTGATTCTTACTCTTAGATTTCAAAGATGACAAACCCTAGGTAGTGGTGAGCCTCATAAGCCGCCATTGTAAGTGTGCTAGGATAGTTGTTTAGGACTTACCCTTCCGAGACTTACCCGGTGAAGAAAGGTTAGATCCCTAGGTGACAATCCGGTTTGTGTAGAATTCCATTCCTTAGGTTCTTTGAGACTTACCCGGTGATGAGATCTTAGGAACGGACTAGTGGACCATGAGACCTACCCGGTGATTGATCCCAATCAAGAAACACTCACTCCCAACATATTGTAGTTAATCCAAGGAATGATTAGAAAGCTTGAGTCCTATGCCATAACCGGAATTTCCGACCCCTAGAATCCGCTTTTCTCTCTTTGATCTCACATCTCGTGTTTAGCTTGTTTGTTTGTGTTGATTTGTTAGCTTAGTTGATCGTTTATTTCGCATGATTTGTGATCCTTGATTGATCACCTAAAACCTACCAAAAACATTGAGATTTTCATTTCTTTATTTCTTTCTCTTTTCTTAGGCCTAGATCTTCACTAAACTTAATCACTAACCGAATCAATCTCACCTCAGTCTTTGTGTTCGACCTCAGAATACTATCCCTACTACAAACGTCCCGTACACTGCGGGTTCGCTAGGAGTTAGGAGAAATATAACGAGTATAAATTTAAAGCTTATTGCGTGCACACGTTCTTAGCGTAACACCTATCATTCTCGGGAGGCCATTTCTAGCAACTTTGGGTTGCAATGTGGACTATAAGAACGCCAAGTTGAAATTCAACATTGGCGGTGATCAAGTGGAGTTTGCATTGCTTGCTGCAATGAAAGGAGAGCCGCTGGAAGATGATATCTTCAACATCTATGATGAAGAAGCATCACGAGAATTGGTGAGCTCTATCCTTATTAATGATCCTCTTGAAAGAGTTATTAGTTTTAGCTTGATGGAGGAAGGTATAGATGCTTATTGTGATGCAGATATACGGAGCTTAAAGGCACTGGAAGAAGATCAAGGAGCTAAGATTGAGAAGCTAATCCAGGAGAAGAGAATCTCCAGTTTCGGTCCCAGTTGCAGTACCTCGACCGCGGCACTTTATGGACCAAGCGAGGTGTTCTTATCTGAAGAACATCTCGGTCACCCACTCTGGACCTAGACCGAGGTCGCAAGCGAGATACCGTCCACTGAGAATAACAAACTTCTTATTCCCTTTTCTGAAACTCATTCACAGTTGGTGGAGCACTTTCTCCACCAAGCTTCTGATAATAAAGAACCTTGGTATGCTGACATTGTTAATTATCTTGTTTGTCAGGAAATAACACCCGGGTTGACATACGCTCAAAGGAAGAAATTCTTTAAAGATGTACGCCACTACTATTGGGATGAACCTCTACTGTTTAAGAGAGGTCCAGACGGGATGCTTCGAAGATGCATTCCGGAAGACGAAGTTACTAGTACCATACGGCATTGCCACTCGCTTCCTTGTGGAGGACATGCTAGCGCTCACAAAACGTGAGCTAAGGTATTACGTTCCGGTTTCTTTTGGCTACATTATTTAAGGACGTGCAAATGTTTGTTGTTTCTTGTGATGCATGCCAAAGAACAGGGAATCTATCTAGAAGGAACGAGATGCCACTCAACAACATCCAGGAAGTTGAGATTTTTGATGTATGGGGAGTTGATTTCATGGGACCTTTCCCATCATCCGGAGGAAACCTCTACATCCTCCTAGCTGTCGATTACGTCTCTAGATTGGTGGAAGCTATTGCCTCACCCACTAGTGACGCCATGGTGGTTGTGAAGTTCTTTAATAGGACTATCTTTCCACGTTTCGGGACTCCACGCATCATTATCAGCGACGGAGGGACACATTTCATCAACCGGAAGTGTACGGAACTTCTATCGAAGTATGGGGTAACCCACAAGGTAGCAACCCCTTATAACCCTCAAACTAGTGGACAGGTCGAGATCTTGAATAGAGAAATTAAAGCAATTTTGGAGAAGACCGTCTCTAGGACGAGGAAGGATTGGTCCATGAAGTTGGACGACGCTCTTTGGGCCTACAGGACCGCATTCAAGACTCCCATTGGTATCACCCCTTATAATTTGGTATATGGGAAGTCGTGCCATTTTCCCGTTAAGATATAACACAAGGCATATTGGGCAATCAAATGGTTGAATTTCAACATCAAGGAAGCCGGTGAGAAGCGGCTATTGGATATCAATGAGCTGGAAGAGCTGCGTTTGAACGCTTATGAGAATGCCAAAATCTACAAGGAAAGGACAAAGAAATGGCATGACAAGCGTATCATCCCTAAGGAGTTCAAAGAAGGAGATTTAGTTCTACTCTTCAACTCCCACCTTCGCCTCTTTCTAGGTAAGTTGAAATCTAGATGGACAGGACCTTACCTTGTGAAACATGTTTTCCCTTATGGTGCAGTTGAGATTTGAGGAGATACGAGTGGAAGCTTCAAGGTCAATGGTCATAGACTTAAGAAATACCAACCGGAAGTCCAGGTTGAGGAGATTGCACCACTATATCTTGTTTAGGGATGCCGTACGGTCCAGCTAGCGACCTAAAATCAAGCGCTTCTTGGGAGGCAACCCAAGGTATTGCTTTATTTTCCCTTTTCTAGTCTAGCTTTAGATAGTTTGCTTTTGCTTTGCTTTGCTTTGCTTTGCTTTGTTTTTGGCATCCTAGACAAAAACCAGGTACTTTCTAAGGAAGGAATACAACCCAGGAGCAACACTGGAAGGACAGAAGTTCGAGAAATTGAGAAGACGGAGTTTGACTGAGACACATCTCGGTTGCTGTCACAGCACCTCGACCGAGATGATTCTTGAGAAACCAAGGCGACTAGGGCTGACAACGATCCACATCGGACCAGACACCTCGGTCCAGTCGGGACCACCTCGACCGAGGTGACAACAGAATCGGCGAGGGGTATAAAAGGGGAACAATTTTTCTCTCTTTCCCTCCCATCTCTCCCTCGACTGCGGCGCATTCCAATCTCGTTTTCTTCGTTTCTCAATCGTTTTCTACGATTCTTACTCCAATCTCGCAAGGAAAGGCTAGAGGATCAGTTTGTAAGCGAAAAACTGTAACAAAAACGCTTCCAATCGACTGAATCTGGGGTAATTAAATCGAAAACCCTAACTTCTCTATTTTTGCCGATTTCAGAAATTAGTGGCTTTGGTTGCCATAGATCTGTGTTGAAAAAGGCTTAAGTACCCCATAGGAACAATCTGTAGTGAAATTGGGGGAAAAGAACTAGAAATCAGAGAGTTAGATTCGAACAATTTATCGCCTCGGTCCAGTCGACCTGTGCCTCGGCCGAGTTGTTCTTGAGATCTGTCAGAGCAACCGAGGTGACCAGTCAAAGAAAGAAAAAAAAAAAGAGTTCCAGATCTGATCGCTAGTTAGTTCTGAGGGATAGATCCTCACCTTCTTCTTCTTCTTCCCGACCTTCCATTCCGGTGATACATGAGCGTCACCAGGCTGACTATGACCGCATCTGGATGCGCCATGTGATTGCACCGCGGTTTCTTGATATCTCCGCTTTTGATTGCCTCCACGTTGCTGATGATCTTAGGAGGATGGTATCTATGGTGGGGCTGGAGCAGTTCATGGGGAGAGAGCCATCAAGTACCGGTTGCTGAACCGGAACTACTTAGTTCCTATGTACCAGTGGAGAGACATTTTTGGCTTCCCGACCCCACAGTTACCGACTTCCCTTCTCGAGCCGTGGCTCGACAGTTTTGGGGACAGATTACTCACATTGTAGAGCATGCTGACAGGTGGAGACCTGGAGACTCTAGAGAGCGCATCATCTTCCACCTTGCTTTCCGACTCGCCCACCGGATCTTCAGTGAGACCCTTCTGACGCGTACTGAGACGCCCCAGAATATTAGATAGGGGGAACTTCTGAGCCTATTCTGTATGGTGACTGGGGGAGTGCCTGATTTTGGGGCGATGCTAGCTGAGGATCTGCACAGGATCAAGGTTAAGGGGAAGGGAGATACCTGTTGTGGCGGCCTAGTGACTCACATAGCTACAATCATGGACCTTGATCTGAGCGCTTGTACATTGGTGTCGGCTGCCAAGCCGCTAGGTCTGCATGAGATGATCACCAGGAGGATTCTAGTTCCTCGTGGACTCACTACGCCGTATGTGGCGATGCCTTGGGAGCAGACTGCCCCTTAGGGTATCAAGTGGTCAGCTCAGTTCTCAGTCTACGACCCTCAGTATTGGTCCACCGCATGGATACCTTACATTGAGGATGCTAGAGATGCAGCAGCTCAGGTACAGGAGGAGGAGGATGAGGATGACGATGGCGGTGCTACCATGGAGAGAGGGACAGATACAGCCGGTCCCAGTGTGCCAGTTGTCGACTTAGACGACGAGGCTACAGAGGAGGAGGCAGCTGCAACACCATCACGTCCTGCTAGTAGAGTCTGTAGACAAAGGGATCCCGTAGCTCACCGACGGATTGACGAGCTGACGGACCAGATGATTGACTCTTACGCCGCCTTGTCAGTGGATATGTTGGAGATGAGGGAGAGCTAACACTACCGGCGCCGTATGATGGAGATACAGTTTCAACATACTATGGGCTACCCTTTTGATCCATCCCAACATCCTTTCTTCCCGTATCCACCACCACCACCAACAGATCAGGATTAGAGCTTGCAGGGATTTATTTTCTTTATTTATTATGCAGCTCAGCCTATGTCCGGTGAGTACTCTATTTTCTAGACTTATTTTGACTCATTGGGACAATGTGTCCCAAGTATGGGGTATGGATGTATCTTATTTGACACTATGTATGACTTGTATGACTATTTATGATTTTTCCTATGCTCTATGTGTTTATCTGAGACTACATACATGCATACAGGTTATTTGATTGAGAAAAACGTCAAAAACTGGTTAAGAAATTTTTTTTATGACCTCGACCGGGGTGATTCTTACCAGACGAGGTCGAGTACCTCGGTTGACCTAGAACATCTCGACCGAGGTGGTTTAACTGAAACAGTTTTCGAAACGATTTTTGTTCTTCCTTTCTGGATATGACCTCAGTGATGATTTTGTTTGCAGATTGGTTTTGAAATCTTTTTATGTTTGAAAGGTTTTATGATATATTTAAGTTGCTAAATGCTTTGTTTGAAATTTTGGCATGTTTAATACTTTATTTTTTATCCAAATTATGTTGAATTTGAAGGTTGACACCACATGATGAGTTCTCTCACTTTCTTCCTGGGATAATTAAGACGATTCATTCTCTTCTCTTCTTCTTCTTTATCATGCTTAGCCCCTCATATACATATTTGCCTCCCTTTTACCTATCCGGGAATTTGGAAGCAAGCAAGTGAAAAGCAAGTGAAAGAAAAGTTGAGATGTTGGCTGGAAGTTAGAAAGAAACAAATAGGTTTGGGGAAGTCAATCATAATGATGAGTAACTCGGCACCATTCACATAGCCGGGTGTTTGTGTCTTGCCAAAGTCGGATTGAGCGATATTCCTAACGGGTCATGGTATGTGCATCAAGGGTTTGAGGCATCTCGAGAAATTGATGATTGCTGATCTCCTAGGCTTCGGTTATTGTGCACCTCTGTCCATGCATCCCAAAAAGTAAAATAAAAAGTAAATAAGCAAAGCTTATTGGTGAAAGATGTTGAAGTTCAAAGGGAAGTGAAGTAAGATCCTTTTCCCGGATTCTAGCACCACATTCCCTATATACATCCCACCCTCACACGTTTCTTAAACTTCTTTTGAAAAGCCCTTGAGACCTCGAGTTTGTTGATTGACTCAGTGGTTTAAACTGGATTATACATGATTAATTTCGATAATTATTATTTATTATGCATTCTATGATTTTATGAAAAGATGAACAACTTTCTTATATTTATCAAATATTTTGATCATATTTTGATTTTAAACACCATGAAGCATTCTCTTAGAGTGATCTATGAGTGGAGCACACCACCAAAAATGTTTTGAAATACTTTTCATTGATCTTTATGACTTATAATCCATTCTATCTTGTACTTAAGATTTGGAACTTGCTTGGGGACAAGCAAGGCACAAGTATGGGGTATTTTGATAGCATGTATTATAGTCTATATTTTGGGATTTTTTAGACGTTTTATCTTCAATAATCTGCATGTTTGAATGTATATTATATGATTATATTGTCGTTTCATCTACCTTTACGGGAATCGAGGTCTACACCATGTTTCGTTGTAATCGTAGGTAAAATGGCACATTTTGGATCGAAATGGAGCTAAGGAGCTAAGGAGTCATAGGAGCTACATCCTGGAGCTTATCAGGGAGCAAGGAATTAACAAAGAAGATTTACTTTGGACCAGATTTGAGAGATTTGACATTCAGCTGAGATTCACCTCGGTCAGCTACAATGTCATCTCGACCGAGGTGATCTAGAGGAGTGCCCCGACCGAGGCGAATACCCTGACGCGGCGAGATATATTTTATTTGGCTAAGATCTTTTATTTTTGGAAGGAGAGAACTTATATTTTTGGGCTGGATTTCTGGAAGAAAGATCATATATTTGAGAGATCTATTTTGGAGATAAGATATATTTTATTAGGAAATTATCTTTTTAAGATATTATTATCTTTGGAAGATAATTCTCCTATAAAAAGGGTGGATTTTCCACAAATTAAGCATCCGATATACCAAACAATATTCTCCCAGCTGCAGTAAGGAAGGATTTCTGGAAGTTTGAAGGAAGTTTTGAAGATTTGAAGGAAGGAAGTTCATAGCTTTGTGATAGCTTTTAAGGGGATTTGTAAGACTTTCTTAGATTCCCTTTTGTTTGATTGTCTTGTTGGATTTGTGATCCAAGGATTGCTGATTTGTTTGATATTTGATTCAGTTATTGAAGCCTTGTTCTTAAGGTTTTTGTGTTCAAATATTCATTCTCTTCCCATATATTTGATTATTGCTTTCATGATGCTGAGTGGCTAATTTCTTTGTGCGATTCTAGGGTGATTAGCTGAAAGTTGTGGAAAAAACAATGATAGAATAATCTCAAATCTAGTAGGACCCTGAAAGCTCGAGTCTTTAACCTTAACCCTAGAACATCTCGTTCAGTCGATGAACATCTCGGTCGGGGTGGAACTTGACTGACCGATGTGACTTCTCTGATCCGTAACTGAGAGTTAAGTGTTAGAGTTTGCCAAATCCTATTCTTATTACACCTTTCCTGGTTCAGAGCAAGCCTAGGATGAGACTTACTCGATGATTCTGTTATTTATATACCCAATATCATAAGTGTAGGTAATAAAGGTTCATCCTTTATTAGGGTTTGAGTGTGCCTTCATTCCATCTTTGTGAGTTAGCCTAAGACTTACCCGGTAAAGGTTGATTCTATTCCCTTAGTTGGTGTGTTGGTTTGAGATTATAATTCCTTTCCTTAGTACCTTGAGACTTACCCGGTAATAGGAGCTTTTGGTTTGGGATTAGTGAGTAGTGAGACTTACCCGGTGATCTATTCCACTTTAGAAACACCTTCTCTTAGCAAAATCTCAGCTTTGTCCGCTTATCTTGAGATCTTGAATTGGAACCACAACTAGATGCTTTAATCCCTAGAATTTTCATATTTCCTTTAATTGACCTTATTATCATCTCTTTGATTGCTTTAATCGCTTTTGTGGTTATTAGTTACATTGACAACCTATACTTGCTTTGTTTCACCTAAGTCCCTGAGATCGACACCCCGGAATTCTTGCTTTTTACTATAATTGATCCGTACATTGCGGGTTCGCATCCTTGTTTTAAGCATATTTCTTGGGATATAAATTTAAAGTTTGCACACACCGTTTGGAGCAAACATTATGATTCAAAGAAAGTGAAGTAAGATCCTATTCCCGGATTCTAGAACCACATTACCCTATATACATCCCACCCTGACACGTTTCTTAACCTCTTTTGGAAGCCCTTGAGACCTCGAGTATGATGATTGACTTGGTGGTTTAAACTGGATTATACATGATTGATTTTGATAAATATGATTTATTATGCATTCTATAATTTTATGCAAAGATGAACAACTATCTTATATTTATAAAATGTTTTGATCATGTCTTGATTTTATTTGCCATGAAGCATTCTCTTAGGGTGATCTATGAATGGAGCGCACCACCAAAAGGTTTTGAAATGTTTTTCATTGATCTTTTTGATGACTTATAATCCATTTTATCTTGTATCTAAGGTTTGGATCTTGCTTGGGGACAAGCAAGAGACAAGTATGGGGTATTTTGATAGCATGTATTATGCTCTATATTTTGGGATTGGTTTGGACATTTTATCTTCATAAATCTGCATGTATAGATGTATATTCTTTGATCATTATGTTGTTTTGTTTACCTTTGCAAGAATCGAGGTCTACTCCTAGTTTCGTTGTGATTGTAGGGAAATGACACGTTTTGGAACGAAATGGAGTTAAGGAAGCTAAGGAGTCATTGGAGCTACATTGTGAAGCATTGAGGAACTACAAGAAAGGCTCAGGAACCATATAAATGAGATGGAAGATTGATTTTGGACCAGATCAGAGAGATTGACGCTTAACTGAGATTCACCTTGGTTGACTACAGTGCCACCTCGACCGAGGTGATCTTCAGGACAAGCTGGACCGAGGAAAACTAATGACGGGACACGAGATCTTGATTTTTTGCTGAGATCTTATATTTTGGAAAGTGAATTTTCCATATTTTAGGATGGATTTCTGGAAGGAAGCATATCTTTTTGGCTGATATATTTTGGAAGATCGGAAGATATTCTAAGGAAGGAGATTGCCTTTAAAGATATCTTATCTTAGGAAGGTGATTCTCCTATATAAAGAGGTTGATTTCTGAAGATAAATAATCTCCGAATCTGAGATTCAAGAAGATCAAAGGAGCAGAGTTTGGAAGGAAGTTTTGAAGGTTGAAGGAAGGAAGCTAGTTCGAAGGAAGGTTAAAGAAAGTAGTAAGATTTTTTTAGTTTTGTTTGATTTATTGTCTTTTCTGATTGTGATTGAGGAACGCAGTTTGTTTGTTTGTTTGTTTGTTTGTTTGTTTGTTTGATTGATTGATTCAGTTATTGAGACCTTTGTGTTAAGGTTTTCTTGTTTGAATACTGATTCCTTTCTCATATATTGATTATTGATATCATGATGATTGTT
Source organism: Fagopyrum homotropicum (assembly GCA_033239125.1). Taxonomy (NCBI): domain Eukaryota; kingdom Viridiplantae; phylum Streptophyta; class Magnoliopsida; order Caryophyllales; family Polygonaceae; genus Fagopyrum; species Fagopyrum homotropicum. The sequence continues at coordinate 87,263,454 of BSWB01000005.1, read as the reverse complement.
GGCTAAGTTCTTTATGCAATTCTAGGGGGATTGGCTGAAAGTTGTCGAAAAGACGATGAAAGAATGAACCTTTACCCCAGTGGACCCTGAAAGCTCGAGCCTTTACCTTAACCGACGAACACCTCGGTCAATCGTGGAACATCTCAACCGAGATGGTACATAAACTGAGCGAGGCGAGCCCTTTCCTGATCCTTATCTGAGTTGAGGTTTCTGTTTGTCAAATCCTATCCTTGTTATACCTTTCCTGGTTCAACGCAAGCCTAGGATGAGACTTACCCGGTGATTCCTTTGTTTGTATGCCCAAGATCATGAGTGTAGGTAATAAAGGTTTATCCTTTATTGGGGTTTGAGTGTGCCTTTATCCCATCTTTGAGAGTTAGCTTGAGACTTACCCGGTAAAGGTTGATTCTATTCCCTTGGGTGGTATGTTGGTTTGAGATTATAGTTCCTTTCCTTAGTACCTTGAGACTTACCCGGTGAGAGGATCTTTGGTTTGGGATAGTGAGTAGTGAGACTTACACGGTGATCTATTCTCACCTTAGAAACACCTTCCCTTTGCAAACCTCAGCTTTGTCCACGTTATCCTTTAGGATCTTGAGTCAGAACCACAACTGGTTGCTTAAATCTCTAGAATCCGCATTCCCTTTACCTGATTATTACATCATCTTTGATAGCTTTGTTTTGTTGCATATTTTTGATTGACAACCTGAATTACCGATCTTTGTTTCACCATAGTCCATGTGTTCGACCCTGGAATTCTTGCTTTTATTACAATCGATCCGTACACTGCGGGTTGACCCGGTGAAGATTGAGTCTATTGCTGCATGGACGACAACGACAAACGTCAAGGAAGTGCGTAGCTTTCTTGGCCTAGACGGTTACTACCGACGCTTTGTGGAGGGATTTATGTGATTGCCCGTTCACTGACGAGTCTACTAAGGAAGACTACCAGATTTGTGTGGTCTGATTAGTGTGCTCAGAGATTTGAGGAGTTGAAGAGGCGTTTAACTTCTGCTCCTGTCTTGGCACAGCTAGAGGGTTCTCAGGATTTTGTGGTTTATAGTGATGCATCCAAGCTAGGCTTGAGATGTGTATTGATGTAGAGGGACAGAGTGATTGCATATGCATCTCGACAATTGAAGACGTATGAGGAAAACTACCGGACTCCTGATCTGGAGTTAGCAGCGTTAGTTCATGCTTTGAAGATCTAGAGACATTATCTGTGTGGTGTCACTTGTCAGATCGTCACAGACCATAAGAGTCTGAAGTATATTTTTACGCATCAGGAGTTTAATAACCTCCAGCGTCGATGACTTGAGTTGATCAAGGACTTTGACCTTGAGATTATCGTATCATCTAGGAAAGGTGAATGTTGTAGCTGACGCCCTAAGTAGGAAGACGCCTCGAGAGAAGGTGATTGTGAGACTAACAATTCAGCCTCAACTTCAGAGGGATCTACCTTGGTTAGAGATGGACATCCAATTTCCTGACGAGGAGGCCCAGTTGTATGCTTTAGAGGTTCTACCTGGTCTGTTGGATGAGATCCAATGAAAGCAGGGGACCTGCCCGACCCTGATGAGGACCAGAGAGAGGATGTCCCGTGGTGAGGCACCACAATTCTCCATTGGAGCAGATGGAGTGATGAGACGTCATGACCGTATTCATGTACCTGCTGATGCAGAGCTGAGACAACGGATTTTATAGGAGGCTCACTATACACCTTACTCAGTACATCCAGGTACGAGTAAGATGTACCATGACGTGAGACGATCATACTGGTGGGGAGGGCTGAAGCCCGATGTAGCCAGATTTGTGGCACGGTGTGCGACCTGCCAACAGGTCAAGATAGAGCATTGCAGACCCGGAGGTAAGCTTCATCCACTTCTAGTACCGCAATGGAAGTGGGAGGACGTCTCCATGGATTTTGTGACCGGATTGAGGCCCAGTAGGAGTTTTGATACCATCTGGATTGTTGTTGATAGACTGAAGAAGACGGCACGATTCATTCCTATTAGAGAGACATGGCCAGTGAGCAGATTGGCTGAGGAGTACACTAGGCAGATAGTGAGACTCCATGGTGTACCGAGGACGATCGTCTCTGATCGAGATGGACGGTTTACCTCGAGGTTTTGGCAGCAGATACTACTTTGGGGACAAGTCTACACTTCACGACTGTGTTTCACCCCCAGACAGATGGTTAGTCAAAGAGGACCATCCAGACCCTAGAGGATATGCTGCGAGCCTGTGTGTTGGATTGGGGACAGGGATGATCTGATTACCTCCCATTAGTTGAGTTCTCATACAACAACAGTTGGCATGCATCGATTGGGATGACCCCATATAAGGCACTGTATGGGCATAGATGTCGTACACCTTTATGTTGGGATGATCCTAGCAGTATTAGTGGGATAGCGCCAGAGCATATTCAAGATGATATGGCTCGAGTAGCGCTGATTAGAGAGAGGATGCTGGTTGCACAAAGTCGCCAGAAGTCGTATGTAGACAAGAGGCGTCGACCTCTAGAGTTCAGAGTTGGAGCTCATGTCTGGATGATGATATCTCCGAGGCGAGGCGTCAGACGTTTTGGCATAAAGGGGAAGCTGAGTCCCCGATATGTCGATCCCTTCGAGATACTGGATAGAGTTGGGAGGGCAGCCTACATATTAGCATTGCCTCCGAGGTTAGAGGGTGTTCATCTTGTATTTTATGTGTCTTAGTTGAGGGAGTATATACCAGATCCGAGGCACATTGTGAGTTATGATGATTTAGTGGTTGAGCCGGACCACACCTTTGCTGAGCATCCTATTGCAGTCCTAGAGCGAGGTGTGAGATGCCTGCGTTCGAAAGACATTCCTATGTTGAGGATACAGTGGTCGAGACGAGGACCTGAGGAAGCTACATGGGAGGCTGATGATATTATCTAGAGGAATTATCCAAAGTTTTATGCTGAGATAGATGCACCTAGGGTCAATGAGTAGATCTTAGTGCCATCTTGGTGAGTATATGATTATGTGTTTATGTGCTCACATGCCTTGATGTGTTTATTCCATGCTAGCTATGATGTGATATATGATCTTATTAGATCTTGTTGTGCTAGCGTGATGTATGATTATAACTGGAGATGGTTCTTTCCTCCATGCTATCTGAGTGCGATTAGGATACAGCTGGAGATGGTTCTTTCCTCCATGCTACCTTGTTGGACATAGTTTCATTGGAGATGTTATTTCTCCATGTGTTGTATATGAGTATGATTTGGCTAGAGATGTGTTTCCTATATGCCTTTTGGGTAGCGTTATGGCCCTGTTTTTTGGAGTTGATGATTCCTCCATGTTTGTGTTTTGAGGTTATAGATTGGTATAGGTTGTGACCTTTTGAACAGAGATGTGATACCTCCGATAGAGAGAGAGTTATACCTCGGCATATGGGTCCGAGAAGATTTGGGATATTTGCAAGTTTCGGGACGAAACTTGTTTTTAGGGGGATGAGATGTAAGAGCCTCAGTCATGGGGAGCTGAGAGTGAGTGTTGAGGGCACATATTGTGCCTGATCCGCCTCTGCGTGAGCCAGAGGCCGCCCCTGCAGTTCTCTTGGTCCGGCCCTGCGCCTCCCTAAGCCGCCCCTGCGGTTTAGGGTGTGTTATAGCCGGCTTTGTTGACCTTTGACTCGTGCTTTACTCTTTCCTTCCTCTATAAGTTTCTTCTCTCTCTTTCCCGATGAGGGTTACCCTCCACAGGTTCATCTTCTCTCCCTCACATTCATCTTCTTCTCCTTCCCTCCTTTGATCTTTTTCTTGATCTTCTTGGATCCTTGTTGAGTTTAGGTGAGTTTGAGTGTGGCTTTGATTGTGGATGTTGATGATGATGCTTGTTGATGCTGATGTGCTTGTGATTGAGCAAACCTTGAGGTTTTGGTGAGGTTCTTTCCTCTGTTTAGGTTCAGCCTGGTGAGTCCTTCCTCTATCTCTTCTTACCTCGCTTCTTTCCTTCTTTTCTTCATCCATAGCTTAAGTTCCACAAGTTTGATCTTGTGGCAGCCTTGATTGGCTTCATTTGATGTATATATATATATGTTTATGTATGAGCTTGGTTGCTGGCTGAAGAAGGAGTGAAGAGATTCGAGTGAAGAAGAGAAGAGGAGCTGAAGGTGTTCCCTCTGCACACCAGCCGCCCCTGCGCCACCTTGCAGCCGCCCCTGCGCCACCTTGCAGCCGCCCCAGCTCCACCTTCCAACCACCCCTGCAGCCACCTACACCAGCTTGACCTTGCTCTTGGTTCTGCAGGTGTGTCTTGCTTCTAGGCTTGCCTATGGATGTAATTGCCTCTTCCTTCCTAGTGAGAGTGTGTAGTACCATTCTAGGTATAGATGAGAGTATATGATATGATCATGTTATGCCTTGTATGGCTTTTGAGGATTATAGGTTGTGAGGTTTAGGTTGAGGATGATCCTATGGATCCCTTGGGTCTAGGTGTGACCCCTTTGATTGATAGAAAATTGATACATCTCTATGCCTTGTTATTAGGCAATGTCCCTCTCAGGATTGGAGGTTGATCGTGGTTGAGTGTTGTACGAGGTTGAGGTAAGTCCGTAGGACTTACTTAGCTACCATCCTTATATTGGGTGTTTTTGATGAGATTTGATGATATGTGGGTTCAAAAATTGCTTGTGGGCAAAACGTTATTTTGGTGAAATTTAATTAATTAATTAAAGGTTAATTAATTAAATTGGGATTCTAGAGAATGCTATAAGTTAATTAAATTCAAAGGAATGAATTTAATTGATATTTGAAGCGAGAGGTTTAATATCAGGATATTTGATGAAAATATTGAGGATGATTACGATATGTATGATCTTATGAGGATTTTTGGAGCTAGAAATTTGAGTCTTCTAGCATATGATTCGATGATTGATATATATGCTTTGATTATCAGGCGTGACATTTATTTCAGCGGGAATCCAAGAGTTGATTGATTAAGGGCTTACCTTGTAACAAGTAAGTCCCTTGGGCTTACTTAGCTACCATATGTGTATTAGAATGACTGCAATGGTGGTGTGTGTTTTATATTTTATGACCATAAATTGGACTAGGACGACCATATGCGTATTAATTGGTCCAAGTGTATTATAACCGGACGGTGACAACTTGTCCAGTTCAAAATGGGGTAATTGGGAGGTTCTCTACGACTATTCCACCAGGTAGACGGTGAAATGCATTAGATCCATTTTTGTTGGTATAAGGGGACATAGGCGAGGTACTCGTGTCACAATCTAAGTTGAATTAGTAAAGTGGATTACCTAATGAAAGATAATAAATAAGTTTGATTGTGAGCATGCTTGTGTGATATCTTGGTTATATGTTGTGTGTGTTATTACCGCTATTCTAATATATGGATTGTTAGCTAACGGTTTATACCGTGTTGTAGATGCTTTGTAGGTTAGGAAGGTTGCAGAGTGATCTGGCGGGAGTGAGCAGCCGAGGGTTCCCGTACATGTTAGGATGATTATGGGTTTTGGGATGTACGGATATATGTAGTACAATTTTGATACTCGGTTGTGTGTCTTGTATATGTTTTTGGTTTATGACATTCTAGTTTTTGTAAATGTTGGTTTTATATTTATTTGTGTCTTGTTGTAAGATCCGGTGAACTTGTCATGCTAGGGTCAGGACCAATTGTGAGGTCCATGCCCGTAGAACTCCGAGTCCTATGGATTTGGGGTGTTACAAACATGGTATCAAAGTCTTAGGTTGACAACAATGACACTCGTAGTCTTCTTGAAAGGTTCTTAAAAGGCCGAGTAGATAAATAAGCCGAATCCGAAAAGTGGTTTGAGTTTTGAAAAAGAATTTGGTTTTAAACTTGGAACACATATATTACATGTGATTCGAATTCCTTGTATCTATAATAATAGATTAATGTATTTTTATTTATTATTAGAAGATAAAATAACTATAAAAAGTTATTATAAATTATTGTTATTTTTTAATATTTTTATATAAAATAAAACTACAAATTATTAATTATTATATAATTGTAATCAAATGATTCATACATATATTATAAATAAATGTATACATAGAATGAGTGAAACTTCCAGCACAATACATATACATGCATGCACCTTCCTTTTTCCAAGGCCAAAGCCAAATTACAATTCAATGCACACCATGTTACCCTATCACAAACAATGAACCGGTTTATTCCTTAAAAAGAATAACCAATACTTGTACCTCTTCATCCTGTAACGATTTGCAGTTGCATGTTATTGGGCAAGCCAGCTCCCTTTCATTCAACCAGTCAATTAGCATATATTTCTCGTATAGAGCAAACCCTCGACATAACAAGCACGAAATCCATTTCCTTATGGCTCTTGTATAATGTCACTCCCCAAAGGATCACGGGAAAAGTGAGATCGTTCAGAACTCCCCTCTTAAACTCTTAATATAAACATACATTTTACTCTCATTCCTTGGCTGCAGAGATAGCAAGGCTGAGCTCGTGAGCCAGTTTTGCAACCGACCCACCTCTTCTGCAACATAGCAAAAGAGATATTTTATTCTCTTAAGAAATGCAAAATAAAGGTAACTTACACTCTTTTACTGCCTACCAAGTTTAAGTTGTAAAATACTAACCTTGTAAGGGAGGGTAGACAGCGATTTGTTCGTTCCAGTTCAACGAAGCAGAGGTTGCATCGTTCCAGCCTAGTTACATTTTACAATGGAAGTTCTAAGTAAGGGAATGAATGAACAATTGGTAGAGAAAGTCAATATATACATTACATAGATCGGTCAGATCTCGCAGACCTTTGGTCTGCCTCAATGTCCACACCAACGAATGGTGTTGATGCTGATACGGCTGCATAGATAACTGAACCAAATACTCTCACGACCTTCACCAGTACTTCCAATGAAACTTCTAAATGCCTGTAAATTCAGAATCAGGTTAAAGAAAGGGTCTTGAATAAAATCATAGGAAGTGAAAGGACTCTTAAGTCTCTAAAAAAGCAAAAAGAATCCAACATAAGATAATGCAATCAACCTGTCCGTGTCACTTTCGAGAAGGCCAGCAAGAAGCGGCAACAGGACAGCACAAATTTCCAATGTAATGATGCCAACTTTTTCCACTAAGGAGCTTACTACATCTGCAACGACCTATAAACACACGAGAGGCTGAGACGATGTACCTGCTCATCTATTTGGCAACCGCACTGAAAGACTGGAACGAAAAGGCAAGTCCACCACAACATCTCAGAAAATATACTTACACCGTGATCACCCATCTTCTCCAGTGCACCTATTGCTGTTTTGATATCATTTCTTCCCCAATATCTTTGGACAATCTGCAAATATATTAGAAAGGTCTGTCATCCTCGTTGTGAAAAGACACTGAATTCTCCACACTGATATCAAGTGAAGTGAAGTGAATAAATTAAAAACAATTTAACTTCCTAGACCAAAAGCTTATATAGGCAATGGAAACTGTTCAAGTAAATGACTAGTTCATTATATTTGGAATTGCTCTCTTGGCCCATTTACTTCTTCACCGAGAAAGATAAGCTTCTTAAGGTCCATATCTGAAGGCTTCCAATGGAATTTATACATTCTGTTTAGCAGGACTAGCTTATAAAGTAGTGATAAGAGCTGATATGACAATTTTGCTGATATGGCATTAAAAAATTTTCATGCCAATCTGATGATAAGCTCAATAACTAGAAAAGGAAAAGAAAAGGACAAAGCTGCATCTAGGCCAGAAATATTACCAAGGAAGCCTTTGTTAATGGGTTAGAAAAATAAATTTGCAGAGGATAATTTTCAGCAAAATATCTTTTAACAATATGTTCAATGTCAATTAGAAAATGAGGAAATAACAGAAACGTATTGACATCTAAATAGATGTAGCAATGCAAAGGATTTTTTTTCTTATAGTAGGCTTACCTGCAATTTGGTCAAACGAGTTTGTAGGGTACCCATGAACTGATCATGTTTCTCCATTATGTCTGCTACAATATCATCATCACTGACAGAACACATTTCTTTTTCTGAAGGGTAGCAAAATCCACGTCTAGATTTCTGAGAGTGAGATAAGAAAGGCATGTTAAAACACACACAAAAATGGAAGTAGTAGAAAAGAGGAAAGCAGACAGTAATACATGATACAAGTCACCATATATTTCAAAAGTATACATCATATTCTGAATAATATATATATATATATATATATATATATATATATATATATATATATATATATATATATATATATACACACACGCACACATAAATTCAACAAAAACAACACAGAAGTTTCCATTTCTCACTGGCTACTGTATCTTTTATTATCTTTTTTGGTCACAACTAGATTGTTATTGGTTTACGCTTATAACACTTAACCTGTTAGATCCGGGCTTTTGAGCTTGATGCTTCTTGATAAGTCGCCAAAATACTTCAGAAAATGTCTAAGGCATCTTAATCTCAGAAACATTTCAGGTATCGTGAAACTTATATCAGCCTTATCTAGAGAAAAGTTTATAAATTCTACTGAAGGTTCTCCACATCTGACCAGATTAACCTGTGTCCAAAAATATGATAGAAGATTAGAAATGGATTATTTCAGTCTAGTTATAAGTTATTACGGATACGGTACTTCCAGTTATGCACCCAAACTTTCCCGTTCCTGAAGATTGGAGAGAATTATACTGAAATTGATGGTTATACCATGGAGATGCTAACTTCACTCTAAAATGGCAAAATGAGACAACGGGGAGGATATGTTGAAAAGCACATGAGATCAGACATTCTAAGGAGAAAATTCATTTCAAGTACTCTATATTTAGGAGGTGATGCACTCAGAGGCATCACCAATGTAATAAATTGCATGGTACATATGTTACAAAACATGCTAAAAAAACTGGCAAAAACAGATATAAGAGTGACTGCATGATGGAGGGAAGCAATTGTACCATGTTATTAGTAATCTGTGGTTCATCAACAGTGACTGTAGCAGGAATCTCATAACCAAGAGATTTCTCTTTCCTCTCCAAGTTAGCAGAAAGTGAATTTGTTCTTCCTAAAGGTTTTTTTCCACCAGAAAGTCAGCCTCAGAATAACAAGATCAGTTAATGCATGTGCTTAAATTTGATGCAATATTCAGATGATGGAAACACCTGTTCTTTGAATTCTATATGAACTTGCACCCTTGCTTGTTGTATTCATCTGAAACTCATCTGAGAAGCAAGCAAAATATATTAATAAATCATAGCACTTAAGCAATTACAAATTTGTGTAACAAGAAGGGCAGCGCCAAACTGGACAGGTGAATGTATATTAATGCACTAGGATTGTCATGTGTCCACTTTTGTTGCTCCAACCTAGATGAGCATCCAATCTACAAGAATATTCGCCCAATTCTAGTGATTTTTTTACCAACACAATCATACATGCACTTCAACTAATCAAATTGTTTCTCAACCAAAGCCGAATAAACCATTCAACAGCAGAAAATATGGTATAAGAATGAACAACTTTGCAAGAGAATATACATGGTAAAGTAAATAGATGATCGAATATTTACAAAAGCCAACAAGTGTTTTGAGTCAACACTAGGAATGTCAACAATATTCAGAATAAGATAGATTCTAACTTTTCAAGATAAAAAGAGACACAATAATGATTTTTAGTGCTCAGAGGAAAATTAAGGGTTCAGATTAAGGGTTTATTTGGGAACCTAGATTATGTAGCTTATGAGAGCTTATCAAGCTTACAAAGATTATGGAAAAATCATAAGCTCGATGATAAGTGTTTGGGAGCCTAAACCTATGAGAGCTTATGCAAGTTCTGCAGCTCATGGAAGCTAAAACTTTTCTCATTTCATAAGCTACATGGAAAAAGCTTATGAAGCTGATAGTATCTTCCTGAATGATATATCACAAACAGAACCCTAAACAAATTAACTTCAAATCAAAATGTAAACCTTTTTGGTGATTTTACACTTACATCAGCTCCAATAAACTTTATTTTACCCAACACCCGTCAAGCTTATAGAAAAATATACGACTGTTCAATCGAATACCATATTTCAGCTATCCAACAAGCTATCGGTTCACAAACGGTCTATAAGACTGTTATTGACTTTCCAGAAAAAGAAAAAAGAAGGAACATGTTGATGATAAGGAAAAATACATACAATTTCCTTGCTGATGATCATCATTTGGCTCTAGGATGTATTTGTTTTCATGTTTCATGCCAATTGACCTGTCATCCTTCTGGTTATGTTCCGAAGCAGGAAGGCTAATGCTCAGGCTCCTGTCAGAGGACAAGACGCTCTTATTTGTAACACTACCCAGTTCCAGAGATTTGACAGCCCTAGAAGCAGACCGAATGGTAACAACAGACCCTTCTGACTCTTCATTTGTGTTTAAAGGCCTTCTAAAACTAGATGATTTGGACAGCGAAGAGAGTGATATTGTTCTTCCCACAGACTTTTCTTTTCTCATTTCACTAGCCTCGTCCGGTCTTGAATCATTTCTGGGCACAATAACAGGTACTATATCAGACTTACTGTATATTGTACCAATGCTTTTTAACTGCGACCTCACAGCGTTTCTCCTCTGAGATACTGTAGAAATTGTCGATGAAATAGCTGTACTCTTTGGAGTGGTGCTTATACTTATCCTGTGAGGGCTAGCAGGTACACGGGCAGTAGCTTCACCAAAGACAGTGAAACTACTCAGAATATAAATTCTAAAGATAATTCTGATCATGATAAAAAAAAATGATCTAAGGGAAGTGGTCAATAGGAAACTTACGTGTCATAGCTTTAGAATCCTTATTTATATATACTGGGTTTGCCGGAGTTGGAACTCTTCCCGCAGGTTTTGTTTCTTTCTTCAATGAATCTGAATTCTGCGGCGTTGATGATCGCCCTAGGCCAACCTTAGAATTACTTTCAGTCAACGCTGATGAATTCCTGCCAGAAGCAAACTTTGTTTCTGAAGGAAGATTTGAATGTGTATGAACACCATATGGCTCAACTCTCTGTTTGCAGGTAAGGAGCAAACACATTAGGGAAAAGAGAACTGATGCTTAACATTCTAATACTCAAAAGATTAACAACCATTGGTAGCTCTGAATCCTGACAGCGGCACATACCGAAATGTCCACAACCCATACTCCAACACAACTCTGATTATATGAGCAACCAATAAGCTTCCCTTCATGAACATTAAGATCTGATAATGTGGACCATCCAACATCCACTGTATCATGACAAAGTATTGGCTCCCAAGAAAAGACCTAAATAAAATCTTTTAACTCAATTTGAATTTTCTTTACATAAAAATATAATAAATAACTAAAAACTGAAAGCCAGTTAGCATAGGCATATACTTACCTGTAAACTTTCATGTAATCCGCAGAGCAGAGTCCTGCCATCAGGATTGAAGGTCAAACAACGTACTCCAGAGGACTAGATACAACAAAAGAAGAAAAAGGAAAGAAGGAAGCATGTGAGCAGGTAAGGAATATGTTAACCTACATAACACAGTGTAGGTATTGCCCTCTAAAATACCTTCACATTAAAATAATTACCTCAGGTCCAGCTGTTCCTATAAGCTCGAAGGTTTCGAGATCCCAAAATTTAACAGTCCTGTCTGCTGAACCTGTATATAAGCAGGAAAATTGTTATGTCAAAACAGCAGCTCACCAGAACTGCATCAAGGTAATTGTTAAAAGATTCAGAAGCGTGAAGAATATGCAACTTATCAAAGGCAAGTGCTGGTGCACTTGGTATGGCCTGTGGCAAGTATTGGATGGTCGTAACAAAAATCTTCCATAGTGATCATCTTTTGTGCTTCTAATTACCCTACACATTACATGATTCACCAATACATCTCTATTACATTATTCACCAAATATTTTTTTTGGTTCAATTTTTTAGAAAATTTGTTATGTCATCCCACTACCTTGCCTAACTCATCAATATAACTTACTAAAACAAAGGACACTACCGCCACATGTCAATCAACTAGGTATGCCACATAGGATTTTTTGTGAAATATTTACTGAAATGCCATTCCTAAAAAATTTATGAGAGATTACTAAATTACCACTCCTAAATAATAGAATCCGATTTACTTAATAAATATTAAAGATTTATATCTATAATTAATCTATCTTATCTTATATATATTAAAGCAGAAGCCTCTATTGCCACGTGTCGTCTCCAGAATTAACCTCAGCCTAAATTTTTTATATTGCCACGTGTCGCGTCCACAATTAACTTCAGCCCAAACTTCTTTTAAATATGTAATTTAATAAAAAAAATTTATAATTGAAACTTAAAAAAAGTTTTTACCTACTTTAATTATTATCTAAATATTTTCTAACCGTGTCATTGCCATAATTAAGGCCAGTAAAAAAAACAAATCCAATAATATCTATGCAATAATTTAAATTAATTTTATTTTAAAAAAATATTAAAAAAATTATCTAATACGATATTATTTTAGATTTGTTTTTACGGTCTTATTATGTTTTGTTTTTTTTTATATTTCTCAAATGAAATTTATGTTTGTTAGAACAATTAGATAGTCAAAATTTTTTTAATTAATTTAAAAATACGATTAGAAAATTTAGATTGTTCAACTCAACTAAATACTTATAAATTTAACAATTTTATTTATCTAATACGATAGTTTTTTAAAATTAAATGTAAAATTTGGATTTACCCAATTTGATTTTCTAAAAATTTAAAAACTTGAAGATAAGATATGATAACTCCCTGAGTTCAACAATCAAAATCTTTCCATTATAAATAATTAGATAATTTCTTTATTTGTGATTTTTTTTTTATCTAAATTCGATCTTCTAATATTAAGATACGGATAATTTCAAGATTCGAACTATTCAGTTAATATTTTACAAAGATATGTGGGAGAGAGTAACAAAATTAGTTAGAACATGCGTATATAAATATAGATGAACTTGCAAGTTTACCATCATTCACTTCTACTTCTTCTATTTGCATTTTCAAAGTTGAATATATATGATGGATTTGAGTTTTTTTTTTTTTGAGTAATGATGGATTTGAGTTTTTGTTCTTCATTCGATTGCTCATTATATATCTAAATAGATCGATTTGCAAGAATTGGTTGTTCTTGATGAGTCATCAACTCAAATTGGAAAGCATCATCTAAATTCACAAACTCCTAGGATGATGATTAGGGTTAGGGCTTCAATCAGGTGACGGCGAGATGAAAAAACGAAACAACCGAGGATGATGATGACGTCAAGCTTTGACGGATACAATTGATGTACGAGATGCAAATGATGGGCCGGTAAAGAGAAGCTACATCACAACCAGAAGTATCTAGAAACTTGAGGAACAATATCCTGAGCCAAACCCACCTGGTTTTTCCGACCAAGAGTAACAAGGAAAAGTTATACATGTGGGGGCTCAAGCTTGCACCTAGCTTCTCCATTCGATCCAGAAGCTCGATCAAGAGAAGAATTGTACGGGCTTGACCGAACAAAACCGTCCGGGAGAAGTTTAAAGGTATTCGAGTCAACAATAGAGTACAAGTCTTATTCGTTGGCCACCATATATATATATATATATATATATATATATATATATATATATATATATATATATATATATATATATATATATATATATATATATATATATTCGTATTTGTTTCAATGTATTTGCAGTACTAATATGAGACCAACTATGGTAATCTTTCTTCTTTATGAGAATGTGATTCCTATTTCAATAGACGTTATCAACATAACTTCTTCTTTTTTCATTCTACGAAATTCCTAAGTTTTATTTTTGAATTTGATTCATGTTTTTGTGCTATTTTTCGGTGTATTTGCTCGGTTAGTTCACATTTGTCTGCTTCTCTTCTCTTCTTTGTTGTGTTTTATTTAATTGTACTCTTATTAAAGAGGTTGAGCAATGATTTAGATAGTTTTGCCCAATAATATAGACTCACGCTACAACAAAAATGTGCACGAGTATAATGGTAGATTTGGATTGAAACTCCAGTTTACTAGAAAACCTCCATTAATTAAACTTTGATGATTAACAAATGATCTTTAAATCTCTTTTTGTTTTTTATGTAACATAAATTAGTGGGTTCAAGAAAATAGATTAATTTATTTAAGTATTATTAATTATGTGAGTGGAATTTGTATAGATTCATTAACATGATTGGACAATCAATGTTAACCATATGACATAATACGAATTAATTAAGAAGTTAATTTGATGTATACATTTTTTCTATTTAATATATTTCAATATTATATATATATATATATATATATATATATATATATATATATATATATATATTGTGTGAAATGGTTAAATTAAAATTAAACATGTATCTAAGTATCTTACAAAAATAATATAAATTTTATTTTGCATTTATACAAAAAAAAGAAAGAAAAACTTGCACCTCAATGACAACTTAGTAGTATCATAAACTCAACTAGCTTATTTTTTTATCAATATTTTCTTATAATACTAAAATATTTAATATTATTTTTATCATCAAAATGTTTAATAGTATTTACTAATATTAAAACTTATTTTTTTGATTATCATTAAAATGATTAATAGTGTCTTTTTGATATATTTCAAAATATAAATACTATTAAAATGTTTAATAGTATTTTTGTATGAGTATTTACGAATGTATTTCATTTAGAATTATAACACTAAGATATAAACTGATTTCAAATCCTTGATAAATCCATCACTAGCAAAATCATTTGAGTTTTATATGTCAAAAACTCTCATATAAGTTAAAAATTACTCAATATATACTTAATAAAATAGTTAACAAACCCGCACAAGGTGCGGGGTATAAACTAGTTTCTCATTAATTTTCATTTTGATTTCGTTTCATTGTGTTATTCGACTAATTGAATCCGTCAAGGATTACCTATAAATAATGAGATACACCAGTATAACAATAGCATAAAGCATACAGGTTCTCATTATCGCATACATTCCCTTCTCAACAAGAATGGTAGTACAAAAAGATTCAAGGACTATCGGAGGATAGCGAGAAAGGAAGTACAAATTATACTCAACGGGATGCATCACAAATGATTTCTTTAGATCTGCTTGCTTCTACTAAAAAATACTAGAAAATGCAAAAGTTTAGCAATTTGTAAGATTTCTAACCTGTTGCCAATAAAAACTCATGTGGGTGAAAATCTATAGATTGAACTTGTCCCTCATGAGACTTAAATTCATGCAGCAGCTTTCCTGCAGTCAAGTCCCACAGCTAGATACAAATCACAATGAATATTCACGTGAGCTTGCATAAAAAGATTCTCTATCACATATTAAAAGTCAAAAGGGAGGGAAGACATCATACTATAACTTGGTTAACGTGCAAAATATCCATAAGACTAGCAATGACTGAAACATATTATCATGTCGCTAACATGTAGCTCATATATACCCATGTTTATAAGAATAACACAGCCAGATGATTAGGGCCCGTTTGGTATGCATGAGAGATTATTTCGGGGGATTATTATTTTCAATAATCTCCCAATAATCTGATAATCCATGTGTATGGGGATACTTTTTTTGGGCCAAAATAATCCCAAAAATAATCTGGCTACATTAATCTCCATAATAATCCCATAAAAAGGACTCACCAAACGGACCATACAAGAATAACATTTTGGCCCGTATAAAAAAACAGATTACAGGCACCAAAAAAGCACGGAATTGATACCTTGATAGTATTGTCTTCACCACCTGACACAATCCAACGCCCATCAGGGGTAAATCTAGTTGTATTTACCCCGCGTGTGTGACCTTTGTATGTATGAATACAACCTTTCTTTCTTATATCCCATATCTTAAGATTTGTATCTAAGGATCCAGATGCAAAGAACTCCCCAAACGGATGAAAATCAACAGATATGCAGTTGGATCGGTGTCCAGTAAATGTGCGAACAACTACAAGCAACATTTAAATCCCAGTGTCAACCAAATATGACCTAAAGCCTCAACAGGACAATTAGAAAAGGATAATGTGTTTTAAAATGGTCTGTCATACTTTTAGCCTCTTCCAGATCCCAAAGCTTCACAGTACCACTTGCTGCTCCAGCAGCTACAAAAGCTTCTGAAGAATCAAAACTCACAGAATCAATCCCACTCGAATGACCTGACAAACTCTGCATGAGATACAATTGTCACTAGGGAAGCAGATTCATCTACGATTTTCAAAATAAGAATTGATGGATAAAACCTGCTTCAGATTTTTTGTACAGTAAAAACAAAGAACCAAACTGACAATTATTAAGTCATGTAACATATCATTGTCCAAGTGCAATTACACTTTTGATAACCAAGAGCATAATTCATTCACAAATGTTAACAAAATCATTTTCTAGATGTACACAAAGGTGTTCATCCACTAATCCAGATGACTTACTTCTCAAGAGAACAAACTTGTCAGCATATCATTGTCCAAGTGCAATTACACTTTTGATAGTTAAGAGCATAATTCATTCACAAAAGTTAGCCAATAAAATCACTTTCTAGATATACACAAAGGTGTTCATCCACTAATCCAGATGGCTTACTTCTCAAGAGAAAAAACTTGTCAGCACCAAAAAATTAAAGCATATTACCACAGGCCACATTTGGAATAGGAAAAACGAAAAGGTATTTGACAAGAGCAATCTTCAATCAATAATTTTGTGATGGATAAGAGAAAATGAGAAAGAAGGAACTTGACAAGTGCATTGAAGATTGAATAATCTGGGCAACGAATTTGACAACAGCAGTCTTCATTGAAGGGGAGTGATGAGATTTTGGCCCTGTTTGGTAGATTTAAAAATTAAGGGAATTAAGATTATGGGAATTATAAGGGGGAAATAATTTTCTTAATCTCCTTCGGTAAGGGAATGAAAGAGACGAAGGACATTAGATTATGAAGAGTAAGGGAATTAGATTATGAGAATCGTGTAATTCTATTGAAGTTGGATTATAAGGATTATTGAGACTAAATCTCATTTTTACACCTCTTCCTTTTTTTCATCTCTTTCATCTACAAAAAGTTTCACTCGTACTTTTTCATAATTTTACCCACAATCATATTCATTTTACCAAACACTCATTTCACTTCTTTTGATACTCATCTCGATGCACTAAGAATCATTCCCAATAACGGAATGATTCTGAATCAATCAATAATTATGTTTGACTATAGGTCTTTTAACACATGAAAGTAATCCCATCATTTCCATTTTCTTACCCTTATCTGATTCCATTCCGTTTCCATTCCACCGCTCCAACCAAACAGGCACTTAATCTAAATAATTCTCGTCATCTTCAGCTTCATCTACATAATCTTGAATAAAGGTTTCGAAATACAATAAAGCCAAGGAAGACCAAGAAAAATGCAGCACACATATAAAGAATGTATTACACATCTGCAATTCTTAGTGATTAGAAAAAAGCCAGTCGATTGAGACTCTAGAAGGAAAATTACTGACCGCTATTGCATTGGGCTTTCCAATTGCCCAGATATTCACTTTGTGATCTTCTCCTCCGGTGACCAGAATCCTAGACGACTTCTTACCAATTTTAAGGCAATTAACCGTGGAAGCATGGGCTACAAATTCCTCTTAATTATACTCAGTCAAGGAATTTGAACAAATTTACACAAGAAATCATAACTTCTTCCTGCAACTTGTGAGTTTTAGCACCAACACAACACTAAAGTAATATAATCTGCAGGTAGTACAAGAATATTAAGGGGGAAATCGGAATTAAGATTTGAGCATATCAAGCAATTCGATTCAAAGGATACGTAGCTTATACGCAGGATTCATCGTCATGAAGGCGGATAAAAGGAAGAAACAAGAAATCTGTGGCGATTAACAAGTTGCCCTCCGGGATTCTTATTGTCATCTAATCATCAGTCCACCTGTTAAGATCTCCGCAACCACCTCAATGCATATCCTTCTTCACTTCGCACCGACAATCAATTATTATCGTTAGCTCCACCAAAAACATAAATTCAAAAAAAGAAAAATCGAAGCAATGTTAGGATGATGAAATCACCTGCCGATTACCATTCCTGCAATATAACCGGCAAAACCTAAGGTATTATTTGGCCTTCGAAGCTTCGATCGACAAAGCTTTCTCTCTTCTCACTTATGAACAATCGAATTTCTCCAACCAGATAAGCCTCCAGTTTTTCTTCAGATATGAACAAGAAACGGGGAAAGCGGATATCAAATATTCCAAGTGGCAATGTCAGTGAGCCGTATGACAGTTTGATCCGGGACCAGTGCACTGAACATGTGCTCTTTTCGGAAGGCTTTGAATTCTGCGACTGGGTCGTTAGACGAAGAAGTGACAAAAAGAGCAGTAGGGAAGAAAAGAACTCCCCAGCAATGGCGGACAAGGAAGGGGAGAGAGAGCAGTGGGGATTAGGGAATGAGAGCCTTACACGATATTTTTAGTTTAGTTTAATAATGAACAGTGGGAACTACTGTAGAAAGAGAAGGGGCTGGAGTTTTTTAAAGGTTGACACGTCATTTTAAACTATTACCACGAAGGCGTAAATTTATTTGAAATACCTTCTTAATTTTTACCATTATTACGCTGTATATTAATTAGTTTAGATTATCAGTATTATTAATAGAGTACTATTAGTAATTTCTTTTGTTCTATAAAAGGTTTAGTTAGCCATTTACTCAATTTATTCTAGTGCGTCTCATAAGATATAATTTCTTTTATAATTAGAAAAGTACTTTTTTTTTAATAAAAAGTTTAGTTAGTCATTTACTCAATTTACTCACGTGCGCTTCATAAGATATTATTTCTTTTATAATTAGAAAAGTAATTGATTATGTTGGATGCATGTGTATCGAGAAGTCAAAAATCGACAATCACTAAAGTTGTTAAAGAAACAACAAAGTATTGATAACATTAAATGAAATAATACTGAAAATTGAAAAAGATCAAAAATGTTAAAACATCTAAAAAGATACAGTCAAATTAAAAAAGATGGTGATTAAAGCTTAAAGATTACATGATGATGGAGAGAACAGGGGCTAAATGAACTACTGTTACGTCATGTCGTCGAAAAGCATGACAACAAAAATCTACAACTATTGTTACGTCATGTCGTCGAAAAGTAATTTGATTATGTGGTGTGATTGATTGTTTTGGATGAGGCTGCAATCACACCACACTCGAACAACGTCATCAACAAGAAATTCGTATAGTCAAGAAGTAGCATAATGTATTTTCTGTTTCCTCCTCTTTCTTCGGAAAGCCTTTAAAGACTTGTACAGAGCTCAATAACTCATTTTTCATGAATGACTTAGAAAACTTGTTCGGAGCGCAAATGTTTGATTAGAGACAATTTGCGAATGGTTTTAAAATGAATTGGTTCAACGAGGTGAGTAAACTTGAATCTTTAACACCTTGTCAATTACCATAACTAACCATGGGCACAAGGTATAAATTAGTTTTTGGACAATTGTCCCAAGATATGGTTGTACACAACAACAATAAATTTTGAAGTAACAAATAATTTGGTTCAAATTTAAAGATTTTTCCAAAAGTTCACATCTTTCTCAACAATAAATTTTAGAGTACATTAGCACTTGTTTTGTGGGAACTAGCATGTCCACCACAAGGTAGTGAATGACAATGATGGATAACGCTTTCCACTTCATCTTCCAGAATGCATCTTCTAATCATCCCGTTCGGACCTCTCTTGAACAGAAGAGGTTCATTCCAATAGTAATGCTTTACATCCTTGAAGAACTTCTTCCTTTGTGCATATGATAATCTTGGAGGTATTTCTTGACAAACTAAGTAATTAACAAAATCAGCATACGAAGGTTCGCTACCTCTTAATATTTGATGAAGACATTCCTCGATCTCATGCAACTGCTCATCCGGATAAGAGTCATTTATAGGAATATCCTCGTCCTTGCTTGTGATAGGAGGCAGTCGGCTTAGATGGTCCGCCACCAAGTTCTCGGATCCTTTCTTATCACGGATCTCTAAGTCGAACCCTTGTAGAAGTAGGATCCATCTAATGAGTTGTGTTTTCTCATCTTTCTTTGTGAGCAAGTAGTGGATTGTTGTGTGGTCGGTGTAGACGATTACTTTCGCTCCCACAAGGTAAGAACGGAACTGTAACACCCCAAATTCTCGGAACTCGGGGAGCTACTGGTTAGGACCTCACAATGGGTCCCGACCTTGGTTTAACAACAACTTTACTAAGATCTTACAACAAGGCACAAATGTAATTAAAACAATTTCCAAAACATAATATTTTTAATGGTATGAAAGTACACATGTGACAGCCTTACAAACATACATAAAGATCTATAACATGCATGACGTATGGAAGACTTCCCCGTCCCCATCTAATGAGTACGTGGACCCGGCTGACCATCCGTTCCGGATCACTCTGCAACTGTCTATCTCTACAAATCTACAACACGGATAAACCGTTAGCTAACTATCCAAATATAAGCAAAAATGATAACAGCACAAACACAAGCAGAAACAAAATAAACAAACATCATGCTGGCACTCAACCGTTTATTATCTATTATTTAAGTGATTCACATTATTCAATTTAAGTTGTGGCACGAGAATTATTATTAGTTCTCGCCTCCGTTCCTTATCCAACTGGTGTAGGTCTAGCTGACTTCCACTGGTAGCATCACTACAAACCACGTATGGACTAGTCCCGAAAGAAACCCCCAGCACCCGCAAGCTACTGAGCAGAATGCCACCGCCCGTTACTCTTAGGCCAAAATATAGGTCGGTAATTATATATCACAACCTATCTCCATAAACATTTCAATCACACACCACCATCATCATTTATACTCATATTTAGAAGTCAGCTAAGTAAGCCCAAAGGACTTACCTGATATAAAGCTCGACTCTTTGTAACCCACTCGCTCTGTAAACTGTAGCAACTCAGTTGCCTGCCAAAGGCGATAGGTGCATTAGCACACTCTCACATAGTTAGAAGTCTAAGACTTCTAAGATTGAATAATGTATTAAGACATATCTAGTTACAGTATTAATTTAGGTAAAATGACCATTTTACCCTTGGTCCCGAAATTCCCGAAATTCTAAAATTCATGTCTAAACTCCTATTTGAGGTTCTAAATTCATATTCTAACTCCTAAAGCTTCGTTTGGTTCCAAGCTAACATTTTTCCTATGTTTCTATTTTCCGGGAAATCGTAAAGGTCTAACTTCGATTCCAAATATAAAATTCGTAACCGCTTATAAAAATTCCGACTTAAATCCCTAGATTATCTATGATATCCTATCTAACTTTAGGAGAAAGAATTTCTCCAAACTGTTCATTCAACAGTTTTATAAAAATTCCTAAAGTTGACTACTCCCTTTATAAATTCTAAACTTAGCCAAAATCTGAGTAGACTTTGAAAAATCATAACTCCTAAACCACTCACTGGATTTATCCCAAATTTTGATATGTTCTACTATAAAATCTTATCTATAATATATCCAAAATTTAACTGCAAAGGAGATCAAAATCCTATTTAAAACTATCTCCCAAAACCGAATTTCAGCACAACAGAAAAACTGCTTACGACTCAAACTTGGAAAAATCATAAATCCCAAACCACTCGCTGGATTCCTCTCAAATTTTAATATGTTCTACAACAATATTTCAACCACATCATATCCAAAATTCAAGCCTAACGGAGTTCAAAAGCCTATTCAAAACTATCTCACAACATTGCATCACATGCTGTTTTTATCAACACTCAGCATACTTATAAAAACTGCATGAGTCAACTTTGCAACATCATAATTCTAAAACCATAACTCCAATTCTTCCCAAATTTTAGTATGATCTACTATATACTACTGACTACAACATATCCAAAATTCAGCAACAAAGGAGGAGTATAACTTACTCAAACTTGACCCGAAGTTTACTGTTTTTCACTTCCGAAAACTCAGAAAATGCAAGAATCTGTACAGCTTTCCTATAGTTGTTCTGAGTAGGTTTAAAGACAAAAATTCGTCCATGTTAGGCAAGGAAAGGTGGACTAAAGTATAGTGTAGCAAGGGGTACAAGCCTTACCCGATTCCGAGACTCGAATGTACCGAAAAGAAGGTACCAAGGCTGCTGCTGAGTAGGCGTTTTGCACAGAAGGGGAGCAGCCATGGTTCACTGATTGCTCGAGGCTGCAGACAGAGAAGAGCGAGGTGGTCCGGGGTGCTGCAACATTACAGTGTCCTAAGGTGAGTTGTTTCTGGGTGACCGAGCACAAGTGAAAGACGAGGTATAGGAGAGTTCTTACCGATCGTTCATCATCTGTCCTATTCTCGCTGGAGGTGTGCAGTGGCTGAGCGTCAAGTGCAGAGGGCTGAGTGCAGAACGTTGGCCAGTAGTTGTGTCCGGGTGTGCAGGCTGGTGGCGTCGATGGTTGGCTGAGCGACCCGGTGCAGGTGGTGTTCGCGAGAGGGCAGGATGGGAGGCGCCTTTGCTAGGCTACTGTAGTCGA
The DNA here is from genome assembly GCA_033239125.1 of Fagopyrum homotropicum. NCBI lineage: Eukaryota > Viridiplantae > Streptophyta > Magnoliopsida > Caryophyllales > Polygonaceae > Fagopyrum > Fagopyrum homotropicum. Next base: position 87,240,888 of record BSWB01000005.1, on the reverse strand, counting down.
CCGACTGGGAGGAAGATCGATTCCTGGCTGCACTCTCCTTGGAGGACGAAGGGACGATCGAGAGTTGCAGTCTACTGTTGGAATGCGGAGAGGAAGGCTTCACCGGCGATGGTCCAAGGTAGAAGAGCGGGTGGCGGCATGGAGGTTGCCGGCTTGGCGTGGAGGAAGGAAAGCGCTGGTAGCGTAACAGCGAGAGAGAAGAGAGATGCCATTAGGTTTACGTGAGAGAGGGAGAGGAGAGAGAGCATGGGCTGGCTGTACAGCTCCTTATCGGGCCCGGATGGTAGGGTTTCAAAGGCCCAAAATACTCAACTTCGTAATGGTCCGGAAGACACGCCGCTGATGGGCCCGGATGGGTCCATTTTAAAGAATAAAGAAGGTAGATTGTCTTGTGTATTTTATGTGAGTACGGTTCTCACATAAAATGATAAAAAAAATCAAAGGATAAGAAACGGTATCACCTAGGATATAGTAAGGTCCTCACATAAAATGATACAATGTGTTAATTATAAAACTATGGATTATGTAAGAAGAATGAAGTCTCACATAAAATTATAGAACTTGATAAAAACATTTTATGTGCTTAACTCTTCACATAATATGACAGGTTTATGATGACTCGGGATTTACCGGAAATTAAATTTCCGGGTATTACATCAGTACCCCCTTAAAATCAGTTTCAACCCGAAACTTAAAAGTTAACGACATATAGTCGGAGTTGCTACAAAACAAATAAAGGGCCGGAAAGGGTCACAATCGATCTTGTTCTGATTTGTTCCTAAGATAGCCGGAAATAAAATTTCCGGGTATTACAGGAACTTCTCGAAGGCGTAGATCACCGCCAATAACTCATTTCCGTTGTAGCATAGTTTAGTTGAGCTTCATCTAGCGTCTTGCTAGCGTAATAGATGGCGTAAGTGCGTCCATCCTTCTTTTGTCCAAGTACGGCTCCTATGGCTACATCGCTAGCTTCGCATATTATCTCAAAAGAAAGATTCCAATCCGGCGGCTGAATGATAGGAGCGGATATCAAGGCTTCCTTAATCCTGTAAAATGCATCCAGACAATCCTTCGAAAACTCAAATGCCACGTCATTCATTAGTAGGTTAGTCAATGGTTTAGAAATCTTGGAAAAGTCTTTAATGAATCTCCTATAAAAACCTGCATGACCAAGGAAACTTCTTACTCCCTTCACCGAAGTTGGCGAAGGTAGCCTTTCAATGGTCTCGATCTTTGCCCTATCCATTTCGATTCCGTGGCTGAAAACCATGTGACCTAAAACAATGCCTTTGCAGACCATAAAGTGACACTTCTCCCAATTCAAGACAAGGTTAGTGTCTTCACATCTTTGCAAAACTAGAGAAATGTTAGCTAGAAAATCATCAAAAGAGGAGCCATAAACTGAAAAATCATCCATAAAAACCTCCATGATATTCTCTACGTATTCGGAGAAGATGGCCATCATGCATCTTTGGAGGTGCATTGCAAAATCTGAACAACATCCTTCTATAAGCAAACGTACCTCAAGGACACGTAAATTTAGTCTTCTCTTGGTCATCGGGATGGATGGGAATTTGGAAGAAACTGATATACCCATCCAAATAGCAAAAGTGAGAGTATTGCGCCAATCGTTCAAGCATTTGATCAATGAAAGGAAGAGGGAAGTGAACCTTCCTTGTTGCAACGTTCAACTTTCTATAGTCGATGCACATCCTCCATCCCGTTACCGTTCTTGTAGGAATGAGTTCATTGTTTTTGTTAGTAACAACGGTCATTCCTCCTTTTTTTGGAACCACATGAACGGGGCTCACCCATTTGCTATCGGATATTGGAAAGATAATACCTGCATCAAGTAACTTAAAGATAATATATGTATCCCGTTATCGTCTTTGAGGTTCTTGTGAAGGCTTATGGTTATCTTTCATGAAAATCTTATGCATGCATAAAGAAGGCTTAATACCAACAAGATCATCAATAGTGTATCCTAAAGCTTTCTTATGCAGTCTTAATTCATGCATTAATCTATTAAGTTCATCTCCAGTTAAAATAGCGCTAACAATGACCGGATATGTAGAGTTTGGTCCTAGAAATGTGTCCCTTAAGTGTGAAGGAAGAGGTTTCAATTCCAAGGTGGGAGGCTCCTTGGTTGATGAGTTCTGACCAAGCAAGGTGATTAGGGGAGCTTCTAAAGTTGAGGGAGGTGTATTATTGCGTCCAAGAACGCTTGCAATTGATTCCGAAGAAGTTTGCAAAGTATCAGGAAAATCGCCCATTTTGGCTAAAAATCGGTCGATTTTTGGGTCGATCTCACAATCGACCTTAAAAAAATCGGGTGATTTACTTAAATTAATAGGGAAATCGGTCGATTTTCCTACAGGGGGTCGAGTTTTTCAGCTTTTTCCGTAGCTTCTTCTAACACTTCAAACTTTACTTTGGGATCTTCCTCCAACGTTCTTAGTGCTCGGATTTCAATGTTGCAGTCCTCCTCTACTCCTTCTTCGACAATGCTCAAACTTATAACTTTTTCAAGTGGATCTTTGAGTAAGATGGAGCTTGCCTCTTCCCTTGATTCTTCTTTGTCATAAGTGTTGAAATGTCTTCTCCCACAGCTGGCCTTTTGATCATCACAACCAGTTGGAACTCAACATTCTCTTCTCCAATGTTGAAGGAGAGTGTTGCATTCTTTCAATCCACCATGCAACCCAAAGTTGCAAGGAAAGGTCTTCCAAGTATGATTGGAATGGGATGATGACCGAAGGTATTTCTATGGTCGTCTATACCCAATCAAAAGTAAATCCCGACTTAGCACTAAGAACAAGTATAGTGATTAAGTAAGGGTCGAACCCAAGAGAGTTAAGGTGTTTTAGAAGCAATTATCGATTATAATGACAAGTGACACAAGGGGGGGGGTTTGGTTGAATTGATGCACAAAAACTTATGAAAACGATTAATGCGACAAGTAAGACAATAATGGATGAATCTACACTGGTTGATTCTAAGCATGCAATTGCTACTTTGGTGAGTTCCTTTTACAAGTTTTCAAGTAATCTCCCGTCTCGATCGTATATATGTGTTGAGCCAACCGGCATCAACACAACTTAACAGGTTAAAGTTCCGTAAACCTACAAGAACAAATAACAGGTTAACTTTCAAACAAAGATTAAGGGATATAAAGAGAAGATTAAAACCGTTAAACTTATCTTTATATTTGTGTTCCTTTTCTTTAAGTAATCACAACCCGTTATTACTTAAAGTTGCTACTAGATTAAAGACCCGAACCCGGAACATATTAATCCTAGTTGTTTGCATGCACTTTAGAACCTAAGATGATCAATCTCAAGCAATTGTAAACATGCAATTAGACAATAGAGATCAAGGAAACACAAAGTATTACTGAATGAAAACTTATATTATAAAGTACTTACAACCAAAGCAACAAAGCAGCTTCAAACCAACCCAATGTAGCAAGGGAGTTAGCAACTCATTACAAGGTAGCAAGACAATCTAAGTGGATAATTTGATGATTAACAAAATGATAAGATGGATGATTCTAGTAATCAACCAAGGCCTATTTATACTACAAAAGACACTAAATAGGAGTAAATGGCCGGCCCAAAAGAGCCACCTTAAATGCCATAAAGGTGGTGTAAACAGCCGGAGTAAAGCTTCTAGCGTTAAACCGCAGGGGCGACCTTCAGGAACCGCATGGGCGGTTTAGGCAGAATCGGTTGATCTTCTTCAGAGCCGTTGGGACGGCTACACAATTCCGCTGGGGCGGATCTTTAATGCACTTCAACGTCTGATCTTTCGCCTTCCTGACGTTTCTGATGCCAAGCCGCCGGGGCGTCCCTATGTCGACGCAGGGGCGGTGACATAGCCTCTTCGCCTTCCAGCTCCCAAGTTGAGGCGCAGGCAGGGGCGCAGTGGGAGACGCAGGGGAGCTAGTCTTCATTTCTTCAGGGCAGGTCACCGCAGGGGCGCCAAGAAGTGGCGTAGGGGCGGTGACACTCTTCATGGTTGGCGCTGGTGAAGGCGCAGGGAGCGCTCTAGTGGAAACGTCATCCGCAGGGGCGGCTGCAAGGACCCACAGGGACGGTGAGGCAACAGAAGCTTTGCTTCGTGATCGATCTTCAATCCTAAGTGCTTATAACTCCTTCTTTATCTTCTTTTGATCTTCTTCTTCTGGACCAAGGAGTTAGTAGCATAAACCGACACTAATGCAATAAAAAGACTCTAAAAACTACCCTAATTGATAGTGATTCCATCACCTATCAGATGATCTGTAGGAATGCCTAGAAGCACGAAATCAATGGGAATGTAAAACATACTTAGCAATATGAGAATGTCTTCGAAAATTCCCACGGGGTGCGTTATGGACCTGTCCGTCATATATAGCGTCATATTGACGGGTTTTGGCGCTCCAAGTCGAGCTTTCTCACACAATGCTGGAGGTATTATGCTCACGCTTGCTCCAAGATCACATAAAGCATCGTATGTCACTCTTCCAATGCCGATGAGAACGCAGAAAGATCCGGGATCCCTTAGCTTTGACGGCATCTCCTCTTTAATCGTTTGGATAAGTTTGGAAGAGCTCTTGGTCATCCTTACTTCCCCAACATCTTCTAGCTTCCTTTTGTTGGAAAGGATTTCCTTCAAGAACTTCCCATATGCCGGCTTTCCTACAATGGCATCCATAAAAGGAATATTAATATGTAGCTTGCTCATATGTTTAATAAACTTACCGAAGTGTTTGTCGAGGCATGCTCTAGCGCGAGATTGCGGGAATGGAAGTTGTAGTTTGTATGCGGGAGGGGTACATAGACCGGTGCTTTTTCTTTCTCCTTGTTGCTTGGCTTCGGCTCCTCCTCTATCATAGGTTGCTTCCACTTATCAACGCTCTTGGGCAATGGATCATTAATCTTTATTCCGTTTCTTGTGGTGATGGCCATTACTTGCCCCTAGGGCTGTGCAAAAGTAGACCGGACTGGTTTCGGTCCGGTCTACGGTCCATGTTATTTGAAAAACCCGGGTTACGGTCCGGGTCCGGTTTTGGACCGTTTTAGACCGTAACCCGGGTTGGACCGTAAATTAAAAGGAAAACCCAGGTCTGGTTTTACCCCTAAAATTCAACTTGCCGCCCGACTTCTATCCTCCTATCGTGATCTCGTCTCTCAGACTTAGAAGTCAAATCTTCGACGAATCGAGTCATCGACTGTTCGACACTCTCAGGAATCCGACCTCCCTACATTGCAGACCCTGCTTCTCGCTCGACCCTCGCCGGCTCGCACTTTGCAGTATCCGACTGACCGCTTGTCTGCTAGCCCTAATCTGATCTCGATTCTCAATTCACAGTTCGCGCTTTGTTGCTTCCTGATTCCTCTCAGTTCGGCGAGTTCGGCTATTCGCAGTGTCCAACATCCCTAATCTAGTAATCTCTCTCAAGTCTCGACTCTCAGTTCGGCTAGCCCTAATCTCTCTAAACTGTGCAAGGTATATTTATGATTCTTTTGAATACCGAAGTATCTAGGGTTGATGCATAGTATCTAGGGTTGTGTAAATTAATTTTATGTTGATTTCAGTGGATTGTTGCGTGTTGATGCATATTATGATTAGTATATAGTAATCATTTGAATTTATTTCCAAAAGCATAACCTATATCGTGTATTCAGGGAATGTATAGCAACTGCAAATTTGGAATTTTCTGTATTTCCTATAACAGAAGAAATTCAATCATCTCTAAAGTCTAAACTTATATCGTGTATTCATGTAGTGCTCAAGTTTTTTTTTTGCAGCGTGAATAGTATGATGATATGCTTTCAGTTTCAGCTCTCCAATTTTATAACTCTAATGCCATTTTGCCCTGCGTGTAATTTAGGGAAGCGGTTTATACTCATCGGACTTGCTTGCTTGCTTTTTCTATTGCCTATTCAGAATCGTGAGGCCTTCGCTCTCTCAGACTCAATACCTTCGTCACTTCGTGAGTCTCGCTAGCTAAGGCCGTACTGAACCTCTCTTGCTTCATCCATTTTTATATGATTCCTAAGTTTTGTCAATGAATATTATGAATTTTGATATACTACTTGTTAAGTCTTTTGTCAATGAATATTATGAATGTTGTTTGCTTCTTCTATCCCCATTTTTACTGCTTGTTAAGTCTTTTGTCAATGAATCTTTAGAGTAAAAATTTAGTATTGACTAACTGAGCAAGATTACCAATTTATATATTTTATTGTGCATTGAAAATTAATTGGTATTGAATTTGATGGTGATCTACTATTGTCTACTAGACTGATGTTGGTGAAGCAAACAGAAATCAAAAATTCAAAATTATGAGTAAATCACTATCCATGGAATTATCTACGAAACTATTATGCAACGTAAGTTAGAGGGGATTTTTTTTTCTATTCAGAATTAGACCTTTGAGAGAAGAATGCCATTTTTTCTTCTAATGCCTTGACTTTTTTTCTTTCTTCAAATGGCGCAATCTCCATCCGCTATGGACCCTTTGAGTTTGAGTATTGATCAATCCCACGAGTCTCCAGAAAACTTTGAGAATGTAACAAATGTTGATGTCGAGATGAACGAGCAACCCGAAAATGAAGATGTGTCATCACAATCAACTCGTCGCAAAGCAGTTGAAAAGGGAAGAGGAAAGAGGAAAGAGTTTTGGGATGGGTATGATGAGTATATGGATGAGAAGAATCTTCGTAGAGCTAAGTGAAAATGTTGTGGGACAACCTATGCTTGTGACTCAAACCTCAATGGCACCAAGAATGTTAGTCATCATTTCTATCGGTGTCAAAAGAATCCAGCAAATAAGGATAAAGATAAAAAAAAACTCAACTCATTCTTGATAGTGTGGATGATAGTGGTGTGAGAATGAAAAACTGGACATTTGATGCAAAGCATGTTAGGGAAAAAGTGGTGGAAATAGTTATTAAAGATGAAATATCTTTTAGATCTGTAGAGAAGGATGGGTTTGGAGGAGCTTTCTTTGCTGTTTGTCCTTCATTTGTTATGCCTTCACGCACGACTATTTCACGTGACTGTTTTGAGCTGTATGTGAAAGAAAGAGAGAAGTTAAAAGGGATTTTCAGAAATTCTTGTCAGAGTGTGTGCCTGACCACTAAGACATGGACGTCTATTGCAAAAGATAATTATATGTGTGTCACTGCTCATTTTGTTGATGAAAACTGGAACTTGCAAAAGAGGATTATTAATTTCTATTTGATTTCCAGTCATAGAGGAGAGGACATTGGTCGGGCACTTGAGGATTGTTTGAGTTTTTGGGGATTGTCGAGTAAGCTTCTAACGGCGACTGTTAATAATGCATCTTCTAATGATGTTGCTTGTGCTTGTGCTTACTTTGAATAGGACATGAGGTGTATAGCACACATTATTAATTTAATTGTACAGGATGACATAAAGTTGTGTGATACTTATGTTAAAAAGGCTCAAGTTGCTGTTAAGTTCATTAGGGGTTCTCCTGCTAGATTAACATCATTTCGACAACTAGCTGAGAAATTGAAGATTGATTGTAGGAGTTCTCTAGTGCAAGATGTATCAACTAGGTGGAATTCCACTTTATTTGATGTTGAGTAGTGCTTTAAAGTATAAGACTGTAATTTCTCGGACAAATATTCCAAACGTTGATGGAGTTAGCTATACTCTTGATGATGAAGAGTGAAGTAAGATAGAGTCACTTGTTGTGTTCTTAAAAGAGTTTTATGATTTGACAATCCGAGTTTCTGGCTCCTTGTATGTCACAAGCAACTATATGATCTTTCATGTTTCCACCACTTATAAAGTGCTAGATAATATGCTCTCTAACCCGGACTTTGCTTTGAAAGACATGGCAAGAGCAATGAAAGATAGGTGTGAGAAGTATTGGGATTCACTTGAGACTATGAATATGTTGATGTTTCTGCCTAAAGTAGTTGATCCTTTCTACAAGTTTCGTGGAGTGCAACTTGTTCTTAAAAGCATTTATGGGAGAGAAACTTGTGTGGAAGATTTCGTTAAGAAAGTTAGAGAAGTGTGTTATGAGTTGTTTGAGGAGTATAGAATTCGTTATTCTCTAGTGGAAGATCAAGCTTTTGGGTCACATTCAAGTGCAACATGTGTTGACGATGATAGCTCAAGGTGGTTTGAAGATATAAATGAGGAAGTGAGAAGAGGGATACTAGATCCAAGTGAACTTTCAAGATCCGAGTTTGATAAGTATTTGCATGAAAGGGGAAGTGAAAAAGGTTGATGCTTTGGTGTGGTGGACACTCAATGGCCATAGATACCCTATTGTTGCATGCATGGCTCGTGATGTCTTAGTCATTCCTATTTCTACCGTTCCATCGGAATCTGCATTTAGTGCTGGAGGTCGTCATATTTCTGAATTCCAAAGTAATTTGTCTCCTCAAGTACTTGTTTTTTAATTTAAATCTTCAATACTTACTTTACTATTTATTAAGCAATGGCTTATTTGAATTTTTCTTTGTTCAAAGATGGTACAAACATTAGTATGTACTCAAGATTGGTTGTGTTTAAGGAGTAAGAACAAAAAATATGATAAGGAGGATATCTTAGAAGAAGATGAAATCTCGAGTTTGGTAGAAGGTATATATAAATATATAATTATGTACTTGAGGAAGTTGACGATGTGAAATACATTACTTGAATGAGATATTTTCCTTGTTCAAAGATGATTTATTTGAATTTTTTTTGTTGAACAGATTTGAGAAAACATTGCTCGATTGATGTCAATGAAGACACATTCTACATTTGTTCTTGAATATGTGGAAGATTTGAAGATGAGCTTGAAGAAGTTCAACATGGAGGTCTTGAAAGCCATTTCAAGGGATCAAAAGGTGAAGCCTTGAAACAAGATTCAAAGGACATAACGGCTGGAAGGAATTCAAATCTCTACCAACCAAATCAACCAAGGATCCAGAGAAGATCTTCCAAGAATATTTGACTAATAAGATTCGGCCAACAAGAAGATCTTGACCAAGGAGATACGGTCCAATAACAAGGATCTCACGAAGATCTTCAACAAAAGCGCGAGATTTCTTATCAACAGATATTGAAGATCTTTATTCAACAAATCTGAAGATCTCGATGTTTAAAAGACAAAAATCTTCAACAACGTGAGAAGATTACGGAGAAGAAGAATTAACGTGCTTTAAGTAGATGAAGAAGATAAAGAAAATCTACAACGGCTATCTCAACTCAACCAAGAAGCGTTTTCCATGTAGAAGAAGAAACATCCACAACGGTCATCTTCCCAACGGCTAGAAAACTTCTCCATCGATGACTATAAAATGTAATATCTAGGATTTCCGAATTCTAATTAATGTTGATTAACTTAATCATTGATAGTAATTGACCCATAACTCGCGAAGATTGTGTAAGTAATGAGTATGAGTCCCACCGTTATGTTCCTGACGTAATTTTGGACGTATGGGGAAAATTTCACTTTTCCCCCGGGTAATTATTTTTACCCTCCGGTGTTATTTGGAGCATTTGAGAGCTCCAATTAATAAAAATGTAGTTGAGAGAAATGATCAGGACATCGGATATGTCCTAGATATGAAATAACATGGAGAGGCAAAACGGGCAAAATAGTCCCTATTTCGTTTCTTAACGGCTAAGAAAGACGGCTTAGGAATACACGTTTTCCGAGGCAGTTGTGAAATAATTATCCTTACAATATTCCAAATTTATTATTCCAATCTCGAGAAGTTTGAAGAAGGGGGTTCGACCCGCCTTTGGATCGGTTAAAGGATAATTATCGACTTCGCTAAAGGATAATTATCGCCTTCACTATAAATAGCGGAAAATCCTTTATTAAAATCATTTCCTTTCACGTTTCCTCATAAAAGCTATGATTTCTCTCAACCTTAAAACTCAGATCTACCCTCCGCTTCTAATCCGATTTCAATTCCGTTTGAGTTTCTGGATTCCTCTCTTCATATCGGTACCGAGTTTCTGCATTTCCGAGCAGAAGAAGAGCTGGTCGAGCATATATGTCACCAGACAGGTTCCGTCGCTCAGATTCCGGTGAATTTGATGTTGTTCATGCGTAGCCTTCATCGTTGTGATTCCGAATCTTGTTTCAGATCGTCAATCGGGTTAGTAACGAATAAGTTATGAATTTATTAGTTTTCCGTACTGCGATTTGGCCTAAATTGACTTTAGACTTGTCAAAATGGATAATTAGAAATTCCATTATGGTCGTTGTTCGCTCCAAACGGTGTGTGCAAGCTTTAAATTTATATCCCAAGAAGTATGCTTTAAACAAGGATGCGAACCCTCAGTGTACGTGTCAATTGTAATAAAAAGCAAGAATTCCAAGGGTAGATCTCAAGGACTTAGGTGAAACTAAGCACAAAATAGGTTGTCAAATATTGCACTTAACCAAAGCAATTAAAGTAATCAAAGATGATGTATAAAGTCAAGTAAGAGGAAATGCGGATTCTAGAGATTAAAGCATCTAGTTGTGGTTCCAACTCAAGATTTCTAAAGATAAGCAGACAAAGCTGAGATTTTGCTAAGGGAAGACGTTTCTAAGATGGGAATAGATTACCAGGTAAGTCTCACTACTCACTATCCCAAACCAAAGCTCCTATTACCAGGTAAGTCTCAAGGTACTAAGAAAAGGAACTATAATCTCAAACCAACACACCACCTAAGGGAATAGAATCAACCTTTACCGGGTAAGTCTTAGGCTAACTCACAAAGATGGGATGAAGGCACACTCAAACCCCAATAAAGGATAAGCCTTTATTACCTACACTTATGATCATGGGTAAACAAACAAAGGAATCACCTGGTAAGTCTCATCCTAGGCTTGCATTGAACCAGGAAAGGTGTAATAAGAATAGGATTTGGCAAACTTAGAACACTTAACTCTCAGTTTCGGATCAGAAAAAGGTCACCTCGTTCAGTCAAGTTCCACCCCGGCCGAGATGTTCATCGACTGAGTGAGGTACTCTAGGGTTAAGGTTAAAGACTCAAACTTTCAGGGTCCTGCTGGGATTAAGATCATTCTATCATCGTCTTTCCCGCAACTTTCAGCCAATCACCCTAGAATCGCACAAGAAATTTAGCCACTCATCATCATGATAACAATAATCGAATATAAGGGAAAGGAATGAATATTCGAACAAGTAAACCTTAAGAAAAAGGCTTCAATAACTGAATCGAATAAACAACAAATCAACGTTCCTCAAATCACAAATCGAACAAGACAACAAACCAAAAGGGAATCTAAGAAAGTCTTACAAAACTCCCTCCAAAGCTAACTTCAAACTATGAATCCTTCCTTGATTGATCTTCGATCCTTCAAAGCTTCCAGAAAATCTCTTAATTGTTGGGTATTCTCAGCCTCCAAGCATTCGCTGATCTGAAGATGGTTGAATTGTGGAAAATCCAACCCTTTATATAGGTGAATTATCTTGCAAAGATAATAATATCTTAAAAAGATAATTTCCTATAAAATATATTCATATCTCTAAAATAGATCTCCCAAAAATAAGATCTTCCTTCCAGAAATCCAGGCCAAAAATATAAGATATCTTCTTTCCAAAAATAAAAGATCTCAGCCAAAAAATATGATCTCGCCGGCGACAGGGTGTTCGCCTCGGTCGGGGCGCTCCTCAAGATCACCTCGGTCGAGGTGATATTGTATCTGACTGAGGTGAATCTCAACTGAATGTGAAATTTCTCAAATCTGGTCCAAAGTAAATCTTCTTCATTAATTCCATGCTTCATGAGTTCTTCCTTAAGCTCCAGAATGTAGCTCCAATGACTCCTTAGCTCCTTAGCTCCATTTTAGTCCAAAACATGCCATTTTACCTACGATTACAACGAAACTAGGTGTAAACCTCGATTCCCGTAAAGGTAGATGAAACAACAATATAATCACATAATATACATCCATACATGCAGATTTATGAAGATAAAATATCTAAACAAGTCCCAAAATATAGACTATAATACATGCTATCAAAATACCCCGTACTTGTCCCTTACTTGTCCCCAAGCAAGTTTCAAATCTTAGATACAAGATAGAATGAATTATAAGTCAGAAAAGATCAATGAAAAGTATTTTAAAACATTTTTGGTGGTGTGCTCCATTCATAGATGATAGCATGAATTATAGTCTATATTTTGAGGTTTGTTTAGACGTTTTATCTTCAATAAACTGCATGTTTGTATGTATAATATGTGATTATGTTACCATTTCATCTACCTTTGCGGGAATCGAGGTCTACACCTAGTTTTGTTGTAATCGTACGTAAAATGACACGTTTTGCATCAAAAAGGAGCAAAAGGAGCTATGGAGTCATTGGAGCTACATTCAGGAACATAAGGAACCATCCAGGAAGCATAGCCATGGATTTAGGATTCACTTTGGACCAGATTTGAGAGATTTCACATTCAGTTATGACTCACCTCGGTTGACCACAGATTCACCTCGACCGAGGTGATCCACAGAAGTCTACTCGACCGAGGCGAACACCTAGGACGCGGCGAGAATATTTTATTCTTGGCTGAAATCTTTTATCTTTGGAAAGAGATCTTATATTTTTGGGCTTGGCTCCTGGAACGAAGAAGATATGCTAGATCATATATTTTACCTATTTTTATGGGAAGAGATCTTTCTAAGATATCTTATCTTTGGAGAGTAATTTTCCTATAAAAAGGGTTGGATTTCCACAAATCCAACATCTCGCTAACACGCTGCATACATCCCGTTTACACCTATACACCGCTGCAGCCATACTCCAGTTGAGAGATTTAAAGAACCTTTTTGAAGGTTGAAGAAGGAAGATTGTAGCTTTTATAACTTTTGAAGGGTTTTTGTAAGATTATCTTAGATTCCCTTCCTTGTTGTCTTGCCTTGTTGGATTTCTATCCAAGGAACGCTTTTGTTGTGATATTTGATTCAGTTATTGAAGTCTTTTCATTAAATTCTTCTTGTTCAAATATTCACCTTCTTCCCATATTAATACTTTCATGATGATGAGTGGCTAATCTCTTTGTGTGATTCTAGGGTGATTGGCTGAAGGTTGTGGGAAAAACAATGATAGAATAATCTTAGATTCCAGTAGGACCCTGAAAGTTCGAGTCTTTAATCTTAACCCTAAGCATCTCGCTCAGTCGATGAACATCTCGGCCGGGGTGGAATTTGGCTGACCGAGGTGACTTATCTGATCTGAAACTGAGAGTTAAGTGTTAGAGTTTGCCAAATACTATTCTTATTACACCTTTCCTGGTTCAATGCAAGCTTAGGATGAGACTTACCCGGTAATTCCTTAGTTTGTTTACCTAAGATCATAAGTGTAGGTAATAAAGGTTTGTCCTTTATTGGGGTTTGAGTGTGCTTTCATCCCATCTTTGTGAGTTAGCTTGAGACTTGTGTGCTAGTTTGAGGTTATAGTTCTTTATCTTAATTCCTTGAGACTTACCCGGTAATAGGAGTTACGGTTTAGGATTAGTGAGTAGTGAGACTTACCCGGTGATCTATTCCACTTTAGTAACACCTTCCCCATGCAAAAACCTCAGCTTTGTCCGCTTATCTTTAGATCTTGAGTTGTAACCACAACTAGATGCTTTAATCCCTAGAATTACAAGTTTCCTTTATTGACTTCTATATCATCTTTGATTGTTTTAATTGCTTGTGGTTAGTAATTACTAAAGCATACCGTAATTGGACTTTGTTTCACTAAGTCCCCGTGATCGACCCCTGGAATTTCTTGCTTTTTACTACGATTGACCCGTACACTGCGGGTTCGCATCCTTGTTTTAAGCTTACGTCTAGGGTTATAAATTTAAAGCTTGCACACACCGTTTGGAGCGAACAAGTTTTTGACGCCGTTGCCGGGGACTTGGTCTAGACCGAGCTGGTTACTGTTTGCTCTTGGGGCACTTGCCCCCGTGTCTACTAACCACTCTACTTGAGTGACTTTTGCAGGTTCTTTCTTAGGTATATGCGAAGAACCCACACTGGGAAGGAAATCGTTCCTTACGATCCCGAACCAGAAAAGACATACAAACGACGCTTAAGAGAAGCGAAGATGGCCCACCAAGACAATCGCGATCTTGAGGCCGAGTTGAAAGAGGCGCTAGAACAGCTACGCCTCAGCCAGGAAGAATTGAGGATGGAGAGAGAAGAAACTCGCACCAGGACTGAAGCGATCGAAGCTGATATGGCAGCTTTACGAGACCAGTTTCTACCTCGACCGAGGGAAGATCCTGTTCCACATCCTCGACCGATCCAGGTCCCAATCGCTGACCCTCGACCGAGGCAGGTCCCAGTACCTGACGCCCCGGCCGAGATACTTCCACCTCGGATGCCAGTCCGAGGTGTTCTTCTTGCAGGAATCCCACAAACCCTAGGTCAAAGGATGGACCCCAATCAACAACTGAGGCGTCCAGGAGTTAACCTAGGAGATCCAGCGGACCATGACTATGAACTTCGACCGCAAGTTCTATCCATGATTCGCCAATGCCAATTCGGAGGGCTAGAGAAGGAATCACCACATTAACATCTTCAAAACTATGAGATCTTGATGGAGACCTTGAGACCCTCAAGGATTGAAAATAACAACTACAAGCTAAGACCTTTTTACTTTTGTTTAAAAGATAGAGCTCTTACTTGGTATCAATCTCTTCCTCCATGAAAAATTAGCACATGGGAGGAGATGACTACGGAATTCTTGACCAAATTCTTTCCCCCCTCAAAGACCGCTGAAATGAGAGGGAAGATCAATGCTTTCATTATGAAGGACAAGGAGAGCTTGTCCAAGTCATGGGAGCGGTTCAAGGACATTCTTTTGGATTGCCCACATCATGGGATTCCAAAGTTAGAGTTATTGGAGATATACTTCAAGGGACTGGACGGAAGCACCCAGTTCAACCTCCAACTACTCTCCGCCAGTACCTTTATGGACGTGGTGATTGACGAAGCTTGGAACTTCATCGAGAAGCAAGCTTTGCATATGGAGAAGTACACCCACCAAGGAGCTGAAGGTGGAGTTAAAAGAGTTAACTTCCAAGAAACTCAGCCCAACAACAACCAACTCACGTCTTTGAAGAATGACGTGAAGCAATTGAAGGAACTCTTGGTTGCTCAAACCAAGAAGGAAGAGCGAGGAAAAAGGAACAGCAACAATGGATACCGTAACAATAACAACGGTTCCCGGAACAACAATTACAACAACAACAATAGAGGATCCAATAGCAACAATTGGAGGGCGAACAACCAAAATTCTGGTAACAATCATTCTAACTCCAACTCTAGCGATTCCTCTAATCCTTTCCTTTCTTCCCCTTCTTCTTCTACTCCATTAAAGAGCCAGGGGCAAGGATCAAGTTTGTCTCAGCCGGAAAAGAAAGACGTAGTTCTGGAGGCAATCTTGATCAAGCTTAGTGCTATAGAGACTTCTATGACTTCATTTTCGAAGGCCCAAAAAGCCTTTGAACAACAACTTGCAAGTAGGGCGAATGAAGCGCCAAGAGATCCAGGGAAGCTTCCAGCAAGGACGGAAAGAAACCCTAAGGGCCAGATCATGGCCATAACTACGAGGAGTGGACTGAAAACTGCAGATCCAGTGCCTCAGTCGGTGCCAGTACCGACGAAGACCACCTCGGTCCAGGTGCAGTCGAAGAACACTTCGACCGAGATGCCAACCGAGGTGGAGCCACAGAAAGCGGAGGGGAAAACTGAAGTTTATGTTCCACCTCCTGCATACAAACCACAACTTCCATTCCCCCAGTCAAGGGCCAGAGCACATCTAGACAAGCACTTTGGTAAGTTCCTTGACTTGATGAATAAGCTGCATATTAACATTCCTTTCCTTGATGCTATTCTAGGAATGCCCGCCTATGGGAAGTTCTTGAAGGAGATCCTATCAAGGAAGAGGAAACTGGAAGATTTTGGTGAAGTTAGGATGACATCTAAATCCTCGGAGCTCATTCAAATCATGAAGGAAAAGATGTCACTTAAATTGAGAGATCCCGGCTCATTTTGCATTCCCATTCAAGTTGGGGATGTCACTTGTGAAGCCCTTTGTGATCTAGGAGCCAGCGTGAGCATCATTCCGCTGGAGCTATGCGTGAAGATCGGACTTAGAGAGCCCAAGCCGGTCAAGATTCGACTTTACATGGCGGATCGCTCCATCACCCATCCCGTGGGCATCTTGGAGGACGTTCCGGTCAAGTTAGGTAACTTCTATTTACCAATAGATTTTGTTGTACTTGACATTCCCGCAGATTATCCTGTTCCTATTATTCTCGGGAGGCCATTTCTAGCAACTTCGGGTTGCAACGTGGATTGCAAGAACGCCAAGTTGAAATTCAACATTGGCGGCGATGAGGTGGAGTTCGCATTACTTGCAGCCATGAAAGGGGAGCAGCTGAGCGATGATATCTTCAACATCTACGATGAAGAAGAATCAAGAGAATTGGTGAGCTCTATCCTTATTAACGATCCACTCGAAAGAGTTATTAGTTTCAGTTTAAAGGAGGAAGGTATAGATGCTTCTTGTGATGCAGATATACGGAGCTTAAAAGCACTAGAAGAAGATCCAGGAGCTAAAACTGAGAAGCTAATCCAGGAGACGAAGATCTCCAGTTTCGGTCTCAGTTGCAGTACCTCGACCGAGGCACTTTCTGGACTGAGCGAGGCGACTGAAGAACATCTCAGTCAACGCCTCTACGCCTCGACCGAGGTCGATGGCGAGATGATCTCAACTGAGACTGCAGAAAATAACAAACTTCTTACTCCTCTCTCTGACATTCATCCTCAGTTGGTGGAACATTCTATCCACCAACTTTCTGATAATAAAGGACCTTGGTATGTTGATATTGTGAATTATCTTGTTTGCCAGGACGTACCGCCCGGATTGACGTACTCTCAAAATAAGAGATTCTTCAAGGAAGTACACCATTACTACTGGGATGAACCGCTGCTATTCAAGCGCGGGCCGGATGGGATGCTTCGAAGATGCATTCCGGAAGATGAAGTTAATAGCGTCATAAGGCATTGTCACTCACTTCCTTGTGGAGGACATGCTAGCACCGATAAAACATGCGCTAAGGTATTACGTTCCGGTTTCTTTTGGCCGGCCTACATTATTTAAGGATGTGCAGTCGTTTGTTGTCTCTTGTGATGCATGCCAAAGAACAGGAAATTTATCAAGGAGGAACGAAATGCCGCTTAATAACATTCAAGAGGTGGAAATCTTTGATGTATGGGGGATTGACCTCATGGGACCTTTCCCATCCTCCGGTGGAAACCTCTATATTCTTCTTGCAGTTGATTACGTCTCTAGATGGGTTGAAGCCATTGCTTCTCCCACTAATGACGCCAAGGTGGTTGTAAAGTTCTTAAACAGGACTATCTTTCCACGTTTTGGAACTCCACGCATCATCATCAACGATGGAGGAACGCATTTCATCAACCGGAAGTTCAAGGCACTTCTATCGAAGTATGGGGTAACCCACAAGGTATCTACCTCTTACCACCCTCAAACTAGTGGACGGGTCGAGATCTCGAATAGAGAAATCAAGGCAATTTTGGAGAAGACCGTCTCTAGGACGAGGAAGGATTGGTCCATGAAATTGGATGACGCTCTTTGGGCCTACAGGACCGCATTTAAGACTCCCATAGGTACCACCCTTTATAATTTGGTATATGGGAAGTCTTGCCATTTGCCCGTTGAGTTAGAAAACAAAGCATATTGGGCGATCAAATGGTTGAACTTCGACATTAAGGAGGCCGGCGAGAAGCGGCTATTGGATATCAACGAGCTGGAGGAGCTGCGTTTGAACGCTTATGAGAATGCCAAAATCTACAAGGAAAGGACGAAGAAATGGCATGACAAGCGTATCATTCCAAAGGAGCTTAACGAAGGAGACTTAGTTCTACTCTTCAACTCCCGCCTCCACCTCTTTCCAGGTAAGTTAAAATCTAGATGGACCGGACCTTACGTTGTGAAACATGTTTTTCCTCATGGTGCAGTTGAGATATGGGGCGAAACGAGCGGAAGCTTCAAGGTCAATGGGCATAGACTCAAGAAATACAAACCGGAAACTCCGGTTGAGGAGGTTGCACCAATATACCTCGTTTGAGATGCATTATGGTCCAGCTAGCGACCTTAAACCAAGCGCTTCTTGGGAGGCAACCCAAGGTATTGCTTTCTTTTCCCTTTTTCTAGTCTAGCATAGATAGTTTTGCTTTTGCTTTGCTTTGTTTTGTTTTTGGCGTTCTAGACAGATAACAGGTGACATCTAAGGAAGGAGCATAACTGGAAGGACCGAAGATCAAGAATTTGAGAAGACGAAGTTTGACTGAGACATCTCGGTTGCTATCAGAGCCCCTCGACCGAGATGATTCTTGAGCAACCGAGGCGACTAGGGTTTCTGAAGAACCACCTCGGTCCGTACCACCTCGGTCCAGTCGAGACCATCTCGACCGAGGTGACAGCAGTTCCAGAAAGGGTATAAAAGGGGGATTAATTTCTCTCTCTTCCATTTTACTCTCCCTCGACCGCGGCGCTATACCTCACCTCGCTCTTCGATTCTCGCTCATTTTCGAAGATTTTCGCTTCCAAACTGCGATTAAGGCATAGAGGATCCCAGTGCATCATCGATCTACGAAGAAATCGAACCGATTCGGCCGAACGAGGTAAAACAAAACCGAAACCCTAACTCGCTGAATTCGCTTCGATTTGGGCTTTGGTTGCCATTGCATTTGCTGAGAAAAGGATTAAGTACCCCATAGGAAGCAGTTGTAGTGATTTTGGGGGAAAAGAACTGAATTTTCTGAAGAAATTAGAATCCGGTTTTCCGCCTCGGTCCAGACGAGCTGTGCCTCGGCCGAGGTGATTCTTGAGTGTTGTCAGTCAACCGAGGTGACCTGACAGTGACAGATTTGAAAATGAGTTCAAACAGACGCCTTGCCCTTAGGGATAGATCCTCCCCTTCCCCTTCTTCTTCTTCTTCCCGACCCTATCGACCGGTGATCCATGAGCGTCACCAGGTCGACTATGACCGTATTTCCGGCCGTCCAGTGATTGCACCTCGCTTCTTGGACGTGTCAGCCTTTGACTGTCTCCATGTGGATGGAGACCTTAGACGGATGATATCCACAGTAGGGCTAGATCAGTTTACTGAGATCCGAGCCCCTGCCTATCTGGAGCCCACCTTAGAGTTTGTTAGCTCCTTCACCTACCTCCCCACAGAGCGATCTGTGAAGTACCGGTTGATGAACCGGAACTTCATAGTGCCACTAGAGTACTGGAGGGAGATTTTTTGGTTTCCTGAGCTGACAGCTGTTGACTTCCCGTCCCGATCTGTAGCTAGGGAGTTTTGGGGACAAATTGCTCACGTGGTTGAGCACGCAGACAGATGGCGCCCTGGAGATTTCAGGGAGAAGGTCATCTTCCACTTAACCTTTAGGTTAGCCCACCGGATCTTCAGTGAGACACTTCTGGCGCGTATTGAGACGCCTCAGAAGATCCAATAGGGGGAGCTTTTTAGTCTGTATTGCATGGTGACTGGAGGTATCCCGGACTTTGGCTTGATGCTGGCAGAGGACCTGCACAGGATCAAGGCCAAGGCGAAGGGAGACATCTGCTGCGGAGGACTTGTCACCCACATCGCCAGCTATCAGGACATGGATCTCAGCACTTGCACTATGGTGGCGGCTGCCAAGCCGCTTGGGCTGCAGGAGATGATCACTCGGCGGATTCTGGTTCCCCGAGGACTGACTACACCATACGTGGCTATGCCATGGGAGCTGACTGCACCGCAGGGGATCAGGTGGTCAGCACAGTTTACTGTTTACGACCCTCATTATTGGCAGACCGCTTGGGCCCCACTGATGGAGGATTACAGAGAGGCAGCAGCTGCCCCAACTGAGGAGGAGGGAGATGATGAGGAGACTGCTGATGACAGGGATGGTGGAGTCCCGATGGATACAGGGACGGATATTGCAAGGACGAGCGCACCAGTTATAGATCTGGATGATGAGGATACTGAGCCTGCACCTGCTGCATCACCATTGAGACCTGCTAGGCGTAGGACACGCCGACATAGAGATCCAGAGGCTCATCGTCGGATCGATGATCTGACGGATCAGATGATAGACTCTTATGATGCCCTTACTGTGGACATGCATGAGAGATTTGCTGCCCAGCACCGACAGATTGACAGCTGGACTCATCAGATGCTAGAGGGACAACACTATCAGCGCAAGATGATGGAGATCCAGTTCCAACAGACTATGGGTTATCCATTTGACCCATCCCAGTATCCGTATGTGCCACCACCACCACCACCACCACCGGACAGGATTATTGAGAACTGTAGGATTTTCTTTCTTATTTTTATGCAGTTCAGCTTATTATCCGGTGAGTATTTTATTTCTTAGACTTATTTTGACCCACTAGGACAGTGTGTCCCAAGTATGGGGTATTTGTGTATTACTTGACATTTATTTGATGTACGACTCTATTTGACCGGATATTTATTCATATTTATGCTTCAGTTTGCATCTATGTGTTTATCTGAGATTGCATGCATACATACAGGTTATTTGATTGAGAAAAACGTCGAAACTGAAAGAAAACTGGTTTTAAAAAAAAATTTTTGACCTCGACCGGGGCAGTTCTGGCCGAACGAGGTGTTTCACCTCGGGTGATCTAAGAACACCTCGACCGAGGTGGGTTAACTGAGAGTTTTCGAAACGATTTTTTGTGCTTCTGATCTGGATATGATCTCAGTGAAGATCTTGTTTACTGACTGGTTTTAAATTCTTTATGTGTTTGAAAGGTTTTATAATATGTTTAAGTTGCTAAATGCTTTGTTTGAAATTATTTGCATGTTTAATACTTTGTTTTTGTCTAAATTATGTTGAATTTGAAGGTTGACACCACATTATGAGTTCTCTCACTTTCTTCCTGGAAAGACCAAGGCAATTCATTCTTTTCTCTTCTTCTTCTTGATCATGCTTAGCCCCTCATATACATATTTGCCTTCCTTTACCTATCCGGGAATTTGGAAGCAAGCGAAGTGATGAAAGCAAGTAAAAGTTGAGAAGTTGGCTGGAAGTGAAAGTGTTAGAAAGTAATAATAGGTTTGGGGGAGTCAATCATGAAGATGAGTAACTCGGCACCATTCACATAGCCGGGTGTTTGTGTCTTGCCAAAGTCGGATTGAGCGATATTCCTAACGGGTCATGGTATGTGCATCAAGGGTTTGATGCATCTCAAGAAATTGATGATTGCTGATCTCCTAGGCTTCGGTTATTGTGCACCTCTGTCCATGCATCCCAAAAGTAAAGTAAAAAGAAAAAGTGTGAAATAAGCAAAGCTTATTGGTGGAAGATGTTGAAAGTCAAAGTGAAAGTGAAGTATATCCTTTTCCCGGATTCTAGCACCACATTACCTTACATACATCCCTACCCTACATGTTTCTTGACCTTTCTTTTGGGAAGCCCTTGAGTAGACCTGTTCAAATCCGGGCCCGGGCCGGGTTCGGGTCTGGCTTTATAAAATATTGAGCCCATTTAGCCGGACTCGGGCCGGGTTAGGCCCGGCTACCGGGCCTGGGATGGGTGTCGTACCCGGCCCGGCCGGGCTGGCGGGCGGGCTCCCGGGTACCCATTTTTCAATTTCTTTTAAAAAAATATTATTAAAAAAATGTTTTTAATTTAATTTTTTTAAAAATAAATTATATTTAAGATATTTTACGTAAAATATATTAAATTTATTATAATTATACTACATATTTTATTTTAATACTTAATATTTATAATAATTATACTATAATATATTTATTTATTTTTTTTTTTTATTTATTTACCGGGCTGACGGGTCGGCTTTTCGGCCCGGTCGGGCCTATGACCTTGTCCGGATCCGGCCCGGCGGGCTTGACTGGCCGGGCTTTTCGGTCCGTCCGGGCTTGATTCCATGTTTATAAATATAAGAAAGTTGTTGATTGACTTAGTGGTTTAAACTGGATTATACATGATTAATTTTGATAATTATGACTTATTATGCATTCTATGATTTTATGCAAAGATGAACAACTTTCTTATATTTATAAAATGTTTTGATCATATTTTGATTTTAAATTCCATGAAGTATTTTCTTAGAGTGATCTATGATTGTAGCACACCATAAAAATGTTTTGAAAGACTTTTCATTGATTTTCTTGACTTATAATCCATTCTATCTTGTCTTTTATATGCGGAACTTGCTTGGGGACAAGCAAGGGCTAAGTATGGGGTATTTTGATAGCATGAATTATAGTCTATATTTTGAGGTTTGTTTAGACGTTTTATCTTCAATAAACTGCATGTTTGTATGTATAATATGTGATTATGTTACCATTTCATCTACCTTTGCGGGAATCGAGGTCTACACCTAGTTTTGTTGTAATCGTACGTAAAATGGCACGTTTTGCATAAAAAAGGAGCAAAAGGAGCTATGGAGTCATTGGAGCTACATCCAGGAACATAAGGAACCATCCAGGAAGCATAGCCATGGATTTAGGATTCACTTTGGACCAGATTTGAGAGATTTCACATTCAGTTGTGACTCACCTCGGTTGACCACAGATTCACCTCGACCGAGGTGATCCAGAGAAGTCGACTCGACCGAGGCGAACACCTGGGACGCGGCGAGAATATTTTATTCTTGGCTGAGATCTTTTATCTTTGGAAAGAGATCTTATATTTTTGGGCTTGGCTCCTGGAAGGAAGAAGATATGATAAATCATATATTTTACCTATTTTTATGGGAAGAGATCTTTATAAGATATCTTATCTTTGGAGAGTAATTTTCCTATAAAAAGGGTTGGATTTCCACAAATCCAACATCTCGCTAACACGCTGCATACATCCCGTTTACACCTATACACCGCTGCAGCCATACTCCAGTTGGGAGATTTGAAGAACCTTTTTGAAGGTTGAAGAAGGAAGATTGTAGCTTTTATAGCTTTTGAAGGGTTTTTGTAAGATTATCTTAGATTCCCTTCCTTGTTGTCTTGCCTTGTTGGATTTCTATCCAAGGAACGCTTTTGTTGTGATATTTGATTCAGTTATTGAAGTCTTTTCATTAAATTCTTCTTGTTCAAATATTCACCTTCTTGCCATATTAATACTTTCATGATGATGAGTGGCTAATCTCTTTGTGTGATTCTAGGGTGATTGGCTGAAGGTTGTGGGAAAAACAATGATAGAATAATCTTAGATTCCAGTAGGACCCTGAAAGTTCGAGCCTTTAACCTTAACCCTAAGCATCTCGCTCAGTCGATGAACATCTCGGCCGGGGTGGAATTTGGCTGACCGAGGTGACTTATCTGATCGGAAACTGAGAGTTAAGTGTTAGAGTTTGCCAAATCCTATTCTTATTACACCTTTCCTGATTTAATGCAAGCTTAGGATGAGACTTACCCGGTAATTCCTTAGTTTGTTTACCTAAGATCATAAGTGTAGGTAATAAAGGTTTGTCCTTTATTGGGGTTTGAGTGTGCTTTCATCCCATCTTTGTGAGTTAGCTTGAGACTTACCCGGTAAAGGTTGATTCTATTCCCTTAGATGGTGTGCTAGTTTGAGGTTATAGTTCTTTATCTTAATTCCTTGAGACTTACCCGGTAATAGGAGTTACGGTTTAGGATTAGTGAGTAGTGAGACTTACCCGGTGATCTATTCCACTTTAGTAACACTTTCCCCATGCAAAAACCTCAGCTTTGTCCGCTTATCTTTAGATCTTGAGTTGGAACCACAACTAGATGCTTTAATCCCTAGAATTGCAAGTTTCCTTTATTGACTTCTATCTCATCTTTGATTGTTTTAATTGCTTGTGGTTAGTAATTACTAAAGCATACCGTAATTGGACTTTGTTTCACTAAGTCCCTGTGATCGACCCCTGGAATTCCTTGCTTTTTACTACGATTGACCCGTACACTGCGGGTTCGCATCCTTGTTTTAAGCTTACGTCTAGGGTTATAAATTTAAAGCTTGCACACACCGTTTGGAGCGAACAAGTTTTTGACGCCGTTGCCGGGGACTTGGTCTAGACCGAGCCGGTTACTGTTTGCTCTTGGGGCACTTGCCCCCGTGTCTACTAACCACTCTACTTGAGTGACTTTTGCAGGTTCTTTCTTAGGTATATGCGAAGAACCCGCACTGGGAAGGAAATCGTTCCTTACGATCCCGAACCAGAAAAGACATACAAACGACGCTTAAGAGAAGCGAAGATGGCCCACCAAGACAATCGCGATCTTGAGGCCGAGTTGAAAGAGGCGCTAGAACAACTACGCCTCAGCCAGGAAGAATTGAGGCAGGAGAGAGAAGAAACTCGCACCAGGACTGAAGCGATCAAAGCTGATATGGCAGCTTTACGAGACCAGTTTCTACCTCGACCGAGGGAAGATCCTGTTCCACATCCTCGACCGATCCAGGTCCCAATTGCTGACCCTCGACCGAGGCAGGTCCCAGTACCTGACGCCCCGGCCGAGATACTTCCACCTCGGATGCCAGTCCGAGGTGTTCTTCTTGCAGGAATCCCACAAACCCTAGGTCAAAGGATGGACCCCAATCAACAACTGAGGCGTCCAGGAGTTAACCTAGGAGATCCAGCGGACCATGACTATGAACTTCGACCGCAAGTTCTATCCATGATTCGCCAATGCCAGTTCGGAGGGCTAGAGAAGGAATCACCACATCAACATCTTCAAAACTATGAGATCTTGATGGAGACCTTGAAACCCTCAAGGATTGAAAATAACAACTACAAGCTAAGACCTTTTTACTTTTCTTTAAAAGATAGAGCTCTTACTTGGTATCAATCTCTTCCTCCGGGAAAAATTAGCACATGGGAGGAGATGACTACGGAATTCTTGACCAAATTCTTTCCCCCCTCAAAGACCGCTGAAATGAGAGGAAAGATCAATGTTTTCATTATGAAGGACAAGGAGAGCTTGTCCAAGTCATGGGAGCGGTTCAAGGACATTCTTTTGGATTGCCCACATCATGGGATTCCAAAGTTAGAGTTATTGGAGATATACTTCA
The DNA here is from genome assembly GCA_033239125.1 of Fagopyrum homotropicum. NCBI lineage: Eukaryota > Viridiplantae > Streptophyta > Magnoliopsida > Caryophyllales > Polygonaceae > Fagopyrum > Fagopyrum homotropicum. The sequence continues at coordinate 87,215,807 of BSWB01000005.1, read as the reverse complement.
AGGGACTGGACGGAAGCACCCAGTTCAACCTCCAACTACTCTCCGCCGGTACCTTTATGGACATGGCGATTGACGAAGCTTGGAACTTCATCGAGAAGAAAGCTTTGCATATGGAGAAGTACACCCACCAAGGAGCTGAAGGTGGAGTTAAAAGAGTTAACTTCCAAGAAACTCAGCCCAACAACAACCAACTCACGTCTTTGAAGAATGACGTGAAGCAATTGAAGGAACTCTTGGTTGCTCAAACCAAGAAGGAAGAGCGAGGACAAAGGAACAACAACAATGGATACCGTAACAACAACAACGGTTCCCGGAACAATTACAACAACAACAATAGAGGATCCAATAGCAACAATTGGAGGGCGAACAACCAAAATTCTGGTAACAATCATTCTAACTCCAACTCTAGCGATTCCTCTAATCCTTTCCTTTCTTCCCCTTCTTCTTCTTCTACTCCATTAAAGAGCCAGGGGCAAGGATCAAGTTCGTCTCAGCCGGAAAAGAAAGACGCAGTTCTGGAGGCAATCTTGATCAAGCTTAGTGCTATAGAGACTTCTATGACTTCATTTTCGAAGGCCCAAAAAGCCTTTGAACAACAACTTGCAAGTAGGGCGAATGAAGCGCCAAGAGATCCAGGGAAGCTTCCAGCAAGGACGGAAAGAAACCCTAAGGGCCAGATCATGGCCATAACTACGAGGAGTGGACTGAAAACTGCAGATCCAGTGCCTCAGTCGGTGCCAGTACCGACGAAGACCACCTCGGTCCAGGTGCAGTCGAAGAACACTTCGACCGAGATGCCAACCGAGGTGGAGCCACAGAAAGCAGAGGGGAAAACTGAAGTTTATGTTCCACCTCCTGCATACAAACCACCACTTCCATTCCCCCAGTCAAGGGCCAGAGCACATCTAGACAAGCACTTTGGTAAGTTCCTTGACTTGATGAATAAGCTGCATATTAACATTCCTTTCCTTGATGCTATTCTAGGAATGCCCGCCTATGGGAAGTTCTTGAAGGAGATCCTACAAGGAAGAGGAAACTGGAAGATTTTGGTGAAGTTAGGATGACATCTAAATCCTCGGAGCTCATTCAAATCATGAAGGAAAAGATGCCACTTAAATTGAGAGATCCCGGCTCATTTTGCATTCCCATTCAAGTTGGGGATGTCACTTGTGAAGCCCTTTGTGATCTAGGAGCCAGCGTGAGCATCATTCCGCTGGAGCTATGCGTGAAGATCGGACTTGGAGAGCCCAAGCCGGTCAAGATTCGACTTTACATGGCGGATCGCTCCATCACCCATCCCGTGGGCATCTTGGAGGACGTTCCGGTCAAGTTAGGTAACTTCTATTTACCAATAGATTTTGTTGTACTTGACATTCCCGCAGATTATCCTGTTCCTATTATTCTCGGGAGGCCATTTCTAACAACTTCGGGTTGCAACGTGGATTGCAAGAACGCCAAGTTGAAATTCAACATTGGCGGCGATGAGGTGGAGTTCGCATTACTTGCAGCCATGAAAGGGGAGCAGCTGAGCGATGATATCTTCAACATCTACGATGAAGAAGAATCAAGAGAATTGGTGAGCTCTATCCTTATTAACGATCCACTCGAAACAGTTATTAGTTTCAGTTTAATGGAGGAAGGTATAGATGCTTCTTGTGATGTAGATATACGGAGCTTAAAAGCACTGGAAGAAGATCCAGGAGCTAAAACTGAGAAGCTAATCCAGGAGACGAAGATCTCCAGTTTCGGTCCCAGTTGTAGTACCTCGACCGAGGCACTTTCTGGACTGAGCGAGGCGACTGAAGAACATCTCGGTCAACGCCTCTACGCCTCGACCGAGGTCGATGGCGAGATGATGTCAACTGAGACTGCAGAAAATAACAAACTTCTTACTCCTCTCTCTGACATTCATCCTCAGTTGGTGGAACATTCTATCCACCAACTTTCTGATAATAAAGGACCTTGGTATGTTGATATTGTGAATTATCTTGTTTGCCAAGAAGTACCGCCCGGATTGACGTACTCTCAAAAGAAGAGATTCTTCAAGGAAGTACACCATTACTACTGGGATGAACCGCTGCTATTCAAGCGCGGGCCGGATGGGATGCTTCGAAGATGCATTCCGGAAGATGAAGTTAATAGCGTCATAAGGCATTGTCACTCACTTCCTTGTGGAGGACATGCTAGCACCGATAAAACATGCGCTAAGGTATTACGTTCCGGTTTCTTTTGGCCTACATTATTTAAGGATGTGCAATCGTTTGTTGTCTCTTGTGATGCATGCCAAAGAACAGGAAATTTATCAAGGAGGAACGAAATGCCGCTTAATAACATTCAAGAGGTGGAAATCTTTGATGTATGGGGGATTGACCTCATGGGACCTTTCCCATCCTCCGGTGGAAACCTCTATATTCTTTCAGTTGATTACGTCTCTAGATGGGTTGAAGCCATTGCTTCTCCCACTAATGACGCCAAGGTGGTTGTGAAGTTCTTAAACAGGACTATCTTTCCACGTTTTGGAACTCCACGCATCATCATCAACGATGGAGGAACGCATTTCATCAACCGGAAGTTCAAGGCACTTCTATCGAAGTATGGGGTAACCCACAAGGTATCTACCTCTTACCACCCTCAAACTAGTGGACGGGTCGAGATCTCGAATAGAGAAATCAAGGCAATTTTGGAGAAGACCGTCTCTAGGACGAGGAAGGATTGGTCCATGAAATTGGATGACGCTCTTTGGGCCTACAGGACCGCATTTAAGACTCCCATAGGTACCACCCCTTATAATTTGGTATATGGGAAGTCTTGCCATTTGCCCGTTGAGTTAGAACACAAAGCATATTGGGCGATCAAATGGTTGAACTTCGACATTAAGGAGGCCGGCGAGAAGCGGCTATTGGATATCAACGAGCTGGAGGAGCTGCGTTTGAACGCTTATGAGAATGCCAAAATCTACAAGGAAAGGACGAAGAAATGGCATGACAAGCGTATCATTCCAAAGGAGCTTAACGAAGGAGACTTAGTTCTACTCTTCAACTCCCGCCTCCGCCTCTTTCCAGGTAAGTTAAAATCTAGATGGACCGGACCTTACGTTGTGAAACATGTTTTTCCTCATAGTGCAGTTGAGATATGGGGCGAAACGAGCGGAAGCTTCAAGGTCAATGGGCATAGACTCAAGAAATACAAACCGGAAACTCCGGTTGAGGAGGTTGCACCAATATACCTCGTTTGAGATGCATTATGGTCCAGCTAGCGACCTTAAACCAAGCGCTTCTTGGGAGGCAACCCAAGGTATTGCTTTCTTTTCCCTTTTTCTAGTCTAGCATAGATAGTTTTGCTTTTTCTTTGCTTTGTTTTGTTTTTGGCGTTCTAGACAGATAACAGGTGACATCTAAGGAAGGAGCATAACTGGAAGGACCGAAGATCAAGAATTTGAGAAGACGAAGTTTGACTGAGACATCTCGGTTGCTATCAGAGCCCCTCGACCGAGATGATTCTTGAGCAACCGAGGCGACTAGGGTTTCTGAAGAACCACCTCGGTCCGTACCACCTCGGTCCAGTCGAGACCATCTCGACCGAGGTGACAGCAGTTCCAGAAAGGGTATAAAAGGGGGATTAATTTCTCTCTCTTCCATTTTACTCTCCCTCGACCGCGGCGCTATACCTCACCTCGCTCTTCGATTCTCGCTCATTTTCGAAGATTTTCGCTTCCAAACTGCGATTAAGGCATAGAGGATCCCAGTGCATCATCGATCTACGAAGAAATCGAACCGATTCGGCCGAACGAGGTAAAACAAAACCGAAACCCTAACTCGCTGAATTCGCTTCGATTTGGGCTTTGGTTGCCATTGCATTTGCTGAGAAAAGGATTAAGTACCCCATAGGAAGCAGTTGTAGTGATTTTGGGGGAAAAGAACTGAATTTTCTGAAGAAATTAGAATCCGGTTTTCCGCCTCGGTCTAGACGAGCTGTGCCTCGGCCGAGGTGATTCTTGAGTGTTGTCAGTCGACCGAGGTGACCTGACAGTGACAGATTTGAAAATGAGTTCAGACAGACGCCTTGCCCTTAGGGATAAATCCTCCCCTTTCCCTTCTTCTTCTTCTTCCCGACCCTATCGACCGGTGATCCATGAGCGTCACCAGGTCGACTATGACCGTATTTCCGGCCGTCCAGTGATTGCACCTCGCTTCTTGGACGTGTCAGCCTTTGACTGTCTCCATGTGGATGGAGACCTTAGACGGATGATATCCACAGTAGGGCTAGATCAGTTTACTGAGATCCGAGCCCCTGCCTATCTGGAGCCCACCTTAGAGTTTGTTAGCTCCTTCACCTACCTCCCCACAGAGCGATCTGTGAAGTACCGGTTGATGAACCGGAACTTCATAGTGCCACTAGAGTACTGGAGGGAGATTGTTTGGTTTCCTGAGCTGACAGCTGTTGACTTCCCGTCCCGATCTGTAGCTAGGGAGTTTTGGGGACAGATTGCTCACGTGGTTGAGCACGCAGACAGATGGCGCCCTAGAGATTCCAGGAAGAAGGTCATCTTCCACTTAACCTTTAGGTTAGCCCACCGGATCTTCAGTGAGACACTTCTGGCGCGTATTGAGACGCCCCAGAAGATCCGATAGGGGGAGCTTTTTAGTCTGTATTGCATGGTGACTGGAGGTATCCCGGACTTTGGCTTGATGCTGGCAGAGGACCTGCACAGGATCAAGGCCAAGGCGAAGGGAGACATCTGCTGCGGAGGACTTGTCACCCACATCGCCAGCTATCAGGACAAGGATCTCAGCACTTGCACTATGGTGGCGGCTGCCAAGCCGCTTGGGCTGCAGGAGATGATCACACGGCGGATTCTGGTTCCCCGACGACTGACTACACCATATGTGGCTATGCCATGGGAGCTGACTGTACCGTTGAGGATCAGGTGGTCAACACAGTTTACTATTTACGACCCTCATTATTGTCAGACCGCCTGGGCCCCACTGATGGAGGATTACAGAGAGGTAGCAGCTGCCCCAGTTGAGGAGGAGGGAGATGATGAGGAGACTGCTGATGACAGGGATGGTGGAGTCCCGATGGATACAGGGACGGATATTGCAGGGACGAGCGCACCAGTTATAGATCTGGATGATGAGGATACTGAGCCTGCACCTGCCGCATCACCATTGAGACCTGCTATGTGTAGGACACGCCGACATAGAGATCCAGAGGCTCATCGTCGGATCGATGATCTGACGGATCAAATGATAGACTCTTATGCTGCCCTTACTGTGGACATGCATGAGACATTTGCTGCCCAGCACCGACAAATTGACAGCTGGACTCATCAGATGCTAGAGGGACAGTACTATCAGCGCAGGATGATGGAGATCCAGTTCCAGTAGACTATGGGTTATCCATTTGACCCATCCCAGTATCCGTATGTGCCACCACCACCACCACAGGATCAGGATTATTGAGAGCTGCATGATTTTCTTTCTTATTTTTATGCAGTTCAGCTTATTATCCGGTGAGTATTTTATTTCTTAGACTTATTTTGACCCACTAGGACAGTGTGTCCCAAGTATGGGGTATTTGTGTATTACTTGACATTTATTTGATGTACGACTCTATTTGACCGGATGTTTATTCATATTTATGCTTCAGTTTGCATCTATGTATTTATCTGAGATTGCATGCATACATACAGGTTATTTGATTGAGAAAAACGTCGAAACTGAAAGAAAACTGGTTTTAAAAAAAAATTTTTGACCTCGACCGGGGCAGTTCTGGCCGAACGAGGTGTTTCACCTCGGTTGATCTAAGAACACCTCGACCGAGGTGGGTTAACTGAGAGTTTTCGAAACGATTTTTTGTGCTTCTGATCTGGATATGATCTCAGTGAAGATCTTGTTTACTGACTGGTTTTAAATTCTTTATGTGTTTGAAAGGTTTTATAATATGTTTAAGTTGCTAAATGCTTTGTTTGAAATTATTTGCATGTTTAATACTTTGTTTTTGTCTAAATTATGTTGAATTTGAAGGTTGACACCACATTATGAGTTCTCTCACTTTCTTCCTGGAAAGACCAAGGCAATTCATTCTTTTCTCTTCTTCTTCTTGATCATGCTTAGCCCCTCATATACATATTTGCCTTCCTTTACCTATCCGGGAATTTGGAAGCAAGCGAAGTGGTGAAAGCAAGTAAAAGTTGAGAAGTTGGCTGGAAGTGAAAGTGTTAGAAAGTAATAATAGGTTTGGGGGAGTCAATCATGAAGATGAGTAACTCGGCACCATTCACATAGCCGGGTGTTTGTGTCTTGCCAAAGTCGGATTGAGCGATATTCCTAACGGGTCATGGTATGTGCATCAAGGGTTTGATGCATCTCAAGAAATTGATGATTGCTGATCTCCTAGGCTTTGGTTATTGTGCACCTCTGTCCATGCATCCCAAAAAGTAAAGTAAAAAGAAAAAGTGTGAAATAAGCAAAGCTTATTGGTGGAAGATGTTGAAAGTCAAAGTGAAAGTGAAGTATATCCTTTTCCCGAATTCTAGCACCACATTACCTTACATACGTCCCTACCCTACACGTTTCTTGACCTTTCTTTTGGGAAGCCCTTGAGTAGACCTGTTCAAATCCGGGCCCGGGCCGGGTTCGTGTCTGGCTTTATAAAATATTGAGCCCATTTAGCCGGACTCGGGCCGGGTTAGGCCCGGCTACCGGGCCTGGGATGGGTGTCGTACCCGGCCCGGCCGGGCTGGCGGGCGGGCTCCCGGGTACCCATTTTTCAATTTCTTTTAAAAAAATATTATTAAAAAAATGTTTTTAATTTAATTTTTTTAAAAATAAATTATATTTAAGATATTTTACGTAAAATATATTAAATTTATTATAATTATACTACATATTTTATTTTAATACTTAATATTTATAATAATTATACTATAATATATTTATTTTTTTATTTTTTTTATTTATTTACCGGGCTGACGGGTCGGCTTTTCGGCCCGGTCGGGCCTATGACCTTGTCCGGATCCGGCCCGGCGGGCTTGACGGGCCGGGCTTTTCGGTCCGTCCGGGCTTGATTCCATGTTTATAAATATAAGAAAGTTGTTGATTGACTTAGTGGTTTAAACTGGATTATACATGATTAATTTTGATAATTATGACTTATTATGCATTCTATGATTTTATGCAAAGATGAACAACTTTCTTATATTTATAAAATGTTTTGATCATATTTTGATTTTAAATTCCATGAAGTATTCTCTTAGAGTGATCTATGATTGTAGCACACCATAAAAATGTTTTGAAAGACTTTTCATTGATTTTCTTGACTTATAATCCATTCTATCTTGTCTTTTATATGCGGAACTTGCTTGGGGACAAGCAAGGGCTAAGTATGGGGTATTTTGATAGCATGAATTATAGTCTATATTTTGAGGTTTGTTTAGACGTTTTATCTTCAATAAACTGCATGTTTGTATGTATAATATGTGATTATGTTACCATTTCATCTACCTTTGCGGGAATCGAGGTCTACACCTAGTTTTGTTGTAATCGTACGTAAAATGGCACGTTTTGCATAAAAAAGGAGCAAAAGGAGCTATGGAGTCATTGGAGCTACATCCAGGAACATAAGGAACCATTCAGGAAGCATAGCCATGGATTTAGGATTCACTTTGGACCAGATTTGAGAGATTTCACATTCAGTTGTGACTCACCTCGGTTGACCACAGATTCACCTCGACCGAGGTGATCCAGAGAAGTCGACTCGACCGAGGCGAACACCTGGGACACGGCGAGAATATTTTATTCTTGGCTGAGATCTTTTATCTTTGGAAAGAGATCTTATATTTTTGGGCTTGACTCCTGGAAGGAAGAAGATATGATAAATCATATATTTTACCTATTTTTATGGGAAGAGATCTTTATAAGATATCTTATCTTTGGAGAGTAATTTTCCTATAAAAAGGGTTGGATTTCCACAAATCCAACATCTCGCTAACACGCTGCATACATCCCGTTTACACCTATACACCGCTGCAGCCATACTCCAGTTGGGAGATTTGAAGAACCTTTTTGAAGGTTGAAGAAGGAAGATTGTAGCTTTTATAGCTTTTGAAGGGTTTTTGTAAGATTATCTTAGATTCCCTTCCTTGTTGTCTTGCCTTGTTGGATTTCTATCCAAGGAACGCTTTTGTTGTGATATTTGATTCAGTTATTGAAGTCTTTTTATTAAATTCTTCTTGTTCAAATATTCACCTTCTTCCCATATTAATACTTTCATGATGATGAGTGGCTAATCTCTTTGTGTGAATCTAGGGTGATTGGCTGAAGGTTGTGGGAAAAACAATGATAGAATAATCTTAGATTCTAGTAGGACCTTGAAAGTTCGAGTCTTTAACCTTAACCCTAAGCATCTCGCTCAGTCGATGAACATCTCGGCCGGGGTGGAATTTGGCTGACCGAGGTGACTTATCTGATCTGAAACTAAGAGTTAAGTGTTAGAGTTTGCCAAATCCTATTCTTATTACACCTTTCCTGGTTCAATGCAAGCTTAGGATGAGACTTACCCGGTAATTCCTTAGTTTGTTTACCTAAGATCATAAGTGTAGGTAATAAAGGTTTGTCCTTTATTGGGGTTTGAGTATGCTTTCATCTCATCTTTGTGAGTTAGCTTGAGACTTACCCGGTAAAGGTTGATTCTATTCCCTTAGATGGTGTGCTAGTTTGAGGTTATAGTTCTTTATCTTAATTCCTTGAGACTTACCCGGTAATAGGAGTTACGGTTTAGGATTATTGAGTAGTGAGACTTACCCGGTGATCTATTCCACTTTAGTAACACCTTCCCCATGCAAAAACCTCAGCTTTGTCCGCTTATCTTTAGATCTTGAGTTGGAACCACAACTAGATGCTCTAATCCCTAGAATTGCATGTTTCCTTTATTGACTTCTATATCATCTTTGATTGTTTTAATTGCTTATGGTTAGTAATTACTAAAGCATACCGTAATTGGACTTTGTTTCACTAAGTCCCTGTGATCGACCCCTGGAATTCCTTGCTTTTTACTACGATTGACCCGTACACTGCGGGTTCACATCCTTGTTTTAAGCTTACGTCTAGGGTTATAAATTTAAAGCTTGCACACACCGTTTGGAGCGAACAATAGATCACTCTAAGAGAATGCTTCATGGTAATTAAAATCAAAACATGATCAAAACATTTTATAGATATAAGAAAGTTGTTCATCTTTGCATAAAATCATAGAATGCATAATAAATCATAATTATCGAAATTAATCATGTATAATCCAGTTTAAACCACCAAGTCAATCAACAAGCTCGAGGTCTCAAGGGTTTCCAAAAGAGGTCAAGAAATGTGTGAGGGTGGGATGTATATAGAGAATGTGGTGCTAGAATCCGGGAAAAGGATCTCACTTCACCTTCTTTGAAACTCAACATCTTCCACCAATAAGCTTTGCTTATTTTACTTTACTTTTTGGGATGCATGGACAGAGGTGCACAATAACCGAAGCCTAGAAAATCAGCAATCATCAATTTCTTGAGATGCCTCAAACCCTTGATGCACATACCATGACCCGTTAGGAATATCGCTCAATCTGACTTTGGCAAGACACAAACACCCGGCTATGTGAATGGTGCCGAGTTACTCATCATCATGATTGACTTCCCCAAACCTATTTTGTTTCTTTCTAACATCCAGCCAACATCTCAACTTTACTTTCACTTTCTTGCTTCCAAATTTCCGGATAGGTAAAGGGAGGCAAATATGTATATGAGGGGCTTAGCATGATCAAGAAAAAGAAGAGAAGAGAATGAATTGCCTTAATCATCCCAGGAAGAATGTGATAGAACTCATCATGTGGTGTCAACCTTCAAATTCAACATAGTTTTGATAAAAACAAAGTATTAAACATGCCAAAACTTCAAACAAAGCATTTTGCAACTTAAACATATCATAGAACCTTTCAAACATATAAAGATAGTTTGTTTTGTTTTTGCATCCTCCTAGACATGTATATATATGTATCATAATACATATATATACATATCTATACTTCCCCAAACCTATGTTGTTTTCGGATAGAATGTACGAGAAGTTGTCACCTTTGCCGTGGATCTCAGCAGTATAGATATGTATATATATATATATATATATATATATATATGTATTATGATTGTATGTGGATGTGTTATATATATATATATACATATGGCATATATATAACCTTATAAGTTAGGTGTGTATACCCCTAAGATGGCTCAGACTAGAGTAACTTCTGTAGAAGGACGGGGTAGAGGTAGTTCACCTCTTCCTTTAGTAGTGATAGGCCAGGGACCAACTTCCGCTGTTGTTTCGCCTATTGCAAAGAACGATCCTGAGGAGATTGGTTACGTCTCGATGAGTGGACCCGAGTTTCGAGTATATATACGCCAACTACAAGATGTTGCAAGAGCAGGTAGACCTACACCGGATTTACCAACATTGATGGGACCTATTGAATCTTCCAAATCAAAGAAGGAACAACGAACTGAACTAGTAAGTGATGAAGCAGATCCTTTAGGTGTTAGACAGAGTCTGACACATGGACGTTCGAGTGATCCCTTGTCCACATGGACTTCTGATGGGATGAGAATTTGTTTCAACTGTGGGGAGACTGGACACCTACGATCGAAGTGTAAGAGACCTTTAGTGACGTGTTTTACCTGTGGTAAGATCGGACATCGATTGATTTTCTGTCGACAAAACAAGATACCGCATCAACAAGCTTCCTCCATGCTAAGGTTACTAAGGTTGAACGAAGAAGATCGAGTTTCCCTTCAGCCCCACAGGATGTGAAGACGGGACGACTGTGTTTCAACTGTGGTGATCTAGGCCATTTGCACTCTGAGTCACCGATAGCTTGCTTCACATGTGGTGTACTAGGCCATTTGACTCCCTTTTGTCAGCAAGGCAGTGTTACTTCTTAGTTGGACTCTCCTCTTTCCGGTTTAGATGGAGTAGAGGCAGAGATCATGAAGACGACGTCAGTGATACCTGAAGAGCGTAGACTCGAGTTATGAGCGGTGAGGTGTAGTGGAGTTGTTAACGTTAGTTGTTTTCTAGTACCATTCTTAGTAATGGTTTACCTTTTTGAGTTCTTTTGGTGTTGGTGTTATGCCCTCTTTTTGATGTATGTGTTGAACGTGGGTTTAGATGTGATATAGGGAGTACCCTTTACTTAGGTTACTTAGTTGTTTTGGGGTCAGAGGTACCCGCAAGATGTGTGTTAACCCAGTTATATCGGGACTTGTGATTTTCTCTTGTAGACTTCTTTGTTATGTCTTTGAACGTGAGGAAGTAGTGGATCGAGTAGATCGCTATAAGTGTAGTTTGAAATATGATAGATGGACCATATTGACCACTATTATGATGGATTAGATTGTGACATTTCTTGTGATAGAGATCTTGAAGGATGTGTACTGTTATCAGCAATGAGGTTGATTGCGTGAACCTATGCGGCCTTCTGATGTATGTAATGAGAAATACGAGAGTCTTGGTAATATGAGTATTTAGGAGTATGTTTAATATGCCATCTAGTCTATGGTATGGAACAACGTGGATTCCGGCATCAAGTTAGAGTTGGAGCATATGAATGATTTTGAACATATCCATGTTTTCGTATGGAAGAAGGAATGTTGTGGTTATGCGTGAATTTTCGAGAGTAAGTAAGATGATTATTAAGAACGAGTGTTCATTACCCCACAAGGATGAATTGATAGATTTGTTGCAAGGAACTTCTGAGTTTTCCAGATAAGAGTGGAGACTTGGATATCACCGGATGAGAATGAGCGAATAGGATGTGCCCAAAACGGCATTTCGGACTCTGTATGGCCACTACGAGTTGTAGTGATGTCATTCGGGCTCACGAAAACGCCGTCACATACATGGTGAAGAACAAAGTTTTGTTGACTTAATGGATCTGCTATAGTGAGTTTTTGTAGATGATATCCTAGTGTACTCTCAAAGTTGAGAGGGACACACAGAACATTGAAGAATATATTATAAGTCTTTTAAGATTAAGAGTTGTATGTTAAGTACGAGTTTGAATATATGACCTAACCTTTCGAGATCGTGTGACCTATTGAAGGAATCTAGATTGATTCGAGAAGGATTATAATTGTTGTAGTTGGAACAATACCGACGAATGTCGATAAATTCGTAACTTTCACCAATACTCAGTTGGTCTAGTGGGATGTGGTGCTAGACTCCTTAAGTGGTTAGTCCGGAGATTCGAGTTTGAATCCTCCTGGCGGCATGTATGGAAAAACTGATATTGGGAGGGTATCCCCCGAATGGGCCGCGACTGATTCCTGTTACGCTAAAAAGTGTGCACGCAATAAGCCTTAAATTTATACTCGTTATAATTATCCTAACTTCTAGCGCACCCGCAGTGTACGGGACGTTTGTAGTATGGATAGTATTCCGAGGTCGAACACAAAGACTAAGGTGAAATTGATTCGGTTTTGTGATTAAGTTTAGTGAAGGTCTAAGGTTAGAAAAGAGGGAAACAAAGAAATGAAAATCTCAATTGTTTTTGGTCGGTTTTTGGTGATCAATCAAGGATCACAATTCGTGCAAAGTAAACAATCAAACTAGACTAAAAATCAGCACAAATGAACAAACCAAACAAGATAATGATCAAGGAAAGAAAGACGGATTCTAGGGGTCGGAAGTTCCGGTTATGGCATAGAACTCAAGTTATCTATTCAATCTTTGGATTAACTATGATATGTTGGGATTAAGTGTATCTAATTTGGGATCAATTACCGGGTAGGTCTCATGGTCCAACTAGTCCGCACCTAAGGTCTTATTACCGGGTAAGTCTCTAAGAACCTAAGGATAGGAATTCTACACAAACCGGATTGTAAATTAGGGGTCTAACCTATCCTTACCGGGTAAGTCTTGGAAAGGGAAGTCCTAAGCAACTATCCTAGCACATCTAATCCAATGGCGGCTTATTAGGCTCACCACTACCTAAGGTTTGCTATTTTAGATTCTAAGGGCAAGGATTACCGGGTAAGTCTCTCCTAACACTTAGTCACTACACTAGGTCACCCTAGGGTAGGTTAAACTCAACAAACACTTAGGGTTTTGACTTTTTATAGGTCTAAGGCAAGATCCTTCGAACCAGGGAGAATCACGGTTTGTTCGTCCTAAACCACGGCCGTGGTTCTTCAAGAACTACCCGTGATTTCTAACAGCAACTACATTCATAAGCAAAAGTCATCCAAAGGTAAATCTAAGTCCGTCCTATCATAGTTCTAGCCATAACCATCATTTCCTTACCCTAGAACCACATCAATTTAGCCTACAACATTCATAATGGAAATCGAAACAAACAAACATAAAATCAAAACATCCATTGCAAGATAATGAAAGAAGAGAGATGAACAAGGAAACTTAATTCAAAACTAAGCTGAAGATTAGAATAGAGCCACTTACAACCCTTCCAAAAGAAGGTTCAAAGGTTCATACAATCTCTAGAAAACGAAATCCGAAATACAAGAAAGCTATGTTGTGTGTTCTTCTCCCCCTCTTCAATGGAGCTCTTCTTCTTCTCTTTGACACTTTCCTTCCTAGAAAAATCTTCTTCTTTTTGAGAATATATTTGTTAGAGAGAAATGGATAATGGATGAGCTGCTCCCAAACTACCCAGCTACCTCAAACAACCCATGAAGGACCACTTTTATAACAAATCTTGCATGAGCTGGCCATGAGAGTCGTGGCACAGCTGTCACGAGAATCTGGCAAAATCCACGGTCATTTCCACGGCCGTGGTTCGTCAGAGAACCGTGATTCTGTGCAGAAACTTCGCCTTGGATCATTAAGCTGCGGTTTGGTGCATGGTTTGTGTTGGCAAGGTTCCATGAGTCCTCCTTAGCCCTTGGCTTGTGTCCTAATGAGTCCGGGAATGTGTCATCTAAATGAACGATCCTCAAACGCATCGTTTAAGCTCCTAAACTTCCCGAAATACCTACAAAACGCGCACAAGTCTGTGTAGACGTCTATCTCGACAAAATACGCGAATTGGGTGCAAAACGTCTTGAACTAATGCTAGATCATGCATGAATGAGCGAGAATTCTATCTAAATGTACACCTAAAACTATGTTATAAATCGTGTTATCAAAATACCCCATACTTAAGGTTTGCTCGTCCCCGAGCAAATTCCCAACTATAGACTAAGAGATGACATGATTTATGTATGTAGAAAAATGGCAAATCTTTTTGGGTTTTGTGCTTCTACTATTGGATCACCTTCATAGTCATGATCAATGGCAATTGGATAAGCAATTATGTATCAAACAATAAGGGCATGGAAAGACAATTGTACTTAACTCAAAAGCGTGCATGAAATGTGAGGATGAAGAGGTCAAGAAGATCAAGAGTCTATCCAATCTAGATTACTAAGTCTTACAAACATGCAAATAGGTCATAAGGGCTTGTGACATAAAAGGCCAAGAAACGTTGCAATTGGGCGGGGAATTCTCTAGGTTATGTGATGCTAATCCGGGAATGGAACTAAATCCACGTCCTTGTCCTCGATCAACTTCCCCCAAGTGTATATTTTTCCCTATCTTGCTTTCTTTTCTTTTTCTTTAACTCATTTTTGAGACAATGGCATTGGTGTACAATAGCCGAAACCTCGGTGATTAGCCATCCTCGGGCTTTTTCTCTTTTTCGAGGTGCATCCACACCGGGCACACATACCAAAGCTCGTTAGGGCTATTGGTTCATTTGAATTTGGCAAGGCACCAACACCCGATTATGTGAAGTGTACCGAGTTACTTGTCATTTAAACCAACGCCCCCAAACCTATATTTTGGCTACACTTCCACAATAATTTCAGCATTTCATTCACGACATTCTTTTCATTACATCTTCACCCCGCACTTGCTTTTCACACATTTCAACACACTAGCATGCTCCTATTCCCGGATGGGTTTAAAGGAGGTCGATTTTATATCAATTGAGGTGCTCAAGCAATCATGATCAAGATGAGAAGTAGAGAAAGATGAAATGCCTCATTCATTCCTAGATGGTATGCAAGAACTATCATGTAATTTCGACTTTCAATACTCAATCCATTCTAGGCAATCATCATGATCACAAGTCATTCATAGAATTTAAGAGAAGTAGTTCAAGTCCACATATGCATTTATCAATTCAACACATAAGGCCGTCCATAGCCAATCACAAGACAAGTTTCATCATTAGGATCATATCCATGCCTAGAAAGCACAAAAATTTTTAAATTTTCTGATTTTTATGGGATTTTCGTTTTAAGTATGTACAATGCAAGACATGTGCAAATATTAACCTATCCTAGATGCTCATCATGCAAGGGATCATGCGAACCCCACCCCATACTTAGAAACACATTGTCCCCAATGTGTAAGTGAAGTAGAGAGAGTGAAAGAAGGTTCTCACAATGTAAAATTGTTTGCCATGGTATTTGGGAATTCTCAAGTGAATTGATGTTGGATGATCCTTTTAACCATGGTAGAGAGCTCTAAGCATCCTTTAAAGCTTCGAAACCCGCGCTAGGCACCGCTAGCCGTCCAAGTTCCGCGTCCGCTCCACCCATAATTGGTGAGGGGTTCATCATCATCATTCATATGTCAAGAAGGGCTTCCAATGCCACTAATGCTTCTAGCATACACACGAAGTAGACAAAACACACACAAAGCACACAAAAACAAGAAAATCTAAGCAAAAATAAAAATGAAAAGAAAAAAAAATGTTACCAATGGGTTGCCTCCCACCAAGCGCTTCTTTAAGGTCATTAGCTTGACCAAATTCGGGAGCGTCTATTCGAGGTGAAGCGGGGCAATCATGTCTACCGGGGCTCCCGGAATATACTTCTTCAAGCGATGCCCATTCACTTTGAAATTTCCACAATGCTCCCCTCCTATTTCAATAGCTCCATGGGGAAAGATCTTCTTCACCACATATGGCCCGGTCCATCTTGATTTGAGTTTTCCGGGAAAGAGCCTTAGCCTTGAGTTGAAGAGAAGGACAAGATCTCCTTCACTCAACTCCTTTGGAATGATCCTCTTGTCATGCCACCTTTTGGTTCTCTCCTTGTAGATCCGGGCATTCTCATAAGCTTCCAACCGGAGCTCCTCAAGGGCATTAATATCAAGCAACCTCTTTTCTCCCGCTTCCTTGAGGTCAAAATTTAGCCACTTAATGGCCCAATAAGCTCTATGCTCCATTTCCACCGGGAGATGGTAAGACTTGCCATAGACCAACTTGTAGGGAGTGGTTCCAATTGGTGTTTTGAAGGCGGTTCTATATGCCCATAGTGCGTCATTGAGCTTCATAGCCCAATCCTTCCTTGTCCAAGACACCGTCTTCTCGAGGATGGCCTTGATCTCTCGGTTGGAGATCTCCACTTGACCACTAGTTTGGGGATGGTAGGGTGTTGCCACCTTATGAGTCACCCCATACTTGGCCAGAAGTGCTCCAAAGTTCCTATTTGTGAAGTGCTTCCCTCCATCACTAATGATTACCCTTGGTGTTCCAAACCTAGGGAAGATCACCCGGTTGAAGAATCGCACTACCACCTTGGCATCATTCGTAGGAGAGGCGATTGTCTCTACCCATCTTGACACATAGTCCACCGCCAATAGGATGTAGAGATTGCCACATGAAGAAGGGAATGGTCCCATGAAGTCTACACCCCACACATCAAAAATCTCAACTTCTTGGATGTTATTCAAAGGCATTTCATTCCTCCTTGAGATGTTGCCCGTCCTTTGGCAAGTATCACATGCCGCTACAAAACCTTGCACATCTCTAAACAAGTTAGGCCAATAAAAACCGGATTGCAATACCTTTGCACACGTCTTGTGTGAGCTAGCATGGCCTCCGCATGGTAAGGAGTGACCATGCCGGATCACACTCTCCACTTCATCCTCCGGTATGCATCTTCTAAACACCCCATCCGGGCCTCTCTTGAATAGAAGTGGCTCACTCCAATAGTAATGCCTTACATCGTTGAAGAACTTCTTCCTTTGTGCATATGTAAATCCGGGAGGCACTTCCTCACACACTAAGTAGTTCACGATGTCGGCGTACCACGGCTCACTTCCTCTAGCCACTTGGAACAAGCATTCCTCCACCATTTGCAACTGTTCATCCCGGAATGAATCATCTATCGGGATGTTGTCCTTCCCAAGCTCCAATGGTGGGAGTCTACTAAGGTGATCCGCCACGGGGTTCTCGGATCCCTTCTTATCTCGTATCTCCAAATCAAACTCTTGAAGAAGAAGGATCCACCGAATCAACCTTGGTTTGACATCCTTCTTTGTAAGTAGATAACGGATCGCCGCATGATCCGTATAAACTATGACCTTCGC
Source organism: Fagopyrum homotropicum (assembly GCA_033239125.1). Lineage (NCBI taxonomy): Eukaryota > Viridiplantae > Streptophyta > Magnoliopsida > Caryophyllales > Polygonaceae > Fagopyrum > Fagopyrum homotropicum. The sequence goes on along the minus strand of BSWB01000005.1, from coordinate 87,198,393 downwards.
TCCAAAAAGGTATGAGCGGAACTTCTCAAATGCATACACCACCGCCAACAACTCCTTTTCGGTGGTAGCATAATTGAGTTGGGCATCATCTAGCGTCTTGCTAGCATAATAAATAGCATGAGTGCGCCCTTCTTTCCTTTGCCCTAAAACGGCCCCAACAGCCACATCACTTGCATCGCACATGATCTCAAATGGTAGACTCCAATCCGGAGGTTGCATTATAGGTGCGGAGATCAAGGCGTTTGTTACGCTAAAAAGTGTGCACGCAATAAGCCTTAAATTTATACTCGTTATATTTATCCTAACTTCTAGCGCACCCGCAGTGTACGGGACGTTTGTAGTATGGATAGTATTCCGAGGTCGAACACAAAGACTAAGGTGAAATTGATTCGGTTTTATGATTAAGTTTAGTGAAGGTCCAAAGTTAGAAAAAGGGGAAACAAAGAAATGAAAATCTCAATTTTTTTGTTTGTTTTGGGTGATCAATCAAAGATCACAATTCATGCAAGGTAAACAATCAAACTAGACTAAAAATCAGCACAAATGAACAAATCAAACAAGATGATGATCAAGGAAAGAAGAGACGGATTCTAGGGGTCGGAAGTTCCGGTTATGGCATAGAACTCAAGTTATCTATTCATTCTTTGGATGTAACAATGATATGTTAGGATTAGGTGTATCTAATTTGGGGTCAATTACCGGGTAGGTCTCATGATCCAACTAGTCCTCTCCTAAGGTCTTATTACCGGGTAAGTCTCTAAGATCCTAAGGGTAGGAATTCTACACAAACCGGATTGTTGATTAGGGATCTAACCTATCCTTACCGGGTAAGTCTTAGAAGGGGAAGTCCTAACCAACTATCCTAGCACATCTAATCCAATGGCGGCTTATTAGGCTCACCACTACCTAAGGGTTGCTATTTTAGATTCTAAGGGCAAGGATTACCGGGTAAGTCTCTCCTAACACTTAGTCACTACACTAGGTCACCCTAGGATAGGTCAAACTCAGCAAACTTAGGGTTTCAACAATTCATAGGTCTAAGGCAAGGTCCTTCGAACCAGGGAAAATCACGGTTTGTTCTACCGAAACCACGGCCGTGGTTTTTCAAGAACTACCCGTGATTTCTAACAGGAACTACGTTCATAAGCAAAAGTCATCCAAAGGTAAATCTAAGTCCGTCCTATCATAGTTCTAGCCATAACCATCCTTTCCTTACCCTAGAACGACATCAATTTAGCCTACAACATTCATAATGGAAATCGAGACAAACAAACATAAAATCAAAACATCCATTGCAAGATAATGAAAGAAAAGGGATGAACAAGTGAACTTAATCCAAAACTAAGCTGAAGATTAGAATTAGAACCACTTACAACCCCTCCAAAAGAAGGTTCAAAGACTCATACAATCTCTAGAAAAACGAAATCCGAAATACAAGAAAGCTATGGTGTGTTCTTCTCCTCCTCTTCAATGGAGTTCTTCTCCTTCTCTTTGGCACTTTCCTTCCTAGAAAAACCTCTTGATTTTTGAGAATATATTTGTTAGAGAAATGGATAATGGATGAGCTGCTCCCAAACTACCCCAGCTGCCTCTAACAATCCATGAAGGACCACTTTTATAACAAATCTTTCATGAGCTGGCCATGAGAGTCGTGGCACAGCTGTCACGAGAATCTGGCAAAATCCACGGTCATTTCCACGGTCATTTCCACGGCCGTGGTTCTTTGCAGAAACTTCGCCTTGGATCATTGAGCTGTGGTTTGGTGCATGGTTTGTGTTGGCAAGGTTTAATGAGTCCTCCTTAGCCCTTGGCTTGTGTCCTAATGTGTCCGAGGGCGTGCCGTCTAAATGAACGATCCTCAAACGCATCGTTTAAGCTCCTAAACTTCCCGAAATACCTACAAAACGCGCACAAGTCCGTGTAGACGTCTATCTCGACAAAATACGTGATTTGGGTGCAAAACGTCTTGAACTAATGCTAGATCATGCATGAATGAGCGAGAATTCTATCTAAATGTACACCTAGAACTATGTTATAAATCGTGTTATCAAAATACCCCATACTTAAGGTTTGCTCGTCCCCGAGGAAATTCCCAACTATAGACTAAGAGATGACATGATTTATGTATGCAGAAAAATGGCAAAATCTTTTTGGGTTTTGTGCTTCTACTATTGGATCACCTTCATAGTCATGATCAATGGCAATTGGATAAGCAATTATGTATCAAGCAATAAGGGCATGGAAAGATAATTGTACTTAACTCAAAAACATGCATGAAATGTGAGGATGAAGAGGTCAAGAAGATCAAGAGTCTATCCAATCTAGATCACTAAGTCTTACAAACATGCAAGTAGGTCATAAGGGCTTGTGACATAAAAGGCCGAGAAACGTTGCAGTTGGGCGGGGGTTTCTTTAGGTTATGTGATGCTAATCCGGGAATGGAACTAACTCCACATCCTTGTCCTCGATCAACTTCCCCCAAGTGTATATTTTTCCCTATCTTGCTTTCTTTTCTTTTTTTTCTTCTTTTTCTTTTGAGACAATGGCAATGGTGTACAAAAGCCGAAACCTTGGTGATTAGCCGTCCTCGGGCTTTTTCTTAGTTTTCGAGGTGCATCCACACTGGGCACACATACCAAAGCTCGTTAAGGCTATTGGTTCATTTGACTTTGGCAAGGCACCAACACCCGATTATGTGAAGTGTACCGAGTTACTTGTCATTTAAACCAACGCCCCCAAACCTATATTTTGGCTACACTTCCACAATAATTTCAGCATTTTATTCACGACATTCTTTTCATTACATCTTCACCCCGCATTTTCTTTTCACACATTTCAACACACTAGCATGCTCCTATTCCCGGATGGGTTTATAGGAGGTCGTTTTTATATCAATTGAGGTGCTCAAGCAATCATGATCAAGATGAGAAGTAGAGAAAGATGAAATGCCTCATTCATTCCTAGATGGTATGCAAGAACTATCATGTAATTTCGACTTTCAATACTCAATCCGTTCTAGGCAATCATCATGATCACAAGTCATTCATAGAATTTAAGAAAAGTAGTTCATGTCCACATATGCATTTATCACTTCAACACATAAGGCCATCCATAGCCAATCACAAGACAAGTTTCATCATTAGGATCATATCCAAGCCTAGAAAGCACAAAAATTTTTAAATTTTCTGATTTTTATGGGATTTTCGTTTTAAGTATGTACAATGCAAGACATGTGCAAAATATTAACCTATCCTAGATGCTCATCATGCAAAGGATCATGCAAACCCCACCCCATACTTAGAAACACATTGTCCCCAATGTGGTATTCAAGTAAAGAGAGTGAAAGAAGGTTCTCACAATGTAAAATCGTTTGCTATGGCATTTGGGAATTCTCAAGTGAATTGATGTTGGATGATCCTTTCAACCATGGTAGAGAGCTCTAAAACATCCTTCAAAGCTTCGGAACCCGCGCTAGGCACCGCTAGCCGTACAAGTTCCGCGTCCGCTCCACCCATAATTGGTGAGGGTGTCATCATCATCATTTTCATTGCCAAGAAAGGCTTCCAATGCCACTAATGCTCTAGCACACACACGAAAGTAGACAAAACACACGCAAAGCACACAAGAACAGAAAAATCTAAGCAAAAATGATGAAAAGGGAAAAAATGTTACCAATGGGTTGCCTCCCACCAAGCGCTTCTTTAAGGTCATTAGCTTGACCAAACTCGGGAGCGTCTATTCGAGGTGAAGCGGGGCAATCATGTCTACCGGGGTCCCAGAATATACTTCTTCAAGCGATGCCCATTCACTTTGAAATTTCCACAATGCTCCCCTCCTATTTCAATAGCTCCATGGGGAAAGATCTTCTTCAGCACATATGGCCCGGTCCATCTTGATTTGAGCTTTCCGGGAAAGAGCCTTAGCCTTGAGTTGAAGAGAAGGACAAGATCTCCTTCACTCAACTCCATTGGAATGATCCTCTTGTCATGCCACCTTTTGGTTCTCTCCTTGTAGATCCGGGCATTCTCATAAACTTCCAACCGGAGCTCCTCAAGGGCATTGATGTCAAGCAACCTCTTTTCTCCCGCTTCCTTGAGGTCAAAATTTAGCCACTTAATGGCCCAATAGGCTCTATGCTCCATTTCCACCGGAAGATGGCAAGACTTGCCATAGACCAACTTGTAGGGAGTGGTTCCAATTGGTGTCTTGAAGGCGGTTCTATATGCCCATAGTGCGTCATCGAGCTTCATAGCCCAATCCTTCCTTGTCCTAGACACCGTCTTTTCGAGGATGGCCTTGATCTCTCGGTTGGAGATCTCCACTTGACCACTAGTTTGAGGGTGGTAGGGTGTTGCCACCTTATGAGTCACCCCATACTTGGCCAAAAGTGCTCCAAAGTTCCTATTTGTGAAGTGCTTCCCTCCATCACTAATGATTACCCTTGGTGTTCCAAACCTAGGGAAGATCACCCGGTTGAAGAATCGCACTACCACCTTGGCATCATTCGTAGGAGAGGCGATCGCCTCTACCCATCTTGACACATAGTCCACCGCCAATAGGATGTAGAGATTGCCACATGAAGAAGGGAATGGTCCCATGAAGTCTACACCCCACACATCAAAAATCTCAACTTCTTGGATGTTATTCAAGGGCATTTCATTCCTCCTTGAGATGTTGCCCGTCCTTTGGCAAGCATCACATGCCGCTACAAAACCTTGCACATCTCTAAACAAGTTAGGCCAATAAAAACCGGATTGTAATACCTTTGCACACGTCTTGTGTGAGCTAGCATGGCCTCCGCATGGTAAGGAGTGGCAATGCCGGATCACACTCTCCGCTTCATCCTCCGGTATGCATCTTCTAAGCACCCCATCCGGGCCTCTCTTGAATAGAAGTGGCTCACTCCAATAGTAATGCCTTACATCGTTGAAGAACTTCTTCCTTTGTGCATATGTAAGTCCGGGAGGCACTTCCTTACACACTAAGTAGTTCACAATGTCGGCGTACCACGGCTCATTTCCTCTTGCCACTTGGAACAAACATTCCTCCACCATTTGCAATTGTTCATCCCGGAATGAATCATCTATCGGGATGTTGTCTTTCTCAAGCTCCAATGGTGGGAGTCTACTAAGGTGATCCGCCACGGAGTTCTCGGATCCCTTCTTATCTCGTATCTCCAAATCAAACTCTTGAAGAAGAAGGATCCACCGAATCAACCTTGGTTTGGCATCCTTCTTTATAAGTAGATAACAGATCGCCGCATGATCCGTATAAACTATGACCTTCGCTCCAACAAGGTATGAGCGGAATTTCTCAAATGCATACACCACCGCCAACAACTCCTTCTCGGTGGTAGCATAGTTGAGTTGGGCATCATCTAGCGTCTTGCTGGCATAGTAAATAGCATGAGTGCGCCCTTCTTTCCTTTGCCCTAAAACGGCCCCAACGGCCACATCACTTGCATCGCACATGATCTCAAATGGTAGACTCCAATCCGGAGGTTGCATGATAGGTGCGGAGATCAAGGCGTTCTTCAACCTACAAAAAGCTTCAAGACAATCCTTGGAAAAGACAAAATCAACATCTTTCATTAGTAGGTTAGTGAGAGGCTTAGAAATTTTAGAGAAGTCTTGAATGAACCTCCGGTAAAAACCGGCATGCCCTAAGAAACTCCTTACCCCCTTCACTGAGGTAGGTGGTGGCAACTTCTCTATCGTTTCAATCTTTGCCCTATCAACCTCAATGCCACGGTTAGACACCAAGTGTCCTAACACAATCCCTTCACTTACCATGAAGTGGCATTTTTCCCAATTTAAGACAAGATTTGTCTCCTCACATCTTTGCAACACTAATGACAAGTTAGCCAAGCAATCATCGAAAGAAGAACCATAAACAGAGAAATCATCCATGAACACTTCCATGATATTTTCTATATATTCCGAAAAGATAGCCATCATACACCTTTGAAAAGTGGCGGGTGCATTACACAACCCAAATGGCATTCTTCTATATGCAAAGGTACCCCATGGACATGTAAAAGTTGTTTTCTCTTGGTCATCGGGGTGGATAGGGATTTGGAAGAATCCACTATACCCATCTAAATAGCAAAAATGAGAGTGTTGAGCTAACCTTTCTAGCATTTGGTCAATGAAGGGGAGGGGGAAGTGATCTTTCCTAGAGGCCATGTTCAATTTCCTATAATCAATGCACATCCTCCACCCCGTAACCGTCCTAGTCGGTATTAGTTCATTATTCTCATTAGTTACTACCGTCATTCCACCCTTCTTAGGCACTACATGAACGGGGCTAACCCACTTACTATCCGAGATATGGTAGATAATTCTCGCATCTAGCAACTTAATGATTTCCTTTTTGACCACCTCTTTCATTATAGGATTCAATCTCCTTTGATGTTCAATAGAGGGTTTGTGGTTATCTTCCAAAAATTCATTATGCATGCACAAAGATGGCTTAATGCCAACCAAATCATCAATAGTATAACCAATGGCTTTCCTATGCAATCTTAGTTCATGCAACAACTTAGCAAGTTCATCATCACTCAAGCATGCATTAACAATCACAGGGTATGTAGAATTATCACCAAGAAATGCATACTTTAAATGAGAGGGAAGTGGTTTAAGTTCAAGTGAGGGAGGACCTTTATCGGTTGAAGACGATCCAAATAAGATTGGATGAGATGAATCCAAAGCAAAGGAAGACTCCCCATGGCTCCTAGAAGCTTGATCATAATTGAGAGCTGATTCAGGGAAAACCACGGTTGGAAACACGGGTTGCTCATCTTCCACGGCCGTGGTTCTTTGCAAGCTTGCTTCTCGGAGTTGTCCAGAAAGTTTGACGGCCGTGGTTTGTAAATCTCGACCGTGGAACTTGCAGCTGTTCACCACCTCTTCGTGGCTTTCATATCCAACTCTTGGCTCCTCTTCCAAAGCTTCCAAAGCTTTGATCTCTTCATTGCAGGCCTCTTCAACACCTTCTTCCATCATACTTAAGGCGAGAACCTTTTCCAAAGGGTCCTTGATCAAGATCGAGCTCACAATTTCCCTAGATTCTTCATGCTCGACTATGTTGAAGATATCTTCATCAAGGGTTGGCCCTTTCATCATTGTGGACAGCTTGAACTTGACGTTCTCTTCCCCGATGTTGAAGGAGAGAGTCCTGTTCTTGCAATCCACTAAGCATCCGGAAGTGGCTAGGAAAGGTCTTCCTAAGATGATAGGAACCGGATAATCCGCCGGAATGTCCAACACTACAAAATCAATAGGCACGTAGAATCCTCCTAGCTGCACCAGAATGTCCTCTAGAATCCCAACCGGATGAGTGATAGAACGGTCCGCCATATAGAGGGTCATCTTGACCGGCTTTGGCTCTCCTAGCCCGACCTTGTTGCTAAGTGCAAGCGGTATGATGCTTACACTTGCCCCAAGATCACAAAGGGCCTCGTAATTCACATCTCCCACTCCTATTGGGACGCAAAAAGAGCCCGGATCCCTCAACTTGGGAGGCATCTCTTCCTTCATGGTTTGGATCAATTCCGAGGATCTCTTGGTCATCCTTATCTCCCCATACTCGTCCAACTTCCTTTTGTTGGAGAGTATTTCTTTCAAAAACTTCCCATATGCCGGCATTCCTAAGATAGCATCCATGAACGGAATGTTAATATGTAACTTGGACATTAGTTCAAGGAACTTACCAAAGTGATTGTCCAAACGAGCTCTTGCTCTTGATTGTGGGAATGGTAGTGGTGGCTTGTATGGAGGTGGTGCCACATAGGTTGGCTCTACATCCTTGCTCTTGCCTCCATCTTCTTGCTTTCTTCCCTCTTCTACCACTACTTGCTTTCCCTTAGCTTGATCCTTGGGCAAAGGATCCTTCATACTCAACCTACTCCTTGTTGTGATAGCCAACACTTGGCCTCTTGGGTTGTCTTCGGTTCTTCCGGGAAGCTTCCCCGGATCTCTATGTGCTTCACCCGCCTTTTGAAAGACTTGTGCTTCCAAGACCTTTTGAGCCTTAGAAATTGAAGTCACGGTGCTCTCAAGTCCACTCAATCTTCCTAGCAATTGTTCAAACATGACTTCGGTCCTATCCTTTGGAGGTTGAGTAAAACCGGGTGGAGGTTCTTGTGAAGCTCTTTGTGGTGGAGTTGTGCTTGTGGAGGCGGGAGGGTTCAAGGCTCCATCCGGGTTAGAGTAAGAAAATCCGGGATGGTTGTGGTTGGGCCGGTAATTGTTGAATTGCCGGTTGTTGTTGAAATTTCTTGGGCCTTGGTAATTGTTGAAGTTGCCCCTTCCCATATAATTCACATCTTCCTCCTTGGAAGATAGGTTGGCTTGTGGAAGCACTTGAGGAGTTGCTTGGCTCTTCAAGGTTGTAGTACACAACTCTCTCAAGGATTTCAACTCGTTGTTGATGGCGTCAAGCTTGAAATTGCTCATGGTGACCTCGCTCACCTCATATGCTCCCGCCTTTCTTCCTTCACTCTTCCTATGAGAGTACTTCTCAATCACTAGAGCTTGCTTCTCCACAAACTCCCAAGCATCATCTACATGCTTCTCCATGAAAGTCCCACCGGAAAGAGATTGTAGCTTGAATTGGCTATCTTCATCAAGTCCCTTGAAATAGATCTCCAATAGCTCAATTTTTGGTATGCCATGGTGTGGACAATCTAGGAGAAGGTCCTTGAATCTCTCCCAAGACTTGAACAAACTTTCTCTATCCCTCATCACGAAGGCATTGATCTTCCCTCTTAATTCGGTGGTCTTGGAAGGTGGGAAGAACTTGGTCAAGAACTCGGTTGTCATCTCCTCCCAAGTACCAACTCGCCCTTGTGGGATAGATTGATACCAAGCCAAGGCTTTATCCTTAAGAGAGAAGGAAAAAGCCCTAAGCTTATGGTTGTTGCTCTCCAACCTTGGCGGCCTAAGAGTTTCCATCAAAATCTCGTAGTTCATCAAATGTTGGTGAGTAGACTCTCCTTCCATCCCTCCAAATTGATTATGCCGGATCATTTGTAGAACTTGAGGGCGGAGCTCATAGTTGTGGGTTGTGGGATCTCCTAGATTCACACCCGGTCGGTGTGCTCTTTGTGCCGGATCCATGCGTCTCCCTAGGGTTTGTGGCTCCTTAATAGCAATGGGAACAACCCTAACATTGGCCGCCGGTTGCGGTTGTGGTGGAGGAGGTGGAGGTTATCGGCGATTAAGCTCTCCTTGAACAAGGGCTTGCCTAATCTCCTCAATCTCCCTCCTAGTTTCCTCTTGCCTCTCATTGGCAAGTGTCCTTTCTTCCTCCAAGAGCTCATCTCTTAGCCTTATTTGTTCTAAGGCTTCATCTAACTCAGCTTGAAGATTTCTACCGGCCATCTCTTTCTCTTTTCGGATGTTCTTGGATCTAGATCGAAGGGTTTTCTCCGGTTCGGGATCGAATGGAGCTAAATCCTTGCCACGAGACCTTCGCATACACCTAAAGAGTAATAGATGTCCTGAAAAGCAAAGACACCAACCAAAGAGAGATCAAAAGCAACAAGAAAGATCTACACTAGAAACAATCACAAAATAGACTCAATCTAGACCTAGTCCCCGGCAACGGCGCCAAAAACTTGTTACGCTAAAAAGTGTGCACGCAATAAGCCTTCAATTTATACTCGTTATATTTATCCTAACTTCTAGCGCACCCGCAGTGTACGGGACGTTTGTAGTATGGATAGTATTCCGAGGTCGAACACAAAGACTAAGGTGAAATTGATTCGGTTTTATGATTAAGTTTAGTGAAGGTCCAAAGTTAGAAAAAGGGGAAACAAAGAAATGAAAATCTCAATTTTTTTGGTTGTTTTGGGTGATCAATCAAAGATCACAATTCATGCAAGGTAAACAATCAAACTAGACTAAAAATCAGCACAAATGAACAAATCAAACAAGATGATGATCAAGGAAAGAAGAGACGGATTCTAGGGGTCGGAAGTTCCGGTTATGGCATAGAACTCAAGTTATCTATTCATTCTTTGGATGTAACTATGATATGTTAGGATTAGGTGTATCTAATTTGGGGTCAATTACCGGGTAGGTCTCATGATCCAACTAGTCCTCTCCTAAGGTCTTATTACCGGGTAAGTCTCTAAGATCCTAAGGGTAGGAATTCTACACAAACCGGATTGTTGATTAGGGATCTAACATATCCTTACCGGGTAAGTCTTAGAAGGGGAAGTCCTAACCAACTATCCTAGCACATCTAATCCAATGGCGGCTTATTAGGCTCACCACTACCTAAGGGTTGCTATTTTAGATTCTAAGGGCAAGGATTACCGGGTAAGTCTCTCCTAACACTTAGTCACTACACTAGGTCACCCTAGGATAGGTCAAACTCAGCAAACACTTAGGGTTTCAACAATTCATAGGTCTAAGGCAAGTTCCTTCGAACCAGGGAAAATCACGGTTTGTTCTACCGAAACCACGGCCGTGGTTTTTCAAGAACTACCCGTGATTTCTAACAGGAACTACGTTCATAAGCAAAAGTCATCCAAAGGTAAATCTAAGTCCGTCCTATCATAGTTCTAGCCATAACCATCCTTTCCTTACCCTAGAACCACATCAATTTAGCCTACAACATTCATAATGGAAATCGAGACAAACAAACATAAAATCAAAACATCCATTGCAAGATAATGAAAGAAAAGGGATGAACAAGTGAACTTAATCCAAAACTAAGCTGAAGATTAGAATTAGAACCACTTACAACCCTTCCAAAAGAAGGTTCAAAGACTCATACAATCTCTAGAAAAAAGAAATCCGAAATACAAGAAAGCTATGGTGTGTTCTTCTCCTCCTCTTCAATGGAGTTCTTCTCCTTCTCTTTGGCACTTTCCTTCCTAGAAAAACCTCTTGATTTTTGAGAATATATTTGTTAGAGAAATGGATAATGGATGAGCTGCTCCCAAACTACCCCAGCTGCCTCTAACAATCCATGAAGGACCACTTTTATAACAAATCTTTCATGAGCTGGCCATGAGAGTCATGGCACAGCTGTCACGAGAATCTGGCAAAATCCACGGTCATTTCCACGGCCGTGGTTCTTTGCAGAAACTTCGCCTTGGATCATTGAGCTGTGGTTTGGTGCATGGTTTGTGTTGGCAAGGTTTAATGAGTCCTCCTTAGCCCTTGGCTTGTGTCCTAATGTGTCCGAGGGCGTGCCATCTAAATGAACGATCCTCAAATGCATCGTTTAAGCTCCTAAACTTCCCGAAATACCTACAAAACGCGCACAAGTCCGTGTAGACGTCTATCTCGACAAAATACGTGATTTGGGTGCAAAACGTCTTGAACTAATGCTAGATCATGCATGAATGAGCGAGAATTCTATCTAAATGTACACCTAGAACTATGTTATAAATCGTGTTATCAGCGTTCTTCAACCTACGAAAAGCTTCAAGACAATCCTTGGAAAAGACAAAATCAACATCTTTTATTAGTAGGTTAGTAAGAGGCTTAGAAATTTTAGAGAAGTCTTGAATAAACCTCCGGTAAAAACCGGCATGCCCTAAGAAACTCCTTACCCCCTTCACCGAGGTAGGTGGTGGCAACTTCTCTATCGTTTCAATCTTAGCCCTATCAACCTCAATGCCACGGTTAGACACCAAGTGTCCTAACACAATCCCTTCACTTACCATGAAGTGGCATTTTTCCCAATTTAAGACAAGATTTGTCTCCTCACATCTTTGCAATACTAATGACAAGTTAGCCAAGCAATCATCGAAAGAAGAACCATAAACAGAGAAATCATCCATGAACACTTCCATGATATTTTCTATGTATTCCGAGAAGATGGCCATCATACACCTTTGGAAGGTGGCGGGTGCATTAGACAACCCAAATGGCATTCTCCTATATGCAAAGGTACCCCATGGATATGTAAAAGTCGTTTTCTCTTGGTCATCGGGGTGGATAGGGATTTGGAAGAATCCACTATATCCATCTAGATAGCAAAAATGAGAGTGTTGAGCTAACCTTTCTAGTATTTGGTCAATGAAGGGGAGGGGAAAGTGATCTTTCCTAGAGGCCATGTTCAATTTCCTATAATCAATGCACATCCTCCACCCCGTAACCGTCCTAGTCGGTATTAGTTCATTGTTCTCATTAGTTACTACCGTCATTCCATCCTTCTTAGGCACTACATGAACGGGGCTAACCCACTTACTATCCGAGATAGGGTAGATAATTCCCGCATCTAGCAACTTAATGATTTCCTTTTTGACCACCTCTTTCATTATAGGATTCAATCTCCTTTGATGTTCAATAGAGGGTTTGTGGTTATCTTCCATCATTATCTTATGCATGCACAAAGATGGCTTAATGCCAACCAAATCATCAATAGTATAACCTATGGCCTTCCTATGCAATCTTAGTTCATGCAACAATTTAGCAAGTTCATCATCACTCAAGCATGCATTAACAATCACAGGATATGTAGAATTATCACCAAGAAATGCATACTTTAAATGAGAGGGAAGGGGTTTAAGTTCAATTGAGGGAGGACCTCTATCGGTTGAAGACGATCCAAATAAGGTTGGATGAGATGAATCCAAAGCAAAGGAAGACTCCCCATGGCTCCTAGAAGCTTGATCATCATCAAGAGTTGATTCAGGGAAAACCACGGTTGGAAACACGGGTTGCTCATCTTCCACAGCCGTGGTTCTTGCCAAGCTTGCTTCTTGGAGTTGTCCAGAAAGTTTGACGGCCGTGGAACATAAATCTCGACCGTGGAACTTGCAGCTGTTCACCACCTCTTCGTGGCTCTCAAATCCAACTCTTGGCTCCTCATCCAAGGCTTCCAAGGCCTTGATCTCTTCATTGCAGGCCTCTTCAACACCTTCCTCCATCATACTTAAGGTAAGAACCTTCTCCAAGGGATCCTTGATCAAGATCGAGCTCACAATTTCTCTAGATTCTTCTTGCTCGACTATGTTGAAGATATCCTCATCAAGGGTTGGCCCTTTCATCATTGTGGACAGCTTGAACTTGATGTTCTCTTCCCCGATGTTGAAGGAGAGAGTCCCGTTCTTGCAATCCACTAAGCATTCGGAAGTGGCTAGGAAAGGTCTTCCTAAGATGATAGGAACCGGATAATCCGCTGGAATGTCCAACACTACAAAATCAATAGGCACGTAGAATCCTCCTAGCTGCACCGAAATTTCCTCTAGAATCCCAACCGGATGAGTGATAGAACGGTCCGCCATATAGAGGGTCATCTTGACCGGATTTGGCTCTCCTAGCCCGACCTTGTTGCTAAGTGCAAGCAGTATGATGCTTACACTCGCCCCAAGATCACAAAGGGCCTCGTACTTCACATCTCCCACTCCTATCGGGACGCAAAAAGAGCCCGGATCCCTTAACTTGGGAGGCATTTCTTCCTTCATGGTTTGGATTAATTCCGAGGACCTCTTGGTCATTCTTATCTCCCCATACTCCTCCAACTTCCTTTTGTTGGAGAGTATTTCTTTCAAAAACTTCCCATATGCCGGCATTCCTAAAATGGCATCCATGAACGGAATGTTAATATGTAACTTGGACATTAGGTCAAGGAACTTACCAAAGTGATTGTCCAATCGAGCTCTTGCTCTTGATTGTGGGAACGGTAGTGGTGGCTTGTATGGAGGCGGTGCCACATAGGTTGGCTCTACATCCTTGCTCTTGCCTCCATCTTCTTGCTTTCTTCCCTCTTCTACCACTACTTGCTTTCCCTTAGCTTGGTCCTTGGGCAAAGGATCCTTCATACTCAACCCACTCCTTGTTGTGATAGCCAACACTTGGCCTCTTGGGTTGTCTTCGGTTCTTCCGGGAAGCTTTCCCGGATCTCTATGTGCTTCACCCGCCTTTTGAAAGACTTGTGCTTCCAAGACCTTTTGAGCCTTAGAAATTGAAGTCACGGTGCTCTCAAGTCCACTCAATCTTCCTAGCAATTGCTCAAACATGACTTCGGTCCTATCCTTTGAAGGTTGAGAAAAACCGGGTGGAGGTTCTTGTGAAGCTCTTTGTGGTGGAGTTGTGCTTGTGGAGGCGGGAGGGTTCAAGGCTCCATCCGGGTTAGAGTAAGAAAATCCGGGATGGTTGTGGTTGGGCCGGTAATTGTTGAATTGCCGGTTGTTGTTGAAATTTCTTGGGCCTTGGTAATTGTTGAAGTTGCCCCTTCCCATATAATTCACACCCTCCTCCTTGGAAGACAAGTTAGCTTGTGGAAGCACTTGAGGAGTTGCTTGGCTTTTCAAGGTTGTAGTGCACAACTCCCTCAAGGATTTCAACTCGTTGTTGATGGCGTCAAGCTTGAAATTGCTCATGGTGGCTTCGCTCACCTCATATGCTCCCGCCTTTCTTCCTTTACTCTTCCTATGAGAGTACTTCTCAATCACTAGAGCTTGCTTCTCCACAAACTCCCAAGCATCATCTACATGTTTCTCCATGAATGTCCCACCGGAAAGAGATTGTAGCTTGAATTGGCTATCTTCATCAAGTCCTTTGAAGTAGATTTCCAATAGCTCAATCTTCGGTATGCCATGGTGTGGACAATCTAGGAGAAGGTCCTTGAATCTCTCCCAAGACTTGAACAAACTTTCTCTATCCCTCATCACGAAGGCATTGATCTTCCCTCTTAATTCGGTGGTCTTGGAAGGTGGGAAGAACTTGGTCAAGAACTCGGTTGTCATCTCCTCCCAAGTACCAACTCGCCCTTGTGGGATAGATTGATACCAAGCCAAGGCTTTATCCTTAAGAGAGAAGGAAAAAGCCCTAAGCTTATGGTTGTTGCTCTCCAACCTTGGCGGCCTAAGAGTTTCCATCAAAATCTCGTAGTTCATCAAATGTTGGTGAGTAGACTCTCCTTCCATCCCTCCAAATTGATTATGCCGGATCATTTGTAGAACTTGAGGGCGGAGCTCATAGTTGTGGGTTGTGGGATCTCCTAGATTCACACCCGGTCGGTGTGCTCTTTGTGCCGGATCCATGCGTCTCCCTAGGGTTTGTGGCTCCTCAATAGCAATGGGAACAACCCTAACATTGGCCACCGGTTGCGGTTGTGGTGGAGGAGGTGGAGGTTGTCGGCGATTAAGCTCTCCTTGAACAAGGGCTTGCCTAATCTCCTCAATCTCCCTCCTAGTTTCCTCTTGCCTCTCATTGGCAAGTGTCCTTTCTTCCTCCAAGAGCTCATCTCTTAGCCTTATTTGTTCTAAGGCTTCATCTAACTCAGCTTGAAGATTTCTACCGGCCATCTCTTTCTCTTTTCGGATGTTCTTGGATCTAGATCGAAGGGTTTTCTCCGGTTCGGGATCGAATGGAGCTAAATCCTTGCCATGAGACCTTCGCATACACCTAAAGAGTAATAGATGTCCTGAAAAGCAAAGACACCAACCAAAGAGAGATCAAAAGCAACAAGAAAGATCTACACTAGAAACAATCACAAAATAGACTCAATCTAGACATAGTCCCCGGCAACGGCGCCAAAAACTTGTTACGCTAAAAAGTGTGCACGCAATAAGCCTTAAATTTATACTCGTTATATTTATCCTAACTTCTAGCGCACCCGCAGTGTACGGGACGTTTGTAGTATGGATAGTATTCCGAGGTCGAACACAAAGACTAAGGTGAAATTGATTCGGTTTTGTGATTAAGTTTAGTGAAGGTCTAAGGTTAGAAAAGAGGGAAACAAAGAAATGAAAATCTCAATTGTTTTTGGTCGGTTTTTGGTGATCAATCAAGGATCACAATTTGTGCAAAGTAAACAATCAAACTAGACTAAAAATCAGCACAAATGAACAAACCAAACAAGATAATGATCAAGGAAAGAAAAGACGGATTCTAGGGGTCGGAAGTTCCGGTTATGGCATAGAACTCAAGTTATCTATTCAATCTTTGGATTAACTATGATATGTTGGGATTAAGTGTATCTAATTTGGGATCAATTACCGGGTAGGTCTCATGGTCCAACTAGTCCGCACCTAAGGTCTTATTACCGGGTAAGTCTCTAAGAACCTAAGGATAGGAATTCTACACAAACCGGATTGTAAATTAGGGGTCTAACCTATCCTTACCGGGTAAGTCTTGGAAAGGGAAGTCCTAAGCAACTATCCTAGCACATCTAATCCAATGGCGGCTTATTAGGCTCACCACTACCTAAGGTTTGCTATTTTAGATTCTAAGGGCAAGGATTACCGGGTAAGTCTCTCCTAACACTTAGTCACTACACTAGGTCACCCTAGGGTAGGTTAAACTCAACAAACACTTAGGGTTTCGAATTTTTATAGGTCTAAGGCAAGATCCTTCGAACCAGGGAGAATCACGGTTTGTTCTTCCTAAACCACGGCCGTGGTTCTTCAAGAACTACCCGTGATTTCTAACAGCAACTACATTCATAAGCAAAAGTCATCCAAAGGTAAATCTAAGTCCGTCCTATCATAGTTCTAGCCATAACCATCCTTTCCTTACCCTAGAACCACATCAATTTAGCCTACAACATTCATAATGGAAATCGAAACAAACAAACATAAAATCAAAACATCCATTGCAAGATAATGAAAGAAGAGAGATGAACAAGGAAACTTAATTCAAAACTAAGCTGAAGATTAGAATAGAGCCACTTACAACCCTTCCAAAAGAAGGTTCAAAGGTTCATACAATCTCTAGAAAACGAAATCCGAAATACAAGAAAGTTATGGTGTGTGTTCTTCTCCCCCTCTTCAATGGAGCTCTTCTTCTTCTCTTTGACACTTTCCTTCCTAGAAAAATCTTCTTCTTTTTGAGAATATATTTGTTAGAGAGAAATGGATAATGGATGAGCTGCTCCCAAACTACCCAGCTACCTCAAACAACCCATGAAGGACCACTTTTATAACAAATCTTGCATGAGCTGGCCATGAGAGTCGTGGCACAGCTGTCACAAGAATCTGGCAAAATCCACGGTCATTTCCACGGCCGTGGTTCGTCAGAGAACCGTGATTCTGTGCAGAAACTTTGCCTTGGATCATTAAGCTGCGGTTTGGTGCATGGTTTGTGTTGGCAAGGTTCCATGAGTCCTCCTTAGCTCTTGGCTTGTGTCCTAATGAGTCCGGGAATGTGTCATCTAAATGAACGATCCTCAAACGCATCGTTTAAGCTCCTAAACTTCCCGAAATACCTACAAAACGTGCACAAGTCTGTGTAGACGTCTATCTCGACAAAATACGTGAATTGGGTGCAAAACGTCTTGAACTAATGCTAGATCATGCATGAATGAGCGAGAATTCTATCTAAATGTACACCTAAAACTATGTTATAAATCGTGTTATCAATTCCCGTCCTGGATGTAGAGCGGAGAAGCCAATCGAACCGGGAGTTACTTACCAACCTTTCAAAAAAAAAGTTCGTAACTTTCTAAAGTAGCCTTTTCGGAGTAACCAGATATTATCGCTGTATGTGGAGGACTTTATATGATAGCCGATCATGTATTAGTCTTTTGAGAAGACTATTTGATTTGTATAGTCCGAGCGTGTTCTTATCGATTGAGGAGCGGAAGGAAGATGGACTTCTACTCCTATGTTAGCACAGTTATAGGGCACTGGTGGTTTCATGTAGTATGATGATGTTTCAATCTTGGTTAAGATGTATGCTGTTGCAGAGGGACAGAGTTATTACATATGCGTCTCGACAGTTGAAGACGTATGAGGAGAACTACCCGACTCGTGATCTGGAGTTAGCAACGGTAGTTCATGCTTTGATGATCTAGAGACATTACCTGTATGGTGCTATATGCCATATCTTCATAGACCATAAGAGTGTGAAGTATAGCTTTACGCAACGGGAATTGAATAACCGTCAACGTAGATGGTTTGAGCTAACCTAGGATTTTGACCTTGAGATTTTGTATCATCCAGGAAAGGCGAATGTTGTTGTCGATGCCCTGAGTATGAAGACGCCTCGAGAGAAGGCGATTGCGAGACTAATAGTTCAGCCTCAGCTTCAGAGGGATCCAGGTTGGCTAGGGTTGGACATCCAGTTTCCTGATGAGGATGCCCAACTATATGCTTTAAAGGTTCTACCTGATCTGTTGGATGAGATCCAACAGAAGCAAAGGACCTACCCAATGTTGACGAGGATGCGAGATAGGATGTCTCGTGGTGTGGCACCACAATTCTCCCTTGGAGCAGATGGAGTGATGAGACGCCATGACTGCGTCTATGTAACTGCTGATGTAGAGCTCAGATAGAGGATTTTACAAGAGGCTCACTATACACCTTACTCAGTACATCCACATACGAATAAGATGTACCATGATGTGAGACGATCATATTGGTGGGGAGGGCTGAAGCCCGATGTAGCCAGATTTGTGGCACAGTGGTGACCTGTCAACATGTCAAGATAGAGCATTGTATACTTGGAGGTGAGCTCCATCCACTGCCAGTGCCGTAGTGGAAATGGGAGGACATCTCCATGGACTTTGTGACCGGATTGAGGCCCAATAGGAGTTTTGATGCTATATGGGTTGTGGTTGATAGAATGACGAAGACGGCACGTTTCATCCCTATCAGAGAGACGTTGTCAGTGAGCAGATTAGTTGAGGAGTACACTAGGCAGATAGTGAGACTCCATGGTGTATCAAGGACGATCGTCTCTAATCGAGATGGACGATTTACCTCGAGGTTTTGGCAGTAGATTCAGACTACTTTGGGGACGAGTCTACACTTCACGATTGCGTTTCACCCCCACATAGATGGTCAGTCAGAGAGGACCATCAAGACCTTGGAGGACATGTTGCGAGCTTGTGTGTTGGATTGGGGACAGGGATGGTCTGATTACCTCCCATTGGTTGAGTTCTCATACAACAACAATTGGCATGCATCTATTGGGATGACTCCATATGAGGCACTATATGGACATAGGTGCCATACACCTTTATGTTGGGATGAGCCTAGCAGTATTAGTGGTATAGCGCTAGAGCAAATTCAGGATGATATGACTCGAGTAACGCTGATCAGAGAGAGTATGCTGGCTGCACAGAGTCGCTAGAAGTCATATGCAGACATGAGGCGTTGACCTCTAGAGTTCAGAGTGGGAGCTCATGTCTGGCTGAGAGTATCTCCGACGTGAGGCGTCAAACATTTTGGCATAAAGGGGAAGCTGAGTCCCCGATATGTCGGTCCTTTTGAGATACTTGACAGAGTTGAGAGGGCAGCCTACTGATTAGCATTTCCTCCCAGGTTAGAGGGTGTTCATCTTGTGTTTCATGTGTCTCAACTGAGGGAGTATATACCGGACCCGAGACACATTGTGAGTCCTGATGATTTGGTGGTTGAGCCGGACCACACCTTTGTTGAGCTTCCGATTGTAGTCCTAGAGCGAGTTATGAGACACATGCGTTCGAAGGACATTCCTATCTAGAGGATACAGTGGTCGAGACGAGGACGTGATGAGGCTACATGGGACACTGGAGATAGTATCTAGAGGAACTATCCAGAATTTTATGCTGAGATAGATGCACTTGTAGGATCACCGAGTAGATCTTAGTGCTATCTTGGCCAGTGTTGTGATTATGTGCTTATGTGCTTTGATATGTTTATTTTCGTGCTAGCTATGATGTGATATATGATCTTATTAGATCATGATGTGCTAGCGCGATTCATGATTATAGTTGGAGATGGTTCTTTCCTCCATGCTATCTGAGTGTGATTAGGATTTAGCTTGAGATGGTTCTTTCCTCCACGCTACCTTGATGGACATAGATTCGTTGGAGATGTTCTTCCTCCATGCTTTATGGAAGAGTATGATCTGGCCAGAGATGTGTTTCCTCTATGCCATGTGATATGATTATGGCAAGAGAAGTGTTTCCTCTATGCCTTGTGATGAGATTATAGGTTGGCTAGAGATGATTTTCCTCTATGCCTTTGGATAGCGTTATGATCTTATTGTTAGAGTTGGTGATTCCTCCATGCTATGTTTTGAGGTTATAGAGTGTTATAGGTTGATACCTTTGAACGGAGATGTGATACCTCCGAAAGAGACAGTGTTTATACCTCGGCGTATGGGTCCGAGAGGATTTGGGAATTGTTCAAGTTTCGGGACGAAACTTTTTTTTAAGGGGTGTGTGATGCAATAGCTAGGATTTTCGAATTCTAATTAATGTTGATTAACTTAATCATTGATAGTAATTGACCCATAACTCGCGAAGATTGCGTAAGTAATGAGTATGAGTCCCACCGTTATGTTTCTGGCGTAATTTTGGATGTATGGGGAAATTTTCACTTTTTCCCCCGGGTAATTATTTTTACCCTCCGGTGTTATTTGGAGCATTTGGGAGCTCCAATTAATAAAAATACGGTTGAGAGAAATGATCAGGACATCGGATATGTCCTAGATATGAAATAGCATGGAGAGACAAAAAAAGGCCAAAAGAGTCGCTATTTCGTTTCTTAACGGCTAAGAAAGACGGCTTAGGAATACACGTTTTCCGAGGCAGTTATGGAATAATTATCCCTACAATATTACAGATTAATTATTCCAATCTCGAGAAATTTGGAGAAGGGGGTTCGACCCGCCTTTGGATCGGTTAAAGGATAATTATCGACTTCGCTAAAGGATAATTATCGTCTTCAATATAAATAGCGGAAAATCCTTTATTAAAATCATTTCCCTTCACATTTCCTCGTAAAAGCTCTGATTTCTCTCAACCTTCAAACTCAGATCTACTCTCCGTTTCTAATCCAATTTCAATTCCGTTTGAGTTTTTGGATTCCTCTCTTCATTCTCTTCATATCGGTACCGAGTTTCTACATTTCCGAGCAGATGAAAAGCTTGTCGAGCATATATGTCACCAATCAGGTTCCATCGCTCAGATTCCGGTGAATTTGATGATGTCCATGCGTAGCTTGCGTCGTTGTGATTCCGAATCTTCTTTCAGATCGTCAATCGGGTTAGTAACGAATAAGTTATGAATTTATTCGTTTTCCGTACTGCGATTTGACCTAAATTGACTTAAGGGTTGTCAAAATGGATAATTAGAAATATCATTATGGTCGTTACATTATTCTGGTCATTATGGGTTGTTTGTTTGATGAAATGTGATGACATGTGGGTTAGAAATTGCCTGCGGGCAAAACTTTATTCTGGCGAAATTTAAATAATTAATTAAAGGTTAATTAATTAAATTAGGATTAGAATTGAGATTGAAGATTGTTGATTAGATACTACCTTGAGATTTGAGGAATTGTGAGTTATGTTGAGATATTGAGGTTTAGTTGGTTGTGAGGCTTATAGATTGAGTATGATCCTTATGGATCCATTGGGTCTAGAATTGAGATTGAGGAATGTTGATTAGGTAGTGTCCCTCTCATGATTGGAGGTTGATCGTGGTTGTGATTGTACAAGGTTGAAGTAAGTCCTTAGCTACCATCCTTATATTGGGTGTTTGCATGAGTGGTGTGTGTGTTATATGCTTGATATGATAGCATGTGATGTCGATTATTGCCGATCTATGTTTTATTTATTGCCCCGTAGGTGTGGCTGTGATAACCTTTCCCTTTCATCCCGTCGTGGAGTCTGGGAGGTTCTCTGACGTCAAGCCAGACTGGCTTTACAGAAAGGGCGCAATCCACTCCCATAGGGTACACGGGTTGTGTGACCAGTACTACTTCAGCTGGATAGCAGGCCCAGAGGCGAGGATGATACATTCTTTGTGTCACATAGTTTCATATATCTATATATATACAATTTGAGTGAATGACTATTATATAAAGATGATAAAGTGGGTAAATGTGTGACAACATGATTATGTGTTTATCTTTAATGATTTGTGCTTGTGCTTATGCATTACCTTATATACGTATGGTTAGCTAATGGTTTCATACCATGTTGTAGATACCTTGCAGGATAGGCGAGCTGCTGAGTGATCTGGCAGGCTGAAAGGCCGAGGACTCTCGTACATTAGGTGGTTATGGTTTTGGGGATGCTTATGTTTCCTTCTTGTGTGAGGATGATGTTTTATACTCGGCTATGATCTTGTATACTTTTGGATGTACAATTTTCTACAGTTTTATGTATTTGTTTTATATTTGTCAATGCCATGTTGTATGGTCCAGTGAACTTGTTGTCAGGCTAGGGTCAGGATCCATTCTGAGATCCTAGCCCAATGTGGCATCCCAAGTCCCGCGGATTTGGGGTGTTACAATAAATGAAGATTTCGATTGAAGAAGAAGAAGAACAATAAGCTTACACGAAAATATCCAAAGTCTTCAAGCGATCCAAAGCATCTTCATTCGATCCAAGAAGATTTTCTTTCTCTCTTTATACAAAAGTTGTATCCTTTAGAGAGAGATAAACTCGAGAGCTCCATTGGCACATCTAAAGAGTGTTATACTCTAGTGTGTGTTACTTTGCGAAGTACTAGGCTATTATAACAAGGTTTAGAGTTGGAACTAGATCGTAGCATTGGCTACAGTAAGAGAAGAAGAGTTCTTCTAGGTTGTATCTAGGACTCTTTGAAGCTGATAATAGATAGTTAGATCCTACGGGTATACCCGAGGACGGAGAGTAGGCTGTTTAGAGTCGAATTTTGTGAACATATCCTTTTGTCGATTGTTAGCATGAAATATTGTGATACTTTAGGAACGTTTTCTAAGCGTATTTGATTCATATTGATAGTCTTTGATTGAACATTGTTACATATGTGAGCTTGTTTGCCTATATTGTCGATATGGATGTCTACACTAGTTCTATGTTGATTATAGGTACTTAAGAGCTATTTCCAAACGGAATCGAGGAAAGAAGAGTTGATTTGATATGTCCATGGATTAAGGGCATTCTTAGGAGCAAAAAGGAGTTCAACTTGAGGAATGCACGAGGCTAGGGAAGAATCACGTTCTTGCCCTAAACCACGCTCTAAAATACGGCCGTATTACAAACCACGTTCAGTTCCACGGCCGTGGAAGTATGCAAAGAGAGGCGTGATGCATTCCAGTAACTATTACGGTCGTGGAACATATGGTTCAAACCGTGACTCATTCCACGCTCTAAATTACGGTCGTGGAAACTTCCACGACCGTGATCTTGGCGATCTTTTTCGCCACATTTTGAAGCCACGATCTTTTGAAGATTGGGCCGGGCCGATATTTTATCTTGCCCTATAAAAAGACGGACGAAGGGAAATTCCGTCATCTCGCTTTAGGCTTACACTTGCGACAAGACCGCTTATCGACGGCATCCCCGCTTACCCTCGTTTAGAGGTATTTGGAGATCTCGTTGGAGATCGACGTTCGTGCTTGGATTTGCCCTAATCTCGCACTTGGTGGAGATTATCGCTGGGATTTCCAGATTTCCCGGATTGACGAAAGATTCGGAAGAATTCTTGCAAGAAGACTACTCTTCTTGTTTAGGTTTGATTTAGAAGATGGATTGACATCCCGTTCTTCCTTCTTTCCTAAGATTGAGTTTGTTTGTTTTATTTTGAATCTTGTGACGATATTTGTTCTTGATTGTGACTTTGAGATTGGTTTGAAGTTTATTGAAAGTTTTCGGAAGTTTTCATCTTTCTATCTTTTAATTCTTGAATTGATATCAACATGACTGTTATTGGCTAAAAACCCTTAACAATTCTAAGGTGAAGGGTTGATAGTTGTGGCTTAGATGATGATAGATCGATCGTAAACAGATTAGACCTTGAGAGTTTGAGAGAATCGTCGACGAACCCTAAATTACGGGTTGTTCTTGAGTTCCACGACCGTGGAATCTCAAGATCCAACCGTAATTTCCCTTAAGTTTACGAACCTGTTTTTACTTTAATCCAAAGTTAAAGATTTTCTTTAACTTAGTTTAGACTTGTCTTTTCTAGGTGGTAGTGAAGCCTCAACAACCTCTACCTCGATTGTGAGTGTCACAACCGTAATCGGTTAAGTTAGTTTTGATCCTTGGATTACAAGTTTGGGTATTTGACATTAATTCTCACCTTTAGAACCTTTCTATATTGAAGCCTCAACAACCTGTATAGAGAGTGTCTTGTAGGTGAGTCATATAAGGCTTTTGGAACTTCACCGTACGATTACCTTACATTAGCATACCTTTGCATATCTCAACTCTGAAGTTATATCAATAGTAAATCTTGAATCGATTGCCACAGCTGGATACTTGGATCTTTAGGATTGTTGTTTTCCCAATATTTGCAAAACTCTCATATTTACTCGCTTGATAATCTGCAATTGAATTTGTTCCCACCCAAATCCCTGTGTTCGATACTCTGGAATTCTTGCTTAACTACGTCGATCCGTACACTGCGGGTTCGCTGCTTGATTCTAGTTTTATAAATTTAAAGCTTATTTGCACACACCTTTAGGGGCGAACAAGTTTTTGGCGCCGTTGCCGGGGATTTGGTTTTGGCCGAATTCGGTAGCCGGTTGTCAAGCTTGGGAGCTTGCTCTCGTTATTTGATATTACTTTGAGTGCATGCGCAGGTCTAGGAACACCGAAGATCTCTTACCTCTTGATCAAGAGCTAGAGAAAACTTTAAGGCAAAAGCTCAAGGAAAAGAAGATGGCTGAAGAACACGAACGTGATCTTCAAGCGGAGTTGGCGGAGAAGGAAGCTCAACTCCAATGGAACGAGAATCTCCACCGGGATGAAATGGATCGTCATCAATCTGAAGTTAGCAGCCTACAGGATAGGATGTTCCAAATGAGGATAGAGTTAAGCGACCTTAAGAATAAAGGAAGCAAGAAATCCTCAAGGAGGGGATCAAGATCTAGAAGAAGAAGAAGTCATTCATCCGCTGATGATAATGACTCTTCCATGCCACCGCTAGAAGAAATTGATCCCACGATCAATGCGAATCCTTTCCATCCACAAGGAGCTGCTAATCGCCGTGTTCCACCTAGGAATGCGAGGATCGAACGTGTAGATGAAGAGCCAAGAACTCTTGGCCAGTGGATGGATCCAACACAACAACCACACCGCTTGGGCGTGAATTTCGATGCTGAAGATGTGCAAGGGTTTAGCTTCAACCCTCAAGTTATTACTCTTGTTCGCCAAAACCAATTTGGCGGGACAAGCGCTGAATCTCCACACCAACACTTGCAAAACTTTGAGTGTATGATGGAGACGATGAGACCGAAGAATGCTACTATCAACAGCTACAAGCTCAAGCCCTTCTTCTTCTCTTTGAAGGGGAAGGCGTTGTCTTGGTACAAAGCTCTTCCTAGTGGGAAACTAGATACGTGGGAAGACCTTTCCGCGGAGTTCCTCACCAAATTCTTTCCGCCTTCCAAAACGGCGGAACTTAGAGGTAAGATTAATGCTTTTTCCATGAGACCTAACGAAAGTTTGTTTCAATCTTGGGAAAGGTTTCAGGATTTGCTCTTGGATTGCGCTCATCATGGCATATCCAAACTTGCCTTGCTGGAGATTTACTACAAAGGGCTGGATGCGGGAACGCAATTCAACCTCCAATCCCTCTCATGTGGAACGTTCATGGACATGAGAGAAGATGACGCTTGGGACTTCATTGAGAAGCAAGCAAGAGTCATAGAGAAATATTCCCACCGGAAAGTGGAGGGAAATCGTGTGGAGCAAGGAGCAAAGCTCACACATGAAGCTCAAAATCAGATTTTCTCCCTCAACAATGAGATCAAAGAGTTGAAGGAGGCTATCAAGACCAACTTCCCAAAGCAACAAGGGAAAGATGTTGGTTATTTGGGCAACAACAATGGCGGCGATAACAATAACCGGAACAACAACCGGAATAGCAATTGGAATGGAAACAACAACAACCGGAACAACAATTGGAACAATAATAGGGGCTCAAACAACAACAATTGGCGCCCCAATCAACAAAATTCCGGTAACTCTTATCCTTCCAACTCTAATTCACTAACTCCACCTTCCTCTTCCTCTACTCCTTTGAGAAGCCAGGGGCAAACATCAAATGGAGGAAACACTTCGGGAAAGGAGAAGCCCGATCCCATATTGGAGACGATTTTGGGAAAGCTTCAAGGGTTGGAGAACCGCCTCATCAAGGTTGATGATCAAGTTTCCAAGGTTGATAAAGCTCAAAAGGTTTTAGAAAACCAAATGTTCAACCATGCGGAGGAAGTTCCTAGGAATCAAGGGAAACTTCCAGGAAAGACGGAGGACAACCCTAAGGGAAGGGTGATGGCGATAACAACTAGGAGCGGAGTGACTACTACCGATCCGCAGCCTACGTTCGTTGAAGTCCCCGTAGAGAAGGACAAGGAGAAGGGGAAGGAGAAGGAAGATGTCTATGTTCCTCCTCCAACTTACAAACCTCCCCTACCATTCCCTCAATCTAGAGCACGAGCGCGCCTAGATAAACAATTCGGTAAGTTCATAGAACTCATGAGTAAGCTGCATATTAATATACCCTTTATTGATGCTATTGTAGGTATGCCGGCTTATGGCAAGTTCTTGAAGGAGCTCCTCTCTAACAAGAGGAAGCTAGAAGACTTCGGTGAGGTCAAGATGAGTTCGGATTCTTCGGATCTCATCAAGACCATGAAGGAGAAAATGCCCCCAAAGCTGAAGGATCCGGGGTCATTTTGTATTCCCATTGGAGTGGGAGATGTCACATACGACGCTTTATGTGACTTAGGAGCAAGTGTGAGCATCATACCACTTGCATTGTGCAAGAAGATCGGTTTAGGCGACCCTAAACCGGTAAAGATGACGTTGTACATGGCGGATCGATCCATTACTCGCCCCGTCGGTATTGTAGAAGACGTCCCGGTCAAGCTAGGTAAATTCTTTGTTCCCATTGATTTTGTCGTGCTTGACATTCCTGCAGATAGTCCGGTCCCGATCATACTCGGAAGACTGTTTCTTGCAACTTCCGGCTGCATAGTCGATTGCAAGAATGGGAGACTCGCTTTTGATATAGGAGAAGAGAAAGTAGAGTTCGTTCTTTCCACTCTAGTGAAGGAGCCAATCTTCGATGAGGATATTTACGATGTCCAAGATGAAGAAGGTTTGTCTAGGGAGGAGGTAAGTGCGATTCTCTTTAACGATCCTTTACAAAAAGTCATTACTATGAGTCTAACAGATGTAGGGGAAGAAGAAGAGTGCAAGAGGAAATTGAAGCCTTGGAAGCACAAGAAGAGATGCATGAAGAGGAGTTTGAGAAACTCCACGATGAGGCTGAGAATGTTAGAATCCACGGTCATACCCTGTATTCCACAACCGTGGATTTCACAACCAAAACCGCCCTCCACTCCAGGGAGTTATACGGTCGTGGAGAAGATGTGACAACCGTATTTCCCTTCCACGCCCTAAACCACGGCCGTGGAGGACATGATCCACCCGTAATTTTGGCCGTGGAAGAGAGTGATCGGGACACTTCTTCAACTTCTTCTGATTCTTCTCCCACACACTCAACACCCTTAGAAACTTCTAAGGAGACATCGGATGCTCCTCAAGGATCGTTGGAAGCTCCGAAAGCAATGGAACTCAAACCACTTCCTACTCATCTAAGGTACGCTTTTCTAGGATCTAATTCTACCTTTCCGGTTATCGTTAGTTCCGAACTAAGCATAGATGAACATGAACAGCTCATGATTGTCCTTAGGAAACATAGAAAAGCCATAGGCTATACTATTGAAGACTTAGTAGGAATTAAACCCTCCCTATGCATGCATAAGATACTAATGGAGGAAGATTTTAGAACTTCAAGACAACCTCAAAGGCGGTTGAATCCGACCATGAAGGAGGTTGTCAAGAAGGAAATTCTTAAGCTTCTTGATGCAGGTATCATCTATCCTATCTCCGATAGTAAGTGGGTGAGTCCAGTTCAAGTAGTTCCGAAGAAGGGAGGAATGACGGTCATCACCAACAAGAACAACGAACTCATTCCTACCCGAACCGTGACGGGATGGCGGATGTGTATAGACTACCGCAAGCTCAACAACGCAACGCGGAAGGATCATTTCCCATTGCCATTCATTGATCAAATGCTTGAAAGGTTAGCACAACATTCACATTTTTGCTACCTTGACGGCTATAGTGGTTTCTTTCAGATTCCGATACATCCGGACGATCAGGAGAAGACCACATTCACGTGCCCGTGGGGTACGTTTGCTTATAGGAGAATGCCGTTTGGGCTTTGCAATGCCCCAACCACCTTTCAACGGTGCATGATGGCCATCTTCTCCGAATACGTAGAGGAAATCATGGAAGTCTTCATGGACGACTTCTCCGTATACGGTTCCTCTTTTAACGATTGCCTTTCTAACCTTTCTCTTGTTTTGCAAAGATGTGAAGACACTAACCTAGTTCTTAATTGGGAAAAGTGTCAATTTATGGTTAAGGAAGGAATCGTATTAGGCCACTTAGTCTCTAGTAGAGGGATAGAGGTAGACAAGGCTAAGATAGAGACCATAGAGAAACTTCCTCCCCCAATTTCGGTGAAAGGGTTAAGAAGTTTCCTAGGACATGCTGGATTTTATAGACGTTTCATTAAGGACTTTTCTAAGATATCAAAACCTCTCACTAATCTATTGATAAAGGATGCGGTTTTTTAGTTTTCACAGGAATGTTTGGATGCGTTTAACACCATTCGGCAAGCTCTAATTTCAGCACCCATTATCCAACCTCCGGATTGGACTCTTCCCTTCGAGATTATGTGCGATGCTAGTGACGTAGCAATTGGAGCTGTTCTTGGACAAAGAAAGGAAGGGCGAACCCACGCCATATACTATGCTAGCAAGACGCTAGATGAAGCGCAGCTCAACTACGCCACTACCGAAAAAGAGTTTTTAGCCATTGTCTATGCTATTGACAAGTTTCGCTCTTATCTTGTAGGTGCAAAGGTGATTGTCTACACGGATCATGCTGCGATCCGGTACCTCCTTGCGAAGAAAGATGCGAAGCCAAGGCTAATTAGATGGATTCTTCTCCTACAAGAATTCGATCTTGAGATCCGCGACAAGAAAGGTTCAGAAAATTCTGTTGCGGATCATTTGAGTCGCCTAACACATCTAGAGGACGACCATTTACCCATTGATGACTCCTTTCCGGACGAACACCTACACATCATAGAGGAGTGCATCAACGTGATCTCCAAAGGTAACGAACCATGGTTTGCTGATTTTGTTAACTATTTGGTTTGCCAGGAGATACCGCCCGGACTATCCTACGCACAAAGGAAGAAGTTCTTTAAGGACGTCCGGGAATACTATTGGAACGAGCCTCTCCTCTTCAAGAGAGGTCCGTATGGCATCATTCGGCGACGTGTGCCGGAAGATGATATGCAAAGTGCCATCCGCCATTGTCATTCACTACCTTGTGGAGGACACGCTAGTTCAAACAAGACTAGCGCAAAGGTATTGCAATCTGGATTCTTTTGGCCTACCTTATTTAGAGATGTGCAATCCTTTGTTTCTTGCTGCGATGCTTGTCAAAGAACAGGCAATATCTCTAGAAGGAATGAGATGCCCCTCAACAACATCCAAGAGGTGGAAATTTTCGACGTTTGGGGAGTTGATTTCATCGGACCATTCCCATCTTCTTGTGGAAACCAATACATACTATTGGCGGTAGACTACGTTTCTAGATGGGTGGAAGCAATTGCCTCTCCCAAAAATGATGCCATGGTGGTGGTTAAGTTCTTCAACAAGACCATTTTCCCACGATTTGGGACGCCAAGGACGATCATTAGTGATGGAGGTTCTCACTTCATAGCCCGTCGCTTTGAAGCTCTTCTAGCTAAGTATGGGGTTACTCACAAGGTCGCTACTCCTTATCATCCACAAAAAAGTGGACAAGTTGAGATCTCAAATAGGGAGATCAAAGGAATCCTAGAGAAGACGGTTTCAAGGACTAGGAAGGATTGGTCATTGAAGCTTGACGATGCATTATGGGCATTGTTACGTCTAGGAATAGATGTGATGTGCACGCAATAAGTCTTAAATTTATACTCGTTATATTTATCCTAACTCCTAGCGAACCCGCAGTGTACGGGACGTTTGTAGAAAGGTAAGTATTTCGAGGTCGAACACAAAGACTAAGGTGAGATCGAGTCAAGCAATGATCAAAGATAGTGTGAATCTAGACTAAGATAAGATGAGGAACAAAGAAAATGGAAAACGCAATGTTTTTGTTGGTTTTTGTGGTGATCAAACAAATATCACAAGTCAAGCAAAGTAATAAAACAACTAACAAATTAAGCTAGCAAACGAGTAAGTAACACAAAGCACAAGTGTATGATCATGAGAGAAAAGTAGATTCTAGAGGTCAAGATTTCCGGTTATGGCATTGGACTCAAGGTTCTAAGGATTCTAAGGACAAGCTGTGGTGTTTGGGAAAGAATGTTCACTAATGGAAGTGATTACCGGGTAAGTCTCTCACTTCACTAATCCCACATCAAACTCCTATTACCGGGTAGGTCTCAAGGGGTTAGAGTAAGGAATTTCGCACAAACTAGATGCTACTTAAGGGTAACCCTCTCCTTACCGGGTAAGTCTCGGAATAGGGATATCTCAAGCAATAATCCTAGCACATTCGATCCAATATCAGCTTATGAGGCTCACTACTACCTAGCATTCATCATCTTAGGTATCTAAGGTCGGAAATCATCGGGTAGATCTCTTCCCTCACTTAGATTGGTAGCATTAGGTGATACTAAGCTAAATTAGGCTTAATAAACACTAGGATTTAAACAACCAAATACCCTAGCATGCAGATTTATCATTTAAAGAGCAACAGAAGAATAAATCGGGCTGTTCTACAGATAAATCGGCCGATTTATCTGATGAACAAGTCGATTTTTCCTTCTGTTGTGAGTTTCGTGCATATAAATCATCCTAAACTGACATATAAGCCCATCCTATCATCACCCTAGCCATAACCATCAATCCATCACTCTAAAATCACAAGAAACTAGCCAATAATATGCATATCAAGATCCGAAATCATCAAACAAGCATACATGGTGTTCATAGATGAGTAATGAAAGATGAGTAAGAAAAATCAATAAATCTCAGCCAAATCCAAGTTGTAGCAAGACTTACAAACTCTAAAATGAAGATGCAAAACGTTCTTAACAATCCTTGCAATTAGTTCTTCAATCCAAGACTACAAAATCACTCAAAATCACTCTAAACTCTTAGAATGGTGTTCTTGTTCTTCCTTCAATCCTTGAGAGCTTTTCTTCTCCTCCAATCTTTCTCCAAAATCAATGAGCTGTCAATGAGAGTGTGGGAGAGGAGAGATGCCCAGCAACCACCTGCAGGACCACTTATATTCTCCACCAAGAGCAAGGACGGACAAGAGATCGTGGGACACGTGGCTTAAGCTGTCAAAGGCCCAAAAATCGACCCAGAGGAAAAAATCGGCTGATTTTCCTGGGTGTAGGTCGATTTTCTTCAACAGAAGCATGCTATGATCGTCTAGCCATGAGTTGCTCCATTGTTTGCACCAATAGTGGTCTTTGTGTCCTTTGTTGCTCCAATTATGCTCCTCCAAGGCTTTGGATGTGTACCACCATGAGGCTTGGCCCTCAAATGTATCGATTAACGTCCAATAGATCCCCGAATTACCTATAAAACCGATAAAAGGTAGTGTAGACGTCTTTTCTAGAAATGTGCATGAATTGAGCGAAGACGTCATGAACCAATGCCAAAACGTGCATGAATGAGTGAGAAATCTATCTAAATGATTACCTAATCCTAAGTCATAAATCTTGTTATCAAAAATACCCCATACTTAAGATTTGCTCGTCCCCGAGCAAATTCCTAACTATAGACTAAGAGATGACATGATTTATGTATGCAGAAAAATGGCAAAATCTTTTGGAGTTGTGCTTCTAATATTGGATCACCTTCATAGTCATGTTTCATGGCAATGGACAAGCAATTATGTATCAAATAAATGAAAGCATGGAAAGACAATTACACTTAACTTGATAGCATGCAATGAAATGTAAAGATGAAGAAGTCAAGATGATCATGAGTATATCCAATCTAAATCACTTAGCCTTACACACATGCAAGTAGGTCAAAAGGACTTGTAAAATAGAAGGCCAAGAAACGTTGTGATTAGGTGGGAATTTTCTAGGCTATGTGATGCTAATCCGGGAAAGGAACTAAACAACCACAACTTCAAATTTTCTTATCAACTTCCCTCAAGTGTATATTTTTCTTCATTTTCTTTTCTTTCTTTTATTTTTGAGACAATGGCATTGGTGTGCAAAAGCCGAAACCTTGGTGATTAGCCATTCTCGGGCTTTTTCTATTTTTCGAGATGCATCCACACCGGGCACACATACCAAAGCTCGTTAGGACTATCGGTTTATTTGACTTTGGCAAGGCACCAACACCCGATCATGTGAAGTGTACCGAGTTACTTGTCATTTAAACCAACGTCCCCAAACCTATATTTTTGTCTACACTTTCACAACAATTTCAGCATTTTATGCATGACATTCTTTTCATCAACAACTTCACCCCACACTTGCTTTTCACACACATCAACACACTAGCATGCTCCTATTCCCGGATGGGTCAAAAGAGGTCAATTTATATCAATTGAGGTGCTCAAGCAACATGATCAAGATGAGAAGTAGAGGAAGATGAATTGCCTTAATCGCTCCTAATTGATGTACAAGAACTAGCATGCAATTTCGATTTTCAATACTCAATTCAATCAAGCCAAATATTCATGATCACAAATCATTCATGGGATTCAAGAGAAGTACTTCAAGTCCACATATACATTCATCAATTTAACACATAAGGCCATCCATAGCCAATCCACAAGACAAGGTTCAATCAGTAGGGTCATATCCAAGCCTTAGAAGCACTAAAATTTTTTAAAATTTTCTGAATTTTTTGGATTTTTCGAAATATGTATGTACAATGCAAGACATAATGAAACATGTGACAAAATTAAACTATC
Source organism: Fagopyrum homotropicum (assembly GCA_033239125.1). Lineage (NCBI taxonomy): Eukaryota > Viridiplantae > Streptophyta > Magnoliopsida > Caryophyllales > Polygonaceae > Fagopyrum > Fagopyrum homotropicum. Next base: position 87,165,478 of record BSWB01000005.1, on the reverse strand, counting down.
CTAGATGCTAATCATGCAAGTGATCATGAAAACCCCACCCCATACTTAGAAACACATTGTCCCCAATGTGGAAGCTAAATAAAGAAGTGAAAGAGAGTTCTCACAATGTAAAATTGGTGATGCTTTGGTATTTCGGTTCTCATTGGATGATGATGGTGGATGATCGATCAAGGATGGTAGAGAGCTCTTGATGTTCATTATGGTGTCGGAACCCGCGCTTGGCACAGCAAGCCATCCAAGTTCCATGTCCGCTCCATCCATGCTTGATTGGAGATCATCACTTTTCTTTACAGAGGAAAAATCGGCCAAGTAACCCAGGAAAATCGGCCGATTTTGTGCATGAACAGTCCGATTTCCTGGGTGCTTTCTTCCTTGTCCATGTGCTCGGATCTTGCTTCTTCAACCATTCCATGAGGCCTTCACATGACCTCCAACATCTCATACTTCATGACAATCAACAAGATCTAGCACCCAAAAACACAAAGGAAAAACAAAGCACACCAAGAGTAAGATCAAGCAAAAGCAAGAAAAAGAAAGGGAAAAATATGTACCAATGGGTTGCCTCCCATTTAGCGCTTCTTTAAGGTCATTAGCTTGACCAAATTCAGGAGCGTTTCAATCAAGGTGAAGCGGGGCAATCACTTCCACCGGGGCTTCCGGGATGTACTTCTTCAATCGATGCCCATTCACTTTGAAGTCACCACAATGATCTCCTCCTATCTCTACCGTTCCATGAGGAAAGATCTTCTTCACCACATATGGCCCGGTCCATCTTGATTTGAGCTTTCCGGGGAAGAGCCGCAACCTCGAGTTGAAGAGAAGGACAAGGTCGCCTTCACTCAACTCCTTTGGGATGATCCTCTTATCATGCCATCGCTTGGTTCTCTCCTTGTAAATCCGAGCATTCTCATAAGCATCCAACCGGATCTCCTCAAGGGCGTTCATGTCTAGCAACCGCTTTTCTCCGGCCTCCTTGAGATCAAAATTTAGCCACCTTATAGCCCAATATGCTCGATGCTCCATCTCTACCGGAAGGTGGCAAGACTTTCCATAGACCAACTTGTAAGGAGTGGTGCCAATTGGTGTTTTGAAGGCGGTCCTATATGCCCACAAGGCATCATCGAGCTTCATAGTCCAATCTTTTCTCGTCCTTGATACCGTCTTCTCAAGAATGGCCTTGATCTCCCGGTTGGAGATCTCCACTTGGCCACTAGTTTGGGGATGGTAAGGTGTTGCCACCTTATGAGTCACCCCATACTTGGCCAAAAGTGCTCCGAAGTTCCTATTAGTGAAGTGCTTTCCTCCATCACTTATGATCACCCTTGGTGTTCCAAACCTAGGGAAGATCACTCGGTTGAAGAACCGCACCACAACCTTGGCGTCATTTGTAGGAGAGGCGATTGCCTCCACCCATCTTGACACATAATCCACCGCCAATAGGATGTAGAGATTTCCACATGAAGAAGGAAACGGTCCCATGAAGTCCACACCCCATACATCAAATATTTCGACCTCTTGGATGTTGTACAAGGGCATCTCATTTCTCCTTGAGATGTTGCCGGTCCTTTGGCAAGCATCACAAGCCACCACAAAGCCTTGCACGTCTTTGAACAAACTTGGCCAAAAGAAGCCCGATTGTAGCACTTTCGCACATGTCTTGTGTGCGGTAGCATACCCTCCACATGGCAAGGAGTGACAATGGCGGATCACACTCTCCACCTCATCCTCCGGTATGCATCTTCTAAACATCCCATCCGGCCCTCTTTTGAACAAAAGTGGCTCGCTCCAATAGTAATGCCTCACATCTTTGAAGAACTTCTTCCTTTGGGCATATGTCAAACCGGGAGGCATTTCCTCACACACCAAGTAGTTTACAATGTCGGCATACCATGGCTGACTCCCTCTAGACACTTGGAACAAGCACTCCTCCACCATTTGCAATTGCTCATCCCGGAAGGAGTCATCAATCGGGATGTCCTCTCTTTCAAGCTCCAATGGTGGGAGTCTACTAAGGTGATCCGCCACGGAGTTCTCGGATCCCTTCTTGTCCCGGATTTCCAAGTCAAACTCTTGAAGAAGAAGGATCCACCGAATCAACCTAGGCTTGACATCCTTCTTGGTAAGTAGATAACGGATCGCAGCATGATCCGTATAAACAATGACCTTCGCTCCAACAAGGTATGACCGAAACTTCTCAAAGGCATACACTACCGCTAGCAACTCTTTCTCGGTTGTGGCATAGTTAAGTTGGGCATCATCTAGCGTCTTGCTAGCATAATAAATGGCATGAGTTCGCCCATCTTTCCTTTGCCCCAAAACAGCCCCAACGGCTACATCGCTTGCATCACACATGATCTCAAACGGTAAACTCCAATCCGGAGGTTGCATGATAGGTGCGGAGATCAAGGCGTTCTTCAACCTACAAAAAGCTTCAAGACAATCCTCGGAAAAGACAAAATCAACATCCTTCATTAGTAGGTTAGTGAGAGGCTTAGAAATTTTAGAGAAATCTTGGATAAACCTCCGGTAAAAACCGGCATGCCCTAAGAAACTCCTTACCCCCTTCACCGAGGTAGGTGGCGGCAACTTCTCTATCGTTTCAATTTTAGCCCTATCAACCTCAATGCCACGGTTAGACACCAAGTGTCCTAACACGATACCTTCACTTACCATGAAGTGGCATTTTTCCCAATTCAAGACAAGATTTGTCTCCTCACATCTTTGTAATACTAAGGACAAGTTAGCCAAGCAATCATCGAAAGAAGAACCATAAACAGAGAAATCATCCATAAACACTTCCATGATATTCTCTATGTATTCCGAAAAGATAGCCATCATACACCTTTGGAAGGTGGCGGGTGCATTACACAACCCAAATGGCATTCTCCTATATGCAAAAGTACCCCATGGACATGTAAAGGTTGTTTTCTCTTGTTTATCGGGGTGGATAGGGATTTGGAAGAATCCACTATAGCCATCTAGGTAGCAAAAATGAGAGTGTTGAGCTAATCTCTCTAGCATTTGGTCAATGAAAGGGAGAGGGAAGTGATCTTTCCTAGAGGCCATGTTCAACTTCCTATAATCAATGCACATCCTCCATCCCGTAACCGTTCTAGTGGGAATTAGTTCATTGTTCTCATTGGTTACTACGGTCATCCCACCCTTCTTAGGTACTACATGAACGGGACTAACCCACTTACTATCCGAGATAGGGTAGATAATTCCCGCATCTAGCAACTTTATGATTTCCTTTTTGACTACCTCTTTCATTATGGGATTCAATCTTCTTTGATGTTCAATAGAGGGTTTATGATTATCTTCCATCATTATCCTATGCATGCACAAAGATGGTTTGATGCCAACAAGATCATCAATGGTGTATCCTATTGCCTTTCTATGCAGTTTCAATTCATTCAACAATCTATTAAGCTCATCATCATTCAAGGATGCATTCACAATCACCGGATAAGTAGAATTTGAACCAAGGAAAGCATACTTTAAATGAGAAGGGAGAGGTTTAAGATCAAGTTGAGGAGGACCTTTTTCGGTTGGAGACGATCCATACAATGTGGGTTGAGATGATTGGAAAGCCATGGAAGCCTCCTTGAAGTCCCTTGATGATTGCTCATATTCAAGTGGTTGGTGCTGAAAAGACTCAGGAAAATCGACCCAGGAAGAAAAATCGGTCGATTTATCTGAAGGGGGGTCGATCTGAGTTTCTGTTTTGGCAAAACTGGCTGAAATTTCAGCATAAGTACAAAAATCGGCCGATTTTTGCCCTTCAGTCCGATTTTTCTGGCAGTTTTCCTCTTCTTCTAGCACTTCAAACCCAACACTTGGTAGCTCGTCCAATGCATTCAAGGCCTTGATTACTTCATTTCTACTCTCCTCAATTCCTTCTTCCATCAAGCTTGAGCTAAGAACTCTCTCAAGTGGATCCTTGAGCAAGATTGAGCTCACAACCTCTCTAGACTCCTCTTCTTCAACTATGTTGAATATATCCTCATCAAGGGTTGGCCCTTTCATCATTGTGGACAGCTTGAACTTGATGTTCTCTTCTCCAATGTTGAAGGAGAGAGTCCCATTCTTGCAATCTACTAGACATCCGGAAGTAGCTAGGAAAGGTCTCCCCAAGATGATAGGAACCGGATAGTCCGCCGGGATGTCCAAAATAACGAAGTCTATGGGCACATAGAACTTCCCTAATTGCACCGGAATGTCTTCCAAGATCCCAACCGGATGAGTGATTGAGCGGTCCGCCATGTAAAGGGTCATCTTGACCGGCTTTGGCTCTCCTAGCCCAACCTTGTTGCAAAGTGCAAGCGGGATGATGCTTACACTTGCCCCAAGATCACATAGGGCGTCATACTTCACTTCTCCTACTCCGATTGGCACACAAAAGGATCCCGGATCCCTTAGCTTGGGAGGCATCTCCTCCTTCATCGTTTGAATCAACTCCGAGGATCTCTTAGTCATCCTTATCTCACCGTATTCCTCCAACTTCCTTTTGTTGGAGAGTATTTCCTTCAAGAACTTGCCGTATGCCGGCATCCCTAAAATAGCATCCATGAACGGAATGTTAATATGCAATTTAGACATTAGTTCAAGGAACTTACCAAAATGATTGTCCAAGCGAGCTCTTGCTCGTGATTGAGGGAACGGTAGTGGTGGCTTGTATGGAGGCGGTGCCACATAGGTTGGCTCTACATCCTTGCTCTTTCCTCCATCTCCTTGCAAGGTCTCTTCTTCATTCACCACTTGCTTCCCTTTAGCATTCTCCTTGGGCAAAGGATCCTTCATGCTTAACCCACTTCTTGTTGTAATAGCCAACACTTGGCCTCTTGGGTTTTCTTCGGTTCTTCCGGGAAACTTTCCCGGATCTCTATGTGCTTCACCCGCCTTTTGGAACACTTGTGCTTCCAAAACCTTTTGAGCCTTAGAAATTGAAGTCACGGTGCTCTCAAGACCACTCAACCTTCCAAGCAATTGCTCGAACATCATTTCGGTTCTATCCTTTGGAGGTTGAGTGAATCCGGGTGGAGGTTCTTGTGAAGCTCTTGGTGGTGGAGTTGTGCTTGTAGAAGCGGGAGGGTTCAAGGCTCCATCCGGGTTAGAGTAAGAAAACCCGGGATGGTTATGGTTGGGCCGGTAATTGTTGAATTGCCGGTTGTTGTTGAAGTTCCTTGGGCCTTGGTAGTTGTTGTAGTTGCCCCTTCCCATGTAATTCACATCCTCCTCCTTGGAAGACAAGTTAGCTTGTGGAAGCACTTGAGGGGTTGCTTGACTCTTCAAAGTTGTAGCACACAACTCCCTCAAGGACTTTAGCTCGTTGTTGATGGCGTCGAGCTTGAAGTTGCTCATGGTGACCTCACTCACCTCATATGCTCCCGCCTTTCTCCCTTCACTCTTCCTATGGGAGTACTTCTCAATCACAAGAGCTTGTTTCTCTACAAACTCCCAAGCATCATCCACATGCTTCTCCATGAAAGTCCCACCGGAAAGGGATTGAAGCTTGAATTGGCTATCTTCATCAAGTCCCTTGAAGTAGATCTCCAATAGCTCAATTTTCGGTATGCCATGGTGTGGACAATCTAGGAGAAGGTCTTTGAATCTCTCCCAAGACTTGAACAAACTCTCTCTATCCTTCATCACGAAGGCATTGATCTTCCCTCTTAATTCGGTAGTCTTGGAAGGTGGGAAGAACTTAGTCAAAAACTCGGTTGTCATCTCCTCCCAAGTACCAACTCGCCCTTGTGGAATAGATTGATACCAAGCCAAGGCTTTGTCCTTAAGAGAGAAGGAGAAAGCCCTAAGCTTATGGTTGTTGCTCTCCAATCTTGGCGGTCTAAGAGTCTCCATCAAAATCTCGTAGTTCATCAAATGTTGGTGAGGAGACTCTCCTTCCATCCCTCCAAATTGATTATGCCGGATCATTTGTAGAACTTGAGGGCGGAGCTCATAGTTGTGGGCTGCGGGATCTCCTAAGTTCACACCCGGACGGTGTGCTCTTTGTGCCGGATCCATACGTCTCCCTAGGGTTTGTGGCTCTTCAATGGCAATGGGCACAACCCTAACATTAACCGCCGGCTGCGGTTGTTCCACCGGTGGTGGAGGAGGTGGAGGTTGTCGGCAATTAAGCTCTCCTTGAACAAGGGCTTGCCTAATCTCCTTAATCTCCCTTCTAGTCTCCTCTTGCCTCTCATTGGCAAGTCTCCTTTCTTCCTCCAAGAGCTCATCTCTTAGCCTTATTTGCTCTAAGGCTTCATCAAACTCAGCTTGGAGGTTTCTTCCGGCCATCTCTTTCTCTTTTCGGATGTTCTTGGATCTAGATCGAAGGGTTTTCTCCGGTTCGGGATCGAATGGAGCTAAATCCTTGCCACGAGATCTTCGCATACACCTAAAGAGAGAGATGATGTCCTGAAAAGCAAAGACACACACCAAAGAGAGATCAAAAGCAACAAGAAAGATCTACACTATAAACAATCACAAAATGACTCAATCTAGACCTAGTCCCCGGCAACGGTGCCAAAAACTTGTTACGTCTAGGAATAGATGTGATGTGCACGCAATAAGTCTTAAATTTATACTCGTTATATTTATCCTAACTCCTAGCGAACCCGCAGTGTACGGGACGTTTGTAGAAAGGTAAGTATTTCGAGGTCGAACACAAAGACTAAGGTGAGATCGAGTCAAGCAATGATCAAAGATAGTGTGAATCTAGACTAAGATAAGATGAGGAACAAAGAAAATGGAAAACGCAATGTTTTTGTTGGTTTTTGTGGTGATCAAACAAAGATCACAAGTCAAGCAAAGTAATAAAACAACTAACAAATTAAGCTAGCAAACGAGTAAGTAACACAAAGCACAAGTGTATGATCAAGAGAGAAAAGTAGATTCTAGAGGTCAAGATTTCCGGTTATGGCATTGGACTCAAGGTTCTAAGGATTCTAAGGACAAGCTGTGGTGTTTGGGAAAGAATGTTCACTAATGGAAGCGATTACCGGGTAAGTCTCTCACTTCACTAATCCCACATCAAACTCCTATTACCGGGTAGGTCTCAAGGGGTTAGAGTAAGGAATTTCGCACAAACTAGATGCTACTTAAGGGTAACCCTCTCCTTACCGGGTAAGTCTCGGAATAGGGATATCTCAAGCAATAATCCTAGCACATTCGATCCAATAGCGGCTTATGAGGCTCACTACTACCTAGCATTCATCATCTTAGGTATCTAAGGTCGGAAATCATCGGGTAGATCTCTTCCCTCACTTAGATTGGTAGCATTAGGTGATACTAAGCTAAATTAGGCTTAATAAACACTAGGATTTAAACAACCAAACACCCTAGCATGCAGATTTATCATTTAAAGAGCAACAGAAGAATAAATCGGGCTGTTCTACAGATAAATCGGCCGATTTATCTGATGAACAAGTCGATTTTTCCTTCTGTTGTGAGTTTCGTGCATATAAATCATCCTAAACTGACATATAAGCCCATCCTATCATCACCCTAGCCATAACCATCAATCCATCACTCTAAAATCACAAGAAACTAGCCAATAATATGCATATCAAGATCCGAAATCATCAAACAAGCATACATGGTGTTCATAAATGAGTAATGAATGATGAGTAAGCAAAATCAATAAATCTCAGCCAAATCCAAGTTGTAGCAAGACTTACAAACTCTAAAATGAAGATGCAAAACGTTCTTAACAATCCTTGCAATTAGTTCTTCAATCCAAGACTACAAAATCACTCAAAATCACTCTAAACTCTTAGAATGGTGTTCTTGTTCTTCCTTCAATCCTTGAGAGCTTTTCTTCTCCTCCAATCTTTCTCCAAAATCAATGAGCTGTCAATGAGAGTGTGGGAGAGGAGAGATGCCCAGCAACCACCTGCAGGACCACTTATATTCTCCACCAAGAGCAAGGACGGACAAGAGATCGTGGGACACGTGGCTTAAGTTGTCAAAGGCCCAAAAATCGACCCAGAGGAAAAAATCGGCCGATTTTCCTGGGTGTAGGTCGATTTTCTTCAACAGAAGCATGCTATGATCGTCTAGCCATGAGTTGCTCCATTGTTTGCACTAATAGTGGTCTTTGTGTCCTTTGTTGCTCCAATTATGCTCCTCCAAGGCTTTGGATGTGTACCACCATGAGGCTTGGCCCTCAAATGTATCGATTAACGTCCAATAGATCCCCGAATTACCTATAAAACCGATAAAAGGTAGTGTAGACGTCTTTTCTAGAAATGTGCATGAATTGAGCGAAGACGTCATGAACCAATGCCAAAACGTGCATGAATGAGTGAGAAATCTATCTAAATGATTACCTAATCCTAAGTCATAAATCTTGTTATCAGGCATACCGGACTGCGTACAAGACTTCCATAGGAACCACGCCATACAATCTTGTGTATGGGAAGTCTTGTCACTTGCCGGTAGAGTTGGAGCACAAAGCGTTTTGGGCTATCAAGTGGCTGAATTTCGGCATGAAGGAAGCGGGAGAGAAGCGTCTCCTAGACATCAATAAGCTGGATGAACTCCGCTTGAACGCTTATGAAAACGCTAAGATCTACAAGGAGAGAGCAAAGCGTTGGCATGATAAGCATATCATTCCAAAGGACTTCAAAGAAGGAGATCAAGTTCTCCTCTTCAATTAAAGACTTTGCCTCTTTCCAGGTAAGCTTAAATCCCGTTGGACCGGACCTTTTCTAATTAAGCGTATTTTTCCCCATGGTGCAGTTGAAGTATGGGGTGAAGCGAGCGGAAGTTTTAAGGTGAACGGCCAACGACTAAAGAAGTACACGCCGGAACTCCAAGCTGAAGAGTTCGCGCCTACCGCACTCGAATAAGTGCGAGTTTGGTCTAGTGTTAGCATGAAATATTGTGATATTTTAGGCACGTTTTCTAAACGTATTTGATTCATATTGATAGTCTTTGATCGAACTTTATGCATATGTGAGCTAGTATTACCTATATTGTCGATATGGATGTCTACACTAGTTCTATGTTGATTTTAGGTGATTTGGAGCTATTTCCGAACGGAAACGAGCAAAGGAGAGTTGAGTTGATATGTCCATAGATTGAGGACATTCTTTGGAAGCAATTTGGAGTCTTAGTTTGAGGAATGCACGAGTTTAGGGAAGAATCACGTTCTTGCCCTAAATTACGCCCTAAAATACGGCCGTATCACAAACCACGTTCAGAATTACGGCCGTGGATTTGGAGTCAGAAATTCATGTTCATTCCAGGGGATTACACGGCCGTGGAACATATGTTGCAAACCGTATTTGTTTCCACGCTCTAAATTACGGTCGTGGAACACTTCCACGACCGTGATCTTGGCGAATCTTTTCGCCACACTTTGAAGCCACGATCTTTTAAAGATTGGGCCGGGCCGACATTTGCCCTACACTATAAAAAGACGGACGAAGCAAGATTCCGTCACCTTCGCTACCCCGTTTACCCTCATTGATCGCCGCTTAGACACGAAGACATTTTGGCTTAGCTTGCTTGGAAGCAATTGACATCTCTTTGAAGAGATCGAAGTTCGTGTTCGGAATTTCTCTAATCTCGCACTTTTGGTGGAGATCGCTGTCGAAATCTCCGGATTTGCGGAAGATAGTAGTTCTTGGAAGATTTTGCAAGAAGATCTCTCTTCTTGATTAGGTTCGATTTGGAAAACGGATTGACATCCCGTTTTCTTTTCTTTCCTAGGATTACGATTGTTTGTTCTATTGTGAATCTTTTGACATTGCTTATTCTCTTTGTGACTTTGAGATTGAATTGAAGATTATTGAAAGTTCTTGAAAGTTTTCATCTTTTTATCTTTTAATTCTTGAACTGATATCAACATGACTGTTATTGGCTAAAAACCCTTAACAATTCTAAGGTGAAGGGTTGATAGTTGTGGCTTAGATGATGATAGATCGATCGCAACAGATTAGACCCTGAGAGTTAGAGAATTATCGCCGACAACCCTAAATTACGGGCTGTTCTTGAGTCCACGGCCGTGGAACCTCAAGAACTAACCGTGATTTCCCTTAAGTCTACGAACCTGCTTTTACTTTAATCTAAAGTTAAAGATTTGCTTTAGCTTAGTTTAGACTTGTCTTTTCTAGGTGGTAGTGAAGCCTCAACAACCTCTACCTCGATTGTGAGTGTCACAACCTCAATCGGTTAAGCTAGTCTTGATCCTTGGATTATAAGTTTGGGTATTTGACACTAATTCTCGCCTCTAGAATCCTTCTATATTGAGTCTCAACAACCTGTATAGAGAGTGCCTTGTAGGTGAGTTATATAAGGTTTTTGGAACTTCACCGTACGATCACCTTACATTAGTATACCTTTGCATACCTCAACTCTGTCTTTACATCATTAAGTATATCTTGAATCGATTGCCACAGCTGGACATCTGGATTTTTAGGATTGTTGTTTTTCCAATATTTGCAAAACTCCTATATTTACTTGCTTGATAACCTGCAATCGAGTTCGTTCTCCCCAAATCCCTGTGTTCGATACTCTGGAATTCTTGCTTAACTATATCGATCCGTATACTGCGGGTTCGCTGCTTGATTCTAGTTTTATAAATTTAAAACTTATTTGCACACACCTCTAGGGGCGAACAAGTTTTTGGCGCCGTTGCCGGGGATTTGGTTTAGACCGAATCCGGTAGCCAGTTGTCAAGCTTGGGAGCTTGCTCTCGTTATTTGATATCTCTTTGAGTGCATGCGCAGGTCTAGGAACACCGCAGATCTCTTACCTCTTGATCAAGAGCTAGAGAAAACCTTGAGGCAAAAGCGCAAAGAAAAGAAGATGGCCGAAGAACACGAACGTGATCTTCAAACGGAGTTGGCGGAGAAGGAAGCTCAACTCCGATGGAATGAGACTCTCCGCCAGGATGAGATGGATCGTCATCAATCTCAAGTTAACGGTTTACAAGACATGATCTTCCAAATGAGGATAAAGATGAGCGACCTTGAGAATAAGGTAGGCAAGAAGTCCACAAGAAGGAGATCGAGGTCTAGAAGAAAAAGCCACTCATCCGCTGATGATAGTGACTCTTCCATGCCACCGTTGGAAGAGATTGATCCCACGATCAATATGAATCCTTTCCATCCACAAGGAGCTGCTAATCACCGCATTCCGCCTAGGAATGCAAGAGTCGAACGTGTGGATAATGAGCCAAGAACTCTTGGCCAGCGGATGGATCCAACACAACAACCACGCCGCTTGGGTGTGAATTTTGATGCTGAAGATATGCAAGGGTTTAGCTTTAACCCTCAAGTTATCACTCTCGTTCGCCAAAGCCAATTTGGCGGTACAAGCGCTGAATCTCCACACCAACACTTGCAAAACTTTGAGTGTATGATGGAGACGATGAGACCGAAGAACACTACTACCAACAGCTATAAGCTCAAACCTTTCTTCTTCTCTTTGAAAGGGAAAGCGTTGTCATGGTATCAAGCTCTTCCCAATGGGAAGCTAGACACGTGGGAAGACCTTTCCGCGGAGTTTCTCACTAAATTCTTTCCACCCTCCAAAACGGCGGAACTTAGAGGTAAGATTAATGCTTTTTCCATGAGACCTAACGAAAGTTTGTTTCAATCTTGGGAAAGGTTTCAGGATTTACTCTTGGATTGCCCTCATCATGGCATATCCAAGCTTGCCTTGCTGGAAATCTACTACAAGGGGCTGGATGCGGGAACGCAATTCAACCTCCAATCCCTCTCATGCGGAACATTCATGGACATGAGAGAAGATGACGCTTGGGACTTCATTGAGAAGCAAGCAAGAGTCATAGAGAAGTACTCCCACCGGAAAGCGGAGGGAAATCGTGTGGAGCAAGGAGCGAAGCTCACACATGAAGCTCAAAATCAGATTTTCTCCCTCAACAATGAGATCTAAGAGTTGAAGGAGACTATCAAGACCAACTTCCCAAAGCAACAAGAGAAGGATGTTGGCTATTTGGGCAACAACAATGGCGGTGATAACACCAACCGCAACAACAACAATCGGAATAATAACCGGAATAACAATTGGAATGGAAACAACAACAACCGGAACAACAACAATTGGAACAACAATCGGGGTTCAAACAACAACAATTGGCGCTCCAATCAACAAAATTCCGGTAACTCCTATCCTTCCAATTCTAGTTCGCTAACTCCACCTTCCTCTTCCTCTACCCCTTTGAAAAGCCACGGGCAATCATCTAATGGAGGAAACAATACGGGAAAGGAGAAGTCTGATCCCATGTTGGAGACAATCTTGGGAAAGCTTCAAGGGTTGGAGAACCGCCTCATCAAGGTTGATGATCAAGTCTCCAAGGTTGACAAAGCTCAAAAAGTTTTGGAAAACCAATTGTTCAACCCCGCGGAAGAAGTTCCTAGAAATCAAGGGAAACTTCCAGGAAAGACGGAGGACAACCCTAAGGGAAGGGTAATGGCGATTACAACTAGGAGCGGAGTGACTACCACCGATCCGCAGCCTACGTTTGTTGAAGTCCCCGTAGAGAAGGACAAAGGAAAGGGGAAGGAGAAGGAAGATATCTATGTTCCTCCTCCAGCTTACAAACCTCCTCTACCGTTCCCTCAATCTAGAGCGCGAGCACGCCTAGATAAACAATTCGGTAAGTTCATAGAACTCATGAGCAAGCTGCATATTAATATACCCTTCATTGATGCTATTGTAGGTATGCCGGCTTATGGCAAGTTCTTGAAGGAGCTTCTCTCTAACAAGAGGAAGCTAGAAGATTTCGGTGAGGTCAAGATGAGTTCGGATTCTTCGGATCTCATCAAGACTATGAAGGAGAAAATGCCCCCAAAGTTGAAGGATCCGGGGTCATTTTGCATTCCCATTGGAGTGGGAGATGTCACATACGACGCTTTATGTGACTTGGGAGCAAGTGTGAGCATCATACCACTTGCATTATGTAGGAAGATCGGTTTAGGCGATCCTAAACCGGTCAAGATGACGTTATACATGGAGGATCGATCCATCACTCGCCCCGTCGGTATTGTAGAAGACGTCCCGGTCAAGCTAGGTAAATTCTTTGTTCCCATAGACTTTGTCGTGCTTGACATTCCTGCAGATAGTCCGGTCCCGATTATACTCGGAAGACCGTTTCTTGCAACTTCCGGCTGCATGGTCGATTGCAAGAATGGGAGACTCGCTTTTGATATTGGAGAAGAGAAAGTAGAGTTCGTTCTTTCCACCCTAGTAAAGGAGCCAATCTTTGATGAGGATGTTTACGATATCCAAGATGAAGAAGGTTTGTCTAGGGAGGAGGTAAGTGCGATCCTCTTTAACGATCCTTTACAAAAGGTTATCACTATGAGTCTAACCAATGTAGGGGAAGAAGAAGAGTGCAAAGAGGAAATTGAAGCCTTAGAAGCACAAGAAGAAATGCATGGAGTGGAGTTTGAAAAACTCCACGATGAGGCTGAGAATGTAAGAATCCACGGTCATACCCTGTATTCCACGACCGTGGATTTCACAACCAAAATCGACCTCCATTCCAGGGGATTACACGGCCGTGGAACACATGGGGAGGCCGTAATTCTGACCGTGGAAGAGGGTGATCGGCTTACTTCTTCAACTTCTTTTGATTCTTCTCCAAACCACTCAACAACCTTAGAAACTTCTAAGGAAACATCGGATGCCCCTCAAGGACCATTGGAAGCTCCGAAAGTGATGGAACTCAAACCACTTCCTACTCATCTAAGGTACGCTTTTCTTGGATCTAATTCTACCTTTCCGGTCATTGTTAGCTCCGAACTAAGCATAGATGAACATGAACAGCTCATGACAGTCCTTAGGAAACATAGGAAAGCCATAGGTTACACTATCGAGGACTTAGTAGGAATTAAACCCTCCCTATGTATGCATAAGATACTAATGGAGGAGGATTTTAGAACTTCAAGACAACCTCAAAGGCGGTTAAATCCGACCATGAAAGAGGTTGTCAAGAAGGAAATTCTTAAACTTCTTGATGCAGGTATCATCTATCCTATCTCCGATAGCAAATGGGTGAGTCCAGTTCAAGTAGTTCCGAAGAAGGGAGGAATGACGGTCATCACCAACAAGAACAACGAACTCATTCCTACCCGAACCGTGACTGGATGGCGAATGTGCATAGACTACCGCAAGCTCAACAACGCGACGCGGAAGGATCACTTTCCCTTGCCATTCATCGATCAAATGCTTGAAAGGTTAGCACAACATTCACATTTCTGCTACCTTGACGGTTATAGTGGTTTCTTTCAGATTCCGATATATCCGGACGATCAGGAGAAGACCACATTCACATGCCCTTGGGGTACGTTCGCTTATAGAAGAATGCCATTCGGGCTTTGCAACGCCCCAGCCACCTTTCAACGGTGCATGATGGCCATCTTCTCCGAGTACGTAGAGGAAATCATGGAAGTCTTCATGGACGACTTCTCCGTATACGGTTCCTCTTTTAACGATTGCCTTTCTAACCTTTCTCTTGTTTTACAACGTTGTGAAGACACTAACCTAGTTCTTAATTGGGAGAAGTTTCAATTCATGGTTAAGGAAGGAATCGTATTAGGTCACTTAGTCTCTAGTAGAGGGATAGAGGTATACAAAGCTAAGATAGAGACCATAGAGAAACTCCCTCCCCCAATTTCGGTGAAAGGGATAAGAAGTTTCCTAGGACATGCTAGATTTTATAGACGCTTCATTAAGGACTTTTCTAAGATATCAAAACCTCTCACTAATCTATTGATGAAGGATGCGGTTTTTGAGTTTTCGCAGGAATGTTTAGATGCGTTTAACACCATTCGGCAAGCTCTAATTTCAGCACCTATTATCCAACCCCCGGATTGGACTCTCCCTTTCGAGATCATGTGCGATGCTAGTGACGTAGCTATTGGAGCTGTTCTTGGACAACGAAAGGAAGGGCGAACCCATGCCATATACTACGCTAGCAAGACGCTAGACGAAGCTCAGCTCAACTACGCCACTACAGAAAAAGAGTTTCTAGCCATTGTCTACGCAATTGACAAGTTTCGCTCTTATCTTGTAGGTGCAAAGGTGATTGTCTACACGGATCATGCTGCGATCCGGTACCTCCTTGCGAAGAAAGACGCGAAGCAAAGGCTAATTAGATGGATTCTTCTCCTACAAGAATTCGATCTTGAGATCCGCGACAAGAAAGGTTCAGAAAATTCTGTTGCGGACCATTTGAGTCGCCTCACACATCTAGAGGACGACCATCTACCGTTTGATGACTCCTTTCCGGACGAACACCTACACATCATAGAGGAGTGCATCAACGAGATCTCCAAAGGTAACGAACCATGGTTTGCTGATTTTGTTAACTATTTGGTTTGCCAGGAGATACCACCCGGACTATCCTACTCACAAAGGAAGAAGTTCTTTAAGGACGTCCGGGAATACTATTGGAACGAGCCTCTCCTCTTCAAGAGAGGTCCGGATGGCATCATTCGGCGATGTGTGTCGGAAGATGAGATGCAAAGTGTCATCCGCCATTGTCATTCACTACCTTGTGGAGGACACGCTAGTTCGAACAAGACTAGCGCAAAGGTATTGCAATCTGGATTTTATTGGCCTACTTTATTTAGAGATGTGCAATCCTTTGTCTCTTGCTGCGATGCTTGTCAAAGAACAGGCAATATTTCTAGAAGGAACGAGATGCCCCTCAACAACATCCAAGAGGTGGAGATTTTCGACGTTTGGGGAGTCGATTTCATGGGACCATTCCCATCTTCTTGTGGAAACCAATACATACTATTGGCGGTAGACTACGTTTCTAGATGGGTGGAAGCAATTGCCTCTCCCACAAATGATGCCATGGTGGTGGTTAAGTTCTTCAACAAGACCATCTTTCCGCGATTTGGAACACCAAGGACAATCATTAGTGATGGAGGTTCTCACTTCATAGCCCGTCGCTTTGAAGCTCTTCTAGCTAAGTATGGGGTTACTCACAAGATCGCCACCCCTTACCATCCACAAACAAGTGGACAAGTTGAGATCTCAAATAGGGAGGTCAAGGGAATTCTAGAGAAGACAGTTTCAAGGACTAGGAAGGATTGGTCCTTGAAATTAGATGATGCATTATGGGCGTACCGGACTGCATACAAGACTCCCATAGGAACCACACCATACAACCTTGTGTATGGGAAGTCTTGTCACTTGCCGGTAGAGTTGGAGCACAAAGCGTTTTGGGCTATCAAGTGGCTGAATTTCGGCATGAAAGAAGCGGGAGAGAAGCGTCTCCTAGACATCAACAAGCTGGATGAACTTCGCTTGAACGCTTATGAAAACGCTAAGATTTACAAGGAAAGAGCAAAGCGTTGGCATGATAAGCATATCATTCCAAAGGACTTCAAAGAAGGAGATCAAGTTCTCCTCTTCAATTCAAGACTTCGCCTCTTTCCAGGTAAGCTTAAATCCCGTTGGACCGGACCTTTTCTAATCAAACGCATTTTCTCCCATGGTGCAGTTGAAGTATGGGGTGAAGCTAGCGGAAGTTTCAAGGTGAACGGTCAACGACTCAAGAAGTACACACCGGAACTCCAAGCTGAGGAGTTTGCGCCTACCGCACTCGAATAAGTGCGAGTTTGGTCTAGCTACGGACCTTAAACAAAGCGCTTCTTGGGAGGCAACCCAAGGTATTGCATTTTTGTTTTTGTTTTCGATTCATAGTTTAACTTAGAATAGACGTCTTCGCTTTATTTTCCCTCGATTTCTTCCGGTATGTTCGTGTTTTTGGTTGTAGGATCGATGGAAAAGGAGAAAGGGAAAATAATGTCGAAGAAGGGCGACGAAATTTGGACTTTGAAGCTTTACAGAAGGTTCCACGGTCTAAATTACGGTCGTCATAGCTATAGTGACCGTAATTCTCAAAAGCCTTTGAAAAATCACCAAAACCACGGGTCCGTACACTTCCACGGCCGTGGAACACCCCGACAGACCGTGATTTTCAAAATTTTGCCTGCGACTATATAAGCCACATTCTTCACAAAATTGCCCCAAAAATACCCATTCCACGACCTAAAACGCCGAAATCCCACGACCCCCCTCCAATTCTTCGTTTTCTAATCGTTTTCAACGATTGTTCATCCTAAACTGCAGCAAATCCAACCACGAACAAGATCCAAGCGACAAACAGAGCGGAAATCCATCAACAAATGTGCATTTCGGATTTTTCAATCCGAAAAAGAGGTTTCTTCTTTCTTCTTGAATTTCGCGGATTTAGTTCGTTTTTGCTATAGATTTTTAGGAAGAACTGACAAAGACCGGAAGGAATTAGAGTAGGACTGCTTGTTGTGGTGATTGTTGGTGAATTTGCTGAGATTCACGAGATTCTGAGACGAATCACGGTCTCTGGGTAAACCACGGCCGTGGAATCTAAGAACAGACCGTAATTTTTGGTGAAAAATGGATTTCGTAAGGAGAGTGTCAGGAAGGATAAAGGAGAAAAAGGGAGAGCAGAATAAGAAAAGAAAGGGCAATCCCTCCACCTCTAGGGCACCACCACCCTCATCTCCCTCACTACCATCCTCACCTTCACCTCCATCTTCACCTCCTCACCCTAGCATCCCAACCATACATGAGAACCACCTTGCTGCGTTTGAGAGGATCACGAAGAGGACAGTGATAGGTCCTAGATATTTGTTGTTGGAGGATCTACATCCTCTCAACATTGTTGATGATCTTACATGGCTCCTGGATAGAGCCGGATTGCTTGTCTTCACGAACATTCGTGAAGACGCCTATGAGGAGATTACCCGGGAGGTTGTGACGTCCTTCGAGCACAGCCACGTAGATAGGACCGTCTCCTTCCGTCTCATGGAACAAGACTATCAGTTGAGCATTGTTGAGTTTGGGACCATTTTCGGGTTCCATGAGACCTATAACGGTCGATTTCCGAGTGGAGTTTACCCCAAGGATTTTTGGGAGGAAGTAGCCATGATATACGCCGACGAGGACCGTTGGCAACCCGCCGATACCAAGGCTAGATTGATGTACCATCTAGCCTTGAAGATAGCACACCGCGTTCTTTCGGAGTGTCTCTTTCCTAGGACGGAGACGCCCCAAAAGATCAAGACGGATGAGCTTTTCTTGCTCTATAGTATGCTATACGGCCGCCGTGCAGATTGTGCCACTCTTTTGGCGGCCACGATGAGTAAACTTAAGAACAAGAAGAAGGGTAACATCGGATATGGTGGGATAGTGACCCACATTGCTAGGACGTTTGGTGTAGATTTTTCCGCTTGCACCCGTATACCGGCGGTCCCCTTAGGGCTACATGCTTTTATGGTTAGGGGACTCATCTTCCCCACACATGGAGGTCCGCCTTATGCGGGCATGCCTTGGGAGACTCGGACGGGTAGAGGGATTGAGTGGCTGCCGGAGTATTCCATTGTTGCGGGACGCCACAATTGGAAGGAGACGTTCGCTGCGATGCATGCGAACAGGCTAGTAGCTCCCCCCTACGTTCCACCACCGGTTGTGGAGGAGGAGGACATGGGAGGTCAGTACGAGAGTGGTGGAGGAGCGGAGCAGGAGTTTGGCACGTTTCCGGATCAGCCGGAGGCGGCCCCGGATGTACCTAGACGCTCTCCACGTCCAGCTAGAGCTTCAGGCTCGTCATCTCGCCGCGCTAGCGTGAGTGAGAGGCCCACGTGGATGACTACACCTCCCACTTGGTATGACACACCCCCTCCTTGGTCCACGGCGCAGCCAGCAGCACCACCACCGCCACCAGCACCAGCACCATCCGATGCTCCATCATGGTACAGTCACGCCCCGGGATGGTACGAGTAGATGCCGGATTGGGCTACCGGACTTTCGGAGAGAGTTGGAGCGCTAGAGATCCGGGCGGATGCTAGAGACGGACGCCTAGACGACCTTGACCACATGATGAGGGACGTCTACCGCTAGCAGTTTGGGCGGTTCTATGATCCGAGTTTCTCTCCATTCTCACCTCCACCGCCGCCGCAGTGATTGATGCATGATCGTTGTTTTAGACATTCCCGCCACCACTTGTGAGTTTCTTTTTTTTCTTTTCTTCTTTTCCTTATTTCTTTTGAACATTAGGGACAATGTTCGTCCTAAGTATGGGGTGGGATGTACTAAAAGTTTGTAATAACTCTACTCTCTATGTTTGCTTTCATTCGAGACTATCGTTGCATCTTCATTATGTGTTACACGTTTCCTTAATGCATTGCATGAAAAATGACTTGAAAAACCCATAAAATTGAAAAATTTTGAAAATTTTGTGCTTCTAATGAATTGAGATGATTTCCATGATAATCACTACTTGTGAATTGAGTTTGATGACAATAGCATGCTTAAAAGGATTGTGAATTGAAAAGAATTTGAATGAATGAATTTTACCTCTTTTGCAAGTTTTATAATGTGAGAATGTTACCTAAATCATGCTAGAAAATTGAAGTTGAAATCACGTTATAAGTTCCTATACTTCTTATTGAAATGATTAAGGCAATTCAATACTTTCTTTCTTCTTTCTTTGATCATCTAGCTCCTCATTGAAATATTAGCCTCCCTTACCTATCCGGGAATTTGGCGAAGTGAATGAGAAAAAGGCATGTTTGATGTGGGAGGGCCATGAGAGCAATTATTTGCAATCAATTGAATAGAAAGAAATTATAGGTTTGGGGAAGTCAATCATGATGATGAGTAACTCGGCACCATTCACATAGCCGGGTGTTTGTGTCTTGCCAAAGTCGGATTGAGTGATATTCCTAGCGGATTATGGTATGTGCGCTAAGGATTTGAGGCATCTCTTGAAAAATTTGAGAAACGCCGATCTCCTAGGCTTCGGTTTTTGTGCACCTCTATCCATAACTCCAAAAGTAAAGTCAAAGTGAAAAGAAGAGAGCGAAGCTCTAAGTTGAAGTGTTGCGGAAACCGCATAAGAAGAAGAAGGTAGTTTTCCACTTTCCCGGATTTATGCACCACTTTCCCTTAAAGTTTTCCCCTCCCTTCCATATTCTAGACCTTTTCTTTGAAAGTCCTTAAGATCAAAAGAATGTTATATGACTTGGTGATCTAAATTGAAGTTTCTTGAGATTGATTTTGTTAATGTTTGAAGGTTATAATGCTTGTTTAGATGTTGAGTTGATTCATGAATTTTCTTTGCCTTTTACTCTTTGATTAAGTGTGTGAAAGTTTGGAAAACGATTGAAGCAAGGTTTGAGAATGATCTATTCTTTAGAAGTCACATTCATCCAAAAGAAGGTATACATATTTCATCCTAACTCTTGTTTAAAGCTTTTTAAAAGACCTTGCTTAGGGACAAGCAAGTGTTAAGTATGGGGTTATTTGTTAGCATGAAATATTGTGATATTTTAGGCACGTTTTCTAAACGTATTTGATTCATATTGATAGTCTTTGATCGAACTTTATGCATATGTGAGCTAGTATTACCTATATTGTCGATATGGATGTCTACACTAGTTCTATGTTGATATTAGGTGATTTGGAGCTATTTCCGAACGGAAACGAGCAAAGGAGAGTTGAGTTGATATGTCCATAGATTGAGGACATTCTTTGGAAGCAATTTGGAGTCTTAGTTTGAGGAATGCACGAGTTTAGGGAAGAATCACGTTCTTGCCCTAAATTACGCCCTAAAATACGGCCGTATCACAAACCACGTTCAGAATTACGGCCGTGGATTTGGAGTCAGAAATTCATGTTCATTCCAGGGGATTACACGGCCGTGGAACATATGTTGCAAACCGTATTTGTTTCCACGCTCTAAATTACGTTCGTGGAACACTTCCACGACCGTGATCTTGGCGAATCTTTTCGCCACACTTTGAAGCCACGATCTTTTAAAGATTGGGCCGGGCCGACATTTGCCCTACACTATAAAAAGACGGACGAAGCAAGATTCCGTCACCTTCGCTACCCCGTTTACCCTCATTGATCGCCGCTTAGACACGAAGACATTTTGGCTTAGCTTGCTTGGAAGCAATTGACATCTCTTTGAAGAGATCGAAGTTCGTGTTCGGAATTTCTCTAATCTCGCACTTTTGGTGGAGATCGCTGTCGAAATCTCCGGATTTGCGGATGATTGTAGTTCTTGGAAGATTTTGCAAGAAGATCTCTCTTCTTGATTAGGTTCGATTTGGAAAACGGATTGACATCCCGTTTTCTTTTCTTTCCTAGGATTACGATTGTTTGTTCTATTGTGAATCTTTTGACATTGCTTATTCTCTTTGTGACTTTGAGATTGAATTGAAGATTATTGAAAGTTCTTGAAAGTTTTCATCTTTTTATCTTTTAATTCTTGAACTGATATCAACATGACTGTTATTGGCTAAAAACCCTTAACAATTCTAAGGTGAAGGGTTGATAGTTATGGCTTAGATGATGATAGATCGATCGCAACAGATTAGACCTTGAGAGTTAGAGAATTATCGCCGACAACCCTAAATTACGGGCTGTTCTTGAGTCCACGGCCGTGGAACCTCAAGAACTAACCGTGATTTCCCTTAAGTCTACGAACCTGCTTTTACTTTAATCTAAAGTTAAAGATTTGCTTTAGCTTAGTTTAGACTTGTCTTTTCTAGGTGGTAGTGAAGCCTCAACAACCTCTACCTCGATTGTGAGTGTCACAACCTCAATCGGTTAAGCTAGTCTTGATCCTTGGATTACAAGTTTGGGTATTTGACACTAATTCTCGCCTCTAGAATCCTTCTATATTGAGTCTCAACAACCTGTATAGAGAGTGCCTTGTAGGTGAGTTATATAAGGTTTTTGGAACTTCACCGTACGATCACCTTACATTAGTATACCTTTGCATACCTCAACTCTGTCTTTACATCATTAAGTATATCTTGAATCGATTGCCACAGCTGGACATCTGGATCTTTAGGATTGTTGTTTTTCCAATATTTGCAAAACTCCTATATTTACTTGCTTGATAACCTGCAATCGAGTTCGTTCTCCCCAAATCCCTGTGTTCGATACTCTGGAATTCTTGTTTTATAAATTTAAAACTTGTTGAGAATCACGGCCGTGGAAACCTAAGAACAGGCCGTGATTTAGGGTGTCGACGATATTTCTCTAACTCTCAGGGTCCAATCAAATTACGATCGATCTATCATTATCTAAGCCACAACTATCAACCCTTCACCTTAGAATTGCTAAAGGGTTTTAGCCAATAATCAGCATTATGATATCAATAATCAAATATGAAAGGGAGAAAAGGTAAAACCTTGAAATCTCAATAACAAACATAAAACCAATGTCAATAAAACTCAAAAGTAACTTGCGTTCAATAGATGTAGGATAGAATAAGAATCTCTCACAAATCTCAAGGAACAAAGAAAAACGGGATGTCAATCCGCCTTCAAATGAAACCCTAAAATCTTCCAACTTCGCAAAAATAGGAAAGTGCGTCCTTCCCCAAATCTTCCCTCCAAATAGCAAGACCTCCAAGTCTGCCTCTCTAAATCTTCCTTTGGAGAATTTTACTCCCTCTAGTCTCCCTTTGGAGAATTTTGCTTAACTATATCGATCCGTACCCCGGATCCTTCAACTTTGGGGGCATTTTCCCTGTTCTAGCTACGGACCTTAAACAAAGCGCTTCTTGGGAGGCAACCCAAGGTATTGCATTTTTGTTTTTGTTTTCGATTTATAGTTTAGCTTAGAATAGACGTTTTTGCTTTTATTTTGCCTCGATTTCTTCCGGTATGTTCGTGTTTTTGATAATGTTTGAAGGTTATGATGCTTGTTTAGAAGTTTGATTAATTCATGAATTTTCTTTGCTTTTTACTCTTTAATTAAGTGTATGAAAGTTTGATAAACGATTGGAGCAAGGTTTGAGAATGATCTATTCTTTAGAAGGCACATTCATCCAAAAGAAGGTACACATATTTCATCCTAATTCTTATTCTAAAAGCTTTTTGAAAGACCTTGCTTAGGGACAAGCAAGTTGCAAGTATGGGGTTATTTGTTAGCATGAAATATTGTGATACTTTAGGAACGTTTTCTAAGCGTATTTGATTCATATTGATAGTCTTTGATTGAACATTGTTACATATGTGAGCTTGTTTGCCTATATTGTCGATATGGATGTCTACACTAGTTCTATGTTGATTATAGGTACTTAAGAGCTATTTCCGAACGGAATCGAGGAAAGAAGAGTTGATTTGATATGTCCATGGATTAAGGGCATTCTTAGGAGCAAAAAGGAGTTCAACTTGAGGAATGCACGAGGCTAGGGAAGAATCACGTTCTTGCCCTAAACCACGCTCTAAAATACGGCCGTATTACAAACCACGTTCAGTTCCACGGCCGTGGAAGTATGCAAAGAGAGGCGTGATGCATTCCAGTAACTATTACGGTCGTGGAACATATGGTTCAAACCGTGACCCATTCCACGCTCTAAAATACGGTCGTGGAAACTTCCACGACCGTGATCTTGGCGATCTTTTTCGCCACATTTTGAAGCCACGATCTTTTGAAGATTGAGCCGGGCCGATATTTTATCTTGCCCTATAAAAAGACGGACGAAGGGAAATTCCGTCATCTCGCTTTAGGCTTACACTTGCGACAAGACCGCTTATCAACGGCATCCCCGCTTACCCTCGTTTAGAGGCATTTGGAGATCTCGTTGGAGATCGACGTTCGTGCTTGGATTTGCCCTAATCTCACACTTGGTGGAGATTATCGCTGGGATTTTCAGATTTCCCGGATTGACGAAAGATTCGGAAGAATTCTTGCAAGAAGACTACTCTTCTTGTTTAGGTTTGATTTAGAAGACGGATTGACATCCCGTTCTTCCTTCTTTCCTAAGATTGAGTTTGTTTGTTCTATTTTGAATCTTGTGACGATATTTGTTCTTGATTGTGACTTTGAGATTGGTTTGAAGTTTATTGAAAGTTTTCGGAAGTTTTCATCTTTCTATCTTTTAATTCTTGAATTGATATCAACATGACTGTTATTGGCTAAAAACCCTTAACAATTCTAAGGTGAAGGGTTGATAGTTGTGGCTTAGATGATGATAGATCGATCGTAAACAGATTAGACCCTGAGAGTTTGAGAGAATCGTCGACGAACCCTAAATTACGGGTTGTTCTTGAGTTCCACGACCGTGGAATCTCAAGATCCAACCGTAATTTCCCTTAAGTTTACGAACCTGCTTTTACTTTAATCCAAAGTTAAAGATTTGCTTTAACTTAGTTTAGACTTGTCTTTTCTAGGTGGTAGTGAAGCCTCAACAACCTCTGCCTCGATTGTGAGTGTCACAACCGTAATCGGTTAAGTTAGTTTTGATCCTTGGATTACAAGTTTGGGTATTTGACATTAATTCTCACCTTTAGAACCTTTCTATATTGAAGCCTCAACAACCTGTATAGACAGTGTCTTGTAGGTGAGTCATATAAGGCTTTTGGAACTTCACCGTACGATTACCTTACATTAGCATACCTTTGCATATCTCAACTCTGTCATTATATCAATAGTAAATCTTGAATCGATTGCCACAGCTGGATACTTGGATCTTTAGGATTGTTGTTTTCCCAATATTTGCAAAACTCTCATATTTACTCGCTTGATAATCTGCAATTGAATTTGTTCCCACCGAAATCCCTGTGTTCGATACTCTGGAATTCTTGCTTAACTACGTCGATCCGTACACTGCGGGTTCGCTGCTTGATTCTAGTTTTATAAATTTAAAGCTTATTTGCACACACCTTTAGGGGCGAACATCGATCTTTTCAATTCCGTACCGTACCATATCTTGTTTTATTGTGACTAACTTTGTTTTACAGGTTTACAAAGTCAAGGAACTTGAAATCACTTTCAAAGCCCTTGAAATCAGGTTGTGTCACAAAGAGCTCAGATCGACATCAAGACCTTTGAAATCAGTTTCAAAGCCTTGAGATAGTTTTTTTTGCGAAAAGTTCCCATACTCTATTCAACCCTCCTTCTAGAATATTTATATCCTTTATATTCACCTTACGGTTCTTCAATTGGTATTAGAGCTAGACTCACGTATATTGATTTAACCATCAGTGAGACTAATCATGAACTTTGTAGGTGATGGAGGATTTGTTCAAGGAAGATCCACATCTCGACCACCACTCTTCTATGAGAACAACTTTTTCCATTGGAGAGCACTAATGCAAATGTTTGTTATTGATTAAGACCTGGAACTTTGGAGCATTATTCAAAATGGCCCTAAAATCCCAACCACCACGGTTGAAGAAGTCCAAGTCGCAAAGAAGGAAGCTGACTTCACACAAACCGACTTGGATAGTGTCTCAAAGAACTACAAGGCCATAAACTTGCTCTTCTGTGGATAGGACGCAAATGAATTCAACCGTGTCTAATCAAGCAAGAGTGCTAAAGAAATATGGGACGAACTTGTTGTCACATACGAAGGAACAAGTCAAGTCAAGGAAACAAAGATCAGCATCTTCCTCAAACAATATGAGCCATTCAAGATGAACTCAAATGAATCAGTCAAAAAAATGTTCACAAGATTCACCGAGATCGTGAACAACCTGGACTCGCTTGGAAAAGTCTTCATAAACGAAGAAAAAGTAAGGAAAGTTCTAAGGAGCTTACCTAAAGCCAAGTGGGGACCAAAGGTGACTGCAGTAGAAGAAGCTCAGAATCTCATAACTCTTCCTCTAGACGACCTCCTTGGAAAACTCATTACACACGAGATGGTTCTTGGTGAAGAAGATGGAGAGCTCACATCCAACACAAGGAACCTGCACTACTATCTAAGAAGGATGAGTTACCATCAGAAGAGGAATATAATGATGATGAATATGAGGAAGATCCATTTGTCTTGATCTCTAGGGGCCTTGCGAAGATTCTTCAAATGAAGAAACAATTTGCAAACAATAAAGAATATCCGCAAACATCAAGACCTCGAGGTAAGTTTTCTAACTCTAACAAGAAAACTAAAGTTTTGACTTGTTTTGAATGTGGTGAAATAGATCATCTCGTAAAAGATTGTCCACAAAAGAAGAGGAACAACTTTAGGAAGAATGATCGAAAGAAGAAAGCTATGGTAGCTTCATGGAGTGATTCAGATTTCTCAAATGAATTAGAAGACGAAAAAGAACAAGCAAATCTTTGTTTTATGGCCGATTATAAAGAAGATCTAGATCACTACGTTGATAATGTGGTAAGTACCATTATGTCCCAACCTGAATCTGATCTCACACAATTCCTTAAAGACATAATCATATGCGATAAAGAACATGGGTTAGGATAAGTTCTTTAAGAGAAAAGCTTCTCAAACAAGAGAAAAGACTAAGTGATATGTCTCTGAAGATTGAAAATCTTAACGCTGAAAAATTAGACCTTGATATCAATGCCAAGGCCTTGGAATCAGAAAATGCGATTCTCAAGGGCAATCTCTCTTCTCTCCATCGAGAACATATCGATCTAGAGAAAGAAAAGGTAGATCTAACTGTGACGTGTCAAGACTAGAAGGCTGCACTTATTCAATTCACTCGTTCAAAAGCCAATCTCGAAAGGATGATGGTTGAGCAACAATCTTCCGTTAACAAAAATGGTATAGGTTATCATGTCAGTTTTCCCAGAAAAACAACTATCACTTTTGTCAAGGCTAAAGGAAGTATTTATATGCCCACATATTTCTATTGTTGTAAAAAGGGTCATGTAAAATCAACATGTTCATATAGAAGAGATGATCCTTACAACATTAGAAACACTTATCCTCTATGTCTAAGGAAACAAGTTAAGCAAATTTGGGTTTCTAAAGGTACTAGACCACCAAACATGATTGAGCCTGAATATGGACCAAAATATGTCATTTGGTCGACCCGGAAAGGTTGATGTTTGCTATTTTGCAGGATATCACTAAGGTAAAGGAGCAAAAATGGATATTAGATAGTGGTTGCTCACGACATATGAGTGGAAAAAGCTCATTGTTCTCAGATCTAAAGAAGCAATTATTTGGAACCATTACACTTGGTGATAAAGGAAAGTGTGACATTATTGGCATTGGTAAAATCTGTTATAGTTCATCTAACTTCATTGATGATGTATATCTTGTTGACGGTTTAAAGTATAACTTGCTTAGCATCTCTCAAATATGGTATAAAGGCAACAAGGTGATTTTTTATTCAGAAAAATGTGAAGTTCAAGACAAAACATCGGGTGATATTGTGCTTACAGCTCCCAGATGTAGCAATGTTTATTCTATGAGCACTAACCAAGTTTCAAGAACTAAGCTAAAATGTCTCAAGACCTTGACTGATGATCCAAAGCTTTGACAATGTAAGCATGCATACAATGTAGAAGTTACTTTCAAAGGATTTGGTACGTGGCTTGCCAAACCTAAACTTCAAGGTAGATGAACTATGTAAGGCTTGTACACAAGGTAAACAAACAAGAGGTTCATTTAAACCAAAGAAAGTTGTAAGTTCTTCTCGACCCATTGAACTTCTACATATGGATCTTTGTGGTCCTATGCGTGTCAAATCTCCCAAAGGTAAACAATACATCCTTGTCATTGTAGATGATTTTTTTTGTTTTACTTGGGTATCATTTTTACGGGAAAAATCTGAAGCACTATTTGAGTTTTCGAAATTATGTAAGGAGTTGCAAACTTTGAAAAACCTACCTATCGTTTCGATAAGAAGTGATCATGGTAGAGAATTTGATCAACTAAAGTTTGATTTGTTTCACACAACTTTTCAGCTCCTATAACTCCTCAACAAAACGGGGTTGTGGAACGTAAGAACCGCAACCTAGAGGATATGTCTAGGACCATGCTTTTAGAAAATAGTTTTTCAAAAAGTTTTTGGGCTGAAGTAGTCAACACTGCTAATTACATATTGAATAGATGTTTAATCCACCCTATATTGAAAAAGACTCCTTATGAACTCTTTAAGGGTAGAAAACCTAACATTTCCTATTTTAAACCCTTTGGATGTACATGCTTTGTCCATAACAATGGCAAAGATAACCTTGGTAAATTTGATGCACGTAATGACAAAGCAATATTTATTGGATATGCTTCAAATAGAAAAGCTTATCGTGTTTATAATAAATGTACCAAGATCGTTGAGGAAAGTATTCATGTCATATTTGATGAAAGCAATGATGATACTTTGAGTGAAATTTTAAAGATCTTAATTTGAATCAACGTGAAGATCACAATTCTAATGGAGAAGAAGATCCTAAAGCTGAAGAAAAGAATATGCAAGAAAAGATTCAAGATACCAGAGAACAATCTCAAGACCTTGAAACGCATCTTCAAGACCTTGAAAAAAAAACTGCGATGTCATAACTCCGTTTCAAGGCCTTGAAACTCAACTTCAAGGCCTTGATATAGGACCCAAGGGCAACACTCCAGCGGTACCTGAATCTAGTCAAGCAAATGAGCCTCAATCTTCAGGATCTTTTCCGTCTTACAAAAGGAGAAAGTTTCAACATTCTTCATACCATCCACCAGAGAATGTGATCTCAGATCCAAACGCAAGAGTGCAAACTCGATCCAGAGTTAAAAACCTATGTGCATTCTCGGCGTTCGTATCTCTTATTGAGCCCAAGAATTATGTTCAACCTCTTCAAGAACCCGACTGGATCATCTCCATGCAAAATGAACTAAATGAATTTGAGAGAAACAAGGTTTAGACTCTTACATCGAAACCAAAGCACCAATTTGTCATCGACACTAAATGTGTAACATCCGGAATTTTTATTCCGGATGTCAAGAGGTTTATCGATCTTCCCGCGTCGACCCTTCGGTTTCCCCTTTTTGCTTTCTGGCCCCTAGGTTTATGGAGTGAGGAGACATATGGGGCAGCTGACCCTTGGGTCTCCCCACCCCTTTTTGCAGCCCTCTTTTCAATCTCCCTCTCTCCTCACTATTCCTTTTCACTCTCACGTAAGATCTCTCTTCACTCTTCTTCTTGTGCTCTTGCTTCCTCCTTCTCCTTGGAAGATCTTGGCTAGGAATCTGCAGCCTTGAAGAGCTTGGATCTGTTGTGGTAAGCTTCATTCCTCCCCTCTTCTCCTTTCTTGCTGTTTTTCTTCCCCTTCTTCATCTCTTCACCTCCATGGCTATGGAGGAAGATTTGAAGAGAGTTCTTGTGAATCCTTTGCATGTGCATCTTCTTAGCTCGTTTAGGTCGTGGAGAGAAGCCTAAGACCAATGGATAGTGTTTAGAGAAGGCCCAACCAGAAAAGGAAGCACTTGAAGCAAAGACACAGTCGAAGAAATGAAGAAGACGAAGTTTTTTCTACTCGACCGCGGGGGCAGACCACCAGAGGCGTAGGGGCGGACTAGAGCCACCGTAGGGGCGGCACCAGGGCGTAGGGGCGGCTCTAGGCATCCGCAAGGGCGGTGACAGGGCCACGCAGGGGGCGCCAGCTTGTTTCCGCGGTTGCGTTTTCTTCACCAATAGGCTTCTTCCTACCTTTCTCTTCGTTCCTTCCTTATCCTTATGGTTATTGTAACTGATGACATGAATTATATACCATTATAATCATGCATATTGAGGAGGTTTTACCTCAATTTCACTTGTATTTGGAGAGATTTGTGTACCTTTAAGGTTTATTTCATTTATATTCCAGAAATAGAGGTGTACACGAGTTTTGGTTGAATTATAGGTGAATTCGGTGGAATTGGAAGCAAAAGTGGAGCAAGGAGTATCTAAGGTCAATAAGGAAGTCTAAGGAACCTTAGAGGAGTCATGAAGAGCAAAGGAAGTGTGTAAAAGGGTCACTAAAGGAAGGAAGGGAACAAGTGAAGAGACAAACACTTTTTGTTGAAGAAAATCGAGTTGTTTACACTAGAAATCAGACGATTTTCCTGACAAAAATCGGACGGTTTTTATTGCTTTTAATCGAACGATTTTTTTCAGTTTTTTCCTAAAAATATTACGATCCAAAGCCCATCACTTGTGGGCCTGAGAAGTGATATGCCAAGCGGCCCATTGGTGAGAAAGTATACATCGGAACCCTAGGAACAAAAATTGGGAGTTCGCAGCGTGGAAGATTTACAGGATTTTGCGGAATTGAAGGTTCTTGGAGAGAGGATTGAAGGAATGAAACAAGAAGTCAAGATTCAAAGAAGTTGTGAGATCTTTTGTTTCCCTTCAGATTCAAAGAAGTTGGGAGTTCGACCGATTTTATGAAGAACAACCCGATTTATTCTTCTGACGTTTTTTAATTGATTTATCCTTTAATCAAAGTTAACCCTTTCCTAAATCCTACCCTTGCTTAACCTTTCTAACCCCTGATTAAGTGTAAGAAGAGACTTCATAATTGATTCTACACTTGATAGCTAAAGTTTGCAAGATTCAGGTAATAGAGAGACTCAACATCCTCTATTAAGGTTTGAGTGTGCTTTCCATCTTTACCTTCGAGAGTCATATCCTTGGGTTTGGGTGGTTAGTTTGAGTGTTAATCTTGTCCTTAGATCTTTCTATATTGCAGCCTCAACAACCTTTTTAGAGAGAGCCTTTGGGTGAGACATATAGGTTTTGGAACTTCACCGTACGATACCTTCCTTCAAAACACATAACCTTGGCAACGCCAACTCTGTCCTTTGATCTTTAGAAGTGTCTTGAATCGAAAGCTGCAGTCGGATACTTGAATCCTTGGAATCATTTGTCTCCTTATTAATTACAAAAGCTTTTGCACTTGCCAGATAATTTGAAATCGATTTTATTCTCACCAAATCTCTGAGTTCAACTTTGGAATTTCTTGTCTTACTACAGCTGATCCGTACACTGCGGGTTCGCTTTTGCATAAGTTCTAGATATAAATTTTAGACTTTGACGCACACACTTTTGAGCAAACAGTAACACCCCGAATCCGCGGGATATCGGAATGCTACGGGCGAGACCTCACAATGGGTCCCGACCCTTAGCCTGACAACAATTTCACCGGACCTTTCCAACAAGGCTCAAATAAATGCCAAAACCGAAAACAGATTTATTGCAATGATAAGATTCCCGAATACATCAAGAAAGGAAAGACATCAGCCGTCTATACGACAACACGAATAATACGCAATATACAACAACAATACACGCACTCAAACCCCCAAACTTGACCTATGATGTACGGGACCCCGACTGCCCACTCCTCCGGATCACTCGGCCACACCCAACCTGCATCTCAGCTACAACAATCTGTATAAAACCGTTAGCTCACATTCTAGGCATTATAAAGATAGCAAGGGCACAAACACACACATAATAACACATAATACACATCATGCTCATATACATACACATCCAGTTCTTATTCTCTTTTTAGGTTATTCCATTTCTAATTCCATTCGTTTAAAGTGTGACACGAGAGTCTTATAACTCTCACCTCTATCCCCGTGTAACC
Source organism: Fagopyrum homotropicum (assembly GCA_033239125.1). Classification (NCBI taxonomy): domain Eukaryota; kingdom Viridiplantae; phylum Streptophyta; class Magnoliopsida; order Caryophyllales; family Polygonaceae; genus Fagopyrum; species Fagopyrum homotropicum. The sequence continues at coordinate 87,134,113 of BSWB01000005.1, read as the reverse complement.
AACAGGAGTGATGCGGAGCTCAACCCGTATACCATGTGGAGTGGCGAATAAGCCCACCCGTATACCATGTATGGTCTGGTCGTAGAGAGCGTCCCAGTCTACCTCGGGAGTTGGGCAGTGATGACACCGCCCGATAATAATAAGCAATGGGCCAATAATATATATAACCAAGTTGTCCTAATCCGGTTTCATAATTATATTCAAAGATAAAGCAATACCACCATCACATATCCAAATAATGCATAAAAGCGAGCTAAGTAAGTCCATAGACTTACCTCGTCTCAAAGCTAACCAAAACCGATCTCAACTTCCCGTAGGAATACAACCAAGGCCTGATCAAAACGAGGCACACATCAATAACACTCTCAAAGGCTAGAAGTCCTTAGACTTCGCAATCTAGAAAACGAACACAAGGTCCTACAACTCATAAGCTACATAACGTTCCTAGGCTCCAAGGGACCATAACTCATCACCAAGCTAGAACGCAACTAGTCTAAGAGGTATAACATGATCATCACACTCGAGTCATCCTAAGCAACAACCGAGACTCTAAGTTCTCCTAAGGTCCACAACCACTAGATGACATTCACAACTACCTTGGGTCCATCCTAGGCATGATACTAACATGAAACAACATCACAACTAAGGAAGGAACGAAGAAGAAGGGAGAAGAAGAGCCTATTGTTGAAGAAACGCAGCCGCGGAAACAAAACGCGCGATTGCGTGCTAAAGGTCACGGACCCCACGACACTGTTCATCCGCCCCCACAGCTGTTGGCAAAACTTGCCGCCGCCCCCACGGCGCTGCTCACCGCCTCCGTGGCGCTGCTCACCGCCCCCGCGGCTGGCTAAGATCCGCCCTCGCGGCGCCTAATGCCGCCCCCGCGGTAGAACTCCAGAAACAACGTTTTCTTCAGTCTTCGATTATGCACTTGAGCTTCTATGACTTCCTTCTTTGGTTGGGCCTTCTCCAAACACTACCCACTGATCTTAGACACCTCTCCACGACCTAATCGAGCTAAGAACAAGCACATACAAAGGATTCAACAAGGTCTCTCTTCACAAGCTTCCTCCATAGCCATGGAGGAGAAGAGAAGAAGGGGAAAGGAAATCAACAAGAAAGGAGAAGAGGGGAGAAAGGAAGCTTACCAGAACTGAACCAAAGCTCTCGATTACTGCAGATCACTAGCCAAGAGCTTCCAAGGAGAAAGAAGAGAAAATAGCACAAGAGGGAGAGTGAAGGAGAGAACTAACGTGAAAGAGAAGAATGAAGGGAGAGGGAATGAAAACTGAGTTGCAAAAAGGGGTGGAGAGACCCATAGGTCATCTGTCCCATATGTCTCCTCACTCAAGAGACCGAGGGGTCGGAAAAGGAAAAGCAGAAATCAAAGGGTTGGAACGGGATTTCCAGGATAACACCCGTCACTCAGCACCTCGTGCCTGCGAAAGGACTAAGCCACGCCTACACGAAGGTCAGTAACTCGCTAACCATCCGGAATAAAAATTCTGGATGTTACAACTAATCCCCCTAAAAACAAGTTTTGTCCTGAAACTTTGACAACGCAGAACTCTCGGGAACAACTACCTCGGTAACCACTCAAAAGTCGTAAACGTGCTAACTCTCTACTCGATAACCACAACACACTCGTATAAGCACATCAAGACCTCGCAAGGCCAACATACATACTCACACGAACCGCATAACACAGACCAAGTCACAACCTAACCGAACACACAACACATTCTCACTCGGGGCACAAAACACGTAAACTCGTGCATGCACATAAAATCTATCCCTTCGGCCATATCAAATGTAAATAGCTCGTCGTAAACTCAACCAAAGGTATTATCCCATGTCCTCCCGGTAGCCTCATCAGCTCCTCGTCTACCACTAGATTAACACGATTAATATCATAACTCGAGTTATCTATGTACTCCCTTGACTGTCACAAGAAACCTCGGGTAAATACCCTCCACCCATGGTGGCATTGCCAATCTGTAAAACACATACTACTTGTTCTCATCTCCCAAAAAGGGTCCGTAAACGGAAACTCAACCATACCTACTTCATAACTGACTTCTAGAGGTTTGGGCCTCTTATCAATATATACGCCTTCCAGTGACTCATCCCGGCTAGCATCCGCCTTTGGGCCACCGCTACTCGAGTGAGGTCATCCCGTATCTTTCAAGGCTATCCCTATACATTATCCCAATTCCGACACCACGGTGTACTATACTCCCGTCCACAAAATGCCTCCCAAAGGGCCATCACAAACAACTCATCCCAACTATAATAATACGAAAGTTCGATCAAAGGGAAGTGTTCGGATTACACTTGTTCTCAGTTTAACAAAGAGGCTCCCAGCACATCCTTTAAGGCTTGAAAAGCCATCTCTAGACGACCATAAGTCTGAGAACGAAAACTATCATGAAGCCACTGACTGAGCCCCTAAGCGGAACTATCCCGCTGCCCAACAACCTCAAGATGAATCGTTCATCTCAATCCGAAAGATGGAACTTGGTACCCCCAGTAATCTCACTATGGCTTAGCATATCCCACAACTAGCCGACTCGTCGGCCTTGTCTCCCAATAGGGTGTAAAACGCGTTATGTCCGTCGGTCGGTCCACAATGACCCAAACACGTCACAACCGTCACGTGGTCTCAAACCGGTAATAACCTCTACGGGGCATACTCCTATTCCCACTGCGTAACTTATGGTCGGTGAAGTCCTCGTTCCCGTCTTATGGTGGTCAAGCTTGAACTGACGATGGGTCACATAGAGGCTATCTACTTAGCCATCTCAGCATTAAGGACGTCTCACCACTGTGAACATCACCAATCCGGATACCTCTTACCAGCACCAGAGTGAACTCGTGAGGGTAGTGTGAGCTTCTTGAATGCTCTATCTCAACTGTCCATCATAAGCTTATATAGACGCTCCTGGCGTCTCAACAAAACTGTCATCCCATAAAGGTAACTATGGTTTCTCTTTTCAGAACCTTCTATCCCAAATCTTTCTCAAATCCATTCTACAAATCCCACGATTCCGCCTGATCTCTTCTCCGATCATCTACGTTAATAACTGATGTTGAATTGTCAATTAAGTTGTTGCTTCGTCTCAAAGCGTCCACTTACTAAGGGTTTTTGTGATCCCATACACCTACCCCAGATGATAACCAAATCATAAGACCGTAGTCTTGAACTAATTCTATTCATCACCTCTGGTGGGTATTCAGCCCTTGTAGAGCGAATATATACACATATCATACTCTTACCGTCCATACACAACTAACGTGTTGCTAATCTTGCAAATATCGTCATCATCTTAAGTGCGCGCATTAAAGTGCCTAACTCTTGACCCTTCCTCGGTCATTGTCCTTATACGCCCACAATCATCTAATACACATGCGAAACGTCTCTCGTTATTTCACACGTATCCCAAGCTCCGCTTGGACATATCCAAAAAGCCATACAATCCCCATGACTCAATGTTTGTGTCAGAGAAAATAGAATGGAGGTCACTCACCTCTTTTGCTTCTAATAAAGCTCCATGAACACGCCTCGGTCCCACAATCTAATCGACTTCCTTAGAAAGGAGGAAGTGTCAAAACCATCCCGCAACTTGGCGGTTATGGTCCACCAACTTATAGGTTGCATAGATCCTCTACATACCTTGGAGGTATGACTAAACTATCGTCTCGTCCTCATTGGATCAACTTGATACTATCAAAATCGCTGCGTTCCTTAGGAAGTCACCTCGGACGTCCTATCTTGATTAGACAACTATGCTTATTCTCTTACCTTGCATAACCCGTATCACCGTCTTCTCGTGGCATGCTTGTTCCTCTAAATTCCAAGAGTATAACAAGTTGTTATCAACAAATGATAACTCGAAGAACCCCTCGTACACCTCGCACAACAATAGCTATCATGAACCGTTAGGTCACGGTCCACCTCATATCACAACTCTTACTAGTATGCACCACAAGCATAAGCTTAGGGTTCAGATTGGAACCACCTGAAACCACAAAACGAATGTCGCTACTGCAATCCGCTTTTGAACTCGATAAATGCACATCATTAACAACTCAAATTCACCAATCGCACTCATGAGTCCGAAAAGGCTTCCCTACAACCTGTAGTGACCAAATCGGCCCGAAACGCCGTCTTTCGATGGTCCTTTCTTTACTCCACCCAAATCTGGTGGCATCTCGACTTCAAGTCGGTCTTATAAAACGTAACAATCATATGCAACAAGTCTTAACGAGCATCTCACTATGGAGAAGATACCTCTACCTTCCATTAACCATACACCTCTCTCGATAATCGAAGTACAACTTTTCTGCCTTGTACCTTTCTTCAAAACCCGTACCAGAATTCTTTGTGGGGAAAACCCGAAGAAATTCCCCATTCAAGCCATCGTAACTTCCAACTCGTAAATTCTCGAGTACTACCATCTTAAGCTTACAATTTTATGAAGATTTGGAGATTTTATAGACTATTGGTCTTCCTACTTCCTAATTCGTCAATTTTCAAGCTACGGGATCTTGGCTTGATGGATTTTACAATTGCCCTCTCTGTATGTGTGATGTGGCGGATATTGCGTTTCTGGAAACTCTTCAGATCCCCTGCATTACAAAGTTTAAAAGTTCCACAGTTTGGAAGATCTTAAATCCTGGAGATTCTGCCTTCCCAAGGCTCACAAGACTGTTTTATGTCAATCTCGTCATAAAACGGGAAAAAGGAATTCTCACCCTTGAAACATCTTTTAAAGGTACTCAAATTCTTCTCACTCCTACTATTTTATATGAGATTTTAGGTATCCCTACAAGATCGTTCTTTCACACACCCCTCCCGGTCATAAAGGGTTCGACTTGCCAAAGAGAAATGCCTGGTTCCAAACTCCACATCACGTCAACTCACTCACATTTCCATAACCCTAGATGCTAAAATAGTATTTATTGTTTGCTCTCAGACGTGTGTGTATGGTGAACGATATAGCTTTAAATTTATAACCTAAAATATAAGCCTGAAACAATATGCAAACCCGCAGTGTACGGATCAATAGTAATAACAGAAAATACTCCAAGGTCGAACATAGGGACTATGGTGAAATAAAGATCGGTAATTCAGGTTGTCAATAAAAAAACAAGCAACAAAGCAAAGGTATCAAAGATGATGTAATAATCAGATAAAGAAAATGCAGATTCTAGAGATTAAAGCATCCAGTTGTGGTTCCGACTCAAGATCTCAAAGGATAACGTGGACAAAGCTGAGGTTTGCAAAGGGAAGGTGTTTATAAGGTAGGAATAAATCACCGGGTAAGTCTCACTACTCACTATCCCAAACCAAAGATCCTCTCACCGGGTAAGTTTCATGGTACTAAGGAAAGGTACTATAATCTCAAACCAACACACCACCCAAGGGGATAGAATCAACCTTTACCGGGTAAGTCTCAGGATAACTCTAAAAGATGGGATGAAGGCACACTCAAACCCTAATAAAGGATAAACCTTTATTACCTAACACTCATGAACTTGGGTATACAAACAAAGGAATCACCGGGTAAGTCTCATCCTAGGCTTGCGTTGAACTAGGAAAGGAATAACAAGGATAGGATTTGGCAAACAGAAACATCAACTCAGATAAGGATAAGGAAAGGTCTCGCCTCGCTTAGTTCATGATCCATCTCGGTCGAGATGTTCTATGACTGACCGAGGTGTTCGTCGGTTAAGGAAAAGGCTCGAGCTTTCAGGGTCCACTGGGGTAAAGGCTCATTCTGTCATCGTCTTTCCCACAACTTTCAGCCAATCACCTTAGAATCGCACAAAGAACTTAGCCAATAATCACCATGATAACAATAATCAAATATATTAAAAGGAATCAATATTCAAACAAGAAAAGCTTAACACGAAGGTCTCAATAACTCAATCAATCAAACAATCAATCAAACAATCAAAATGCGTCCCACAATCACAACCAGAAAGACAATCAATCAAATAATCTAAGAAAACCTTACAACTTCCTTCAAAGCCTTCAACTTTATCTTCCTTCCTTCCTTCCTTGGAATATCTTCCAATGTTCCTACTTCCTTCAACTTCCAGCTTTAAGACATGCTTCCATCCAGAAAATCCATCCCAATTATAGGAGAATCACTTGCCAAAAATAAAAGATCTTCAGCCAAGAATAAAAGATCTCGTGGGCTATGGGCCGCACGCCTTGGTCCAGCCCATCACAAAGATCACCTCGGTCGAGGTGATACTGTAGCCATCCGAGATGTGTCTCAACTATGTATAAATCTCTCTAATCTTGTCCAAAATCAATCTTCCATCCAACTTCCATGGTTCCTGAGCCTTTCTTGTAGCTCCTCAATGCTCCATAATGTAGATCCAATGACTCCTTAGCTTCCTTAGCTCCATATTGCTCCAAAATGTGCTATTTTCCCTACAATCACAACGGAACTAGGTGTAGACCTCAATTCTTGCAAAGGTAAACAAAACAACATAATGATCAAAGATTATACATCCATACATGCAGATTTATGAAGATAAAATGTCCAAACCAATCCCAAAATATAGACTATAATGCATGCTATCAAAATACCCCATACTTGTCCCTTGCTTGTCCCCAAGCAAGATCCAAATCTTAGATACAAGATAGAATGGATTATAAGTCATCAAAAAAATCAATGAAAACATTTCAAAATATTTTTGGTGGTGCACTCCATTCATAGATCACCCTAAGAGAATGCTTCATGGCAAATAAAATCAAGACATGATCAAAACGTTTTATAAATATAAGAAAGCTGTTCATCTTTGCATAAAATCATAGAATGCATAATAAATCATATTTATCGAAATCAATAATGTATAATCCAGTTTAATCCACAAAGTCAATCATCATACTCGAGGTCTCAAGGGCTTCCAAAAGAGGTCAAGAAACGTGTCAAGGTGGGATGTATATAGGGTAATGTGGTGCTAGAATCCGGGAATAGGATCTTACTTTCACTTTCTTTGAATCACAACATCTTCCACCAATAAGATTTTCTTTTTTTCACTTTACTTTACTTTTTGGGAACATGGACGGAGGTGCAGAATAACCGAAGCCTAAGAGATCAACAATCATCAATTTCTTGAGATGCCTCATACCCTTGATGCACATACCATGACCCGTTAGGACTATCGATCAATCCGACTTTGGCAAGACACAAACACCCAACTATGTGAATGGTGCCGAGTTACTCATCATCAAGATCAACGTCCCCAAACCTACTTTGTTTCTTTCTAACACTTTCAGCCAAGAACTCAACTTCAATTCACACGCTTTTCATCAACTGCATCCAAATTCCCGGATAGGTAAAGGGAGGCAAATATGTATATGAGGGGCTAAAGCATGGTCAAGAAGAAGAAGAAGAAGAAGAGAATGAAGTGCCTTAATCATCCCAAGAAGAATGTGAGAGAACTCATAATGTGGTGTCAACCTTCAAATCCAACATAATTTTGATGAAAACAAAGTATTAAACATGCTAAAATTCCAAACAAAGCATTTAGCAACTTAAACATTTCATAAAACCTTTCGAGCATATAAAGATTTCAAAGCCAATCTGCAGACAAATATTTTCATCGAGGTCATATCTAGAATAGAAGCACAAAACGTTTCGAAAAATCTTTCAGTTAAAAACCCATCTCGGTCGAGGTGATCTGGCGGTGTCCGAGGTGTTCAACTGAGATGTGCCTCGGTTTCACGACCTTGTTTGGCCAAGAACGTCTCGGTCGAGCCAATTCTTTTTTTCAAACTGGTTTTTGATGTTTTTCTCAAACAAAAACCTGTATGCATGCATGTAATGCCAGATAAACATATAGAGCCAAATAAACGATAATATTCATGAGAGTCATACAAACCATAACAAGTAAGTCAAATAATACAAATACCTCATACTTGGGACACATTATCCTAATGGGTAAATTATAAGTCATAAGAAACAAGGTAATCACCGGACATAGCTGAACTACATAATAAATAGAAAATAAATCTATGAAGCTCAATCCTCGTCAGTTGGCGGTGGTGGCGGTTGAATGTAGGGGAACTGGGACGGGTCGAATGGATAGCCCATAACCTGCTGAAACTGCACCTCCATCACCCGTCTCGTGAAGTGCTGGCTCTCCTCCATCCGATGCGTCCATCCCTCAATAGACTTGATTTGAGCATCAAAACACCGGGTAACATCTAGTCTCAAGGCGAAGTAAGAATCTACCATATGTCGTGTAAAATCATCAATCCTCTGGTGCGCCTCAGGATCTCTACGGCGGCGGGCTCGCTGCTGAGGTGGTGGTGGCATGTCAGTTGGAGGTGTAGGTGCCTCTCTCTCATCCTCCGTGGCCTCGTCATCAAGGTCAACGGTAGGAATACTAGGTCCTCCGGTGACAGTACCGGTATCCATGGCAGCATATCCTCCATAGCCATCATCATCATCTTCCTAATCAACTACCTCTCTAGCAGCAACCTCCTGTATGTACGGGAACCACGCAGCCGCCCAATACTGACGATCATAAACCGAAAACTGTGAAGGCCAGAGAATGCCCTTAGGAAACTTCATTTCCCATGGCATGGCAACATAAGGTGTGCAAAGGCCACGGGGAACGAGTATGCGTTGCGTGATCATCTTTTGCAATCCCAGCGGCTTCGGAGCCGCAACCAGTGTACAAGCAGATAAGTCTAAATCCATAGAAGTGGCAATGTGGGTCACCAACCCTCCATAGCAGATATCGCCCTTCGCCTTCCACTTGATCCGGTGAAGATCCTCTGCCAGCATGATAGCAAAATCCGGCACTCCCCTTGTAACCATGCAAAATAAACTCAAGAGCTCACCCTGTCTGACCTTCTGGGGCGTCTCAGTACGCGCCAGAAGCAGCTCACTAAAGATCCCGTGAGCTAAACGGAAAGCTAGGTGAAAGATGATCTGCTCCTAGGAAATTCCAGGCTGCCATCTATCACGGTGATCGGTCACATGAGCTATCTCCCTCCAAAAACTCTGAGCTTGTGCTCTAGAAGGAAAATCTGTGACTATGGGGGTCGAGAATCCAAAGATTTCCCCAAACTAATCAAGAGGAACTACGTAGTTCCTGTTCAATAACATATACTTGATCCCTCAACACTCCGGCACGTAGGTAATTGAACTCATAAACTCAAAGGTCGGCTCTAGATAAGTCGGTGCTCTAATGGCCATGAAGTCCTCGAGGCTAACCATCGAAATCATCTTCTTCAAGTCCTCCACCACATGAAGGCACTCAAATTCATCAACATGCACAAATCGCGGGGCAATGATGGGGCGCCCACAAATCCGATCGAAATCCCGTTGATGTCTCTCATGAATCACCGAGATGGTAGACCGAGATGCAGAAGAAGGGGAGGAGTGGTGTGAACTACTAGGCCTATCTCCCAAGGCCAACTGACGATCAGATCTCTTGGAACTACTAATAGCTGGAGGTCACCTCGGTCGGGTCAGGAACACCTCGGCCGAGACGCAGACGAGTCAACCGAGGCACAGTGCTACGCGAGGTGAGATCCGAAAACTACAAGGTTTTCCCCCAAAAACACTACCAATATATCCTTTCAACAGCAACATATGGCAACCAAAGCCAGATCTACGCAGAATCGAGAAAATAGAAACGAGTTAGGGTTTTTGACGAAATACCCTTGAATCTGCAGATTTGAAGCGATCTTTGTGCTGTTTGTTGCATAGGAACTGAATCTCTTACTTCTCTTGATACTTTGGAGACAAAAATCATTGAAAACATCCGAGAATGGAAAATCTGAGTAGGAGGATTTGCCGCGGTAGAGGTGAGGGAAGAGAGGGAAAGTGGGAAGAGAGAGAAACGTCGAACCCCTTTTATACCCGTCGCTGAATATGATTTCACCTCGGTCGAGATGTTCCTGGGCGGACCGAGGTGTCAGAGCGAAGTGGATGTCTGACCTATGCACCTCGGTTGACGGAGAATACTTCGGTTAAGGTGTTGTGACAGCAACCGAGATGTATCTTAGTCGAACTCCATCTTCTCAATTTCTCGAATGTCTGTCCTGCCATGTAGCTCCTGAGTTGTAATTTCCTCTTAGAGAGTACATGATTCTGTCTAGGAGGACGCACAAATACGAAAAAACTATCTAAACTAAGCTAGAAAAGGGAAAAGAAAGCAATACCTTGGGTTGCCCCCCAAGAAGCGCTTGGTTTAAGGTCGCTAGCTGGACCGTACGTCATCCTCAAAGAAGGTGTAAGGGTGCAATCTCCTCAACCGGAACTTCCGGTAGATACTTCTTTAACCTATGACCGTTGACCTTAAAGCTTCCACTAGCTTCACCCCATACTTCAACTGCACCATGGGGAAAAACATTTTTCACAACGTAAGGTCCTGCCATCTAGATTTCAACTTACCTGGAAAGAGGCGGAGGCGGGAATTGAAGAGTAGAACAAGATCTCCTTCTTTGAGCTCCTTAGGAACGATATGCTTGTCATGCCATTTCTTCGTTCTTTCTTTGTATATTTTGACATTCTCATAAGCGTTTAAGCGCAACTCCTCCAGCTCATTAATGTCGAAAAGTCTCTTCTCTCCAGCTTCCTTGATGTCGAAATTCAACCACTTGATTGCCCAATATGCCTTGTGCTCCAACTCAACGGGTAGGTGACAAGACTTCCCATATACCAAATTGTAGGGGGTGGTACCTATGGGAGTCTCGAATGCGGTCCTGTAGGTCCAAAGAGCATCGCCCAACTTCTTGGATCAATCCTCCCTTATCCTTGAAACGGTTTTCTCCAAAATTGTCTTAATTTCTATATTGGATATCTCCACTTGCCCACTAGTTTGAGGGTGATAAGGGGTTGCTACCTTTTGGGTAACCCCGTACTTCGATAGAAGTGCCTTCAACTTCCGGTTGATGAAATGTGTCCCTCCATCGCTGATGATGATACGTGGTGTCCCAAAATGTGGAAAGATAGTTCTATTGAAGAACTTCACAACCATCATGGCGTCATTAGTGTAACACCCCGAATTCGCGGGACTCGGAGTGTCACATTGGGCTAGGATAATGGATCCATACCCTAGCCTGACAACAAGTTCACTGGATCTTACAACAAGGCACATATAGATTAAAACCAAAATACATAAAATTGTATAAGATACATCAAAAGGTTTTACAACATCAAGCTGAGTACAAAAATAACAACCACAACATCAGATACAAAATATCCCATATCCCACGCAACCCTAATGTACAGAAGTCCTCGGCTGGTCACCCCGTCTGGCTCACTCTACAGTCTTCCTAACTTGCAGATCGTCTACAACACGGTATACACCGTTAGCTCCAATAATGAATAAGAATGAAGGTAATAGCACAAACACATATCCACACATCACACATGCAATGCCACACGCACATTCATTTATTATCTTCAATTACGTTATTCCATTACTAGTTCAACTTGTTTTGTAACACGAGGAGCCTAAAGAACCTCGTCCCTTCCCCCGTTAACACAAGGGTTTTGCATGAAGGTGATCATCACTCGTCCCCCTTTATGTTATTGTCTTCCGGGCAACTCCTCCTACCCTCGAGCGGAGGCAAGTGGTCACGACCCGTTATAATACACTTGGACCATTTAGGTATACATAAGTGGTCATCCTAGTCTGGATTAAGTTGTAAATGCAACAATCATAAGAGCACACACAACCATTACAACCACACAAACTCATAACAGCACGCTAAGTAAGTCCTATGGACTTACCTGTAACACTCGTAACCTATACCACGTCACAGCTTCCCCTTGGGGAAGTAATCAATGCCTGCAATAGCAAGGCACACATTATCACATTCTACAAGAGTTAGGAGACTCATCTCCATAACCACAACCAACCTATGACCCTAATCTAAACCTCGAGATCATAACATGCTCACAAATGCCTAAGGCATATCCTCAACATAAAATAAGTTCCTAAGACACATATCCATCATACAACTCATCATACACATCCTAACTATACTAGCCTAGCCATCAACTAAAGCCAATGCCAAAGGAAAGGAAAGAAGGAATCATACCAACTAGGTATGCCTTGTACACACCAGCGGAAACAAGAGACGCAAGGGCTGAACCAGTGAGGCGTAGGGGCGGCTAGCTCACGGCGCAGGGGAAGCTCACAGACAGGCGCAAGGGCGGCCTGACTTAGGCACAGGGGCGGCTGTTTGTGCAGAAGGTTGGCCTCGACTTCTCTTCGATCCTTTTCTCGACTCTCTTCACTTCACAACAGAAACCTAAGCACCAAGAAGAGCAACCAACATTACCTCACACCCTCAACACATCAGCAACAACACTCAGTATCAAGCTCATGATCAAATCCACAACAAAACTCACTCCAATCTCACACACTAGATCAAGGAAATATCAAAGGAAGATCAAGGAAGAGGAGAGGAAGAGAACAACATACAGAAGGAAAGGGAGCTGAAGAAGATGAGGAAACCTTCATATAGAAGCAATGGGAGGCTTATAAGGGAATCCAGCCGCAAAGCACGGGCCAAAGGTCAATAAAAGCAGCTGCAACCACACAGCCATAGGGGCAGACCTTGTGAGGCGTAGGGGTGGTCAGCCGCATATTCGGCCCTCTTGGTCCGCAGGGGTGGCTGTTTGGGTCAGCTAAGGGCTCAACAAGGCTCCAAGACTCCAAGGGCTAAGGCTCTTACAATTAGTGGGAGAAGCAATGGCTTCCACCCATCTAGAAAGGTAATCAACAACTAGGAAGATGTAGAGGTTCCGAGCGGATGATGGGAATGGTCCCATGAAGTCAACTCCCCATACATCAAAGATCTCAACTTCCTGAATATTGTTAAGTAGCATCTCGTTTCTTCTAGACAAGTTCCCTGTTCTTTGGCATGCATAACAAGAGACAACAAACGCTTGCACATCCTTAAATAATGTAGGCCAAAAGAAACCGGAACGTAATACCTTAGCGCACATTTTGTGAGCGCTAGCATGTCCTCCACAAGGAAGTGAGTGGCAATGCCGTATGACACTAGCAGCTTCATCCTCTGGAATGCATCGTCGAAGCATCCCATCCGGACCTCTCTTAAAGAGTAGAGATTCATTTCAATAGTGATGACGTACATCCTTGAAGAACTTTTTCCTTTGAGCGTATGTCAATCCGGGAGGTACTTCTTGACAAACAAGATAGTTGACAATATCAGCATACCAAGGCTCTCTACCATCAGAAACTTGGCGAAGCCAATGCTCCACCAAATGTGAATGATCATCAAAGAATGAATCATCAATGGACATATTGTCCTTCTCAGTTGACTTCATCTCGCTTGATGTCTCGGTCGTGGTCCGAGATGGTGGACTGAGGTGTTCTTCAGATAAGATCACCTTGCTTGCTCCGGAAACTGTCTCGGTCGAGGTATTAGAACTGGGACCGAAACCTAATGTGCTTTTCTTATCCTGAATCAGTTTATAGAATCTAGCTCCTAGATTTGCTTCCAATGTTTCCAAGCTTCGCACATATGCATCACATAAAATATCTACACCTTCCTCCATCATACTAAAACTCAAAACTTTCTCAAGAGGATCTTTGATAAGGACAGAGCTCATCAATTCTCGAGAATCTTCTTCATCATGGATGTTGAAGATGTCATCTTCCAAAGGCTCTCCCTTCATTGCAGCCAATAGTGCAAACTCCACATGATCGCCACCAATGTTGGGCTTCAACTTGGCGTTCTTACAATCAATGTTGCAACCCGATGTTGCTAGAAATGGTCTTCTGAAAATGATAGGAATGGGATAATTTGTGGGAATGTCCAGCACAACAAAGTCTATAGGTTTGTAGAAATTACCTAGCTTGACGGGAACGTCCTCCAAGATACCAACGAGACGGGTAATGGAGCGATCCGTCATGTATAACGTCATCTTCACGAGATTAAGAATCTCAAGGCTGATCTTCGCACAAAGCGCTAGAGGAATGATGCTCACACTAGCTTCTAGATCACAAAGCGCGTCATACGTCACATCCCCAACTTGGATGAGAATGCAAAACGAACCAGGATCTCTCAACTTAGGTGACATCTTCTATTTCATGATTTGAATAAGCTCCGAAGATCTAGAGGTTATCCGTACTTCTCCAAAATCTTCCAGCTTTCTCTTCCTTGACAAGATCTAGAGGTCATTCCTAGGATAGCATCAATGAAAGGGATGCTAATATTTAGCTTATTCATAAGGTCAAGATACTTACCAAAGTGCTTGTCTAGATGTGCCTGCGCCCTAGACTGAGGGAACGGGAGTGGTGTTTTATAAGCAGGTGGTGGAACATAAACTTCAGTTTTTTCTTTCGTTTTATAGGGCTTCATCTAGGTTGGCACCTCGACCGAGGTGTTCCTCGTCTGATCGTGGTCCGACCGAGGTACTAGATCTGCAGTCTTCAATCCACTGTGTGTTGTGATCACCATGACTTGCCCTTTTGGGTTGTTCTCTGTCCTTCCTGGATGTTTACCAGGATCTCTTGATGCTTCCTTAGCCTTATTGAAAACTTGTTGTTCTAAGGCTTTTTGTGCCTTTGAAAATGAGTTCATAGATGTTTCCATAGCGTTGAGCTTAGAGCCTCCAGCACAACGTCCGACTTTTTGGGTGGCTGGGACGAGCTTGATGACGGCTCCTGGCTTCTCAATGGAGTAGAAGAAGAAGAAGAAGAAAAAGAAGAAGAAGAAGAAGAAGAAGAAGAAGAAGAAGAAGAAGGAGGGTTAAGAGCATTTTCAGCATGAGAATAAGAGTTACCGGGATTTAGTTGATTTGATATCCAATTGTTGTTGAAATTTATATTGTCGTTGTTATTGTTCCGCGGTCCTTGATAGTTTCCTCTCCCCACATATCCAGCATCTTGCTTCTCCTTAGTTTGAGCTAACAAAAGCTCCTTCAATGCCTTGACTTCATTGTTGAGCGTGGTGAGTTGAGCAGCACTTGAATTTGTGTCCTGAAAGCTAACTCGCCTTGCTCCATCTTCAACTCTTCGATGGGAGTACATCTCCATGTGTAAAGCTTGCTTTTCGATAAACTCCCAAGCGTCATCTACCGGTGTATCCATAAAAGCTCCAGGGGAAAGTGATTGGAGTTTGAATTGAGTTTCCTCATCCAACCCCTTGAAGTAAATCTCTAGCAACTCGATCTTTGGAATCCCATGGTGAGGGCAATCCAATAGAAGGTCCTTGAACCTCTCCCATGACTTGAACAAACTTTCTTTATCCTTCATAACAAAAGCAGTGATCTTACCCCTCAATTCAGCGGTCTTTGATGGGGGAAAGAACTTAGTAAGAAACTCCGTAGTCATCTCTTCCCATGTGTTAACTCTTCCAGCTGGAAAGGATTGATACCAAGCTAGCGCCTTGTCTTTCAAAGAGAAGTAGGAAGACCTTAGCTTGTAGTTGTTGTTCTCCACTCTTGATGGTCTCAAAGTCTCCATAAGGATCTCATAGTTTTGAATGTGTTAATGTGGAGATTCTCTTTCCATGCCTCCAATATGACATTGTCGAATCATAGTTAGAACTTGAGGTCGAAGTTTATAATCATGCTCAGCTGGATCTCCTACATTAACTCCTGGATGCCGCACATGCTAATTCGGGTTCATCCTTTGAGCTAGGGTTTGCGGAGCTCCAGCAAAAAGATCACCTCGGTCTACCATGGCCGGCATCCAAGGTGGTGGGTGTATCTCGGCCGGTGCAACTAGGGCTGGATCCTGCCTCGGTCGAGAAATTGGGACCGGTCGAGGTTGAATCTGAGCTCGTAGAGCGGCCATACCAGCTTGAATTTCTTAAGTTCTTGCACAAGTCTCGTCTCTTTCTCTCTGCAGTTCTTCTTTATTGAGGCGAAGTTGTTCCAATGCCTCCTTCAATTCGGCTTCAAGATCTCGATTATCTTGATCGACCATCTTAGCTTCTTTCAATCTTCTTTTGTATGTCTTTTCTACTTCGGGGTCGTAAAGAACGATTTCCTTTCCAGCACGAGTTCTTCCCATAAACCTAAGGAAAGATCCTGAGAAATCACTCAAGTAAAGCAATCAATAGCAATAAGGGCAACAACCCCAAAAGACAACCGAAACCGAACTTGGTCTTGACCAAGTCCCCGGAAACGGCGCCAAAAACTTGTTCGTTCTCAGACATGTGTGTATGGTGAACGATATATATTTAAATTTATAACCTAAAATATAAGCCTGAAACAATATGCGAACCTGCAGTGTACAGATCAATTGTAATAACAGCAAATACTCCATGGTCGAACACAAGGACTATGGTGAAACAAAGATCGGTAATTCAGGTTGTCAATCAAAAACAAGCAACAAAGCAAAGGTATCAAATATGATGTAATAATCAGATAAAGAAAAAAGCAAATTCTAGAGATTAAAGCATCCAGATGTGGTTCCGACTTAAGATCTCAAAGGATAACGTGGACAAAGCTGAGGTTTGCAAAGGGAAGGTGTTTCTAAGGTGGGAATAAATCACCGGGTAAGTCTCACTACTCACTATCCCAAACCAAAGATCCTCTCACCGGTAAGTCTCAAGGTACTAAGGAAGGGAACTATAATCTCAAACAAACACACCACCCAAGGGGATAGAACCAACCTTTACCGGGTATGTCTATAGATAATCAAAGATGGGATGAAGGCACACTCAAACCCTAATAGAGGATAAACCTTTATTACCTAACACTCATGATTTTGAGTATACAAACAAAGGAATCACCGGGTAAGTCTCATCCTAGGCTTGCGTTGAACCAGGAAAGGAATAACAAGGATAGGATTTGGCAAACAGAAACCTCAACTCAGATAAGGATCAGGAAAGGTCTCGCCTCGCTCAATTCATGTTCCATCTCGGTCGAGATGTCCTATGACTGACCGAGGTGTTCGTCGGTTAAGGAAAAGGCTCGAGCTTTCGGGGTCCACTGGGGTAAAGGCTCATTCTTTCATCGTCTTTCCCACAACTTTTAGCCAATCACCCTAGAATCGCACAAAGAACTTAGCCAATAATCATCATGATAACAATAATCAAATATATGAAAAAGAATCAATATTCAAACAGAAAACCTTAACACGAAGATCTCAATAACTCAATCAAACAATCAATCAAACAATCAAACTGTGTTCCTCAATCACAACGAGAAAGACAATCAATCAAATAATCTAAGAAAACCTTACAACTTCCTTCAAAGCCTTCAAATTTATCTTCTTTCCTTCCTTCCTTGGAATATCTTCCAATCTTCCAACTTCCTTCAACTTCCAGCTCTGATACATGCTTCCATCCAGAAAATCCATCCCAATATATAGAGGAATCACTTGCCAAAAATTAAAAGATCTTCAACCAAGAATAAAAGTTCTCGTGGGATGTGGGCCGCTCACCTTGGTTCAGCCCATCACAAAGATCACCTCGGTCGAGGTGATATTGTAGTCATCCGAGATGTGTCTCAGCTACTTGTAAATCTCTCTAATCTGGTCCAAAATCAATCTTCTATCCAACTTCCATGGTTCCTGAGCCTTTCTTGTAGCTCCTCAATGATCCATAATGTAGCTCCAATGACTCCTTAGCGTCCTTAGCTCCATATTGCTCCAAAACGTGCTATTTCCCCTAAAATCACAACGAAATTAGGTGTAGACCTCGATTCTTGCAAAGGTAAACAAAACAACATAATGATCAAAGAATATACATCCATACATGCAGATTTATGAAGATAAAACGTCCAAACCAATCCTAAAATATATACTATAATATATGCGATCATTTACCATTCTGGTTAGATGTGTTATCCCTCGTGCAAATTCAAAAGAACTATCAATCTTTGGAATTGATTCATATGATCATGTCTAGCTTGGATATTAACGTACCTAACATCATCCTCAACCATATGGTCGATACTGTTAACTCTAAGCGAGATATCCCTTTGCCTTATGGAAACCTACTGCCCAAAATCATTGAACATTTTTCAATTGACACATCCACTGAAGATCGACAGGTTACTTCTGGAAAAAATGATGAATCTTGCTTGGAAAGATTAGGGATTGAGAAGACTCTTGCAGGGGCTTGGACATTGAAGGGAAAAGGGGATATTCCACCTCCTTCCCAAGCAGCTCCCTCAACTCCTCCATCAGCTCTAGAAATCAGGTTAGATGGGTGTGAGAAGGAATTGGGTTCTCTGAATCGTGAACTCTCTGATTTTCAGTTTGACACAAAAAGGATAATGGATGCAAATCATGAGATGTTGTCTATTATGCATGCCAAGATTAATGAAATGTATCTTATCAATGCTCTCACTCTTACCACCATGGGAAAAATATTACCTTTGACTGAAGATGCAACTCAACACACCTAGGAAAAGGCCGAAAATGTTCTAATGAATTGCAAACGAAGAGTACGGAACAAATTTATCCTTTATCCTACTCATGTTGAGCCGACCATTCTGACTGTGGAAGAATATGAGGTTGTCAAGGAACGAAGAGCTGAAGAAAAGAGACGATGCTTAACAGTAGAAATGGATGATAGTCACAGGCCTACTTCATTCAAGGCACGACGACAGTTTTATCAAGATGATCAAGACTGAGCATATGATGATTGTGGGCTTACTATTTTAAACTCATTTTTGGTTTTGGAAATACTCTCTTTTGGGCCTGTAATTGATTTCAAAAACTCATGCGCTTTAAATGTTTTTCTCCCTTGTTGAAAGACAAAGGGGGAGAAATAATTTGATTTGAAATTTCGATATTTCTGCTTCTGCATTTAAGTTTGTTTGATATTTACATATGCATTGCTAACTCTAAAATACAGGTACGATATTTGTGTTGTCTTCCATCAAGGGGGAGATTGAAAACTCCACCTTGAGTATATATTTGAATATGTGATGATGGAAGATTTAACACAAATAAGCGGTTTTTATAATAACAAAAATATTGATTGTATGTCTAGTTTACTTGGTTTGTTTTGGTGTTTGTCTAATGTATGCAGGCCTTGGAAAACATTTCAAGGGATAGATGGAGGCCTTGAAATCAGATACAAGGGACAAGCGCAAAGTTTGAAGAAGTTCAACATGGAGGCCTTGAAAGCAATTTCAAGGGACAAGCGCAGAGTATATATTTGAATATGTGATGATGGAAGACTTAACACAAATAAGCGATTTTTATACTAACAAAAATATCGATTGTATGTCTAGTTTGCTTGGTTTGTTTTGGTGTTTGTCTAATGTATGTAGGCCTTGGAAAGCATTTCAAGGAATAGATGGATGCCTTGAAATCAGATACAAGGGACAAGCGTAGAGTTTGAAGAAGTTCAACATGGAGGCCTTGAAAGCCATTTCAAGGGATCAAAAGCTGAAGCCTTGAAACAAGATTCAAAGGACATAACGGCTAGAAGGAAATCAAATCTCTACCAACCAAATCAACCAAGAATCCAGAGAAGATCTTCCAAGAAGATTTGGCTAACAAGATTCGGCGAACAAGAAGATCTTGACCAAGGAGATACGGTCCAACAAAAAGAATCTCGCAACGATCCTCAACAAAAGCGTGAGATTTCTTCTCAACAGATATCGAAGATCTTCATTCAACAAATCTGAAGATCTCAATGATTAAAAGACAAAAATCTTCAACAACGTGAGAAGATTACGGAGACGAAGAATCAACGTGCTTTAAGCAGATGAAGAAGATAAAAAAGATCTACAACGGCTATCTCAACTCAACCAAGAAGTGTTTTGCGTGGAGAAGAAGAAACATCCACAATGGTCATCTTTCCAACGGCTAGAAGACTTCTCCTTCGAAGACTATAAATGAAGATGTCGATTGAAGAAGAAGAACAATAAGCTTACACGGAAATATCCAAAGTCTTCAAACGATCCAAAGCATCTTCATTCGATCCAAGAAGTTTTTCTTTCTCTCTTTACCCAAAAGCTTTATCCCTTAGAGAGAGATAAACTCGAGAGCTCGATTGGCATATCTAAAGAGTATTATACTTTAGTGTGTGTTACTCTACGAAGTAACTAGGTTATTATAGCTAGGTTTAGAGTTGGAACTAGATCGTAGCATTGGCTACAGTGAGAGAAGAAGGGAATTTCTTCTAGGTTGTATCTAAGACTCTTTGAAGCTGATAATAGATAGTTAGATCCTACGGGTATACCCTAGGACGGAGAGTAGGATGTTTAGAGCCGAACTTCGTGAACATATCCTTGTGTCGATCTTTTCAATTCCGCACCATATCATGTTTTATTGTGACTAACTTTGTTTTGCAGGTGTACAAAATCAAGGCCCTTAAAATCACTTTCAAAGCCCTTGAAATAAAGTTGTGTCACAAAGAGCTCATATCGACATCAAGGCCTTTGAAATCAGTTTCAAAGCCTTGAGATAGGTTTTTGTGAAAAGTTTTCATACTCTATTCAAACCCTCTTCTAAAGTATTTATATCCTTTATATTCACCTTACGGTTCTTCAATTAACACTGCTAGGCTCATCCCAACATAACGGCGTATGACATCTCCGACCTTACAATGCCTCATACGGGGCCATCCCATTCGATGCATGGCAACTATTGTTGTACGAGAACTCAACTAATGGGAGGTGATGTGACCATCCCTATCCCCAATCCAATACACAAGCTCACAGCATATCCTCCAGCGTTTGAATGGTCCTCTTTGACTGACCATCTGTCTGATGATGGAACGCATTCGTGAAGTGCAAACTCGTCCCAAGGGCAGTCTAAGTCTGCTGCCAGAACCTCGAAGATAAATCGTCCATCTCGATCTAAGAAGATTGTCCTCGGTACACCATGAAGTCTCACTATCTATCTAGTGAACTCCTCAACCAATTTGCTCACTGGCCACGTTTCCCTAATAGGAAGGAAACGCGCAGTCTTCGTCAATCGATCCACAAAAACCCATATGGCATCAAAACTCATGCTTTGCCTCAACCCTATCATAAAATCCATGGAGATGTGTTCGCTCCAAACGGTGTGTGCAAGCTTTAAATTTATATCCAAGAAATATGCTTAAAACAAGGATGCGAACCCGCAGTTTACGGATCAATTATAGTAAAAGCAACAATTCCGGGGTGTCGATCTCAGGGACTTAGGTGAAACAAAGCAAGTATAGGTAGTCAATGTAACTAATAACCACAAAAGCGATTAAAGCAATCAAAGAGATGATAATAAGGTCAATTAAAAGAAATATGCAAATTCTAGGGATTAAAGCATCTAGTTGTGGTTCCAACTCAAGATCTCAAGATAAGCGGACAAAGCTGAGATCTTGCCAAGGGAAGGTGTTTCTAAGTGGAATAGATCACCGGGTAAGTCTCACTACTCACTAATCCCAAACCAAAAGCTCCTATTACCGAGTAAGTCTCAAGGTACTAAGAAAAGGAACTATAATCTCAAACCAACACACCACCCAAGGGAATAGAATCAACATTTACCGGGTAAGTCTCAGGTTAACTCATAAAGATGGGATGAAGGCACACTCAAACCCCAATAAAGGATAAACCTTTATTACCTACACTTATGATCTTGGGTAAACAAACTAAGGAATCATCGGGTAAGTCTCATCCTAGGCTTGCATTGAACCAGGAAAGGTGTAATAAGAATAGGATTTGGCAAACTCTAACACTTAACTCTCAGTTACGGATCAAAAAAGGTCACCTCGGTCAGTCAAGTTCCACCACGGCCGAGATGTTCATCGACTGAACGAGATGTTCTAGGGTTAAGGGTAAAGACTCGAGCTTTCAGGGTCCTACTGGGATTAAAATTATTCTATCATCGTCTTTCCCACAACTTTCAGCCAATCACCCTAGAATCGCACAAGGAAATTAGCCACTCATCATCATGAAAGCAATAATCAAATATATGAAAAGGGAATGAATATTTGAACACAAAAACCTTAAGAATAAGGTTTCAATAACTGAATCAAATATCAAACAAATCAGCGTTCCTTGGATCACAAATCCAACAAAACAATAAAACCAAAGGGAATCTAAGAAAGTCTTACAAATCCCCTAAAAAGCTATCTTTGAACTATCAATCCTTCCTTGATTGATCTTCAATCTTCTTTCCTTCCTTCAAAGCTTCCAGAAAATCTTCTCTTTGCTGGTTTTTCTCAGCCTCTAAGCATGGTTGAACTTGTAGAAAATCCAACCCTTTATATAGGAGAATTATCTTCCAAAGATAATAATATCTTAAAAAGATAATATCCTAATAAAATATATCCATATCTCTAAAATAGATCTCCTAAATATATGATCTTCCTTCTAGAAATCCAGCCCAAAAATATAAGATCTCTTCCTTCCAAAATTAAAAGATCTCAGCCAAATAAAATATATCTCGCCGCGCCAAGGTATTCGCCTCGGTCGGGACGCTCCTCAAGATCACCTCGGTCGAGGTGACACTGTAGCTGACCGAGGTGAATCTCAGCTGAATGTGAAATCTCTCAAATCTGGTCCAAAGTATATCTTCTTTGTTAATTCCTTGCTCCTTGAGTTCTCTTTTAAGCTCCAGAATGTAGCTCCTATTACTCCTTTGCTTCTTAGCTCCATTTCGATCCAAAATGTGCCGTTTTACCTACGATTACAACGAAACTTGGTGTAGACCTCGATTCCCGTAAAGGTAGATGAAACGACAATATAATCACATAATATATATTCAAACATGCAGATTATTGAAGATAAAACGTCTAAACAAGTCCCAAAATATAGACTATAATACTTGCTATCAAAAAAACCCATACTTGTCCCTTGCTTGTCTCCAAGCAAGTTTCAAATCTTAAGTACAAGATAGAATGGATTATAAGTCATAAAGATCAATGAAAAGTATTTCAAAACATTTTTGGTGGTGTGCTCCACTCATAGATCACTCTAAGAGAATGTTTCATGGCAATTAAAATTAAAATATGATCAAAACATTTTATAAATATAAGAAAGTTGTTCATCTTTGCATAAAATCATAGAATGCATAATAAATCATAATTATCGAAATTAATCATGTATAATCCAGTTTAAACCACCAAGTCAATCAACAAGATCGAGGTCTCAAGGGATTTTCAAGAGAAGGTCAAGAAACGTATGAGGGTGGGATGCATATAGGGAATGAGGTGCTAGAATCTAGAAAAAGGATCTTTACTTCACTTCCTTTGGACTTCAACATCTTCCACCAATAAGCTTTGCTTATTTACTTTACTTGTTGGGATGCATGGACAAAGGTGCACAATAACCGAAGCCTAAAAGATCAGCAATCATCAATTTCTCGAGATGCCTCAAACCCTTGATGCACATACCATGACCCGTTAGAAATATCGCTCTTTCCGACTTTGGCAAGACACAAACACCCGGCTATGTGAATGGTGCCGAGTTACTCATCATAATGATTGACTTCCCCAAACCTATTTGTTTTTTTCTAAACTTCCAGCCAACATCTCAACTTTTCTTTCACTTGCTTTTCACTTGCTTTTCACTTGCTTGCTTCCAAATTCCCGGATAGGTAAAGGGAGGCAAATATATATATGAGGGGCTAAGCATGATCAAGAAGAAGAAGAGAAGAGAATGAATTGTCTTAATCATCCTAGGAAGAAAGTGATAGAACTCATCATGTGGTGTCAACCTTCAAATTCAACATAATTTTGATAAAAATAAAGTATTAAACATGCCAAAATTTCAAACAAAGCATTTAGCAACTTAAACATATCATAAAACCTTTCAAACATATAAAGATTTCAAAGCCAATCTGCAAACAGAATCATCACTGAGGTCATATCCAGAAAGGAAGCACAAAAATCGTTTCGAAAACTGTTTCAGTTAAACCGCCTCGGTCGAGATGTTCTAGGTTAACCGAGGTACTTGACCTCGTTTGGCAAGAGTCATCCCAGTCGAGGTCATAAAATTTTTTTCTTAACCAGTTTTTGACGTTTTTCTCAATCAAATAACATGTATGCATGTATGTAGTCTCAGATAAACACATAGAGCATAAAGAAAATCATAGATAGAAAGTCATAGTCATACAAGCATACATAATGTCAAATAAGATACATCAATACCCAATACTGGGGACACATTGTCGCAATGGGTCAAAATAAGTCTAAAAATAGAGTACTTACTGGACATAAGCTGAACTGCATAATAAATAAAGAAAAGAAATCCCTGCTAGCTCTAATCCTGATCTGCTGGTGGTGGTGGTGGATACGGGACGAAAGGATGTTGGGATGGATCAAAAGGGTAACCCATGGTATGCTGGAATTGTATCTCCATCATCCGGTGCTGGTAGTGTTGGCTCTCCCTCATCTCCAACATATCTACTAACAAGGCGGCGTAAGAGTCAATCATCTGATCCATCAGCTCGTCAATCCGTCGATGAGCTATGGGATCCCTCTGTCTGCGGACTCTACACCTAGAAGGACGTGATGGTGCTACTGCTGCCTCCTCCTCTGTAGCCTCGTCGTCTAAGTCCAAAACTGGCACACTGGGGCCGGTTGTATCTGTCCCTGTCTCCATGGCAGCACCGCCATCATCATCCTCATCCTCCTCCTGCACCAAAGTTGTTGCCGCGTCTCTAGTATCCTCGATGTAAGGTATCCATGCGGTAGACCAATACTGTGGATCGTAGACTGAGAACTGAGCCGACCACATGATACCCTGAGGGGCAGTCTCCTCCCAAGGCATCGCCACGTACGGTGTAGTGAGTCCACGAGGAACTAGAATCCTCCTCGTGATCATCTCCTACAGTCCTAGCGGCTTGGCAGCCGCCACCAGTGTACATGCACTCAGATCTAGATCCATGACTGTCGCTATATGAGTCACCAGGCCGCCACAGTAGATATCTCTCTTCCCCTTAGCCTTGATCGGGTGCAGATCCTCAACTAGGATCGCCCCAAAATCAAGCACTCCCCCAGTCACCATACAGAATAGACTCAGAAGCTCCCCTTGTCTAACCTTCTGGGCATCTCAGTACGCGCCAGAAGGGTCTCACTAAAGATCCGGTGGGCTAGTCGAAAAGCAAGGTGGAAGATAATGCGCTCCCTGGAGTCTCTAGGTCTCCACCTATCAGCATGCTCTACAACATGGGCTATCTGCCCCCAAAACTGTCGAGTCACGGCTCGAGAAGGGAAGTCAGGAACTGTAGGGGTCGGGAAGCCAAAGATGTCTCTCCACTGGTCCATGGGAACTATGTAGTTCCGGTTCAGCAACCGGTACTTGATGTCTCTCTCCTCAGGCAGGTGAGTAACAAAACTCACAAACTCTAATGTGGGCTCGAGGTAGGTTGGAGCTCTAATCTCCATAAACTGCTCCAGCCCTACCATGGAAACCATCCTCCTCAAATCATCAGCTACATGGAGGCAGTCAAAAGTAGAAATATCTAAGAAACGTGGCGCAATCACAAGGCACGCGCATATGCGGTCGAAGTCAGCCTCGTGACGCTCGTGGATCACCGGGATAGAAGGTCGGGAAGAAGAAGAAGGTGAGGATCTACTGGGAGCATCCCTCAGAACTAACTGGCGATCAGAACGAGAACTCTTTTTTTTTTTCTCTGCTGACAAGTCACCTTGGTCGGTCTGACAATCTCAAGAACACCTCGGCCGAGGCACAGGTCGACTAGACCGAGGCGATAAATTGCTCAATTCTAACTCTCTGATTTCCAGTTCTTTTCCCCCAATATCACTACCGATTGTTCCTATGAGGTACTTAAGCCTTTTCCAACACAAATCTATGGCAACCAAAGCCACTAATCTCTGAAATTTGTGAAAATAGAGGAGTTAGGGTTTTCGATTTAATTACCCCAGATTCATTCGATTGGAGGCGTTTTTGTTGCAGTTTCTCGCTTGCAATCTGTTCTTCTAGCCTTTCCTCGCGAGATCGGAGCAAGAATCGTAAAAAACGATCGAGAAACGAAGAAATCGAGATGGATATGCGCCGCGGTCGAGGGAGAGATGGGAGGGAAAGAGAGAGAAATTGTTTTCCCTTTTATACCCCTCGTTGTTCGCCCAAAAACGTGCGTGCAAATAAGCTTTATATTTATAAAAATAGAATAAAAGCAAGCGAACCCGCAGTGTACGGATCGGCGTAGATCAGCAAGTATTCCAGAGTATCGAACACAGGGATTTGGTGAAACAAAATCCAATCTCAATTGTCAAGCAAGTAAAAGATGTAAAGCTTTGCAAATATTGGGAAAACATCAACCCTAAAGATCCAGGTATCTAATTATGGCGATCGATTCAAGATATACTAAGGAATTAAGGACAAATTCAAGAGCTGCAAAAGTATACTAAAGTAAGGTAATGTACGGTGAAGTTCCAAAACCTTATATGATTCACCCTAAGACACTCTTTATAAAGGTTGTTGAGGTTGCTGTATAGAAAGGATCTAAGGACAAGAATTAATCTCAAATACCCAAACTTGTAACACAAGGATCAAGATAAACTCAAACGGTTAAGGTTGTGACACTCGAAACCGAAATAGAGGATGTTGAGTCTCACTACTACCTAGAAAAAGCAAGCCAAGACTAAGTTAAAGCAAATCTTTAACTTTGGATTAAAGTAAAAGCAAGGTTCGTAAACTGAGGTAAATCACGGTCAGATCTTGAGAACCACGACCGTGAAAATCTAAGAACAAGCCATGATTTAGGTTCGTCAACGAGATCTCTCTAACTCTCAGGGTCCAATCTGTTTACGATCGATCTATCATCATCTAAGCCACAACTATTAACCCTTCACCTTAGAATTGCTAAAGGGTTTTAGCCAATAATCATTGTCATGATATTAATATTCAATTTAAAGAGAATGAAAGATGAAAACCCTCGAATACTCAATAAAATTTCAAAACCAATTCTCAAATCCGAAACACAAGAAGCAATGTTTAATGGATTCAGAATGTATAACACAAAACCTCACAAGGATCTAAGGTAAGTATGAAGAACAGGTTGTCAATCCATCTTCAATATCAAAACCTAAGAAAAAGGCAAAACCTTTGCGTTTCCGCAACCTTTGGAGATCTCCGATCAACCCTAGGTGAAGTCCTTGCGGAATGTATGTGGCGTCTATGCGAGCTCCAAGCGGGGGTCCCTAAAAACTCTCTTTTCCGGCCTTTTTATTAGACGGGAAATAATTGCCGTCAAGGCCCATTGCGTAAATGACGTGGCAAATAATTATACGTCAAAAGATCACCTAAATCACGGTCTCAGGGCTTTCCACGACCGTGGTTTAGAGCGTGGAAAAGGATTATGGTGTCTTGTGACTTCCACGACCGTAATTTAGGCCGTGTAACCTACTGGAGTGCTCCACGCTCATGATGCCAAGATCCACGGCCGTGGTTTAGAGCATAAACTTCTCTACGGCCGTAATTCAAGGCGTGGAAGTGCATATTGCTTGTAGTTTCCTTTGTGTCGTGACATTCTTCATCCTAGCTCCTTCCTTAGCTTCCTTGATGTGTCTCCTAATCCTCGAACATGATCGATTACTCCCTTTTCTCTCTCAATTGCTCCAATTAGCTCTTATTTACCTATAATCAACACAAAGTTAGTGTAGACTTCCATATCGACAAAATAGATGAACAAGCTAGCATTTGCTTCTAAACTTTATCCATGTACACAATAATGAGGGAAAAACAACCAAAATAAGTGCCTAGAATATCGCAATATTTCATGCTAACACTCGCCGATTCTGCTGTCACCTCGATCGAGGTGGTCCCGACTGGACCGAGGTGTGTGGACCGAGGTGGATCTTTGTCAGCCTTAGTCGCCTCGGTTACTCAACATTCATCTCGGTCGAGGTGCTGTGACAGCAACCAAGATGTGTCTCAGCAAACTCCGTCTTCTCAATTTCTCGAACTTCTGTCCTTCCAATGTTGCTCCTAAGTTGTAATCCTTCCATAGAAAGTACCTGGTTTTTGTCTAAGACGCCAAAAACAAAGCAAAGCAAAGAAAAAGCAAACTATCTAAAGCTAGACTAGAAAAAAGGGAAAAAGAAAGCAATACCTTGGGTTGCCTCCCAAGAAGCGCTTGATTTAAGGTTGCTAGCTGGACCGTACGACATCCCTAAACAATGTATAGCGGTGCAATCTCCTCAACTTGGACTTCCAGTTGGTATTTCTTAAGTCTATGACCATTAACGTTGAAGCTTCCACTTGTTTCTCCCTAGATCTCAACTGCACCATAAGGGAAAACATGTTTCACAACGTAAGATCCTGTCCATCTAAATTTCAACTTACCTGGAAAGAGCCGAAGGCGGGAGTTGAAGAGTAGAACTAAATCTCCTTCTTTGAACTCCTTAGGAATGATACGCTTGTCATGCCATTTCTTTGTCCTTTCCTTTTAGATCTTGGCATTCTCATAAGCGTTCAAACGCAGCTCCTCCAGCTCATTGATGTCCAATAGCCGCTTCTCACCGGCTTCCTTGATGTCGAAATTCAACCATTTGATTGCCCAATACGCCTTGTGTTCCAATTCGACGGGCAGATGGCAAGACTTCCCATATACCAAATTATAAGGGGTGGGGGAGGCAATGGCTTCCACCCATCTAGAGACGTAATCGACAGCTAGGAGAATGTAGAGGTTTCCTTCGGATGATAGGAAAGGTCCCATGAAATCAACTCCCCATACATCAAAAATCTCAACTTCCTGGATGTTGTTGAGTGGCATCTCGTTCCTCCTAGATAAGTTCCATGTTTTTTGTCATGCATCACAAGAAACAACAAACGTTTGCACATCCTTAAATAATGTAGGCCAAAAGAAACCGGAACGTAATACCTTAGCGTACGTTTTGTGAGTGCTAGCGTGTCCTCCACAAGGAAGCGAGTGGCAATGCTGTATGACACTAGTAACTTCATCTTCCGGAATGCATCTTCGAAGCATCCCGTCCGGACCTCTCTTAAACAGTAGAGGTACATCCCAATAGTAGTGGCGTACATCTTTAAACAATTTCTTCCTTTGAGCGTACGTCAATCCGGGTGGTATTCTTGGCAAACAAGATAATTAACAATGTCAGCATACCAAGGTTCTTTATTATCAGAAGCTTGGTGGAGAAACTGTTCCACCAAATGTGAATGAGTTTCAGAAAAGGGGGCAAGAAGTTTGTTATTCTCAGTTGAAGGCATCTCGCTTTCTGTCTCGGTCGGTGCCCGAGGTGGGTGACCGAGGTGTTCTTCAGATAAGAACACCTTGGTTGGTCCAGAAAGTGCCTCGGTCGAGGTATTGGAACTGGGACCGAAACTGAAGATTCTCTTCTCCTGGATTAATTTTTCAATCCACATTGTAACCCGAAGTTGCTAGAAATGGCCTCCCAAGAATGATAGGAACGGGATAATCTGCGGGTATATCAAGCACAACAAAGTCTATAGGTAAATAGAAGTTACCTAGCTTAACCGGAACATCTTCCAAAATGCCCACGGGATGGGTAATGCAGCGGTCCGCCATGTATAATCTTATCTTCACCGGCTTGGGCTCTCCAAGTCCGATCTTCACACATAGCTCCAGTGGGATGATGCACACGCTGGCTCCTAGATCACGCAATGCCTCACAAGTTACATCCCTAACTTGAATGGGAATGCAAAATGAGCCGGGATCTCTCAACTTTGGTGGGATCTTCTCCTTCATGATTTGAATGAGCTCCGAGGATTTAGATGTCATCCTTACTTCACCAAAATCTTCCAGCTTCCTCTTCCTTGATAGAATCTCTTTTAAGAACTTCCCATAGGTGGGCATCCCTAGAATAGCATCAAGGAAAGGGATGTTAATATGTAACTTATTCATCAAGTCAAGGAACTTACCAAAGTGCTTGTCTAGATGTGCTCTAGCCCTTGACTGGGGGAATGGAAGTGGTGGTTTATATGCAGGAGGTGGGACATAAACTTCAGATTTGTCCGTCGCCTTCTGGGACTCCACCTCAGATGATACCTCGACCGAAGTGTTCTTCGTCTATACCTGGACTGAGGTGTTCTTCGTCTGTACTGGCATCGACCGAGGCACTAGATCTGCAGTTTTCAGTCCACTCCTCGTCGTTATTGTCATGATCTATCCTTTTGGGTTGCTCTCTGTCCTTGATGGGAGCTTCCCTGGATCTCTTGGCGCTTCATTCGCCTTATTAAAGAATTGTTTCTCTAAGGCTTTTTTTGCCTTTGAAAATGAAGTCATGGACGTCTCCATAGCGTTGAGTTTGATCAAGATGGCCTCCAGCACTGCATCTTTCTTCTCTGGCTGGCACGAACTTGATCCAGGCTCCTGACTCTTCAATGGAGTAGAAGAAGAAGAAGAACAAGAAGAGGGATTAAAAGAATTATTAGAATTGGAATTAGAGTAAGGGTTACCCGAATTTTGATTGTTAGATCTCCAATTGTTGGTGTTGGAGCCTCTATTGTTGTTGTAGTTATTGTTCCGGGAACCATGATTGTTGTTCCTTGACCCTTGATATCCTCCCTCCTCCTTCTTGGTGTGAGTAACCAAAAGGTCCTTCAATTGCTTCACATCATTTTTGAGGGAGATGAGTTGATTGTCATTTGATGGAGCTTACTGGAAATTAACCCTCTTAACTCCATTTTCAGCTCCTTGGTGGGAGTATTTCTCCATGTGCAAAGCTTGTTTCTCAATGAACTCCCAAGATTCATCAATCAGCATGTCCATGAATGTGCCGGTGGATAGTAGTTGAAGATTGAATTGGGTAGCTCCATCCAATCCCTTGAAGTATATCTCCAACAACTCTATCTTTGGAATCCCATGATGTGGGCAATCCATGAGAACATCCTTAAATCTCTCCCATGACATGGACAAACTTTCCTTGTCCTTCATAATGAATGCATTGATCTTCCCTCTCATTTTAGCGATTTTGGAGGGGGGAAAGAACTTTGTTAAGAACTCTGTCGTCATCTCCTCCCAAGTGTTGATCTTTCCGGGAGGAAGAGAATTATACCAAGTAAGCGCCCTGTCCTTCAAAGAAAAGTAAAAAGGCCTTATCTTGTAATTATTATTTTTCAGCCTTGAAGGTCTCAAGGTCTCCATCAAAATCTCGTAGTTTTGCAAATGTTGATGTGGAGACTCCTTCTCTATACCTCCAAACTGGCATTGGCGGATCATGGAAAGAACTTCTGGTCGAAGTTCATAATCATGCTCCGCTGGATCTCCTAGGTTGACTCCTGGACGCCTCACTTGCTGGTTTGGGTCCATCCTCTGTCCTAGGGTTTGTGGAATACCTGCAAAAAGAACATCTCGGGCAGGCATCCGAGGTGGAAGTATCTCGGCCGCGGCAACTGGAGTGGGGTCCTGCCTCGGTCGAGGGTCTGGTCGATGCAGAATCTGGGCTCGTAGCTCAGCCATATCTGCTTCAATCTCTGCAGTTCTGGTGCACGTTTGCTCCCTCTCGCGCTGCAGTTCTTCCCCATTGAGGCGCAGCTGTTCCATCGCCTCCTTCAATTCGGCCTCAAGATCACGATTGTCTTGGTTGGCCATTTTCGCTTCTTTCAAGCGTCTTTTGTATGTCTTTTCTGGTTCGGAATCGTAAGGAACGATTCCCTTCCCAGCACGGGTTCTTCGCATAAACCTAAGAAAAAGAACCTGCGAAAGTCACTCAAGTAGAGTGGTTAGTAGCAATAGGGGCAATCGCCCCGAAAGACTATCGCAACCGGCTCGGTCTAGACCAAGTCCCCGGCAACGGCGCCAAAAACTTGTTCGCTCCAAATGGTGTGTGCAAGCTTTAAATTTATATCCCAAGAAATATGCTTAAAACAAGGATGCGAGCCCGCAGTATACGGATCAATTATAGTAAAAGCATGAATTCCGGGGTGTCGATTTCAAGGACTTAGGTGAAACAAAGCAAGTATAGGTAGTCAATGTAACTAATAACCACAAAAGCGATTAAAGCAATCAAAGAGATGATAATAAGGTCAATTAAAGGAAATATGCAAATTCTAGGGATTAAGGCATCTAGTTGTGGTTCCAACTCAAGATCTCAAGATAAGCGGACAAAGCTGAGATCTTGCCAAGGGAAGGTGTTTCTAAGTGGAATAGATCACCGGGTAAGTCTCACCACTCACTAATCCCAAATCAAAAGCTCCTATTACCGGGTAAGTCTCAAGGTACTAAGAAAATGAACTATAATCTCAAACCAACACACCACCCAAGGGAATAGAATCAACCTTTACCGGGTAAGTCTCAGGCTAACTCACAAAGATGGGATGAAGGCACACTCAAACCCCAATAAAGGATAAACCTTGATTACCTACACTTATGATCTTGGGTAAACAAACTAAGGAATCACTGGGTAAGTCTCATCCTTGGCTTGCATTGAACCAGAAAAAAGGTGTAATAAGAATAGGATTTGGCAAACTCTAACACTTAACTCTCAGTTACGGATCAGAAAAGGTCACCTTGGTCAGTCAAGTTTCACCCCGGCCGAGATGTTCATCGACTGAACGAGATGTTCTAGGGTTAAGGGTAAAGACTCGAGCTTTCAGGGTCCTACTAGGATTATGATTATTCTATCATCGTCTTTCCCACAACTTTCAGCCAATCACCCTAGAATCGCACAAGGAAATTAGCCACTCATTATCATGAAAGTAATAATCAAATATATGGGGAAAGAATGAATATTTGAATACAAAAACCTTAAGAACAAGGCTTCAATAACTGAATCAAATATCAAACAAATCAGCGCTCCTTGGATCACAAATCCAACAAGACAATGAAAACAAAGAAATCTAAGAAAGTCTTACAAATCTCCTCAAAAGCTATCACAAGCTATGAACTTCCTTCCTTCAATCTTCCTTCAAACTTCCAAAAATCCTTCCTAACTACAGCTTCTTCAATCTCCAAGTATGCGACGATCCAAAGATGGCTGAATTCTGGAAAATTCAACCCTTTATATAGGAGAATTATCTTCCAAAGATAATAATATCTTACAAAGATAATATTCTAATAAAATATATCCATATCTCTAAAATAGATCTCCCAAATATATGATCTTCCTTCCAGAAATCTAGCCTAAAAATATAAGATATCTCCTTCCAAAAATAAAAGATCTCAGCCAATATAAAATATATCTCGCCGCGTCAGGGTGTTTGCCTCAGTCGGGACGCTCTTCAAGATCACCTCGGTCGAGGTGACACTGTAGCTGACCGAGGTGAATCTCAGCTGAATGTGAAATCTCTAAAATCTGGTCCAAAGTATATCTTCTTTGTTAATTCCTTGCTCCTTGAGTTCTCTTTTAAGCTCCAGAATGTAGCTCCTATGACTCCTTTGCTTCTTAGCTCCAATTCGATCCAAAATGTGCCGTTTTACCTACGATTACAATGAAACTTGGTGTAGACCTCGATTTCCGTAAAGGTAGATGAAACGACAATATAATCACATAATATACATTCAAACATGCATATTATTGAAGATAAAACGTCTAAACAAGTCCCAAATAATAGACTATAATACATGCTATCAAGATGTCCTTCCACTTCCAATGCGGTACTGGCAGTGGATGAAGCTCTCGCCCTGGTCTACAATGCTCTATCTTGACCTGTTGATATGTCGCACACTGAGCCACAAATCTGGCTACAACGGGCTTCAGCCCTCCCACCAATATGAACGTCACACATCCTGATACATCTTACTCGCACCTGGGTGCACTGAGTAAGGTATGGAGTGAGCCTCTTGTAAAATCCTTTATCTCAGATCCACATCTGCAGGTACGCAGACGCGATCACTGTGTCTCATCACTCCATCTTCTCCTATGGAGAACTGTGGGGCCTCACCATGAGACATCCAATCTCGTACCCTCATCAGGGTCGGGCAGGTCCCCTACTTCTGTTGGATCTCCCCCAACAAATCAGGTAGAACCTCTAAGGTACTTAACTTGGCATCTTCATCAGCAAACTGGATGTCCATCTCTAGCCAAGCTAGATCCCTCTGCAACTGTGGCTGAATTGTCAATCTTGCAATCGCCTTCTCTCGAGGCGTCTTCCTGCTTAGGGCGTCGGCGACAACGTTCACCTTCCCTGGATGATACAGAATCTCAAGGTCAAAGTCCTTGATCCGCTCAAGCCATGAACACTGGCGGTTATTCAATTCCCGCTGTGTGAAAATATACTTCAGACTCTTATGGTATGTGAAGATTTGGCACGTAGCGCCATACAAGCAATGTTCTAGATCTTCAACGCAAGAACTACCGTTGCCAACTCCAGATCATGAGTCGGGTAGTTCTCCTCATATGTCTTCATATGTCTAGACTCATAAACAATCACACAACCCGTGTACCTTATGGAAGTGGAATCGGTCACACAACCCGTGTACCTTATGGGAGTGGTGTTGTTCCCTCTGAGCCTGTGTACCATATGTCTAGACGCATGTACCATATGTCTTCATATGTCTAGACGCATGTGACACGAGGGCGAATACATCCTCGCCTCTGAGCTTGCTAGCCATCTGGAGTGGAATCGGTCACACAACCCGTGTACCTTACGGGAGTGGTGTTGTGCCCTCCCCGTATACTAGGTCTGGCGTGACTCAAGAGAACCTCTCATACTCCACGGCGGGATGAAAAGGAAAGGTTATCATAGCCACGCATACGGGGCAGCCATATAAAACATAGGTCGGTATAAACGACATCTCATGCTATCATAACAACACAATAAATACACACCACTCATGCAAACACCCAAATATAAGTATGGCAGCTAAGTAAGTCCAACGGACTTACCTCAACCTCGTACACAACTCAACCACAACAATTTCCAATCCTGAAAGAGAGGCACTGTCTTATAACAAGGCATAAAGATATATCAAGCTCTATTCATCAAAGGGGTCACACCTAGACCCAAAGGGATCCATGAGAATCATACTCAACCTTACAACCTCAAACAATATCAACCTAAGTCCTTAAAGCCGTACAAGGCATATACCGATCATAACCTCAACCAAATACATCCTCACACATCTAGCATGATCCTATACACTCATACTATATAAGGAGGGAACAAAGGCGTCCTAAGTAAAGCCTAGAAGCAACACACACCACTTCAGCTCCTTCTTCACTCCTTTCTTCGATTCCTTTACTCCTTCTTCGTCCAACACATATACACACAGAAACATACATATATATACATCAACATAAGCCAATCAAGGCTGGAACAAGATCCAAACCTAAGGATCTAAGCTAAGATAAGGAAAGAGATGAAAAGATAAAGAGAAAGGGAAGGAAAGAAGAAAAGCCATGGAAGCTTACCAAATCAAGCTCTCCAGGAGAATAGCACACCACCATCTACACCTCAAGCTGGCTCATAAGGCTCAGCAACATCATCAACCATAACTCACAAGCAAGGCCAAGCACATGGCTCACAAACTCACAAAAACTCAAGGAAGAGATAAACAAAGGTGATCCAAGGAGAAGAGAAGGGGAAGATGTACGTGGGAGAGAGAGATGGGGCTGAAGATACCTAACCCTCATCAGCAGGAAAGAAGAAGAAGCTTATAAAGGATAGAGGGGTCAAAAGCAAAGCTCGGGTCAACGAAGATGGCTGCAGCACACCAAAATCCGCAGGGGCGGACCTGTGAGCCGCAGGGGCGGACCAGGCTAGGCGCCCTCTGGGTCACGCAGGGGCGGCTCAGGCTTAATCCTGGCCCTCTGCACGCTCTCTCAGCAACTCAGCAACTAGGCTCTTACATCTCATCCCTCTAAAAACAAGTTTCGTCCCGAAACCTGCAGAATCCCAAAGTCATCTCGGACCCATAAGCCGAGGTATAACTCTTACTCTCACTATCGGAGGTATCACATCTCCGTTCAACAGATCACATCCTATAACAATCTATAACCTCGAACATCAACATGAAGGAATCATCAACTCTAGAAGACATGGCTATAACGCTACCCAAAGGCGTAGAGGAATCACATCTCTCGCCAT
This sequence comes from Fagopyrum homotropicum, assembly GCA_033239125.1. Lineage (NCBI taxonomy): Eukaryota > Viridiplantae > Streptophyta > Magnoliopsida > Caryophyllales > Polygonaceae > Fagopyrum > Fagopyrum homotropicum. The sequence continues at coordinate 87,098,225 of BSWB01000005.1, read as the reverse complement.
ACCACATCATAAGGCATAGAGGAAGCACATCTCTAGCCAAAACATAACACAGACATAAAGGAAATACGTCTCTAGCCAAACCATAAACATACTCATAACATCGCATGGAGGGATAACATCTCCACTGAAATTATGTCCATCAAGATAGCATGGAGGAAAGAACCATCTCCAGCTGAATCCTAATCATACTCAAATATATAGCATGGGGGAAAGAACCATCTCTAGCTACAAATATATATAAAAAAAATAAACTCAGGTAGCATGGAGGAAATAATCATCTCCAGCTATAACATACATCACGCTAGCACATCAAGATCTACTAAGATCATACATCACAGTATAGCTAGCATGGAATGAACACATCAAGGCATATAAGCATATAAGCACAACAGGCATCAAGATAGCACTAAGATCTACTCGTACTCCCACAAATGGGTCTGTCCCAACATATACTCTGGATAATTCCTCATGATACTATCCTCCGTTTCTCACATAGCCTCTTTAGGTCTTCATCTCGACCATCATATCCTCAATATGGAAATGTCTTTCGAATGCAAGTGTTTATATCTCATTCCAAGAATGTAATCAGATGCTCAACAAAGATGTGGTTCGACTTAACCACCAGATCATTATAACTCACAAAGTGTCTTCATCCTGGTATATACTTCCTCAGTTGAGACACTAGAAACACTGGGTGAACATTCTCTAACTTCATAGGCAAAGCTAAACATCATGCTACCTTCACAAAACTGATCAAGATCTCAAGTAAACCGACATATTGGAAACTTAGTTTCCTTTCCATATTAACACGTCTAATGTCTCACAGCTGAGATACCTCCAGCCGGACATGAACTCTCGCTTAAACTTTAGAGGTTAACACCTCTTGTCTACACATAATATCTAGCGACTCTGAACAACCAACATTCTTCCTATAATCAGCGTTACTTGAACTATAGAATCCTGAATCTGGTCAGGTGTTATTCCATTACTACTGCTAGGCTCTTCCCAGCATAAAGGTGTATGGCATCTACGTCCATACAATGCCTCATATGGGCATCCCATAAGATAAACGTCAATCACTGTTATATAATAGCTCGATAATGGGAGGTAATATAACCATCCACGTTTCTAATTCAACTTACAACTTATACTAGACCCTTAAGATCTAGATGATCCTTTATAACTAACCATATGTGAGAGGTAGAGTGTGGTCCTGAAGTATAGACTCATTTCCCCAAAGCAGTCTATATTTGCTGCCCAAAACCTCAATGTAAAAACATCCATCTCGATCAGAAATGACCGTTCTCGGTATACCATGGAATCTCACTACATGTCTAGTGTACTCCACAGTCAATTCATTCACTGGCCACGTCCTTCAGATAGGAATGGAACGTGCCGGTTTCATTAATCTGTTACCAACAATCCAGATAACATCAATCTTCTACTGGGTCACAGTCCCATAACAGGGTCCATAGAGATGTCCTCCCAATTCTACTATTGCACTGTAGTGGATGGGGCTTATCTCTAGATCAGGAACGCTCTATCTGGACCTGTTGACAGGTCACACACTATATCATAATTCTGGTCACATCGGCTTCAACCTTCTACATCCATATAATTGTCTCATCTCATGGTATATCTGACTTGTACATGGACGTACTAAAGGAGATGTACAATAATCGTATTGTAAGACTCTCTGTCTCTACTCTGCATCAGCAGGTACAAAAAAAACATTCTTGACGCTTCATAACTCCATCTACTCCAATGGAGAACTGTGGTGCCTCATTATGAGACATTCTCTCTTAATCTTCATCAAGGTCGGGTAGGTCCCCTACTTCTGTTGGATCTCATCCAACAGACCACGTAGAACCTCTCAAGCATATAGATGACATCCTTATAGGGAGACTATAAATCTCACTCTAGCCAAGCTAGATCTTCCTGAAGCTGAGGCTGAACTATCCGTCTCGCAATAATCTTCTCCTGGAGTGTCTTTCCATTCAAGTTGTCAGTGGCAACGTTCAACTTCTCTGAATGATAGGGAATCTCCAATTACAGTCTTGATCAATTCGAGACCTCAACGCTAGTAGTTCCTCAACTTCCACAACGTAAAAACGTTCCTCAGACTCCTATGGTTTGTGGAAACCTGACATGAAATACCACCCATCTATTATCTTTAATTATAGAGGGGGAAACTTCTACTACTAACTCTAATTCATGAGTCAGGTAGTTCTCCTCACACAGCTTCAGTTGTAGACACACATATCCATAACTTCATTCCTTTGTATTAACACACGTCTCAACTTAGCTGGGATGTATCACCGTAATTTACGGGATCCCTTAAATCTTCTGACTACAACAGAATGGGAGAAGAGGTCAGATGTCTCCTTAACTCTTAAAAACTTAGACATACTACTCAAATCTCATAGTTATGGGGGTCTTCTCAAAAGACTCGCAACTGAAAATGCAATCATATAAAATCCTTCCTCAAAGCATTAGCAGCAATCGGCTAAGCCGAGAAATTTACGCATTCCTTAATGTGCATTAGTATCTTCCTGTTACATCATACTTACTTCTCGTCAGGTCTATCATGATCCCACTGGCGGAGACAACATGGCCTAAAAAGGCTACCACTGGCATCTCAACTTACACTTAGAGAGCATAGCATACAACCCTCCATCTCTCGAAAACTACAGAACGGTCCTCAGGCAATCGGTCTGCTATTCTCTACGATAAGAGTATACCGACATGTCATCAATAAAGTCCACCACCAACTGATCACAGAAGTTGATGAAGATATTGTTCATCAACTCCATAAAGACTACTAAGACATTCGTCCATCCAAATGACATCACTACAACTCGTAGTGTCCATAACGGGTATGGGATACTATCTCATACACATGCTGCTCTATCATCCATGACTAGGGATATCTTTAACGCAAAGGAATTCTGAAAACATAATTGCTTCTTGAAGCTAACTCATCGGGTCGTTATTACGGAACCTAGAACCCATTAGGGTAAAAGAAGCCCGTCTTGATCGACTCTTCAAGTTATCATTTACAATATCTCAACAAGCACTACATAGTATGGGCCTGCTCGTTCAATCTCGTATCATACTTCAACTCGATAACACTGTCCACACTCCACTGAGGTGACAACTAGACGATTCAGTAACATGTCTATAAACTCATAAGCCACTGAAATATCTTCCAACGTGGAACTTCCTTCTTCATGGCGTAACATCAGAAAACATCACCTCTTGTGTTGTCGTCTGCACTGCTCATATGGCACTAATAACAAAACTCATCTCTCCAAAGGTCATAGCCTCGGAAAACCTCTATCAAATCGATCTCAGTAGAAACTGTAACAACCTTCCAATTGATATCTAACATGACATGATATCTATTCGTCCACACCATACACATAATGACTTCCTCATGCACTTACGGCATGACAAAGAAGTCTACAAACCACTCACAAGTCCCAAAACAAGGGGACCAACATATATCTCGCGGGTACCTCAGACCCCTAACTGGTACTCCAGTAAAGGAAAGTCCACCTTCTACTATATACCAAAAGTCAACCATTAACGCATGCATCGAAAGACAAGAAGTGCATAACACTCACAACAAGCAAAACTCCACCAGGTAAATCATTAATGAGAATGGTACCTGTAACAGTTAACACCCGTAGCTCCACTACATATCATCACTTAATCTCAGATTTATGCTCCTCAGGTATCACTAAGGTCCTTACTATAGCCTCCACTTCCACTCTTTCTACACCGGGAAGAGGAAGGTCTTGCTAGGAAGAAACATTACCATGCTGACAGAAAGGGGCCTAATGGCCTAGTTCACCACAGGTGAAACAAGCTATCGGTGCCAAAGGGCACTCAGAACGCAATTGATCTAGATAGCCACAATCGAACCTAATCGTCCCATCTTTGCAACCTGTGCAACTGAAGGGTAACTCGACCTTCGTCGTCCACCTTGAATGATCTCATTCCGAGAGGGAACTTATAAAGGCAACGCCTTGCCTTGTCGACAAATATTCGCTCTATGCCCTGCTTTACCACACGTAAAGCATATTATGGGCGCCTTTGGGAACACAGCTCGCCGGTGTCCCAACTTCCCGCAATTAAAACACTGTAGTTCCTTGCCAGTCATCTTCATGGCCAAAGGATCACTAGATTGTCCTGATATCGGACTTGGTTAACCATTCATCATCTTTGCTTCTCCACTAACTGATTCAATCCATTGCTTCTTCTCTGATCCAGAAGCTTCAGTTGATCTCACAGATATTGGTAAATCTGGTGTAGGTCTACCCGCTATCACCGCCTCATATACTTGCTGTATAAAATCTTGAAACTCGGATCTACTCATGGAGACAGGATCAATCTCTTCAAACTCGTTCTCTGCCATAGGCGAAACAATAGCGAAAACTGGTCCCTGACTTATCACCACTGGAGGAAGAAGGGGTGTACTCCTACCTCGTCCCACTACAGATTCTGCTCTAGTCTGAGCCATCTGTAGGATATACGCACCTAATCTTATAGGGCTATATATATGCCATATGTATCGAGATATATATATGTATAACACATCCACATAATCCATAATACATACAGATGTATAAACATATCTACGCTGCAAAGATCCATGGCAGAGGTGATGACTCCTCGTACATATAACCCAAAACCACACTTAAAACCAAAAACGTTTTAAAACGTCAGACCCCATCTGGGTTCTGTTTATTTTACCTATCAGACCTTATTGCAGGCAACAAGTGTCATTGTTGTCAACCTGACCTCTGATACCAACTCTGTAACACCCCAAATCCGCGGGACTCGGGATGCCACATTGGGTTAGGATCTCACAATGGATCCTGACCCTAGCCTGACAACAAGTTCACTGGACCTTACAACATGGCACTGACAGATATAAAACAAATACATAAAACTGTATAAATAGTACAACTCAAAGGTAAAGACAGCATAGCAGAGTATAAACAACATCCTCACAAAGGAGGGAAAAACAAAACATCATCCTCACACAGGAGGGAAAAGGTAAACATCCCAAACCAACCACCTAATGTACGAGAGTCCTCAGCCTATCACCCTGCCAGATCACTCAGCAGCGTCTAACTTGTACACATCTACAACACGGTATGAAACCGTTAGCTAACCATACATATATATATAAGGTAATGCATAAGCACATACACAATCAAGAAAGATAAACACACCAGCATTCCATCACACATTTACCCATTTTATCATCTTTACATAATGGTCATTCACTCAATCGTGTATATATATATCCATAGATGAAATATGTGACACGAGGGCGAATACATCCTCGCCTCTGAGCCTGCTAGCCATTTGGAGTGGAATCGGTCACACAACCCGTGTACCTTATGGGAGTGGTGTTGTGCCCTCCCCGTATACCAGGTCTGGCCTGACTCAAGAGAACCTCTCAGACTCCACGGCGGGATGAAAGGGAAAGGTTATCATAGCCACGCATACGGGGAAACCATGTAAAACATAGGTCGGTATAAACGACATCTCATGCTATCATAGCAACACAATAAACACACACCACTCATGCAAACACCCAAATATAAGTATGGCAGCTAAGTAAGTCCTACGGACTTACCTCAACCTCGTACACAACTCAACCACAACAATTTCCAATCCTGAAAGAGAGGCACTGTCTAATAACAAGGCATAAATATATATCAACCTCTATTCATCAAAGGGGTTACACCTAGACCCAAAGGGATCCATGAGAATCATACTCAACCTTACAACCTCAAACAATATCAACCTAAGTCCTTAAAGCCGTACAAGGCATACACCGATCATAACTTCAACCCAAAACATCCTCACACATCTAGCATGATCCTATACACTCATACTATGTAAGGAGGGAACAAAGGCATCCTAAGGAAAGCCTAGAAGCAACACACACCACTTCAGCTCCTTCTTCACTCCTTTCTTCGATTCCTTTACTCCTTCTTCGTCCAACACATATACACACAGAAACATACATATATATACATCAACATAAGCCAATCAAGGCTGGAACAAGATCCAAACCTCTAAGGATCTAAGCTAAGATAAGGAAAGATATGAAAAGATAAAGAGAAAGGGAAGGAAAGAAGAAAAGCCATGGAAGCTTACCAAATCAAGCTGTCCAGGAGAACAACACACCACCATCTACACCTCAAGCTGGCTCATAAGGCTCAGCAACATCATCAACCATAACTCACAAGCAAGGCCAAGCACATGACTCACAAACTCACAAAAACTGAAGGAAGAGATCAACAAAGGTGATCCAAGGAGAAGAGAAGGAGAAGATGTACGTGGGAGAGAGAGATGGGGCTGAAGATACCTAACCCTCATCAGCAGGAAAGAAGGAGAAGCTTATAAAGGATAGAGGGGTCAAAAGCAAAGCTTGGGTCAACGAAGACGGCTGCAGCACACCAAAATCCGCAGGGGCGGACCTGTGAGCCGTAGAGGCGGACCAGGCTAGGCGCAGGGGCGCTCTCTGGGTCACGCAGGGGCGGCTCAGGCTTAATCCTGGCCCTCTGCACGCTCTCTCAACAACTCAGCAACTAGGCTCTTACATATCTTGGATGCATCATTGTAAACCACAAAATCCTTTGTGCCCTCCAGCTGCGCTAAGATGGGAGCGGAAGTCAGACGTCTCTTCAGCTCCTTAAAACTCTGAGCACACTGCTCAGACCATACAAACCTGGTGGTCTTCCTCAGCAGAATGGTAAGTGGACGGTCAATCACAAAAAATCCCTCCCCAAACCGTCAGTAATAACCGCCTTGGCCAAGGAAGCTACGCACTTCCTTGACGTTCGTCGGTGTCATCCATGCTACTACAGACTCTATCTTCGCCGGATCAACCAAGATCCAATCGGTAGAGACAACATGACCCAGAAATGCTACCTCTGGCATCCAGAACTCACACTTAGAGAACTTGGCATACCGTTCACCATCTCGTAAAACTTGCAAAACTGTCCTCAAATGTCCTACATGCTCCTCTCTGCTACGAGAGTACACTTGGATATCGTCTATGAAGACCACCACAAACTGATCCAGGAAGTCGATGAAGATGTTGTTCATCAACTCCATGAAGACTGATGGGGCATTTGTGAGCCCAAATGGCATCAATACAAACTCGTAGTGTCCATATCAGGTCCGAAATGCCATCTTATGCACAACCTGTTCTCTCACCCTCAACTAGTGATAACCCAAGCGCAAGTCAATCTTGGAGAACATAGTCGCTCCCTGAAGCTGATCTAGCAAGTCATCGATGCACGGCTGAGGATACTTGTTCTTGATGGTCACCTTGTTCAGCTTTCTATAGTCGATGCACAATCTCAACGATCTGTGCTTCTTCCACACAAAGAGGACAGGTTCTCCCCACGGGGATACGCTAGGGTGCATGAAGCCTTTCTCAGCCAACTCCTTGAGTTGCTTCTTTAGCTCCAACATCTCGATAGGCGCCATGCAGTATGGGGCCTTCGAGATCGGTCTCGTACCATGCTCCAACTTGATGCCGAAGTGCACACTCCTTTGAGGCAGTAAATTGGACGTCTCAGCAAACACATCTGTAAACTTACAAACCACAAGAATGTCTTCTAACGCTAGACTCTTGCCCTCCTTCATGGCATAACACCAAAAGGCCTCACAACCGTGTGCGATCAATCTCGCTGCACGCACCGTGTTGATAACCATACCTGACTTTCCAATGTCCCAACCTCGGAAAATCTCAATTTGACACGACTCGGTAGAGATCGTCATGGTCCTCCTACCAAAATCTAACACAACACGATGTCTATGCATCCAATCCATACCCAAAATGACTTCCTCATGCACCAACGGCATGACAAAGAAGTCCACAACCAAATTGAGGTTTCCTAAATGTATAGGACAACCCTGTACCTCTCGGGTACCTCTAACTTGGCCCCCATCTAATAACCCTATCAAGAAAGGTCTACCCTCTACTATATCTAAGGCCAGTCTATCAACACATGCATCAGAAATGAAAGAGTGTGTGTCACCCATATCAAACAAAACTCTAATAGGTAAACCATGAATCAGAATGGTACTTGTAGCAGCTGCCGCTGGTGGCTCCTCAGCGCTCCTCAACTCAAAAACTCTACCCTGTGCTCCTCTAGTGTTAGTGGTACTCCCGCAATGAACTCTACCTCTACTCGACCCCGGAGCAGATCCTTGAGTAGAAGGATGATTTGGGACTCTCTATTGTACTTGTGTCTGTTACTGAGGTGGTCTCTGCCCACCTCCTGCTACACTAGCATGGGAAGAACCCTACTGCGATGTAGCTCCATCCTGTCTACAAAAGACGGCTCTATGACGTGGTCTACCATAAGTGTAACAAGTCACTAGTGGACTCGTACACTCTGGTCGTATATGTCCAGGATCACCACAGTTGAAGTACTATCGTCCCTTCTCTACAACCGGTGCAGATAAGGGGTAACTTTGGTGTCTTTGGCTCCGCCCGGAACCTGAAGCTCCACCAACACCATTGGTCTGACTAGTCCACTGTCCCTTCTCAGACCGTCCCGTCTGAGAAGTCCTCCTTTGACTAGCCCGCTCACGCTCATAAGCTAAGGCTCTGCCCTAATAGTCTGTCAAAGACTTGCAATGCAAACCCGCCATGTAAGAACGTGTACTTTCCCTCAGTCGATGGGAGAATAAATACATGTGCTGGTCCTTAAAAGGCACAGTTGCACCTAGTAGTGTCAGCTCCTCCTGGAAGCGACTGATGGCATCACCTATCGGCACATCCTCGAAGCTTGCCTCAACAAAATGATGTAGTTTCTCCCTCCTCAACGAGGCAGGGCAAAAACGCTCTCTGATCATACTCCTCATCTGATCATAGCTAGTGGCTCGAACCCGCATAGTCCTCCACCACTACTGAGCTAAGTCAACGGAATAGAGTTTGTACCAACTCTATTTGTTTGTCCTTTGGACATCTAATAGACTCAAGGGTTGAGTCCACATGTCTAATTCAAATCTAAGTCTCCAATCCCCCTTTCCCAAGGAAATGTGGTACTCCCATATGATGAAATGTCTTCAACAAAGTGTCTAGTCGAGGCCCTCTATACTCCTTTGGAGCTCTAGCAATCTCAGCAGCACGTGCCGGTATAATTGGCACCTGAGTAGCTCCTTGGGAAAACTCAGAAGATTCCACCTCTGCTGGCAAATCCGGGGCACGTCTACCCATTCTAGCAGCCTCCTCAACTCGTCTGATGTACGTGCGGAACTCTAGTCCCCTCATTGAGACATGATCCGAGTCATTTGGGTGGACTCGCTAAGATTTTTGTCTCGCAGCTCCACCGCTCCTAGTCTCAAGAACGACAATCTCAGCAACCTCCTCGTGTACATCCTCCGTTACAGGCGGATCAGCAATGGGAACATGTCCCTGGCCTCTAACTACTGGGGGAAGAGGGGGTCTACCCCTACCTCGTCCAACTGCAACGTCGCTCTAGTCCGAGCCATCTGCGGGGTATGCACACCTAACTTATAAGGCTATATATATGCCATATGTATATATATATATATATATATATATATAGATCATGACTCAGATGTAAACAACTCTTATCGTGTGAACGTGTAAACACCGAATATACGTAACTATACCGCCGAATATATGTGACTATACAGCCGAATATGTAGAATCAGGTCCGGCGAATATTTCTGCCATTAATAACACGATTTTTTCCCCCTTTAATATCGCCTAATCTCAGCCATCTATTTAACGATCTAACGGATACAATTTGTTCTAATTGTACATGTTAAGAGTTGTTTACATGGGAGTCAACCTTTATATATATATATATATATTATCTTATCTTATATCTTATATATCTATTAAAGTAGAAGCCTCTATTGTCACGTGTCAACGCCAGGTTTTTCGAAGCCTAAAAAATTATTTTAAAAAGTGATTTCTAAATGTTAATATAAATTGAAAATTGATTTCTAAATTTTAAAAAAAAATTTAAAATCAATATTTTTATAAAAATAATTTATAAATTTTTACGAATTTTTTAACAACAAGCCTATCTTAGCAAATCAATTTAAAAATATAATTAATTAGAAGAGATAAATACTTAAAAAAGAATTAAAAATTATAATATTAATTAAAATTTCATTTTTTATACTTTTATTTTACAAAAATATACATATTAATTTCTAAGTATTAAATATTTATTAAAACTGAACCCGCACAAAGTACAAGTAATACACTATTATCTATACTATACTAAAAGAGGGACTTCCCCCAATGAATAGGGGATTCCACTTCTGTCCTTTTCACTCTTAGTTAGTCATTTTAGCCCCTGCTTATTCATTATAATCACACAATTGTCATATCTATGCATTTACTTTGTTACACGTAATTGTTGCGTGTCAACTCTTCCACCGCTTCCACCGCTCGTTATTCTACTGTCTCATTTCTTCTTCGCTTCTAGGTTTTCAATGGTCACCACCACTCATCTCTCTCCCTCGCTTTACCAACTTTCACCTGAACCTCCCTGATAACACGATTTATAACATAGTTTTAGGTGTACATTTAGATAGAATTCTCGCTCATTCATGCATGATCTAGCATTAGTTCAAGACGTTTTGCACCCAATTCACGTATTTTGTCGAGATAGACGTCTACACGGATTTGTGCGCGTTTTGTAGGTATTTCGGGAAGTTTAGGAGCTTAAACGATGCGTTTGAGGTTCGTTCATTTAGATGACACATCCTCGGACTCATTAGGACACTAGCCAAAGGCTAAGGAAGACTCATTGAACCTTGCCAACACAAATCATGCACCAAACCACAGCTCAATGATCCAAGGCGAAGTTTCTGCAAGGAACCACGGCCGTGGAAATGACCGTGGAAATGACCGTGGATTTTGCCAGAATCTCGTGACAGCTGTGCCACGACTCTCATGGCCAGCTCATGAAAGATTTGTTATAAAAGTGGTCCTTCATGGATTGTTTGAGGCAGCTGGGGTAGTTTGGGAGCAGCTCATCCATTATCCATTTCTCTAACAAATATATTCTCAAAAATCAAGAGGTTTTTCTAGGAAGGAAAGTGCCAAAGAGAAGAGGAAGAACTCCATTGGAGAGGAGGAGAAGAACATACCATAACTTTCTTGTATTTCGGATTTCGTTTTCTAGAGATTGTATGAATCTTTGAACCTTCTTTTGGAAGGGTTGTAAGTGGTTCTAAATCTAATCTTCAGCTTAGTTTTGAATTAAGTTCACTTGTTCATCTCTTTTCTTTCATTATCTTGCAATGGATGTTTTGATTTTATGTTTGTTTGCCTTGATTTCCATTATGATTGTTGTAGGCTAAATTGATGTGGTTCTAGGGTAAGGAAAGGATGGTTATGGCTAGAACTATGATAGGACGGACTTAGATTTACCTTTGGATGACCTTTGCTTATGAACGTAGTTTCTGTTAGAAATCACGGGTGGTTCTTGAAGAACCACGGCCGTGGTTTCGGTAGAACAGACCGTGATTTTCCCTGGTTCGAAGGATCTTGCCTTAGACCTATGAAATGTTGAAACCCTAAGTGTTTGTTGAGTTTAACCTATCCTAGGGTGACCTAGTGTAGTGACTAAGTGTTAGGAGAGACTTACCCGGTAATCCTTGCCCTTAGAATCTAAAATAGCAACCCTTAGGTAGTGGTGAGCCTAATAAGCCGCCATTGGATTAGATGTGCTAGGATAGTTGCTTAGGACTTCCCCTTCCAAGACTTACCCGGTAAGGATAGGTTAGATCCCTAATTAACAATCCGGTTTGTGTAGAATTCCTATCCTTAGGTTCTTAGAGACTTACCCGGTAATGAGACCTTAGGTGTGGACTAGTTGGACCATGAGACCTACCCGGTAATTGATCCTCAAATTAGATACACTTAATCCCAACATATCATAGTTAATCCAAAGAACGATTAGATAACTTGAGTTCTATGCCATAACCGGAACTTCCGACCCCTAGAATCCGTCTCTTCTTTCCTTGATCATTATCTTGTCTAGTTTGTTTATTTGTGCTGATTTTCAGTTTATTTTGATTGTTTACTTTGCATGAATTGTGATCTTTGAATTGATCACCAAAAACCGACCAAAAACAATTGAGATTTTCGTTTCTTTGTTTCCTCCTTTTCTACCCTTAGACCTTCACTAAACTTAATCACAAAACCGAATCAATTTCACCTTAGTCTTTGTGTTCGACCTCGGAATACTATCCATACTACAAACGTCCCGTACACTGCGGGTGCGCTAGAAGTTAGGATAAATATAACGAGTATAAATTTAAGGCTTATTGCGTGCACACTTTTTAGCGTAACACTCCCGATTCAAGACTCCTTGGCTTTGCGCTTTTCAAGCGTCCATGGCGCTCGGTTTTCTATTGCCGCCAATAGTAGAAGAGTAATTGATACGAGCTGGAGTTTGAGCGGTACTGTATTATTTCTTCATTTAGATTTTTTGGCTTTGATTTGTTTTTTTGGATCCTCTTCTCCTTCTGTTTTGTTATTTGTTTTGAATTTGGTTCTAATTTTGGGCTGATTTTGTGTTGATCTAGATTACACGATGGCTGCTCTAACCTTCGTCTTCGTCAGGTTAGGGTTTAAAACTAATGTTCCTCTTTGCTACTCTCTAATTTGTCATTTGTTTGGTTCTGATTTTGCTGCTGCTTCTTCCTCTTCTACAGGTTATGGAATTTCGAGGAGCCCTAACATTTTGAGGTTCAATTTTTTTGGAAACTAATTCCATTTTATTTGTCCTAATTTGCTGAATTTTAATTACTACTCGCTCAATATTGCCGTGTAAATAATGGATGGCTGAATTTTTGTTTTAGGTACCTTGAAAACAAGACTTAGTGGAAAAAAAAATGTCAAATTTCTTCGCCGTTCCCTTCGAATGGTTTCACCCAATTTCAATCCGATGTCAGAATAGGCCAGTTTTCTCTGCTTTCTCTCTCAATAGCGTTTTTTATGTATGTTTGCTTCATCTAATTTTCGATTCACCCATCATTGATTGATTTCATTTGTTTGCTCAGGTTGGTTTTGAATTTTGATACAGGCTTGAAGATACTTCAATGTCGGAGGGATTAGCCTAAAACCATAATTGCGATCTTCTTGAGGTTTACTTTTCCTTCGTCTATCAAAATGTTGAATTTCTTCACCGGTTTCTATGTGCCCTTGCGTTTAATCATAATTGCTCATTTCTACGAGACTTTTTTGAGTTTCGATTTCTTTCTTTACCTTCGCATTCATCGTTTTATCCTCATGGCGACAAGTAAGCTTAGTTTCTCCCTTCTTTTTTTTCTTCACTTTCATGCGTTCTAAGTTGCCTGCTAAACTGATTCCAAATCTTGAAGTTGTTCTTGGACCTGCATGTTCCTTTTACTATTAAACCTAATGATTGATTTACTGTTTTTAATTTTTGTAGGCTTCAATTTGAGAACAACTGTTAAATTCTCTAAGCTGACTAATGCCTATTGTTTGGTTGTAGTTGGAGGATATGAAAGCTTCTACAGGTTTAGGCTTGTTGTTGTAACTTCTGCTTGTTTCTATTTTTATTGGTGTTCTCATGTGCAAGCTTAATCTTACTTGTTTGGGGTTACAATGGATGATTGTTGTTAGCACGTTTGAGGCAGAGTTGACATATTACATTCCTATTGTGAAGACATACATTGGTGGAACTCGAATAATCGGACGATTATGTGTTGGTGAGATTATGGATTCACATGGAAAAATCAATACGCATATTTAACTTTGGCACACAATTTACATCATGTGTAGTTGTTTCATGGGAAAATAGGGTCAAATTTTCACAAGGGGGCTCAATTGAGAAGTGATTTTGAGGTTAGGAAGCCAGTTCTTTTGGAATTTCTCTGGACTAAGTTTCTGGGTATTCTCCTATTTGATATTTAGTAGTTTTTGTTGCATAATTTTGAGGTACGTGTTCTTCAAATTTCTAAAAATTGGATTGTTAGCAAATCCTTTGCAATCTTTGGTTTCTTTCTTAGTATGTTTTGCACTTAAGGTGTTTGTTGTTTTGTCTATGAAGCCATATCATACGAAGCTTTGATCCAACAACATATTTCCCTTCAAATTAGGGGATAAACCAATCTTAGTTGTTCAATTTTGTGTTTGCAAAGAAATTCCCCCCCCCCCCCTAATTTCTTTTCGTTTTAATATCGAAACTCATGTCAAAACAAAGGAAAATGAGAAAGCATGGATGGCAGCTTCCTTATCATCCACTTTAGGTACTGTCATTTTTATTTCTTTAAAGTTCAGATTTTTTTTGTGCGATTAATTTTCTATGTTACTCAGGTGGTGGTAGTTGTTGTGTTTATGGCATTAGGCCTTGCTTTATATGTGTTTCTTGCTCCATTTGTTGGGAAGAAGCTCTATCAGTAAATTGTAATGGGTCTACACTCCACTTGTAAGTTTAATACACAATGAACTGGTTTAATTTGTTTTAGTTTCCATTATGTCCATGATATGTATGCTTCAAAAATTGAGATATGTCTCTTTATTTGCTTGTTAGCTTCTGATTTGAATTGAGTTTTTCATGTTTTCATTTTTCCCTACCAATTTGATCATGACCCCTTTTGGTGATGTAGAGATGAAGATGAAATATTTATTTCATTCCCATAATTTAGATAATCTATCTAATAGAGGATGAAAAAAATCTCCCAATTTCATTCCCATAATCTAATAATCTTCATTTCATCTCCATAATCATCACTCACCAAACAGGCCCCATATCTATAAAAGCGTCGCTTTCCTTTCATGCCCTTTTGATCTTGCTTTTGTAATTATGTGGTTTATTAACTTAATTGTGTTCTTTATATTGGCAGGAAACATAAAAAGGCTTCTTTTGCCTCACACCACTACTGATCAAGGTGAGTACATACATGTACACACAATGTTTCTTGTCTATGTCGAATCAATATTGTACCGCACTCCTGTTGTGTGTAAACTTGATATTCATTGAGCTTAGCTATAACTAAATGGAGCACTGAACTGTTGTGTTTCAAGAACAATGCCTAATGAGTAATGAATGATAATTTAGCTATCAGGAACATCAGTTGTGCTGAAATACTATCGTATCGTTTTGTAGAGGCTTAGTTGGTTACTACCTCAAGGGTATAACTTGTATAAGATATGTTAATGTTGTTCTCTTTGTTTGTGATAGGTACTACGATTTCATTTCATTCTATTACCTTGATTGATATATCTATTATGTGTTCTTATGTTCTTTAAGAACTTCAGCATTTAAGGAACCGTCTACCAGATGAAGTAGTTGTGCAGCACATTGAATGCATATTTCAAATGGGGAGGATCATTTTGTAAGGAGCATTTGTTGATAATCTACGAAGTCACTGATTTCCGATCTCATGTACAACGAATTTTAATTTGTTATTTCACTTGCAATCTATTACTCCCGAGTTTAATCAGATTTGTAACCATGCACCTACCCTTATCTTTTATTCATTTTATTTTATTTTTCTCAAAAATTTTTTTGGTACCGAATTATTACGAAATGATCGATTTCCACTTTCGTTCGATGGTTTCCGATGTATTGTACGTATTAAAGTCACGGCGCGCGTGCGTAGCATGCGCGACCAGACTAGTTATATTAAAAGGGAGACTTCCCCAATGAGCAGTTAATTTCCGTGTTTGCCCTTAAACCTTTTATTTTCCTTTATTGCCCTTGCTATTTTGCCAAAATTAAAAGGTTGGACTTCTTTCCTTGTTCTGTGACACATCACCTACTTCATCACCACCTGTCTACTACACATTACACGGTTACACCGCCTCAACCCCATTTCTTCTCGTCGTAGTCTTCGTCAATCCTTCCGTCTTCTTCCCCTCACAATTCAAACCCATCAGTTGTGAAAAATCAAAACAATCGATTCTTATCCTGAACCTCCTCAAATCCTACAATTGAGACACCTCCCTCCCTCATCTGCAACTCCTCTCTTCTTCTCCTTCCTTCTTTCGAACACAATAGCATCGAACCACTCCCCTGCTGCCAGTTGACCAGGAAACAGAGCAAGCCTTTCTCCCTGTTTCGTCGTCCCCTGCTGCCAGTTTGCGAGAGCTTACTCATGGCAAACCAGTGACATCCTTATCTTCAAGTTTGATGGAGTCTCGACTTTTGATATCTTGATCTTTGATGGAGAAAATATGTGTGAGAATGAATCCACCTATTACATTAAGAAGCAGCCATGCAAATGCTAAAAATCCGAGGAAGAGACCTTTAAGTGAGGCTAACTTAGAAGAGCAAGATGAGGGTCTTACTCATAGAGCTAATAAGCACGCCAGACAGGAAGTTTCTGATGAGATTTTTGATGGATCGAAGTACACTCACTTCTATAGCAGATCTAGGAACAGTCGCACAGTTACATAGGATCGATTCACATAAATTTCATCTTCAGATACCCCACCCAATCCCACTGCTCAGCTGCAGATTCGCTGATCCAACATCCCTAGAATTACAAGTATTCCTACTTTCCTCTCTCTCTTCTCATGTTTAATGTGTCAAGCAACCCTTTCTTTATATTGACTTCCCTTTCTTCATGAATGTCTCGGCAATTGTCGGTGTCTGAGTTGCAATTTGTTTGATGGGTTTTATCTGAAATGGTTGCTTATCTTTGTCACCTATGGTTGATTTCTGGCTTATTTGTTCCGATATTTCACGAATTTCGCATTGAATTGGCGTATTGAAGGAAATTGCCATTTATGTAGCCATTTGATGTTGGTTGAAGAACATTATCCTAATTTTGGACCCTTGAGGAAGAAGAGGGTTTAGATTATGCCTCAAATTTGGCCTGCTGATGAAAACCTTAGGCAGAGCTTCAGTTTGTGAGTAAACGTAGGAAATAGTAGATTGGGATTATGATAATCGTGATGTATGTTTGAAATTTTGCCAAATTTGAAGGCTGTCTGTTTGAATTACCATTTGATCTAAAAAGTTTACTTTGTAACACCATCAAACTCTGATATTCAACCCATCTTTGTTTGTGGTTTGAATTACCATTTGATCTAAAAAGTTTTCATTGGTTGTTTTAGCTGAACATGGTCAATCCAGTGTCCAAAATGAGCTACCGAAAACTGAAATGAATAGAAGTGCTGCAACTGAAGCTTCTCCTCATGAAACCCCACATATAAATGGAAGCATTTTACTTGAAGCTACTTCACAAAATGAATGTGAAACAAATGAAACATCTTCAGATGAAGCACCTTCCCTGAGAGTTCTTTTGACTCGAGGTAGACCTAGAGGTAGACCTTGAAAATATCTAATAGCATCTACAAGCAAAGTCACTTCTTCTGTTGGCAGACCAAGAAAGCCATTGGGTGCTTACAAAGGTAAACCTTCTCCAATCTATTGGATATATCATCCGTTGATACTATCATATGAAAGTTTTTCACGATGTTCATGCCAGACATTATGAGTTATTACACAATTATGCAGGATCATGCTTCACAATTTTAAATATGTATTATTCAATGTAAAATGTAGTGTTAAAGATAGTACATGTTTTTTGGTTCAGGAAATTCTCTTACTAATGCTTTATATAGTAGGCGATCAAACACTTGTGCTGAAATGTATAATAGGCTATAAAACTTGTTTTTAGAAAACATGCACCCTTATTACTCTGTTTCTTTCTCTTGCAATTGCCTTTTACCTTAGAGGATAGTACTCTCGGACGCCCCGATTCCTCTAGCCCAACACACGTGTCTGCAGAAGGGAAACTGACGTTGGAAATGGCATGTAAACAGATGACTGGACCGGTTTCATAGTAGTAATGCGATCCACTACTGTTTGCAAAAGATTTATACTGGTAAATTATGGTGATGAGTCAATGAATTAGTAATTAGTGACTCTATATTTCTCATGATACATTATTCTTGTTATCGTTTTTCTAATATCTTGGAATCGTGCAGTTGTACAACGCTAAGTCATATGAACTGTACGATCGACTTTATTAAGAATATAGAAGTTTCTCCGTTGAAGCTGATGCATTTGCTTCGTTCCCTTACTTGCATTTGATTCGTTCCCTTGTTGAGTTGTAGTTACATTCTTGGAAATAGGTTCATCGTTCAGAGTAATTAATTTCTTTGATCATTAAATATCAGAGGAGTTCAGCTGAAAATGGGGGAGGAAAGAAGACACCGCTCACCGACTCGATCTTCATCTTTCAACGAGGTTTCTTTCTTCTCCCTCTCTGTCTCGATTCTCCCTGGCCATGTCTTCCCCTTCCTAGTAGGCCCAACGAGCCCAATGTACATCAGCCCAATGATAGGACAGCTGTAACCTAAGAAGGCTCTATATAAACAATGTATCTGT
Source organism: Fagopyrum homotropicum (assembly GCA_033239125.1). Classification (NCBI taxonomy): domain Eukaryota; kingdom Viridiplantae; phylum Streptophyta; class Magnoliopsida; order Caryophyllales; family Polygonaceae; genus Fagopyrum; species Fagopyrum homotropicum. The sequence goes on along the minus strand of BSWB01000005.1, from coordinate 87,079,821 downwards.
CAATGAAATAGTATAGCAGAATCAATCATTTCTTATCATCAATTTCCACTATGGTATCAAACGTCCAACAGAAAGATCCTCCACCATGCCTTCCTTCTCCTCTCAAACTGACGAAGATGATTCTACCACTCAACCAATCCTTCCATCTTCTTCTTCTTCACAATCTTTCTCCCTATCCCCCATCACAAACCTTCTCACTGTCAAACTGAATCAGGGTAATTTTCCCCTTTGGAAAGCCCAAAATTCTTCACTTCTTCGAGCTCATAATCTTTTTTGCTATATTGATGGCTATTGTTTATGTCCATCCCCATCCATCAATGATGTCCCTAATCCAGCTTATCATTCCTGGATCTCCAAAGATCAACTTGTCATGGCCATACTCATGGCAAGTCTTACAGAGGAAGTTCTTGCTCAAGCCTTGGAGTGCTCCTCCTCTCTTCAAATATGGTCTCTGCTTCAAGAGTCATTTGCAGCTCGATTCGGTGCTCAGATAGTTCATTCCCGTCTTCAGTTAGCTTCTCTGAAGAAAGGTGACTCATCTATTCATGCCTATTATCATCGAGCCAAGACCCTGGTCTCTAGCCTCACTTCAGCAGGCCACTCTATCTCAGATTCTGAGTTCATCACCTACATCCTTGCCGGATTAGGTACTGAATATGACTCCATTGTCACATCCTTATCTACACAACCCATTCTACCCTCTCCAAATCAAGTTTTGTCTTACCTCCTTGTTCATGAAGCCCGTTTAACCCACCAGTCCACTTCCATCCTCCCCACACCACCCATGTCTGCTAACAATGTTATGATCGGGTGAACCTCAAATTTTATATCTCCAGAGATGTCCTATTTCATGAGACCAACTTCCCGTTTTCTACCTCTCAACCAAACCTTTCAGCAACCACATCTAATGACTACTCTTCCCTTCCCATTTTCCTTTTCCATCAGCCTAATCCAAATTTACATTCTCCAAGCCCAGTCCATCATACTCAGCAACCAGCTTCCCCTATCCCTTTTTCACCTCTCCCCACTGGGCCGGCCCAATCATCGCCCCACATTCCCACATCCTCACCACAAACTCAGCCCAATGTCCATCCGATGCAAATCCGTTTGAGAAGTCATATTCTCAAGCCCTTGATTCGTAGTGACGGCACAATCCCCTGGCCTCCTACCAACCCTTCTTGCTCCATCTCAACAACGATCCCAGATGAACCATCCTCCTACACTGAAGCTTCCAAATATCTAGAATGGAGGGAGGCCATGACAAACGAATTCAATGCCCTCATTCACACCAATACATGGAAACTTGTTCATCCTCCTCCATCATCCAATATCCTGGGTGTTAAGTGGGTGTTCAAAACAAAGAGAAACTCTGATGGAACAATTGAGCGACGAAAGGCGCGATTGGTAGCAAAAGGATATCACCAACTTGAAGGGATTGATTATTCCGAAACCTTTAGTCCAGTTGCTAAGCCCACCACAATTCGCCTCCTTCTTTCACTTGCTTCCACTCAGTGCTGGTCGGTCAGGCAACTTGACATACAAAACGCGTTTCTACACGGGGACCTGAAAGAGGACGTTTTTGTTCAACAACCCACAGGTTTTGTTCACACTCTTTTTCCTACTTATGTTTGCAAATTGCAAAAATCCCTATATGGACTCAAACAGGCTCCCAGAGCCTGGTTTGGGAAACTAAGTGACACCCTTCTGTCACTTGGATTCAAATCTTCCCTTGCAGATACTTCCCTCTTCTCCTATCGCCAAGGAAACCAATCTGTATTCATCTTGGTGTACGTGGATGACTTGCTTGTGGTTGCTTCATCTGATGATCTTGCTGACAGATTTATCAAGTCACTGGCTACCTCATTTTCAGTCAAAGACTTGGGTCCTCTACATTACTTTCTGGGTATCCAGGTCACTCGAAATGTCCATGGTTTTCACCTATCTTAATCACAATACATCAAAGACTTGGTCCGTAAAACTCAAATGCATAATGCCAAAGCAGTGACAACTCCAATGGCAACGTCTACAAACCCTTCAACTGCAACTGATCGACCATTTCAAGACTCCACTCTCTACAGAAGTGTGGTTGGAAGCCTCCAATACCTTGCCTTCACAAGACCGGATATTGCCTTTGCAATCAACAAAGTTTGTCAATCAATGCATTCCCCGACTCAAAATGACTGGCAAGCAGTAAAAAGGATTTTACGATATCTCAATTGCACCTCTCATCTTACATTTCAGATATCCTCTACATCAAGCATGTTGCTTTCTGCATACTCAGACTCTGATTGGGCTGGAGACCAATGTGATCGTCGTTCAATTGGAGCATATTGTGTGTATCTTGGGTCCAATCTGATCTCGTGGCAATCCAAGAAACAGGAAACTGTGGCAAGATCCTCTACAGAGGCCGAATACAGAGCTTTAGCACATGCCACATGTGAAACTCTCTGGATTCAAACCCTCTTGAGTGAATTAGGCATCTACCTATCCGAATCACCTATTCTCTGGTGTGATAACCTTGGAGCAACTTATCTGGCCATGAATCCAGTTCTGCATCATCGCATTAAACACATCTCCATTGATTACCACTTCGTCAGAGAACGTGTGCAGAACAGATCTCTTCGCGTAGCTTTTCTGTCAACCAAGGACCAAATAGCAGACATTCTAACCAAGCCTCTGTCGACAGCCCGGTTCATCCAATTACGATCCAAACTTCAGCTCCAACAGCTTGGATCGAGGGGGGATAGTAGGCCCAACGAGCCCAATGTACATCAGCCCAATGATAGGACAGTTGTAACCTAAGAAGGCTCTATATAAACAATGTATCTGTCAATGAAATAGTATAACAGAATCAATCATTTCTTATCATCAATTTCCACTACTTCCTCTTCATCGTCTTCCACGAATTCACCAAATTCATCTCTTGCTTTGGGTGTGTACAGGTATGTGCTTCACCTTTCATTTTCTACTATATGTATCTTGTTTGCTTTGCAATTTTCGTTGATTTGGTTCCAAATTATGATGTGTCACCTTTGAATTTGAGGTTTTCTATTTGCTTCTCATTCATCTTGTTGAATAAAATCGTGTAAAATCTCTTACAGATTTACGACTTGAAACATTTCTATTCTTTAACCCTAACATATTTTAGTCTTTGTGAGCAACCAAGGGAGAAGCTGCGCCTTTCTCTTCTTGATCAAAATTGGTAGTTGTTTTTTCTGGTTATTTTCTCCTTTCAGAATCATTTTACTTACCATGCTCACATGATGTTCTGAGAATTTGATTCACTATTATTATGATGTACATATACTTTTTGTTTAATATCCTTTTGCAGTTTACACAAAGAAGGCCTCTTCTAAGTTGACGTGTTTTCGGTATCTGATTGCAATAGGCTGATTATGAAAAGAGTTTAGTTTGTCATTGTTCTAAAGTCTTATACTTCATTTTTATATAGTTTGTTCGATTCAAGTTATGTAATGGTACTTTTGTTTTCAAGTTATATACTTCATTTTTATTGTTTATTCGATTCAAGTTATATAATGGGCCTCTTTTTCAAATGAATAATCGGTTAATCAGATTTGTAAATTTCGATTGCTTATTTGCGAACGAAGCTTCACCCTTGTTAAACCGGAACAATAAATACGTTTCAAATTCACGACGTTACGCACGCGCGACACAACTAGTATATATATACATATAACAAATGTGCCGCCATATTCCTTAGTCCTTACCCTGTAGCTAATCGATCATAAAGCTCAAAGTCCCATGTAAGCTCGTACCATGCTTCAGCTTGTTAACCAGGTTTTAAGGTTTGCTTTCGTAAAATATTAAATATTTTAACTTTGAATTTTTGTGTTATATAACCTTTATAAACATCGCACTTTTGTTTCTACTAACAAATAAAAGCTCCAATAATTTAGATTTGTTCTAAAAAGCAACAAATTTATGCACTATATTAGATAAAGTCAGATTATATCTAATTAATTCAATTAAAAATTAATTTTGTTAATTAGATTTTACTAGCAAAATACAGATATTTGTGTGCTTCAAATGTTTTCATTTAATCTATTATTCGTTTAATTTTATCGTACCTAACCTATTAAAAAAATGTGTTTTGTCTAGCAAACTAAAACCCATAAATGAAAGCACAAGGAAGCATATCTAAGGATCGATCAATCAAAGCTTATCATCCAACATGTTAAGCAATCATGAACAAACAGCAAAAGAAATGGGATTGAAATGAATACTCAAACACCATGCGAGCATAATCGAAATCAAGCACCACAAACCTTCAACAACGAACAATAACGGCGAACCGAAACTGAAACCCTACTACTACATGTTTAGAATCGCCCAACTCGTGACCTCCAAAGATTAACGCAAAATTGGAAATTGAAGTCTTCAAAACAACACATTGATTCGATCAACCAAAACTACAAGCCTAAAATCAATCCCGAAAATTTTCATTTGAAATCACAATTGAAATTTCTAAAGACGAACCTGAAATTGGAATGTAATCTTTGTTAGAATGTATTTAATTATACTTATTATCTTAAGGGTTTTCAGTATTCTGTAACCTTCTTGTATAGGCTTTCAGTATTCTGTAACCGTCTTGTACCTCTTTTATATTTTGATCAATGAAATATGTAGAGTCAAGGTACTCAATTCACAGATTTACATGGTATCAGGCTTTTCCTAACCCTATATAGGAGCCTTCGATCCACATCGCTTCCGCCTGCACCGTTGTTGTCCCCACCGGCCACCCATGACTGAAAACGTTGAGCTTCCAATCGTCCAAAATGACCCCCAAAGCCACCAAACAACACCACCGAGCGCCTACACCCCACACAAACCGTAAGCAACTTCAAAAATCTCATCCCGATCACCCTCAATCTCAACAAAAAGTTCACTATCACACATGGGCGGAACACTTCTCCATTGCCGCAACCGGTCACGAAGTCCTCTACCACATTGACGGATCGGACCGTCCTGCCAGCCTTACCGACGCCAAGTGGAGAGTGTTGGATGCCATCGTCCTCTCCTAGATATATATCACCATATCACAGGACCTACTCCTTACGGTTTTCAAACCGAAGTCAACTGCACGACAGGCATGATCTCTTTTATGACAATCAAAGCGCTCGTGCCGCGGATCTTGAAAGTAAGTGTAGTAACGCACGTCTTGAATCATTTCCGAACATCTCAACATATTGTTTCCATTTGAAATCTATTTTCAATCAACTGTCGGATGTAAACCACGAGGTTAGTGAGGAGCGATTGGTTCTCCAGATGATCAACGGCTTATCCACGTCTGTTGATCGCTAGGAGTGGAGTTCACAAATCCAAGGCAAGAAAGCCAAGACTTGTTCGCCCAAAACATGGACACACAAAGTCTTACAATTTATAACTCGATAATATCTCCAAAACTACCTAGCGAAACCCACAGTGTATGGGTCATAAAGTAGAAAGGGAAGCATTCCGAGGTTGAACACAAAGACCGAGGTGAAATTGAATATGCAATGATCATGGATAGTGTAAGTCTAAGATGAGACAACGCTCTTCGCCTATCTTTTCCCTCACCCTTGCCCTTGCCTGGAGTTAGGCCCCTCGCATGTCTCCACCCCCAGTGTGGCTACCCAGCCATGCCCCCCCCCCTTCCCTTCCCTTCCCCATCCCCACCTCCCTCCCCCGCCATGGGAGGATCCAAGCGCTCCAAGAAAAAATCTCTCAAGCTTTCGGAACTCTACCGGAATCCAAGCCACCCTCCAAAACCCCGATCACCCTCCCTACCCCCAGTCCTATTGACTATGTTCCTGAAGATCTCAAACGCTCAAATAACCTCCGCCTTGCCAGAGCCCCTCCGATCCCAACCCCGGAGATCTCTTCGGAAGTTGATTTCCCCCTCTGCTCCCTACTCCGACTAAGGAGTCTACCTCGTCTTCTGAGATCAACCCCTATCCCCTTTCCTCTTCCCACCAATGAACCTCTACCCCCCACGACTCTTGAAACCGTTTCTCCCTCCTTGTTTCACCAAGCAACGGCTTCTCCTACGATCCCCCCCTCTAAAGCTCTCTCTCACCACCCTCCTCCGGCCACCAGTGACACCCATATACCTCAAACGACACAAGCCGTTTCAGATCCCACCCTTCACCAAGTTACTGTATCCCAGGATACCACCCCTCATGTTTCCCACCCATTAATTGCACGTCTTCTGACAACATCCCAAAAGCCTCAATCAAAGACATTCTTATTAATGATTCTTCTTGGAATCTTGTCCCCCTATCATACTCCCCAGGCCAGGAATGCGGCATTATTCATTTCTCCAAGGATGACTTATCCGACTCTCTCTCCAGATGGAACCTTTCCATTGTTGGCTTCCCTTTGGAGAACTCCCTTGGCTTCAAACACATGTCATCCTTCACTTACCTCTCCTGGATTATCAATGGCTCCACCTCGTTACTCCTTAAACGATGGTCTCATGGCATGGCTCTTGACTATTCTAGTCTATCCTTAGCCCCAATTTTGGCTACTTTGCACGACTTGGACTACAAGTTCTGGTCCACTCGTATGCTTGCAAAGATTGGCTCAACTATCGATATCCCTCTCCTTACCGATTCCTGCTCTGTTAACCATGAACGTATGGGCTTTGCTAAGATTCTTGTGGAAATTAATGCCTCAAAACCTTTGCTTCGTGACCTCACTTTCATTGGACCTGATGGCGAAATTATCCTAAAGAAAATCTCTTACAATTGGTTACTGGAGCATTGCCCCAAATGCTTGCCTTATGGCCATCGGTGTAAAACCTCGAAGCCTTCTGGCCCTATCCACCTTGCTCGCGTTGACAGAGTCTGCCACATGCTACCCTCTGACAAACCACCCATTTTACCCACACCGGATATCTCTATGCTTCTATAAAACCCTAAGCCCTCTTCCAAGTAACCCTTTACCCACTCCCACTCCTTCACCAATCCCTTCCAATTCTGAGGAGAATCTAAACAAAATCTCTCGCCACACTCTTATTTCCCCTCTCCATACTCCTGAGCTCCCTCACTCAAACAACCCTAATGATAACCCCAATGCAAGCATCAAGGATTCTTGCCCATCACCCACTGTTATATCATGTATCTAAGCATATGTGATTTGAATGTTAGGGGTATAAACCACCCTAACAAGCAAAATGAAGTTCGTGACATAGTAAAACGACACAACCTCAACGTTATTGCTATCATTGAAACCAAGCTAAAGGTTAGTAAGATGAAGAAGCTTTCTGACCTTATTCCACACTGGAATCATACCTCCAACCTTTCAAACTTGTTTGACCAATTCAAATGTCGCATTTGGGTGTGGTGGAACTCCCTGACTGTGCATATAACCCAGTTCTCATCAATGAGAAACTCATCCACTGTCACTTATCCTCCCCAAATCTCACCAACCCCCAACGCATCCTCTCTTGCACTTTTGTGTACGCCCATAACCTCCCCGATGATCGGAAGCCCCTATGGGAAAGCATAGCCACTATCAAGCTCCTTAACCACAACGATCCTTGGACTCTCATGGGTGACTTCAATACTACCCTCAACCCGGATGAGAAGTTGGCCGACGGTTTCCCTTCCATCTCTCAACCTTCGTCTGAGCTCTCGGATTGCTTCTCCTGGAACTCGCTCTCTGACCATGAGTATTCTGGATGCAAACTCACTTGGAACAATAAACAAATCTCCTCCAGGATTTGGTTTAAGCTTGATCGGATTGTTATAAACTCCTCTTGGTCCTCCTCGTTCCCTAATTCAAAGGCCCTCTTTAATTACTCCTACCTCTCTGACCATTCACCAGCCTTGCTTTCCTTTGAATCCAAACTTCCCCCTCTCCTTCGCCAATTCCATTTCAACAACAATTGGGTGCACCATGAGAATTTTACCTATTCTGTCTCACTTTCATGGACTCTCCCCATCGATGATGCTCATGATAACCTCATGATCGCACTCACCAAGAAGCTAAAATGCCTTAAGCCATGGCTGAAAAAAATTCCCAAGCCTTATTCTCGAGAATCTCTACTCTAATGTTGAGACTCTCAAGTCCTCCATTTCCACTACCCTAACAAAACTTCAAGAGGACCCCCATAATCATGCTCTCTTGATGATCGAAAGAGATAATACCTCCTCTCTTAACTCAATGCTAGACATGCTTCACACTACCCTTGCCCAACTCTCCAAAGCATCGTGGTCTAAACATGGAGACCAATACAGTGTGTTCTTTTTTTAAGAGCATCACCACCAGGAGGATCGCAAATGATATTAGAATCATTATTGATCCCTTTAATCCCGCCTCTAGTCCCACCCATAATCCCGAGAATATCGCCACTATCCTTATAAATTATTTTTCCAATATTCTCAATCCTTCTTCAAACTACAACCCTAAAAAACTTTTCCCTAACTGCCCCCTTCCATCCATCTCTCCGGAAGACAAGCTCTCTCTCTGTACCACCGTTACCAGGGAGACCATCAAAGATACTCTTTTCAACCTGAGTGATCAAAAATCCTCTGGGCCTGACGGTTACAACGCAAAATTCTTCAAGTCTTCTTGGTATATTACTAGTAATGACTTCACCAATGTTATCTTGAAAGTTTTCAATACGGGTTGTTTCCCTTGGCTGATCAATCACACTTCGATCTCTCTAATTGTCAAGAAGGAAAATCCCATGCACCGCTCTGACTTCATAATAATCTCATGCTGCAATACTACCTACAAAGTCATCGCCAAGCTTCTGGCTTCCAGATTGAACGCCATTTTACCTTCCATAAATGGTAACTATCAAGGGGCGTTCATCAAGGGCCGTTCTATAAAGCACAACATTCTTCTTTGCCAAGAAATCTTTAAGAAATACAACCAGCATCGTATCTCTCCAAGATGTGCCATTGAGGTGGATATCTCTAAGGCTTTCGACTCCATTGATCACAAACTCATCCTTTACTGCCTTAGAAGCATGGGGTTTCTCGAGTATTTCAATCGCCTGATTGAAACATGCATCTCCACTGCTTCGTACTCAATCAATCTAAATGGAGCTCTAAATAGTTTCTTCGAGGGCTCTCAAGGGCTTAGACAAGGCTGTCCTCTTTACCCTCCTCTCTTTGTTATTTCCATGGAGGTGCTATCCTCGATGCTCCAAACCAACACCTCAAACCCAAACTTCAACATCCATCCAAAGTGTGTCTCTCCCTGCCTTACCCACCTATGTTTTGCTGACGATCTTATGTTGTTTTGCAGGGGAGACATTACCTCCATCCACATCTTGATGAACGCGTTACATTCCTTCGGTAACTACTCTGGTCTTTGCATAAACGTTGCAAAATCTGCCCTCTTTCTTGGTGGTTTATCTCCTCAGGAAAGAGATCTTTTCTCTCACTCTACTGCTCTACCACTAGGCTCTCCCCCCTTCTCCTACTTGGGCAACTGGTGGGCAGCGAAAGACTCAACTTAATCGAATACAACCCCCTCATCACCAAGATCACCAATAGAATCAATTTTTGGAGCGCCATATATCTCTCTTACGCCGGAAGAAAATAGATAATCTCCTCAATCCTCTTCTCCTTACACTACTATTGGTGTTCCGTCCTGCTCATTCCGTCCAAGATCATTCTCAAAATTGAAGGGCTTCTCCGCTCCTTCTTATGGTCGGGCAAGGCAAACAGTTCCCGTGCTCTAGTCTCCTTGAAAGTTATTTGCAACTCCACTGCAAATAGTGGGCTGGATTTCAAAGAACTTTTATCCTGGAACAAGGCTTGCATCGCTAAGCTTATTTTTGATCTCGATCAGTCAAACCACAATGATCTTTGGTCTGATTGGATCAATAAGATTATTCTTAAAGGCCAATCAATTTGGAACTATCCGACCTCCTATAAGCATACTTCGTTTGGTGCATGATTCTCAAAGTTAGAGATGAAATTCTTGACTCCATGACGGGCCCAAAATTCATTAGTCAAACCTCAAACCCCAATGGTATTTTCTCTACCTCTGCTTCTTACAACACTGTCTGGCATGCTCATCCTAACCCAAGCTCCTACACGCTGAACATCATCTAGAAGGGCTTGAATGATCCCAAGTCTAGTTTTATCTCTTGGATTGCTAGTCATTACCGCCTCCCTACCCTTACAAAGCTTGCAAACTTGAACCTCATCCTGAACAATCTCTGTAAGTTCTGCTCTATCCATGTTGAGGATGAAGACCACATTTTTCACCACTACACCTATTCTACTATTGTGCTCGATCTCATCTCTAGATGGTCCAAGACGTCCCATCCTCACCCTTACAATAGTAACATCTGGAACTGGCTCGGATCTCAAAACCCCAACAAGCACGACTTGATCTCCCATATCCGCATTTCTATCATCACAAGTTTCATCTACTTTGTTTGGAAATCCAGGAATGATCTTGTCTTCAATAACCACTTCACCCATCCTACCATTTGTACTCAGAATGCAATCAACTCTATAATTAACTTCGCTGCTAAAAACTGGAAAGATAGATCGCCAAGCTCGATCTCTTGGGCCAAGATCCTCGGTATCCACTTAGACTAGTTTCTTTCCTCCCTTTTCTTTTGTGTCTCATGCTCTACCTTTGTCAAGTTGACTCTACATGTAAATCCTTCTTATAGAATACAACAAATTTTCAAAAAATAAGATGAGAAAAGAGAAAGGAATAAAGAAATGAAAAGCATATGTTTTTGGATAGGTTTTGTGGTGATCAAGCAAAGATCACAATCAAGCAACAAGGTCAACCAAATAACAAAACAAGAACGGAATATAAGATCAATGTATAGAGAGCGGATTCTAGAGATTCGGACTTCCGGTTATGGCAAGAACTCAAGATTCTATTCAACCTAGGACAAGATGCGGCATTGATAGCATGAATTATAGTCTATATTTTGGGGTTTGTTTGGACGTTTTATCTTTCATAATCTGCATGTTTGTATGTATAACATGTGATTATATTACCATTTCATCTACCTTTGCGGGAATCGAGGTCTACACCTAGTTTTGTTGTATTCGTAGGTAAAATGGCACGTTTTGCATCAAAAAGGAGCAAAATGAGCTATGGAGTCATTGGAGCTACATTGAGGAACATAAGGAACCGTCCAGGAAGCATAGCCATGGATTAAAGATTCACTTTGGACCAGTTTTGAGAGATTTCACATTCAGTTGTGACTCACCTCGGTTGACCACAAATTCATCTCGACCGAGGTGATCCAGGGAAGTCGACTCGGCCGAGGCGAATACCTAGGACGCGGCGAGAATATTTTATTCTTGGCTGAGATCTTTTATATTTGGAAAGTGATCTTATATTTTTGGGCTTGGCTCCTGGAAGGAAGAAGATAATATAGATCTTATATTTTACCTATTTTTATGGGAAGAGATCTCTTCTAAGATATATTATCTTTGGAGGGTTATTTTCCTATAAAAAGGGTTGGATTTCCACAAATCCAAGGGCATGCTATACCATCGATCAGGGTTTATACGCAGCAGCAGCCATACTCTAGTTGGGAGATTTGAAGAACCTTTTTGAAGGTTAAAGGAAGATTGAAGATTGTAGCTTTTATAGCTTTTGGAGGTTTTCTTGTAAGATTACCTTAGATTCTCTTCCTTGTTGTCTTGCTTGTTGGATTTATATCCAAGGAACGCTTTGTTGTGATATTTGATTAAGTTATTGAAGTCTTTTCACTAAATTCTTCTTGTTCAAATATTCACCTTCTTCCCATATACTTGATTAATACTTTCATGATGATGATGAGTGGCTAATTTCCTTGTGTGATTCTTGGGTGATTGGCTGAAGGTTGTGGGAAAAACAATGATAGAATAATCTTAGATTCCAGTAGGACCCTGAAAGTTCGAGTCTTTAACCTTAACCCTAAGCATCTCGCTCAGTCGATGAACATCTCGGCCGGGGTGGAATTTGGCTGACCGAGGTGACTTATCTGATCCGAAACTGAGAGTTAAGTGTTAGAGTTTGCCAAATCCTATTCTTATTACACCTTTCCTAGTTCAATGCAAGCTTAGGATGAGACTTACCCGGTAATTCCTTAGTTTGTGTACCAACGATCATAAGTGTAGGTAATAAAGGTTTGTCTTTTATTGGGGTTTGAGTGTGCTTTCATCCCATCTTTGTGAGTTAGCCTGAGACTTACCCGGTAAAGGTTGATTCTATTCCCTTAGATGGTGTGTTAGTTTGAGGTTATAGTTCTTTATCTTAATTCCTTGAGACTTACCCGGTAATAGGAGTTACGGTTTTGGATTAGTGAGTAGTGAGACTTACCCAGTGATCTATTCCACTTTAGTAACACCTTCCCTATGCAAAAACCTCAGCTTTGTCCGCTTATCTTTAGATCTTGAGTTGGAACCATAACTAGATGCTTTAATCCCTAGAATTGCATGTTTCCTTTATTGACTTCTTATTCATCTTTGATTGTGTTAATTGCTCTTGTGGTTAGTATTTAAATAAGCATACCGTGATTGGACTTTGTTTCACTAAGTCCCTGTGATCGACCCCTGGAATTCCTTGCTTTTACTACGATTGACCCGTACACTGCGGGTTCGCATCCTTGTTTTAAGCTTACGTCTAGGGTTATAAATTTAAAGCTTACACACACCGTTTGAAGCGAACAAGTTTTTGACGCCGTTGCCGGGGACTTGGTCTAGATCGACTCGGTTACGGTTTGCTCTTGGGGCACTTGCCCCCGTGTCTACTAACCACTCTACTTGAGTGACTTTTGCAGGTTCTTTCTTAGGTTTATGCGAAGGACCCGCACTGGGAAGGAAATCGTTCCTTACGATCCCGAACCAGAAAAGACATACAAGCGACGCTTAAGAGAAGCGAAGATGGCCCAACAAGACAACCGCGATCTTGAGGCCGAACTAAAAGAGGCGTTAGAGCTGCTACGCCTCAACAGGGAGGAACTGAGGCAAGAGAAGGAAGAAACTCGCACCAAGACTGAAGCAATCGAAGCAGAAATGGCAGTCATACGAGACCAGATTCTACTTCAACCGAGGGAAGATCCAGTTGCTGACCCTCGACCGATGCAGGTCCCAATTGCTGACCCTCGACCGAGGCAGGTCCCAGTACCTGACGCCCCGGCCGAGGTACTTCCACCTCGGAGGCCAGTCCGAGATGTTCTTCTTGCAGGAATCCCACAAACCCTAGGTCAAAGGATGGACCCTAATCAACAACTGAGGCGTCCATGAGTTAACCTAGGAGATCCAGCGGACCATGACTATGAACTTCGACCGCAAGTTCTATCCATGATTCGCCAATGCCAATTCGGAGGGTTGGAGAAGGAATCACCACATCAACATCTTCAAAACTATGAGATCTTGATGGAAACCTTGAGACCTCCAAGAATTGAAAATAACAACTACAAGCTAAGACCTTTTTACTTTTCTTTAAAAGATAGAGCTCTTACTTGATATCAATCTCTTCCTCCAGGAAAAATCAGCACATGGGAGGAGATGACAACGGAGTTCTTGACCAAATTCTTTCCCCCCTCAAAGACAGCTGAAATGATAGGAAAGATCAACGCTTTCATTATGAAGGACAAGGAGAGCTTGTCCAAGTCATGGGAGCGGTTCAAGGACATTCTTTTGGATTGCCCACATCATGGGATTCCAAAGTTAGAGTTATTGGAGATATACTTCAAAGGACTGGACGGAAGCACCCAGTTCAATCTCCAACTACTCTCCGCCGGTACCTTCATGGACATGGCGATTGACGAGGCTTGGGACTTCATCGAGAAGCAAGCCTTGCATATGGAGAAGTACACCCACCAAGGAGCTGAAGGTGGAGTTAAAAGAGTTAACTTCCAGGACACTCAGCCCAACAACAATCAACTCACGTCTTTGAAGAATGACGTGAAGCAATTGAAGGAACTCTTGGTTGCACAAACCAAGAAGGAAGAGCAAGGGCAAAGGAACAACAACAACGGATACCGTAACAACAACAAAGGTTCCCGGAACAACAATTACAACAACAACAATAGAGGATCCAATAGCAACAACTGGAGGGCGAACAACCAAAATTCTGGTAACAATCATTCAAACTCCAACTCTAACCCTTTCCTCTAACCCTTTCCTCTCTTACCCTTCTTCTTCTTCTACTCCATTAAAAAGCCAGGGGCAAGGATCAAGTTCGTCTCAGCCAGAAAAGAAAGACGCAGTTCTGGAGGCAATCTTGATCAAGCTCAACGCTATGGAGACTTCTATGACTTCATTTTCGAAGGCCCAAAAGGCCTTTGAACAAAAACTTGCAAGTAGGGCGAATGAAGCGCCAAGAGATCCAGGGAAGCTTCCAGCAAGGACGGAAAGCAACCCTAAGTGCCAGATCATGGCCATAACTACGAGGAGTGGACTGAAAACTGCAGATCCAGTGCCTCGGTCGGTTTATTGCATTAGTGTCGGTTTGTGCTACTAACTCCTTGGTCCAGAAGAAGAAGATCAAAAGAAGCTAAGGAAGGAGTTATAAGCACTTAGGAGTAAAGATCGATCAAGAAGCAAAGTTTCTGTTGCTCCACCGCCCCCGCGGGCCCTTGCAGCCGCCCCAGCGGGTGACACTTCCCACTGAAGCACTCCCATCACCTTCACCAGCGCCGGCCAAGATGCAGGGCACCGCCTCTGCGCCACCCATCGGCGCCCCTGCGGTGACTTGCCCGGACAAGACGAAGGCCAGCTCCCCTGCGCCTCCCACTGCGCCCTACTTGCGCCTCGCCTTGGGAGCTGGAAGGCGAAGAGTTTGTGTCACCGCCCCTGCGTTGGCCTTGAGGCGCCCCTGCGCCTTAACATCAGAAACGTCAGGAAGGCGAAAGGTCAGACTTTGAAGTGCATTAAAGATCCGCCCCAGCGGAGCTGTGTAGCCACCCCAACGGTTATGAAGAAGATCAACCGATTCTGCCTAATCCGCCCCTGCGGGTCCTGAAGGCCGCCCCTACGGTGTAACGCCAGAAGCTTTACTCCGGCTGTTTACACCACCTTTATGGCATTAAAGGTGGCTGTTTTAGGACGGTTATTTACTCCTAATTAAGTGTCTTTTGTAGTATAAATAGTCCATGGCTGATTGCTAGAATCATCCATGATTTTCCCCACAAAATCCATTTTTAGACTTGAGTTTTCCATTGTAATGAGTTGCTAACTCCCTTACTACATTGGTTTGGTTTGAAGCTGCTTTGTTACTTTGGTTGTAAGTCCTTTTAATATAAGTTTTTATTCAGTAATGTTTTGTGTTTCCTTGATCTCCATTGTTTAATTGCATGTTAACTATTACTAGAGATTGATCACCTTAGGTTCTAAAGTGCATGTAAATAACTAGGATTAATAGGTTCCGGGTTCGGGTCTTTAATCTAGTAGCAACTTTAAGTAATAACGGGTTGTAATTACTTAAAGAAAAGGAACACAAATATAAATATAAGTTTAACGGTTTTAATCTTCTCTTTATATCCCTTTGTCTTTGTTTGAATGCTAACTTATTATTTGTTCTTGTAGGTTTACGGAACTTTAATAGGTTAAGCTGTGTTGATGTCGGTTCGCTCAACACATATGTATGATCGAGACGGGAGATTACTTAAAAACTTAAAAAAGGAATACACCAAAGTAGCAATTGTATACTTAGAATCAACCTAGTGTAGACTCACCCATTATTGTCTTACTTGTCGTATTCATCATTTTCATAAGTTTTTGTGCATCAATTCAACCAAACCCCCACCCTTTGTGTCACTTGTCATTATAATCAATAATTGCATCTAAAACACCTCAACTCTCTTGGGTTCGACCCTTACTTACTCACTATACTTGTTCTTAGTGCTAAGTCGGGATTTACTTTTGATTGGGTATAGACGACCATAGAAATACCACCGGTCAAATTTTGGCGCCGTTGCCGGGGAGTTTTTGTGTTTTATTGTTATTATTGATTATTGGTTTGAACCATTTTATGGTTCAAACCCGTGCTACTAATTCCGGCTTTGCTTCTTTTGATCTAGAAATTGAGAGGACGCACATCCGGAAACGAAGACAACAACAACTACAACAAGAGATTGCTGACCGTACTCTTCGTCAACTTACGCAACCCACTTTGGCTCAAAACCCTCTTGCGGTCGCTATACCGACACTAGGGGAAGGAGTCAACTTTGAGCTCAAACCGGGCCTTATTCACTTACTTCCATCCTTCCATGGGCTAAGTGGTGAAGACCCCATCAAGCACCTTGGGAAGTTCCACACCGTTTGTATAAGCATGAAGCCGGCCAACATTACCGAAGAACAGATCAAGATGAGGGCATTCAGCTTCACACTCAAGGATTCGGTGGATGATTGGTATTACCACCTTCCATCCGGGAGCATTGACACTTGGTAGAACCTTCACAAAGCGTTTTTGGAGAAATACTTTCCAGCTAAAAAGGCCAATAGTTTGAAGAAAGCTATAAGTAACATCGAGTAAGAGGAAGCCGAAACTCTCTATGAGTATTTCGAAAAGTTTGCACGCCTCCGATCCAGCTGTCCTTTCCACGGATATTCAACTCAAGATCTAGTCTTGTACTTGTACAATGGCTTGCTAGACAATGAAAGGAGGATCGTCGACGCGGCTTGCGGAGGGAACATTCTTAACTCTACTCCTGACCTTGCTTTGGAAAAGATACAGGAACTAGCGGAAGGGACTCGGAACTTTGGAAGGACCCCGGCTAAAAAAGGAGTTCATTCCATGAGTTCCGGGAAGAACGAGATTTCCACCGAGCTAGCAGAACTGAAGGAAATGGTGAAGAGGCTAACACTTATGGGAACACCGCAACAGCTCAAGGCTTGTGGAGTTTGTGCCGACCCATATCATCCAACGGACATGTGTCCACAGGTTCAAGATGACGATGCTGAAGTTAACGTAATGGGTTATGGACAACCACAGCAGCAAAGACCTAGGAACGATCCCTATACACAGAATTTCATGCCAAATTGGCATGACCAACAGAATTTTCGTTGGAGGGATCAACAAAACCAACAACAGCAGCCTCGCCAAGGTAAGTATCACTCAACTGAAAATATGTTGCAGGTTTAGACTAAACATTTTGCTACTCATGTCCAAACAACAGAATCAAGCATCAAGAACCTTGAGAAGCAAGTTGGGCAAATGGCGGAAGCCATTACAAGAATTGAAACTAGGGCCTCCGGAGGATTACCGTCGCAAACGGTTATAAATCCAAAAGGCATGCAGGAAGAGGTCCAAACATAGAGGAAGAGTCCTTACGTCCAGCCAACGACGTAAAACAAAGACACTAATTCGGGAGGCAACCCGAAGGGATAAGAAAAGGAGCATCTGTCAAGAAAACCGCCCCTGCAGCTCTAAGTCCCACCCCTGCGGCGACACCCCTGGCCAGCGCCACCCCCGGCGTTGGGCCTGCGTCTGCTCACGTAGGTCACTGCCCCCGCGGTGCCAACCCTACGCCCTTGCGGCGGCCACCCTTGACACGCATCCTCAGCTCCGCCCCCGGCGCTGAGGCTGCGTACCCCCTCTCTCTTGTCACCGCCCCCGCGACAACACACACCGCCCCTGCGGTACAGTTAAGGAAAGAAAAAAAAATACACTTCCCAAAAATAACCTACAACTACCACCTTCCCCACTCCCTCTCCATTCACTTTGCAAAACCTAGCCGCTCACCCCCGCTACGCCCTTGCGCCCTCCAGCACCTCATCACCACCACCTCGACACGCCCTCTGCGCCACCTCCGGCGACCCAACAGCACCATCCCTTCATGTGAACACCAGCAATCTCCACCACATACACTCACCCTCTTCTCCCCACTCCCTCGTCCCACCTCCGGCAACGCTTGCGACAGCAAGGAAGGCGTCGGAATAGCACAATTGCCACTACCTTCGTCGAACGACCAAATCGCCTATCTGCTCTTCGACCGCCCCTACGCCTGCAAGCTCCCACCCCTGCGTCGAGCCGCCCCTACGGATATCACGACAGAAGGTTTGCCTCTTGATCAAATTGCTGAACTTTCTAACTTTTTACTTGATCAATTGCAAGAGATGGAACCACAAAGGAAATACAAGTTGACGGAAGGTGAGAAAGACCGGTACAAGATTGCTCAAAGCCGGGAGGTTCATGCAACCCGGTTCCTTGATGCTTCCAACTTGGAAAATCTTGGGATGTTGGAAAGTATCCAGGAATTTCTTAACAATGCCGGGTTAGGAGATTTTTTGATAAGGAACGCTCCAACACACCCCGACCTCACCAGACAGTTCATAGCAACATTCAAAATGGAGATGGAAGACCAATTATGTATAGGAGTTTCATTCAAGTACAACAAGAGGAAATACACATTGGATTATACTCAAATACAAGAGGCATTGGGAGTGACCATAGCAGCTTCCGATGACTGGATGAAACCCATTCCGGCACCGGATCTATTAGAGTTTTGGCAAGCCGCTACTAGGTCAGAGTTTCATGCAGGGGGTGAGTACTCCAACAAATTCACTCACCCTTGTTTAAGGCTCATCTCCAAGATCTTCATGAGTGTCTGCTGTGGACACAAGGAAGAGAATAAGGTCGCTCTTAAGGACCTTCCACTGCTATATGCTTGTCTCTCCAACGAATTTGTGCCGGATTGGGCATATCTTTTCCTTACCGCTCTTAAGCGGATTAGGAGGAATGAGCCTCATGACATAGTGGGAGGAGGTATCATTTCACTACTAGCTGCACGGGTGATGGATCTTCCTCCATTGGAAGGTGGTTTGGCGGCACCCTTATACAATGAGGGGTTATTAAGGAGGTGTAGACTCCTCAAGATAGATGGGGGGACATTGTTTCTGGATATCCCTTGCGGATGGGAGTCATCTCACATATTTTCCCCACCGATTCCCCTTGGGAGAAGAGCTCTCCGACCTATATGTACCAGCTGACCCTGTCCCTCCGAGACGACAGGTTGATATTATTGGGAGGTACGTGATGACATGTATTATATACCATCATAATCATGCATATTGTAGAGGTTTACCTCGATTTACCTTGCATTTAGGGAGAATTTGTGTACCTTTGGTGTTCTATTCAATAATATTTCAGAAATAGAGGTCTACACAAGTTTTGGTTGAATTATAGGTAAATGGAGTGGATTCGAAAGCAAAAGTGGAGCAAGGAGCATCTAAGGTCATTAGGGAAGCTAAAGAAGTCTTAGAGGAATCACAAAGAGCAAAGGAGTAGCGTAGAAGAAGCACAAAGAAGAGGAAGAAAACAAGCCAAAAGACGAGCACTTTCTGTTGAAGAAAATCGTGCCATTTACTATATAAATCGGACGATTTTTATCATTAAAAATCGAATGGTTTTATTGGTAAATCGGCCAGCCCGATTTTCTTTGTTTTTCGGCCAAATGGTAAAGACGACACAAAGCCCATCAATTTTGGGCTTGAGAAGGGTTTTGCCAAACGGCCCATTAGCAAGAAACTATAGGTTGGAACCCTAGGAACGAAAACGAGGAGGCCGCAGCGGGAAATCTTTACACGTTAGGGAGAGATTGAAGATTCTTGGAGAAGGATTGAAGCACTTTTGCCGGGAAGTCAATCTTGATTCTATTTGTGAGATCTCTTTGTTCCATTGAAATCTTTGTGATTTTTGAACATGATATTGAGTTACTTGAGAGATACATTGATCAGTTTTGAGATTGGTTTACAGATTTGAAGGTTATTGAATTTTTATTCAAGATTCGGGTTTATTTGAATTATTTCACTCAATCTTTATTTTGATTTGATTTTGAAAATGGTTGGCTAAAACCATAGTGATTCTGGGGAGAATAGTTGATGATTAAGGCTTAGATGATGATAGACTGAACTCATTCAAACATTTGGACCCTGAGAGTTTAGATTTTAGTTTTGCGACAACAGGAAAATCGACATGTTCTTGAGCAAATCGTCCGATTTTCCTATGAACAGCACGATTTATTCTTCTGACGAACTTTAATTGAATTAATCTTTAATCAAAACTAATCCTTGCCTAAATCCCAACCTTGTTTGACCTTTTTAACCTCTATTTGAGTGTATGAAGAGATTGCAAACTTGATTCTACATTTAATAGATTAAGATTATAAGATTTGGGTAATAGAGAGACTCAACATCCTTTATTAAGATTCTAAGTGTGCTTTCTATTCTTTACCTTGGAGAGTCATATCCTGGAGTTTTAGATAGTTAGTTTGAACATAATTCTTGTCTTTAGATATTTCTATATTGCAGCCTCAACAATCCTTATAGAGAGAACCTTTGGACTAGACAAATAGGTTTCGGAACTTCACCGTACGATCCCTAACTTTGAACACATAATCTTGGCAATATAAACTCTGTCCTTATATCCATTAGAAGTGTCTTGAATCGAAAGCCGAAATCAGATACTTGAATCCTTGGAATCATTTCCCCCTTTATTAATCACAAAAGCTTTTGCATTTTCGCTAGGTAATTGAATTTGAATTTACTCTCACCAAATCCCCGAGTTCGACTCTGGAATTCTTATCTTACTACAGCCGATCCGTACACTGCGGGTTCGCTTTGTTTTGAGTTCTAGATATAATTTTAAGACTTTGATGCACACACTTTCGAGCGAACAAGTTTTTGGCACCGTTGCCGGGGATTTGGTCTAGACCAAATTCTATTTTCGGTTGTCTAGCTTGAGAGCTCTTGGTCTTGTGATTTGACTTGTCTACTTGAGTGATCTTTGCAGGTTCTTTAGGTATATGCGAAAGACTAGATCCACTAAAGATCTAGTTCCTTTCGATCCCGAATTGGAGAAAACTTTAAGAAGAAAGTTGAAGGAAAAGAAAATGGCTGAAAATAACGAGAGAAACATCCAGGCTGAGTTGGACGAAACTCAACATCAACTAAGGTTGAGTGAGAAAGCTCGTATAGAAGCTGAAACGAATCATCAATTTCAAATTGATGAACTCAAAGCAATGATGATGGACATGCAATTGGAATTGAACGAATCCAGGAAGAAAAAGAAAGTCAAGACACCGACTAAGTCCATTAAGAATGATTCATCCGATGATGAAGAACTCGACCCGGACATGCCGGAACTTGAGGAGATCAATCCAGTGATCCATCCTGTTCGAAACAACCCAAGACCACCGGTTGTTCCTCGCTTCCAGCTAGGGATGTGAGAGTTGCTAATGAAGGTGATGGACCCCGAACTTTGGGGCAACGGATGGACCCAATTCAACAACCACGCCGTCTAGGTGTGGATTTCGGAGCTGAATACATCCAGGAGTTTAGCTTCTCACCACAAGTTATCACCATGGTTCGCCAAAGTCAGTTTGGTGGAGCAAGTGCTGAATCTCCACATCAACACTTGCAGAATTTCGAGATTCTCATGGAGACTATGAAGCCAAAGAAGGCTACTACAAGCAATTACAAGATCAAACCGTTCTTCTTTTCTTTGAAGGACAAAGCTCTAGCTTGGTACCAAACACTTCCAGCTGCAAAGCTGGCCACATGGGAGGATCTATCTTTGGAATTCCTCACCAAGTTCTTCCCGCCATCCAAAACGGCGGAATTTAGAGGTAAGATAAATGCTTTTTCTATGAAACCTAACGAAAGTTTGTTTCAATCTTGGGAAAGGTTTCAGGATCTTTTGTTGGATTGCCCACATCACGGCATTTCAAAGCTAGAATTATTGGAGATCTACTATAAAGGATTGGATGTGGAAACACAATTCAACCTCCAATCTCTCTCTTGTGGCACATTCATGGACATGAGAGAGGATGATGCTTGGGACTTCATTGAGAAGCAAGCCCAAGTGATTGAGAAGTATTCCCACCAGAAGGTGGACCCAAATAGCCGGAATCAAGGCGATCCAGGAGCTAAGTTGAACCATGCTTCTCAAACACAAATATTTTCCCTCAACAATGAGATCAAAGAGTTGAAGGAAGTAATCAAAACGAGTCTTCAAAAGACTAAGGAGCAGGAAGCCAACTATATGGGAAGGGATAACAATCAAAGGGATGACTACCAGAACAACAACCGGAACTCTAACTGGAATAACAATAATAGGAACTCCAATAGCAACAATTGGAGGTCAAATCAACAAAATCCAGGTAATCCTTATTCTCATGCTGAAAAAGCTCTAACATCTCCATCTTCTTCTACTCCCTTGAAAAGCCAGGAACAATCAAATGGATCGAACAAACCCGATCCCATGCTGGAGACGATCCTAGGGAAACTACAAGGATTGGAGAGCTATATAACTTTAGTTGATAAAGCTCACAAAGCTTTGGAAAGCCAAGTATTTAGCAAAGCCGGAGAAGTTCCAAGAGATCAAGGGAAACTTCCTGGGAAGACGGAAGATAACCCAAAGGGAAGGGTTATGGCGATCACTACTAGGAGTGGTGTAACAACTACCGATCCTCAACCTAAAGTAGTTGAAACTACCACCAAAGAAGGAGAGGAAAAAGAGAAGGAAGATGTCTATGTTCCTCCTCCCACCTACAAACCACCTCTACCATTTCCTGAATCTAGAGCGCGAGCACGCTTAGATAAACACTTCGATAAGTTTATTGAGCTTATGAGTAAGCTGCATATTAATATACCTTTTATGGATGCAATTTTAGGTATGCCAGCTTATGGGAAATTTCTCAAGGAAATCCTCTCTAACAAGAGGAAATTAGAAGACATTGGAGAAGTTAATATAAGTATGGAGTCATCCGAACTCATCAAGACTATGACATAGAATATGCCACCTAAGCTATGTGATCCAGGATCATTTTGCATACCCATCACTTTGGGAGAGACTACTTATGATGCACTTTGCGACCTTGGAGCAACTGTGAGCATCATACCACTTGCTTTATGCAAGACAATTGGTCTAGGAGAGCCTAGACTGGTGAAGATAACACTCTACATGGCTGATCGTTCCACCACTAAGCCAGTTTGGATATTAGAAGATGTTAGCATGAAATATTGTGATATTTTAGGCACGTTTTCTAGATGTTTTTCATCCATTATGGTGTTCATTGATAAAGCATTGAAGCAATTGTGAGCTAGTTTGTCTATATTGTCGATATAGAGGTCTACATAAGCTTTGTGTTGATTGTAGGCGAATAAGAGCTAAAACCGAACGAATTAAGAGAGAATGGAGATGGATTGAGCATATCCAAGGATTGAGGACACCACAAAGAAGCTAAGGAAGATGCTAGGATGAAGAATGGCACAAAACAAAGGGAATTACGAGCAACCTATGCTTCCACGCTCTAAAATACGGCCGTAATGAAGTCCACGCTCTAAACCACGGCCGTGGAACTTGGCAACATGAACGTGAAATATTTCAGAGAGTTACACAGTATAAATTACGGTCGTAGAAGTTGTGAAGAACCGTTATGGAATCCACGCTCTAAACCACGGGCGTGGAACCCTCTATGACCGTGATTTAGGCGATCTTTTGACGTACTAATTAAAGCCACGATCTTTTACACAATGGGATGGACGGTTATTTCTATTCTTCCCTATAAAAGGACTAGAGGAGGGAGAATTCAGTACCTCCGCATATATCACCGCTTAGACCGCCACTTAGACCGCGCTTAGACTTCACTTACACCCTCGCATAGAGCATTATCGCTTGGAGATTTGCTTCCGCACATTGAGGGTATTATTGGACGTACGGAGATTACGTCTTTTGTTCTTAGGTTTGATTAGAAAACGGATTGACATCCCGTTTTTCGTTCTTATCAAGGATTGTGATTGTTTGTGTTATTCCAAATCTGATATACATCATTACTCTTGTTTGTGGATTTGAGATTGATTTTAAGTTTATTGAAGGTTTTCGAAGGTTTTCATCTTTCATTCTTCTTAATCTTGAATTTGATATTATAATGACTGTTGTTGGCTAAAACCCTTTAGCAATTCTAAGGTGAAGGGTTGATAGTTGTGGCTTAGATGATGATAGATCGATCGTAAACAGATTGGACCCTGAGAGTTAGAGAGATTCGCCGACGAGCCAGAATCACGGTGTGTTCTTGAGTTCCACGGCCGTGGAATCTCAAGATCCACCCGTAATTTTCCCTATTTTACGAATCTTGCTTTTACTTTAATCCAAGGTTAAAGATTTGCTTTAGCTTAGTCTTGGCTTGCCTTTTCTAGGTAGTAGTGAAGCCTCAACAACCTCTACTTCGATTTCGAGTGTCACAACCTTAATCGGTTTAGTTAGTCTTGATCCTTGGGTTACAAGTTTGGGTATTTGATATTAATTCTTGCCTTTAGATCCTTTCTATACTGAAGCCTCAACAACCTTTATAGAGAGTGTCTTTAGATAAGTCATATAAAGCCTTGGAACTTCACCGTACATTGCTTTACCTTAGTATACCTTTGCAATTCTTAACTCTGTCCTTAGATCTTTAGTATATCTAGAATCGATTGCCACAACTGGATTCCTGGATCTTTAGGATTGTTGTTTTCCCAATATTTGCAAAGCTCCTACATTTACTTGTTTGACAATCTATAACTGGATTTAACCCCCCAAATCTCTGTGTTCGATACTCTGGAATTCTTGCTTAACTACGTCGATCTGTACACTGCGGGTTCGCTTGCTTGATTTCTAGTTTATAAATTTAAGATTTATTTGCACGCACGCTAAGTGGCAAACAAGTTTTTGGCGCCGTTGCCGGGGATTTGGTTTATGCCGAATTCGGTTATCGGTTGTCAAGCTTGGGAGCTCTTCCCTTGTTATTTGATATCTCTTTCGAGTGTATGCTCAGGTCTAGGAACAACGAAGACCTCTTACCTCTTGATCAAGAGCTTGAGAGGACTTTGAGGAGAAAGCTCAAGGAAAGAAAGATGGCTGAAGAAAGAGAACGTGATTACCAAACGGAGTTAGCGGAATCCGAAGCTCAACTTCGATGGAGCGAGAAAACTCGCAAGGAAGAATCGGAACGTCATCAAACGAAGATTGATGATCTAACGGACATGATGTTCCAAATGAGGCTGGAAATAAACGACCTCAAGAAGAAAAAGAGAAGAAGGAGACCGGGAAGATCGATTAGAACCAACTCATCCAATGAGGATAGCGACTCTTCCATGCCACCACTAGAGGACATTGATCCAACTATCAATGTGAACCCGTTCGTTCCACGGGCAGCTGCCAATCGCCGTGCCCCAGCTGAAGGTGCGAGAGTCGATCGTATGGATAAGGAGCCAAGAACTCTTGGCCAAAGGATGGATCCAACGCAGCAACCAAGCTGTTTGGGTGTGAACTTTGATGTTGATGATGCACAAGGGTTTAGCTTCAACCCGCAAGTTATTACCATTGTCCGCCAAAATCAATTTGGAGGAACGAGCGCTGAATCTCCACATCAACATCTACAAAATTTTGAGATCATGATGGAGACAATGAAGCCAAAGAATGCAACTACCAACATCTATAAACTCAAGCCTTTCTTCTTCTCCTTGAAAGGGAAAGCATTGTCTTGGTATCAAGCTCTTCCAAGTGGGAAACTCGACACATGGGAAGACCTTTCTTCGGAATTCCTCACTAAGTTCTTTCCGCCATCCAAGACGGCGGAGTTGAGAGGTAAGATTAATGCATTTTCTATGAGATCTAACGAAAGTTTGTTTCAATCTTGGGAAAGATTTCAGGATTTGCTATTGGATTGCCCACATCATGGCATATCCAAATTGGCGCTATTGGAGATATACTATAAGGGGCTGGATGTGGAGACACAAATCAAGCTCCAATCCCTTTCATATGGTACATTCATGGACATGAGAGAAGATGACGCTTGGGACTTCATTGAGAAGCAAGCGCGAGTCATTGAGAAGTATTCTCACCGGAAAGTAGAGGCGAATCATGTGGAACAAGGAGCAAAGCTATCACAAGCAGCTCAAACTCAAATCTTTTCTCTCAATACGGAGATTAAAGAGTTGAAGGAAGCCATCAAAACCAACTTTCCAAAGCAAAAGGATCAAGATGTAGGTTATTTGGGCAACAACAATAACCACAACGGGAATGAGAATACAAACCGCAACAGCCGGAACAACAACCCGAATAATTGGAACAACAACAACAACAATCGGAACAACAATTGGAACAACAATAGGGGTTCAAACAACAACAATTGGCGTCCCAACCAACAAAATTCCGGTAATTCTTATTCCAATTCGGGAAATTCACTAACTCCACCTTCCTCTTCTTCCACTCCTTTGAAAAGCTAGGGGCAAACATCTAATGGTGGAAGTACTTCGGGGAAAGAGAAGCCCGATCCCATGTTGGAGACAATTTTGGGCAAGCTTCAAGGATTGGAGACTCGCATCATCAAGGTCGATGATCACATTACTAAGGTTGATAAAGCCCAAAAGGTTTTATAGAAGCAAATGTTTAGCCATGCGGAGGAAGTTCCTAGGAATCAAGGAAAACTTCCAGGAAAGACGGAGGACAACCCAAAAGGAAGGGTGATGGCAATCACAACTAGGAGCGGAGTAACAACTACCGACCCGCAGCCTAAGTTTGTAGAAGTTCCCGTTGAGAAAGAGAAAGAAAAGTGGAAGGAGAAGGAAGATGTCTACGTTCCTCCTCCAGCTTTCAAACCTCCCCTACCTTTCCCGCAATCTAGAGCAAGAGCGGGTCTAGACAAGCAATTCGGTAAGTTTATTGAACTCATGAGCAAACTGCATATTAATATACCTTTCATTGATGCAATTGTAGGTATGCCAGCTTATGGGAAGTTCTTAAAGGAGATCCTCTCTAACAAAAGAAAGCTAGAGGATTTTGGAGAGGTTAAGATGAGTTCGGATTCATCGGATCTCATCAAAACCATGAAAGAGAAGATGCCCCCTAAGCTGAAAGATCCCGGGACATTTTGTATTCCCATAGGAGTGGGAGATGTCACATATGATGCATTATGTGATTTAGGAGCAAGTGTGAGCATCATCCCGCTTGCCTTTTGCAAGAAGATCGGTTTAGGCGAACCTAAACCGGTAAAGATGACGTTGTACATGGCGGATCGATCCATAACTCGTCCCGTCGGTATAGTTGAAGACGTCCCGGTCAAGCTTAGTAAGTTCTATGTTCCTATAGATTTTGTTGTGCTTGACATTCCTGCAGATAGTCCGGTCCCTATCATACTCGGAAGACCGTTTCTTGCAACATCCGGCTGTATAGTCGATTGCAAGAATGCTAGACTCGCCTTTGACATAGGAGAAGAGAAGGTAGAGTTCATCCTTTCAACTTTAGTGAAGGAACCAGCCTTCGATGAGGATATATTCAATATCCATGACGAAGAGCTATCTAGAGAGGAGGTAAGTTCTATTCTCTTCAAAGATCCCTTGCAAAAAGTTCTTTCTATGAGCATTATGGATATAGGGGAAGAAGAGGAGTGCAATGAGGCAATTGAAGCCTTAGAGAAACAAAAAGAAGTGTATGAAGAAGAGTTCGAGAAACTCCACGATGAGTCAGAAAACGTACGGATCCACGGTCAGACAGCCTATTCCACGGCCGTGGAATTCACCAACACAAGCGTGGAGCATTCCAGTAAGTTACACGGCCAAAACCACGGCCGTGGAGAAAACAGAGGCACCGTAATTACTTTCCACGCCCAAAATCACGGCCGTGGAGAAGGCAGGGGTGCCGTAATTTTGGGTGAATCTGAAGGAAATTGTGTTTCCTCCACGACTTCTCTTGATTCTTCTCCAACATCTTCTACTTCCTTAGACACTTCTAAGGTATCATTGGACACTCCTCAAGAGCCATTGGAGACTCCTATAGTGATGGAATTGAAGCCACTTCCTACACATCTAAGGTACGCATTTCTAGGACCTAATTCTACCTTTCCGGTAATTGTTAGTTCCGATTTGAGTATTGATGAACATAGTAAACTCATGGTTGTTCTTAAGAAACATAGGAAAGCCCTAGGGTATACTATAGAGGATCTAGTAGGAATCAAACCTTCACTATGCATGCATAAGATCCTAATGGAAGAAGACTTTAGAACTTTGCGACAACCTCAAAGGCGGTTAAATCCGACCATGAAGGAGGTTGTCAAGAAGGAAATTCTTAAACTACTTAATGCAGGTATCATCTACCCTATCTTCGATAGCAAGTGGGTGAGTCCCGTACAAGTGGTTCCGAAGAAGGGAGGAATGGCGGTCATCACCAATAAAAATAACGAACTCATTCCTACGCGAACCGTAACAGGATGGCGGATGTGTATAGACTACCGCAAGCTAAACAACGCGACGAGGAAGGATCACTTCCCACTACCCTTCATCGATCAAATGCTTGAAAGGTTAGCACAACATTCACATTTCTGTTATCTTGACGGTTATAGTGGTTTCTTTCAGATCCCGATACACCCGGATGATCAAGAGAAGACCACGTTCACATGCCCATGGGGTACGTTTGCCTATAGGAGGATGCCGTTCGGGCTTTGCAACGCCCCATCCACCTTTCAAAGGTGCATGATGGCCATCTTCTTGGAATATATAGAGGAAATCATGGAGGTTTTTATGGATGACTTCTCCGTTTATGGTTCCTCTTTTGACAATTGTCTTTCTAACCTTGCTCTTGTGTTACAAAGGTGTGAAGACACTAACCTAGTTCTTAATTGGGAGAAGTGTCAATTTATGGTGAAAGAGGGCATTGTATTAGGACACTTAATCTCTAGTAGAGGGATTGAAGTGGATAAGGCTAAGATAGAGACTATAGAAAAGCTTCCTCCCCCAACTTCGGTGAAAGGGATAAGGAGTTTTCTAGGACATGCTGATTTTATAGACGCTTTATAAAGGAGTTCTCTAAGATATCAAAGCCGCTTACTAATCTATTGATGAAGGATGCAGTTTTTGATTTTTCACAAGAATGTCTAGATGCGTTCAATAAGATTCGGGAAGCTCTAATCTCAGCCCCGATTATCCAACCTCCGGATTGGAGTCTCCCCTTTGAGGTTATATGTGACGCAAGTGACGTAGCTATAGGAGCTGTCCTTGGGCAAAAGAAGGAAGGACGAACCCACGCTATCTACTATGCTAGCAAGACGCTAGATGAAGCGCAACTCAACTACACCACTACAGAAAAAGAATTCTTAGCAATTGTATATGCAATTGACAAATTTCGCTCTTATCTTGTAGGTGCAAAGGTGATTGTATACACGGATCATGTTGCGATCCGGTATCTACTTGCAAAGAAGGATGCGAAGCCAAGGCTAATTAGATGGATTCTTCTCCTACAAGAATTCGATCTCGAGATCCGCGACAAGAAGGGTTTGGAAAATTCTGTTGCGGATCATTTGAGTCGTCTAACACATCTAGAGGACGACCA
The DNA here is from genome assembly GCA_033239125.1 of Fagopyrum homotropicum. NCBI lineage: Eukaryota > Viridiplantae > Streptophyta > Magnoliopsida > Caryophyllales > Polygonaceae > Fagopyrum > Fagopyrum homotropicum. The sequence goes on along the minus strand of BSWB01000005.1, from coordinate 87,050,532 downwards.
TCTACCTATAGATGACTCCTTTCCGGACGAGCATTTACATATCATAGAGGAGTGCATCGACGTGATCACCAAAGGTAACGAACCATGGTTTGTTGATTTTGTTAACTATTTGGTTTGTCAGGAATTACCACCCGGATTATCCTACACACAAAGAAAGAAGTTCTTTAAGGATGTTAGGGAATACTTTTGGAATGAACCTCTCCTCTTTAAGAGAGGTCCGGACGGCATTATTCGGCGATGTGTGCCGGAAGATGAGATGCAAAGTGTCATCCGTCATTGTCATTCACTACCTTGTGGAGGACACGCTAGTTCGAACAAGACTAGCGCTAAGGTATTGCAATCTGGATTCTTTTGGCCTACTTTGTTTAAAGATGTGCAAACCTTTGTTTCCTGCTGCGATGCTTGTCAAATAACAGGGAATATATCTAGGAGGAACGAGATGCCTCTTAACAACATCCAAGAGGTGGAGATCTTTGACGTTTGGGGAGTAGACTTCATGGGACCTTTCCCATCATCTTGTGGAAACCAATACATACTTTTAGCGGTGGATTATGTTTCGAGATGGGTTGAAGCAATTGCCTCTCCCACCAATGATGCCATGGTAGTGGTTAAGTTCTTTAACAAGACCATTTTCCCACGATTTGGGACACCACGGACTATCATTAGTGATGGAGGTTCACACTTCATTGCCCGACGTTTCGAAGCTCTTTTAGCTAAGTATGGGGTGACTCACAAGATCGCCACCCCTTATCATCCACAAACTAGTGGACAAGTGTAGATCTCAAACCGGGAGATCAAAGGGATCCTAGAGAAGACGGTTTCAAGAACAAGGAAGGATTGGTCTTTGAAGCTAGATGACGCATTATGGGCGTACCGGACTGCATACAAGACTCCCATCGGAACAACACCATACAACCTTGTGTATGGAAAGTCTTGCCACTTACCGGTAGAGTTGGAGCATAAGGCGTATTGGGCAATAAAGTGGTTGAACTTCAGCATGAAGGAAGCGGGAGAGAAGCGTCTCTTGGACCTCAATGAGCTTGAAGAACTTCGCTTGAATGCCTACGAAAACGCCAAGATCTATAAAGAAAGAGCGAAGCGATGGCATGATAAGCATATCATCCCAAAGGACCTCAAAGAGGGAGATCAAGTCCTCCTCTTTAATTCAAGGCTTTGTCTCTTTCCAGGTAAGCTTAAATCTCGTTGGACTGGACCTTTTCTAATCAAACGTGTTTTTCCCCATGGTGCAATTGAAGTATGGGGTGAAAAGGGCGGAAGTTTTAAGGTGAACGGTCAACGACTCAAGAAGTATACACCGGAACTCCAAGCTGAAGAGTTCGCGCCCACCGCACTCGAATAAGTGCGAATATGGTCTAGCTACGGACCTTAAACAAAGTGCTTCTTGGAAGGCAACCCAAGGTATTGCATTTACATTTTTGTTTTTGATTCATAGCTTAGAGTAGTTTAGACGTTTTTGTTTTGTTTTGCCTTCGATACCTTCCGGTATGTTCATGTTTTTGGATGTAGGATCAGTGGAAAAGGAAAAGAGAAGAAAAGGTTGAAGAAAATTGACGAAACATGGACTTTGGCACATTACTGAGAGTTCCACGGCCAAAACCACGGCCGTGACAGCTACAGTGACCGTATTTTGCAAAAGCCTTTGAAAAATCACCAAAACCACGGTTCCGTACGAAACCACGGCCGTGAAAACCTCCGATAGACCGTGATTTTCAAAAATTTTTACGGCCACTATATAAACCACCTTCTCTTCACAAACACCACCAAAATCCCAAAATCCACGCCCAAAACGCCGAAATCAGCCCCTTTCCCCTAAATTCTCGTTCGTTAATCGTTTTTAACGATTCTTTGACCAAAGTTGAAGCAATTTCCGTCACCTACAAGATCCAAGCAACGATTCGAGCGGCAAATCACCGGAGAAGACAGAATCCGGATTTCAAAATCCGAAAACCTAGGTTTTTCATTCCTTCTTTCTCTTTGTCGATTCGGCTCCGTTTTTGCTAGAATTTTTAGGAGAACTGATTGGAATTGGACTGAAATTAGTCTAGGGCTGCTTGCTGTCGAGTTTGGTGTGAATCTGTTGAGTTTTGAGAAATTACGAAACGAATCACGGTCTCTTTGTATTCCACGACAGTGGAACCTGAAGAACAGACCGTGGTTTCTAACAGAAATGGATTTCGTAAGGAGAATGTTTGAGAGAAATAAAAAGAGGAAAGGCAATACTTCTTCCTCTTCTAGGGCACCACCTGCTGAGCCCCCATCACCCCCATCACCACCATCACCACCTTCCCCTAGGGTCCCTACTATCCATGAGGATTACCTCGATGCCTTAGAAAGGATCCATAAGCGAGCGGTCATAGGACCTAGGTATTTGCTGCTTGAGGAGTTAGAGCCTTTGCATGTGGTAGGGGATCTCACTTGGCTACTAGATAGAGCCGGATTGGTCATCTTCTCCGCTATTCGAGAAGATGCATATGAGGAGATCACTAGGGAGTTCGTGATCTCGTTTGAGTATAGCCACGTTGACAGGACCGTTTCTTTCCGGTTGATGGAGAGAAACTATGAGTTTTCTATTAGAGAGTTTGGAGCCTTCTTTGGGTTCCATGAGACCTTCAATGGTCGATTCCCTAGTGGCGTGTACGCCAAGGATTTCTGGGAGGAGATAACTATGATATACGCTAGCGAGAACCGCTGGCAACCTACTAATTCCAAGGCTAGGTGGATCTATCACTTAGCCTTGAAGATTGCCCATAGAGTGCTTTTTGAGTGTCTCTTCCCTAGGACGGAGACACCTCAGAAGATCAAGACGGATGAGTTGTTTTTGCTTTACTGTATGTTGTACGGTAGGCCAGCTGACTGTGCCACCCTCTTAGCTTCTACTATGAGCAAGCTAAAGAACAAGAGGGCCGACAACATTGGATACGGTGGGATGGTCACCCACCTTGCTAGGCAGTTAGGGATAGACTTCTCCGCGTGCACCCGCATTGCAGCTCGACCTCTAGGACTTCGGAGCCTCATGACTAGAGGCATCCTCTTCCCTAGACATAGAGGTCCACCTACAGCTGCCATGCCTTGGGAGAGTAGGACAGGTAGAGGGATTGCATGGCTTCCTGAGTATTCCATTATGGCTGGACGCCATAACTGGAAGGAGACGTTCGCTGCCATGCATGCGAACAGACTAGTAGCTCCTCCTTACGTTCCACCACCACCGGTTTCAGATGAGGAGGAGATGAGAGGGGATGACGAGTTTGAGGGAGGAGGAGATGAACATGACTTTGGTACCTTTCCGGATCAGCTGGACGCAGTTCCTGACCTTCCTAGACACTCTCCCCGCCCCGCCCCGCTAGAGCTTTTGGCTCTTCTTCTCGCCGTGCTAGTGTGAGCGAGAGACCTACATGGATGGCAGATCTTCCTTCATGGTATAGCACTCAGCCGGAGTGGATGGGAGCTCCACCACCGTGGCATGCCCAACCACCACCTGCACCAGCGCCGTCAGACGCACCAACGTGGTATAGCCAGCCGCCGGGTTGGTACGAGCAGCTGCCGGAGTGGGCCACCGATCTTTCCAGCAGGGTCGGAGCCTTGGAGATCCGTGCAGATGCTAGGGATGCACGAGCCGACGATCATGACCGCATGATGAGAGATATTTACCGCCAGCAGTTTGGGCGGAACTATGATCCCGGTTTCTTCCCGTTTCCACCTCCACCGGCACCTCAGTGATGACCTTGGACGATCTACCGCTTTAGCCGCTCCACCACCGTCTTGTGAGTCCTTTTTCTTTCTTTCTTTTCTTTATTTTTCTTTTTGAACATTAGGGACAATGTTTGTCTCAAGTATGGGGTGGGGTGTGACTATTCGTTTGTAATAACTCTACTCACTTTGTATGCTTTGATCGAGAATACCTTGCATGTTTCATTCCATTGTTACATGTTTCATTATCGCATTGCATGAAAAAGCTTTTGAAAAACCCATAAAAATTGAAAAATTTTGAAAATTTTGTGCTTCTAAGGATAGAGATGACTTCTATGATAATCACTACTTGTGAATTGAGTTTTGATGACAATCGCATGCTTAAACAAATAGTGAATTGAAAAGAAATTGAATGAGTTGATTATTCCTCTTTTGCAAGTTTCATAATGTGAAGAATGTTACCTAAATCATATTGAGAAATCAAGGTTGAAATCACATGATAAGTTCTTATACTTCTTATTGAAATGATTAAGGCAATTCGATTTTCTTTCTTCTTTCTTTGATCATTTAGCCCCTCAATGAAATAATGGCCTCCTTTACCTATCCGGGAATTTGGAGGAGTTAATATTTGGCATGTTTGATGTGGGAGGGCCATGAAAGCAAAATTTTGCATTCAAAGAATAGAAAGAACTTATAGGTTTGGGGAAGTCAATCATGACGATGAGTAACTCGGCACCATTCACATAGCCGGGTGTTTGTGTCTTGCCAAAGTCGGATTGAGCGATATTCCTAACGGATTATGGTATGTGCATCAAGGGTTTGAGGCATCTCGCAAAAATGAGAACCGCCAATCTCCTAGGCTTCGGTTTTTGTGCACCTCTGTCCATAACTCCAAAAGTAAAGTCGAAAAATGAATTGAAAAGAAGAGAGCGAAGCTCTAAGTTGAAAGTGTTGCAAAACCGCAAGAGAAAAAGAAAAGAGTTAGTTATCCACTTTCCCGGATTCATGCACCACATTCCTTAAAGTTTTCCTTCCCTTTCCGTATTCTAGACCTTGTTTGAAAGTCCTTAAGATCAAGAGAATGATATATGACTTGGTGATCTAAATTGAAGTTTCTTATGATTGATTTTGATAATGTTTGAAGGTTATGATGTTTACGTAGAAGTTTGATCAATTCATGAGTTTTCTTTACTCTTTACTCTTTGACTATGTATATGAGAGTCTTATGAACGAATGAAGCAAGATTTGAGAATGATCTATTGACTAGGAAGCACATTCATCTAAAAGAAGTTATGTTTTTGAAAGTGCATCCATATTTCATCCTAACTTGAGTTCTAAACTTTTGAAAGACCTTGCTTGGGGACAAGCAAGTAGCAAGTATGGGGTATTTTGTTAGCATGAAATATTATGATATTTTAGGCACGTTTTCTAGATGTTTTTCATCCATTATGGTGTTCATTGATAAAGCATTGAAGCAATTGTGAGCTAGTTTGTCTATATTGTCGATATAGATGTCTACATAAGCTTTGTGTTGATTGTAGGCGAATAAGAGCTAAAACCGAACGAATTAAGAGAGAATGGAGATGGATTGAGCATATCCATGGATTGAGGACACCACAAAGAAGCTAAGGAAGATGCTAGGATGAAGAATGACACAAAACAAAGGGAATTACGAGCAACCTATGCTTCCACGCTCTAAAATACGGCCGTAATAAAGTCCACGCTCTAAACCACGGCCGTGGAACTTGGCAACATGAGCGTGGAGCATTCCAGAGAGTTACACGGTATAAATTACGGTCGTAGAAGTTGTGAAGAACCGTGATGGAATCCACGCTCTAAACCACGGGCGTGGAACCCTCTATGACCGTGATTTAGGCGATCTTTTGACGTACTAATTAAAGCCACGATCTTTTACACAATGGGCTGGACGGTTATTTCTATCCTTCCCTATAAAAGGACTAGAGGAGGGAGAATTCAGTACCTCCGCATATATCACCGCTTAGACCGCGCTTAGACTTCGCTTACACCCTCGCATAGAGCATTATCGCTTGGAGATTCGCTTCCGCACATTGAGGGTATTATTGGACGTACGGAGATTACGTCTTTTGTCCTTAGGTTTGATTAGAAGGCGGATTGACATCTCGTTCTTCGTTCTTATCAAGGATTGTGATTGTTTGTGTTATTCCAAATCTGATATACATCATTACTCTTGTTTGTGGATTTGAGATTGATTTGAAGTTTATTGAAGGTTTTCGAAGGTTTTCATCTTTCATTCTTCTTAATCTTGAATTTGATATTATAATGACTGTTGTTGGCTAAAACCCTTTAGCAATTCTAAGGTGAAGGGTTGATAGTTGTGGCTTAGATGATGATAGATCGATCGTAAACAGATTGGACCCCGAGATTTAGAGAGATTCGCCAACGAGCCAGAATCACTGTGTGTTCTTGAGTTCCACGGCCGTGGAATCTCAAGATCCACCCGTAATTTTCCCTATTTTACAAATCTTGCTTTTACTTTAATCCAAGGTTAAAGATTTGCTTTAGCTTAGTCTTGGCTTGCCTTTTCTAGGTAGTAGTGAAGCCTCAACAACCTCTACTTCGATTTCGAGTGTCACAACCTTAATCGGTTTAGTTAGTCTTGATCCTTGGGTTACAAGTTTGGGTATTTGATATTAATTCTTGCCTTTAGATCCTTTCTATACTGAAGCCTCAACAACCTTTATAGAGAGTGTCTTTAGATAAATCATATAAAGCCTTGAAACTTCACCGTACATTGCTTTACCTTAGTATACCTTTGCAATTCTTAACTCTATCCTTAGTTCTTTAGTATATCTAGAATCGATTGCCACAACTGGATTCCTGGATCTTTAGGATTGTTGTTTTCCCAATATTTGCAAAGCTCCTATATTTACTTGTTTGACAATCTATAATTGGATTTAACCCCCCAAATCCCTGTGTTCGATACTCTGGAATTTTTGCTTAACTACGTCGATCCGTACACTGTGGGTTCGCTTGCTTGATTTCTAGTTTTATAAATTTAAGACTTATTTGCACGCACGCTAAGTGGCGAACAGAAGACATTCCTGTAAAACTCGGTAAGTTTTACATTCCTATAGATTTTGTCGTTTTTGACATCCCTGCAGATTATCCAGTTCCAATAATTCTTGGGAGACCATTCCTTGCAACATCCGGATGCATGGTAGATTGCAAGAATGGCCAGCTATCCTTCAATATAAGTGAAGAGAAAGTGGAGTTCGTACTCTCCTCTTTAATCAAGAAGCCAGCCTTGAGAGAAGATGTCTTTAACATCTTTGATGAAGAAGAGTCTAGAGAGGTAGTAAGTTCAATCCTAATGAAAGACCCTCTTCAAAAGGTTCTTAGTATGAGCATCATGGAGGAAGGAGTAAAACATGATTGCGATGATGATGTGAAAGCATTATAAGATGTGGAGGATGAACCAGGAGTAGGATTTGAAGAGCTAGAATTAACCCCGAAAACTGTGAAAAAAATCGACCTACACAAAATAAATCGTTCGATTTCTGAAAAGGCAAGTCGATTTTTGACATTAGGAAGAAAAATCGACACAAAAATCGTCCGATTTTCTTCAAGGGGGGTCGATCCAGCGAGAAATTCTCCGGATTCTACAAACTTGACTGCAATTGTTCTCAACTCTGATGATGCATCTTCCCCACCTTCAGAGGCTTCTCCCATGACATTAGAAGGTCATGAATCATCAGTCAAAGCACCTCCATCATTGGAATTGAAGCCGCTCCCTACACACTTAAGGTACGCATTTCTTGGCACTAATTCTACATATCCGGTTATAGTTAATGCGAAATTGGATGATGTTGAACTAGAGAAGCTTATGAATGTTGTAAGGCAACATAGGAGAGCATTAGGCTATACTATTGATGATTTGGTAGGCATAAAACCTTACCTATGTATGCATAAAATTTTAATGGAAGAGGATTACAAGCCTTCACGTCAACCTCAAAGACGGTTAAATCCGGTCATGAAAGAGGTCGTGAAGAAAGAAATCCTTAAGCTACTTGATGCAGGTATCATCTTCCCTATTTCCGATAGCAAGTGGGTGAGTCCAGTACAGGTAGTACCAAAGAAAGGAGGCATTACCGTTGTTTCCAACAAAAACAACGAACTTATTCCCACAAGGACAGTTACGGGGTGGCGAATGTGCATCGACTACCGTAAGCTGAACGTGGCTACTAGGAATGACCATTTCCCCCTTCCTTTTATTGATTAAATGTTGGAAAGGTTAGCCCAACACTCTTACTTTTGTTATCTAGATGGATATAGTGGTTTCTTTCAGATTCCCATTCACCCGGATGATCAAGAGAAGACGACTTTCACGTGCCCTTGGGGTACGTTCGCTTATAGAAGGATGCCGTTCGGTCTATGCAACGCTCCAACAACCTTTCAAAGTTGTATGATGACAATCTTCTCCGAATACGTAGAGAATATCATGGAAGTCTTCATGGACGACTTTTCGGTATATGGTTCTTCCTTTGATAACTTTCTCTCTAACCTTTCATTAGTTCTTAAGAGATGTGAGGATACTAACTTAGTTTTAAACTGGGAAAAGTGTCATTTCATGGTCACTGAAGGGATTGTGTTAGGTCATCTAGTGTCACAACGAGGAATAGAGGTTGATAGAGCTAAGATAGAAACTATTGAGAAGCTGCCTCCTCCCTCTTCTGTAAAAGGAATTAGAAGCTTCCTAGGACATGCAGGCTTCTATAGGAGATTCATAAAGGATTTTTCTAAGATTTCAAAACCCTTAACTAATGTTTTCAATGTTTTAATGAAAGACGCAACTTTCGAATTCTCGAAAGATTGTTTAGATGCTTTTTGCAGGATCAAAGAAGCTTTGATTTCAGCACCAATCATCCAACCACCCGATTAAACTCTTCCTTTCGAGGTCATGTGCAATGCAAGCGACGTCGCTATAGGAGCCGTACTTGGACAGAGGAAAGATGGTCGCACTCATGCCATCTACTATGCTAGCAAGACGCTAGACGAGGCTCAATCCAACTATGCCACCACGGAAAAGGAACTCTTAGCTGTAGTTTACGCTCTTGAAAAATTTCGTTCCTATCTTGTAGGTGCAAAAGTGAGTGTCTATACAGACCATTAAGCAATTCGCTACTTATTCACGAAGAAGGATGTGAAGCCAAGGCTTCTAAGATGGATCTTACTCTTACAAGAGTTTGATTTGCAGATTCGTGATAAGAAAGGGTCCAAAAACTCCGTTTTTGACCATCTTAGTCGTCTTCCACACCTCACCGACGAGACGGATGAACTTCCTATAGACGACTCATTCCTTGACGAGCAACTACATGAGATCGAAGAGTGTCTTTAACACATCTCAAAAGGTAATGATCCATGGTTTGCTGACATTGTGAATTACCTTGTTTGTCAGGAGATTCCCCCCGGACTTTCGTATGCTCAAAGAAAGAAGTTCTTTAAGGACGTCCGGCATTTCTATTGGAACGAACCTCTTCTATTCAAAAGAGGTCCCGGTGGCATATACAAGAGATGTATCCTAGAAGATGAGGTGGAAAGTGTCATCCGCCATTTCCATTCTCTTCCATGTGGTGGACATGCTAGTTCCCACAAGACTTGTGCTAAGGTACTTCGTTCCGGCTTCTTTTGGCCTACACTATTCAAAGATGTGCAAAAATATGTTGTTGCTTGTGATGCTTGTTTTCCTCGAAGCGTGCGTGCAATCAACTTTAAATTTATAAAAACTAGAATCGAGCAAGCGAACCCGCATTTTACGGATCGGCGTAGTAAAGCAAGAATTCCAGAGTGTCGAACTCAGGGATATGGGGGGAACAAATTCAGTTTGCAAATTGTCAAGCAAGTAATGTAATAAGCTTCGCAAATATTGGGGAAAACAACTGTTACGCTCAGGATGTGACACGCAATGGGTTTTAAATTTATATTCTCGTTACATTTATCCTAACTCCTAGCGAACCCGCAGTGTATGGGACGTTTGTAGTAGGGATAGTATTCCGAGGTCGAACACAAAGACTAAGGTGAGATTGATTCGATTTATGATTAAGTCTAGTGAAGATCTAGGTTAAGAAAAAAGTAAGAAATAAAGAAATAGAAAATCTCAATTGTTTTTGGTTGGTTTTTCGGTGATCAATCAAGGATCACAAATCATGCGAAATGTAATAATCAACTAAGCTAACAAATCAACGCAAACAAACAAGCAAAAATACGAGATATAGATCAAAGATAGAAAAACGGATTCTAGGGGTTGGAAGTTCTGGTTATGGCATAGGACTCAAGCTATCTATTCTTTCCTTGGATTAACTATGATATGTTGGGGTTAAATGTTTCTAGATTGGGATCAATCACCGGGTAGGTCTCATGGTCCACTAGGCCATCCCTAAAGTCTCATCACCGGGTAAGTCTCTAAGAACCTAAGGGATGGAATTCTACACAAACCGGATTGTTACCTAGAGATCTAACCTATCCTTACCGGGTAAGTCTCGGAAGGGTTAGTCCTAAACAACCATCCTAGCACACTTAATCCAATGGCGGCTTATGAGGCTCACACTACCTAAGGTTTGTCATCTTTGAGATCTAAGAGCAAGGATTACCGGATAAGTCTCTCCTAACACTTAGTTGCTAACACTAGGTCACCCTAGGGTAGATTTAACTCAACAAACACTTAGGATTTCAACATTCTAACAATCTAAAGCTAGATCCATCAAACAAGGGAGAATCACGGGCTGTTCTACACCTTCCACGGCCGTGGAAAGGCAAGATCAAACCGTGGACTCCAACAGAAACTACGTCCAAGCAAGAGAGTCATCCAAGGCTAATCTAAGTCCATCCTATCATAGTCCTAGCCATAACCATCCCTTCCTTACCCTAGAACCACATCTATTTAGCCTACAACATTCATCATAGCAATCAAAATCATTAAACATAAAATCATGGCTTCCATTTGCAAGATAATGAAGAGAAAGAGATGAACAAGAGAAGTAACAAAACCAAGCTGAAAATATGGAATTAGAATGACTCACAACCCTTCTTAAAGAAGGTTCAAATGTTCATACAACTCTAGAAATCGATTCCGAAATTCTTCACTACAAGCTATCAAGATCTATCAATGGTGTGTTCTTCTTCTTCTCCAATCAAGCTCTTCTCCAATGGTAGCTTCCTTCTACTTCCTTCCTCCAAGAATCTTCTTGTTGAGAGAATATTTTGATTGGATGATAGTGGATAATGGAGAGCTGCTCCAAGATGATTCTCTCAGCCAATGCAGGACCACTTTTATACTACAACTTTGCAAGAGCTGGCCAAGAGATCGTGGCACAGCTGTCACGAAAACCTGATAAAATCCACGGTCAGAATCACGGCCGTGATCTGTCAGTGAACCGTGATTTTGTGCTTCAACTTTGCTTTTGATCATTAAGCTTTGATTGGGTGCATGGCTTATGTTGGCAAGGTTCCATGAGTCCTCCTTAGCCTTTAGCTTGCATCCTAATGGGTCCGAGGGTGTGTCATCTTGATGAACGATCCTCAAACGTATCGTTTTAGCTCTTAAATCTCCCAAAATACCTACAAAGCAATGCACAAGTCCGTGTAGACGTCTATCTCGACAAAATACGTGAATTGAGTGCAAATGTCGTGAACTAGTGCTAAACCATGCATGAATGAGCGAGAAATCTATCTAAATGATTACCTAAACCTAAGTCATAAATCGTGTTATCAAAAATACCCCATACTTAAGGTTTGCTCGTCCCCGAGCAAATGCTCAACTATAGACTACAAGATAATACGATTTATGTATGCAGAAAAATGGCAAAATCTTTTTGGGTTTGTGCTTCTACTATTGGATCACCTTCATAGTCATGTTTCATGGCAAAGGACAAGCAATTATGCATCAAATAAATGAAGGCATGGAAAGACAATTGCACTTAATTTGAAAGTATGCATGAAATGTAAAGATGAAGAAGTCAAGAAGATCAAGAGCATATCCAATCTAGATTACTAAGTGTTACAAACATGCAAGTAGGTTATAAGGTCTTATGAACTCAAAGGCCAAGAAACGTTGTGACTAGGTGGGGATTTTTCTAGGCTATGTGATGCTAATCCGGGAATGGAACTAACTTCACAATCTTGTCCTCGATCAACTTCCCTCAAGTGTATATTTTTCTCTATCTTTTCTTTCTTTTCTTTGTCTTATTTTTGAGACAATGGCATTGGTGTACAAAAGCTGAAACCTTGGTGATTAGCCATCCTCGGGCTTTTTCTATTTTTCGAGGTGCATCCACACCGGGCACACATACCAAAGCTCGTTAGGACTGTTGGTTTATTTGACTTTGGCAAGGTACCAACACCCGATTATGTGAAGTGTACCGAGTTACTTATCATTTAAACCAACGTCCCCAAACCTATATTTTTGGCTACACTTTCACAACAAATTCAGCATTTTATTCATGACATTCTTTCATCAACATCTTCACCCCACACTTGCTTTTCACACACATCAACACACTAACATGCTCCTATTCCCGGATGGGTCAAAAGAGGTCAATTTATATCAATTGAGGTGCTCAAACAATCAAGATCAAGATGAGAAGTAGAGAAAGATGAATTGCCTCATTCATTCCTAGATGGTATGCAAGAACTATCATGTAATTTCGATTTTCAATACTCAATCCATTCTAGGAAAACATCATGATCACAAATCATTCATTGAATTCAAGAGAAATGCTTCAAGTCCACATATGCTATCATCAATTTAACACATAAGGCCATCCATAGCCAATCCACAAGACAAGATTCATCATTAGGGTCATATCCAAGCCTAGAAAGCACAAATTTTTTTAAATTTTCTGAATTTTTATGGGATTTTCGAAATGAATATATACAATGCAAGACATGTGAAGATTTTAAACTATCCTAGATGCTCATCATGCAGAGGATCATGCAAACCCCACCCCATACTTAGAAACACATTGTCCCCAATGTGTAAATGAAGTAAAAAGAGTGAAAGAAGGTTCTCACAATGTAAAGTGGTTTGCTATGGTATTTGGGATTGCTCAAGTGAATTGATGTTGGATGATCCTATCAACCATGGTAGAGAGCTCTAAGTGTTCATCAAGGCCTCGGGACCCGCGCTAGGCACCGCTAGCCGTCCAAGTTCCGCGTCCGCTCCACCCATAATTGATGAGGGGTTCATCATCATCATTCCTATGTCAAGCAAGGCTTCGAATGCCACTAATGTTCTAGCACACACACTAAGCACACGAAACACACACAAAAATAGGAAAATCAAAAACAAAAACAAAATGAAAAAGGGAAAAACGTTACCAATGGGTTGCTTCCCATCAAGCGCTTCTTTAAGGTCATTAGCTTGACCAAACTCGGGAGCGTCTACTCAAGGTAAAGTGGGGCAATCATATCCACCGGAGCTCCCGGGATATACTTCTTCAACCGGTGCCCATTCACCTTAAAGTTTTCACAATGCTCCCCTCCTATTTCAATAGCTCCATGGGGAAAGATCTTCTTCACCACATATGGCCCGGTCCATCTTGATTTGAGCTTTCCGGGAAAGAGCCGCAGCCTTGAGTTGAAGAGAAGGACAAGGTCTCCTTCACTCAACTCCTTGGGGATGATCCTCTTGTCATGCCACTGCTTGGTTCTCTCCTTGTAGATCCGGGCATTCTCGTATGCATCCAACCGGATCTCCTCAAGTGCGTTCATATCAAGCAACCTCTTCTCTCCGGCCTCCTTGAGATCAAAATTTAGCCACTTGATGGCCCAATGTGCTCTATGCTCTATTTCTACCGGAAGGTGGCAAGACTTGCCATACACCAACTTGTAAGGAGTGGTGCCAATTGGTGTCTTGAAAGCGGTCCTATATGCCCACAAGGCATCATTGAGCTTCATAGCCCAATCCTTTCTAGTTCTAGATACCGTCTTCTCGAGAATGGCCTTTATCTCTCGGTTGGAGATCTCCACTTGGCCACTAGTTTGGGGATGGTAAGGTGTTGCCACCTTATGAGTTACCCCATACTTAGCCAAAAGTGCCCCAAAGTTCCTATTGGTGAAGTGCTTCCCTCCATCACTTATGATCACCCTTGTTGTTCCAAACCTAGGAAAGATCACTCGGTTGAAGAACCGCACCACAACCTTGGCGTCATTTGTAGAAGAGGCGATTGCCTCCAACCATCTCGAAACATAGTCAACCGCCAATAGGATGAAGAGGTTGCCACATGAGGAAGGGAATGGTCCCATGAAGTCCACACCCCACACATCAAATACTTCCACTTCTTGGATGTTGTTCAAGGGCATCTCATTCCTTCTTGAGATGTTTCCCGTTCTTTGGCAAGCATCACAAGCTACCACAAAGCTTTGCACATCCTTGAACAAACTCGGCCAAAAGAAACACGATTGCAACACCTTAGCACATGTCTTGTGTGAGCTAGCATGCCCTCCACATGGCAAGGAATGACAATGGCAGATCACACTCTCCACCTCATCCTCCGGTATGCATCTTCTAAACATTCCATCCGGCCCTCTTTTGAACAAAAGTGGCTCACTCTAATAGTAATGCCTCACATCTTTGAAGAACTTCTTCCTTTGGGCATATGTCAAACCGGGAGGCACTTCCTCACACACTAAGTAGTTCACAATGTCGGCAAACCATGGCTCGCTTCCTCTAGACACTTGGAACAAGCATTCCTCCACCATTTGCAATTGCTCATCCCGGAATGAATCATCAATCGGGATGTCATCTCTTTCAAGCTCCAATGGTGGGAGTCTACTAAGGTGATCCGCCACGGAGTTCTCGGATCCCTTCTTGTCCCGGATTTCCAAATCAAACTCTTGAAGAAGAAGGATCCAGCGAATCAACCTTGGCTTGGCATCCTTCTTGGTAAGGAGATAACGGATCGCAGCATGATCCGTATAAACTATGACCTTCGCTCCAACAAGATATGAGCGGAACTTCTCAAAAGCATACACTACCGCTAGCAACTCTTTCTCGGTGGTAGCATAATTGAGTTGGGCATCATCTAGCGTCTTGCTAGCATAATAAATGGCATGAGTGTGCCCATCTTTTCTTTGCCCCAAAACAGCCCCAACGGCTACATCGCTTGCATCACACATGATCTCAAATGGTAGACTCCAATCCGTAGGTTGCATGATAGGTGCGGAGATCAAGGCATTCTTCAACCTATAAAAAGCCTCAAAACAATCTTTGGAAAAGATAAAATCAACATCTTTCATTAGTAGGTTAGTGAGAGACTTAGAAATTTTAGAGAAGTCTTGAATAAACCTCCGGTAAAAACCGGCATGCCCTAAGAAACTCCTTACCCCTTTCACCGAGGTAGGTGGTGGCAACTTCTCTATCGTTTCAATTTTTGCTCTATCAACCTCAATGCCACGGTTAGACACCAAGTGTCCTAACACAATACCTTCACTTACCATGAAGTGGCATTTTTCCCAATTTAAGACAAGATTTGTCTCCTCACATCTTTGCAATACTAATGACAAGTTAGCCAAGCAATTATCAAAGGAAGAACCATAAACAGAGAAATCATCCATGAACACTTCCATGATATTTTCAATGTATTCCGAAAAGATAGCCATCATACACCTTTGGAAGGTGGCGGGTGCATTACACAACCCAAATGGCATCCTCCTATATGCAAAAGTTCCCCATGGACATGTAAAGGTGGTTTTCTCTTGGTCATCGGGGTGGATAGGGATTTGGAAGAATCCGCTATAACCATCTAAATAGAAAAAATGAGAATGTTGAGCTAACCTTTCTAGCATTTGGTCAATGAAAGGGAGAGGGAAGTGATCTTTCCTAGAGGCCATGTTCAACTTTCTATAATCAATGCACATCCTCCATCCCGTAACCGTCCTAGTCGGGATTAGTTCATTGTTCTCATTGGTTACTACGGTCTTCCCACCCTTCTTAGGTACTACATGAACGGGACTAACCCACTTACTATCCGAGATAGGGTAGATTATCCCCGCATCTAGCAACTTAATGATTTCCTTTTTGACTACCTCTTTCATTATGGGATTCAATCTCCTTTGATGTTCAATAGAGGGCTTATGATTATCTTCCATCAATATCTTATGCATGCACAAAGAAGGCTTAATGCCAACCAAATCATCAATAGTATAGCAAATGGCTTTCCTATGCAATCTTAGTTCATGCAGCAACTTAGCAAGTTCATCATCACTCAAGCATGCATTCACAATTACCGGATATATTGAATTATCACCAAGAAAAGCATACTTTAAATGAGAGGGGAGGGGTTTGAGTTCAAGTTTAGGAGGACCTTTATCGAGCGGAGACGATCCAAATAAGGTTGGATGAGATGAATCCAAAGCAAATGAAGGCTCTCCATGGTTCCTAGAAGCTTGATCACCATCAAGGGCTGATCCAGGGGAAACCACGGCCAACTCCACGGTTTGCTCCAAGTCCACGGCCGTGGAAGTTGCTTGGCTCATTTTCTGTGGCTTTACAGAGAGTTTGACGGCCGTGGAACACAAATCTCGACCGTGGAACCTACAGCTGTTCAGCTCTTCTTTGTAGCCTTCATCTTGAGCACTTGTCTCCTCTTCTAATGCTTCTAAGGCCTTGATCTCTTCATTGCAAGCCTCTTCAACACCTTCCTCCATCATACTTAAGGTAAGAACCTTCTCCAAGGGATCCTTGATCAAGATCGAGCTTACAACTTCTCTAGATTCCTCTTGCCCGACTATGTTGAAGACATCCTCATCAAGGGTTGGCCCTTTCATCATTGTGGACAACTTGAACTGGATGTTCTCTTCTCCAATGTTGAAGGAGAGAGTTCCATTCTTGCAATTCACTAGGCATCCGGAAGTGGCGAGGAAGGGTCTTCCTAAGATGATGGGAACCGGATAGTCCGCCGGAATATCCAAGACGACAAAGTCAATTGGCACATAGAATCCTCCTAGTTGCACCGGGATGTCTTCTAAAATCCCAACCGGATGAGTGATAGAACGGTCCGCCATATAGTGGGTCATCTTGACCGGTTTTGGCTCTCCTAGCCCAACCTTGTTGCAAAGTGCAAGCGGTATGATGCTTACACTCGCTCCAAGATCACAAAGCGCTTCATACTTCACATCTCCCACTCCAATTGGGACACAAAAGGAACCCGGATCTCTTAGCTTGGGAGGCATCTCCTCCTTCATCGTTTGGATCAATTCCGAGGATCTCTTGGTCATTCTTATCTCCCCATACTCCTCCAACTTCCTCTTGTTGGAGAGTATCTCTTTCAAGAACTTGCCATATGCCGGCATTCCTAAAATAGCATCCATGAACGGAATGTTAATATGCAATTTAGACATTAGTTCAAGGAACTTACCAAAGTGATTGTCCAAGCGGGCTCTTGCTCTTGATTGTGGAAACGGTAGTGGTGGCTTGTATGGAGGCGGTGGCACATATGTTGGCTCAACATCCTTGCTCTTGCCTCCATCTCCTTGCAAAGTCTCTTCCTCTATCACCACTTGTTTCCCTTTAGCATTGTCCTTGGGCAAAGGATCTTTCATGCTCAACCCACTCCTTGTTGTGATAGCTAACACTTGACCTCTTGGGTTGTCTTCGGTTCTTCCGGGAAGTTTTCCCGGATCTCTATGGGCTTCACCCGCCTTTTGGAACACTTGTGCATCCAAAACCTTTTGAGCCTTAGAAATTGAAGTCACGGTGCTCTCAAGACCACTCAACCTTCCGAGCAATTGCTCAAACATCATTTCGGTTCTATCTTTTGGAGGTTGAGTAAATCCGGGTGGAGGTTCTTGTGAAGCTCTTGGTGGTGGAGTTGTGCTTGTGGAAGCGGGAGGGTTCAAGGCTCCATCCGGGTTAGAGTAGGAAAATCCGGGATGGTTGTGGTTGGGCCGGTAATTGTTGAATTGCCGGTTGTTGTTGAAGTTCCTTGGGCCTTGATAATTGTTGTAATTGCCCCTTCCCATGTAATTCACATCCTCCTCCTTGGAAGGTAAGTTAGCTTGTGGAAGCACTTGAGGAGTTGCTTGGTTCTTCAAAGTTGTAGCACACAACTCCCTCAAGGACTTCAATTCATTGTTGATGGCGTCAAGCTTGAAATTGCTCATGGTGACTTCACTCACCTCATAAGCTCCCGCCTTTCTCCCTTCACTCTTCCTATGGGAGTATTTCTCAATCACTAGAGCTTGCTTCTTCACAAACTCTCAAGCTTCATCTACATGCTTTTCCATAAAAGTCCCACCGGAAAGAGATTGGAGCCTGAATTGGCTATCTTCATCAAGTCCTTTGAAGTAGATCTCCAATAGCTCAATTTTCAGTATGCCATGGTGTGGACAATCTAGGAGAAGATCTTTGAACCTCTCCCAAGACTTGAATAAACTCTCTCTATCCTTCATCACGAAGGCATTGATCTTCCCTCTTAACTCGGTAGTCTTGGAAGGTGGGAAGAACTTAGTCAAAAACTCGGTTGTCATCTCCTCCCAAGTACCAACTCGCCCTTGTGGAATAGATTGATACCAAGCCAATGCTTTATACTTAAGAGAGAAGGAAAAAGCCCTAAGCTTATGGTTGTTGCTCTCCAATCTTGGCGGTCTAAGAGTCTCCATCAAAATCTCGTAATTCATCAAGTGTTGATGAGGAGACTCTCCTTCCATCCCTCCAAATTGATTATGCCGGATCATTTGTAGAACTTGAGGGCGGAGCTCATAGTTGTGGGTTGCGGGATCTCCTAAGTTCACACCCGGACGGTGTGCTCTTTGTGCCGGATCCATATGTCTCCCTAGGGTTTGTGGCTCTTCAATAGCAATGGGGACAACCCTAACATTCGCCGCCGGCTGCGGTTGTGGTGGAGGAGGTGGAGGTTGTTGATGATTAAGCTCTCCTTGTACAAGGGCTTGCCTAATCTCATCAATCTCCCTCCTAGTTGCTTCTTGCCTCTCATTGGCAAGTCTCTTTTCTTCCTCTAAGAGCTCGACTCTTAGCCTTATTTGCTCTAAGGCTTCATCCAATTCAGCTTGGAGGTCTCTTCCGGCCATCTCTTTTCCCTTTTTAATGCTCTTGGATCTAGATCTAAGGGTTTTCTCCGGTTCGGGATCGAATGGAGCTAAATCCTTGCCACGAGATCTTCGCATACACCTAAAGAGTAAGAGACGTCCTAAAAAGCAAAGACACAAACCAAAAATAGATCAAAAGCAACAAGAAAGATCTACACTAATAAACAATCACAAAATAGACTCAATCTAGACCTAGTCCCCGGCAACGGCGCCAAAAACTTGTTACGCTCAGGATGTGACACGCAATGGGTTTTAAATTTATATTCTCGTTACATTTATACTAACTCCTAGCGAACCCGCAGTGTACGGGACGTTTGTAGTAGGGATAGTATTCCGAGGTCAAACACAAAGACTAAGGTGAGATTGATTCGATTTATGATTAAGTCTAGTGAAGATCTAGGTTAAGAAAAGAGTAAGAAATAAAGAAATAGAAAATCTCAATTGTTTTTGGTTGGTTTTTCGGTGATCAATCAAGGATCACAAATCATGCGAAATGTAATAATCAACTAAGCTAACAAATCAACGCAAACAAACAAGCAAAAATACGAGATATAGATCAATGATAGAAAAGCGGATTCTAGGGGTTGGAAGTTCTAGTTATGGCATAGGACTCAAGCTATCTATTCTTTCCTTGGATTAACTATGATATGTTGGGGTTAAATGTTTCTAGATTGGGATCAATCACCGGGTAGGTCTCATGGTCCACTAGGCCATCCCTAAAGTCTCATCACCGGGTAAGACTCTAAGAACCTAAGGGACGGAATTCTACACAAACCGGATTGTTACCTAGAGATCTAACCTATCCTTACCGGGTAAGTCTCGAAAGGGTTAGTCCTAAACAACCATCCTAGCACACTTAATCCAATGGCGGCTTATGAGGCTCACACTACCTAAGGTTTGTCATCTTTGAGATCTAAGAGCAAGGATTACCGGATAAGTCTCTCCTAACACTTAGTTGCTAACACTAGGTCACCCTAGGGTAGATTTAACTCAACAAACACTTAGGATTTCAACATTCTAACAATCTAAAGCTAGATCCATCAAACAAGGGAGAATCACGGGCTGTTCTACACCTTCCACGGCCGTGGAAAGGCAAGATCAAACCGTGGACTCCAACAGAAACTACGTCCAAGCAAGAGAGTCATCCAAGGCTAATCTAAGTCCATCCTATCATAGTCCTAGCCATAACCATCCCTTCCTTACCCTAGAACCACATCTATTTAGCCTACAACATTCATCATAGCAATTAAAATCATTAAACATAAAATCATGGCTTCCATTTGCAAGATAATGAAGAGAAAGAGATGAACAAGAGAAGTAACAAAACCAAGCTGAAAATATGGAATTAGAATGACTCACAACCCTTCTTAAAGAAGGTTCAAATGTTCATACAACTCTAGAAATCGATTCCGAAATTCTTCACTACAAGCTATCAAGATCTATCAATGGTATGTTCTTCTTCTTCTCCAATCAAGCTCTTCTCCAATGGTAGCTTCCTTCTACTTCCTTCCTCCAAGAATCTTCTTGTTGAGAGAATATTTTGATTGGATGATAGTGGATAATGGAGAGCTGCTCCAAGATGATTCTCTCAGCCAATGCAGGACCACTTTTATACTACAACTTTGCAAGAGGTGGCCAAGAGATCGTGGTACAGCTGTCACGAAAACCTGATAAAATCCACGGTCAGAATCACGGCCATGATCTGTCAGTGAACCGTGATTTTGTGCTTCAGCTTTGCTTTTGATCATTAAGCTTCGATTGGGTGCATGGCTTGTGTTGGCAAGGTTCCATGAGTCCTCCTTAGCCTTTAGCTTGCATCCTAATGGGTCCGAGGGTGTGTCATCTTGATGAACGATCCTCAAACGTATCGTTTTAGCTCTTAAATCTCCCAAAATACCTACAAAGCAATGCACAAGTCCGTGTAGACGTCTATCTCGACAAAATACGTGAATTGAGTGCAAATGTCGTGAACTAGTGCTAAACCATGCATGAATGAGCGAGAAATCTATCTAAATGATTACCTAAACCTAAGTCATAAATCGTGTTATCAACAACAACCCTAAAGATCCAGGTATCTAATTGTGGCAATCGATTCAAGATATACTAAAGAACTAAGGACAGAGTTAAGAGTTGCAAAGGTATGCTAAGGTAAAGCGATGTACGGTGAAGTTCCAAGGCTTTATATGACTTATCTAAAGACACTCTCTATAAAGGTTGTTGAGGCTTCAGTATAGAAAGGATTTAAAGACAAGAATTAATCTCAAATACCCAAACTTGTAACCCAAGGATCAAGACTAACTAAACCGATTAAGGTTGTGACACTCGAAATCGAAGTAGAGGTTGTTGAGGCTTCACTACTACCTAGAAAAGGCAAGCCAAATCTAAGTTAAAGCAAATCTTTAACTTTGGATTAAAGTAAAAGAAAGGTTCGTAAATTAGGGTAAATCACGGGCAGATCTTGAGTTCCACGGCCGTGGAAACTCAAGAACAGACCGTGATCTTGGTTCGTCGACGAGATCTCTCTAACTCTCAGGGTCCAATCAATTTACAATCGATCTATCATCATCTAAGCCACAATTATTAACCCTTCACCTTAGAATTGCTAAAGGGTTTTAGCCAATAACCATCATTATGATATCAATAATCAAATTAAGAAGAATGAAAGATGAAAACCTTCGAAAACTCAAATATAACTCAAAGTCAAACTCAAATCCAAAATACAAATCGGAATACTCAAGGATTCGGAATAGAACACAAAACCTCACAAACCCTAAAGTACGTATGAAGAACGGGATGTCAATCCGTCTTCAATAACAAACCCTAGGAAAAGGTGCAACTTCCGCCATACACACTTCCGAAATCCGTCCTCCGCAGGGCTGAGCAATAAACGTCCGTGTAAGCGAAGTCTAAGTGTATGCGAAGATCTCTGGCTAAAGCGTGATATCCAAAACTTGTCTCCTCTGACCTTTTTATAAGAAAGGATAAAAATAACCATCCGGCCCATTACGTAAATAATCGTGGCAATAGTTAGTTCGTCAAAAGATTGCCTAAATCACGGTCTCAAGGGTTCGACGACCGTGGTTTAGGGCGTGGAATGGATTACGGTCTCACATGGTTTCCATGACCGTACTTTTGATCGTGTAACTCTCTGGAATGCTCCACGCTCATGATGCCAAGATCCACGAACGTGGTTTAGAGCGTGGATTCCCCTACGGCCGTATTTTAGGGCGTGGAGGTGGAATTTGCTTGTGATTTCCTTTGTGTCGTGCCATTCCTCATCCTAGCATCTCCTTTGGCTTCTTTGATGTGTTCCTAAACCTTGGATGTGCTCAAATCTTCTCCTTTCTCTCTTAAATGGTTCGGTTTTAGCTCTTATTCACCTATAATCAACACAAAGCTAATGTAGACCTCCATATCGACAATATAGATAAACTAGCTAACAAATGCTTCAAAGCCTCATCAATGAACACTATAATGAATGAAAAACAACTAGAAAAACTGCCTAGAATATCACAATATTTCATGCTAACAATGCTTGTCAAAGAACATGTAATATATCTAGGAGGAATGAGATGCCTCTCAACAACATACAAGAAGTAGAGATCTTCGATGTATGGGAGTAGACTTTATAAGACCTTTCCCATCTTCTTGTGGAAACCAATATATACTTCTTGCCGTAGACTATGTCTCAAGATGGGTTGAGGCGATCGCTTCTCCTACTAATGATGCAATAGTAGTGGTGAAGTTCTTCAATAGAACGATCTTCCCAAGGTTCGGAACTCCCCAAACCATCATCAGTGCTGGAGGAACGCATTTCACAGCCCGTCGATTTGAGACTCTATTGGCTAAGTATGGGGTGACCCATAAGATAGCTACACCATATCATCCGCAAACTAGCGGACAAGTTGAGATATCCAATAGAGAGATCAAGGGAATTTTAGAGAAAACTGTCTCTAAAACAAGGAAGGATTGGTCAATGAAGCTTGACGATGCATTATGGGCGTACAGGACTGCCTTTAAGACACCGATAGGTACGACTCCATATAATCTCGTTTATGGTAAATCTTGTCATCTTCCTATAGAACTAGATCATAAAGCATATTGGGCTATCAAGTGGCTCAACTTTGACATGAAAGGAGCCGGAGAGAAGCGGCTCCTAGATATCAACGAGTTGGATGAGATCCGGCTAAATGCGTATGAGAACACAAAGATCTACAAGGAAAGGACGAAGCGTTGGCATGATAAGCATATCATTCCAAAGGATCTGAAAGAAGGAGATCAAGTCCTTCTATTCAACTCAAGGCTTCAACTATTCCCACGTAAGCTTAAATCCCGTTGGACCGGACCTTATGTAATTAAACGAATTTTCCCCCATGGTGCAGTTGAAGTATGGGGTGAACAAAGCGGAAATTTCAAAGTTAATGGCCAACGGTTGAAGAAATACACACCGGAAGCTCCGGTTGAGGAGATAGCTCCTATCCTCCTCCATTGAACACAAACCATACACCGTCCAGCTAAAGACGATAAATCAAGCGCTTCTTGGGAGGCAACCCATGATAGTATAACTTTTCCCCTTCTTTCATCACTTAGTTAGCTTAGTTCAGTTGCTTTGTTTCTTTTATTTTCGCTTTTGTTTGTTCCTCGATGCACTCTTGGTTTGTTGTGTTATTAATCACAGGAAATTAGGTCCAATTTGAGAGATCAATGAAGTGAGGGAGCATAAATTAGTTCAAATCTAAATTTTCAAGAAGAACAAGGAAGGAAATCGAGTTACACAAAGCAAATCGTTC
This sequence comes from Fagopyrum homotropicum, assembly GCA_033239125.1. NCBI lineage: Eukaryota > Viridiplantae > Streptophyta > Magnoliopsida > Caryophyllales > Polygonaceae > Fagopyrum > Fagopyrum homotropicum. The sequence goes on along the minus strand of BSWB01000005.1, from coordinate 87,026,950 downwards.
GATTCAGGAACAGAGGAAGTCGATTTTTGACAACAGGAAGAAACATCGACCTACCAAATCGACCCCCTCTATAAAAATCGTCCGATTTTCCTTGTATATTCGGAGAAAATGAAAGAAAATCGTCCCGACAAATAAATCGCCGAGATAAATCGTCCGATTTTATTCATTAAATCTCAAGTCTATATAAAGACTTAAACACTCGATTCCCTCATTCCACAAAACCTCCATTCCCGATTTCCTTCTCTAAAAAGATCCGAAAATCGCCCACCCTCTAAATTCCTCATTCCTTAATCGTTTTGAACGATTCTTGGCTCCAAACTGAAGCATTTTCAACAAGGAACTAGGATCTAGCAACATTAAGCTCGATAATCGACTCATCCATCCAGAATTCAGGTTTTTCATTCCGAAACCTAAGTTTCTCATTCGAATTTGAATCTTGCCTAGAAGTTGTTTGTTTGTTGCGATTGATTGAGGGGTTTTCTTAGGAATTACTATAGGAAACTGTGTGTGGTGATAGTTTTGTCAAAACTTTACAGAATTGTGAGAATCATTGAAATCGACAGAAAAATCGACTCAACCCAGGAAAATCGTCCGATTTTTCCCAAGAATAGGTCGATTTTAAGTTACAGAAATGGATGCCTTGAAGAGAATTACTAAAAATTCGGGAAAGAAGAAGGGATCTTCTTCCAAAGCCCCTCCTCCACCTCCACTACCCTCTCAAACCATTCCAAAGCTTCCCCCTCCCCTATCCAAACAAAAGAGAAGATATGAACGTATCTTAGATCGCCTATTCACCCCTCCTCGCTATATTATGCTAGATGACTTAGACTCTTTGTTTGTTCGAGAGGATGTGGATATGATGCTCGATAGAGTTGGGCTGAGACAGTTTGTTTTGATTAGGGAGGATGCATACACCGAGATCACCCTAGAGTTCCTTAACACATTTGAGCATGACCCTAGAGAGAGGATGGTTACCTTCTGCCTCATGAACCACAATCATGCTATGTCTATTGATACCTTCGGGGATTTGTTTGGTTTTCCTTACTCTGATGCAGGCACATTTGCCAGAGGAGTTAGTGCTAGTGCCTTCTGGGAGACCATTTTAGTGGGAGAGTATGGTCGGGATAAGTGGAGACCCGGGAATTCGAAGGAGACTAGTATGTACAACCTCTCCTTTAAGGTAGTACATAGGATCCTTAGTGAGTGCTTATTTGCCCGTACGGAGACCCCACATAAGCTCAAGGCTGACGAGCTCTTCATCTTATACTGTATGACATGCACTACCATCCCCGACATCACTTCTATCCTTGCTGACTATCTAGGAAAGATAGCGAACAAGGCTAAGGGTGACATTTGTGCTGGAGGCCTTGTCACTCATGTGGCTAAGGCATTGGGGTTAGACTTCTCAGGTTGCACTCTAGCTGAGAGTGCCCAGCCCTTAGGTTCACAGAGATTAGTGGCTCGACAGGTTTTGATTCCTCGAGGGAGAGGAACCCTTCATGTGCCCATGCCATGGGCAAAGGATCCAAAGAAGAAGCCATCCGAGATTATTTGGAAGTCTGAATACACTATTCGGAACAAGAGTAATTGGAAGGAGACATTTGAATTGATGCTTGAGGAGATATCTCCTCCTTTGTATCATGATGATGCTGCAGGTGACACTAAGGATGAGGAGGATGATGAGGATGGAGTACACCAGGGGAACATGCTCGAGTTCGAGAGTGACACTTATAGTGGTCACGCCATGGATGCCATGGACACCAACACTCATGGTGCAGGACCTAGCAGGACTAGTAGAGGCACTGAGGAGACAGAGGACGACATGCAGCCACCTCGCCACTCTTTTGCACATGCCCCAAGCCATGGACGAGGACGTCGACTTCCCTGCCACTTTAGAGACTTAGTCTCTAGCTTCCAGAGCCTCCGCACCGACTATCACACTCTCCACACCGACTATGACACCTTGAACACTCAGTTCAAGGAATACCGGCAGGAGACGGACGCTAGGCACTCCTCCTACGACGGCCAGATGAGAGACATATACTACCATCATTTCGGCCACTTCTATGATCCTTGTGGACCGATGTATCCGTATCCTCTACCCCCATCACCACCGACCGAGGATTGAGCTTCCACTTTTTTTACATTGTAAGTATTTTTCTCCATCTTATGCTTGATTTTCACATTGGGGACAATGTGGATGTTAAGTATGGGGTGGGGGTACTTACAATATCTTTTACTTCATCTTAGAACTCTATGCACTTTGTACTACTTTTGATGATTTGGCTTGTAATAACTCTGGCACTATTTGCCTTCCACTATGACATTCACATTTGCATGCTCTTTTTCAATTACTATGAGTTTTCAAAAATTTTTGGTGCTTCTTATGATGGAAATGACCTCTATGATGAGAATTGTCATGAGGATAGGCAAAAAGATGACTTGGTTATGTTGATATTTTAATCATAGCATGAATGAGCTTACTTTTGTTACTTGATCATATGAATAAGTTATATGATTTAGATGTTTTGATAAGAGAATGATATAATAGTCGAAGCTATATTACAAGTTCTTTTACATCATATAAGAATGACCAAGGCAATTCACTTCTTCTCTCTTTTCATATCTTGCTCATGCTAGCTCCTCAATGAAATATGTGACCTTCCTTTTACCATCCGGGAATTAGGATAAGTGATTGAAAAAGGCATGCTTGATGTGGGAGGGCCAATAAAAATGTGTTAAGTGAAAGTGTAGCAATTCATATGTTTGGGGACGTTGAACATGAGGATGAGTAACTCGGCACCATTCACATAGCCGGGTGTTTGTGTCTTGCCAAAGTCCGATTGAACGACAAGTCCTAACGGGATATGGTATGTGCATCTAGGGTTTGAGGCATCTCGAAATTTAGAAACGCCGATCTCCTAGGCTTCGGTTATTGTGCACCTCTATCCATACTCTCAAAAAGTAAAGTATAAAGAAAGCAAAGCTTTTACATGCAAAGCATGTGCGGTAAAGTAAAGTTCTTGAAGGTATTATGTTGTTTCTCTTTCCCGGATTAGCACCACAATTGCCTAAAAGAATTCCCTCCCTTAACACGTTTCTTAGACCTTCTCTTTGATTAGAAGACCTTGAGACTTTTATGCATGTATTTAAGACTTCATGGCTTAGACTTGTTTGATTTTAATTACCTCTACATCTTTATCATGTCCTTTATTTGTGTTTTTGAGAAAGAAAAGAGAGTTAGTCCATGTTATTATTATCATTGATACATACCTTGCCTTCCTATGCCTTGAAACATCACTTTGAGGGTGATCCAATAAGAAGAAGCACTTTCAAAAGAAAAGTTTTTGAGTTTTCATACATATATAATCCATGACATCTTGTATTCTAAATTTGAGTCTTGCTTAGGGACAAGCAAGGGGCAAGTATGGGGTATTTTGATGACATGAGTTATATACCATCATAATCATGCATATTGTAGAGGTTTACCTCGATTTACCTTGCATTTAGGGAGAATTTGTGTACCTTTGGTGTTCTATTCAATAATATTTCAGAAAAAGAGGTCTACACGAGTTTTGGTTGAATTGTAGGTAAATGGAGTGGATTCGAAAGCAAAAGTGGAGCAAGGAACATCTAAGGTCATTAGGGAAGCTAAAGAAGTCTTAGAGGAATCACAAAGAGCAAAGGAGTTGCGTAGAAGAAGCACAAAGAAGAGGAAGAAAACAAGCCAAAAGACGAGCACTTTCTGTTGAAGAAAATCGTGCCATTTACTATATAAATCGAACGATTTTTATCATTAAAAATCGAACGGTTTTATGGGTAAATCGGCCAGCCCGATTTTCTTTGTTTTTCGGCCAAATGGTAAAGACGACACAAAGCCCATCAATTTTGGGCTTGAGAAGGGTTTTGCCAAACGGCCCATTAGCAAGAAACTATAGGTTGGAACCCTAGGAACGAAAACGAGGAGGCCGCAGCGGGAAATCATTACACGTTAGGGAGAGATTGAAGATTCTTGGAGAAGGATTGAAGCACTTTTGCCGGGAAGTCAATCTTGATTCAATTTGTGAGATTTCTTTGTTCCATTGAAATCTTTGTGATTTTTGAACACGATATTGAGTTACTTGAGAGATACATTGATCAGTTTTGAGATTGGTTTACAGATTTGAAGGTTATTGAATTTTTATTCAAGATTTGGGTTTATTTGAATTATTTCACTCAATCTTTATTTTGATTTGATTTTGAAAATGGTTGGCTAAAACCATAGTGATTCTGGGGAGAATAGTTGAAGATTAAGGCTTAGATGATGATAGACTGAACTCATTCAAACATTTGGACCGTGAGAGTTTAGATTTTAGTTTTGCGACAACAGGAAAATCGACCTGTTCTTGAGCAAATCGTCCGATTTTCCTATGAACAACACGATTTATTCTTTTGACGAACTTTAATTGATATAATCTTTAATCAAAACGAATCCTTGCCTAAATCTCAACCTTGTTTAACCTTTTTAACCTCTATTTGAGTGTATGAAGAGACTTCAAACTTGATTCTACATTTAATAGATTAAGATTACAAGATTTGGGTAATAGAGAGACTCAACATCCTTTATTAAGATTCTAAGTGTGCTTTCTATTCTTTACCTTGGAGAGTCATATCCTGGGGTTTTAGATAGTTAGTTTGAACATAATTCTTGTCTTTAGATCTTTCTATATTGCAGCCTCAACAATCCTTATAGAGAGAACCTTTGGACTAGACAAATAGGTTTCCGAACTTCACCGTACGATAAATACCTTTGAACACATAATCTTGGCAATATAAACTCTGTCCTTATATCCATTAGAAGTGTCTTGAATCGAAAGCCGAAATCGGATACTTGAATCCTTGGAATCATTTCCCCCTTTATTAATCACAAAAGCTTTTGCATTTTCGCTAGGTAATTGAATTTGAATTTCCTCTCACCAAATCCCTGAGTTCGACTCTGGAATTCTTATCTTACTACAGCCGATCCGTACACTGCGGGTTCGCTTTGTTTTAAGTTCTAGATATAAATTTAAGACTTTGACGCACACACTTTCGAGCGAACAAGTTTTTGGCACCGTTGCCGGGGATTTGGTCTAGACCAAATTTGGTTTTCGGTTGTCTAGCTTGAGAGCTCTTGCTCTTGTAATTTGATTTGTCTACTTGAGTGCTCTTTGCAGGTTCTTTAGGTATATGCGAAAAACTATATCCACTAAAGATCTAGTTCCTTTCGATCCCGAATTGGAGAAAACTTTAAGAAGAAAGTTGAAGGAAAAGAAAATGGCTGAAAATAACGAGAGAAACATCCAGGCTGAGTTGGACGAAACTCAACATCAACTAAGGTTGAGTGAGAAAGCTCGTATAGAAGCTGAAACGAATCATCAATTTCAAATTGATGAACTCAAAGCAATGATGATGGACATGCAATTGGAATTGAACGAATCCAGGAAGAAAAAGAAAGTCAAGACACCGACTAAGTCCATTAAGAATGATTCATCCGATGATGAAGAACTCGACACGGACATGCCGGAACTTGAGGAGATCAATCCAGTGATCCATCCTGTTCGAAACAACCCAAGACCACCGGTTGTTCCTCGCTTCCAAGCTAGGGATGTGAGAGTTGCTAATGAAGGTGATGGACCCCGAACTTTGGGGCAACGGATGGACCCAATTTAGCAACTACGCCGTCTAGGTGTGTATTTCGGAGCTGAAGACATCCAGGAGTTTAGCTTCTCACCACAAGTTATCACCATGGTTCGCCAAAGTCAGTTTGGTGGAGCAAGTGCTGAATCTCCACATCAACACTTGCAGAATTTCGAGTTTCTCATGGAGACTATGAAGCCAAAGAAGGCTACTACAAGCAATTACAAGATCAAACCGTTCTTCTTTTCTTTGAAGGACAAAGCTCTAGCTTGGTACCAAACACTTCAAGCTGCAAAGCTGGCCACATGGGAGGATCTATCTTCGGAATTCCTCACCAAGTTCTTCCCGCCATCCAAAACGGCGGAATTGAGAGGTAAGATAAATGCTTTTTCTATGAAACCTAACGAAAGTTTGTTTCAATCTTGGGAAAGGTTTCAAGATATCTTGTTGGATTGCCCACATCACGACATTTCAAAGCTGGAATTATTGGAGATCTACTATAAAGGATTGGATGTGGAAACACAATTCAACCTCCAATCTCTCTCTTGTGGCACATTCATGGACATGAGAGAGGATGACGCTTGGGACTTCATTGAGAAGCAAGCCCAAGTGATTGAGAAGTATTCCCACCGGAAGGTGGACCCAAATAGCCGGAATCAAGGCGATCCAGGAGCTAAGTTGAACCATGCTTCTCAAACACAAATATTTTCCCTCAACATTGAGATCAAAAAGTTGAAGGAAATAATTAAAACGAGTCTTCAAAAAGACTAAGGAACAGGAAGCCAACTATATGGGAAGGGATAACAATCAAAGGAATAACTACCGGAACAACAACCGGAACTCTAACTGGAATAACAACAATTGGATCGAACAAACCCGATCCCATGCTCACAAAGCTTTGGAAAGCCAAGTATTTAGCAAAGCCGGAGAAGTTTCAAGAGATCAAGGGAAACTTTCCGGGAAGACGGAAGATAACCCAAAGGGAAGGGTTATGGCGATCACTACTAGGAGTGGTGTAACAACTACCGATCCTCAACCTAAAGTAGTTTAAACTACCACCAAAGAAGGAGAGGAAAAAGAGAAGGAAGATGTCTATGTTCCTCCTCCCGCCTACAAACCACCTCTACCATTTCCTGAATCTAGAGCGCGAGCACGCTTAGATAAATACTTCGGTAAGTTTATTGAGCTTATGAGTAAGCTGCATATTAATATACCTTTTATGGATGCAATTTTAGGTATGCCAGCTTATGGGAAATTTCTCAAGGAAATCCTCTCTAACAAGAGGAAATTAGAAGACATTGGAGAAGTTAAGATGAGTATCGTGTCATCCGAACTAATCAAGACTATGACAGAGAATATGCCACCTAAGCTACGTGATCCAGGATCATTTTACATACCCATCACTTTGGGAAAGGCTACTTATGATGCACTTTGCGACCTTGGAGCAACTGTGAGCATCATACCACTTGCTTTATGCAAGGCAGTTGGTCTAGGAGAGCCTAGACTGGTGAAGATAACACTCTACATGGCTGATCGTTCCACCACTAAGCCAGTTGGGATATTAGAAGACATTCCTGTAAAACTCTGTAAGTTTTACATTCCTATAGATTTTTTCGTTCTTGACATCCCTGCAGATTATCTAGTTCCCATCATTCTTGGGAGACCATTCCTTGCAACATCCGGATGCATGGTAGATTGCAAGAATGGCCAGCTATCCTTCAATATATGTGAAGAGAAAGTGGAGTTCGTACTCTCCTCTTTAATCAAGAAGCCAGCCTTGAGAGAAGATGTCTTTAACATCTTTGATGAGGAAGAGTCTAGAGAGGTAGTAAGTTCAATCCTAATGAAAGAACCTCTTCAAAAGGTTCTTAGTATGAGCATCAAGGAGGAAGGAGTAGAACATGATTGCGATGATGATGTGAAAGCATTAGAAGATGTGGAGGAAGAACCAAGAGCAGGATTTGAAGAGCTAGAATTAACCCCGGAAACTGTGAAAAAAATCGACCTACACGAAATAAATCATTCGATTTCTGAAAAGGCAAGTCGATTTTTGACAACAGGAAGAAAAATCGACTAAAAAATCGTCCGATTTCTTCAGGGGGGTCGATCCAGCGAGAAATTCTCCGGATTCTACAAACTTGACTTCAGTTGTTCTCAACTCTGATGATGCATCTTCCCCACCTTCAGAGGCTTCTCCCATGACATTAGAAGGTCATGAATCATCGGTCAAAGCACCTCCATCAATGGAATTGAAGCCCCTCTCTACACACTTAAGGTACGCATTTTTTGGCACTAATTCTACATATCCGGTTATAGTTAATGCGAAATTGGATGATGTTGAACTAGAGAAGCTTATGAATGTTCTAAGGCAACATAGGAGAGCATTAGGCTATACTATTGATGATTTGGTAGGCATAAAACCTTCCCTATGTATGCATAAAATTTTAATGGAAGAGGATTACAAGCCTTCACGTCAACTACAAAGACGGTTAAATCAGGTCATAAAAGAGGTCGTGAAGAAAGAAATCCTTAAGCTACTTGATGCAGGTATCATCTTCCCTATTTCCGATAGTAAGTGGGTGAGTCCAGTACAGGTAGTACTAAAGAAAGGAGGCATTACCGTTGTTGCCAACAAAAACAACGAACTTATTCCCACAAGGACAATTACGGGGTGGCGAATGTGCATCGACTACCGTAAGCTGAACGTGGCTACTAGGAAGGACCATTTCCCCCTTCCTTTTATTGATCAAATGTTGCAAACGTTAACCCAACACTCTTACTTTTGTTATCTAGATGGATATAGTGGTTTCTTTCAGATTCTCATTCACCCGAATGATCAAGAGAAGACGACTTTCACGTGCCCTTGGGGTACGGTCGCTTATAGAAGGATGCCGTTCGGTCTATGCAACGCTCCAGCAACCTTTCAAAGGGGTATGATGGCAATCTTCTCCGAATACGTAGAGAATATCATGGAAGTCTTCATGGACGACTTTTCGGTATATGGTTATTCCTTTGATAACTTTCTCTCTAACCTTTCATTAGTTCTTAAGAGATGTGAGGATACTAACTTAGTTTTAAACTGGGAAAAGTGTCATTTCATGGTCACTGAAGGGATTGTGTTAGGTCATCTAGTGTCACAACGAGGAATAGAGGTTGATAGAGCTAAGATAGAAACAATTGAGAAGCTGTCTCCTCCCTCTTTTGTAAAAGGAATTAGAAGCTTCCTAGGACATGCAGGCTTCTATAGGAGATTCATAAAGGATTTTTCTAAGATTTCAAAACCCTTAACTAATGTTTTCAATGTTTTAATGAAAGACGCAACTTTCGAATTCTCGAAAGATTGTTTAGATGCTTTTTGCAAGATCAAAGAAGCTTTGATTTCAGCACCAATCATCCAACCACCCGATTGGACTCTTCCTTTCGAGGTCATGTGCAATGCAAGCGACATCGCTATAGGAGCTGTACTTGGACAGAGGAAAGATGGTCGCACTCATGCCATCTACTATGCTAGCAAGACGCTAGACGAGGCTCAATCCAACTATGCCACCACGGAAAAGGAACTCTTAGCTGTAGTTTACGCTCTTGAAAAATTTTGTTCCTATCTTGTAGGTGCAAAAGTGATTGTCTATACAGACCATTCAGCAATTCGCTACTTATTCACGAAGAAGGATGCGAAGCCAAGGCTTCTAAGATGGATCTTACTCTTACAAGAGTTTGATTTGGAGATTCGTGATAAGAAAGGGTCCGAAAACTCCGTTGCTGACCATCTTAGTCGTCTTCCACACCTCACCGACGAGACGGATGAACTTCCTATAGACGACTCATTCCCTGACGAGCAACTACATGAGATCGAAGAGTGTCTTCAACACATCTCAAAAGGTAATGATCCATGGTTTGCTGACATTGTGAATTACCTTTTTTGTCAGAAGATTCCTCCCGGACTTTCGTATGCTCAAAGAAAGAAGTTCTTTAAGGACGTCCGGCATTTCTGTTGGAACGAACCTCTTCTATTCAAAAGAGGTCCCGATGGCATATACAGGAGATGTATCCCAGAAGATGAGGTGGAAAGTGTCATCCTCCATTGCCATTCTCTTCCATGTGGTGGACATGCTAGTTCCCACAAGACTTGTGCTAAGGTACTTCGTTCCGGCTTCTTTTGGCCTACACTATTCAAAGATGTGCAAAAATATGTTTTTGCTTGTGATGCTTGTTCGCCTCGAAGCGTGCGTGCAATCAAGCTTTAAATTTATAAAAACTAGAATCGAGCAAGCGAACCAGTAGTGTACGGATCGGCGTAGTAAAGCAAGAATTCCAGAGTGTCGAACTCAGGGATTTGGGGGGAACAAATTCAGTTCACAAATTGTCAAGCAAGTAATGTAATAAGCTTTGCAAATATTGGAGAAAACAACAACCCTAAAGATCCAGGTATCTAATTGTGGAAATCGATTCAAGATATACTAAAGAACTAAGGACAAAGTTAAGAGTTGCAAAGGTATGCTAAGGTAAAGCGATGTACGGTGAAGTTCCAAGGCTTTATATGACTTATCTAAAGACACTCTCTATAAAGGTTGTTGAGGCTTCAGTATAGAAAGGATTTAAAGACAAGAATTAATCTCAAATACCCAAACTTGTAACCCAAGGATCAAGACTAACTAAACCGATTAAGGCTGTGACATTCGAAATCGAAGTAGAGGTTGTTGAGGCTTCACTACTACCTAGAAAAGGCAAGCCAAATCTAAGTTAAAGCAAATCTTTAACTTTGGATTAAATTAAAAGCAAGGTTCGTAAATTAGGGTAAATCACGGGGCAGATCTTGAGTTCCCCGGCCGTGGAAACTCAAGAAAAGACCGTGATCTTGGTTCGTCGACGAGATCTCTCTAACTCTCAGGGTCCAATCAATTTACAATCGATCTATCATCATCTAAGCCACAATTATTAACCCTTCACCTTAGAATTGCTAAAGGGTTTTAGCCAATAACCATCATTATGATATCAATGATCAAGTTAAGAAGAATGAAAGATGAAAACCGTCGAAAACTCAAATATAACTCAAAGTCAATCTCAAATCCAAAATACAAATCGGAATACTCAATGGATTCGGAATAGAACACAAAACCTCACAAACCCTAAAGTACGTATGAAGAACGGGATGTCAATCCGTCTTCAATAACAAACCCTAGGAAAAGGTGCAACTTCCGCCACACACACTTCCGAAATCCGTCCTCCGCAGGGCTGAGCGATAAACGTCCGTGTAAGCGAAGTCTAAGCGTATGCGAAGATCTCCGGCTAAAGTGTGATATCCAAAACTTGTCTCCTCTGACCTTTTTATAAGAAAGGATAAAAATAACCGTCCGGCCCATTGCGTAAATAATCGTGGCAATAGTTAGTTCGTCAGAAGATGGCCTAAATCACGGTCTCAAGGGGTTCCACGACCGTGGTTTAGGGAGTGGAATGGATTACGGTGTCACATAATTTCCACGACCGTACTTTTGACCGTGTAACTCTCTGGAATGCTCCACGCTCATGATGCCAAGATCCACGGCCGTGGTTTAGAGCGTGGATTCCCCTACGGCCGTATTTTAGGGCGTGGAGGTGGAATTTGCTTGTGATTTCCTTTGTGTCGTGCCATTCCTCATCCTAGCATCTCCTTTGGCTTCTTTGATGTGTTCCTAAACCTTGGATGTGCTCAAATCTTCTCCTTTCTCTCTCAAATGGTTCGGGTTTAGCTCTTATTCACCTATAATCAACACAAAGCTAATGTAGACTAAGCTTGCATGTCCACGGGTCACGGGTCACGGGTCACCGACCCGGCGGGTCCGGGTTCCCCCGGGTCGCGGGTACGGGTAAGGTTCGTCAGATTCTTACCCGTGACCCGCCGGATCGACCCGTAACGGCTACAAATTCAAAAAAAAAAAACTTCCCAACGGCTAGTTTGATAATAAAAAAAAACAATATAATTTAATAAATCTAACCTAAAAACAATTCTATAAATACCCCAAACTCAATTCATATCATCTCACACCAATTCTCATCATTCAATCATCTATTCACTCTCTCAATCTCTCCATAATTTCCAACTCTTACATTCAATTACTCTCCTAATCTCATATTCTCATTCTCTTATTTTTCATTTTACCACTCTTACTACTACATTCTATTATTCAAAAAAAAAAATGTCTAGCCGAGGAAGACGTTCCGTTAGCGGTGCCGGTCCTTCATCTGGCGAAGGTTTTATTCGAGGACGGCATTCCGTTAGCTGTCCTCCAACCGGTTCGGATTTAAGGCGAGACTTATTAAGTGGAGATCACGAGATCTTCGAGGAGGAGGAGGATATCACGGAATCACCTACTTTCCCCAACACCCAAGGATCCGATACCCAATTCACGGAGGTGCCGGAGCCGGAGGAGCCGCCGTTGAACAACACTCAACTAACGGCGGCGGTCTTCCGATTTTGGTTTACAAAAGGTGCTCCCGATGCCAACGGAGTTTTCTATGCCAAATGCAATTTTTGTGCGACACAATACAAGCACAAAAAGGGAGAAGGTTACGGGAACTACAAGAGGCATATCCGGAACAAGCATCCCGAGAAAATGGGATTAGCACGAGGGCAAACACAACTTACCGGGTACGCATCTACTTCTAACCAACCTCCTTCTCTATTTACATATGATCATTCTTCTTCTATGGATGCATTTTTGGAAAAGTTGGCCGTAGATTCTTTAGCATTTAGTTTTGCACAAAATGTTGGTTTTAATAATTGGATGCAAAATCATGCTCAACCCGCATATAAACCGATTTCTCGCCAAACCGCTAAAAGAAAAATGATGCATAAATATAAAATTCGTAAAGAAGAATTGATTAAATATTTTATGGACAACGGTGATATTCAAGTTTCTATTTGTAGTGATATTTGGACCGACGGTTTTCAAAAAAATTCATATATGGGTATTACTTGTCATTTTTGTTGATAAATTTTGGATTTTAAACAAAAGAGTTTTAGCATTACGAGTTTCCAACGAACAACACACCGCCAAAAACATTGCCCGTTTGATTGCAAATGTTTTGGAAGAATATAGATTAGTTTCACGAGTTTTTTCAATCGGTTTTGACAACGCCTCCGCTAACACGGCTTCCATTAGAGATTTAACCAACTATTGTAAGCCGACGATTGGAGGTAAATTTTTTCACATTAGGTGTGCCGCTCATATTTTAAACTTGTGTGTTCAAGACGGTTTAGCATACGTTGGAAATTTAGTACAACCGATTCGAAATATAATTAATGAACTTTGGTCTAAAAAAAGTGTACGTACTAAATGGTATGCATATTGTAAACAAAATGGCGTTTATCCTAAAAAATTTCCAAAAGATGTTTGTACAAGATGGAACTCTACTTACAAAATGATTTACGAATCATATGAATATCGAGAACTTTTAAGTGGTTTTGCCGCACAACATATTGACGGTAATTTTGTTTTCGGTGAATCTTGAATTTTAGCAAAAGATGTAATGGAGGTTTTTAAATATTTTTATGATGCTACTAACACTTTTAGTTATGTTTATACACCAACTTCAAACATATTTTGTTATGTAGCAATTAATATTGCATTTGCAATTCAACAAGGTCTTTTAATTGAAAATATTTCACAAGCAATATATTCAATGCAAAGTAAATGGTTAGATTATTATACAACCATTCCCGATGTTTTTCTTGTTGCATTTGTGTTAGACCCAAGACGTAAAATGGATGGTTTAAAACAATTTTTAAAAAGTTATTATGAATTTTTAGGTTTAGAACAACATCCCGATTGTCATGTTTCTATCATAATTGCTAATGTTAGAAAATTATTTGATGAATTATTGGTTCAATATCGTCTTTCCGATCGAGGTCAATCTTCTCAACCCCCTCCTCGTCCTTCGCCTTCAAGTTCATCTCAATTTAAATCAATTGCTAGAGATTTGTTTGGCCCGAAAAGGGCAAAAACCACGTCCAGTTTCAACTCGGAACTCGACGAATATCTAACCATTTCTTTTGAGTTTGCCAATGATGAAGAAGAGGAGGATTTCAACATATTAGAATGGTGGAGCCAACCGGAGAGAATGAGGTTCCCTACCCTCTCAAGGATCGCGGCACAAATTCTCGCCGTTCCCGCCTCAACGGTAGCGGTTGAGCAAACCTTTAACCGGAGTGGAAAGGTGCTCAATCCGACGAGATCAAACATGTTGCCGGAGACGTTGGAGGCACAAGTCCTCCTAGCCGATTGGAGGAAAGCGGAAATGCGAACACAAAAGAACAACCTCTCGGCGGAGGAAGGCGACGAAGATGACGACGAGCGACAACAAACGCCATCGAATGTATCGGCGGGAGAGTCCGATTAAGGTAAGGGCCAGTCGGGGATATAAACAAAGGTAAGAGAACTACGTGGGCTTTGATTCCTCCTCCCCGAGAGGATACGTAGGCAACCGGGATTCCGGTTCAAGCCCAATTCTTCCTTCTTTTTTTTTTTAAGGTTTAAGACTTAAACTTAAAAAAGAAGAAAATAAACTAATAAAAAGAGGACTTAAACTTAAAAAAATTGGACTTAAACTTTAAGTTTAAGTCCAATTTTCTTAAGTTTAAGTCCTCTTTTTATTAGTTTATTTTCTTCTTTTTTAAGTTTAAGTCCAATTTTTTATTAGTTTATTTTCTTATTTTTTAAAGTTTATTTCCATTTTTTTTAATAGTGAGGTGGCCGACCCGTGACCCGGCGGGTCAGACCCGTCGACCCGGCGGGTCCGACCCGTGGACATGCTTAATGTAGACCTCCATATCGACAATATAGATAAACTAGCTAACAAATGCTTCAAAGCCTCATCAATGAACACTATAATGAATGAAAAACAACTAGAAAAAGTGCCTAGAATATCACAATATTTCATGCTAACAATGCTTGCTAAAGGACAGGTAATATATCTAGGAGGAATGAGATGCCTCTCAACAACATACAAGAAGTAGAGATCTTCGATGTATGGGAGTAGACTTTATGGGACCTTTCCCATCTTCTTGCGGAAACCAATATATACTTCTTGTCGTAGACTATGTCTCAAGATGGGTTGAGGCGATCGCTTCTCCTACTAATGATGCAATGGTAGTGGTGAAGTTCTTCAATAGAACGATCTTCCCAAGGTTCGGAACTCCCCGAACCATCATTAGTGACGGAGGAACGCATTTCACAGCCCGTCAATTTGAGACTCTATTGGCTAAGTATGGGGTGACCCATAAGATAGCTACACCATATCATCCGCAAACTAGCGGACAAGTTGAGATATCCAATAGAGAGATCAAGGGAATTTTAGAGAAAACTGTCTCTAAAACAAGGAAGGATTGGTCAATGAAGCTTGACGATGCATTATGGGCGTACAGGACTGCCTTTAAGACACTGATAGGTACGACTCCATATAATATCGTTTATGGTAAATCTTGTCATCTTCCTGTAGAACTAGAGCATAAAGCATATTGGGCTATCAAGTGGCTCAACTTTGACATGAAAGAAGCCGGAGAAAAGCGGCTCCTAGATATCAACGAGCTGGATGAGATCCGGCTAAATGCGTATGAGAACGCAAAGATCTACAAGGAAAGGATGAAGCGTTGGCATGATAAGCATATCATTCCAAAGGATCTGAAAGAAGGAGATCAAGTCCTTCTATTCAACTCAAGGCTTCGACTATTCCCAGGTAAGCTTAAATCCCGTTGGACCGGACCTTATGTAATTAAACGAATTTTCCCCCATGGTGCAGTTGAAGTATGGGGTGAATAAAGCGGAAATTTCAAAGTTAATGGCCAACGGTTGAAGAAATACACACCGGAAGCTCCGGTTGAGGAGATAGCTCCTATCCTCCTCCATTGAACACAAACCATACACCGTCCAGCTAAAGACGATAAATCAAGCGCTTCTTGGGAGGCAACCCATGATAGTATACCTTTTCCCCTTCTTTCATCACTTAGTTAGCTTAGTTTATTTGATTTGTTTCTTTTATTTTCGCTTTTGTTTGTTCCTCGATGCACTCTTGGTTTGTTGTGTCATTAATCACAGAAAATTAGGTCCAATTTGAGAGATCAACGAAGTGAGGGAGCATAAATTAGTTCAAATCTCAATTTTCAAGAAGAACAAGGAAGGAAATCGAGTTAGACAAAGCAATTCGATTCAGGAACAGAGCAAGTCAATTATTGACAACGGGAAGAAAAATCGACCTACCAAATCGACCCCCTCTATAAAAATCGTCCGATTTTCCTTGTATTCTGAGAAATTGAAAGAAAATCGTCCCGACAAATAAATCGCCCAGATAAATCGTCCGATTTTCTTCATTAAATCTCAAGTATATATAAAGACTTAAACACTCGATTCCCTCATTCCACAAAACCTCCATTCCCGATTTCCTTCTCTCAAAAGATCCGACAATCGCCCACCCTTTAAATTCCTCATTCCTTAATCGTTTCGAACGATTCTTGGCTCCAAACTGAAGCATTTTCAACAAGGAACAAGGATCTAGCAACAACAAGCTCGGCAATCGACTCATCCATCCGGAATTCAGGTTTTTCATTCCGAAACCTAAGTTTTTCATTCGAATTTGAATCTTGCCTAGAAGTTGTTTGTTTGCTGCGATTGATTGAGGGGTTTGATTAGGAATTACTATAGGAAACTGTGTGTGGTGATAGTTTAGTCAGAACTTTACAGAATTTTGAGAATCATTGAAATCGACAGAAAAATCAACTCAACCAAGGAAAATCGTCCGATTTTTCCCAAGAACAGGCCGATTTTTAGTTATCGAAATTGATGCCTTGAAGAGAATTACTAGAAATGCGGGAAAGAAGAAGGGATCTTCTTCCAAAGCCCCTCCCCCACCTCCACCACGCTCTCAAACCATTCCAAAGCTTCCCCCTCCCTTATCCAAACACAAGAGAAGATATGAACGTATCTTTGATCGCCCATTCACCCCTCCTCGATACATTATGCTAGACGACTTAGACTCTTTGTTTGTTCGAGAGGATGTGGATATGATGCTCGATAGAGTTGGGCTGAGATAGTTTGTTTTGATTAGGGAGGATGCATACACCGAGATCACCCTAGAGTTCCTTAGCACATTTGAGCATGACCCTAGAGAGAGGATGGTTACCTTCCGCCTCATGAACCACAATCATGCTATGTCTATTTATACCTTTGGGGATTTGTTTGGTTTTCCTTATTCTGATGCAGGCACATTTGCGAGAGGAGTTAGTGCTAGTGCCTTCTGGGAGACCATTTCAGTGGGAGAGTATGGTTGGGATAAGTGGAGATCCGGGAATTCGAAGGAGACTAGTATGTACAACCTCTCCTTTAAGGTAGTACATAGGATCCTTAGTGAGTGCTTATTTGCCCGTACGGAGACCCCACATAAGCTCAAGGCTGACGAGCTCTTCATCTTATACTGTATGACATGCACTACCATCCCCGACATCACTTCTATGCTTGCTGACTATCTAGGATAGATAGCCAACAAGGCTAAGGGTGATATTTGTGTTGGAGGCCTTGTCACTCATGTGGCTAAGGAATTGGGGTTAGACTTCTCATGTTGCAATCTAGCTGAGAGTGCCCAGCCCTTAGGTTCACAGAGATTAGTGGCTCGACAGGTTTTGATTCCTCGAGGGAGAGGAACCCTTCATGTGCCCATGCCATGGGCAAAGGATCCAAAGAAGAAGCCATCCGAGATTATTTGGAAGTCCGAATACACTATTCGGAACAAGAGGAATTGGAAGGAGACATTTGAATTGATGCTTGAGGAGATATCTCCTCCTTTGTATTATGATGATGATGATGATGCAGGTGACACTGAGGATGAGGAGGACGAAGAGGATGGAGCACACCAGGGGAACATGCTTGAGTTCGAGAGTGACACTTATAGTGGTCACGCCACGGATGCCATGGACACCGACACTCATGGTGCAGGACCTAGCAGGACTAGTAGAGGCACTGAGGAGACAGAGGACGACATGCAGCCACCTCGCCACTCTTTTGCACATGCCCCAGGCCATGGACGAGGACGTCGACTTCCCCGCCACTTTAAATACTTAGTCTCTAGCTTCCAAAGCCTCCGCACCGACTATCACGCTCTCCACACCGACTATGACACCTTGAACACTCAGTTCAAGGAATACCCGCAGGAGACGGACGCTAGGCACTCCTCCTACGACGGCCAGATGAGAGACTTATACTACCATCAGTTCGGCCACTTCTATGATCCTTGTGCACCGATGTATCCGTATCCTCCACCTCCACCACCACCGACCGAGGATTGAGCTTCCACTTCTTTTACATTGTAAGTATTTTTCTCCATCTTATGCTTGATTTTCACATTGGGGACAATGTGGATGTTAAGTATGGGGTGGGGGTACTTACAATATCTTTTACTTCATCTTAGAACTCTATGAACTTTGTACTACTTTTGATGATTTGGCTTGTAATAACTCTTGCACTATTTGCCTTCCACTATGACATTCACATTTGCATGCTCTTTTTCAATTACTATGAGTTTTCAAAAATTTTTGGTGCTTCTTATGATGGAAATGACCTCTATGATGAGAACTGTGATGAGGATAGGCAAAAAGATGACTTGGTTATGTTGAGATTTTAATCATAGCATGAATGAGCTTACTTTTGTTACTTGAACACATGAATAAGTCATATGATTTAGATGTTTTGATAAGAGAATGATATAATAGTCAAAGCTATATTACAAGTTCTTTTACATCATATAAGAATGACCAAGACAATTCACTTCTTCTCTCTTTTCATATCTTGCTCATGCTAGCTCCTCAATGAAATATGTGACCTTCCTTTTACCATCCGGGAATTAGGATAAGTGATTGAAAAAGGCATGCTTGATGTGGGAGGGCCAATAAAAATGTGTTAAGTGAAAGTGTAGCAATTCATAAGTTTGGGGACGTTGAACATGAGGATGAGTAACTTGGAACCATTCACATAACCGGGTGTTTGTGTCTTGCCAAAGTCCGATTGAGCGACAAGTCCTAACGGGATATGGTATGTGCATCAAGGGTTTGAGGCATCTCGAAATTGAGAAACGCCGATCTCCTAGGCTTCGGTTATCGTGCACCTCTATCCATACTCTCAAAAAGTAAAGTATAAAGAAAGCAAAGCTTTTACATGCAAAGCATGTGCGGTGAAGTAAAGTTCTTGAAGGTATTATGTTGTTTCTCTTTCCCGGATAAGCACCACAATTGCCTAAAATAATTCCCTCCCTTAACACGTTTCTTAGACCTTCTCTTTGATTAGACGACCTTGAGACTTTTATGCATGTATTTAAGACTTCATGGCTTAGACTTGTTTGATTTTAATTACCTCTACATCTTTATCATGTCCTTTATTTGTGTTTTTGAGAAAGAAAAGAGAGTTGGTCCATGTTATTATTATCATTGATACATACCTTGCCTTCCTATGCCTTGAAACATCACTTTGAGGGTGATCCAATAAGAAGAAGCAGTTTCAAAAGAAAAGTTTTTGAGTTTTCATACATATATAATCCATGACATCTTGTATTCTAAATTTGAGTCTTGCTTAGGGACAAGCAAGGGGCAAGTATGGGGTATTTTGATGAAATGCATTATATACCATCATAATCATGCATATTGTAGAGGTTTACCTCGATTTACCTTGCATTTAGGGAGAATTTGTGTACCTTTGGTGTTCCATTCAATAATATTTCAGAAATAGAGGTCTACACGAGTTTTGGTTGAATTATAGGTAAATGGAGTGGATTCGAAAGCAAAAGTGGAGCAAGGAGCATCTAAGGTCATTAGGGAAGCTAAAGAAGTCTTAGAGGAATCACAAAGAGCAAAGGAGTTGCGTAGAAGAAGCACAAAGAAGAGGAAGAAAACAAGCCAAAAGACGAGCACTTTCTGTTGAAGAAAATCGTGCCATTTACTATATAAATCGAACGATTTTTATCATTAAAAATCGAACGGTTTTTATGGGTAAATCGGCCAGCCTGATTTTCTTTGTTTTTCGGCCAAATGGTAAAGACGACACAACGCCCATCAATTTTGGGCTTGAGAAGGGTTTTTCCAAATGTCCCATTAGCAAGAAACTATAGGTTGGAACCCTAGGAACGAAAACGAGGAGGCCGCAGCGGGAAATCTTTACACGTTAGGGAGAGATTGAAGATTCTTGGAGAAGGATTGAAGCACTTTTGCCGGGAAGTCAATCTTGATTCTATTTGTGAGATTTCTTTGTTCCATTGAAATCTTTGTGATTTTTGAACACGATATTGAGTTACTTGAGAGATACATTGATCAGTTTTGAGATTGGTTTACAGATTTGAAGGTTATTGAATTTTTATTCAAGATTCGGGTTTATTTGAATTATTTCACTCAATCTTTATTTTGATTTGATTTTGAAAATGGTTGGCTAAAACCATAGGTATTCTGGGGAGAATAGTGGATGACTAAGGCTTAGATGATGATAGACTGAACTCATTCAAACATTTGGACCCTGAGAGTTTAGATTTTAGTTTTACGACAACAGGAAAATCGACTTGTTCTTGAAAAAATTGTCTGATTTTCCTATGAACAGCACAATTTATTCTTCTGACGAACATTAATTGAATTAATCTTTAATCAAAACTAATCCTTGCCTAAATCCCAACCTTGTTTAATCTTTTTAACCTCTATTTTAGTGTATGAAGAGACTTTAAACTATATTCTACATTTAATAGATTAAGATTACAAGATTTGGGTAATAGAGAGACTCAACATCCTTTATTAAGATTCTAAGTGTGCTTTCTATTCTTTACCTTGGAGAGTCATATCCTGGGGTTTTAGATAGTAAGTTTGAACATAATTTTTGTCTTTAGATCTTTCTATATTGCAGCCTCAACAATCCTTATAGAGAGAACCTTTGGACTAGACAAATAGGTTTCGGAACTTCACCGTACGATACCTACCTTTGACACATAATCTTGGCAATATAAACTCTGTCCTTATATCCATTAGAAGTGTCTTGAATCGAAAGCCGAAATAGGATACTTGAATCCTTGGAATCATTTCCCCCTTTATTAATCACAAAAGCTTTTGCATTTTCGCTAGGTAATTGAATTTGAATTTACTCTCACCAAATCCCTGAGTTCGACTCTGGAATTCTTATCTTACTACAGCCGATCCGTACACTGCGGGTTTGCTTTGCTTTGAATTCTAGATATAAATTTAAGACTTTGACGCACACACTTTCAAGCGAACAGTACACAGCCGGCTCTAGCAGGGCCCACCACACTGATGAGGAGATGCCGACGGCGGGGCACGACAGTCAGACCATGGAGAGTCTGCAGGCTCAGATGGCTGCTTTGACTACACAACACCAAGCATGGCAGACAGAGTATCAGCGGTCTATGCTTGAGCAGCAGCAGGCGTGGCAGTCCAGCTTCGCCTCCTCCATGACCACCCACTTTAACCGCCGTCAGGATGCATGGCAGGCGGCTCATCAGCAACAATTGGAGACGTAACAGCTAGCTTGGCAGGCTAGCTATGAGACTTCATTCCGAGAGAGGATGGAGGCTCAGGAGGACCGGATTGACACCCTTCACCAGCAGCAGGAGCATTTCTTCAGCCATTTCCCTTACCTGCCGGAGGAGGGTCCTGGTGGTCCATCCGGACCACCCCAGTGAGGGGTACATTTCCTTCCCTTCTCCCACATTTGTCTTTGACTTATTTTCACTTTGAGGACAAAGTGCACTTCAAGTATGGGGGGAGGATATATATCATTGCTTGTACAGTTTGTTAGTTCTTTTTGGCATCTTGTTTTGCATTATTAAAATCAGTTTGAAAAAAAAGAAGAAAAAGAAAAAGCCAAAGAAATGAAAGAAAAAGGCATGAAAATCCTTGGATAAACCGAAAACCCAAAAGGGCGCTTTAGGTAAAAAGAAGGTAGTCCGACCAACCTTAGGTTGGTGCAAAGATGGACTTGAGGGATGTGAGCTTAAGAGAGAAAAGAAGAAGAGTGGCAAGGTGAAAACCCGAAAGGGCGCCTTGGCAAGATGAGCGACACCGAGTGTAGGTTTCCCTTCCGGCGTTTTGGCGACATAAGAAGGGGAGTCATAAGGAGGTTGTCCGGGTAGGCCACTCTTGAAGCAATAAGGATGGTAGTATCTTCTTTTTCTCACATTTCCTCTCTTTTCCTTTCTTTCTTTCTTGGTTTTTCTCTTGTTTTAAATTATTTCTCTTTCTTTCCCTTGCTTCCTGAGACCTTGAGTCTAATTGCTGTCATTTGTTTTACTCGGGATGAGTAAAAGGTCTAAGTATGGGGGAGTTTGATAGGTGATGGAATCACTATCATTTAGGATAGTTTTTAGAGTCTTTTTATTGCATTAGTGTCGGTTTGTGGTACTAACTCCTTGGTCCAGAAGAAGAAGATCAAAAGAAGCTAAGGAAGGAGTTATAAGCACTTAGGAGTAAAAATCGATCAAGAAGCAAAGTTTCTGTTGCTCCACTGCCCCCGCGGGCCCTTGCAGCCGCCCTAGCGGGTGACACTTCCCACTGAAGCACTCCCAACACCTTCACCAACGCCGGCCAAGATGCAGAGCACTGCCCCTGCGCCACCCATTGGCGCCCCTGCGGTGACTTGCCCGGACAAGACGAAGGCCAGCTCCCCTGCGCCTCCCACTGCGCCCTGCCTGCGCCTCGCCTTGGGAGCTGGAAGGCGAAGAGTCTGTGTCACTGCCCCTGCGTTGGCCTTGAGGCGCCCCTGCGCCTTAACATTAGAAACGTCAGGAAGGCGAAAGGTCAGACGTTGAAGTGCATTAAAGATCCGCCCCAACAGAGTTGTGTAGCCGCCCCAGCGGTTATGAAGAAGATCAACCGATTCTGCCTAATCTGCCCCTGCTGGTCCTGAAGGCCGCCCATGTGGTGTAACGCCAGAAGCTTTACTCCGGCTGTTTACACCACCTTTATGACATTAAAGGTGGTTGTTTTAGGCCGATTATTTACTCCTAATTAAGTTTCTTTTGTAGTATAAATAGTCCATGGCTGATTGCTAGAATCATCCATGCTTTTCCCCACAAAATCCATTTTTAGACTTGAGTTTTCCATTGTAATGAGTTTCTAACTCCCTTGCTACATTGGGTTGGTTTGAAGCTGCTTTGTTACTTTGGTTGTAAGTCCTTTTAATATAAGTTTTTATTCAGTAATGCTTTGTGTTTCTTTGATCTCCATTGTTTAATTGCATGTTAACTATTACTTGAGATTGATCACCTTAGGTTCTAAAGTGCATGTAAACAACTAGGATTAATAGGTTCTGGGTTAGGGTCTTTAATCTAGTAGCAACTTTATGTAATAACGGGTTGTAATTACTTAAAGAAAAGGAACACAAATATAAAGATAAGTTTAACGGTTTTAATCTTCCCTTTATATCCCTTTGTCTTTTTTTGAATGCTAACTTATTATTTGTTCTTGTAGGTTTACGGAACTTTAATAGGTTAAGTTGTGTTGATGCCGGTTGGCTCAACACATATGTATGATCGAAACGGGAGATTACTGAAAAACTTAAAAAAGGAATACACCAAAGTAGAAATTGCATGCTTAGAATCAACCTAGTGTAGATTCACCCATTATTGTCTTACTTGTCGTATTCATCGTTTTCATAAGTTTTTGTGCATCAATTCAACCAACCCCCCCCCCCCCTTTGTGTCACTTGTCATTATAATCAATAATTGCATCTAAAACACCTCAACTCTCTTGGGTTCAACCCTTACTTACTCACTATACTTGTTCTTAGTGCTAAGTTGGGATTTACTTTTGATTGGGTATTGACGACCATAGAAATACCACCGGTCAATTAGGCTCAACAAACACTAGGATTTTAACTCTCAAACTCCCTAACATGAAGATATAACACCATAAGAACAACATCTCACACACCTCGGGTGGATCAAGAAGATCTTGGCCGAAATCGTTGAAGAACAAGCCGAGATTGTAGACTGAGCTAGGGATTTCGAGCAAGAAACTATCCTAAGACACATCTACGTTCAATCTATCATTATCCTACCCATAACCTTTCATTCATCTCCCTAGAATCATATGCTACTTACCCAACAACAATCATCTCAAGTTAATTCATCATCATATCATCACACATGCATGCCATAGCTAGATGAAGAGTAATGAAACAATATAAAGCAAGAAACAATCTGAATAAGGAGTTTAGAACAAGCTTACAAACATCGAAGGGTATATTTTCAAAATGAGATTGATCGCTTCAAACGGTGTGTGAAAGCTTTAAATTTATATCCCAAGAAATATGCTTAAAACAAGGATGCGAACCCGCAGTGTACGGATCAATTATAGTAAAAGCAAGAGTTCCGGGGTGTCGATCTCAGGGACTTAGGTGAAACAAAGCAAGTATAGGTTGTCAATGTAACTAATAACCAAAAAAGCAATTAAAGCAAATCAAAGATGATAATAAGGTCAATTAAAGGAAATATGTAAATTCTAGGGATTAAAGCATCTAGTTGTGGTTCCAACTCAAGATCTAAAGGTAAAGTGGACAAAGCTGAGATTTTGCAAAGGGAAGGTGTTTCTAAAGTGTGAATATATTACCGGGTAAGTCTCACTACTCACTATCCCAAACCAAAGCTCCTATTACCGGGTAAGTCTCAAGGTACTAAGGAAAGGAACTATAATCTCAAACCAACACACCAACTAAGGGAATAGAATCAACCTTTACCGGGTAAGTCCTAGGCTAAATTATAGCATGAATTATAGTCTATATTTTGGGACTTGTTTAGACGTTTTATCTTCAATAATATGCATGTTTTTTTTTGAAGAAGGTTACGTACCCGGTTCGATTGGCTTAGCCGATCTACGTCCGGATCGGGTAGATAGTCGTGGCCCATTGTTGGGGGATACCCTCCCAATATCAGTTTTTCCATACATGCCGCCAGGAGGATTCGAACTCGAATCTCCAAGCTAAACACTTAAGGAGCCTAGCACCACATCCCACTAGACCAACTGAGTATTGGTATAATATAATATGCATGTTTGAATGTATATTATGTGATTATATTGTCGTTTCATCTACCTTTGCGGGAATCGAGCTCTACACCAAGTGTCGTTGTAATCGTTGGTAAAATGGTACATTTTGGATCGAAATGGAGCTAACGAGCAAAGAAGTCATTGGAGCTACATTTAGGAGCTTAAAAGAGAACCCAAGAAGCTTGGAATTAACAAAGAAGATTTACTTTGAACCAGATTTAAGAGATTTCACCTTCAGCTGAGATTCACCTCGGTCAGCTACGGTACCACCTCGACCGAGGTGATCTTGAGGAGCGCCCTGACCGAGGCGAATACTTTGACGCGGCGAGATATATTTTATTTGGCTGAGATCTTATATTTTTGGAAGGAGAATCTTATATTTTTGGGCTGGATTTGTGGAAGGAAGATCATATATTTAGGAGATCTATTTTAGAGATATGGATATATTTTATTAGGAAATTATCTATTTTAGATATTATTATCTTTGGAAGATAATTCTCCTATATAAAGGGTTGGATTTTCAACAATTCAACAACCTCGCACCTTTGGATTTTTATCCCTTACACCATATTCTCCCAGCTGCAATTGGGAAGGAAGCTTGAAGGAGGATTGAAGATTGAAGGAAGGAAGTTTATAGCTTTGAGATAGCTTTTAAGGGGATTTGTAACACTTTCTTTGATTCCCTTTGGTTTGTTGTCTTTGTGTGATTTGTGATTGAGGAACGCTGATTTGTTTGATATTTGATTCAGTTATTGAAGCCTTATTCTTAAGGTTTTTGTGTTCAAATATTGATTCCCTTCTCAAATATTTGATTATTGCTTTCATGATGATGAGTGGCTAATTTCCTTGTGCGATTCTATGGTGATTGGCTGAAAGTTGTGGAAAAAACAATGACAGAATAATCTTAATCCCAGTAGGACCCTGAAAGCTCGAGTCTTTATCCTTAACCCTAGAACATCTCGTTCAGTCGATGAACATCTCGGCCGGGGTGGAACTTGACTGACCGAGGTGACCCTTTCTGATCCGAAACTGCGAGTTAAGTGTTAGAGTTTGGCAAATCCTATTCTTGTTACACCTTCCTGGTTCAATGCAAGCTTAGGATGAGACTTACCCGGTGATTCCTTTGTTTGTTAACCCAAGATCATAAGTGTAGGTAATAAAGTTTTATCCTTTATTGGGGTTCGAGTGTACCTTCATCCCATCTTTGTGAGTTAGCCTGAGACTTACCCGGTAAAAGTTGATTCTATTCCCTTAGTTGGTGTGTTGGTTTGAGATTATAGTTTCTTTCCGTAGTACCTTGAGACTTACCCGGTAATAGGAGCTTTTGGTTTGGAGTTAGTGAGTAGTGAGACTTACCCGGTGATCTATTCCATTTTAGAAACACCTTCCCCTTGAAAAACCTCAGCTTTGTCCGCTTATCTTGAGATCTTGAGTTGGAACCACAACTGGATGCTTTAATACCTAGAATTTGCATATTCCTATTTATTGATCTTATTATCATCTTTGATTGTTTTAATCGCTTTTTTGGTTATTTGCAATATTGACAACATATACTTGCTTTATTTCACCTAAGTCCTTGAGACCGACAACCCGGAATTCTTGCTTTTGCTATAATTGATCCGTACATTGCGGGTTCGCATTCTTGTTTAAGCATATTTCCTTGGTTATAAATTTAATGCTTGCACACACCGTTTGGAGCGAACAAGTTTTTGGCGCCGTTGCCGGGGACTTGGTCTAGACCGAGCCGGTTGCGGTTGTCTTTCACGGAAATTGCCCCTGTTGCTACCAACCACTCTACTTGAGTGACTTTCGCAGGTTCTTTCTCTTAGGTTTATTCGAAAAACCTGCATTGGGAAGGAAATCATTCCTTACGATCACGAACCAGAAAAGACATACAAAAGACGCTTGAAAGAAGCTAAGATGGCCAACCAAGACGATCGCGATCTTGAGGTCGAATTGAAAGAGGCGCTGGAACAACTACGCCTCAGCAAGGAAGAACTGCGGCTGGAAAAGGAAGAAACTCGCGCAAGGACGTAGGCGATCGAAGCAGATATGGCAGCTTTACGGAACCAATATCTACCTCGACCGAATCCAGATCCTCGATCGAGGAAGGATCCAGTTCCAGATCCTCGACCGAGGCAGGACCCAACTCCACCTGCCCCGGCCGAGATACTTCCACCTCCGATGCCTGTCCGAGATGTTCTTTTTGCAGGTATCCCACATACCCTAGGACAGAGGATGGACCCTAATGAACAAGTGAGGCGTCCAGGAGTCAACCTAGGTGATCCAGCGGAACATGATTATGAACTTCGACCGCAAGTTCTTTCCATGATCCGCCAATGCCAGTTTGGAGGTTTAGTGAAGGAGTCTCCGCATCAACATTTACAAAATTATGATATTTTGATGGAGACCTTGAGACCTTCAAAGGTGGAAAATAATAATTACAAGCTAAGGCCTTTTTACTTTTCTTTGAAGAACGGGGCGCTTACTTGGTATCAGTCTCTTCCTCCCGGAAAGATCAACACTTGGGAGGAGATGACGACGGAGTTCTTAACTAAATTCTTTCCCCCCTCCAAAACCGCTGAAATAAGAGGGAAGATCAATGCATTTATCATGAAGGACAAGGAGAGTTTGTCCAAGTCATGGGAGTGATTTAAAGACATTCTTTTGGATTGGCCACATCATGGGATTCCAAAGATAGAGTTGTTGGAGATATACTTCAAAGGATTGGATGGAACTACCCAATTCAACCTTCAACTACTTTCCGCCGGCACATTCATGGACATGTCGATTGATGAAGCTTGGGAGTTCATTGAGAAACAAGCTTTGCACATGGATAAATACTCCCACCAAGGAGCTGAAAATGGAGTTAAGAGAGTCAACTTTCAAGAAGCTCCATCAAATGATAATCAGCTGACCTCCCTCAAGAATGATGTGAAGTAATTGAAGGACCTTTTGGTTGCTCACACCAAAAAGGAAGAGGGAGGATATTAAGGGTCAAGGAACAACAACAATGGTTCCCGGAACAACAACTACAACAAAAATAGAGGCTCCAACAACAACAATTGGAGATCCAACAATCAAAATTCAGGTAGCCCTTACTCTAACTCCAATTCTAATAATTCTTCTAATCCTTTCCTCTCTTCTTCTTCTACTCCATTGAAGAGCCAAGAGCCTAGATCAAGTTCGTCCCAACCAGCGAAGAAAGATGCAGTGCTGGAAGCCATCTTGATCAAGCTCAATGCTATGGAGACGTCCATGAAGTCATTTTTGAAGGCACAAAAAGCCTTAGAACAACAATTCTTTAACAAGGCGAATGAAGCGCCAAGAGATCTAGGGAAGCTCCCAACAAGGACAAAGAGCAACCCAAAAGGATAGATCATGGCAATAACAACAAGAAGTGGACTGAAAACTGCAGATCCAGTGCCTCGGTCGATGCCAGTACAGACGAAGAACACCTCGGTCCAGGTACAGACGAAGAACACTTCGGCTGAGGTACCAACCGAGGTGGAGTCTCAGAAAGCGGAGGAGAAACCTGAAGTTTATGTTCCACCTCCTGCTTATAAACCACCACTTCCATTCCCCCAGTCAAGGGCCAGAGCACAACTAGACAAGCACTTTGGTAAGTTCCTTGACTTGATGAATAAATTACATATTAACATCCCTTTCCTTGATGCTATTCTAGGGATGCCCGCCTATGGGAAGTTCTTAAAAGAAATTCTATCAAGGAAGAGGAAGTTGGAAGATTTTGGTGAAGTAAGGATGACATCTAAATCCTCGGAACTCATTCAAATCATGAAGGAGAAGATGCCACCCAAGTTGAGAGATCCCGGCTCATTTTGCATCCCCATTCAAGTTGGTGATGTTACTTGTTAGGCGTTGTGTGATCTAGGAGCCAGCGTGAGCATCATCCCGCAGGAGCTATGTGTGAAGATCGGACTTGGAGAGCCCAAGCCGGTGAAGATAAGATTATACATGGCAGACCGCTCCATTACCCATCCCGTGGGCATTTTGGAAGATGTTCCGGTTAAGTTAGGTAACTTCTACTTACCTATAGACTTTGTTGTACTTGATATTCCCGCAGATTATCCCGTTCCTATCATTCTCGGGAGACCATTTCTAGCAACTTCGGGTTGCAATGTGGATTGTAAGAACGCCAAGTTGAAATTCAACATTGGCGGTGATCAAGTGGAATTTGCATTGCTTGCTGCAATGAAAAGAGAGCCGTTGGAGGATGATATCTTCAACATCTATGATGAAGAAGAATCAAGAGAATTGGTGAGCTCTATCCTTATTAATGATCCACTTGAAAGAGTTATTAGTTTTAGCTTAATGGAGGAAGGAATAGATACTTCTTGTGATGCAGATATACGGAGCTTAAAGACACTGGAAGAAGATCCAGGAGCTTAGATTGAAAAGCTAATCCAGGAGAAGAGAATCTCCAGTTTCGGTCCTAGTTGCAGTACCTCGACTGAGGCACTCTCTGGACCAAGCATGGTGTTCTTGACTGAAGAACATCTCGGTCACTGATAGGTGATGGAATCACTATCATTTAGAATAGTTTTTAGAGTCCTTTTATTGCATTTGTGTCGGTTTATGCTACTAACTCCTTGGCCCAGAAGAAGAAGACTAAAAGAAGCTAAGGAAGGAGTTATAAGCACTTAGGAGTGAAGATCGATCACGAAGCAAAGCTTCTGTTGCCTCACCGCCCTAGCGGAGCCTTGCCACCGCCCTTGCGGGTGACGATTTACACCAGAGCACTCCTTGCGCCTTTACGAGCGCCGGCCATGAAGTGTGTCACCGCCCCTACGGCACTTCTTGGCGCCCCTGCGGTGACCTGCTCTGAAGAGACGAAGACCAGCTCCCTTGCGCCTCCCACTGCGCCCCTGCCTGCGCCTCAACATGGGAGCTGGAAGATGAAGAGGTTGTGTCACCGCCCCTGCATTGACATAGGGATGCCCCGGCGGCTTGGCATCAGAAACATCAGGAAGTCGAAGGGTCAAACGTTTGAAGAGCATTGAAGATCCGCCCCAGCGGAGTTTCCTAGCCGCCCCTGCGGCCCTGAAGAAGATCAAGCATTTTTGCCTTCACCGCCCCTGCGGAGCTGAAGACCGCCCCTGCGGCTTAACGTCAAAAGCTTTACTCCGGCTGTTTACTCCACCTTTATGGCATTAAAGGTGGCTGTTTTTGGGCCAGCCATTTACTCCTATTTAGTGTCTTTTGTAGTATAAATAGTCCTTGGTTGATTGCTAGAATCATCCAACTTATCCATCTTGTTAGCCAACAAATTATCCACTTAGATTGTCTTGCTACCTTTGTAATGAGTTGCTAACTCCCTTGCTACATTGGGTTGGTTTGAAGCTGAATTGTTACTTTGGTTGTAAGTTCTTTTTAAAATAAGTTTTCATTCAGTAATACTTTGTGCTTCCTTGATCTCCATTGTCTAATTGCATGTTTACTATTGCTTGAGATTGATCACCTTAGGTTCTAAAGTGCATGTAAACAACTAGTATTAATAGGTTCCGGGTTCGGGTCTTTAATCTAGTAGCAACTTTAAGTAATAACGGGTTGTAATTACTTAAAGAAAAGGAACACATATATAAAGATAAGTTTAACAGTTTTAATCTTCTCTTTATATCCCTTAGTCTTTGTTTGAAATCTAACTTGTTATTTGTTCTTGTAGGTTTACGGAACGTTAACTTGTTAAGTTGTGTTGATGCTGGTTGGCTCAACACATATATATGATCGAGACGGGAGATTACTTGAAAACTTGTAAAAGGAACTCACCAAAGTAGCAATTACATGCTTAGAATCAACCTAGTGTAGATTCGTCTACCAATTGTCTTACTTGTCGCATTAATCGTTTTCATAAGTTTTTGTGTGCATCAATTCAACCAAACCCCCCCCCCCTTTATTGTTACTTGTCACTTTAATCATTAATTGCATCTAAAACATCTTAACTCTCTTAGGTTCGACCCTTACTTAATCACTATACTTATTCTTAGTGCTAAGTTGGGATTTACTTTTGATTGGGTATAGACGACCATAGAAATACCATCGGTCAAATTTTGGCGCCGTTGCCGGGGAGTTTTAGTGTTTTATTGTTATTATTGATTATTGGTTTGAAACCATTTTTATGGTTCAAACCCGTGCTACTAACTCCGGCTTTGCTTCTTTTGATCTAGAAATTGAGAGGACGCACATCCGGCAACGAAGACAACAACAACTTCAACAAGAGATGGCTGACCGTACTCTTCGTCAACTTACGCAGCCCACCTTGGCTCAGATCCCTCTTGCGGTCACTATATTGGCATTAGGGGAAGGTGTCAACTTTGAGCTCAAGTCGGGCCTCATCCACTTGCTCCCATCATTCCATGGGCTAAGTGGTGAAGACCCCATCAAGCACCTTGGGAAGTTCCATACCGTATGTATGAGCATGAAGCCGGCCAACATTACCGAAGAACAAATCAAGATGAGGGCATTCGGTTTTACACTCAAAGATTCTGCGGATGATTGGCATTACCACCTTCCATCCGGGAGTATTGACACTTGGGAGAACCTTCACAAGGCGTTTTTGGAGAAATACTTTCCAGCTAAGAAGGCCAATAGCTTGAAGAAAGCTGTTAGCATGAAATATTGTGATATTCTATGCACTTTTTCTAGTTGTTTTCCATCCATTATAGTGTTCATTGATGAGACATTGAAGCATTTGTTAGCTAGTTTATCTATATTATCGATATGGAGGTCTATATTAGCTTTGTGTTGATTATAGATGAATAAGAGCTAAAACCGAACCATTTGAGAGAGAAAAGAGAAGATTTGAGCACATTCAAGGTTTAGGAACACATCAAAGAAGCCAAAGGAGATGCTAGGATGAGGAATGGCACGACACAAGGGAAATCACAAGCAATTTCCACCTCCACACCCTAAAATACGGCCGTAGGGGAATCCACGCTCTAAACCACGGCCGTGGATCTTGGCATCATGAGCGTGAAGCATTCCAAAGAGTTACACGGTCAAAAGTACGGCCGTGGAAGTCTTGTGAGACCGTAACCCATTTCACGCCCTAAACCACGGTCGTGGAACCTATTGAGGCCGTGATTTAGGCAATCTTTTGACGAACTAATTATTGCCACGATCATTTATGCAATGGGCCAGACGGTTATTTTATCCTTTCTTATAAAAAGGCCAGAGAAGGGAGTTTTGAGGCATCTCGCTTTACATCACGCTTTAGCCGGAGATCGACACTAAACGCTTAGACATCGTTCAGCCCTGCGGAGGACGGCTTAGAGAAGGAACTAGCGGAAGCGCCGGCATTTTGGGGGATTTCGGAAGTTGTACCTTTTTTAGGGTTTGATATTGAAGACGGTTTGACATCCCGTTCTTCATACTTACCTTAGGGTTTGTTTGTGAGGTTTTGTGTTTCTATTCCGAATCCATTGAATATTCCGATTTGTGTTTCGGTTTTGAGATTAATTTTGAGTTATATTTGAGTTTTCGAAGGTTTTCATCTTTCATTCTTCTTAAATTTGATTTTGATATTATAATGACAGTTATTGGCTAAAACCCTTTAGCGATTCTAAGGTGAAGGGTTGATAGTTGTGGCTTAGATGATGATAGATCGATCGTAAATTGATTGGACCCTGAGAGTTAGAGAGATCTCGTCGACGAACCAAAATCACGGTCTGTTCTAGAACTTCCACGGCCGTGGAATTCAAGATCTGCCCGTGATTTACCCTAGTTTACAAACTTTGCTTTTACTTTGATCTAAAGTTAAAGATTAGCTTTAATCTAGTCTAGGTTTGCCCTTTTCTAGGTAGTAGTGAAGCCTCAACAACCTCTACTTCGATTTCGAGTGTCACAACCTTAAACGGTTTAGTTAGTCTTGATCCTTGGGTTACAAGTTTGGGTATTTGAGATTAATTCTTGTCTTTAAATCCTTTCTATACTGAAGCCTCAACAACCTTTATAGAGAGTGTCTTTAGATAAGTCATATAAAGCTTTGGAACTTCACCGTACATTGTTTTACCTTAGCATACCTTTGCAACTCTTAACTCTGTCCTTAGTTCTTTAGTATATCTTGAATCGATTGCCACAACTAGACACCTGGATCTTTAGGGTTGCTGCTTTCCCCAATATTTGCAAAGCTTATTACATTTCCTGCTTGACAATTTGCGAACTGAATTTGTTCCCCCCAAATCCCTGAGTTCGACACTCTGGAATTCTTGCTTTACTACGCCGATCCGTACACTGCGGGTTCGCTTGTTCCACATGATTCGCCTCTACTTTCCGGTGAGAATACTTCTCAATGACTCGCGCTTGCTTCTCAATGAAGTCCCAAGCGTCATCTTCCGTCATGTCCATGAATGTGCCACATGAAAGGGATTGGAGCTTGAATTGTGTTTCCACATCCAGCCCCTTATAGTATAACTCCAATAACTTCAATTTGGAAATGCCATGGTGTGGGCAATCCAATAGTAAATCCTGAAATCTTTCTCAAGATTGAAACAAACTTTCGTTAGATCTCATAGAAAATGCATTAATCTTACCTCTCAACTCCGCCGTCTTGGATGGCGGAAAGAATTTGGTGAGGAACTCCGAGGAAAGATCCTCCCATGTGTTGAGTCTTCCATTTGGAAGAGCTTGATACCAAGATAAAGCTTTCCCTTTCAAAGAGAAGAAGAATGGCTTGATCTTGTAGTTATTGGTGGTTGCATTCTTTGGCTTCATCGTCTCCATCAAGATCTCAAAATTTTGTAAATGTTGATGTGGAGATTCAACACTCGTTCCCCCAAACTGATTTTGGCGAACGATGGTAATGACTTGTGGGTTGAAGCTAAACCCCTGCATATCGTCAGCATCAAAGTTCACACCTAGACGGCATGGTTGCTGAATTGGATCCATCCTTTGGCCAAGAGTTCTTGGCTCTTCATCTACACGAGCGGCTCTCGCACCCCAGCTGGGACACGTACCTGTCTTGGATTATATTGATTCACATTGATCGTCGGATCAATGTCCTCTAATGGTGGCATAGAAGAGTCGCTATCCTCATCTGATGAGTTGGTTCTAACCGATCTAGCAGATTTCCTCCTCTTCTTCTTCTTGGAATCGCTCATCTCCAGCTTCATTTGAAGCATCTGGTCCTTAAGCTCATCAATTTGCAATTGATGACGGTCCGATTCTTCCTTGCGAGTCTTCTCGCTCCATCTAAGTTGAGCTTCGGATTCCTCAAACTCTGCTTGAAGATCCCGCTCATTGTTTTCAGCCATCTTTCTTTCTTTGAGTTTCTTCCTCAAAGTCTTCTCAAGTTCTTGATCAAGATGTAAGAGGTATTTGTTGTTTCTAGACCTGCGCATATACCTAAAGTCACCTGCAAATATCACTCAAAAGAGATATCAAATAACAAGAGCAAAGCTCCCAAGCTTGACAACCGATAACCGAATTCGGCCTAAACCAAATCCCCGGCAACGGAGCCAAAAACTTGTTCTTTGGCGAAACTCTGTTCCGTTTCCGAAACGAGAACTTCGTATGTACCTAAGAACACAAATCTGCAAGAACAATCAAGCATAAAGATCAATAGAAAAAGCAAGAACAGTCCCCGGCAACGGCGCCAATAACTTGTTCGCCTCGAAGCGTGCGTGCAATCAAGTTTTAAATTTATAAAAACTAGAATCGAGCAAGCGAACCCGCAGTGTACGGATCGGCGTAGTAAAGCAAGAATTCCAGAGTGTCGAACTCAGGGATTTGGGGGGAACAAATTCAGTTCGCAAATTGTCAAGCAGGAAATGTAATAAGCTTTTCAAATATTAGGGAAAGCAGCAACCCTAAAGATCCAGGTGTCTAATTATGGCAATCGATTCAAGATATACTAAAGAACTAAGGACAGAGTTAAGAGTTGCAAAGGTATACTAAGGTAAAGCAATGTACGGTGAAGTTCCAAAGCTTTATATGACTTATCTAAAGACACTCTCTATAAAGGTTGTTGAGGCTTCAGTATAGAAAGGATTTAAAGACAACAATTAATCTCAAATACCCAAACTTGTAACGTAGGGATTAAGACTAACTAAACCGATTAAGGTTGTGACACTCGAAATCGAAGTAGAGGTTGTTGAGGCTTCACTACTACCTAGAAAAGGGCAAACCTAGACTAGGTTAAAGCTAATCTTTAACTTTAGATCAAAGTCAAAGCAAAGTTCGTAAACTAGGGTAAATCACGGGCAGATCTTGAATTCAACGGCCGTGGAAGTTCAAGAACAAACCGTGATTTTGGTTCGTCGACGAGATCTCTCTAACTCTCAGGGTCCAATCAATTTACGATCGATCTATCATCATCTAAGCCCCAACTATCAACCCTTCACTTTAGAATCGCTAAAGGGTTTTAGCCAATAACTGTCATTATAATATCAATATCAAATTTAAGAAGAATGAAAGATGAAAACCTTCGAAAACTCAAATATAACTCAAAATCAATCTCAAATCCGAAACACAAATCGGAATATTCAATGGATTCGGAATAGAAACACAAAACCTCACAAACAAACCATAAGGTAAGTATGAAGAATGGGATGTCAAACCGTCTTCAATATCAAACCCTAGAAAAGGTACAACTTCCAAAATCCCCCAAAATGCCGGCGCTTCCGCTATTTCCTTCTCTAAGCCGTCCTCCGCAGGGCTGAACGATGTCTAAGCGTTCAGCGTTGATCTCCGGCTAAAGCGTGATGTAAAGCGAGATGCCTCAAAACCCCCTTCTTTGACCTTTGTATAAGAAAGGTTAAAATAACCGTCCGGCCCATTGCGTAAATGATCGTGGCAATAATTAGTTCGTCAAAAGATTGCCTAAATCACGGTCTCAATAGATTCCACAACCGTGGTTTAGGGCGTGGAATGGGTTACGGTCTCACATGACTTCCACGACCGTACTTTTGACCGTGTAACTCTCTTGAATGCTCCACTCTCATGATGCCAAGATCCACGGCCGTGGTTTAGAGCGTGGATTCCACTACGGCCGTATTTTAGGGCGTGGAGGTGGAAATTGCTTGTGATTTCCCTTGTGTCGTGCCATTCCTCATCCTAGCATCTCCTTTGGCTTCTTTGATGTGTTCCTAAACCTTGGATGTGCTCAATTCTTTTCCTTTCTCCCTCAAATGGTTCGGTTTTAGCTCTTATTCACCTATAATCAACACAAAGCTAATGTAGACCTCCATATCGATAATATAGATAAACTAGCAAACAAATGCTTCAATGCCTCATCAATGAACACTATAATGGATGAAAAACAACTAGAAAAAGTGCATAGAATATCACAATATTTCATGCTAACAGCAGGCACCTGAAATAGAATTGAAGGACCTTCCGTCACACCTCAAGTACGTTTTCCTTGGAAAACACATTACCTTGCCGGTGATTATCTCCAACAAGTTGACCACCGGACAAGAAGACAAGTTGGTGAAGGTACTAAAAGAGCACAAGACGGCCATGGACCATTGCGGACATCAAAGGGATAAGCCCTTCCACTTGCATGCATAGGATTCTACTTGAGGACGAAGCCAAGCCCTCTAGGCAACCTCAAAGGAGGTTGAACCCGCCAATGATGGATGTGGTCAAAAAGGAGGTGTTGAAGCTCCTCCAAGCGGATATGATCTTTCCTATCTTGGATAGCACTTGGGTTAGCCCAACCCAAGTAGTTCCAAAGAAGGGAGGCATTACCATGGTGGAAATCCAACATGGAGAGATGGTCCCAAGCAAAACACAAACCGGATGGATAGTTTGCATTGACTACCGGAAGCTCAATAAGGTAACACGAAAAGACCATTTTCCACTACCTTTTATTGATCAAATGTTGGAACATCTTGCAGGTCATCAGTATTACTGTTTCCTGGATGGATATTCAGGCTATTTCCAAATAGCCATCGCACCAGAGGATCAAGAGAAGACGACGTACACTTGCCCATTTGGCACTTTTGCATACCGCAGAATGACATTTGGACTTTGCAACGCACCAGGCACTTTCCAACAGTGCATGATAAGTATTTTCTCCGAATACATAGAAAATTTCATTGAAGTCTTCATGGATGATTTTACCGTCCATGGAGATAGTTTTGATACATGTTTAGGGCATTTGACACTTGTTCTTGAAAAATGTGTTGAAACCAATTTAGTTCTTAATTCGGAAAAATGTCATTTCCTGGTCGAACAAGGAATTTTTCTAGGACATGTAATATCCTCAAAAGGGATAGAGGCATATAAGGCAAAGGTTGATGTCATTCAAAATTTACGTTATCCTACTAATGTTCGGGAAATCCGTTCTTTTCTTGGTCATGCAGGTTTCCACCGACGTTTTATCAAAGATTTTTCAAAGATCTTGACACCCCTATGTGAAGTGCTCAAGAAAGATGTCACCTTCATAGTGGATGAGGATTGCAAGAGAGCTTTCGACACTTTGAAGGCATGTCTCACCACCGCAAAAATCATCCGTTCCCCGGATTGGGAGAAACCTTTTGAAATCATGTGTCACGCCAGTGACTACGCCGTCGGAGCTGTCTTAGGACAAAAAGTCGGACGGGCCTCCCATGTGATCCATTATGTGTCTACGACACTCAATGGAGCACAAAGGAATTACTCTACCACCGAGAAGGAAATTTTGGCGGTGGTTTTTGCCCTTGAGAAATTTTGGCAGTACCTACTTGGGGTAAACGTAATTATCTTCACTGACCATGCAGTTCTTAGGTACCTCATGGCAAAGAAGGTGGCAAAGCCACGATTGATCCGATGGGTGCTCCTTCTAAGTGAGTTTAACCTAGACATAAGGGACAAGAAGGGGGATGAGAACCTGGTGGCCGATCAATTGAGCAGGCTAGTACAAGAGGAGGAAGATCCAGGAAAAGGAAGAGAGATAGCTGGAAGTTTTCCAGATGATACATTTTACACAACTCTCTGTTTTGTAACCGCCCCCGCGCCTCACACCAGCCGCCCCTGCGGCCAGCCGCCCTTGCGGCTCACGCTAGGCGCCCCTGCGGAATTGTCGACAGAGGTTTGTCTTAAACTCCAATCTTTTAAGCCTTGGTTTGCTGACATTGTGAACTTCATTGTCAGGAAGGAGTATCCTCCAGACTTCACCAAGGCCCAATGAGAGAAGGTAAAGGCTGAAGCTCGACACTATGTTTGGGACGATCCTTACCTTTGGAAGCATTGTAGTGACCAAGTGATCCGGCGTTGCATTCCGGACAATGAGGTACAATCCGTCCTAACTTTCTGTCATTCTGAAGCACGTGGGGGGCACTTTGGGGCTAACAAAACTGCAAGAAAGGTTTTGGATGCCAGTTTCTTTTGGCCACACATTTTTCGAGATGCTTTTGCGTTTTGCAAAGTGTGTGATAAATGCCAAAGAGTAGGAAATCTTTCAAGGAGACATGAAATGCCCCAATCCTCTCTTATATTTTGTGAAATATTTGACATTTGGGGAATTGATTTCATGGGGTCGTTTCCTACTTCATTCGGGAACACATATATTTTGCTTGCGGTGGACTATGTTTCCAAGTGGGTGGAAGCAAAGGCCACCAAAACTGATGATTCAAAAGTAGTTGCAGCTTTTCTTAAGGAAAATATCTTTGCAAGATTTGGGATTCCAAAAGCCTTAATCAGTGATAGGGGTACTGACCGACGGTATTTCTATGGTCGTCTATACCCAATCAAAAGTAAATCCCGACTTAGCACTAAGAACAAGTACAGTGATTAAGTAAGGGTCGAACCCAAGAGAGTTAAGGTGTTTTAGATGCAATTATTGATTAAAGTGACAAGTAACAATAAAGGGGGGGGGGGGAGGTTGGTTGAATTGATGCACACAAAAACTTATGAAAATGATTAATACGAAAAGTAAGACAATTAGTAGACTAATCTACACTAGGTTGATTCTAAGCATGCAATTGCTACTTTGGTGAGTTCCTTTTACAATTTTTCAAGTAATCCCCCGTATCGATCATATATATGTGTTGAGCCAACCGGCATCAACACAACTTAACAAGTTAACATTCCGTAAACCTACAAGAACAAATAACAAGTTAGCTTTCAAACAAAGACTAAGGGATATAAAGAGAAGATTAAAACCGTTAAGCTTATCTTTATATTTATGTTCCTTTTCTTTGAGTAATTACAACCCGTTATTACTTAAAGTTGCTACTAAATTAAAGACCCGAACCCGGAACCTATTAATCCTAGTTGTTTACATGCACTTTAGAACCTAAGGTGATCAATCTCAAGCAATAGTAAACATGCAATTAGACAATAGAGATCAAGGAAGCACAAAGTATTACTGAATGAAAACTTATTTTAAAAAGAACTTACAACCAAAGTAACAATGCAGCTTCAAACCAACCCAATGTAGCAAGGGAGTTAGCAACTCATTACAAAGGTAGCAATACAATCTAAGTGGATAATTTGTTGGCTAACAAGATGTTTAAGTTGGATGATTCTAGCAATCAACCAAGGACTATTTATACTACAAAAGACACACAATAGGAGTAAATGGCCGGCCCAAAAACAGCCACCTTTAATGCCATCAAGGTTGAGTAAACAACCGGAGTAAAGCTTCTGATGTTAAGCCGCAGGGGCGGTCTTCAGCTCCGCAGGGGCGGTGAAGGCAAAAACGCTTGATCTTCTTCAGGGCCGTAGGGGCGGGTAGGCAACTCCGCAGGGGCGGATCTTCAATGCTCTTCAAACGTCTGACCCTTCGACTTCCTGATGTTTCTGATGCCAAGCCGCCGGGGCGTCCCTCTGTCAACGCAGGGGCGGTGACACAGCCTCTTCGTCTTCCAGCTCCCATGTTGAGACGCAGTCAGGGGCACAGTGGGAGGCGCAGGGGAGCTGGTCTTCGTCTCTTCAGAGCGGGTCACCGCAGGGGCGCCAAGGAGTGGCGCAGGGGCGGTGAAACACTTCATGGCGGGTGCTGGTGAAGGTGCAAGGAGCGCTCCGGTGTAAGGCGTCACCCGTAGGGGCGGTGACAAGGCTCCGTTGGGGCGGTGAGGCAATAGAAGCTTTGCTTCGTGATCGATCTTCACTCCTAAGTGCTTATAACTCTTTCCTTAGCTTCTTTTAGTCTTCTTCTTCTGGGCCAAGGAGTTAGTAGCATAAACCGACACAAATGCAATCAAAAGACTCTAAAAACTATCCTTAATGATAGTGATTCCATCACCTATCAAACTTCCCCATACTTAGACCTTTTACTCGTTCCGAGTAAAATAAATGACAACAACTAGACTCAAAGGCCTCAGGAAGCATGGGTAAGTAAAAAAAGACAATGAAAACAAGAAAAACCAAGAAAGAAAGAATGAAAGGAGAGGAAAAATGAGAAAAAGAGAGAAAGTACCATCCTTATTGCTCCAACAGTGCCCTACCCGGACAACCTCCTTATGATTCCCCTTCTTATGTCGCCAAA
This sequence comes from Fagopyrum homotropicum, assembly GCA_033239125.1. Taxonomy (NCBI): domain Eukaryota; kingdom Viridiplantae; phylum Streptophyta; class Magnoliopsida; order Caryophyllales; family Polygonaceae; genus Fagopyrum; species Fagopyrum homotropicum. Next base: position 86,986,814 of record BSWB01000005.1, on the reverse strand, counting down.
CACCGGAAGGGAAACCTATACTCGGTGTCGCTCATTTTGTCAAGCCGCCCTTTCTGGTTTTCACCTTGCCACTCTTCTTCTTTTCTCACTTGAACTCACTTTCCTCAAGTCCAATTTTGCACCAACCTAAGGTTGGTCGCACTACCTTCTTTTTGCCTAAACCGCCCTTTCCGGTTTTTGGTTTATCCAAGGTTTTTCATGCCTTTTTCATTTTCTTTGGCTTTTTTTTTTGTGAATTTCAATCTGAATTCAAAAGATGCAAAACAAAATCAAAACAACTCAATGAACTGTACAAGCAATGATATATCCCTCCCCCATACTTGAAGTACACTTTGTCCTCAAAGTGGAAATGAGTCAAAGATAAATGTGGGAGAAGGGAAAAGAAATGTACCCCTCAGTGGGGTGGTCCGGATGGACAAACTGGACCCTCCTCTGGTGGGTAAGGAAAATGGCGGAAGAAGTGCTCTTGCTGGCGGTAGATGTCATCTATGCGGTCCTGCTGGGCTGTCATCCGGTGGCCAAAAGAGGTCTCAAAACTGGCCTGCCAAGTCAGCTGCTGAGCCTCCAGCTGTTGCTGCTGGGCTGCCTGCCAGGCCTCCTGCCTCTGGTCAAAGTGGGAGGTCATGGAGGTGGCAAAACTGGTCTACCAGCTCTGCTTCTGCTCCAGCATAGTCCGCTTGTAATCGGACTGCCATGTCCGGTACTAGGTCGTCATAGCCGCCATCTGAGCCTGAAGGCTCACAAGGGACGGATCCTCCTCTGGTACCGCAATGGGCATCTCCTCGTCATTTGGGATGGGCAGGTGCTCCTCTTGATGAGCCTGGCTGGAGCTGGCAGCATGCCTCTCCACAATGGCCACTAGTGGCCTCCTCGGCACGAAAGGATCTGCCGGAATGTAGAGCTCGGAGAGCTCACCTCCTAATGGTAAAGGTCGGGGAGGTAGGTGAGGTGGCTCCCATCTGTGAGGGAGATCGAAAATATGTTCTCCCCGTCCCGCCGGAGGAGCTTGCACCTCGTAAGCATCCCCTCCGTTGAGAGAGGAGCCACCATCCCGTCCTCTAACTTGGACAGGTCCATCACCTGTGAGGCAATCAAAGAGATCACCCCACCGCCGACAATATCCCTCGGCTCGTCCCTCCTAATCCGCTTCAATGCGGCAAGGAAGAGAGAGGGTCAATCCATCACCTTCTCCCTCTGTGGAAGGGAGGAGTAGAGTAGTGGGAGGTCCTTGAGGGCGACCTTGTTTTCCTCTTTGTGTCCACAGAAGACACTCATGAGGATCTTTGATATGAGCCTCAAGCTGGGGTGAGTGAGTTTGTTAGAGTACTCACCCCCAACATGGAATTATGACCCGGTAGCTGCTTGCCAAAACTCGCACAGGTCCGGGGCCGGGATTGGATCCCACCAGTTTTCAGAGGGGTTTAGAGTCACCCCAAAGGCCTCCCGTAGATCGGCGTAGTCAAGAGTGTATTTTACCTTGTTGAGCTTCAAGGTGAGGCCGATACACACGTGATCTTCCTTCTCCATTGTGAAAGTGGAGATAAACTGTCTATTGAGCTCGGGACATGTTGGAGCACTCTTTTGGAGGAAGTCTCCAAGCCCGGAATTTTCTAAAAAATCTTGCATGCTCTCTAGCATGCCTAGTTTCTCTAGAGTAGGAATATGCAAAAATTGAGTTGCATACACAACTCGATCGTGCACAATCCTGTAATGCTCCTTCTCTACTTCGGTCATCTTGTATTTCCTTGGGGCTTCCATTCTTGAAAGTAATTGAAGCAAAAGATTAGTAAATGTCGAAATAAGGAAAAGAAAACGACCTCTCTGGTGTGATTTCCGCAGGAGCCGCTGTGCAGGCGCGGGGGCGGTAAGGCGCAAGGGCGGATGCTTGCAGCCGCAGGTGCGGGAGAAGTGCAGAGACGATTTCCGGGGAGCGATGGAAGGGGTGTTGTTGAGGCCGCTCACGTTACTTCTTCGGTGGTTTAGGTTTTGTCGATGGTGAAGCTAGGGTGGATTGTGTGAAATGGGTGAGGATGAAGGTTGTAGGGATGTGTGAGAGTAAGGGGCAGTGGGAGAGGGTGGCGCAGGGGCGTTGCGACTGGTGGCTGGCTGTTGGCGGCGGCGTAGGGGCGTCGGCAAGAGCGTTGGTGGGAAGAGGGCGCAAGGGCGTGAGAGTGTTTCTGAAGGAGAGGGGTTTTGTAGGGTTTGTGTGTTTGGTGAAGAAGGTTGGTGGGTGGTGCTTGGTAGGTGTAGGCGTTTTTGAGATCCTCTTTTTTTTCTTTTCTGGTAAACCCGCAGGGGCGGGAGTTTGTGGCCGCGGGGTGGCGACAAGGGAGAGTGGCACGCAGGCTCAGCGCCAAGGGCGGCGGTGCGAATTCGTGTCAAGGATGGCCGCTGCAGGGGCGTAGGGATGTCACAGCGGGGGCGGTGACAAGCGTGTTGCAGGCGTAGGCCTAGCGTCGGGGGCGGCACTGGGCATGAGTCTCACCGCAGGGGCGGGGACACAATGCCGCATAGGCGGTTTCTTGACAGAGGCTCCTCTTCTTATTCCTTCGGGTTGCCTCCCGAGAAGCGCCTTTGTTTTACGTCGTTGGCTCGATGTAAGATCTCTACTTCTCTGACTGTGCTTCCTCTAGCACCATCTCATCGATTGGATCGTTCATGACTCCTTCAAGGTAGAGCTTTAGTCTTTGTCCGTTTACCTTGAACACTATGTGCGTTTGGGGATCATAGAGATCCACAGCCCCGTGAGGGCATACTTCGGCTACTATGAACGGCCCTGTCCATCTTGAACGCAGCTTACCTGCAAAGAGTTTCAAACGTGACTGAAAGAGAGGTACCTTATTACTTACATTGAAATCCTTCCGGAGAATGTTCCGGTCATGCCATGCTTTGGTCTTTTCTTTGTATGTGGTAGCATGGTCATATGCATCTAGCCTTAGTTCCTCCAACTCTTGCAATTGGAGCTTCCGGAATTCTCCCACTTCCTCTAAGTTCATGTTGCACTTCTTTACCGCCCACCAAGCTTTGTGCTCTAACTCCACCGGTAGGTGGCAAGCTTTCCCAAACACGAGCCTAAAACGGGACATCCCGATAGGAGTTTTGTAGGCTGTCCGATATGCCCATAGGGCGTCATTTAGCCTTGCACTCCAATCTTTCCGCCCGGGAGAAACCATCTTTTCAAGGATGGTCTTTATTTCCCGGTTGGACACTTCAGCTTGGCCGTTTGTTTGTGGATGATAAGCTGTTGATACTCTTTGGTGAACGTGGTACTTCTTAAGGAGAACCGTGATCGTCTTGTTGCAAATATGGGTACCCCTATCACTGATTAAGGTTTTTGGGATTCCAAATCTTGCAAAGATATTTTCCTTAAGAAAAGCTGCAACTACTTTTGAATCATCAGTTTTGGTGGCCTTTGCTTCCACCCACTTGGAAACATAGTCCACCGCAAGGAAAATATATGTGTTCCCGAATGACGTAGGAAACGGCCCCATGAAATCAATTCCCCAAACATCAAATATTTCACAAAATATAAGAGAGGATTGGGGCATTTCATGTCTCCTTGAAAGATTTTCTACCCTTTGGCATCTATCACACACTTTGCAAAATGCAAAAGCGTCTCGAAAAATGTGTGGCCAAAAGAAACCGGCATCCGACACTTTTCTTGGAGTTTTGTTTGCCCCAAAGTGCTCCCACATGCTTCAGAATGACAGAAAGTTAGGACGGATTGTACCTCATTATCCGGAATGCAACGCCGGATCACTTGGTCACTACAATGCTTCCAAAGGTAAGGATCGTCCCAAACGTAGTGTCGAGCTTCAGCCTTTACCTTCTCTCGTTGTGCCTTGGTGAAGTCTGGAGGATACTCCTTCCTGATAATGAAGTTCACAATGTCAGCAAACCAAGGCTTAAAAGATTGGAGTTTAAGACAAACCTCTGTCCACAATTCCGCAGGGGCGCCTAGACTGAGGCGCATGGGCGGCTGGTGTGAGGCGCGGGGGCGGTTACACAACAGAGAGTTGTGTAGAATGTATCGTCTGGAAAACTTCCGGCTATCTCTCTTTTTTCTGGATCTTCCTCCTCTTGCACTAGTCTGCTCAAATGATCGGCCACCAGGTTCTCATCCCCCTTCTTGTCCCTTATCTCTAGGTTAAACTCACTTAGAAGAAGCACCCATCGGATCAATGGTGGCTTTGCCTCCTTCTTTGCCATGAGGTACCTAAGAGCTGCATGGTCAGTGAAGATAATTACCTTTACCCCAAGTAGGTACTGCCGGAATATCTCAAGGGCAAAAACCACTGCTAACATCTCCTTCTTGGTGGTAGAGTAATTCCTTTGCGCTCCATTGAGTGTCATAGACGCATAATGGATTACATGGGAGGCCCGTCCATCTTTTTGTCATAAGACAACTCCAACGGCGTAGTCACTGGCGTCACACATGATTTCAAAAGGTTTCTCCCAATCCGGGGAATGGATGATTGGTGCGGTGGTGAGACATGCCTTCAAAGTGTCGAAAGCGTTCTTACAATCCTCATCCACTATGAAGGAGACATATTTCTTGAGCAATTCACACAGGGGTGCTGAGATTTTTGAAAAATCTTTGATGAAACGTCGGTAGAAACCTACATGACCAAGAAAAGATCGGATTTCCCGAACATTAGTAGGATAAGGTAAATTTTGAATAACATCAACCTTTGCCTTATCTACCTCTATCCCTTTTGAGGATATTACATGTCCTAGCACAATTCCTTGTTCAACCATGAAATGACATTTTTCCGAATTAAGAACTAAATTGGTTTCAACACATTTTTCAAGAACAAGTTTCAAATGCCCTAAACATGCGTCAAAACTATCTCCACGGACGGTAAAATCATCCATGAAGACTTCAATGAAATTTTCTATGTATTCGGAGAAAATACTTATCATGCACTGTTGGAAAGTGCCTGGTTCGTTGCAAAGTCCGAATGGCATTTTGCGATATGCGAAAGTGCACAATGGGCAAGTGAACGTCGTCTTCTCTTGATCTTCTAGTGCGATGGCTATTTGGAAATAGCCCGAATATCCATCTAGGAAACAATAGTACTGATGACCTGCAAGACGTTCCAACATTTGATCAATAAAAGGTAATGGAAAATGGTCTTTTCGAGTTACCTTATTGAGCTTGCGGTAGTCAATGCAAACTCTCCATCCGGTTTGTGTTTTGCTTGGGACCATCTCTCCATGTTGATTTTCCAACATAGTGATGCCTCCCTTCTTTGGAACTACTTGGGTCGGGCTAACCCAAGTGCTATCCGAGATAGGAAAGATCATATCCGCTTGGAGGAGCTTCAACACTTCCTTTTTGACCACATCCATCATTAGCGGGTTCAACCTCCTTTGAGGTTGCCTAGATGGCTTGGCTTCGTCCTCAAGTAGAATCCTATGCATGCAAGTGGAAGGACTTATCCCTTTGATGTCCGCAATAGTCCATCCAAGGGCCGTCTTGTGCTCTTTTAGTACTTTCACCAACTTGTCTTCTTGTCCGGTGGTCAACTTGTTGGAGATAATCACCGGCAAGGTATTGTGTTTTCCAAGGAAAACGTACTTGAGGTGTGACGGAAGGTCCTTCAATTCTATTTCAGGTGCCTGCACTATGGACGAAACAAACATCTCGCTTGGGGTAGTAAAGTGGGCCCAATGGCCAAATTGGAGATAAGTAGCCTTTTATGCCCATCTAATTGGGCTAGGACCGCTAGCCGCCCCAGCGGTTATGAAGAAGATCAACCGATTCTGCCTAATCCGCCCCTGCTGGTCCTGAAGGCCGCCCATGTGGTGTAACGCCAGAAGCTTTACTCCGGCTGTTTACACCACCTTTATGGCATTAAAGGTGGCTGTTTTAGGCCGATTATTTACTCCTAATTAAGTTTCTTTTGTAGTATAAATAGTCCATGGCTGATTGCTAGAATCATCCATGATTTTCCCCACAAAATCCATTTTTAGACTTGAGTTTTCCATTGTAATGAGTTGCTAACTCCCTTGCTACATTGGGTTGGTTTGAAGCTGCTTTGTTACTTTGGTTGTAACTCCTTTTAATATAAGTTTTTATTCAGTAATGCTTTGTGTTTCCTTGATCTCCATTGTTTAATTGCATGTTAACTATTACTTGAGATTGATCACCTTAGGTTCTAAAGTGCATGTAAACAACTAGGATTAATAGGTTCCGGGTTAGGGTCTTTAATCTAGTAGCAACTTTAAGTAATAACGGGTTGTAATTACTTAAAGAAAAGGAACACAAATATAAAGATAAGTTTAACGGTTTTAATCTTCCCTTTATATCCCTTTGTCTTTTTTTGAATGCTAACTTATTATTTGTTCTTGTAGGTTTACGGAACTTTAATAGGTTAAGTTGTGTTGATGCCGGTTGGCTCAACACATATGTATGATCGAAACGGGAGATTACTGAAAAACTTAAAAAAGGAATACACCAAAGTAGAAATTGCATGCTTAGAATCAACCTAGTGTAGATTCACCCATTATTGTCTTACTTGTCGTATTCATCGTTTTCATAAGTTTTTGTGCATCAATTCAACCAAACCCCCCCCCCTTTGTGTCACTTGTCATTATAATCAATAATTGCATCTAAAACACCTCAACTCTCTTGGGTTCAACCCTTACTTACTCACTATACTTGTTCTTAGTGCTAAGTTAGGATTTACTTTTGATTGGGTATTGACGACCATAGAAATACCACCGGTCAATTAGGCTCAACAAACACTAGGATTTTAACTCTCAAACTCCCTAACATGAAGATATAACACCATAAGAACAACATCTCACACACCTCGGGTGGATCAAGAAGATCTTGGCCGAAATCGTTGAAGAACAAGCCGAGATTGTAGACTGAGCTAGGGATTTCGAGCAAGAAACTATCCTAAGACACATCTACGTTCAATCTATCATTATCCTACCCATAACCTTTCATTCATCTCCCTAGAATCATATGCTACTTACCCAACAACAATCATCTCAAGTTAATTCATCATCATATCATCACACATGCATGCCATAGCTAGATGAAGAGTAATGAAACAATATAAAGCAAGAAACAATCTGAATAAGGAGTTTAGAACAAGCTTACAAACATCCAAGGGTATATTTTCAAAATGATATTGATCGCTCCAAACGGTGTGTGAAAGCTTTAAATTTATATCCCAAGAAATATGCTTAAAACAAGGATGCGAACCCGTAGTGTACGGATCAATTATAGTAAAAGCAAGAGTTCCGGGGTGTCGATCTCAGGGACTTAGGTGAAACAAAGCAAGTATAGGTTGTCAATGTAACTAATAACCAAAAAAGCGATTAAAGCAAATCAAAGATGATAATAAGGTCAATTAAAGGAAATATGTAAATTCTAGGGATTAAAGCATCTAGTTGTGGTTCCAACTCAAGATCTAAAGGTAAAGTGGACAAAGCTGAGATTTTGCAAAGGGAAGGTGTTTCTAAAGTGTGAATATATTACCGGGTAAGTCTCACTACTCACTATCCCAAACCAAAGCTCCTATTACCGGGTAAGTCTCAAGGTACTAAGGAAAGGAACTATAATCTCAAACCAACACACCAACTAAGGGAATAGAATCAACCTTTACCGGGTAAGTCTTAGGCATTGATAGCATGAATTATAGTCTATATTTTGGGACTTGTTTAGACGTTTTATCTTCAATAATATGCATGTTTTTTTTTTGAAGAAGGTTACGTACCCGGTTCGATTGGCTTAGCCGATCTACGTCCGGATCGGGTAGATAGTCGTGGCCCATTGCTGGGGGATACCCTCCCAATATCAGTTTTTCCATACATGCCGCCAGGAGGATTCGAACTCGAATCTCCAAGCTAAACACTTAAGGAGCCTAGCACCACATCCCACTAGACCAACTGAGTATTGGTATAATATAATATGCATGTTTGAATGTATATTATGTGATTATATTGTCGTTTCATCTACCTTTACGGGAATCGAGGTCTACACCAAGTGTCGTTGTAATCGTTGGTAAAATGGTACATTTTGGATCGAAATGGAGCTAACGAGCAAAGAAGTCATTGGAGCTACATTTAGGAGCTTAAAAGAGAACCCAAGAAGCTTGGAATTAACAAAGAAGATTTACTTTGAACCAGATTTAAGAGATTTCACCTTCAGCTGAGATTCACCTCGGTCAGCTACGGTACCACCTCGACCGAGGTGATCTTGAGGAGCGCCCCGACCGAGGCGAATACTTTGACGCGGAGAGATATATTTTATTTGGCTGAGATCTTTTATTTTTGGAAGGAGAACCTTATATTTTTGGGCTGGATTTGTGGAAGGAAGATCATATATTTAGGAGATCTATTTTAGAGATATGGATATATTTTATTAGGAAATTATCTATTTTAGATATTATTATCTTTGGAAGATAATTCTCCTATATAAAGGGTTGGATTTTCCACAATTCAACAACCTCGCACCTTTGGATTTTTATCCCTTACACCATATTCTCCCAGCTGCAATTGGGAAGGAAGCTTGAAGGAGGATTGAAGATTGAAGGAAGGAAGTTTATAGCTTTGAGATAGCTTTTAAGGGGATTTGTAACACTTTCTTAGATTCCCTTTGGTTTGTTGTCTTTGTGTGATTTGTGATTGAGGAACGCTGATTTGTTTGATATTTGATTCAGTTATTGAAGCCTTGTTCTTAAGGTTTTTGTGTTCAAATATTGATTCCCTTCTCAAATATTTGATTATTGCTTTCATGATGATGAGTGGCTAATTTCCTTGTGCGATTCTATGGTGATTGGCTGAAAGTTGTGGAAAAAACAATGACAGAATAATCTTAATCCCAGTAGGACCCTGAAAGCTCGAGTCTTTATCCTTAACCCTAGAACATCTCGTTCAGTCGATGAACATCTCGGCCGGGGTGGAACTTGACTGACCAAGGTGACCCTTTCTGATCCGAAACTGCGAGTTAAGTGTTAGAGTTTGGCAAATCCTATTCTTGTTACACCTTCCTGGTTCAATGCAAGCTTAGGATGAGACTTACCCGGTGATTCCTTTGTTTGTTAACCCAAGATCATAAGTGTAGGTAATAAAGTTTTATCCTTTATTGGGGTTCGAGTGTACCTTCATCCCATCTTTGTGAGTTAGCCTGAGACTTACCCGGTAAAAGTTGATTCTATTCCCTTAGTTGGTGTGTTGGTTTGAGATTATAGTTTCTTTCCTTAGTACCTTGAGACTTACCCGGTAATAGGAGCTTTTGGTTTGGAGTTAGTGAGTAGTGAGACTTACCCGGTGATCTATTCCATTTTAGAAACACCTTCCCCTTGAAAAACCTCAGCTTTGTCCGCTTATCTTGAGATCTTGAGTTGGAACCACAACTGGATGCTTTAATACCTAGAATTTGCATATTCCAATTTATTGACCTTATTATCATCTTTGATTGTTTTAATCGCTTTTGTGGTTATTTGCAATATTGACAACCTATACTTGCTTTATTTCACCTAAGTCCCTGAGACCGACACCCCGGAATTCTTGCTTTTGCTCTAATTGATTTGTACATTGCGGGTTCGCATTCTTGTTTAAGCATATTTCTTCGGTTATAAATTTAAAGCTTGCACACACCGTTTGGAGCAAACAAGTTTTTGGCGCCGTTGCCGGGGACTTGGTCTAGACCGAGCCGGTTGCGGTTGTCTTTCAGGGAAATTGCCCCTGTTGCTACCAACCACTCTACTTGAGTGACTTTCGCAGGTTCTTTCTCTTAGGTTTATTCGAAGAACCCGCATTGGGAAGGAAATCGTTCCTTACGATCCCGAACCAGAAAAGACATACAAAAGACGCTTGAAAGAAGCTAAGATGGCCAACCAAGACGATCGCGATCTTGAGGCCGAATTGAAAGAGGCGCTGGAACAACTACGCCTCAGCAAGGAAGAACTGCGGCTGGAAAAGGAAGAAACTCGTGCAAGGACGTAGGCGATCGAAGCAAATATGGCAGCTTTACGGGACCAATATCTACCTCGACCGAATCCAGATCCTCGACCGAGGCAGGATCCAGTTCCAGATCCTCGACCGAGGCAGGACCCAACTCCACCTGCCCCAGCCGAGATACTTCCACCTCGGATGCCTGTCCGAGATGTTCTTTTTGCAGGTATCCCACATACCCTAGGAAAGAGGATGGACCCTAATCAACAAGTGAGGCGTCCAGGAGTCAACCTAGGTGATCCAGCGGAACATGATTATGAACTACGACCGCAAGTTCTTTCCATGATCCGCCAATGCCAGTTTGGAGGTTTAGTGAAGGAGTCTCCGCATCAACATTTACAAAATTATGATATTTTGATGGAGACCTTGAGACCTTCAAAGGTGGAAAATAATAATTACAAGCTAAGGCCTTTTTACTTTTCTTTGAAGAACGGGGCGCTTACTTGGTATCAGTCTCTTCCTCCCGGAAAGATCAACACTTGGGAGGAGATGACGACGGAGTTCTTAACTAAATTCTTTCCCCCCTCCAAAACCGCTGAAATAAGAGGGAAGATCAATGCATTTATCATGAAGGACAAGGAGAGTTTGTCCAAGTCACGGGAGTGATTTAAAGACATTCTTTTGGATTGCCCACATCATGGGATTCCAAAGATAGAGTTGTTGGAGATATACTTCAAAGGATTGGATGGAACTACCCAATTCAACCTTCAACTACTTTCCGCCGGCACATTCATGGACATGTCGATTGATGAAGCTTGGGAGTTCATTGATAAACAAGCTTTGCACATGGATAAATACTCCCACCAAGGAGCTGAAAATGGAGTTAAGAGCATCAACTTTCAAGAAGCTCCATCAAATGATAATCAGCTCACCTCCCTCAAGAATGATGTGAAGTAATTGAAGGACCTTTTGGTTGCTCACACCAAAAAGGAAGATGGAGGATATTAAGGGTCAAGGAACAACAACAATGGTTCCCGGAACAACAACTACAACAAAAATAGAGGCTCCAACAACAACAATTGGAGATCCAACAATCAAAATTCATGTAGCCCTTACTCTAACTCCAATTCTAATAATTCTTCTAATCCTTTCCTCTCTTCTTCTTCTACTCCATTGAAGAGCCAAGAGCCTGGATCAAGTTTGTCCCAACCAGCGAAGAAAGATGCAGTGCTGGAAGCCATCTTGATCAAGCTCAATGCTATGGAGACGTCCATGACTTCATTTTTGAAGGCACAAAAAGCCTTAGAAAAACAATTCTTTAACAAGGCGAATGAAGCGCCGAGAGATCTAGGGAAGCTCCCAACAAGGACAGAGAGCAACCCAAAAGGATAGATCATGGCAATAACAACAAGAAGTGGACTGAAAACTGCAGATCCAGTGCCTCGTTCGATGCTAGTACAGACGAAGAACACCTCGGTCCAGGTACAGACGAAGAACACTTCGGCCGAGGTACCAACCGAGGTGGAGTCTCAGAAAGCGGAGGAGAAATCTGAAGTTTATATTCCACCTCCTGCTTATAAACCACCACTTCCATTCCCCCAGTCAAGGGCCAGAGCACAACTAGACAAGCACTTTGGTAAGTTCCTTGACTTGATGAATAAATTACATATTAACATCCCTTTCCTTGATGCTATTCTAGGGATGCCCGCCTATGGGAAGTTCTTAAAAGAAATTCTATCAAGGAAGAGGAAGTTGGAAGATTTTGGTGAAGTAAGGATGACATCTAAATCCTCGGAACTCATTCAAATCATGAAGGAGAAGATGCCACCCAAGTTGAGAGATCCCGGCTCATTTTGCATCCCCATTCAAGTTGGGGATGTTACTTGTTAGGTGTTGTGTGATCTAGGAGCCAGCGTGAGCATCATCCCGCAGGAGCTATGTGTGAAGATCGGACTTGGAGAGCCCAAGCCGGTGAAGATAAGATTATACATGGCAGACCGCTCCATTACCCATCCCGTGGGCATTTTGGAAGATGTTCCGGTTAAGTTAGGTAACTTCTACTTACCTATAGACTTTGTTGTACTTGATATTCCCGCAGATTATCCCGTTCCTATCATTCTCGGGAGACCATTTCTAGTAACTTCGGGTTGCAATGTGGATTGTAAGAACGCCAAGTTGAAATTCAACATTGGCGGTGATCAAGTGGAATTTGCATTGCTTGCTGCAATGAAAAGAGAGCCGTTGGAGGATGATATCTTCAACATCTATGATGATGAAGAATCAAGAGAATTGGTGAGCTCTATCCTTATTAATGATCCACTTGAAAGAGTTATTAGTTTTAGCTTAATGGAGGAAGGTATAGATACTTCTTGTGATGCAGATATACGGAGCTTAAAGACACTGGAAGAAGATCCAGGAGCTTAGATTGAAAAGCTAATCCAGGAGAACATAATCTCCAGTTTCGGTCCTAGTTGCAGTACCTCGACCGAGGCACTCTCTGGACCAAGCATGGTGTTCTTGACTGAAGAACATCTCGGTCACTGATAGGTGATGGAATCACTATCATTTAGGATAGTTTTTAGAGTCCTTTTATTGCATTTGTGTCGGTTTATGCTACTAACTCCTTGGACCAGAAGAAGAAGACTAAAAGAAGCTAAGGAAGGAGTTATAAGCACTTAGGAGTGAAGATCGATCACGAAGCAAAGCTTTTGTTGCCTCACCGCCCTAGCGGAGCCTTGCCACCGCCCTTGCGGGTGACGATTTACACCAGAGCGCTCCTTGCGCCTTTACCAGCGCCGGCCATGAAGTGTGTCACCGCCCCTACGCCACTTCTTGGCGCCCCTGCGGTGACCTGCTCTGAAGAGACGAAGACCAGCTCCCTTGCGCCTCCCACTGCGCCCCTGCCTGCGCCTCAACATGGGAGCTGGAAGATGAAGAGGTTGTGTCACCGCCCCTGCATTGACATAGGGATGCCCCGGCGGCTTGGCATCAGAAACATCAGGAAGTCGAAGGGTCAAACGTTTGAAGTGCATTGAAGATCCGCCCCAGCGGAGTTTCCTAGCCGCCCCTGCGGCCCTGAAGAAGATCAAGCGTTTTTGCCTTCACCGCCCCTGCGGAGCTGAAGACCGCCCCTGCGGCTTAACGTCAGAAGCTTTACTCCGGCTGTTTACACCACCTTTATGGCATTAAAGGTGGCTGTTTTTGGGCCAGCCATTTACTCCTATTTAGTGTCTTTTGTAGTATAAATAGTCCTTGGTTGATTGCTAGAATCATCCAACTTATCCATCTTGTTAGCCAACAAATTATCCACTTAGATTGTCTTGCTACCTTTGTAATGAGTTGCTAACTCCCTTGCTACATTGGGTTGGTTTGAAGCTGCATTGTTACTTTGGTTGTAAGTTCTTTTTAAAAAAAGTTTTCATTCAGTAATACTTTGTGCTTCCTTGATCTCCATTGTCTAATTGCATGTTTACTATTGCTTGAGATTGATCACCTTAGGTTCTAAAGTGCATGTAAACAACTAGTATTAATAGGTTCCGGGTTCGGGTCTTTAATCTAGTAGCAACTTTAAGTAATAAAGGGTTGTAATTACTTAAAGAAAAGGAACACATATATAAAGATAAGTTTAACAGTTTTAATCTTCTTTTTATATCCCTTAGTCTTTGTTTGAAATCTAACTTGTTATTTGTTCTTGTAGGTTTACGGAACGTTAACTTGTTAAGTTTTGTTGATGCTGGTTGGCTCAACACATATATATGATCGAGACGGGAGATTACTTGAAAACTTGTAAAAGGAACTCACCAAAGTAGCAATTGCATGCTTAGAATCAACCTAGTGTAGATTCGTCTACCAATTGTCTTACTTGTCGCATTAATCGTTTTCATAAGTTTTTGTGTCCATCAATTCAACCAAACCCCCCCCCCCCTTTATTGTTACTTGTCACTTTAATCATTAATTGCATCTAAAACACGTTAACTCTCTTGGGTTCGACCCTTACTTAATCACTATACTTGTTCTTAGTGCTAAGTTGGGATTTACTTTTGATTGGGTATAGACGACCATAGAAATACCATCGGTCAAATTTTGGCGCCGTTGCCGGGGAGTTTTAGTGTTTTATTGTTATTATTGATTATTGGTTTGAAACCATTTTTATGGTTCAAACCCGTGCTACTAACTCCGGCTTTGCTTCTTTTGATCTAGAAATTGAGAGGACGCACATCCGGCAACGAAGACAACAACAACTTCAACAAGAGATGGCTGACCGTACTCTTCGTCAACTTACGCAGCCCACCTTGGCTCAGATCCCTCTTGCGGTCACTATACTGGCATTAGAGGAAGGAGTCAACTTTGAGCTCAAGCCGGGCCTCATCCACTTGCTCCCATCATTCCATGGGCTAAGTGGTGAACACCCCATCAAGCACCTTGGGAAGTTCCATACCGTATGTATGAGCATGAAGCCGGCCAACATTACCGAAGAACAAATTAAGATGAGGGCATTCGGTTTTACACTCAAAGATTTTGCGGATGATTGGTATTACAACCTTCCATCCGGGAGTATTGACACTTGGGAGAACCTTCACAAGGCGTTTTTAGAGAAATACTTTCCAACTAAGAAGGCCAATAGCTTGAAGAAAGCTGTTAGCATGAAATATTGTGATATTCTATGCACTTTTTCTAGTTGTTTTTCATCCATTATAGTGTTCATTGATGAGGCATTGAAGCATTTGTTAGCTAGTTTATCTATATTATCGATATGGAGGTCTACATTAGCTTTGTGTTGATTATAGGTGAATAAGAGCTAAAACCGAACCATTTGAGAGAGAAAGGAGAAGATTTGAGCACATTCAAGGTTTAGGAACACATCAAAGAAGCCAAAGGAGATGCTAGGATGAGGAATGGCACGACACAAGGGAAATCACAAGCAATTTCCACCTCCACGCCCTAAAACACGGCCGTAGGGGAATCCACGCTCTAAACCACGGCCGTGGATCTTGGCATCATGAGCGTGGAGCATTCCAGAGAGTTACACGGTCAAAAGTACGGCCGTGGAAGTCATGTGAGACCGTAACCCATTTCACGCCCTAAACCACGGTCGTGGAACCTATTGAGGCCGTGATTTAGGCAATCGTTTGACGAACTAATTATTGCCACGATCATTTACGCAATGGGCCAGACGGTTATTTTATCCTTTCTTATAAAAAGGTCAGAGAAGGGAGTTTTGAGGCATCTCGCTTTACATCACGCTTTAGCCGGAGATCGACACTGAACGCTTAGACATCGTTCAGCCCTGCGGAGGACGGCTTAGAGAAGGAACTAGCGGAAGCGCCGGCATTTTGGGGGATTTCGGAAGTTGTACCTTTTCTAGGGTTTGATATTGAAGATGGTTTGACATCCCGTTCTTCATACTTACCTTAGGGTTTGTTTGTGAGGTTTTGTGTTTCTATTCCGAATCCATTGAATATTCCGATTTGTGTTTCGGATTTGAGATTGATTTTGAGTTATATTTGAGTTTTCGAAGGTTTTCATCTTTCATTCTTCTTAAATTTGATTTTGATATTATAATGATAGTTATTGGCTAAAACCCTTTAGCGATTCTAAGGTGAAGGGTTGATAGTTGTGGCTTAGATGATGATAGATCGATCGTAAATTAATTGGACCCTGAGAGTTAGAGAGATCTCGTCGACGAACCAAAATCACGGTCTGTTCTTGAACTTCCACGGCCGTGGAATTCAAGATCTGCCCGTGATTTACCCTAGTTTACGAACTTTGCTTTTACTTTGATCTAAAGTTAAAGATTAGCTTTAATCTAGTCTAGGTTTGCCCTTTTCTAGGTAGTAGTGAAGCCTCAACAACCTCTACTTCAATTTCGAGTGTCACAACCTTAATCGGTTTAGTTAGTCTTGATCCTTGGGTTACAAGTTTGGGTATTTGAGATTAATTCTTGTCTTTAAATCCTTTCTATACTGAAGCCTCAACAACCTTTATAGAGAGTGTCTTTAGATAAGTCATATAAAGCTTTGGAACTTCACCGTACATTGCTTTACCTTAGCATACCTTTGCAACTCTTAACTCTGTCCTTAGTTCTTTAGTATATCTTGAATCGATTGCCACAATTAGACACCTGGATCTTTAGGGTTGCTGCTTTCCCCAATATTTGCAAAGCTTATTACATTTCCTGCTTGACAATTTGCGAACTGAATTTGTTCCCCCCAAATCCCTGAGTTCGACACTCTGGAATTCTTGCTTTACTACGCCGATCCGTACACTGCGGGTTCGCTTATTCCACATGATTCGCCTCTACTTTCCGGTGATAATACTTCTCAATGACTCGCGCTTGCTTCTCAATGAAGTCCCAAACGTCATCTTCCGTCATGTCCATGAATGTGCCACATGAAAGGGATTGGAGCTTGAATTGTGTTTCCACATCCAGCCCCTTATAGTATAACTCCAATAACTTCAATTTGGAAATGCCATGGTGTGGGCAATCCAATAGTAAATCCTGAAATCTTTCTCAAGATTGAAACAAATTTTCGTTAGATCTCATAGAAAATGCATTAATCTTACCTCTCAACTCCGCCGTCTTGGATGGCGGAAAGAATTTGGTGAGGAACTCCGAGGAAAGATCCTCCCATGTGTTGAGTCTTCCATTTGGAAGAGCTTGATACCAAGATAAAGCTTTCCCTTTCAAAGAGAAGAAGAATGGCTTGATCTTGTAGTTATTGGTGGTTGCATTCTTTGGCTTCATCGTCTCCATCAAGATCTCAAAATTTTGTAAATGTTGATGTGGAGATTTAACACTCGTTCCCCCAAACTGATTTTGGCGAACGATGGTAATGACTTGTGGGTTGAAGCTAAACCCCTGCATATCGTCAGCATCAAAGTTCACACCTAGATGGCATGGTTGCTGAATTGGATCCATCCTTTGACCAAGAGTTCTTGGCTCTTCATCTACACGAGCGGCTCTCGCACCCCAGCTGGGACACGATAATTGGCAACCGGTCTTGGATTATATTGATTCACATTGATCGTCGGATCAATGTCCTCTAATGGTGGCATACAAGAGTCGCTATCCTCATCGGATGAGTTGGTTCTAACCGATCTAGCCGATTTCCTCCTCTTCTTCTTCTTGGAATCGCTCATCTCCAGCCTCATTTGAAGCATCTGGTCCTTAAGCTCATCAATTTGCAATTGATGACGGTCCGATTCTTCCTTGCGAGTCTTCTCGCTCCATCTAAGTTGAGCTTCGGATTCCTCCAACTCTGCTTGAAGATCCCGCTCATTGTTTTCACCCATCTTTCTTTCTTTGAGTTTCTTCCTCAAAGTCTTCTCAAGTTCTTGATCAAGAGGTAAGAGGTCTTTGTTGTTTCTAGACCTGCGCATATACCTAAAGTCACCTGCAAATATCACTCAAAAGAGATATCAAATAACAAGAGCAAAGCTCCCAAGCTTGACAACCGATAACCGAATTCGGCCTAAACCAAATCCCTGGCAACGGCGCCAAAAACTTGTTCTTTGGCGAAACTCTGTTCTGTTTCCGAAACGAGAACTTCGTATGTACCTAAGAACACAAATCTGCAAGAACAATCAAGCATAAAGATCAATAGAAAAAGCAAGAACAGTCCCCGGCAACGGCGCCAATAACTTGTTCGCCTCGAAGCGTGCGTGCAATCAAGTTTTAAATTTATAAAAACTAGAATCGAGCAAGCGAACCCGCAGTGTACGGATCGGCGTAGTAAAGCATGAATTCCAGAGTGTCGAACTCAGGGATTTGGGGGGAACAAATTCAGTTCGCAAATTGTCAAGCAGGAAATGTAATAAGCTTTTCAAATATTAGGGAAAGCAGCAACCCTAAAGATCCAGGTGTCTGATTATGGCAATCGATTTAAGATATACTAAAGAACTAAGGACAGAGTTAAGAGTTGCAAAGGTATGCTAAGGTAAAGCAATGTACGGTGAAGTTCCAAAGCTTTATATGACTTATCTAAAGACACTATCTATAAAGGTTGTTGAGGCTTCAGTATAGAAAGGATTTAAAGACAACAATTAATCTCAAATACCCAAACTTGTAACCTAGGGATTAAGACTAACTAAACCGATTAAGGTTGTGACACTCGAAATCGAAGTAGAGGTTGTTGAGGCTTCACTACTACCTAGAAAAGGGAAAACCTAGACTAGGTTAAAGCTAATCTTTAACTTTAGATCAAAGTAAAAGCAAAGTTCGTAAACTAGGGTAAATCACGGGCAGATCTTGAATTCAACGGCCGTGGAAGTTCAAGAACAAACCGTGATTTTGGTTCGTCGACGAGATCTCTCTAACTCTCAGGGTCCAATCAATTTACGATCGATCTATCATCATCTAAGCCACAACTATCAACCCTTCACTTTAGAATCGCTAAAGGGTTTTAGCCAATAACTGTCATTATAATATCAATATCAAATTTAAGAAGAATGAAAGATGAAAACCTTCGAAAACTCAAATATAACTCAAAATCAATCTCAAATCCGAAACACAAATCGGAATATTCAATGGATTCGGAATAGAAACACAAAACCTCACAAACAAACCATAAGGTAAGTATGAAGAATGGGATGTCAAACCGTCTTCAATATCAAACCCTAGAAAAGGTACAACTTCCAAAATCCCCCAAAATGCCGGCGCTTCCGCTATTTCCTTCTCTAAGCCGTCCTCCGCAGGGCTGAACGATGTCTAAGCGTTCAGCGTCGATCTCCGGCTAAAGCGTGATGTAAAGCGAGATGCCTCAAAACCCCCTTCTTTGACCTTTTTATAAGAAAGGTTAAAATAACCGTCGAGCCCATTGCGTAAATGATCGTGGCAATAATTAGTTCGTCAAAAGATTGCCTAAATCACGGTCTCAATAGGTTCCACAACCGTGGTTTAGGGCGTGGAATGGGTTACGGTCTCACATGACTTCCACGACCGTACTTTTGACCGTGTAACTCTCTTGAATGCTCCACTCTCATGATGCCAAGATCCACGGCCGTGGTTTAGAGCGTGGATTCCACTACGGCCGTATTTTAGGGCGTGGAGGTGGAAATTGCTTGTGATTTCCCTTGTGTCGTGCCATTCCTCGTCCTAGCATCTCCTTTGGCTTCTTTGATGTGTTCCTAAACCTTGGATGTGCTCAATTCTTCTCCTTTCTCTCTCAAATGGTTCGGTTTTAGCTCTTATTCACCTATAATCAACAGAAAGCTAATGTAGACCTCCATATCGATAATATAGATAAACTAGCAAACAAATGCTTCAATGCCTCATCAATGAACACTATAATGGATGAAAAACCACTAGAAAAAGTGCATAGAATATCACAATATTTCATGCTAACAGCAGACACCTGAAATAGAATTGAAGGACCTTCCATCACACCTCAAGTACGTTTTCCTTGGAAAACACATTACCTTGCCGGTGATTATCTCCAACAAGTTGACCACCGGACAAGAAGACAAGTTGGTGAAGGTACTAAAAGAGCACAAGACGGCCCTTGGATGGACCATTGCGGACATCAAAGGGATAAGCCCTTCCACTTGCATGCATAGGATTCTACTTGAGGACGAAGCCAAGCCCTCTAGGCAACCTCAAAGGAGGTTGAACCCGCCAATGATGGATGTGGTCAAAAAGGAGGTGTTGAAGCTCCTCCAAGCGGATATGATCTTTCCTATCTCGGATAGCACTTGGGTTAGCCCAACCCAAGTAGTTCCAAAGAAGGGAGGCATTACCATGGTGGAAATCTAACATGGAGAGATGGTCCCAAGCAAAACACAAACCGGATGGATAGTTTGCATTGACTACCGGAAGCTCAATAAGGTAACACGAAAAGACCATTTTCCACTACCTTTTATTGATCAAATGTTGGAACATCTTGCAGGTCATCAGTATTACTGTTTCCTGGATGGATATTCAGGCTATTTCCAAATAGCCATCGCACTAGAGGATCAAGAGAAGACGACGTCCACTTGCCCATTTGGCACATTTGCATACCCTAGAATGCCATTTGGAATTTGCAACGCACCAGGCACTTTCCACTGGTGCATGATAAGTATTTTCTCCGAATACATAGAAAATTTCATTGAAGTCTTCATGGATGATTTTACCGTCCATGGAGATAGTTTTGACACATGTTTAGGGCATTTGACACTTGTTCTTGAAAAATGTGTTGAAACCAATTTAGTTCTTAATTCGGAAAAATGTCATTTCCTGGTCGAACAAGGAATTTTGCTAGGACATGTAATATCCTCAAAAGGGATAGAGGCATATAAGGCAAAGGTTGATGCCATTCAAAATTTACGTTATCCTACTAATGAGCGGGAAATCCGTTCTTTTCTTGGTCATGCAGGTTTCCACCGACGTTTTATCAAATATTTTTCAAAGATCTCGACACCCCTATGTGAAGTGCTCAAGAAAGATGTCACCTTCATAGTGGATGAGGATTGCAAGAGAGCTTTCGACACTTTGAAGGCATGTCTCACCACCGCAAAAATCATCCGTTCCCCGGATTGGGAGAAACCTTTTGAAATCATGTGTCACGCCAGTGACTACGCCGTCGGAGCTGTCTTAGGACAAAAAGTCGGACGGGCCTCCCATGTGATCCATTACGTGTCTATGACACTCAATGGAGCGCAAAGGAATTACTCTACCACCGAGAAGGAAATTTTGGCGGTGGTTTTTGCCCTTGAGAAATTTCGGCAGTACCTACTTGGGGTAAACGTAATTATCTTCACTGACCATGCAGTTCTTAGGTACCTCATGGCAAAGAAGGTGGCAAAGCCACGATTGATCCGATGGGTGCTCCTTCTAAGTGAGTTTAACCTAGAGATAAGGGACAAGAAGGGGGATGAGAACCTGGTGGCCGATCAATTGACCAGGCTAGTAAAAGAGGAGGAAGATCCAGGAAAAGGAAGACAGATAGCTGGAAGTTTTCCAGATGATACATTTTACACAACTCTCTGTTTTGTAACCGCCCCCGCGCCTCACACCAGCCGCCCCTGCGGCTCACGCTAGGCGCCCCTGCGGAATTGTCGACAGAGGTTTGTCTTAAACTCCAATCTTTTAAGCCTTGGTTTGCTGACATTGTGAACTTCATTATCAGGAAGGAGTATCCTCCAGACTTCACCAAGGCCCAATGAGAGAAGGTAAAGGCTGAAGCTCGACACTATGTTTAGGACGATCCTTACCTTTGGAAGCATTGTAGTGACCAAGTGATCCGGCGTTGCATTCCGGACAATGAGGTACAATCCGTCCTAACTTTCTGTCATTCTGAAGCACGTGGGGGGCACTTTGGGGCTAACAAAACTGCAAGAAAGGTTTTGGATGCCAGTTTCTTTTGGCCACACATTTTTCGAGATGCTTTTGCGTTTTGCAAAGTGTGTGATAAATGCCAAAGAGTAGGAAATATTTCAAGGAGACATGAAATGCCCCAATCCCCTCTTATATTTTTTGAAATATTTGACATTTGGGGAATTGATTTCATGGGGTCGTTTCCTACTTCATTCGGGAACACATATATTTTGCTTGCGGTGGACTATGTTTCCAAGTGGGCGGAAGCAAAGGCCACCAAAACTGATGATTCAAAAGTAGTTGCAGCTTTTCTTAAGGAAAATATCTTTGCAAGATTTGGGATTCCAAAAGCCTTAATCAGTGATAGGGGTACTGACCGACGGTATTTCTATGGTCGTCTATACCCAATCAAAAGTAAATCCCGACTTAGCACTAAGAACAAGTACAGTGATTAAGTAAGGGTCGAACCCAAGAGAGTTAAGGTGTTTTAGATGCAATTATTGATTAAGTGACAAGTAACAATAGAGGGGGGGGGGGGAGGTTGGTTGAATTGATGCACACAAAAACTTATGAAAACGATTAATGCGACAAGTAAGACAATTGGTAGACTAATCTACACTAGGTTGATTCTAAGCATGCAATTGCTACTTTGGTGAGTTCCTTTTACAAGTTTTCAAGTAATCCCCCGTCTCGATCATATATATGTGTTGAGCCAACCGGCATCAACACAACTTAACAAGTTAACGTTCCGTAAACCTACAAGAACAAATAACAAGTTAGCTTTCAAACAAAGACTAAGGGATATAAAGAGAAGATTAAAACTGTTAAGCTTATCTTTATATTTGTGTTCCTTTTCTTTGAGTAATTACAACCCGTTATTACTTAAAGTTGCTACTAGATTAAAGACCCGAACCCGGAACCTATTAATCCTAGTTGTTTACATGCACTTTAGAACCTAAGGTGATCAATCTCAAGCAATAGTAAACATGCAATTAGACAATAGAGATCAAGGAAGCACAAAGTATTACTGAATGAAAACTTATTTTAAAAAGAACTTACAACCAAAGTAACAATGCAGCTTCAAACCAACCCAATGTAGCAAGGGAGTTAGCAACTCATTACAAAGGTAGCAATACAATCTAAGTGGATAATTTGTTGGCTAACAAGATGTTTAAGTTGGATGATTCTAGCAATCAACCAAGGACTATTTATACTACAAAAGACACAAAATAGGAGTAAATGGACGGCCCAAAAACAGCCACCTTTAATGCCATTAAGGTTGAGTAAACAACCGGAGTAAAGCTTCTGATGTTAAGTTGCAGGGGCGGTCTTCAGCTCCGTAGGGGTGGTGAAGGCAAAAACGCTTGATCTTCTTCAGGGCCGCAGGGGCGGCTAGGCAACTCCGCAGGGGCGGATCTTCAATGCTCTTCAAACGTCTGACCCTTCGACTTCCTGATGTTTCTGATGCCAAGCCGCCGGGGCGTCCCTCTGTCAACGCAGGGGCGGTGACACATCCTCTTCGTCTTCCAGCTCCCATGTTGAGGCGCAGTCGGGGGCACAGTGGGAGGCGCAGGGGAGCTGGTCTTTGTCTCTTCAGAGCGGGTCACCGCAGGGGCGCCAAGGAGTGGCGCAGGGGCGGTGAAACACTTCATGGCGGGTGCTGGTGAAGGTGCAGGGAGCGCTCCGGTGTAAGGCGTCACCCGTAGGGGCGGTGACAAGGCTCCGCTGGGCGGTGAGGCAATAGAAGCTTTGCTTCGTGATCGATCTTCACTCCTAAGTGCTTATAACTCCTTCCTTAGCTTCTTTTAGTCTTCTTCTTCTGGGCCAAGGAGTTAGTAGCATAAACCGACACAAATGCAATCATTAGACTCTAAAAACTATCCTAAATGATAGTGGTTCCATCACCTATCAAACTTCCCCATACTTAGACCTTTTACTCGTTCCGAGTAAAATAAATGACAACAACTAGACTCAAAGGCCTCAGGAAGTATGGGTAAGCAAGAAAAGACAATGAAAACAAGAAAAACCAAGAAAGAAAGAATGAAAGGAGAGGAAAAATGAGAAAAAGAGAGAAACTACCATCCTTATTGCTCCAACAGTGGCCTACCCGGACAACCTCCTTATGATTCCCCTTCTTATGTTGCCAAACACCGGAAGGGAAACCTACACTCGGTGTGGCTCATTTTGTCAAGCCACCCTTTCGGGTTTTCACCTTGCCACTCTTCTTCTTTTCTCACTTGAACTCACTTCCCTCAAGTCCAATTTTGCACCAACCTAAGGTTGGTCGCACTACCTTCTTTTTGCCTAAACCGCCCTTTCGGGTTTTTGGTTTATCCAAGGTTTTTCATGCCTTTTTCATTTTCTTTGGCTTTTTTTTTTTGTGAATTTCAATCTGAATTCAAAAGATGCAAAACAAAATCAAAACAACTCAATGAACTGTACAAGCAATGATATATCCCTCCCCCATACTTGAAGTACACTTTGTCCTCAAAGTGGAAATGAGTCAAAGATAAATGTGGGAGAAGGGAAAAGAAATGTACCCCTCAGTGGGGTGGTCCAGATGGACAAACTGGACCCTCCTCCGGTGGGTAAGGAAAATGGCGGAAGAAGTGCTCCTGCCGGCGATAATGTCATCTATGCGGTCCTGCTGGGCTGTCATCCGGTGGCCAAAAGAGGTCTCAAAACTGGCCTGCCAAGTTAGCTGCTGAGCCTCCAGCTGCTGCTGCTGGGCTGCCTGCCAGGCCTCCTGCCTCTGGTCAAAGTGGGAGGTCATGGAGGTTGCAAAACTGGTCTACCAACTCTGCTGCTGCTCCAGCATAGTCCGCTTGTAATCGGACTGCCATGTCCGGTACTAGGTCGTCATAGCCGCCATCTGAGCCTGAAGGCTCACAAGGGACGGATCCTCCTCTGGTACCGCAATGGGCATCTCCTCGTCATGTGGGATGGGCAGGTGCTCCTCCTGATGAGCCCGGCTGGAGCTGGCAGCATGCCTCTCCACAATGGCCACTAGTGGCCTCCTCGGCACGAAAGGATCTGCCGGAATATAGAGCTCGGAGAGCTCACCTCCTAATGGTAAAGGTCGGGGGAGGTAGGTGAGGTGGCTCCCATCTGTGAGGGAGATCGAAAATATGTTGTCCCCGTCCCGCTGGAGGAGCTTGCACCTGGTAAGCATCCCCTCAGTGTAGAGAGGAGCCGCCATCCCGTCCTCTAACTTGGACAGGTCCATCACCTATGAGGCAATCAAAGAGATCACCCCACCGCCGACAATATCCCTCGGCTCGTCCCTCCTAATCCGCTTCAATGCGGCAAGGAAGAGAGAGGGTCAATCCATCACCTTCTCCCTCTATGGAAGGCAGGAGTAGAGTAGTGGGAGGTCCTTGAGGGCGACCTTGTTTTCCTCTTTGTGTCCACAAAAGACACTCATGAGGATCTTTGAAATGAGCCTCAAGCTGGGGTGAGTGAGTTTGTTAGAGTACTCACCCCCAACATGGAATTATGACCCGGTAGCTGCTTGCCAAAACTCGCACAGGTCTGGGGCCGGGATTGGATCCCACCAGTTTTCAGAGGGGTTTAGAGTCACCCCAAAGGCCTCCCGTAGATCGGCGTAGTCAAGAGTGTATTTCACCTTGTTGAGCTTTAAGGTGAGGCCGATACACACGTGATCTTCCTTCTCCATTGTGAAAGTGGAGATAAACTGTCTATTGAGCTCGGGACATGTTGGAGCACTCTTTTGGAGGAAGTCTCCGAGCCCGGCATTTTCTAAAAAAGCTTACATGCTCTCTAGCATGCCTAGTTTCTCTAGAGTAGGAATATGCAAAAATTGAGTTGCATACACAACTCGATCCTGCACAATCCTGTAACGCTCCTTCTCTACTTCGGTCATCTTGTATTTCCTTGGGGCTTCTATTCTTGAAAGTAATTGAAGCAAAAGATTAGCAAATGTCGAAATAAGGAAAAGAAAACGACCTCTTTGGTGTGATTTCCGCAGGAGCCGCTGTGCAGGCGCGGGGGCGGTAAGGCGCAAGGGCGGATGCTTGCAGCCGCAGGTGCGGGAGAAGTGCAGAGACGATTTCCGGGGAGCGATGGAAGGGGTGTTATTGAGGCCGCCCACGTTACTTCTTCGGTGGTTTAGGTTTTGTCGATGGTGAAGCTAGGGTGGATTGTGTGAAATGGGTGAGGATGAAGGTTGTAGGGATGTGTGAGAGTAAGGGGCAGTGGGAGAGGGTGGCGCAGGGGCGTTGCGACTGGTGGCTGGCTGTTGGCGGCGGCGTAGGGGCGTCGGCGAGACCGTTGGTGGGCAGAGGGCGCAAGGGCGTGAGAGTGTTTCTGAAGGAGAGGGGTTTTGTAGGGTTTGTGTGTTTGGTGAAGAAGGTTGGTGGGTGGTTCTTTGTAGGTGTAGGCATTTTCGAGATCCTCTTTTTTTTCTTTTCTGGTAAACCCGCAGGGGCGGGAGTTTGTGGCCGCGGGGGCGGCGACAAGGGAGAGGGGCACGCAGGCTCAGCGCCAAGGGCGGCGGTGCGAATTCGTGTCAAGGATGGCCGCTGCAGGGGTGTAGGGATGTCACAGCGGGGGCGGTGACAAGCGTGTTGCAGGCGTAGGCCTAGCGTCGGGGGCGGCACTGGGCATGAGTCTCACCGCAGGGGCGGGGACACAATGCCGCATAGGCGGTTTCTTGACAGAGGCTCCTCTTCTTATTCCTTCGGGTTGCCTCCCGAGAAGCGCCTTTGTTTTACGTCGTTGGCTCGATGTAAGATCTCTACTTCTCTGACTGTGCTTCCTCTAGCACCATCTCGTCGATTGGATCGTTCTTGACTCCTTCAAGGTAGAGCTTTAGTCTTTGTCCGTTTACCTTGAACACTATGTGCGTTTGGGGATCATAGAGATCCACAGCCCCGTGAGGGTATACTTCGGCTACTATGAACGGCCATGTCCATCTTGAACGCAGCTTACGTGCAAAGAGTTTCAAACGTGATTGAAAGAGAGGTACCTTATTACTTATCTTGAAATCCTTCCGGAGAATGTTCCGGTCATGCCATGCTTTGGTCTTTTCTTTGTATGTGGTAGCATGGTCATATGCATCTAGCCTTAGTTCCTCCAACTCTTGCAATTGGAGCTTCCGGAATTCTCCCACTTCCTCTAAGTTCATGTTGCACTTCTTTACCGCCCACCAAGCTTTGTGCTCTAACTCCACCGGTAGGTGGCAAGCTTTCCCAAACACGAGCCTAAAATGGGACATCCCGATAGGAGTTTTGTAGGCTGTCCGATATGCCCATAGGGCGTCATTTAGCCTTGCACTCCAATCTTTCCGCCCGGGAGAAACCATCTTTTCAAGGATGGTCTTTATTTCCCGGTCGGACACTTCAGCTTGGCCGTTTGTTTGTGGATGATAAGCTGTTGATACTCTTTGGTGAATGTGGTACTTAAGGAGAACCGTGATCGTCTTGTTGCAAATATGGGTACCCCTATCACTGATTAAGGTTTTTGGGATTCCAAATCTTGCAAAGATATTTTCCTTAAGAAAAGCTGTAACTACTTTTGAATCATCAGTTTTGGTTGCCTTTGTTTCCACCCACTTGGAAACATAGTCCACCGCAAGGAAAATATATGTGTTCCCGAATGACGTAGGAAACGGCCCCATGAAATCAATTCCCCAAACATCAAATATTTCACAAAATATAAGAGAGGATTGGGGCATTTCATGTCTCCTTGAAAGATTTTCTACCCTTTGGCATCTATCACACACTTTGCAAAATGCAAAAGCGTCTCGAAAAATGTGTGGCCAAAAGAAACCGGCATCCAACACTTTTCTTGAAGTTTTGTTTGCCCCAAAGTGCGCCAACATGCTTCAGAATGACAGAAAGTTAGGACGGATTGTACCTCATTATCCGGAATGCAACGCCGGATCACTTGGTCACTACAATGCTTCCAAAGGTAAGGATCGTCCCAAACGTAGTGTCGAGCTTCAGCCTTTACCTTCTCTCGTTGTGCCTTGGTGAAGTCTGGAGGATACTCCTTCTTGATAATGAAGTTCACAATGTCAGCAAACCAAGGCTTAAAAGATTGGAGTTTAAGACAAACCTCTGTCCACAATTCCGCAGGGGCGCCTAGACTGAGGCGCATGGGCGGCTGAAGTGAGGCGCGGGGGCGGTTACACAACAGAGAGTTGTGTAGAATGTATCGTCTGAAAAACTTCCGGCTATCTCTCTTTTTTCTGGATCTTCCTCCTCTTGCACTAGTCTGCTCAAATGATCGGCCACCAGGTTCTCATCCCCCTTCTTGTCCCTTATCTCTAGGTTAAACTCACTTAGAAGAAGCACCCATCGGATCAATGGTGGCTTTGCCTCCTTCTTTGCCATGAGGTACCTAAGAGCTGCATGGTCAGTGAAGATAATTACCTTTACCCCAAGTAGGTACTGCCGGAATATCTCAAGGGTAAAAACCACTACTAACATCTCCTTGTTGGTGGTAGAGTAATTCCTTTGCGCTCCATTGAGTGTCATAGACGCATAATGGATTACATGGGAGGCCCGTCCGTCTTTTTGTCATAAGACAGCTCCAACGGCGTAGTCACTGGCATCACACATGATTTCAAAAGGTTTCTCCTAATCCGGGGAATGGATGATTGGTGCGGTGGTGAGACATGCCTTTAAAGTGTCGAAAGCGTTCTTACAATCCTCATCCACTATGAAGGAGACATATTTCTTGAGCAATTCACACAGGGGTGCTGAGATATTTGAAAAATCTTTGATGAATCGTCGGTAGAAACCTACATGACCAAGAAAAGATCGGATTTCCCGAACATTAGTAGGATAAGGTAAATTTTGAATAACATCAACCTTTGCCTTATCTACCTCTATCCCTTTTGAGGATATTACATGTCCTAGCACAATTCCTTGTTCGACCATGAAATGACATTTTTCTGAATTAAGAACTAAATTGGTTTCAACACATTTTTCAAGAACAAGTTTCAAATGCCCTAAACATGCGTCAAAACTATCTCCACGGACGGTAAAATCATCCATGAACACTTCAATGAAATTTTCTATGTATTCGGAGAAAATACTTATCATGCACTGTTGGAAAGTGCCTGGTTCGTTGCAAAGTCCAAATGGCATTTTGCGATATGCGAAAGTGCACAATGGGCAAGTGAACGTCGTCTTCTCTTGATCTTCTAGTGCGATGGCTATTTGGAAATAGCCCGAATATCCATCTAGGAAACAATAGTACTGATGACCTGCAAGACGTTCCAACATTTGATCAATAAAAGGTAATGGAAAATGGTCTTTTCGAGTTACCTTATTGAGCTTGCGGTAGTCAATGCAAACTCTCCATCCGGTTTGTGTTTTGCTTGGGACCATCTCTCCATGTTGATTTTCCAACATAGTGATGCCTCCCTTCTTTGGAACTACTTGGGTCGGGCTAACCCAAGTGCTATCCGAGATAGGAAAGATCATATCCGCTTGGAGGAGCTTCAACACTTCCTTTTTGACCACATCCATCATTAGCGGGTTCAACCTCCTTTGAGGTTGCCTAGATGGCTTGGCTTCGTCCTCAAGTAGAATCCTATGCATGCAAGTGGAAGGACTTATCCCTTTGATGTCCACAATAGTCCATCCAAGGGCCGTCTTGTGCTCTTTTAGTACTTTCACCAACTTGTCTTCTTGTCCGGTGGTCAACTTGTTGGAGATAATCACCGGCAAGGTATTGTGTTTTCCAAGGAAAACGTACTTGAGGTGTGACGGAAGGTCCTTCAATTCTATTTCAGGTGCCTGCACTATGGACGAAACAAGCATCTCGCTTGGGGTTAGTAAAGTGGGCTCAATGGCCAAATTGGAGATAAGTAGCCTTTTATGCCCATCTAATTGGGCTAGGACCTCTTTCATGCTAGATGTTAACACATAATCTGAGTTGAAACCATCAATGTCATGCTCAATCACATTTCTCAATTCATCCACGTCAGAGTTATCAAAAACATCTTGCACAAAAGGTTCAACAATGTCAATAGCACACAAAGAATAATCATCACTAGGAAATCTCATTGCATCATAGATGTCAAATTCCACTACTTCTCCATTAAACTCCATGGTCAATTTACCACTAACATAATCAATTTTAGTCGTAGCCGTTTTTAGAAATGGCCTACCTAACAGAATGGGTGCAACATGTGAATCATTTTCCATATCCATTACAAAGAAATTAGCAGGAAATATTAGGTTGTCTACCATTACTAATACATCTTCAATTATCCCTTTCGGGTACACATTAGATCTATCAGCAAGTTGTACTACAATCCTAGTTTCCATTAATGGCCCAAGGCCAAGTGATTTGTAAATCGAATATGACAAGACATTAATAGAAGCACCAAGATCAAGCATTGCTTTGTCAAAGCGGGTTTCCCCTATAACACAAGGAATGCTTACCATGCCCGGATCGCTGCACTTCTTGGGCATTCTCCATTGGAAAATTGCGGATACATGCTCATTCACTTGCACTTTTTGTTTCCCCTTTAGCTTCTGATTCCTCTTGATAGTGCAAAGTTCCTTCAAAAAACGAGCATACTTAGGGATACTTTTCACCAACTTAAGGAGGGGAATGTTTACCTCGCATTTGGAGAAAGTCTCAAAGAGGTCCTTGTCCTCAATGATTCTTCTCTCCTTCAAAGCCTCAGGAAAAGGAGATGGTGGCTTCTCGGAGTACAGTGGCCGAATGTTAGGCCGGACGTAGGTATCCTTTTCAGCAAGACTCTCTGTTGTGTTTTCCGCAGGGGCGTCAGCTTGAAAGCGCAGGGGCGGCTCAAAGGTTATCACCGCAGGGGTGGGGACATCCAGCCGCAGGGGCGTCATCCGTTCTGTGCTGGGCGCAGTTGCAGCCGCAGGGGCGGCTGTGGGTGCGGAAAAATTGACAAAAGGTTTGCTTTGTGATTCTTTTGCTGGTTTTTGTTGGATTTGCTTCCCACTCCTTAATGTTAGGGCACTAACATTCTCCTTGGGTTTTATAAATGTCTGGGAAGGTAATCCTCCGGAAAACCTTGATTCGGTCCTTGAAATAACTTCCGCCATTTGACTAACCTGTTGCTCAAGGTTCTTGATGCTAGATTCTATTGTTTGGACATGAGTAGCAAAGTGTTTAGTCAAAACCTGCAGCATATCTTCAGTTGAGTGATACTTACCTTGGCGGGGCTGTTGTTGTTGGTTTTGTTGATCCCTCCAACAAAAACTTTTATGGTCACGCCAATTTGGCATGAAATTCTGTGCATAGGGATCGTTCCTAGGTCTTTGCTGATGTGGTTGTCCATAACCCATTGCGTTAACCTCAGCATCGTCATCCTGGACTTGTGGACATATGTCCGTTGGATGATACGGGTCAGCACAAATTCCACAAGCTTTGAGCTGCTGCGGTGTTCCCATAAGTGTTAGCCTCTTCACCATTTCCTCCAATTCCGCGAGCTCGGTGGAAATCTCACTCTTCCCGGAACTCACATCATGAACTCCTTTCTTAGCCGGGGTCCTTCCAAAGTTCCGAGTACCTTCCGCTAGTACCTGTATCTTTTCCAAAGCAAGATCAGGAGTA
Source organism: Fagopyrum homotropicum (assembly GCA_033239125.1). Taxonomy (NCBI): domain Eukaryota; kingdom Viridiplantae; phylum Streptophyta; class Magnoliopsida; order Caryophyllales; family Polygonaceae; genus Fagopyrum; species Fagopyrum homotropicum. Next base: position 86,956,036 of record BSWB01000005.1, on the reverse strand, counting down.
GAGTTAAGAATATTACCTCCGCAAGCCGCATCGACGATCCTCCTTTCATTGTTTAGCTAGCCATTGTACAAGTACAAGACTAGATCTTGAGTTGAATATCTGTGAAAAGGATAGCTGGATCGGAGGCGTGCAGACCATTCGAAGTACTCGTAGAGAGTTTCGTTTTCCTCTTGCTCGATGTTGCTTAAAGTTTGTTCAAGCTATTGGCCTTCTTAGCTGGAAAGTATTTCTCCAAGAACGTCTTGTGAAGGTTCTCCCAAGTGTCGAAACTCCCGGATGGAAGGTGGTAATATCAATCATCCGCCGAATCTTTGAGTGTGAAGCCGAATGCCCTCATCTTGATTTGTTATTCGGTAATGTTGGCCGGCTTCATGCTCATACACACGGTATGGAACTTCCCAAGGTGCTTGATGGGGTCTTCACCACTTAGTGCCGGTATAGTGACCGCAATAGGGTTTTTAGCCAAGGTGGCCTGCGTAAGTTGACGAAGAGTACGGTCAGCCATCTCTTGTTGAAGTTGTTGTTGTCTTCATTTCTGGATGTGCGTCCTCCCCATTTCTGGATCAAAAGAAGCAAAGCCGGAGTTAGTAGCACGGGTTTGAACCATAAAAATGGTTCAAACCAATAATCAATAAAAACAATAAAACACTAAAAACTCCCCGGAAACGGCGCCAAAATTTGACCGACGGTATTTCTATGATCGTCTATACCCAATCAAAAGTAAATCCCGACTTAGCACTAAGAGCAAGTATAGTGATTAAGTAAGGGTTGAACCCAGGAGAGTTAAGGTGTTTTAGATGCGATTATTGATTGTAGTGACAAGTAACACAAAGGGGGGGTTTGGTTGAATTGATGCACAAAAACTTATGAAAACGATTAATGCGACAAGTAAGATAATAATGGATGAATCTACACTAGGTTGATTCTAAGAATGCAATTGCTACTTTGGTGAGTTCCCTTTACAAGTTTTCAAGTAATCTCCCGTCTCGATCATAAATATGTGTTGAGCCAACCGGCATCAACACAACTTAACAGGTTAGAGTTCTGTAAACCTACAAGAACAAATAACAAGTTAGCTTTCAAACAAAGACTAAGGGATATAAAGAGAAGATTAAAACCGTTAAACTTATCTTCATATTTGCGTTCCGTTTCTTTAAGTAATCACAATCTATTATTACTTAAAGTTGCTACTAGATTAAAGACCCGAACCCAGAACCTATTAATCCTAGTTGTTTAGATGCACTTTAGAACCTAAGGTGATCAATATCAAGCAATAGTAAACATGCAATTAGGCAATGGAGATCAAGGACACACAAAGTATTACTGAATGAAAACTAATATTATAAAGAACTTATAACCAAAGTAACAATGCATCTTCAAACCAACACAATGTAGCAAGGGAGTTAGCAACTCATTACAAAGGTAGCAAGACAATCTAAGTGGATAATTTGTTGGCTAACAAGATGATAAGATGGATTATTCTAGCAATCAACCAAGGAGTATTTATACTACAAAAGGCATTAAATAGGAGTAAATGGCCGGCCCAAAACAGCCACCTTTAATGTCATAAAGGTGATGTAAACAATCGGAGTAAAGCTTATGACGTTAAGCCGCAGCGGCACCCTTCAGCTCCATAGGGGCGGTGAAGGCAAAAACGCTTGATCTTCTTCAAGGCCGCAGGCACGGCTAGGTAATTCCGTTGGGGCGGATCTTCAATGCTCTTCAAACGTCTGACCCTTCGACTTCGTGACGTTTTTGATGCCAAGCCGCCGGGGCGTCCCTATGTCGACGCAGGGTGGTGACACAGCCTCTTCGCCTTCCAGCTCCCAGGTTGAGGCACAGGTAGGGGCGCAGGGAGAGACACAAGGGAGCTAGTCTTCATTTCTTCAGGGCAGGTCACCGCAGGGGCGCCAAGGAGTGGCGCAGGAGTGGTGACACACTTCATGGCTGGCGCTGGTGAAGGCGCAGGGAGCGCTCCGGTGTAAGGCGTCACCAGCAGGGGCGGTGGCAGGGCTCCGCAGGTGCGGTGAGGCAACAGAAGCTTTGCTTCGTGAACGATCTTCACTCCTAAGTGCTTATAACTCCTTCCTTAGCTTCTTTTAGGCTTCTTCTTCTGGACTAAGGAGTTAGTAGCATAAACCGACACAAATACAATCAAAAGACTCTAAAAACTATCCTAAATGATAGTGATTCCATCACCTATCAAGTACCCATTTTTGCAACAAAATGATCACGGCTCTCCTTAAGAAGTACCACGTTCACCAAAGAGTATCAACAACTTATCATCCAAAAACAAACGGCCAAGCTGAGGTGTTCACCCGCGAAATAAAGACCATCCTCGAAAAGACAGTTTCTCCCGGACGGAAGGATTGGAGTGCAAGGCTAAATGACACCCTATGGGCATATCGGACAACCTACAAAACTCCTATCGGGATGTCTCCTTTTAGGCTCGTGTTTGGGAAAGCTTGCCACCTACCGGTGGAGCTAGAGCACAAGGCTTGGTGGGCGGTAAAGAAGTGCAACATGAGCATAGAGGAAGTGGGAGAATTCTGGAAGCTCCAATTGCAAGAGTTGGAGGAACTAAGGCTAGATGCATATGACCATGCTACCACATACAAAGAAAAGACCAAAGCATGGCATGACCAGAACATTCTCCGGAAGGACTTCAAGGTAGGTAATAAGGTACTTCTCTTTCAATCACGTTTGAAACTCTTTGCAGGTAAGCTGCGTTCGAGATGGACATGGCTTTACCTTGAAGGAGTCAAGAACGATCCAATTGACGAGATAGAGCTAGAGGAAGCACAATCAGAGAAGTAGAGATCTTACGTCGAGCCAACAACGTAAAATAAATGCGCTTCTTGGGAGGCAACCCGAAGGAATAAGAAGAGGAGCCTCTGTCAAGAAACCGCCCCTAGGGCTTTGTGTTCCCGCCCCTGTGGTGACTCATGCCCAATGCCGCCCCCGGTGCTAGGCCTGCGCCTGCGACTTGCTTGTCACTGCCCCCGCGCTGACACCCCTACGCCCCTACAGCGGCCATTCTTAACACGCATCCTCGGCGCCGCCCCCGGCGCTGAGCCTGCGTGACCGCTCTCCCTTGTCACCGCCCCCGCGGCAACACTCTCCCGCCCCTGCGGGTTTACGCAGAAAAGAAAAAAAAGTGGATCTCGAAAATGCCTACACCTACCACACACCAACCACCAACCCTCTTCACCACACACACGAACCCCCCAAACTCCTCCCTCAAAGCACTCTCACACCCCTGCGCCCTTTGCTCATCAACTACCTCATCGACGCTCCTGTGCCACCTCCGACGAACAGCCACCAGATGCAACGCCCCTGCGCCACCCTCTCCTACTACCCCCTTACTCTCTCACAGTCCTACGACCTTCATCCTCACCCACTTCACACATTCCACTCCAGCTACACCACCGGCGACGACAAAACCACCGAGGACGTCACCGGAGCGACCTCAGCAACACCAGTTCCATCGCTCCCTAGAAATCGCCTCTGCACTTCTCCCGCCCCTGCGGCTGCAAGCACCCGAACTTGCGCCTTACCGCCTCTGCACCTGCACAGCCGCCCCTGCGGAAATCCCTCCAGAAAGGTCGTTTTCTTTTCCTTGTTTCAACATTTACTAATCTTTTGCTTCAATAACCTTCAAAAATGGAAGCACCAAGGAAATACAAGATGACCGTAGCAGAGAAGGAGCGTTACAGGATTGTTCAGGATCGAGTTGTGTATGCAAACTCGATTTTTGCATATTCCCACTTTGGAGAACCTGGACATGCTAGTGAGCATGCAAGCTTTTTTGGCAAATGCTGGGCTCGGAGACTTCCTACAAAAGAGTGCTCCAACATATCCTGAGCTCAGTAGACAGTTTATCTCCACTTTCACAATGGAGAAGGAAGATCACGTGTGTATCGGCCTCACCTTCAAGTTCAACAAGGTAAAATACACACTTGACTACGCCGATCTACAAGAGGCCTTTGGGGTGACTCTAAACCCCTTTGCAAACTGGTGGGATCCAGTCCCGACCCCGGACCTGTGTGAGTTTTGGCAGGCAGCTACCGGGTCAGAATTCCATGCTGGGGGTGAGAACTACAACAAACTCACTCACCCCAGCTTGAGGCTCATCTCAAAGATCCTCATGAGTGTCTTCTGTGGACACAAAGAGCAAAACAAGGTCACCCTCAAGGACCTCCCACTACTCTACTCCTGCCTTCCACAAAGCGAGAAGGTGATGGATTGGCCCTCTCTCTTCCTTGCCGCTTTGAAGCGGATCAGGAGGGACGAGTCTAGGGATATTGTCGGCGGTGGGGTGATCTCCTTGATCGCCTCACAGGTGATGGACCTGTCCGAGTTAGAGGACGGGATGACAGGTCCTCTATACACTGAGGGGATGCTTAGGAGGTGCAAGCTCCTCCGGCGGGACGGGGAGAACCTATTTTGGATCTCCCTTGCAGAGCTCTACATTCTGGCAGATCCTTTCGTGCCTACCTCTCCCGACCTTTACCATTAGGAGGTGACCTCTCCGAGCTCTACATTCTGGTAGATCCTTTCGTGCCGAGGAGGCCACTAGTGGCCATTGTAGAGAGGCATGCTGCCAGCTCCAGCCGGGCTCATCAAGAGGAGCACCTTCCCATCCCAAATGACGAGGAGATGCCCACTGCGAGCCTTCAGGCTCAAATGATGGCTATGACGACCCAGCACCGGACATGGCAGTCCGATTACCAGCGGACTATGCTGGAGCAGCAGCAGAGCTGACAAACCAGCTTTGCCACCTCCATGACCTCCCACTTTGACCAGAGGCAAGAGGCCTGGCAGGCAGCCCAGCAGCAGCAGCTGGAGGCTCAGCAGCTGGCTTGGCAGGCCAGTTTTGAGACCTCTTTTGGCCGCCGGATGACAGCCTAGCAGGATTGCATAGATGACATCTACCGCCGGCAGGAGCACTTCTTCCGCCATTTTCCTTACCCAACGGAGGAGGGTCCTGGTGGTTCATCCAGACCACCCCACTGATGGGTACATTTCTCTTCTCCCACATTTATCTTTGCCTCGTTTTCACTTTGAGGACAAAGTGTACTTCAAGTATGGGGGGAGGGATATATCATTGCTTGTACAGTTCATTTGAGTTTATTTGATTTGTTTTGCATCTTTGAATTCAGTTTCAAATTCACAAAAAAGAAAAGCCAAAGAAATCGAAAAAAAAGGCATGAAAATCCTTGGATCAACCGAAAACCCGAAAGGGCGGTTTAGGCAAAAAGAAGGTAGTCCGACCAACCTTAGGTTGGTACAAAATTGGACTTGAGGGATGTGAGTTCAAGTGAGAAAAGAAGAAGAGTGGCAAGGTGAAAACCCGAAAGGGCGCCTTGGTAAAATGAGCGACACCGAGTGTAGGTTTCCCTTCCGGCATTTTGGCGACATAAGAAGGGGAGTCATAAGGAGGTTGTCCGGGTAGGCCACTCTTGGAGCAATAAGGATGGTAGTTTCTCCCTTTTTCTCACATTTCCTCTCTTTTCCTTCTTTCTTTCTTGGCTTTTCTCTTGTTTTCACTGTCTTTTCTTGCTTACCCATGCTTCCTGAGACCTTTGAGTCTAATTGCTGTCATTTATTTTACTCGGGATGAGTAAAAGGTCTAAGTATGGGGGAGTTTGATAGGTGATGTAATCACTATTATTTAGGATAGTTTTTAGAGTCTTTTTATTGCATTTGTGTCGGTCTATGCTACTAACTCCTTGGCCCAGAAGAAGAAGACTAAAAGAAGCTAAGGAAGAAGTTATAAGCACTTAGGAGTGAAGATCGATCACGAAGCAAAGCTTCTGTTGCCTCACCGCCCCAGCGGAACCTTGCAACCGCCCCTGCAGGTGATGACTTACATCGGAGCGCTCCCTGCGCCTTTACCAGTGCCGGCCATGAAGTGTGTCACCGCCCCTGCTCCACTTCTTGGCGCCCCTGCGGTGACCTGCCCTGAAGAGACGAAGACCAGCTCCCCTACGCCTCCCACTACGCCCCTGCTTGCGCCTCAACATGGGAGCTGGAAGACGACGAGGTTGTGTCACCGCCCTTGCGTTGACATAGGGACGCCCCGGTGGCATGGCATCAGAAACATCTGGAAGTCGAAGGGTCAGACGTTTGAAGAGCATTGAAGATCCGCCCCAGCGGAGTTGCCTAGCCGCCCTTGCGGCCCTGAAGAAGATCAAGCTTTTTTGCCTTCATTGCCCCTACGGAGCTGAAGACCGCCCATGCGGCTTAACGTCAGAAGCTTTACTCTGGCTGTTTACACCACCTTTATGGCATTAAAGATGGCTATTTTTGGGCCGGACATTTACTCCTATTTAGTGTCTTTTGTAGTATAAATAGTCCTTGGTTGATTGCTAGAATCATCAAACTTATCCATCTTGTTAGCCAACAAATTATCCACTTAGATTGTCTTGCTACCTTTGTAATGAGTTGCTAACTCCCTTGCTGCATTGGGTTGGTTTGAAGCTTCATTGTTACTTTGGTTGTAAGTTCTTTTTAAAATATGTTTTCATTCAGTAATACTTTGTGCTTCCTTGATCTCCATTGTCTAATTGCATGTTTACTATTGCTTGAGATTGATCACCTTAGGGTCTTTAATCTAGTAGCAACTTTAATCTAGTAGCAACTTTAAGTAATAACGGGTTGTAATTACTTAAAGAAAAGGAACACAAATATAAAGATAAGTTTAACGATTTTAATCTTCTCTTTATATCCCTTAGTCTTTGTTTGAAAGCTAACTTGTTATTTGTTCTTGTAGGTTTACGGAACGTTAACTTGTTAAGTTGTGTTGATGCCGGTTGGCTCAACACATATATATGATCGAGACGAGAGATTACTTGAAAACTTGTAAAAGGAACTCATCAAAGTAGCAATTGCATGCTTAGAATCAACCTAGTGTAGATTCGTCCACCAATTGTCTTACTTGTCGCATTAATCGTTTTCATAAGTTTTTGTGTGCATCAATTCAACCAACCCCCCCTTTATTGTTACTTGTCACTTTAATCAATAATTGCATATAAAACACCTTAACTCTCTTGGGTTCGACCCTTACTTAATCACTATACTTGTTCTTAGTGCTAAGTCGGGATTTACTTTTGATTGGGTATAGACGACCATAGAAGTACCGTCGGTCAGTCACCCACTCTAGACCTCGACCGAGGTTGCAAGCGAGATACCGTCAACTGAGAATAACAAACTTTCTACTCCCTTTTCTAAAACTCATTCACAGTTGGTGGAGCACTTTCTCCACCAAGCATCTGATAATAAAGAACCTTGGTATGCTGATATTGTTAATTATCTTGTTTGCCAAGAAATACCGCCCGGATTGACGTACGCTCAAAGGAAGAAATTCTTTAAACATGTACGCCACTATTATTGGGATGAACCTCTACTGTTTAAGAGAGGTCCGGACGAGATGCTTCGAAGATGCATTCCGGAAGATGAAGCTACTAGTTCATATGGCATTGCCACTCACTTCATTGTGGAGGACATGCTAGCGCTCACAAAACATGCGCTAAGGTATTATGTTCCGGTTTCTTTTGGCCTACATTATTTAAGGATGTGCAAACGTTTGTTGTTTCTTGTGATGCATGCCAAAGAACAGGAAAATTATCTAGGAGAAACGAGATGCCACTCAACAATATCCAGGAAGTTAAAAATTTTGATGTATGGGGAGTTGACTTCATGGGACCTTTCCCATCTTCAGGAGGAAGCCTCTACATCCTCCTAGCTGTCGATTACATCTCTAGATGGGTTTAAGCCATTGCCTCTCCAACTAATGACGCCATGGTGGTTGTGAAGTTCTTTAATAGGACTATCTTTCCACGTTTTGGGACTCCACGCATCATCATCAGCGATGGAGGGACACATTTCATCAACCGGAAGTTTAAAGCACTTCTATCGAAGTATGGGGTAACGCACAAGGTAGCAACCCCTTATCACCCTCAAACTAGTGGATAGGTAAAAATCTCGAATAGAGAAATCAAAGCAATCTTGGAGAAAACCGTCTCTAGGACGAGGAAGGATTGGTCCATGAAGTTAGACGACACTCTTTGGGCTTACAGGACCGCATTCAAGACTCCCATTGGTACCACCCCTTATAATTTGGTATATTGGAAGTCTTGCCATTTGCCCGTTGAGCTAGAACACAAGGCGTATTGGGCAATCAAATGGTTGAATTTCGACATCAAGGAAGCCGGTGAGAAGCGGCTATTGGATATCAATGAGCTGGAGGAGCTACGTTTGAATGCTTATGAGAATGCCAAGATCTACAAGGAAAGGACAAACAAATGGCATGACAAGCGTATCATTCCTAAGGAGTTCAAAGAAGGAGATTTACTTCTACTCTTCAACTCCCACCTTCACCTCTTTCCACGTAAGTTAAAATCTAGATGGACAGGACCTTACGTTGTGAAACATATTTTCCCTTATGGTGCAGTTGAGATTTCGGGAGAAACAAGTTGAAGCTTCAAGGTCAATGGTCATAGACTTAAGAAATACAAACAGGAAGTCCAGGTTGAGGAGATTGCACCACTATATCTTGTTTAGGGATGCCGTACGGTCAAGCTAGCGACATTAAATCAAGCGCTTCTTGGGAGGCAACCCAAGGTATTGCTTTCTTTTCCCTTTTCTAGTCTAGCTTTAGATAGTTTGCTTTGCTTTGCTTTGCTTTGTTTTTGGTGTCCTAGACAGAAACCATTTACTTTCTAAGGAAGGAATACAACCCAGGAGCAACACTGGAAAGACAAAAGTTTAAAAAATTGAGAAGACGGAGTTTGACTGAGACACATCTCGGTTGCTGTCACAGTATCTCGACCGAGATGATTCTTGAGCAACCGAGGCCACTAGGGCTGACAACAACCACATCGGTCCAGATACCTCGGTCCAGTCGGGACCACCTCGACCGAGGTGATAGTAGAATCGGCGAGGGGTATAAAAGGGGAAAAGTTTTTCCCTCTTTCCCTCCCAACTTCTCCCTCGACCGCGGAGCATCCCAACCTCGTTTTCTTTGTTTCTTGATCGTTTTCGACGATTCTTGCTTCCATTCTGCGAGGAAAGGCTAGATAAACAGTTTGCAAGCGAGAATCTGCAACAAAAACGCCTCGAATCGACCAGATCTGGGGTAAAAAGTCGAAACCCTAACTCTTCTTCTCTCTAATGTTTTTGGAAGAAATTGGCTTTGGTTGCCATTGATTTCTGTTGAAAAAGGCTTAAGTACCCCATAAGAAGCAATTGGTAGTAAAATTTGGGGAAAAGAACTGAAATTCGGAGAGTAGAATCGAACAGCTTCTCACGTCGGTCTAGTCGACCTGCGCCTCGGCCGAGGTGATTCTTGAGTTTTGACAAGCAACTGAGGTGACCTGTTAGACAGAAACAGAGAATGAGTTCCAGGTCCGATCGCCAGTTAGTTTTGAGGGACAGATCCTCACGTTCTTCTTCTTCTTCTTCTCGAGCCTCCATACCAGTGATACATGAGCGCCACCAGGCTGATTATGACCGCATCTGTACGCGCCCTGTGATTGCACCGCAGTTTTTAGATATTTCTGCATTTGATTGTCTTTATGTTGCTGAGGATATGAGGCCGATGGTCTCGATGGTAGGGTTGGAGCAGTTCATGGAGATTAGAGCTCCAGCCTACCTCGAGCCTACATTGGAGTTTGTGAGTTCTGTGACTCACCTGCCAGAGGAGAGGGCCATCAAGTACCGGTTGCTGAACCGGAATTACTTAGTTCCGATGGATCAGTGGAGAGACATATTCGGCTTCCCGACCCCCACAGTTCCCGACTTCCCTTCTCGACCCGTGGCTCGACAGTTTATGGGTTAGATAGCTCATGTTGTTGAGCATGCTGATAGATGGAGACCTAGAGACTCCAGGGAGAGGATTATTTTCCACCTTGCTTTCAGGTTAGCTCACCGGATTTTTAGCGAGACACTTCTGGCGCGTACTGAGATGCCCCAGAAGATTAGACAGGGGGAGCTACTGAGTCTATTTTGTATGGTGAACGGAGGAGTGCCTGATTTTGGTGCAATGCTAGATGAGGATCTGCACCGGATCAAGGCTAAGGGGAAGCGAGACATTTGCTGTGGCGGCCTAGTGACTCACATAGCGACAATGATGGGGTTGGATTTGAGCGCTTGTACATTTGTCGCGGCTGTCAAGCCGCTAGGTCTGCAAGAGATGATCACCAGGAGGATTCTAGTTCCTCGTGGACTCACAACGCCATATGTGGCGATGCCTTGGGAGCAGACTGCCCCTCAGGTTATTAGGTGGTCATCCCAGTTCTCCGTCTTCGACTCTCAGTACTGGTCCACTGCATGGATACCTTACAATGAAGACGCTAGAGATGCAGCAGCTCAGGTGCAGGAGGATCATGATGAGGAGGTGACTGGAGGTATTTCTATGGTCGTCTATACCCAATCAAAAGTAAATCCCGACTTAGCACTAAGAACAAGTATAGTAAGTAAGTAAGGGTCGAACCCAAGAGAGTTGAGGTGTTTTAGATGCAATTATTGATTATAATGTCAAGTGACACAAGGGAGGGGGGGGGTTTGGTTGAATTGATGCACAAAAACTTATGAAAACGATGAATACGACAAGTAAGACAATAATGGGTGAATCTACACTAGGTTGACTTTAAGCATGCAATTTCTACTTTGGTGTATTCCTTTTTCAAGTTCTTAAGTAATCTCCCGTCTCGATCATACATATGTGTTGAGCCAACCGGCATCAACACAACTTAACCTATTAAAGTTCCGTAAACCTACAAGAACAAATAATAAGTTAGCATTCAAACAAAGACAAAGGGATATAAAGAGAAGATTAAAACCGTTAAACTTATCTGTATATTTGTGTTCCTTTTCTTTAAGTAATTACAACCCGTTATTACTTAAAGTTGCTACTAGATTAAAGACCCGAACCCGAAACCTATTAATCCTAGTTATTTACATGCACTTTAGAACCTAAGGTGATCAATCTCAAGTAATAATTAACATGCAATTAAACAATGGAGATCAAGGAAACACAACGCATTACTGAATAAAAACTTATATTAAAAGGACTTACAACCAAAGTAACAAAGCAACTTCAAACCAACCCATTGTAGCAAGGGAGTTAGCAACTCATTACAATGGAAAAACTCAAGTCTAAAATGGATTTTGTGTGGAAAAGCATGGATAATTCTAGCAATCAGCCATGGACTATTTATACTACAAAAGACACTTAATTAGGAGTAAATAGCCGGCCTAAAACAACCACCTTTAATGCCATAAAGGTGGGGTAAACAGCCGGAGTAAAGCTTCTGGCGTTAAACCCTAGGGGCGGCCTTCATGACCCGCAGGGGCGGTTTAGGCAAAATCGGTTGATCTTCTTCATAACCACTGGGGCGGCTACATAGCTCCGCTTGGGCGGATCTTTAATGCACTTCAAGGTCTGACCTTTCGCCTTCCTGACGTTTCTGATGTCAAGGCGCAGGGGCGCCTCAAGGCCAATGCAGGGGCGGTGACACAGACTCTTCGCCTTCCAACTCCCAAGGCAAGGCGCAGGCAGGGCGCAGTGGGAGGCGCATGGGAGCTGGCCTTCGTCTTGTCCGGGCAAGTCACCGCAGGGGCGCCGATGGGTGGTGCAGGGGTGGTGATCTACATCTTGGCCGGCGCTGGTGAAGGTGCTGGGAGTGCTTCAGTGGGAAGTGTCACCCGCTGGGGCGGCTACAAGGGCCCGCGGGGCGGTGGAGCAACCGAAACTTTGCTTCTTGATCGATCTTTACTCCTAAGTGCTTATAACTCCTTCCTTAGCTTCTTTTGATCTTCTTCTTCTGGACCAAGGAGTTAGTAGCATAAACCGACACTAATGCAATAAAAAGACTCTAAACACTACCCTAAATGATAGTGATTCCATCACCTATCAACCTCCCCCATACTTAGACCTTTTACTCGTCCCGAGTAAAACAAATGACAGCAATTAGACTCAAGGTCTCAGGAAGCAAGGGAAAGAAAGAGAAATAATGGAAAACAAGAGAAAAACCAAGAAAGAAAGAAAGAAAAAGAGAGGAAATGTGAGAAAAAGAAGATACTACCATCCTTATTGTTCCAAGAGTGGCCTACCCGGATTTTCATGCCTTTTTCTTTCATTTCTTTGGTTCTTATTTTTATTTTATTTATTTTATTTATTTTTTTTAAACTGATTTCAATAATGCAAAACAAAATGCCAAAAACAACTAACAAACTGTACAAGCAATGATAAATATCCCTCCCCCATACTTGAAGTGCACTTTGTCCCTAAAGTGAATATGAGTCAAAGATAAATGTGGGAGAAGGGAAAGAAATGTACCCCTCACTAGGGTGGTCCGGATGAACCACAAGGACCCTCCTCTCTCGAAATGAAGTCTCATAGCTAACCTGCCAAGCTAGCTGCTGAGTCTCCAACTGCTGCCGATGAGCCGCCTGCCAAGCATCCTGACGGCGGTCAAAGTGGGTGGTCATGGAGGAGGCGAAGCTGGACTGCCACACCTACTACTGCTCAAGCATGGACTGCTGATACTCTGTCTGCCATGCCTGGTGCTACGTAGTCAAAGCAGCCATCTGAGCCTGCAGACTCTCCATGGTCTGACTGTCGTGTCCCGCCGTGGCATCTCCTCATCAGTGTGGTGGGCCCTGCTAGAGCCGGCTGCGTACCTCCCAATAATATCAACTTGAGGTCGTCTCGGAGGGACAGGGTCAGCTGGTACATATAGGTCGGAGAGCTCTTCTCCCAAGGGGAGTCGGCGGGGCAAATACGTGAGATGACTCCCTTTTGCAAGGGAGATCCAGAAACGATGTCCCCCATCTATGTTGAGGAGACTGCACCTCCTCAATAACCCCCCCATTGTATAAGGGTGCCTCCAAACCTTCTTCCAATGGAGGAAGATCCATCACCCGTGCAGCTAGTAGTGAAATGATACCTCCTCCCACTATGTCACGAGGCTCATTCCTCCTAATCCTCTTAAGAGCGGTAAGGAAGAGATATGCCCAATCCGGCCCAAATTCGTTTGGGAGATAACCATATAGCAGTGGATAGTCCTTAAGAGCGACCTTATTTTCTTCCTTGTGTCCACAGAAGACACTCATGAAGACCTTGGAGATGAGCCTTAAACAGGGGTGAGTGAATTTGTTGGAGTACTCACCCCCTGCATGACACTCTGACCTAGTAGCGGCTTGCCAAAACTCTAACAGATCCGGTGTCGGAATGGGTTCCATCCTGTCTTCGGAAGCTGCTATGGTCACTCCCAATGCCTCTTGTATTTGAGTATAATCCATTGTGTACTTCCTCTTGTTGTACTTGAATGAAACTCCTATACACAATTGGTCTTCCGTCTCCATTTTGAACATTGCTATGAACTGTCTGGTAAGGTCGGGGTGTGTTGGAGCGCTCCTTATCAGAAAATCACCTAACCCGGCATTGTTAAGAAATTCCTGCATACTTTCCAACATCCCTAGATTTTCCAAGGTGGAAGCATCAAGGAACCGGGTTGCATGCACCTCCCGGCTTTGAGCAATCTTGTACCGGTCTTTCTCACCTAACCCGGCATTGTGGTTCCATCTCTTGCAATTTGATCAAGTAAAAAGTTAGAAAGTTCAGCAATTTGATCAAGAGACAAACCTTCTGTCGTAATATCCGCAGGGGCGGCTCGACCCAGGGGCGGGGGCTTGTAGTAGCAGGGGCGGTCGAAGAGCAGAAGGGCAATTTTGGGCGTTCGACGAAGGTGGTGGCGATTGTGCTTTACCGACGTCTTCCTTATTGTCGCAGATGTTGTGGAGGTGGAACAGGGGAGTGGTGAGAAGGGGTGGCGCCGCTGGGTTGCCGGAGGTGGCGCAGGGGGCGCGTCGAGGTGGTGGTGATGAGGTGCCGGAGGGCTCAAGGGCGTAGGGGGTTGAGCGGCTAGGTTTTTGCAGAGTGAATGGAGAGGGGGTGGGGAAGGTGGTAGATGTAGGTTATTTTTGGGAAGTGTATTTTTTTTCTTTCCTTAACTGTACCGCATGGGCGGTGTGTGTCGCCGCAGGGGCGGTGACAAGAGAGAGGGGGTACGCAACCTCAGCGCCGGGGGCGGAGCTGAGGGTACGTGTCAAGGGTGGCCGCCGCAGGGGCGTAGGGTTGGCACCGCGGGTGCGGTGACCAACGTGAGCAGACGCAGGCCCAGCGCCGGCGGTGGCGCTGGCCAGGGTTGTCGCTATAGGGGCGGGACTTACAGCCGCAGGGGTGGTTTTCTTGACAGAAGCTCCTCTTCTTATTCCTACGGGTTGCCTCCCGAATTAGCGCCTTTGTTTTACGTCGTTGGCTCGACGTAAGGACTCTTTCTCTATGTTTGGACCTCTTCCTGCATGCCTTTTGGGTTTATAACCGTTTGTGATGGTAATCCTCCGGAGGCCCTAGTTTCAATTCTTGTAATGGCTTCCGCCATTTGCCCAACTTGCTTCTCAAGGTTCTTGATGCTTGATTATGTTGTTTGGACATGGGTAGCAAAGTGTTTAGTGTTCGCCCAAAAGTGTGCGTGCAAATAAGCTTTAAATTTATAAAACTAGAATCAAGCAAGCGAACCCGCGGTGTACGGATCGGCGTAGTAAAGCAAGAATTCCAGAGTGTCGAACTCAGGGATTTGGGGGGAACAAATTCAGTTCGCAAATCGTCAAGCAAGTAAGTATAATAAGCTTTGCAAATATTGGGAAAACAACAACCTTAAAGATCCAGGTATCTAATTGTGGCAATCGATTCAAGATATACTAAAGAACTAAGGACATAGTTAAGAGTTGCAAAGGTATGCTAAGGTAAAGTAATGTACGGTGAAGTTCCAAAACTTTATATGAATTATCTAAAGACACTCTGTATAAAGGTTGTTGAGGCTTCAGTATAGAAAGGATCTATGAATAAGGATTAATCTCAAATACCCAAACTTGTGACCCAAGGATCAAGATAAACTCAAACGATTAATGTTGTGACACTCGAAATCGAAGTAGAGGTTGTTGAGGCTTCACTACTACCTAGAAAAGGACAAACCTAGACTAGATTAAAGCTAATCTTTAACCTTGGATCAAAGTAAAAGCAAAGTTCGTAAACTAGGGTAAATCACGGGCAGATCTTGAGTTCCACGGCCATGGAAGCTCAAGAACATACCGTGATCTTGGTTTGTCAACGAGATCTCTCTAACTCTAAGGGTCCAATCAATTTACGATCGATCTATCATCATCTAAGCCAAAATTATTAACCCTTCACCTTAGAATTGCTAAAGGGTTTTAGCCAACAACCATTGTCATGATATCACAAATCAATTTAAGAAGAATGAAAGATGAAAACCTTTGAAAACTCAAATATAACTCAAAGTCAATCTCAAATCCAAAACACGAATCAGAATATTCAATGGATTCGGAATAGAACACAAAACCTCATAAGATCTAAGGCAAGTATGAAGAACGGGATGTCAATCCGTCTTCAATAACAAAAACTAAAAAAAGGGCGCAACTTCCGCCACACACGATCTTCCGAAATCCAAATTGCCGGCGCTTCCGCCAAGTCCTTCTCGAACTCTCTCAAAGCGATACTAAGCAAGACTAAGCGATAAGCGTGGATGTCCGAAACTCTCTTCTCTGACCCTTTTATAAGAAAAGGATAAAATAACCGTCCGGCCCATTGCGTAAATGATGTGGCAATAATTGGTTCGTCAAAAGATCGCCTAAATCACGGTCTCAAGGGGTTCCACGACCGTGGTTTAGGGCGTGGAATTGGATTACGGTCTCATATGATTTCCACGACCGTACTTTAGACCGTGTAACTCTCTGGAATGCTCCACGCTCATGATGCCAAGATCCACGGCCGTGGTTTAGGGCGTGGACTCTTCTACGGCCGTATTTTAGGGCGTGAAAGTGTAAATTGCTTGTGATTTCCTTTGTGCCGTGCCATTCCTCATCCTAGCATCTCCTTTGGCTACTTTGATGTGCTCCTAATCCTTGGATGTGCTCAAATCCTTTCCTATCTCTCTCAAATGGTCCGGTTTTAGCTCTTATTCACCTATAATCAACACAAAGCTAATGTAGACCTCCATATCGAAAATATAGATAAACTAGCTAACAAATGGTTCAATGCCTTATCAATGAACACTATAATGAATGAAAAACAACTAGAATAAGTGCCTATAATATCGCAATATTTCATGCTAACAAAATACCTCATACTTACCACTTGCTTGTCCCCAAGCAAGGTCTTTTGAAAGCTTAGAACATAAGTTAGGATGAAATATGCATGCAAACTCAAAAACAAAACATCTTTTAGATAAATGTGCTTCTAGTCAATAGGTCATTCTCAAACCTTGCTTCATTCATTCTTAAAACGCTCATATACATAACCAAAGAATGTAAAGGAAAGAAACATCATGAATTGGTTAAACTTCAATGTAAACATCATAACCTTGAAGCATTATCAAAATCAAGCATAAGAAACTTCAATTTAGATCACCAAGCCGAATAACATTCTTTTGATCTTAAGGACTTCCAAGTAAGGTCTAGAATGCGGAAGGGAGGGAAAACTTATATGGAATGTGGTGCGTAAATCCAGGAAAGTGGACAACTAACTCTTTTCTTTTTATTTCGATTTGCAACACCATCAACTTTGAGCTTTGCTCTCTTCTTTTCACATCATTTTTCGACTTTACTTTTGGAGTTATGGACAGCGGTGCACAAAAACCGAAGCCTAGGAGATTGGCGTTTCTCAATTTTGAGATGCCTCAAACCCTTGATGCACATACCATAATCCGTTAGGAATATCGCTCAATCCGACTTTGGCAAAACACAAACACCCGGCTATGTGAATAGTGCCGAGTTACTCATTGTCATGATTGACTTCCCCAAACCTATTATTTCTATTCTTTGAATGCAAACAATTGCTTTCATGGCCCTCCCACATCAAACATGCCAAAACATAACTCCTCCAAATTCCCGGATAGGTAAGGGAGACAATTATTTCATTGAGGGGCTAAATGAACAAAGAAAGGAGAAACAAAGGTTGAATTGCCTTAATCATTTCATAAAGAAGTATAAGAACTTATCATGTGATTTCCACCTCGATTTCTCAATATGATTTAGATAAAACTCTTCACATTATGAAACTTGCAAGAAAGGATAATCAACACATTCAATTCCTTTTCAATTCATTATTCGTTTAGGCATACAATTGTCATCAAAAACTCAATTCACAAGTAGTAATTATCATAGAAATCATCTCAACTCTTAGAAGCACAAAACCTTTTAGAATTTTCAAAAATTTTCAATTTTTATGGGTTTTTCAAAAGTTTTTTCATGCAATGCAATAATGAAACGTGTGACAATGAAATGAAACATGCAAAGTGTTCTCGAATCAAGGCAAGAAAAGTAAGTAGAGTTATTACAAACGATAGTCACACCCCACCCCATACTTGAGACAAACATTGTCCCTAATGTTCAAAAAGAAATAAGGAAAAGAAAGAAAAGAAAAATGAACTCACAAGACGACGATGGAGCGGCTAGTACTGTCAATCATGCATGGTCATCACTGAGGTGAAGTTGGAGTCGAAGTTCCGCCCAAACTGCTGGCGGTAAATGTCCCTCATCATCCTATCATGCTCATAAGCTCGTACGACCCTAGCGTCCTGCCGGATCTCTAAATCTCCTACTCTGTTGGAGAGGTCGGTAGCCCAGTCCGGCATCTGCTCATACCACTCCGGTGCTTGCCTGTACCAAGATGGTGCATCCTGTGGGGCCGGTGCCAATGGTGGCTGTGCATACCATGTGGGCGGAGCTCCCAACTACTCCGGTTGTGATTTATACCAATCAGGAGGGGTATCCATCCATGTCGGCCTCTCACTCACGCTAGCACGGCGAGAGGAAGAGGCTCCTGAATGTCCAGCTGGTCGTGGTGAGCGCTTGGGAGAGTAAGGGAAATATGCCAGCTGATCCGGGAAAGTGCCAAACTCATGCTCCTCACCTCCTCCCTCAAAGCCATCACCTCCTCCTATCTCCTCCTCCTCATCTGCAGCCGGTACCTCATCGGGGACGTAGGGAGGTGCTACTAACCTATTCGCATGCATAGCAGCGAAGGTCTGCTTTGAATTATGGCGTCCAACCATAATGGAATACTCAGGAAGCCATGGAATGCCTCTACCTCCTCTATCCTCCCATGGCATGGGAGCGGTAGGTGGACCTCTATGCCTAGGAAAGATCAAACCTCTAGTCATGAGGCTCTAGAGACCCAACGGTCTTGCCGTTATCCTAGTGCAAGCAGAAAAATCTATCCCCAACTGTCTAGCGATGTGGGTGATCATACCACCATATCCAATGTTCCCGGATCTCTTATTCATGGTGGAGGCTAAGAGGGTAGCATAGTCAGCAGGTCTACCGTGCAACATAACGTAAAAAAAGAACAACTCATGTGTCTTAATCTTCTGAGAGGTCTCGGTCCTAGGGAAAAGACACTCAGAAAGTACTCTATGGGCTATCTTCAAGGCTAAGTGATAGATAAGCTTAGCCTTGGTGTCAGCTGGCTGCCAGCGGTCCTCGCTGGCATAGATCATAGCAATGTCCTCCAAGAAATCCTTAGCGTATACACCGCTAGGAAAACGACCATTGAAGGTCTCTTGAAACCCAACAAAGGCTCCAAACTCCATGATCGAGAACTCGTAGTTCTTCTCCATCAGCCTAAAGGAAACTGTCCTATCCATATAGCTATGCTCAAAAGAGATCACAAACTCTCTAGTAATCTCCTCATATGCGTCTTCCCTAATAGCGGAGAAGACGATCAAGCCGGCACTATCTAGAAGCCATGTAAGGTCATTCACCACATTCAGCGGCTCTAACTCCTCAAGAACTAAGTAGCACGGTCCTATGACCCTCCTCTTCTCGATTCTTTCTAAGGCATCGAGGTAATCCTCATGGATTTTTGGAATTCTAGAGGGTGGGGGTGATGGTGGCTCACTAGGGGGCACTTGGGAGGAGGAGGAAGCATCACCTTTCCTCTTCTTGCTTCAAGTAGACATTCTCCTAATCAAATCCATTTCAGAGAAAAAATCACGGCCTGTTCTATAACTTCCTCGGCCGTGGTTCGCCCAGAGACCGTGGTTCGGCTCTGATTTGCTCAAAACTCAATCAATTCACACCAAATTCACCAAGCAACAGTCCTAGACTAAATCCAATCCAATTCCAATCAGTTCTCCTAAAAATTCTTGCAAAAATTGAGCCAAATCGACAAAGTAGAGAAAGAGAAGAAAACCTAGGTTTTGGATTCTTAAAATCCAATTTCCGTCTTCTGCAAGGATTGTTCACTTCGTTTGTTGATTGGATCTTGTAGATGGTTGAATTTGCTTCATTGTTGGCTCAAGAATCATTCGAAATGATTACCGACCGAAGAATTGCGAGATGGGGATGATTTACGGCGTTTTAGGGCGTGGAAGAGAAGTGTTTGTGGTGTTTTTGTGAAGGAAGGTGGTTTATATAGTGGCCGTAAAATTTTTTGAAAATCACGGTCACTCGGGGGTTTCCACGGCCATGGAAATGTACGGAACCGTGGTTTTTGGTGATTTTTCTCAAATTTTGAAGAATTACGGTCACTGTAGCCTCCACGACCGTGGTTTAGGGCGTGGAACTCTCTGTAATGTGCCAAAATCCAAGTTTCGTCAATTTCCTTCAACTTTTTCCTCTCCCTTGCCTATTCCATTGCTCCTACATCCAAAAACACGACATACCGGAAGATATCGAAGGCAAAACAAAACAAAAACGTCTAAACTAGTCTAATCTACGAATGACAAACAAAAACATAAGTGCAATACCTTGGGTTACATCCCAAGAAGCGCTTGTTTAAGGTCCGTAGCTAGACCGTACTTGCACTTATTCGAGTGCGGTGGGCGCGAACTCCTCAGCTTGGAGTTCCGGTGAATACTTCTTGAGTCGTTGACCGTTCACCTTGAAACTTCCGCCCTTTTTACCCCATACTTCAACTGCACCATGGGAAAAACACGTTTGATTAGATAAGGTCCGGTCCAACGAGATTTAAGGTTACCTGGAAAGAGACGATGTCTTGAATTGAAGAGGAGAACTTGATCTCCTTCTTTGAAGTCTTTTGGAATGATATGCTTATCATGCCAACGCTATGCTCTTTCTTTATAGATATTTGCGTTTTCGTAGGCGTTTAAGCGAAGTTCTTCAAGCTTGTTAAGGTCCAAGAGGCGCTTCTCGCCCGCTTCCTTTGTGCTAAAGTTCAACCACTTTATTGCCCAATACGCCTTATGTTCCAGCTCTACCGGCAAGTGACAAGACTTCCCATACACAAGGTTGTAAGGTGTCGTTCCTATGGGAGTCTTATATGCAGTCCGGTATGCCCATAATGCATCATCTAGCTTCAAAGACCAATCCTTCCTTGTCCTTGAAACCGTCTTCTCTAGGATTCCTTTAATCTCCCGGTTTGAAATCTCCACTTGTCCACTCGTTTGTGGATGGTAAGGGGTGGCGATCTTGTGAGTCACCCCATACTTAGCTAGTAGGGCTTCGAATCGTCGGGCAATGAAGTGAGAGCCTCCATCACTAATGATAGTCCGTGGTGTCCCAAATCGTGGGAAAATGGTCTTGTTAAAGAACTTGACCACAACCATGGCATCATTAGTAGGAGAGGCAATTGCTTCAACCCATCTCGAAACATAATCTACAGCTAGAAGTATGTATTAGTTTCCACAAGATGATGGGAAAGGTCCCATGAAGTCTATTCCCCAAACGTTAAAGATCTCTACCTCTTGAATGTTGTTAAGAGGCATTTCGTTTCTCTTAGATATATGCTCCATGTTCTTTGACAAGCATCGCAGCAGGAAACAAAGGTTTGCACATCTTTAAATAAAGTAGTTCAAAAGAATCCAGATTGCAATACCTTAGCGCTAGTCTTGTTCGAGCTAGCGTGTCCTCCACAAGGTAGTGAATGACAATGATGGATGACGCTTTGCATCTCGTCTTCCGGCACACATCGTCGAATGATGCCGTTAGGACCTCTCTTAAGGAGGAGAGGTTCCTTCCAAAAGTATTCCCGGACATCCTTAAAGAACTTCTTTCTTTGTGCATAGGATAATCCGGGTGGTAATTCCTGGCAAACCTAATAGTTAACAAAATCAGCAAACCATGATACGTTACGTTTACTAATCTTGTCGATGTACTCCTCTATAATGTCTAAATGCTCGTCCACAAAGGAGTCATCTATGGGTAGATGGTCGTCCTCTCGATTTGGTAGACGACTCAAATGATCCGCAACAGAATTTTCCGAACCCTTCTTGTCACGGATCTCCAGATCGAATTCTTGTAGGAGAAGAATCCATCTAATTAGCCTTGGTTTCGCATCCTTCTTTGCAAGTAGATACCGGATCGCAGCATGATCCGTGTATACAATCATCTTTGCACCTACAAGATAAGAGCGAAACTTTTCAAACGCATATACAATTGCTAGAAATTCTTTTTCGGTAGTGGCATAGTTGAGTTGCGCTTCATCTAGCGTCATGCTAGCATAGTAGATAACATGGATCCGTCCTTCCTTCTTTTGCCCAAGCACAGCTCCTATAGCTACGTCACTTGCGTCACACATAACCTCGAATGGAAGATTCCAATCCGGACGTTGGATGATCGGGGCTGAGATTAGAGCTTCCCGAATCTTATTAAACGCGTCTAAACATTCCTGCGAGAAATCAAAAACTACATCTTTCATCAATAGATTAGTAAGCGGTTTTGATATCTTAGACAAATCCTTTATAAAACGTATGTAAAATCCAGCATGTCCTAGAAAGCTTCTTATTCCTTTCACCGAAGATGGAGGAGGGAGCTTTTCTATAGTCTCTATCTTAGCCTTATACACTTCAATCCCTCTACTAGAGATCAAGTGTCCTAGTACAATGCCTTCTTTCACCATAAATTGATACTTTTCCCAATTAAGAACTAGGTTAGTGTCTTCACACCTTTGTAGCACAAGAGAAAGGTTAGAAAGACAATTATCGAAAGAGGAACCATAAACAGAAAAGTCATCCATGAAAACCTCCATGATTTCCTCTATGTACTCCGAGAAGACAACCATCATGCACCTTTGAAAGGTGGCTGGGGCGTTGCAAAGCCCGAACGGCATTCTCCTATAATCAAACGTACCCCACGGGCACGTGAATGTGGTCTTCTCTTGATCGTCCGGATGTATCGGGATCTGAAAGAAACCACTATAATCGTCAAGATAACAGAAATGTGAGTGTTGTGCTAACCTCTCAAGCATTTGGTCGATGAATGGTAATGGGAAGTGATCCTTCCTCGTTGCGTTGTTTAGCTTGCGGTAGTCTATGCACATCCTCCATCCCGTCACGGTTCGTGTAAGAATGAGTTCATTGTTCTTGTTGGTGATGACCGTCATTCCTCCCTTCTTTGGAAAAACTTGTACGGGACTCACCCACTTGCTATCGGAGATAGGGTAGATGATACCTGCATCAAGTAGTTTAAGAATTTCCTTCTTGACAACCTCCTTCATGGTCGGATTTAATCGCCTTTGAGGTTGTCGCAAAGTTCTAAAATCTTCTTCCATTAGGATCTTATGCATACATAGTGAAGGTTTGATTCCTACTAGATCCTCTATAGTGTAACCTAAGGCTTTCCTATGTTTCTTAAGAACAACCATAAGCTTACTATGTTCATCTATACTTAGGTCGGTACTAACAATTACCGGAAAGGTAGAATTAGGTCCTAGAAATGCGTACCTTAGATGTGCGGGAAGGGTCTTCAATTCCATCACTATTGGACTCTCTAATGGCTCTTGAGGAGTGTCCAATGCTTCCTTAGAAGTTTCTAAGGGTATAGAAGTTGTTGGAGAAGAATCAAGAGAAGTGGTGGAAAGAACGTAATTGTCCTCAGATTTCCCCAAAATTATGGCTCCTCTGTTTCCTCCACGGCCGTGGTTTTGGGCGTGGAAGTCAATTACGGCACCTCTGTTTGTTCCACGGCCGTGGTTTTGGCCGTGTAACTTACTGGAGTCCTCCGAATAGCTAATTACGGTCATGTTGGTTGAAACCACGGCCGTGGAATAGCATCACTGGCCGTGATTCCTCACGTTCTCTGACCCATCGTAGAGTTTTTCAAACTCTTCTTCATACACTTCCTTTTGCTTCTCTAAAGCTTCAATTTCCTCATTGCATTCCTCTTCTTCTCCTATGTCCATAATGCTCATAGTGATCACCCTTTGCAAGGGATCTTTGAAGAGAATCGAACTTACTTCCTCTCTAGATAGCTCTTCGTCATGGATGTTGAATATGTCCTCTTCAAGAGCTGGTTCTTTCATCAAAGTGGAAAGAACGAACTCTACCTTTTCCTCTCCTATGTCGAAGGCGAGTCTAGCATTCTTGCAATCAACCATACAACCGGATGTTGTAAGAAACGGTCTTCCGAGTATGATTGGGACCGGACTATCTGCAGGAATGTCAAGTACAACAAAATCTATGGGAACATAGAACTTACCAAGCTTGACCGGGACGTCTTCAACTATACCGATGGGTCGAGTTATGGATCGATCTGCCATGTATAACGTCATCTTCACCGGTTTAGGTTCGCCTAAACCGATCTTCTTTCATAAGGCAAGCGGAATGATGCTAACGCTTGCTCCTAAATCACATAATGCATCATATGTGACATCTCCCACTCCTATGGGAACACAAAATGACCCCGGATCCTTCAGCTTTGGGAGCATCTTTTCCTTCATCGTCTTAATGAGATCCGATGAATCCGAACTCATCTTGACTTCTCCAAAGTCTTCTAATTTCCTCATGTTAGAGAGGATTTCCTTCAAGAACTTTCCATAAGCTGGCATACCTACAATTGCATCAATGAAAGGTATATTAATATGCAGTTTTCTCATGAGTTCAATGAACTTACCGAATTGTTTGTCTAGACGCGCTCTTGCTCTAGATTGCGGGAACGGTAGGGGAGGTTTGTAAGCTGGAGAACGAATGTAGATGTCTTCCTTCTCCTTCCCCTTTTCCTTCTCTTTTTCGACGGGAACTTCCACAAACTTAGGCTGCGGGTCGGTGGTTGTTGCTCCGCTCCTAGTTGTGATAGTCATCACCCTTTCTTTCCGGTTATCCTCCGTCTTTCCTGCAGTTTTCCTTGATTCCTTGGAACTTCCTCAGCATTGCTAAACATTTGGTTTTCTAAAACCTTTTGGGCTTTATCAACCTTAGTAATGTGACTCTCCAATCCTTGAAGCTTTCCCAAAATTGTTTCCAACATGGGATCGGGCTTCTCTTTCCCCGTAGTGCTTCCACTATTAGATGTTTGGCCTTGACTTTTCAAAGGAATGGAAGAAGAAGATGGTGGAGTTAGTGAATTTCCTGAATTGGGATAAGAATTACCGGAGTTTTGTTGTTGGTTGGAACACCAATTGTTGTTGTTTGAACCCCTATTGTTGTTCCAATTGTTATTCTGGTTGTTGTTGTTGTTCCAATTGTTCCGGTTGTTGTTCTGGTTATTGCAATTTGTGTTCTCATTCCCATTGTGGTTATTGTTGTTTCCTAAATAACCAACATCTTGCTTCTTAGGCTTTGGAAAGCTAGCCTGGATGACCTCCTTCAATTCTTTAATCTCGGTGTTGAGAGAAAAGATTTGAGTTTGAGCAGCTTGTGTTAGCTTTGCTCCTTGCTCCACTCGATTTGATTCCACCTTCCGGTGAGAATACTTCTCAATGACTCGGGCTTGATTCTCAATGAAGTCCCAAGCGTCATCTTCCCTCATGTCCATGAATATGCCACATGAAAGGGATTGGAGCTTGAATTGTGTTTCCACATCCAGCCCCTTATAGTATATCTCCAATATCTCCATTTTGGAAATGCCATGGTGTGGGCAATCCAATAGTAAATCTTGAAATATTTCCCAAGACTAGAACAAACTTTCATTAGATCTCATAGAAAATGCATTAATCTTACCTCTCAACTCCGCCGTCTTGGATGGCGGAAAGAATTTGGTGAGGAACTCCGAAGAAAGATCCTCTCATGTGTTGAGTCTTCCATTTGGAAGAGCTTGATACCAAAATAAAGCTTTCCCTTTCAAAGAGAAAAAGAATGGCTTGATCTTGTAATTGTTGGTGGTTTCATTCTTTGGCTTCATCGTCTCCATCAAGATATCAAAATTCTATAAATGTTGATGTGGAGATTCAATACTCGTTCCTCCAAACTGATTTTGGCGAACGATGGTAATAACTTGTGGGTTGAAGCTAAACCCCTGCATATCGTCAGCATCAAAGTTTACACCTAGACGGCGTGGTTGCTGAATTGGATCCATCCTTTGGCCAAGAGTTCTTGGCTCTTCATCTACACAAGCGGCTCTCACACCCCCAACTGGGACACGATAATTGGCAGCCGGCCTTGGATTATACTGATTCGCATTGATCGTCGGATCAATGTCCTCTAGCGGTGGCATGGAAGAGTCGCTATCCTCATCGGATGAGTTGGTTCTAACCGATCTTGCCGGTTTCCTCCTCTTCTTTTTCTTGGAATCGCTCATCTCCAGCCTCATTTGAAGCATCATGTCCTTGAGCTCATCAATTTGCAATTGATGACGGTCTGATTCTTCCTTGCGAGTCTTCTCGCTCCATCTAAGTTGAGCTTCGGAATCCTCCAACTCTGCTTGAAGATCCCTCTCTTTATTTTCAGCCATCTTTCTTTCTTTGAGCTTCTTCCTCAAAGTCTTCTCAAGTTCTTGATCAAGGGGTAAGAGGTCTTTGTTGTTTCTAGACCTGCGCATATACCTAAGGTAACCTGCAAATATCACTCAAAGGAGATATCAAATAACAAGGGCAAAGCTCCCAAGCTTGACAACCGATAACCGAATTCGTCCTAAACCAAATACCCGGCAACGGCGCCAAAAAATTGTTCGCCCAAAATTGTCCGTGCAAATAAGCTTTAAATTTATAAAACTAGAATCAAGCAAGCGAACACGCAGTGTACGGATCGGCGTAGTAAAGCAAGAATTCCAGAGTGTTGAACTCAGGGATTTGGGGGGAACAAATTCAGTTCGCAAATCGTCAAGCAAGTAAGTATAATAAGCTTTGCAAATATTGGGAAAACAGCAACCCTAAAGATCCAGGTATCTAATTGTGGCAATCGATTCAAGATATACTAAAGAACTAAGGACAGAGTTAAGAGTTGCAAAGGTATGCTAAGGTAAAGTAATGTACGGTGAAGTTCTAGAACTTTATATGACTTATCTAATGACACTCTCTATAAAGGTTGTTGAGGCTTCAGTATAGAAAGGATCTATCAATAAGGATTAATCTTAAATACCCAAACTTGTGACCCAAGGATCAAGATAAACTCAAACGATTAAGGTTGTGACACTCAAAATCGAAGTAGAGGTTGTTGAGGCTTCACTACTACCTAGAAAAGGGCAAACCTAGACTAGATTAAAGCTAATCTTTAACCTTGGATCAAAGTAAAAGCAAAGTTCGTAAACTAGGGTAAATCACGGGCAGATCTTGAGTTCCACGGCCGTGGAAGCTCAAGAACATACCGTGATCTTGGTTCGTCGATGAGATCTCTCTAACTCTCAGGGTCCAATCAATTTACGATCGATCTATCATCATCTAAGTAACAATTATTAACCCTTCACCTTAGAATTGCTAAAGGGTTTTAGCCAATAACCATTGTCATGATATCACAAATCAATTTAAGAAGAATGAAAGATGAAAACCTTCGAAAACTCAAATATAACTCAAAGTCAATCTCAAATCCAAAACACGAATCAGAATATTCAATGGATTCGGAATAGAACACAAAACCTCACAAGATCTAAGGCAAGTATGAAGAACGGGATGTCAATCCGTCTTCAATAACAAAACCTAAAAAAAGGGTGCAACTTCCGCCACACACGATCTTCCGAAATCCAAATTGCTGGCGCTTCCGCCAAGTCCTTCTCGAACTCTCTCAAAGCGATCCTAAGCAAGGCGAAGCGATAAGCGTGGATGTCCGAAACTCTCTTCTCAAACCCTTTAATAAGAAAAGGATAAAATAACTGTCCGGCCCATTGCGTAAATGATGTGGCAATAATTGGTTCGTCAAAAGATCGCCTAAATCACGGTCTCAAGGGGTTCCACGACCGTGGTTTAGGGCGTGGAATTGGATTACAGTCTCATAAGATTTCCACGACCGTACTTTAGACCGTGTAACTCTCTAGAATGCTCCACGCTCATGATGCCAAGATCCACGGCCGTGGTTTAGGGCGTGGACTCTTCTACAGCCGTATTTAAGGGCGTGAAATTGTAAATTGCTTGTGATTTCCTTTGTGTCGTGCCATTCCTCATCCTAGCATCTCCTTTGGCTTCTTTGATGTGCTCCTAATCCTTGGATGTGCTCAAATCCTCTCCTATCTCTCTCAAATGGTCCGGTCTCAGCTCTTATTCACCTATAATCAACACAAACTATTGTAGACCTCCATATCGAAAATATAAATAAACTAGCTAACAAATGCTTCAATGCCTTATCAATGAACACTATAATGAATGAAAAACAACTAGAATAAGTGCCTAGAATATCGCAATATTTCATGCTAATATTTAGTCAAAACCTGCCACATATCTTCAGTTGTGTGATACTTACCTTGGCGGGGCTGCTGTTGTTGGTTTTGTTGATCCCTCCAACGAAAATTTTGTTGGTCACGCCAATTTGGCATGAAATTCTGTGTATAGGGATCGTTCTTAGGTCTTTGCTGCTGTGGTTGTCCATAACCCATTGCGTTAACTTCAGCATCGTCATCTTGAACTTGTGGACACATGTCCGTTGGATGATATGGGTCAACACAAACTCCACAAGCTTTTAGCTGTTGCGGTGTTCCCATAAGTGTTAGCCTTTTCACCATATTCTTCAATTCCGCCAGCTCGGTGGAAATCTCGTTCTTCCCGGAGCTCACGGCATGAACTCCTTTCTTATCCGGGGTCCTTCCAAAATTCCGAGTCCCTTCCGCTAGTTCCTGTATCTTTTCCAAAGCAAGGTCACGAGTAGAGTTAAGAATATTACCTCCGCAAGCTGCATCGACGATCCTCCTTTCATTATCTAGCAAGCCATTGTACAAGTACAAGACTAGATCTTGAGTTGAATATTCATGTAAAGGGCATCTGGATCGGAGGCGTGCAAACCTTTCGATGTACTCATAGAGAGTTTCGGTTTCCTCTTGCTCGATGTTGCTTATAGCTTTCCTCAAGCTATTGGCCTTTTTAGTTGGAAAGTATTTCTCTAAGAATGCTTTGTGAAGGTTCTCCCAAGTGTCAATGCTCCCGGATGGAAGGTGGTAATACAAATCATCCGCCGAATCCTTGAGTGTGAAATCGAATGCCCTCATCTTGATCTGTTCTTCGGTAATGTTGGCCGGCTTCATACTCATACAAACGGTGTGGAACTTCCCAAGGTGCTTGATGGGGTCTTAACCACTTAGCCCATGGAAGGATGGAAGTAAGTGAATAAGGCCCGGTTTGAGCTCAAAGTTGACTCCTTCCCCTAGTGCCTGTATAGCGACCGCAAGAGGGTTTTGAGCCAAAGTGGGCTGCATAAGTTGACGAAGAGTACAGTCAGCCATCTCTTGTTGTTGTTGTTGTCTTCGTTGCCGGATGTGCGTCCTCTCAATTTCTGGATCAAAAGAAGCAAAGACGGAATTAGTAGCACGGGTTTGAACCATAAAATGGTTCAAACCAATAATCAATAATAACAATGAAACACAAAAACTCCCCGGCAACGGCGCCAAAATTTGACTGGAGGTATTTCTATGGTCGTCTATACCCAATTAAAAGTAAATCCCGACTTATTACTAAGAACAAGTATAGTAAGTAAGTAAGGGTCGAACCCAAGAGAGTTGAGGTGTTTTAGATGAAATTATTGATTATAATGACAAGTGACACAAGGGGGGGTTTGGTTGAATTGATGCACAAAAACTTATGAAAACGATGAATACGACAAGTAAGACAATAATGGGTGAATCTACACTAGGTTGATTCTAAGCATGCAATTGCTACTTTGGTGTATTCCTTTTTCAAGTTAATAAGTAATCTCCCGTCTCGATCATACATATGTGTTGAGCCAACCGGCATCAATACAACTTAACCTATTAAAGTTCCGTAAACCTACAAGAACAAATAATAAGTTATCATTCAAACAAAGACAAAGGGATATAAAGAAAAGATTAAAACCGTTCAACTTATATGTATATTTGTGTTCCTTTTCTTTAAGTAATTACAACCCGTTATTACTTAAAGTTGCTACTAGATTAAAGACCCGAACCCGAACCTATTAATCCTAGTTGTTTACATGCACTTTAGAACCTAAGGTGATCAATCTCAAGTAATAGTTAACATGCAATTAAACAATGGAGATCAAGAAAACACAACGCATTACTGAATAAAAATTATATTAAAAGGACCTACAACCAAAGTAACAAAGCAGCTTCAAACCAACCCAATGTAGCAAGGGAGTTAGCAACTTATTAGAATGGAAAAACTCAAGTCTAAAATGGACTTTGTGTGGAAAAGCATGGTTAATTCTAGCAATCAGCCATGGACTATTTATATTACAAAAGACACTTAATTAGGAGTAAATAGCCGGCCTAAAACAGCCACCTTTAATGCCATAAAGGTGGGGTAAACAGCCGGAGTAAAGCTTTTGGCGTTAAACCGGAGGGGCGGCCTTCAGGACCCGCAGGGGCGGTTTAGGCAGAATCAGTTGATCTTCTTCATAACCGTTGGGGCGGCTACATAGCTCTGCTGGGGCGGATCTTTAATGCACTTCAACGTCTGACCTTTCGCCTTCTTGACGCATCAGATGTCAAGGCGCAGGGGCGCCTCAAGGCCAACGCAGGGGCGGTGACACAGACTCTTCGCCTTCCAGCTCCCAAGGCGAGGCACAGGCAGGGCGCAGTGGGAGGCGCAGGGGAGCTGGCTTTCTTCTTGTCCGGGAAAGTCACCGCAGGGGCGCCGATGGGTGGCGCAGGGGCGGTGATCTGCATCTTGGCTGGCGCTGGTGAAGGTGTTGGGAGTGCTTCAGTGGGAAGTGTCACCCGTTGGGGCGGCTGCAAGGGCCCGCGGGGGCGGTGGAGCAACCGAAACTTTGCTTCTTGATCGATCTTTACTCCTAAGTGCTTATAACTCCATCCTTAGCTTCTTTTGATCTTCTTCTTCTGGACCAAGGAGTTAGTAGCATAAACCGACACTAATGCAATAAAAAGACTCTAAAAACTACCCTAAATGATAGTGATTCTATCACCTATCCGGAGGACGATGGCGGTGCTGCCATGGAGACAGGGACGGATACAGCCGGTCCTAGTGTACCAGTCGTCGATCTAGACGACGAGGCTACAGAGGAGGAGGCAGCTGCACCACCACGTCCTGCTAGGCTCAGAGTCCGCAGATTTAGAGATCCAGCAGCGCATCAGAGGATTGATGAACTCACCGATCAGATGATCGACTCCTACGCCGCCCTAACAGTCGATATCAGTGAGCGTTTGGATGACCAGCGCCGAGAGATGGAGAGTCAGACACATCTGATGCCGGAGAGCCAGCACTACTAGCGCCGGATGATGGAGATTCAGTTCCAACATATGATGGGATATCCTTTTGACCCATCCCAGCATCCGTACATGCCATATTCACCACCACAGCAGATCAGGATTAGAGCTTGCAGGGATTTCTTTTATTATTTATTATGCAGCTCAGCTTATATCCGGTGAGTACTCTATTTTCTAGACTTATTTTGACCCATTGGGACAATGTGTCCCAAGTATGGGGTATTTGGATGTATGTATATGACTTATGTGTATGCTTGGATGGCTTTACCGGATATTATTGTTTTATCTAGCTCTATGTGTTTATCTGAGACTACATGCATGCATACAGGTTACTTGATTGAGAAAAACGTCATAAACTGGTTAAGAAAAAAAATTTTATGACCTCGATCGAAGTGATTCGGACCAATCGAGGTGCAACACCTCGGTTGACTTAGAACATCTCGATCGAGGTGGTTTAACTAAAACAGTTTTCGAAACAATTTTTGTGCTTCTTATCTGGATATGACCTCAGTGAAGATTTTGTTTTCAGGCTGGTTTTGAAATCTTTATATGTTTGAAAGGTTTTATGATATGTTTAAGTTGCTAAATGCGTTGTTTGAAAATTGTGGCATGTTTAATACTTTGTTTTTATCCAAATTATGTTGAATTTGAAGGTTGACACCACATTATGAGTTCTCCCACTCTCTTCCTGGAAAGACCAAGGCAATTCATTCTCTTCTCTTCTTCTTATTGATCATTCTTAGTGATAGGTGATGGAATCACTATCATTTAGGGTAGTTTTTAGAGTCTTTTTATTGCATTAATATCGGTTTATGCTACTAACTCCTTGGTCCAGAAGAAGAAGATCAAAAGAAGCTAAGGAAGGAGTTATAAGCACTTAGGAGTAAAGATCGATCAAGAAGTAAAGTTTTTGTTGCTCCACCGCCCCCGCGGGCCCTTGCAGCCGCCTCTGCGGTGACTTGCCTTGACGAGACGAAGACCAGCTCCCCTGCACCTCCCACTGCGCCCTGCCTGCACCTCGCCTTGGGAGCTAAAAGGTGAAGCGTCTATGTCACCGCCCCTGCGTTGGCCTTAAGGCGCCCCTGCGCCTTGATATCAGAAACGTCAGGAAGGCGAAAGGTCAGACGTTAAAGTGCATTAAAGATCCGCCCAGCGGACTTGTGTAGCCGCCCCAGCGGTTCTAAAGAAGATCAACCGATTCTGCCTAAACCGCCCCTGCGGGTCCTGAAGGCTGCCCCTCCGGTTTAACGTCAGAAGCTTTACTCCGGCTGTTTACACCACCTTTATGGCATTAAAGGTGCCTGTTTTAGGCCGGCTATTTACTCCTAATTAAGTGTCTTTTGTAGTATAAATAGTCCATGGCTGATTGCTAGAATTATCCATGCTTTTCCTCACAAAATCCATTTTTGACTTGAGTTTCTCCATTGTAATGAGTTGCTAACTCTCTTACTACATTGGGTTGGTTTGAAGCTGCTTTGTTACTTTGGTTGTAAGTTCTTTTAATATAAGTTTTTATTCAGTAATGGTTTGTGTTTCCTTGATCTCCATTGTTTAATTGCATGTTAACTATATCTTGAGATTGATCACCTTAGGTTCTAAAGTGCATGTAAACAACTAGGATTAACAGGTTCCGGGTTCGGGTCTTTAATCTAGTAGCAACTTTAAGTAATAACGGGTTGTAATTAGTTAAAGAAAAGGAACACAAATATAAAGATAATTTTAACGGTTTTAATCTTTTCATTATATCCCTTAGTCTTTGTTTGAATGCTAACTTGTTATTTGTTCTTGTAGGTTTACGAAACTTTAATAGGTTAAGTTGTGTTGATACCGGTTGGCTCAACACATATGTATGATCGAGACGGGAGATTACTTAAAAACTTGTAAAAGGAATGCACCAAAGTAGCAATTGCATGCTTAGAATCAACCTAGTGTAGATTCATCCATTATTGTCTTACTTGTCACTTTAATCGTTTTCATAAGTTTTTGTGCATCAATTCAACCAACCCCCCCCTGTGTCACTTGTCATTACAATCGATAATTGCATCTAAAACACCTTAACTCTCTTGGGTTCGACCCTTACTTAATCACTTTACTTGTTCTTAGTGGTAAGTCGGGATTTACTTTTGATTGGGTATAGACGACCATAGAAATACCTTCGGTCAAATTTTGGCGCCGTTGCCGGGGAGTTTTTTGTGTTTTATTGTTATTATTGATTATTGGTTTGAACCATTTTATGGTTCAAACCCATGCTACTAATTCCGGATTTGCTTCTTTTGATCCAGAAATTGAGAGGACGCACATCCGGCAACGAAGACAACAACAACTACAACAAGAGATGGCTGACCGTACTCTTCGTCAACTTACGCAACACACTTTGGCTCAAAACCCTCTTGCGGTCGCTATACCGGCACTAGGGGAAGGAGTCAACTTTGAGCTCAAACCGGGCCTTATTCACTTACTTACATCCTTCCATGGGCTAAGT
Source organism: Fagopyrum homotropicum (assembly GCA_033239125.1). NCBI lineage: Eukaryota > Viridiplantae > Streptophyta > Magnoliopsida > Caryophyllales > Polygonaceae > Fagopyrum > Fagopyrum homotropicum. The sequence goes on along the minus strand of BSWB01000005.1, from coordinate 86,922,954 downwards.
GGTGAAGACCCCATCAAGCACCTTGGGAAGTTCCACACCGTTTGTATTAGCATGAAGCCGGCCAACATTACCGAAGAACAGATCAAGATGATGGCATTTGGCTTCACACTCAAGGATTCGGCAGATGATTGGTATTACCACCTTTCATCCGGGAGCATTGACACTTGGGAGAACCTTCACAAAGCATTTTTGGAGAAATACTTTCCAGCTAAAAAGGCCAATATCTTGAAGAAAGCTATAAGCAACATTGAGCAAGAGGCAACCGAAACTCTTTACGAGTATTTCGAAAGGTTTGCACGCCTCCAACCCAGCTATCCTTTCCACTGATATTCAACTCAAGATCTAGTCTTGTACTTGTACAATGGCTTGCTAGAGAATGAAAGGAGGATCTTCGATGCGGCTTGCGGAGGTAATATCCTTCACTCTACTCCTGTCCTTGCTTTGGAAAAGATACAAGATTTTCACCGAGCTAAGAAAGGAGTTCATGCCGTGAGTTTCGGGAAGAACGAGATTTTCACCGAGCTAGCGGAATTAAAGCAAATGGTGAAGAGGCTAACACTTATGGGAACACCGCAACAGCTAAAAGCTTGTGGAGTTTGTGCTGACCCGTATCATCCAACGGACATGTGTCCACAAGTTCAAGATGACGATGCTGAAGTAAACGCAATGGGTTATGGACAACCACAGCAGCATAGACCTAGGAAGGATCCATATGCACAAAATTTCATGCCAAGTTGGCGTGACCAACAGAATTTTCGTTGGAGGGATCAACAAAACCAACAACAGCAGCCCCACCAAGGTAAGTATCACTCTACTTAAGATATGTTGCAGGTTTTGACTAAACACTTTGCTACTCATGTCCAAACAACAGAATCAAGCATCAAAAACCTTGAGAAGCAGGTTGGTCAAACGGCGGAAGCTATTTCAAGGACCGAATCAAGGCTTTCCGGGGGATTGCCTTCCCATATGTTTATAAACCCCAAGGAGAATGTTAGTGCCTTAACATTAAGCAGCGGGAAGCAAATTCGACAAGAACCAACAAAAGAGCCACAAAGCGAACCCTCTGTCGTTATTTCCGCACCCACAGCCGCCCCTGCGGCTGAAACTGCGCCCAGCACAGAACGAACGACGCCCCTGCGGCTGGCTGCCCCCGCCCCTGCGGTGATAGCCCCTGAGCCGCCCTTGCGCCATCAAGCTGACGCCCTTGCGGAAAACACAACAGAAGGTCTTGCTGAAAAGGATACTTACGTCCGGCTTAACTTTCCACCGCTGTACTCCGAAAAGCCACCGGCTTCTTTTCCTGAAGCATTAAAGGAGAGAAGAATCATAGAGTACAAGGACCTCTTTGAGACTTTCTCTAAATGCGAGGTAAACATTCCCCTCCTTAAGTTGGTGAAAAGTATCCCTAAGTATGCTCGTTTTTGAAGGAACTTTGCACTATCAAGAGAAATCAAAAGCTAAAGGGGAAACAAAAAGTGCAAGTGAGTGAACATGTGTCAGCAGTTTTCCAACGGATAATGCCCAAGAAATGCAGCGATCTAGGCATGGTAAGCATTCCTTGTGTTATAGGGGAAACCCGCTTTGACAAAGCAATGCTTGATCTCGGTGCTTCTATTATTGTTTTGCGATATTCGATTTACAAATCACTCGGCCTTGGGCCACTAATGGAAACTAGGATTGTAGTACAACTTGATGATAGATCTAATGTGTACCCGAAAGCGATAATTGAAGATGTATTAGTGATGGTAGACAACCTAATTTTTCCTGCTGATTTCTTTGTAATGGATATGGAAAATGACTCCCATGCTGCACCCATTCTCTTAGGAAGGTCATTCCTGAAAACGGCTAGGACTAAAATTGATTATGTTAGTGGTAAATTGACCATGGAGTTTGATGGAGAAGTAGTGGAATTTGACATTTATGATGCAATGAAATTTCCTAGCGATGATCATTCTCTATGTGCTATTGACGTTGTTGAACCTTTTGTGCAAGATGTTTTTGATAACTCTTATGTGGATGAATTGAGAAATGTGATTGAGCATGACATTGATGGTTTCAAATCAGATTATGTGTTAACATCTGGCATGAAAGAGGTCCTAGCCCAATTAGATGGGCATAAAAGGCTACCTATCTCCAATTTGTCCATTGAGCCCACTTTACTAACCGCAAGCGAAAAGCTTGTTCCGTCCATAGTGCAGACACCGGAAATAGAATTGAAGGATCTTCCGTCACACCTCAAGTATGTTTTCCTTGGAGCACACAATACCTTGCCGGTGATCATCTCCAATAAGTTGACCACCGGACAAGAAGATAAGTTGGTGAACGTACTAAAGGAGCACAAGACGGCCCTCGGATGGACTATTGCGGACATCAAGGGGATAAGTCCTTCCACTTGCATGCATAGGATTTTACTTGAGGACGAAGCCAAGCCCTCTAGGCAACCTCAAAGGAGGTTGAACCCACCAATGATGGATGTGGTCAAAAAGGAAGCATTGAAACTCCTCCAAGCAGACATGATCTTTCCTATCTCGGATAGGACTTGGGTTAGTCCAACCCAAGTAGTTCCGAAGAAGGGAGACATCACCTTGGTGGAAAATCAACATGGAGAGATGGTCCCGAGCAAAACACAAACTGGATGGAGAGTTTGCATTGACTACCGCAAGCTCAATAAGGTAACGCGAAAAGATCATTTCCCATTACCTTTTATTGATCAAATGTTGGAACGTCTTGCTGGTCATAAATACTACTGTTTCATGGATGGATATTCGGGCTATTTCCAAATAGCCATCGCACTTGAAGATCAAGAGAAGACAACGTTCACTTGCCATTTGGCACTTTTGCATATCGCAGAATGCCCTTTGGACTTTGCAACGCGCCGGGCACTTTCCAACGGTGCATGATAAGTATTTTCTCCGAATACATAGAAAATTTCATTGAAGTATTCATGGATGATTTTACCGTCCATGGAGATAGTTTTGACGCATGTTTAGGGCATTTAAAACTTGTTCTTGAAAAATGTGTTAAAACCAACTTAGTTCTTAATTCGGAAAAATGTCATTTCATGGTCGAACAAGGAATTGATCTAGGACATGTAATATCCTCAAAAGGAATAGAGGTAGATGAGGCAAAGGTTGATGTTATTCAAAATTTACCTTATTCTACTAATGTTCGGGAAATCCGATCTTTTCTTGGTCATGCAGGTTCCTACCGAAGATTCATCAAAGACTTCTCAAAGATCTCAGCACCCCTGTGTGAATTGCTCAAGAAAGATGTAACCTTCATAGTGGATGAGGATTGCAAGAAGGCTTTCGACACTCTGAAGTCATGTCTCACCACCGCTCCGATCATCCGTTCTCCGGATTGGGAAAAACCTTTTGAAATCATGTGTGACGCCAGTGGGTACGATGTCGGAGCTGTCTTAGGACAAAAAGACGGAAGGGCCTCTCATGTGATCAATTATGCGTCTATGACCCTAAATGGAGCACAAAGGAATTACTCCACCACCGAGAAGGAAATGTTGGCAGTAGTTTTTGCCCTTGAGAAGTTCCGGCAATACTTACTTAGGGTAAAGGTAATTATTTTCACTGACGAGGCAGCCCTTAGGTACCTCATGGCAAAGAAGGAGGCGAAACCACGATTAATCCGTTGGGTGCTCCTTTAAGCGAATTTAACCTAGAAATAAGGGACAAAAAGGGAGTTGAGAACCTGGTGGCAGATCATTTGAGCAGACTAGTGCACGAGGAGGAAGAACCAGGAAAAGAAAGAGAGATAGCCGGAAGCTTTTCAGACGATACTTTCTACACAACTCTCTGTTGTGTAACCGCCCCCGCGCCTCACACCAGCCACCCCAGCGGCTCTGTCTAGGCACCCCTGTGGAATTGTCGACAGAGGTTTGTCTTATGCTTCAATCTTTTAATCCTTGGTTTGCTGATATTGTGAACTTCATTGTCAGGAAGGAGTATCCTCTAGAGTTCACCAAGGCACAACGAGAAAAAGTCAAAGCTGAAGCTCGACACTACGTTTGGGACGATCCTTACCTTTGGAAACATTGTAGTGATCAAGTGATCCGGCGTTGCATTCCGAACAATGAGGTACAATCCGTCCTTACTTTCTATCGTTCTGAAGCATGTGGGGGGCACTTTGGAGCAAACAAAACTGTAAGAAAAGTTTTGGATGCCGGTTTCTTTTGGCCACACATTTTTCGAGACGCTTTTGCGTTTTGTAAAGTGTGTGATAGATGCCAAAGCGTGGGAAATCTTTCAAGGAGACATGAAATGCCCCAAACCACTCTTATATTTTGTGAAATATTTGACATTTGGGGAATTGATTTGATGCGGCCATTTCCTACGTCATTCGGGAACACATATATTTTGCTTGCGGTGGACTATGTTTCCAAGTGGGTGGAAGCAAAGGCCACCAAAACTGATGATTCAAAATTTCTTTCAACATCTCTTAAGGAAAATACCTTTGCTAGATTTGGAATTCCGAAAGCCTTAATCAGTGATAAGGGTACCTATTTCTGCAACAAGACGATCACGACTCTCCTTAAAAAGTACCATGTTCACCAACGAGTATCAACAGCCTATCATCCTCAAAAAAACGGCCAAGCGGAGGTATCCAACCGGGAAATAAAGACCATCCTTGAAAAGATGGTTTCTCCCGGGCGGAAGGATTGGAGTGCAAGGCTAAATGACGCCCTATGGGCATATCGGACAGCCTACAAAACACCCATAGGAATGTCTCCTTTTAGGCTCGTGTTTGGGAAAGCTTGCCACCTACCGGTGGAGTTAGAGCACAAGGTTTGGTGGGCGGTAAAGAAGTGCAACATGAACATAGAAGAAGTAGGAGAATTTCGGAAGCTACAATTACAAGAGTTGGAGGAACTAAGGCTAGATGCATATGACCATGCTACCACATACAAAGAAAAGACCAAAGCATGGCATGACCGGAACATCCTCCGGAAGGACTTCAAGGTAGGTAATAAGGTACTTCTTTTTTAATCCCGTTTGAAACTCTTTGCAGGTAAGCTGCGTTCAAGATAGACAAGACCGTTCAGAGTAGCCGAAGTATACCCTCACGGGGTTGTGGATCTCTATGACCCGCAAACGCACAAGGTGTTTAAGGTGAACGGCCAAAGGCTAAAGCTTTACCTTGAAGGAGTCAAGGACGATCCGATTGACGAGATGGTACTAGAGGGGGCACAATCAGAGAAGTAGAGATCTTACATCGAGCCAACGACGTAAAACAAAGGCGCTTCTCGGGAGGCAACCCGAAGGAATAAGAAGAGGATCTTCTATCAAGAAACCCGCCCCTGCGGTTTAATACACCGCCCCTGTGGTGACACTCAGGCCAGCACCACCCCCGGCGCTTGGCCTGCGCCTGCAACACGCCGGTCACCGCCCCCGCGGTGACATCCCCACGCCCCTGCGGCGGCCATCCTTGACACAAATTCCCAGTGCCGCCCCCGGCGTTGGGCCTGCGTGCTCCTCTCCCTTGTCGCCACCCGTGCGGTTTCTAACCCCCGCCCCTGCGGGTTTACCTAGAAAAGAAAAAAAATAGGATCTCGAAAAAACACCTATACCTACCACGCACCACCCACCAACCCTCCTCACCAAACACAACCACAACTCCTCGCACCCTCTCTCTCTCTAAGTTGCGAACGCCCCTGCGCCCTCAGAGAAACCACCCAACCACCCTCTCCGACGCCCCTGTGCCACCAACACCAAGGACGCACATCCCCAACGCCCTTGCGCCACCAGCCCTCGTGCCAAACGCCACCTCCCTTCAATTGCAACGATTCTCCACTCATGCGCCACCTTCAACGTCGCCTGCACCAACAAACCACCACCGGAGCCACTCCAAGGCGCCACCACATTCGAAGCAGTCGAAAAATCGCCTTCTGCTGTTCTCCCGCACCTGCGCCTCACCGCCCCTGCGCCTGCACAACCGCCCCTGCGGAAAAACCAATAGAAAGGTCGATTCTCTTCTTTTTTTCCAAACATTCACTAATCCTTTGCTCAAATCTTTGAAAGAATGGAAGCCCCAAGGAAATACAAGATGACCCAAACAGAGAAGGACCGTTATAGGATTGTGCAAGATCAAGTTGTGTATGCAACTCGATTTCTACATATTCCGACCTTGGAGAAATTGGGCATGCTAGAGAGCATGCAAATGTTTTTGGCGAATGCTGGGCTCGGAGACTTCCTCCAGAAGAGTGCTCCGACATATCCGGAGCTCAACAGACAGTTTATCTCCACTTTCATAATGGAGAAGGAAGACCACGTGTGTACCGGCCTCACCTTCAAATTCAACAAGGTGAAGTACACTCTCGACTACGCCGCTCTACAGGAAGCTTTTGGAGTGACTATAAACCCCTCTGAGAGCTAGTGGGATCCAGTCCCGGCCCCAGACTTGTGCGAATTCTAGCAAGCAGCTACCGGGTCGGAGTTCCATGCTGGGGGTGAGTACTCCAACAAACTCACTCACCCCAGTTTGAGGTTGATTTCCAAGATCCTCATGAGTGTCTTCTGTGGACACAAAGAGGAAAACAAGGTCGCTCTAAAGGACCTCCCACTACTCTACACCTGCCTTCCACATAGCGAGAAGGTGATGGATTGGCGCTCTCTCTTCCTAGCCGCTTTGAAGCGGATTAGGAAGAATGAGCCGAAGGATATTATCGGCGGTGGGGTGATCTCTTTGATCGCCTCACAAGTGATGGACCTGTCCGAGTTAGAGGATGGGATGGCAGCTCCTCTCTACACTGAGGGTATGCTTAGGAGGTGAAAGCTCCTCCGGAGGGACGGGGAGAACCTGTTTTCGATCTCCCTTGCAGATGGGAGCCACCTCACCTACCTCCCCCGACCTTTACCACTAGGAGGTGAGCTCTCCGAGCTCTACATACCGGCAGATCCTTTCGTACCGAGGAGGCCACTAGTGGCCATTGTGGAGAGGCATGCCGCCAACTCCAGCCGGGCCCATCAGGAGGAGCACCTGCCCGTCCCAGATGACGAGGAGATGCCCACAACGGCACCAGAGGAGGACCCGGCCCTTGCGAGCCTTCAGGCTCAGATGGTGGCCATGACGACTCAGCATCGGGCTTGGCAGTCCGACTACCAGCGGACTATGCTGGAGCAGCAGAAGAGCTGGCAGGACACCTTTGCCACCTCCATGACCTCACACTTCGACGAGAGGCAGGAGGCATGGCAGGCAGCCCAGCAGCAGCAGCTAGATGCTCAGCAACTGGCTTGGCCTGCCAATTTTGAGACCTCTTTTGGTCGCCGGATGACTGCCCAGCAGGACCGCATCGATGATATCTACCAGCGGCAGGAGCACTTCTTCCGCCATTTCCCTTACCCGCCGGAGGAGGGTCTTGGTGGTCCATCCGGACCACCCCAGTGAGGGGTACATTTCTTTCCCTTCTCCCACATTTATCATTGACTCATTTTCACTTTGAGGACAAAGTGCACTTCAAGTATAGGGGACGGATATATATCATTGCTTGTACAGTTTGTTAGTTGTTTTTGGCATTTGTTTTGCATTATTGAAATCCGTTTGAAAAAAAAAAAAAGAAAAAAGCCAAAGAAGTAAAAAAAAAAAGGCATGAAAATCCTTGGATAAATCAAAAACCCGAAAGGGCAGTTTAGGTTAAAAGAAGGTAGTCCGACCAACCTTAGGTTGGTGCAAAATTGGACTTGAGGGATGTGAGCTTAAGTGAGAAAAGAAGAAAGTGGCAAGGTGAAAACCCGAAAGGGCGCCTTGGCAAGATGAGCGACACCGAGTGTAGGTTTCCCATCCGGAGTTTTGGCGACAAAAGAAGGGGAGTCATAAGGAGGTTGTCCGGGTAGGCCACTCTTGGAGCGATAAGGATGGTAGTATATTCTTTTTCTCACATTTCCTCTCTTTTCCCTTCTTTCTTTCTTGGTTTTTCTCTTGTTTTCCATTATTTTTCTTTCTTTCCCTTGCTTCCTGAGACCTTGAGTCTAATGGCTGTCATTTGTTTTACTCGGGACGAGTAAAAGGTCTAAGTATGGGGGAGTTTGATAGGTGATGGAATCACTATCATTTAGCGTAGTTTTTAGGGTCTTTTTATTGCATTAGTGTCGGTTTATGCTAATAACTCCTTGGTACAGAAGAAGAAGATCAAAAGAAGCTAAGGAAGGAGTTATAAGCACTTAGGAGTAAAGATCGATCAAGAAGCAAAGTTTTTGTTGCTCCACCGCCCCCGCGGGCCCTTGCAGCCGCCCCTGCGGTTACTTTCCTTGACAAGACGAAGACCAGCTACCTTGCGCCTCCCACTGCGCCCTGTTTGCGCCTCGCCTTGGGAGCTGGAAGGTGAAGCGTCTATGTCACCACCCCTGCGTTGGCCTTAAGGCGCCCCTGCACCTTGACATAAGAAACGTCAGGAAGGCGAAAGGTCAGACGTTGAAGTGCATTAAAGATCCGCCCCAGTGGAGTTGTGTAGCTGCCCCAGCGGTTCTTAAGAAGATCAACCGATTCTGCCTAAACCGCCCCTGCGGGTCCTGAAGGCCGCCCCTGCGGTTTAACGCCAGAAGCTTTACTCCGGTTGTTTACACCACCTTTATGGCATTAAAGGTGGTTGTTTTAGGCCGGCTATTTACTCCTAATTAAGTGTCTTTTGTAGTATAAATAGTCCATGGCTGATTGCTAGAATTATCCATGCTTTTCCTCACAAAATCCATTTTAGACTTGAGTTTCTCCATTGTAATGAGTTGCTAACTCCCTTGCTACATTGGGTTGGTTTGAAGCTGCTTTGTTACTTTAGTTGTAAGTTCTTTTAATATAAGTTTTTATCAGTAATGCTTTGTGTTTCCTTGATCTCCATTGTTTAATTGCATGTTAACAATTACTTGAGATTGATCACCTTAGGTTCTAAAGTGCATGTAAACAACTAGGATTAACAGGTTCCGGGTTCGGGTCTTTAATCTAGTAGCAACTTTAAGTAATAACGGGTTGTAATTACTTAAAGAAAAAGGAACACAAATATTAAGATAAGTTTAACGGTTTTAATCTTCTCTTTATATCCCTTAGTCTTTGTTTGAATGCTAACTTGTTATTTGTTCTTGTAGGTTTACGGAACTTTAATAGGTTAAGTTGTGTTGATGCCGGTTGGCTCAACACATATGTATGATCGAGACGGGAGATTACTTAAAAACTTGTAAAAGGAATGCACCAAAGTAGCAATCGCATGCTTAGAATCAACCTAGTGTAGATTCATCCATTATTGTCTTACTTGTCAGTTTAATCGTTTTCATAAGTTTTTGTGCATCAATTCAACGACCCTCCCCCCCCCTTTTGTGTCACTTGTCATTATAATTGATAATTGCATCTAAAACACCTTAACTCTCTTGGGTTTGACCCTTACTTAATCACTATACTTGTTCTTAGTGTTAAGTCGGGATTTACTTTTAATTGGGTATAGACGACCATAGAAATACCTTCGGTCACTTAGCCCCTCATATACATATTTGCCTCCCTTTACCTATCCGGGAATTTGGAAGCAAGCAAGTGAAAAACAAGTGAAGGAAAAGTTGAGATGTTGGCTGGAAGTTAGAAAGAAACAAATAGGTTTGGGGAAGTCAATCATGATGATGAGTAACTCGTCCCCATTCACATAGCCGGGTGTTTGTGTCTTGCCAAAGTCGGATTGAGCGATATTCCTAACGGGTCATGGTATGTGCATCAAGGGTTTGAGGCATCTCGAGAAATTGATGATTGCTGATTTCCTAGGTTTCGGTTATTGTGCACCTCTGTCCATGCATCCCAAAAAGTAAAAAAGTAAATAAGCAAAGCTTATTGGTGGAAGATGTTGAAGTTCAAAGCAAGTGCAGTGAAGATCCTTTTCCCGGATTCTAGCACCACATTCCCTATATACATCCCACCCTCATACGTTTCTTGACTTCTCTTTTGAAAGCCCTTGAGACCTCGAGCTTGTTGATTGACTTGGTGGTTTAAACTGCATTATACATGATTAATTTCGATACTAATGATTTATTATGAATTCTATGATTTTATGCAAAGATGAACAACTTTCTTATATTTATAAAATGTTTTGATCATATTTTGATTTTAATTACAATGAAGCATTCTCTTAGAGTGATCTATGAGTGGAGCACACCATTAAAATATTTTGAAATACTTTTCATTGATCTTTATGACTTATAATCCATTCTATCTTGTATCTAAGATTTGGAACTTGATTGGGGACAAGTATGGGGTATTTTGATAGCATGAATTATAGTCTATATTTTGGGACTTGTTTAGACGTTTTATCTTCAATAATCTGCATGTTTGGATGTATATTATGTGATTATATTGCGTTTCATCTACCTTTGTGGGAATCGAGGTCTACACCAAGTTTCGTTGTAATCGTAGGTAAAATGGTACATTTTGGATCGAAATGGAGCTAAGGAGCAAAGGAGTCATTGGAGCTACATTTAGGAGCTTAAAAGAGAACCCAGGAAGCTTGGAATTAACAAAGAAGATTTACTTTGGACCAGATTTAAGAGATTTCACCTTAAGCTGAGATTCACCTTGGTCAGCTACAATACCACCTCGACCGAGGTGATCTTGAGGAGCGCCCTGAACGAGGCGAATACTCGAGATATATTTTATTTGGCTGAGATCTTTTATTTTTGGAAGGAGAATCTTATATTTTTGGGCTGGATTTCTGGAAGGAAGATCATATATTTAGGAGATCTATTTTAGAGATATGAATATATTTATTCGGAAATTATCTTTTTTAGATATTATTATCTTTGGAAGATAATTCTTCTATATAAAGGGTTGGATTTTCCACAATTCAACAACCTCGCACCTCTGGAATTTATCCTTCACACCATATTCTCCCAGTTGCAATTGGGAAGGAAGCTTGAAGGAAGATTGAACATTGAAGGAAGGAAGTTTATAGCTTTGAGATAGCTTTTAAGGGGATTTGTAAGACTTTCTTAGATTCCCTTTGGTTTGTTGTCTTTGTGTGATTTGTGATTGAGGAACGCTGATTTGTTTGATATTTGTTTCAGTTATTGAAGCCTTGTTCTTAAGGTTTTTGTGTTCAAATATTCATTCCCTTCTCAAATATTTGATTATTGCTTTCATGATGATGAGTGGCTAATTTCCTTGTGCGATTCTAGGGTGATTGGCTGAAAGTTGTGGGAAAAAAATGACAGAATAATCTTAATCCCAATAGGACCCTGAAAGCTTGAGTCTTTATCCTTAACCCTAGAACATCTCGTTCAGTCGATGAACATCTCGGCCGGGGTGGAACTTGACTGACCGAGGTGACCCTTTCTGATCCGAAACTGAGAGTTAAGTGTTAGAGTTTGCCAAATCCTATTCTTGTTCGCCTTCCCTGGTTCAATGCAAACTTAGGATGAGACTTACCCGGTGATTCCTTTGTTTGTTTACCCAAGATCATAAGTGTAGGTAATAAAGGTTTATCCTTTATTGGGGTTCGAGTGTACCTTTATCCCATCTTTGTGAGTTAGCTTGAGACTTACCCGGTAAGGTTGATTCTATTCCCTTAGTTGGTGTGTTGGTTTGAGATTATAGTTCCTTTCCTTAGTACCTTGAGACTTAACCTCAGCTTTGTCCGCTTATCTTGAGATCTTGAGTTGGAACCACAATTGGATCCTTTAATCCCTAGAATTTGCATATTCCCCTTTATTGACCTTATTATCATCTTTGATTATTTTAATCGCTTTTGTGGTTATTTGCAATATTGACAACCTATACTTGATTTGTTTCACCTAAGTTCCTGAGATCGACACCCCGGAATTCTTGCTTTTACTATAATTGATCCGTACACTGCGGGTTCGAATCCTTGTTTAAGCATATTTCCTCGGTTATAAATTTAAAGCTTACACACACCGTTTGGAGCGAACACTAACTCACAAAGATGGAATAAAGGCACACTCAAACCCCAATAAAGGATATACCTTTATTACCTACACTTACGATCTTGGGTAAACAAAGTAAGGAATCACCGGGTAAGTCTCATCCTAGGCCGATATTGAACCAGGAAAGGTGTAATAAGAATAGGATTTGGCAAACTCTAACACTTGACTCTCAGTTTCGGATAAAAAAAGGTCACTTCGGTCAGTCAAGTTCCACCCTAGCCGAGATGTTCATCGACTGACGAGATGTTCTAGGGTTAAGTTTAAAGACTCAAGCTTTCTGGGTCCTACTAGGATTAAGATCATTCTATCATCGTCTTTCCCACAACTTTCAGCCAATCACCCTAGAATCGCACAAGAAAATTAGTCACTCATCATCATGAAAGCAATAATCAAATATATGAGAAGGGAATGAATATTTGAACACAAAAACCTTAAGAACAAGGCTTCAATAACTGAATCAAATATCAAACAAATGAGCATTCCTTGGATCACAAATCCAACAAGACAATAAAACCAAAAGAAATCTAAGAAATTCTTACAAAATCCTACAAAAGTTATCACAAAGCTATGAAACTTCCTTCCTTCAATCCTCAAACTTCCTTCAAAACCCCAGAAAATCCTCCTAATTGCAACTTCTTCAATCTCCAAGTATGCGACGATCCGAAGATTATTGGGTGTAACGGGGTTGCTGAATTGTGGAAAATCCGGCCCTTTTTATAGGAGAATTATATTCCAAAGATAACAATATCTTAATAAGATAATATCCTAATAAAATATATCCATATCTCTAAAATAGATCTCCCAAATATATGATCTTCCTTCCAAAAATCCAGCCCAAAAATATAAGATATCTCCTTCCCAAAATAAAAGATCTCAGCCAATAAAAATATATCTCGTCGGCGCCAAGGTGTTCGCCTCGGTCGAGGCGCTCCTCAAGATCACCTCGGTCGAGGTGACACTGTAGATGACCGAGGTGAATCTCAGGTAAATGTGAAATCTCCCTAATCTGGTCCAAAGTAAATCTTCTTTATTAATTCCATGCTTCCTGAGTTCTCTTTTAAGCTCCAAAATGTAGCTCATATGTCTCCTTAGCTCCTTAGCTCCATTTCGATCCAAAATGTGTCATTTTACCTACGATTACAACGAAACTTGGTGTAGACCTCGATTCCCGTAAAGGTAGATGAAATGACAATATAATCACATAATATACATTCAAACATGCATATTATTGAAGATAAAACGTCTAAACAAGTCCCAAAATATAGACTATAATACATGCTATCAAAATACCCCATACTTGTCCCTTGCTTGTCCCCAAGCAAGTTCCAAATCTTAAGTACAAGCTATAATGGATTATAGGTCATAAAGATCAATGAATAGTATTTCAAAACATTTTTGGTGGTGTGCTCCACTCATAGATTACTCTAAGAGAATGCTTCATGGTAAATAAAATCAAAATATGATCAAAACATTTTATAATTATAGGAAAATTGTTCATCTTTGCATAAAATTATAGAATGCATAATAGATCATAATCATCAAAATTAATCATGTATAATCTAGTTTAAACCACCATGTCAATCAACAAGTTCGAGGTCTCAAGGGCTTTTCAAAAGAGGTCAAGAAACGTGTAAGGGTGGGATGTATATAGGGAATGTAGTGCTAGAATCCGGGAAAAGGATCTTTACTTTACTTGCTTTTGAACTTCAACATCTTCCACCAATAAGCTTTGCTTATTTTACCTTTTTTTTTACTTTACTTGTTGTTTCTTTCTAACTTCCAACCAACATCTCATCTTTTCTTTCACTTGCTTTTCACTTGCTTGCTTCCAAATTCCCGGATAGGTAAAGGGAGGCAAATGTGTATATGAGGGGCTAAGCATGATCAAGAAGAAGAAGAAAGAGAATAAATTGCCTTAATCATTCCAAGAAGAAAGTGAGAGAACTCATCATGTGGTGTCGACCTTCAAATTCAACATAATTTGGATAAAAACAAAGTACTAAACATGCTAAAATTTTGTTCGCTCCAAACGGTGTGTGCAAGCTTTAAATTTATAACCCTAGACTTAAGCTTAAAACAACGATGCGAACCCGCAGTGTACGGGTCAATCGTAGTAAAAGCAAGAAAATTCCAGGGGTCGATCACAGGGACTCGGTGAAACAAAGTCAACACGGTATGCTACGTTAGTTCTAACCACAAGAGCGATTAACACAATCAAAGATGAATAAGAAGTCAATAAAGCAAACATGCAATTCTAGGGATTAAAGCATCTAGTTGTGGTTCCAACTCAAGATCTATAGATAAGCGGACAAAGCTGAGATTTTTGCGTGGGGAAGGTGTTTCTAAAATGGAGTAGATCACCGGGTAAGTCTCACTACACACTAATCCTAAACCGCAACTCCTATTACCGGGTAAGTCTCAAGGAATCAAGATAAAGAACTATAACCTTAAACTAACACACCATCTAAGGGAATAGAATCAACCTTTACCGGGTAAGTCTCAGGCTAACTCACGAAGATGGGATGGAAGCACACTCAAACCCCAATAAAGGATAAACCTTTATTACCTACACTTATGATCGTTGGTACACAAACTAAGGAATTACCGGGTAAGTCTCATCCTAAGCTTGCTTTGAACCAGGAAGGTGTAATAAGAATAGGATTTGGCAAACTCTAACACTTAACTCTCAGTTTAGGTCGAATAAGTCACCTCGGTCAGAAGAATTCCACCCCGGCCGAGATGTTCATCAACCGAACGAGATGCTTAGGGTTAAGGTTAAAGACTCGAACTTTCAGGATCCTACTGGAATCTAAGATTATTCTATCATTGTTTTTCCCACAACCTTCAGCCAATCACCCTAGAATCACACAAGGAAATTAGCCACTCATCATCATAATGAAAGTATTAAAATATATAGGAAGAAGGTGAATATTTGAACAAAGAAGAATTTAATGAAAAGACTTCAATAACTGAATCAAATATCACAACAAAGCGTTCTTTGGATAATAATCCAACAAGACAAGACAACAATTGAGGGAATTGAAGACAATCTTACAAAACCCTTCAATAAAGCTATAAAAGCTATGAACTTCAATCTTCCTTCAACCTTCAAAAAGGTTCTTCAACTCTCCCAACTTGGAGTAGGCTGCTGCTGCGTATTTTTCGGTGTAAGCGGGATGTTGGAATTGTGGAAATCCAACCCTTTTTATAGGAAAATAACCCTACAAAGATAATAAATCTTAGAAAGATATTTTCCCATAAATATAGGTAAAATATATGATTCTGCATATCTCCTTCCTTCCAGGTGCCAAGCCCAAAAATATAAGATCACTTTCCAAATTTAAAAGATCTCATCCAAGAATAAAATATTCTCGCCGCGTCCTAGGTGTTCTCCTCGGTCGAGTCGGCGTCTCTGGATCACCTCGGTCGAGGTGAATCTGTGGTCAACCGAGGTGACTCACAACTGAATGTGAAATCTCTCAAAACTGGTCCAAAGTAAATCTTTAATCCATGGCTATGCTTCCTGGATGTAGCTCCAAATGACTAATGACTCCTTTTGCTCCTTTTTGATGCAAAACGTACCATATTACCTGCAATTACAACGAAACTAGGTGTAGACCTCGATTCTCGCAAAGGTAGATGAAATGGTAATAGAATCACATATTATACATACAAACATGCAGATTATTGAAGATAAAACGTCCAAACAAACCCCAAAATATAGACTATAATTCATGCTATCAAATTTCAAACAAAGCATTTTGCAACTTAAACATATCATAAAACCTTTCAAGCATATAAAGATTTCAAAACCAATATGCAAACAAAGTCTTCACTGAGGTCATATCCAGATTAGAAGCACAAAAATCGTTTCGAAAACCCTTTCAGTTAAACCGCCTCGGTCGAGCTGTTCTAAGTCAACCGAGGTGAAGTACCTCGTTTGGCAAGAATCATCCCGGTCGAGGTCATAAAAATTTTCTTTTTCTTAACCAGTTTTTGACGTTTTTCTCAATCAAATAACATGTATGCATGCATGTAGTCTCAGATAAGCATGTAGAGCATAAGAAAGATCATTAATAAAAAGTCATACAAGTCATACACATAGTGTCAAATAAGATACATCAATACCCCATACTTGGGACACATTGTCCCAATGGGTCAAAATAAGTCTAGAAAACAGAATACTCACCGGACATAAGCTGAGCTGCAAAATTAAATAAAGAAAAGAAATCCCTGCAATCTCTAATCCTGTTCTGTTGGTGGTGTTGGTGGATATGGGACGTAAGGATGTTGGGATGGATCAAAAGGGTAACCCTATGCTGGAACTGTATCTCCATCATACGGCGCTGGTAGTGTTGGCTCTCCCTCATCTCCTTGTTCTCCATCATCTTCAAGGACAACGCAACGTAAGAGTCGATCATCTGGTCCGTCAGCTCGTCAATCTGTCTGTGAGCTACGGGATCCCTCTGTCTACGGACTATGCGCCTAGCAGGACGTGATGGTGCTGCAACAGCCTCCTCCTCTGTCTTCTCGTCGTCTAGATCGACGACTGTCACACTGGGGCCGGCTGTATCTGTCCCTATCTCCATGGCAGCACCGTCATCATCTTCCTCATCCTCCTCCTGCACTTGAGCTGTTACCGCGTCTCTAGCATCCTCTATGTAAGGTATCCATGCGGTGGACCAATACTGAGGGTCGTAGACTGAGAACTAGGCCGACCACATGATACCCTGAGGGGAAATCTGCTTCCAAGGCATCGCCACATACGGTGTAGTGAGTCCACAGGGAACTAGAATCCTCCTCGTGATCATCTCCTGTAGGCCTATCGGCTTGCCAACCGCCACCAATGTACATGCACTCAGATCCAGATCCATGACCGTCATTATACGAGTCACCAGGCCACCACAACAGATATCTCCCTTCCCCTTAGCCTTGATCCTGTGTAGATCCTCAGCTAGCATGGCCCCAAAATCAGGCACTCCCCCAGTCACCATACAAAATAGACTCAGAAGCTCCCCCTGTCTAATCTTCTGGGGTGTCTCAGTACATGCCAGAAGGGTCTCACTGAAGATCCGGTGGGGTAGTCGGAAAGTAAGGTGGAAGATGATGCGCTCCCTGGAGTCTCCAGGTCTTCACCTATCAGCATGCTCTACAATGTGAGCAATTTGTCCCCAAAACTGTCGAGCCACAACTCGAGAATGAAAGTCGGGAACTGTGGTGGTCGGGAAGCTAAAGATATCTCTCCACTGGTCCATGGGAATAGGTAGTTCCGGTTCAGCAACCGGTACTTGATGGCCTTCTCCTCAGGCAAGTGAGTAATATAACTCACAAACTCTAGTGTGGGCTCGAGGTAGGCTGGAGCTCTAATCTCCATAAACTGGTCAAGCCCTTACCGTGGAAACCATCCTCCTCAGATCATCAGCTACATGGAGGCAATCAAAAGCAGAAATATCTAAGAAATGTGGCGCAATCACAGGGCGCGCGCATATGCAGTCGAAATCAGCCTGGTGACGCTCGTGAATCACCGGGATAGAGGGTCGGGAAGAAGAAGAAGGTGAGGATCTACTGGGAGCATCCCTCAGAACTAACTGGCGATCAGAACGAGAACTCATACTGCTACTGACAGATCACCTCGGTCGGTCTGACAAGGCTGAAGAATCACCTCGGCCGAGACACAGCTCGACTAGACCGAGGTGAAAGGCTGGGCGATTTCAAATCTCAAATTTCCAGTTTTCTCCCCCAATATCACTACCAATTGTTCCTATGGGGTACTTAAGCCTTTTTCAACATAAACCAATGGCAACCAAAGCCAAATTCGACTGAAATCAGCGAGAATAGGAAAGTTAGGGTTTTCAAACGTTTACCCCAGATTCACTCGATTGGAGGCGTTTTTGTCGCAGTTTCTCGCTTGCAATATGATCCTCTAGCCTTTCCTTGCGAGATCGGAGAAAAAATCGTAGAAAACGATCGAAGAACGGGGAAACGAGGTGATTTAAGCGCCGCGGTCGAGAGAGGGATGGGAGGGAAAGAGAGAGAAACTATTCCCCTTTTATACCCCTGGCTGGATCTGACATTACCTCGGTCGAGGTGGTCCCGACTGCACCGAGGTGGATCGTTGTCAGCCCTAGTCGCCTCGGTTGCTTAAGAATCATCTCGGTCGAGGTGCTGTGACAACAACCGAGATGTGTCTCATTCCAACTCCATCTTCTCGAATTCTCGAACTTTTGTCCTTCCAGTGTTGCTCCTGAATGTAATCCTTCCTTTGAAAGTACCTGGTTTCTATCTAGGACGCCAAAAACAAAACAAAGCAAAGCAAAAGCAAACTTGTTCGCCCCTAGAGGTGTGTGCAAATAAGTTTTAAATTTATAAAACTAGAATCAAGCAGCGAACCCGCAGTGTACGGATCGATATAGTTAAGCAAGAATTCCAGAGTATCGAACACAGGGATTTGGGGGGAACGAACTCGATTGCAGGTTATCAAGCAAGTAAATATGGGAGTTTTGCAAATATTGGGAAAACAACAATCCTAAAGATCCAGGTATCCAGCTGTGGCAATCGATTCAAGATATACTTAATGATGTAAAGATAGAGTCGAGATATGCAAAGGTATACTAATGAAAGGTAATCGTACGGTGAAGTTCCAAAAACCTTATATAACTCACCTACAAGGCACTCTCTATACAGGTTGTTGAGGCTCAATATAGAAGGATTCTAGAGGCGAGAATTAGTGTCAAATACCCAAACTTATAACCCAAGGATCAAGACTAGCTTAACCGATTGAGGTTGTGACACTCACAATCGAGGTAGAGGTTGTTGAGGCTTCACTACCACCTAGAAAAGACAAGTCTAAACTAAGCTAAAGAAAATCTTTAACTTTAGATTACAGTAAAAGCAGGTTCGTAGACTTAAGGGAAATCACGGTTAGTTCTTGAGATTCCACGGCCGTGGACTCAAGAACAGACCGTAATTTAGGGTTGTCGGCGATAATTCTCTAACTCTTAGGGTCTAATCTGTTTGCGATCGATCTATCATCATCTAAGCCACAACTATCAACCCTTCACCTTAGAATTGTTAAGGGTTTTTAGCCAATAACAGTCATGTTGATATCAATTCAAGAATTAAAAGATAAAAAGATGAAAACTTTCAAGAACTTTCAATAATCTTCAATTCAATCTCAAAGTCACAAAGAGAACAGGCAATGTCAAAAGATTCACAATAGAACAAACAATCGTAATCCTAGGAAAGAAAAGAAAACGGGATGTCAATCCGTTTTCCAAATCAAACCTAATCAAGAAGAGAGATCTTCTTGCAAAATCGTCCAAGAACTTCGATCTTCCGCCAATTTGGAGATCTCAACAACAATCTCCACCAAAAGTGCGAGATTAGAGGAATTGCCAAACACGAACTTCGATCTCCCAAAGAGATATCAATAATTCCAAGCAAGCTAAGCGAAGTGTAAGCTTGTCTAAGCGATGATGAATGAGGGTAAACGGGGGTAAGCGAAGGTGACGGAATCTTGCTTCGTCCGTCCTTTTATAGTGTAGGGCAAAATGTCGGCCCGGCCCAATCTTTAACAGATCGTGGCTTCAAAGTGTGGCGAAAAGATTTGCCAAGATCACGGTCGTGGAAGTGTTCCACGACCATAATTTAGAGCGTGGAAACAAATACGGTTTGCAACATATGTTCCACGGCCGTGTAATCCCCTGGAATGAACATGAATTTCTGACTCCAAATCCACGGCCGTAATTCTGAACGTGGTTTGTGATACGGCCGTATTTTAGAGCGTGGTTTAGGGCAAGAACGTGATTCTTCCCTAAACTCGTGCATTCCTCAAGCTAAGACTCCAAATTGCTTCCAAAGAATGTCCTCAATCTATGGACATATCAACTCAACTCTCCTTTGCTCGATTCCGTTCGGAAATAGCTCCAAATCACCTATAATCAACATAGAACTAGTGTAGACATCCATATCGACAATATAGGTAATACTAGCTCACATATGCACAAAGATCAATCAAAGACTATCAATATGAATCAAATACGTTTAGAAAACGTGCCTAAAATATCACAATATTTCATGCTAACAAATAACCCCATACTTAACACTTGCTTGTCCCTAAGCAAGGTCTCTCAAAAAGCTTTAAACAAGAGTTAGGATGAAATATGTGTACCTTCTTTTGGATGAATGTGACTTCTAAAGAATAGATCATTCTCAAACCTTGCTTCAATCGTTTTTCAAACTTTCACACACTTAATCAAAGAGTAAAAGGCAAAGAAAATTCATGAACCAATCTTAACTTCTAAACAAGCATTATAACCTTCAAACATTATCAAAATCAATCACAAGAAACTTCAATTTAGATCACCAAGTCATATAACATTCCTTTGATCTTAAGGACTTTCAAAGAAAAGGTCTAGAATATGGAAGGGAGGGGAAAACTTTAAGGGAAAGTGGTGCATAAATCCTGGAAAGTGGACAACTACCTTCTTCTTCTTATGCGGTTTCCGCAACACTTCAATTTAGAGCCTCGCTCTCTTCTTTTCACTTTTTGACTTTACTTTTGGAGTTATGGATAGAGGTGCACAAAAACCGAAGCCTAGGAGATCGGCGTTTCTCAAATTTTTCAAGAGATGCCTCAAACCCTTAGCGCACATACCATAATCCGCTAGGAATATCGCTCAATCCGACTTTGGCAAGACACAAACACCCGGCTATGTGAATGGTGCCGAGTTACTCATCGTCATGATTGACTTCCCCAAACCTATAATTTCTTTCTATTCAATTGATCGCAAATAATTGCTCTCATGGCCCTCCCACATCAAACATGCCTTTTTCTCATTCACTTCTCCAAATTCCCGGATAGGTAAAAGAGGCTAATATTTCAATGAGGAGCTAGATGATCAAAGAAAGAAGAAAGAAGGTATTGAATTGCCTTAATCATTTCAATAAGAAGTATAGGAACTTATAACGTGATTTCAACTTCAATTTTCTAGCATGATTTAGGTAACATTTTCACATTATAAAACTTGCAAAAGAGGTAAAATTCATTCATTCAAATTCTTTTCAATTCACAATCCTTTTAAGCATGCAATTGTCATCAAACTCAATTCACAAGTAGTGATTATCATGGAAATCATCTCAATTCATTAGAAGCACAAAATTTTCAAAATTTTTCAAATTTTTATGGGGTTTTCAAGTCACTTTTCATGCAATGCAATAAGGAAACGTGTAACACATAATGAAGATGCAACGATAGTCTCGAATGAAAGCAAACATAGAGAGTAGAGTTATTACAAACTTTTAGTACATCCCACCCCATACTTAGGACGAACATTGTCCCTAATGTTCAAAAGAAAGAACAAAAGAAAGAAAAGAAAAAAAAAAAACTCACAAGTGGTGGCGGAAATGTCTAAAACAACGATCATGCATCAATCACTGCGGCGCCGGCGGAGGTGGGAATGGAGAGAAACTCGGATCATAGAACCGCCCAAACTGCTGGCGGTAGACGTCCCTCATCATGTGGTCAAGGTCGTCTAAGCGTCCGTCTCTAGTATCCGCTCGAATCTCTAGCGCTCCTACTCTCTCTGAAAGTCCGGTAGCCCAATCCGGAATATGCTCGTACCATCCCGGGGCGTGACTGTACCATGATGGGGCATCGGTCGGTACTGGTGCTGGTGGTGGTGGTGGTGCTGCTGGCTGCGCCGTGGACCAAGGAGGGGGTGTGTCATACCAAGTGGGAGGTGTGGCCATCCACGTGGGCCTCTCACTCACGCTAGCGCGGCGAGATGACGAGCCTGAAGCTCTAGCTGGACGTGGAGAGCGTCTAGGTACATCCGGGGCCGCCTCCGGCTGATCCGGAAACGTGCCAAACTCCTGCTCCGCTCCTCCACCACTCTCGTACTGATCTCCCATGTCCTCCTCCTCCACAACCGGTGGTGGAACGTAAGGGGGAGCTACTAGCCTGTTCGCATGCATCGCAGCGAACGTCTCCTTCCAATTGTGGCGTCCCGCCACAATGGAATACTCCGGCAGCCACTCAATCCCCCTACCCGTCCTAGTCTCCCAAGGCATGCCCGCATAAGGCGGACCTCCATGTGTGGGGAAGATGAGTCCCCTAACCATAAAAGCATGTAGCCCTAAGGGAACGGCCGGTATACGGGTGCAAGCAGAGAAATCTACACCAAACGTCCTAGCAATGTGGGTCACTATCCCACCATATCCAATATTCCCCTTCTTCTTGTTCTTGAGTTTACTCATCGTAGCCGCCAAAAGAGTGGCACAATCTGCACGGCGACCGTATAACATGCTATAGAGCAAGAATAGCTCATCCGTCTTGATCTTTTGGGGCGTCTCCGTCCTAGGAAAGAGACACTCCGAAAGAACGCGGTGTGCTATCTTCAAGGCTAGATGGTACATCAATCTAGCCTTGGTATCGGCGGGTTGCCAACGGTCCTCGTCGGCGTAAATCATAGCTACTTCCTCCCAAAAGTCCTTGGGGTAAACTCCACTCGGAAATCGACCGTTATAGGTCTCATGGAACCCGAAAATGGTCCCAAACTCAACAATACTCAAATGATAGTCTTGTTCCATGAGACGGAAGGAGACGGTCCTAGCTACGTGGCTGTGCTCGAAGGACGTCACAACCTCCCGAGTGATCTCCTCATAGGCGTCTTCACGAATGTTCGTGAAGACAAGCAATCCGGCTCTATCCAAGAGTCATGTAAGATCATCAACAATGTTGAGAGGATGTAGATCCTCCAACAACAAATATCTAGGACCTATCACTGTCCTCTTCGTGATCCTCTCAAACGCAGCAAGGTGGTTCTCATGTATGGTTGGGATGCTAGGGTGAGGAGGTGAGGATGGAGGTGAAGGTGAGGATGGTAGTGAGGGAGATGAGGGTGGTGGTGCCCTAGAGGTGGAGGGGTTGCCCTTTCTTTTCTTGTTTTGCTCACCCTTCTTCTCTTTTATCCTTCCCGACATTCTCCTTACAAAGTCCATTTTTCACCAAAATTACGGTCTGTTCTTCAGGTTCCACGGCCGTGGTTTACCCAGAGACCGTGATTCGTCTCAGAATCTTGCGAATCTCACCAAATTCACCAACAATCACCACAACAAGCAGTCCTAATCTAATTCCTTCCAGTCTTTGTCAATTCTTCCTAAAAATCTATAGCAAAAACGAACCAAATCCGCGAAATTCAAGAAGAAAGAATAAACCTCTTTTTTCGGATTGAAAAACCCGAAATGCACGTTTGTTGATGGATTTCCGCTCGGTTTGTCGCTTGGATCCTGTTCGTGGTTGGATTTGCTGCAGTTTAGGATGAAGAATCGTTGAAAACGATTAGAAAACGAGGAATTGGAGAAGGTCGTGAGATTTCGGCGTTTAGGGCGTGGAAAGGGGTAAGTTTTTGGGAAATTTTGTGAAGAATGTGGCTTATATAGTCGCAGGCAAAATTTTGAAAATCACGGTCTGTCGGGGTGTTCCACGGCCGTAGAAGTGTACGGACCCGTGGTTTTGGTGATTTTTCAAAGGCTTTTGAGAATTACGGCCACTATAGCTATGACGACCGTAATTTAGACCGTGGAACTTTCTGTAAAGCTTCAAAGTCCAAATTTCGTTGCTCTTCTTCGACATTATTCTCCCTTTCTCCTTTTCCATCGATCCTACAACCAAAAACACGAACATACCGGACGAAATCGAGGCAAAAATAAAGCAAAAAACGTCTATTCGAAGCTAAACTATGAATCGAAAACAAAAACGAGAATGCAATACCTTGGGTTGCCTCCCAAGAAGCGCTTTGTTTAAGGTCCGTAGCTAGACCAATCTCGCACTTATTCGAGTGCGGTAGGCGCGAACTCCTCAGCTTGGAGTTCCGGTGTGTACTTCTTGAGTCGTTGACCGTTCACCTTAAAACTTCCGCTAGCTTCACCCCATAGTTCAACTGCACCATGGGAGAAAATACGTTTGATTAGAAAAGGTCCGGTCCAACGGGATTTAAGCTTACCTGGAAAGAGGCGAAGTCTTGAATTGAAGAGGAGAACTTGATCCCCTTCTTTGAAGTCCTTTGGAATGATATGCTTATCATGCCAACGCTTTGCTCTTTCCTTGTAGATCTTAGCGTTTTCATAGGCGTTCAAGCGAAGTTCATCCAGCTTGTTGATGTCTAGGAGACGCTTCTCTCCCGCTTCCTTCATGCCGAAATTCAGCCACTTGATAGCCCAAAACGCTTTGTGCTCCAGCTCTACCGGCAAATGACAAGACTTCCCATACACAAGGTTGTATGGTGTGGTTCCTATGGGAGTCTTGTACGCAGTCCGGTACGCCCATAATGCATCATCTAGTTTCAAGGACCAATCCTTCCTAGTCCTTGAAACCGTCTTCTCTAGGATTCCCTTGATCTCCCTATTTGAGATCTCAACTTGTCCACTCGTTTGTGGATGGTAAGGGGTGGCGATCTTGTGAGTAACCTCCATCACTAATGATTGTCCTTGGTGTTCCAAATCGCGGAAAGATGGTCTTGTTGAAAAACTTAACCACCACCATGGCATCATTTGTGGGAGAGGCAATTGCTTCCACCCATCTAGAAACGTAGTCTACCGCCAATAGTATGTATTGGTTTCCACAAGAAGATGGGAATGGTCCCATGAAATCGACTCCCCAAACGTCGAAAATCTCCACCTCTTGGATGTTGTTGAGGGGCATCTCGTTCCTTCTAGAAATATTGCCTGTTCTTTGACAAGCATCGCAGCAAGAGACAAAGGATTGCACATCTCTAAATAAAGTAGGCCAATAGAATCCAGATTGCAATACCTTTGCGCTAGTCTTGTTCGAGCTAGCGTGTCCTCCACAAGGTAGTGAATGACAATGGCGGATGACACTTTGCATCTCATCTTCCGGCACACATCGCCGGATGATGCCATCCGGACCTCTCTTAAAGAGGAGAGGCTCGTTCCAATAGTATTCCCGGACGTCCTTAAAGAATTTCTTCCTTTGTGCGTAGGATAGTCCGGGCGGTATCTCCTGGCAAACCAAATAGTTAACAAAATCAGCAAACCATGGTTCATTACCTTTGGAGATCTCGTTGATGCACTCCTCTATGATGTGTAGGTGTTCGTCCGGAAAGGAGTCATCAATGGGTAGATGGTCGTCCTCTAGATGTGTGAGGCGACTCAAATGATCCGCAACAGAATTTTCTGAACCTTTCTTGTCGCGGATCTCAAGATCGAATTCTTGTAGGAGAAGAATCCATCTAATTAGCCTTGGCTTCGCGTCTTTCTTCGCAAGGAGGTACCGGATCGCAGCATGATCCGTGTAGACAATCACCTTTGCACCTACAAGATAAGAGCGAAACTTGTCAATAGCGTAGACAATGGCTAGAAACTCTTTTTCTGTAGTGGCGTAATTGAGCTGAGCTCCGTCTAGCGTCTTGCTAGCGTAGTATATGGCATGGGTTCGCCCTTCCTTTCGTTGTCCAAGAACAGCTCCAATGGCTACGTCACTAGCATCGCACATAATCTCGAAGGGGAGAGTCCAATCCGGGGGTTGGATGATAGGTGCTGAAATTAGAGCTTGCCGAATGGTGTTAAACGCATCTAAACATTCCTGCGAAAACTCAAAAACCGCATCCTTCATCAATAGATTAGTGAGAGGTTTTGATATCTTAGAAAAGTCCTTAATGAAGCGTCTATAAAATCCAGCATGTCCTAGGAAACTTCTTATCCCTTTCACCGAAATTGGGGGAGGAAGTTTCTCTATGGTCTCTATCTTAGCGTTGTCTACTTTTATCCCTCTACTAGAGACTAAGTGACCTAATACGATTCCTTCTTTAACCATGAATTGACACTTCTCCCAATTAAGAACTAGGTTAGTGTCTTCACAACGTTGTAAAACAAGAGAAAGGTTAGAAAGGCAATCGTTAAAAGAGGAACCGTATACGGAGAAGTCGTCCATGAAGACTTCCATGATTTCCTCTACGTACTCGGAGAAGATGGCCATCATGCACCGTTGAAAGGTGGCTGGGGCGTTGCAAAGCCCGAACGGCATTCTCCTATAAGCGAACGTACCCCAAGGACACGTGAATGTGGTCTTCTCCTGATCGTCCGGATGTATCGGAATCTGAAAGAAACCACTATAACCATCAAGGTAGCAAAAATGTGAATGTTGTGCTAACCTTTCAAGCATTTGATCTATGAATGGCAAGGGAAAGTGATCCTTCCGCGTTGCGTTGTTGAGCTTGCGGTAGTCTATGCACATTCGCCATCCAATCACGGTTCGGGTAGGAATGAGTTCGTTGTTCTTGTTGGTGATGACCGTCATTCCTCCCTTCTTCGGAACTACTTGAACTGGGCTCACCCATTTGCTATCGGAGATAGGATAGATGATACCTGCATCAAGAAGTTTAAGAATTTCCTTCTTGACAACCTCCTTCATGGTCGGATTCAACCGCCTTTGAGGTTGTCTTGAAGTTCTAAAATCCTCCTCCATTAGTATCTTATGCATACATAGGGAGGGTTTAATTCCTACTAAGTCCTCGATAGTGTAGCCTATGGCTTTTCTATGTTTCCTAAGGACTATCATGAGCTGTTCATGTTCATCTATGCTTAGTTCGGAGCTAACAATGACCGGAAAGGTAGAATTAGATCCAACAAAAGCGTACCTTAGATGAGTAGGAAGTGGTTTGAGTTCCATCACTTTCGGAGCTTCCAATGGTCCTTGAGGGGCATCCGACGTTTCCTTAGAAGTTTCTAAGGTTGTTGAGTGGTTTGGAGAAGAATCAAAAGAAGTTGAAGAAGTAAGCCGATCACCCTCTTCCACGGTCAGAATTACGGCCTCTCCATGTGTTCCACGGCCGTGTAATCCCCTGGAATGGAGGTCGATTTTGGTTGTGAAATCCACGGTCGTGGAATACAGGGTATGACCGTGGATTCTTACATTCTCAGCCTCATCGTGGAGTTTCTCAAACTGCACTTCATGCATCTCTTCTTCTTCCCCTACATTGGTTAGACTCATAGTGATAACCTTTTGTAAAGGATCGTTAAAGAGAATCACACTTACCTCCTCCCTAGACAAACCTTCTTCATCTTGGATATCGTAAATATCCTCGTCAAAGATTGGCTCCTTTACTAGAGTGGAAAGAACGAACTCTACTTTCTCTTCTCCGATATCAAAAGCGAGTCTTCCATTCTTGCAATCGACCATGCAGCCGGAAGTTGCAAGAAACGGTCTTCCGAGTATGATCGGGACCGGACTATCTGCAGGAATGTCAAGCACGACAAAATCAATGGGGACAAAGAATTTACCTAGCTTGACCGGGACGTCTTCTACAATACCGACGGGGCGAGTGATGGATCGATCCGCCATGTATAACGTTATCTTGACCGGTTTAGGATCGCCTAACCCGATCTTCCTACATAATGCAAGTGGTATGATGCTCACACTTGCTCCCAAGTCACATAAAGCGTCATATGTGACATCTCCCACTCCAATGGGAATGCAAAATGACCCCGGATCCTTCAACTTTGGGGGCATTTTCTCCTTCATAGTCTTGATGAGATCCGAAGAATCCGAACTCATCTTGACCTCTCCGAAATCTTCTAGCTTCCTCTTGTTAGAGAGAAGCTCCTTCAAGAACTTGCCATAAGCCGGCATACCTACAATAGCATCAATGAAGGGTATATTAATATGCAGCTTGCTCATGAGTTCTATAAACTTACCGAATTGTTTGTCTAGGCGCGCTCGCGCTCTAGATTGAGGGAACGGTAGGGGAGGTTTGTAAGCTGAAGGAGGAACATAGACATCTTCCTTCTCCTTCCCCTTTCCTTTGTCCTTCTCTACGGGGACTTCAACGAACGTAGGCTGTGGATCGGTGGTAGTCACTCCGCTCCTAGTTGTAATCGCCATTACCCTTCCCTTAGGGTTGTCCTCCGTCTTTCCTGGAAGTTTCCCTTGATTCCTAGGAACTTCCTCCGCGTGGTTGAACAATTGGTTTTCCAAAACTTTTTGAGCTTTGTCAACCTTAGAGACTTGATCATCAACCTTGATGAGGCGGTTCTCCAACCCTTGAAGCTTTCCCAAGATTGTCTCCAACATGGGATCGGACTTCTCCTTTCCCGTATTGTTTCCTCCATTAGATGATTGCCCCTGGCTTTTCAAAGGAGTAGAGGAAGAGGAAGGTGGAGTTAGCGAATTAGAATTGGAAGGATAGGAGTTACCGGAATTTTGTTGATTGGAGCGCCAATTGTTGTTGTTTGAACCCCTATTGTTGTTCCAATTGTTGTTGTTCCGGTTGTTGTTGTTTCCATTCCAATTGTTATTCCGGTTATTGTTCCGGTTATTGTTGTTGCGGTTGGTGTTATCACCGCCATTGTTGTTGCCCAAATAGCCAACGTCCTTCTCTTGTTGCTTTGGGAAGTTGGTCTTGATAGTCTCCTTCAACTCTTTGATCTCATTGTTGAGGGAGAAGATTTGATTTTGAGCTTCATGTGTGAGCTTCGCTCCTTGCTCTACACGATTTCCCTCCGCTTTCCGGTGGGAATACTTCTCTATGACTCTTGCTTGCTTCTCAATGAAGTCCCAAGCGTCATCTTCTCTCATGTCCATGAATGTTCCGCATGAGAGGGATTGGAGGTTGAATTGCGTTCCCGCATCCAGCCCTTTGTAGTAGATTTCCAGCAAGGCAAGCTTGGATATGCCATGATGAGGGCAATCCAAGAGTAAATCCTGAAACCTTTCCCAAGATTGAAACAAACTTTCGTTAGGTCTCATGGAAAAAGCATTAATCTTACCTCTAAGTTCCGCCGTTTTGGAGGGCGGAAAGAATTTGGTGAGAAACTCCGCGGAAAGGTCTTCCCACGTGCCTAGTTTCCCATTGGGAAGAGCTTGATACCATGACAACGCTTTCCCTTTCAAAGAGAAAAAGAAAGGTTTGAGCTTATAGCTGTTGGTAGTAGCGTTCTTCGGTCTCATCGTCTCCATCATACACTCAAAGTTTTGCAAGTGTTGGTGTGGAGATTCAGCACTTGTACCGCCAAATTGGTTTTGGTAGTAGCGTTCTTCAGCATCAAAATTCACACCCAAGCGGCGTGGTTGTTGTGTTGGATCCATCCGCTGGCCAAGAGTTCTTGGCTCATTATCCACACGGTCGACTCTCACATTCCTAGGTGGAATGCGGCGATTAGCAGCTCCTTGTGGATGGAAAGGATTCATATTGATCGTGGGATCAATCTCTTCTAACGGTGGCATGGAAGAGTCACTATCATCGGCGGATGAGTGGCTTTTTCTTCTAGACCTTGATCTCCTTCTTGAGGACTTCTTGCTTCCCTTATTCTCAAGGTCGCTCATCTTTACCCTCATTTGGAAGATCATGTCTTGTAGACCGTTAATTTGAGATTGATGACGATCCATCTCATCCTGGCGGAGAGTCTCATTCCATCGGAGTTGAGCTTCCTCCTCCGCCAACTCCGTTTGAAGATCACGTTCGTGTTCTTCAGCCATCTTCTTTGCCTTGCGCTTTTGCCTCAAGGTTTTCTCTAGCTCTTGATCAAGAGGTAAGAGATCTGCGGTGTTCCTAGACCTGCGCATACACTCAAAGAGATATCAAATAATGAGAGCAAGCTCCCAAGCTTGACAACCGGCTACCGGATTCGGCCTAAACCAAATCCCCGGCAACGGCGCCAAAAACTTATTCGCCCCTAGAGGTGTGTGCAAATAAGTTTTAAATTTATAAAACTAGAATCAAGCAGCGAACCCGCAGTGTACGGATCGATATAGTTAAGCAAGAATTCCAGAGTATCGAACACAGGGATTTGGGGGGAACGAACTCGATTGCAGGTTATCAAGCAAGTAAATATGGGAGTTTTGCAAATATTGGGAAAACAACAATCCTAAAGATCCAGGTATCCAGCTGTGGCAATCGATTCAAGATATACTTAATGATGTAAAGACAGAGTCGAGATATGCAAAGGTATACTAATGAAAGGTAATCGTACGGTGAAGTTCCAAAAACCTTATATAACTCACCTACAAGGCACTCTCTATACAGGTTGTTGAGGCTCAATATAGAAGGATTCTAGAGGCGAGAATTAGTGTCAAATACCCAAACTTATAACCCAAGGATCAAGACTAGCTTAACCGATTGAGGTTGTGACACTCACAATCGAGGTAGAGGTTGTTGAGGCTTCACTACCACCTAGAAAAGACAATTCTAAACTAAGCTAAAGCAAATCTTTAACTTTAGATTAAAGTAAAAGCAGGTTCGTAGACTTAAGGGAAATCACGGTTAGTTCTTGAGGTTCAACGACCGTGGACTCAAGAACAGACCGTAATTTAGGGTTGTCGGCGATAATTCTCTAACTCTCAGGGTCTAATCTGTTTGCGATCGATCTATCATCATCTAAGCCACAACTATCAACCCTTCACCTTAGAATTGTTAAGGGTTTTTAGCCAATAACAGTCATGTTGATATCAATTCAAGAATTAAAAGATAAAAAGATGAAAACTTTCAAGAACTTTCAATAATCTTCAATTCAATCTCAAAGTCACAAAGAGAACAGGCAATGTCAAAAGATTCACAATAGAACAAACAATCGTAATCCTAGGAAAGAAAAGAAAACGGGATGTCAATCCGTTTTCCAAATCAAACCTAATCAAGAAGAGAGATCTTCTTGCAAAATCTTCCAAGAACTTCGATCTTCCGCCAATCCGGAGATCTCAACAGCAATCTCCACCAAAAGTGCGAGATTAGAGGAATTGCCAAACACGAACTTCGATCTCCCAAATAGATATCAATAATTCCAAGCAAGCTAAGCGAAGTGTAAGCTTGTCTAAGCGATGATGAATGAGGGTAAACGGGGGTAAGCGAAGGTGACGGAATCTTGCTTCGTCCGTCCTTTTATAGTGTAGGGTAAAATGTCGGCCCGGCCCAATCTTTAAAAGATCGTGGCTTCAAAGTGTGGCGAAAAGATTCGCGAAGATCACGGTCGTGGAAGTGTTCCACGACCGTAATTTAGAGCGTGGAAACAAATACGGTTTACAATATATGTTCCACGGCCGTGTAATCCCCTGGAATGAACATGAATTTGTGACTCCAAATCCACGGCCGTAAATCTGAACGTGGTTTGTGATACGGCCGTATTTTAGAGCGTGGTTTAGGGCAAGAACGTGATTCTTCCCTAAACTCGTGCATTCCTCAAGCTAAGACTCCAAATTGCTTCCAAAGAATGTCCTCAATCTATGGACATATCAACTCAACTCTCCTTTGCTCGATTTCGTTCGGAAATAGCTCCAAATCACCTATAATCAACATAGAACTAGTGTAGACATCCATATCGACAATATAGGTAATACTAGCTCACATATGCACAAAGATCAATCAAAGACTATCAATATGAATCAAATACGTTTAGAAAACGTGCCTAAAATATCACAATATTTCATGCTAACAAAACTATCTAAAGCTAAACTAGAAAAAGGGAAAAGAAAGCAATACCTTGGGTTGCCTCCAAAGAAGCGCTTGATTTAAGGTCGCTAGCTGGACCGTACGGCATCCCTAAACAAGATATAGTGGTGCAATCTCCTCAACCTGGACTTCCGGTTGGTATTTCTTAAGTCTATGACCATTGACCTTGAAGCTTCCACTTGTTTCTCCCCAAATCTCAATTGCACCATAAGGGAAAACATGTTTCACAACATAAGGTCCTGTCCATCTAGATTTCAACTTACTTGGAAAGAGGCGAAGGCGGGAGTTGAAGAGTAGAACTAAATCTCCTTCTTTGAACTCCTTAGGAATGATACGCTTGTCATGCCATTTTTTTCTCCCTTCCTTGTAGATCTTGGCGTTCTCATAAGCGTTTAAACGCAGCTCTTCTAGCTCATTGATGTCCAATAGCTACTTCTCACTTCTTCCTTGATATCGAAATTCAACCATTTGATTACCCAATACGCCTTGTGTTCTAATTCAACGGGAAAATGGCAAGACTTCCCATATACCAAATTATAAGGGATGAGAGTCTTGAATGCGGTCTTGTAAGCCCAAAGAGCGTCGTCCAACTTCATGGACCAATCCTTCCTCGTCCTAGAGACGGTCTTCTCCAAGATTGCCTTGATTTCTCTATTCGAGATCTTAACCTGTCCACTAGTTTGAGGGTGATAAGGGGTTGCTACCTTGTGGGTCACCCCATACTTCGATAGAAATCCGTTAAACTTCCGGTTGATGAAATGTGTCCCGCCATCGCTGATAATGATACGTGGTGTCCCAAAACGGGGAAGATAGTCCGATTAAAGAACTTCACAACCACCATAGCGTCATTAGTGGGGGAGGCAATAGCTTCCACCCATCTAGAGACGTAGTCAACAGCTAATAGAATGTAGAGATTTCCTCCTGATGATGGGAAGGGTCCCATGAAATCAACTCCCCATACTTCAAAAATCTCAACCTCCTGGATATTTTTGAGTGGTATCTCGTTCCTTCTAGATAAATTCCCTGTTCTTTGGCATGCATCACAAGAAACAACAAACTTTTGCACATCCTTGAATAATGTAGGCCAAAAGAAACCGGAATGTAATACCTTAACACATGTTTTGTGAGCGCTAGCATGTCTTCCACAAGGAAGTGAGTGACAATGCCGTATGACACTTGTAACTTCATCTTCCAGAATGCATCTTCGAAGCATCCCGTCCGGACCTCTCTTAAACAACAGAGGTTCATCCCAATAGTAGTGGCGTACATCATTAAATAATTTCTTCGTTTGAGCGTACGTCAATCCGGGCGGTATTTCCTGGCAAACAAGATAATTAACAATGTCAACATACCAAGGTTCTTTATTATCAGAAGTTTGGTGGAGCCAATGCTTCACCAACTGTTAATGAGTTTCAGAAAAGGGAGTAAGAATTTTGTTATTCTAAGTTGAAGGCATCTCGCTTGCTGTCTCGGTCGGTGCCCGAGATGGGTGACCGAGATGTTCTTCAGCTAAGAACACCTCGCTTGGTCCAGAAAGTGTCTCGGTCGAGGTATTGGAACTGGGACCGAATCTGGAGACTCTCCTCTCCTGGATTAGTTTCTTAATCTTAGCTCGTGGATCTTCTTTCAGTGCCTTTAAGCTCCGTATATCTACATCACAAGAAGCATCTATACCTTCCTCCATTAAGCTAAAACTAATAACTCTTTCAAGAGGATCATTAATAAGGATAGAGATCACCAATTCTGTTGATTATTCTTCATCATAGATGTTGAAGATATCATCCTCCAGCGGCTCTCCTTTCATTGCAGCAAGGAATGCAAACTCCACTTGATCACCGCCAATGTTGAATTTCAACTTGGCGTTCTTACAATCCACATTGCAACCCGAAGTTGCTAGAACTGGTCTCCCGAGAATGATAGGAAAGGGATAATCTGCGGGAATATCAAGCACAACAAAGTCTATAGGTAAATAGAAGTTACCTAACTTAACCGGAACATCTTCCAAAATGCCCACGGGATGGATAATGGAGCGGTCCGCCATGTATAGCCTTATCTTCACCGGCTTGGGCTTTCCAAGTCCGATCTTCACACATAGCTCCAGCGGGATGATGCTCACGCTGGCTTTTAGATCACACAATGCTTCACAAGTCACATACCCAACTTGAATAGGAAAGCAAAATGAGCCGGGATCTCTTAACTTGGGTGTCATCTTCTCCTTCATGATTTGAATGAGCTCCAAGGATTTCGATGTCATCCTTACTTCACCAAAATCTTCGAGCTTCCTTTTCCTTGATAGAATCTCCTTTAAGAACTTCCCATAGGCGGGCATCCCTAGAATAGCATCAAGGAAAGGGATGTTAATATGTAGTTTATTCATCAAGTCAAGGAACTTACCAAAGTGCTTGTCTAGATGTGCTCTAGCCCTTGACTGGGGGAATGGAAGTGGTGGTTTATATGCAGGAGGTGGGACATAAACTTCAGATTTGTCCGTCGCCTTCTAGGACTCCACCTCGGGTGGCACCTCGACCGAAGTGTTCCTCGTGTGTACCTGGACCGAGGTGTTCTTCGTCTGTACTGGCATCGACCGAGGCAATAGATCTGCAGTTTTCAGTCCACTTGTCGTCGTTATTGCCATGATCTGTACTTTGGGGTTGCTCTCTGTCCTTTCTGGGAGCTTCCCTGGATCTCTTGGCGCTTCATTTGCCTTATTAAAAAATTGTTGCTCTAAGGCTTTTTGTGCCTTCGAAAATGAAGTCATGGACGTCTCTATAGCGTTAAGCTTGATCAAGATGGCTTCCAACACTACATCTTTCTTCTCCGGCTGGGACGAACTTGATCATTGCCCCTGGCTCTTCAATTGAGTAGAAAAAGAAGAAGAGAAAGGGTTAGAAGAATTATTAGAATTGGAATTAGAGCAAGGGTTACCCGAATTTGGATTGTTAGGTCTCCAATTGTTGTTGTTGGAGTCTTTATTGTTGTTGTAGTTGTCGTTCCTGGGCCCTTGATTTTTGTTCCTTGAGCCTTGGTATCCTCCCTCTTCCTTCTTGGTGTGAGCAACCAAAAGGTCCTTCAATTGCTTTACGTCATTCTTGAGGGAAGTGAGTTGATTATCATTTGATGGAGCTTCCTGGAAATTAACTCTCTTAACTCCATTTTCAGCTCCTTGGTGGGAGTATTTCTCCATGTGCGAAGCTTGTTTCTCAATGAACTCCCGAGCTTCATCAACCGGCATGTCCTTGAATATGCCGGCGGAGAGTAGTTGAAGATTGAATTGGGTAGCTCCATCCAATCCCTTGAAGTATATCTCCAATAACTCTATCTTTGGAATCCCATGATGTGGGCAATCCAATAGAACATCTTTAAATATCTCTCATGACTTGGACAAACTTTCCTTGTCCTTCATGATGAATGCATTAATCTTCCCTCTCATTTCAGCGGTTTTGGAGGGGGGAAAGAATTTTGTTAAGAACTCCGTCGTCATCTCCTCCCAAGTGTTGATCTTTCCGGGAGGAAGAGACTGAAACCAAGTAAGCGCCCTATCCTTCAAAGAAAAGTAAAAAGGCCTTAGCTTGT
Organism: Fagopyrum homotropicum; assembly: GCA_033239125.1. Taxonomy (NCBI): domain Eukaryota; kingdom Viridiplantae; phylum Streptophyta; class Magnoliopsida; order Caryophyllales; family Polygonaceae; genus Fagopyrum; species Fagopyrum homotropicum. The sequence goes on along the minus strand of BSWB01000005.1, from coordinate 86,888,009 downwards.
AATTATTATTTTCCAACCTTGAAGGTTTCAAGGTCTCCATCAAAATCTCAAAGTTTTGCAAGTGTTGATGCGGAGACTCCCTCTCTAAACCTCCAAACTGGCATTGGCGGATCATGGAAAGAACTTTCGCTCGAAGTTCATAATCATGCTCAGCTGGATCACCTAGGTTGACTCCTGGACGCCTCACTTGCTGGTTTGGGTCCATCCTTTGTCCTAGGGTCTACGGAATACCTGCAAAAAGAACACCTTGGACAAGCATCCGAGGTGGAAGTATCTCGGCCGGGGCAACTGGAGCGGGGTCCTGCCTCGGTCGAGGGTCTGGTCGATGCAGAATCTGGGCTTGTAGATCAGCCATATCTTCTTCAATCTCTGCAGTTCTGGTGCGAGTTTGCTCCCTCTCGCGCTGTAGTTCTTCCCTATTGAGGCGCAGCTGTTCCATCGCCTCCTTCAATTCGGCTTCAAGATCACGATCTCCTTGATTGGCCATTTTTGCTTCTCTCAAGCGTCTTTTGTATGTCTTTTCTGGTTTGGGATCGTAAGGAACAATTTCCTTCCCAGCACGGGTTCTTCGCATAAATCTAAGAAAAAGAACGATCTCTGTTAGCATGAAATATTGCGATATTCTAGGCACTTTTTCTAATTGTTTTTCATCCATTAGAGTGTTCATTGATAAGGCATTGAAGCAATTGTTAGCTTGTTTGTTTATATTTTCGATATGGAGGTCTACATTAGCTTCGTGTTGATTATAGGTGAATAAGAGCAAAAACCGCACAAATTGAGAGAGATTGGAGAAGAATTGAGCACATCCAAGGATTTAGGACACATCAAGGAAGTCAAAGGAGATGCTAGGATGAGGAATGGCACGACACAAAGGAAATCACAAGCAATTTACTCTTCCACGCTATAAAATACGGCCGTAAACAAGTCCACGTTCTAAACCACGGCTGTGGATCTTGGCATCATGAACGTGGAGTATTCCAGAAAGTTACACGGTGTAAAGTACGGTCGTGGAAATCATGAAGAACCGTAATCCACTTTCACGCTCTAAACCACGGTCGTGGAACCCCATGAGACCGTGATTTAGGCGATCTTTTGACGAATAAATTATTGCCACGATATTTACGCACATGGGCCGGACGGTTATTTGACCCTTCCTTATAAAAGGGCTGGAGGGGAGAAAATTCGGGACCCTCGCTTACACTCGTTTTAGGCTGCATTGAAGATCGGAGATTCACGAAGGTTTTGAGATTTGGGAATTGCTTGTGGCGTAAGTAACACCTTTTGTTCTTAGGTTTGATTAGAAGACGGATTGACATCCCATTCTTCGTTCTTATCTAGGATCGTTATTGATTTGTGTTTGTTTGTTCCAAATCTGATATACATTATCATCGTTGTGTGTGGATCTAAGATTGGTTTGAGGTTTATTGAAGGTTTTTGAAGGTTTTCATCTTTCATTCTTCTTAAACTTGAATTTGATATTATAATGACTGTTGTTGGCTAAAACCCTTTAGAAACTCTAAGGTGAAAGGTTCATAGTTGTGGTTTAGATAATGATAGATCGATCGTAAACAAATTAGACCCTGATAGTTAGAGAGATTTCGCCGACGAACCAAAATCACGGTTTGTTCTTGAGATTCCACGGCCGTGGAACTCAAGATCTGCCCGTAATTTGTGCCAGTTTACGAACCTTGCTTTTACTTTGATCCAAGGTTAAAGATTAACTTTAATCTAGTCTTGGCATACCTTTTCTAGGTAGTAGTGAAGCCTCAACAACCTCTACTTCGATTTCGAGTGTCACAACCTTAATCGGTTTAGTTAGTCTTGATCCTTGGGTTACAAGTTTGGGTATTTGAGACTAATTCTTGTCTTTAGATCCTTTCTATACTAAAGCCTCAACAACCTTTATAGAGAGTGTCCTTAGATGAGTCATATAAGCCTTGGAACTTCACCGTACATCACTTTACCTTAGCATACATTTGCAACTCTTAAATTTGTCCTTAGTTCTTTTGTATATCTTGAATCAATTGCCACAATTAGATACCTGGATCTTTAGGGTTGCTGTTTTCCCAATACATTTGAAAAGCTTACCCTTTACTTGCTTGATAATCTTATAATTGAATTTATCCCCCAAATCCCTGTGTTCGATATTCTGGAATTGTTGCTCTACTACGTCGATCCGTACACTGCGGGTTCGCTTGCTTGATTTCTAGTTTTATAAATTTAAGACTTATTTGCATGCACGCTAAGTGGCGTACAAGTTTTTGGCGCCGTTGTCGGGGATTTGGTTTAGGCCGAATTCGGTTATCGGTTGTCAAGCTTGGGAGATTTTCCCTTGTTATTTCATATCTCTTTTGAGTGATATTTAAAGGTTACCTTAGGTATATGCACAGGTCTAGGAACAACGAAGACCTCTTACCTCTTGATCAAGAACTTGAGAAGACTTTGAGGAAGAAGCTCAAGGAAAGAAAGATGGCTGAAGAAAAGGAGCGGGATCTTCAAGCAGAATTGGAGAATTCCGAAGCTCAACTTAGAAGGAGCGAGAAGACTCGCAAGGAGGAATCGGACCGTCATCAATTGAAAATTGATGGGCTAACGGATATGATGTTTCAAATGAGGTTGGAATTGAGCGACCTTAAGAAGAAGAAGAGGAGGAAACCAGCAACATCGGTTCGAACCAGCTCATCCAATGAGGATAGCGACTCTTCCATGCCACCGTTTGAGGACATCAATCCGACGATCAACATGAATCAATATAATCCAAGACCGGCTGCAAATTATCGTGTCCCGGCTGGGAATGCAAGAGCCGCTCGTGTGGATGAAGAGCCAAGAACTCTTGGCCAAAGGATGGATCCAATTCAGCAACCACGCCGTTTGGGTGTGAACTTTGATGCTGATGATATGCAAGGGTTTAGCTTCAACCAACAAGTTATTACCATCGTTCGCCAAAGTCAATTTGGAGGAACGAGCGCTGAATCTCCACATCAACATTTACAGAATTTTGAGATCTTGATGGAGACAATAAAGCCAAAGAATGCAACTACCAACAATTACAAGATCAAGCCATTCTTCTTCTCTTTGAAAGGGAAAGCTTTATCTTGGTATCAAGCTCTTCCAAATGGAAGACTCAACACATGGGAGGATCTTTCTTCGGAGATCCTCACCAAATTCTTTCCGCCATCCAAGACGACGGAGTTGAGGGGTAAGATTAATGCATTTTCTATGAGATCTAATGAAAGTTTGTTCCAGTCTTGGGAAAGATTTCAGGATTTGCTATTGGATTGCCCACATCATGGCATTTCCAAATTGGAGCTATTGGAGATATACTATAATGGGCTGGATATGGAAACACAATTCAAGCTCCAATCCCTTTCATGTGGTACATTCATGGGCATGAGGGAAGATGACGCTTGGGACTTCATTGAGAAGCAAGCCCGAGTCATTGAGAAGTATTCTCATCGGAAGGTAGAAGCAAATCGGGTGGACCAAGGAGCAAAGCTAACACAAGCCGCTCAAACTCAAATCTTTTCTCTCAACTCCGAGATTAAAGAATTGAAGGAAGTCATCAAGGCCGGTTTTCCAAAGCAAAAGGAACAAGATGTTGGTTATTTGGGAAACAATAATAACCACAATGGGAATGAGAACACAAATCGCAACAACCGGAACAACAACCGGAACAATTGGAACAACAACAACAACAACCGGAATAATAATTGGAACAACAATAGGGGTGCAAACCACAACAATTGGCGTTCCAACCAACAACAAAATTCCGGTAATTCTTATCCCAATTCAGGAAATTCACTAACTCCACCTTCTTCTTCTTCCACTCCTTTGAAAAGCCAGGGGCAAACATCTAATAGCGGAAGCACTTCGGGGAACGAGAAGCCCGATCCCATATCGGAAACGATTTTGGGAAAGCTTCAAGGATTGGAGAACCACATTACTAAGGTTGATAAAGCCCAGAAGGTTTTAGAAAACCAAATGTTTAGCAATGCTGAGGAAGTTCCTAGGAATCAAGGAAAACTTCCAGGAAAGACGGAGGATAACCCAAAAGGAAGGGTGATGGCTATCGCAACTAGGAGCGGAGCAACAACCACCGACCCGCAGCCTAAGTTTGTGGAAGTTTCCGTTGAAAAGGAGAAGGAAAAGGGGAAGGAGAAGGAAGACATCTACATTCCTCCTTCAGCTTACAAACCTCCCCTACCGTTCCCACAATCTAGAGCAAGAGCGCGTCTAGACAAGCAATTCGGTAAGTTTATTGAACTCATGAGGAAACTGCATATTAATATACCATTCATTGATGCAATTGTAGGTATGCCGGCTTATGGAAAGTTCTTAAAAGAGATCCTCTCTAACAAGAGGAAATTAGAGGATTTTGGAGAAGTCAAGATGAGTTCGGATTCTTCGGATCTGATTAAGACGATGAAAGACAAGATGCCCTCAAAGTTGAAGGATCCGGGGTAGTTTTATGTTCCCATAGGAGTGGGAGATGTCACATATGATGCATTATGTGATTTAGGAGCAAGCGTTAGCATCATTCCGCTTGCCTTATGCAGGAAAATCGGTTTAGGCGAACCTAAACCGGTGAAGATGACGTTATATATGGCGGATCGATCAATAACTCGTCCCGTCGGCATAGTTGAAGATGTCCCGGTCAAGCTTGGTAAGTTATATGTTCCCATAGATTTTGTTGTGTTTGACATTCCTGCAGATAGCCCGGTCCCGATCATACTCGGAAGACCGTTTCTTGCAATTTCCAGTTGTATGGTTGATTGCAAGAATGCTAGACTCGCCTTCAACATAGGAGAGGAAAAGGTAGAGTTCGTTCTTTCAACTTTGACAAGAGAACCAACTTTTGAAGAGGATATGTTTAACATCCATGACGAAGAGCTATCTAGGGAGGCAGCAAGTTCGATCCTCTTCAAAGATCCCTTGCAAAAGGTAATCACCTTGAGCATTATGGACATATGGGAAGAAGAGGAATGAAAAGAGGTAATTGAAGCTTTAGGGAAGCAAAAGGAAGTGTATGAAGAAGAGTTTGAGAAACTCTACGATGGGTCAGAGAACGTAAGGAATCACGGCCAGTCGTGCTATTCCACGGCCGTGGTTTCTACCAACATGACCGTAATCAGGTATTGAGAGGACTCTAGTAAGTTACACGGTCAAAAACACGGCCGTGGAACAAACAGAGGCACCGTAATTGACTTCCACACCCAAAATCACGGTCGTGGAGGAAACAGAGGAGCCGTAATTTTGGGTGAATCTGAAGACAATTGTGTTCTTTCTACCACTTCTTCTGATTCTTCTCCAACAACTTCTAAGGAAGCATTGGACACTCCTCAAGAGCCATTATAAAGTCCTATGGTGATGGAATTGAAGCCACTTCCCACACATCTAAGGTATGCATTTCTAGGATCTAATTCTACCTTTCCAGTAATTGTTAGTTCCGATCTAAGTATAGATGAACATAGTAAACTTATGGTTGTTGTTAAGAAGCATAGGAAAGCCTTAGGTTACACTATATAGGATCTAGTAGGAATCAAGCCTTCACTATGTATGCATAAGATCCTAATGGAAGAGGATTTTAGAACTTCGCGATAACCTCAAAGGCAGTTAAATCCGACCATGAAGGAAGTTGTCAAGAAGGAAATCCTTAAACTACTTGATGCAGGTATCATCTACCCTATCTCCGATAGCAAGTGTGTGAGTCCCGTACAGGTGGTTCCAAAGAAGGGAGGAATGACGGTCATCACCAACAAGAACAATGAGTTCATTCCTACACGAACCATGACAGGATGGAGGATGTGCATAGACCACCGCAAGCTAAACAACGCAACGAGGAAGGATCACTTCCCACTACCATTCATCGACCAAATGCTTGAAATGTTAGCACAACACTCACATTTTTGTTATCTTGACGGTTATACTGGTTTCTTTCAGATCCCGATACATCCGGACGATCAAGAGAAGACCACATTCACATGCCCGTGGGGTACGTTTGCTTATAGGAGAATGCCATTTGGGCTTTGCAACGCCCCAACCACCTTTCAAAGGTGCATGATGGTTATCTTCTCGGAGTACATAGAGGAAATCATGGAGGTTTTCATGGATGACTTTTCTGTTTATGGCTCCTCTTTCGATAATTGCCTTTCTAACCTTTCTCTTGTGCTGCAAAGGTGTGAAGACACTAACCTTGTTCTCAATTTGGAAAAGTGTCAATTTATGGTGAAAGAAGGCATTGTACTAGGACACTTGATCTCTAGTAGAGGGATTGAAGTGGATAAAGCTAAGATAGAGACTATAGAAAAGCTCCCTCCTCCATCTTCGGTGAAAGGAATAAGAAGCTTTCTAGGACATGCTGGATTTTATAGACACTTTATAAAGGATTTCTCTAAGATATCAAAACCGCTTACTAATCTATTGATGAAAGATGCAGTTTTTGATTTCTCGCAGGAATGTTTAGACGCGTTTAATAAGATTCGGGAAGCTCTAATCTCAGCCCCGATCATCCAACCTCCGGATTGGAATCTTCCATTCGAGGTTATGTGTGACGCAAGTGACGTAGCTATAGGAGCTGTGCTTGGGCAAAAGAAGGAAGGACGAACCCATGCTATCTACTACGCTAGCAAGACGCTAGATGAAGCGCAGCTCAACTACGCCACTACCGAAAAAGAATTTTTAGCAATTGTATATGCGTTTGAAAAGTTTCGCTCTTATCTTGTAGGTGCAAAGGTGATTGTATACACGGATCATGCTGCGATCCGGTATCTACTTGCAAAGAAGGATGCGAAACCGAGGCTAATTAGATGGATTCTTCTCTAGCAAGAATTGATCTAGAGATCCGTGACAAGAAGGGTTCGGAAAATTCTGTTGCGGATCATTTGAGTCGTCTACCACATCTAGAGGACGACAATCTACCCATATATGACTCCTTTCCGGATGAGCATTTACATATCATAGAGTAGTGCATCGACAAGATCACTAAAGGTAATGAACCATGGTTTGCTGATTTTGTTAACTATTTGGTTTGCCAGGAATTACCACCCGGATTATCCTACGCACAAAGAAAGAAGTTCTTTAAGGATGTTCGGGAATACTTTTGGAATGAACCTCTCCTCTTTAAGAGAGGTCCTGACGGCATCATTCGACGATGTGTGCCGGAAGACGAGATGCAAAGCGTCATCCGTCATTGTTATTCACTACCTTGTGGAGGACACGCTAGTTCCAACAAGACTAGCGCTAAGTTATTGCAATCTGGATTCATTTGGCCTTCCTTATTTAAAGATGTGCAAACCTTTGTTTCGTGCTGCGATGCTTGTCAAAGAACAGAAAATATCTCTAAGAGAAACGAGATGCCTCTTAACAACATTCAAGAGGTCAGAGATCTTTGACGTTTGGGGAGTAGACTTCATGGGACCTTTCCCATCATCTTGTGGAAACCAATACGTACTTCTAGCTGTAGATTATGTTTCGAGATGGGTTGAAGCAATTTCCTCCTCTACTAATGATGCCATGGTTGTGGTTAAGTTCTTTAACAAGACCATTTTCCCACGATTTGGGACACCGCAGACTATCATTAGTGATGGAGGCTCTCACTTCATTGCCCGACGATTCGAAGCTCTATTAGCTAAGTATGGGGTGACTCACAAGATCGCCACCCCTTACCATCCACAAACAAGTGGACAAGTGGAGATTTTGAACCGGGAGATTAAAGGAATCTTAGAGATGACGGTTTCAAGGACAAGGAAGGATTGGTCTTTGAAGCTAGATGATGCATTATGGGCGTACCGGACTGCATATAAGACTCCCATAGGTACCACACCATACAACCTTGTGTATGGGAAGTCTTGGGCAATAAAGTGGTTGAACTTTGGCATGAAGGAGGCAGGAGAGAAGCGTCTCTTAGACCTTAACGAGCTTGAAGAACTTCGCTTGAACGCCTACGAGAATGCCAAGATCTATAAAGAAAGAGCGAAGCGTTGACATGATAAACATATCATTCCAAAGGACCTAAAAGAAGGAGATTAAGTTCTTCTCTTCAATTCAAGACTTCGTCTCTTTCCAAGTAAGCTTAAATCTCGTTGGACCGGACATTATCTAATCAAACGTGTCTTTTCCCATGGTGCAGTTGAAGTATGGGGTGAAAAGGGCGGAAGTTTCAAGGTGAACGGTCAACAACTCAAGAAGTATTCACCGGAACTCCAAGCTGAGGAGTTCACACCTACCGCACTCGAATAGGTGTAAGTACGGTCTAGCTACGGACCTTAAGCAAGCGCTTCTTGAGCCCAAAGTGAAGCAAATTCAACCATATACAAGATCCAAGCAACAAATCGAGTGGACAATCACTGGAGAAGACGGAATTTGGATTTTAAAAATCCAAAACCTAGGTTTTTCCCTCTTTTTTTACTTTGTCGATTTGGCTGAATTTTTGCAAGTATTATTAGAAGAACTGATTGGAATTGGATTGGAATTAGTCTAGGGTTGTTGTCTGTTGATTTTGGTGTTGATTGATTGAGTTTTGAGAGATTCAGTGCCGAACCACGGTCACTCCTCAAACCACGGCCGTGGAACCTCTAGAACAGGCCGTAATTTTGGAACTGAGATGGATTTGGTTAGAAGAATGTCTGCTAGGAATAAGAAAAGGAAAGGTGATGCTTCCTCCTCCTCCGGAGTACCTCCTAGTGAGCCACCATCACCCCCACCCCCTAGAATTCCAAAGATCCACAATGATTACCTCGATGCCTTAGAAAGGATCGAGAAGAGACCGGTCATAGGACCTCGTTATTTGCTTCTTGAGGAGTTAGAGCCATTGAATGTGGTAGGAGACCTTACTTGGTTTCTAGATAGAGCGGGTTTGATCATCTTCTCCGCTATTAGGGAAGATGCATACGAGGAGATCACCCGAGAGTTTGTGATTTCTTTTCAGCATAGTGCAGTGGATAGGACAGTTTCATTCCGGCTGATGGAGGAGAACTATGAGTTCTCGATCTTAGAGTTCGGAGCCTTCTTTGGGTTCCAAGAGACCTTCAATGGTCGTTTTCCTAGCGGCGTGTACGCTAAGGATTTCTGGGCGGATATTGTTGTGATCTATGCTAGCGAGGACCGCTGGCAACCAGCTGACACCAAGGCTAAGCTTATCTATCACTTAGCCTTGAAGATAGCCCATAGAGTACTTTCTGAGTGTCTCTTCCCTAGGACCGAGACTCCTCAGAAGATCAAGACAGATGAGTTGTTCCTCCTCTATTCTATGTTGTATGGTAGATCTGCTGATTGTGCTACTCTTCTAGCTTCCACCATGAGTAAGCTCAAGAACAAGAGGGATGGGAATATCGGATATGGTGGGATGGTTACCCACATTGCTAGACAGTTGGGTATTCACTTCTCTGCGTGTACTAGGATAGTAACTAGACCATTGGGACTTCAGAGCCTCATGACTAGAGGTTTGATCTTTCCTAGGCATAGAGGTCCACCTACCGCTTCCATGCCTTGGGAGGATAGATGAGGTAGAGGCATTGCATGGATCCCTGAGTATTCCATTATGGGTGGACGCCATAATTGGAAGCAGACATTCGCTGCTATGCATACGAACAGATTAGTAGCCCCTCCTTACGTCCCACCTGAGGTACCAGCTGCAGATGAGGAGGAGATGAGAGGAGGTGATGGTTTTGAGGGAGGAGGTGAGGAGCATGACTTTGGTACTTTCCCGGATCAGCCGGCACACTTCCTTGACCCTCCTAGGCGCTCACCACGACCAGCCGGACATTTTGGAGCCTCTTCCTCTCGCCGTGCGAGCGTGAGTGAGAGGCCTACATGGATAGATACTCCTCCCGATTGGTATAGATCACAGCCGAAGTGGATGGGAGCTCCACCGACATGGTACGCACAGCAGCCATCAGCACCAGCACCATCCGATGCACCAGCTTGGTACAGTCAGGCACCGGGGTGGTATGAGCAGCTACCGGAGTGGGCTACCGGCCTTTCCAGGAGAGTAGAAGCTTTGGAGATCCGGCAGGACGCTAGAGATGTACGAGCCGATGAGCATGATAGGATGATGAGAGACATCTACCGCCAGCAGTTTGGGCGGAACTTCGACTCCAGCTTCTTCCCGTTTCCACCACCACCAGCTCCTCAGTGATGACCATGGATGATTGACAGCATTAGCCGCTGCACCGCCGTCTTGTGAGTTTATTTTCTTTCTTTCTTTTCTTTATTTCTTTTTGAACATTAGGGACAATGTTTGCCTCAAGTATGGGGTGGGGCGTGACTATCGTTTGTAATAACTCTACTCACTTTATTTGCCTTGATTCGAGAACACTTTGCATGTGTCATTCCATTGTCACACGTTTCATTAGTGTATTGCATGAAAAAGATTTTGAAAAACCCATAAAGTTTGAAAAATTTTGAAAATTTTGTGCTTCTAAGAATTGAGATGATTTCTATGATAATTACTACTTGTGAATTGAGTTTTTGATGACAATTGTATGCCTAAACGAACAATGAATTGAAAAGGAATTGAATGTGTTGATTTTACTTTCTTGAAAGTTTCATAATGTGAAGAGTTTTATCTAAATCATATTGAGAAATCGAAGTTGAAATCACATGATAAGTTCCTATACTTCTTTGTGAAATGATTAAGGCAATTCGTTTTTTCTTTCTTCTTTCTTTGTTCATTTAGCCCCTCAATGAAATAATTGCCTCCCTTACCTATCCGGGAATTTGGAGGAGTGGTGTTTTGGCATGTTTGATGTGGGAGGGCCATGAAAGCAAAATTTTGCATTCAAAGAATAGAAAGAACTTGTAGGTTTGGGGAAGTCAATCATGACGATGAGTAACTCGGCACCATTCACATAGCCGGGTGTTTGTGTCTTGCCAAAGTCGGATTGAGCGATATTCCTAGCGGATTATGGTATGTGCATCAAGGGTTTGAGGCATCTCTTAATTTGAGAAACGCCAATCTCCTAGGCTTCGGTTTTTGTGCACCTCTGTCCATAACTCCAAAAGTAAAGTCGAAAAATGACGTGAAAAGAAGAGAGCAAAGCTCTAAGTGATGGTGTTGTAAGTTGAAGTAAAAAAGGAAAAGAGTTAGTGTCCACTTTCCCGGATTCATACACCACAATCCTTATAAGTTTTCCCTCCCTTCCACATTCTAGACCTTATTTGAAAGTCCTTAAGATCAAAAGAGTGTTATTTGGCTTGGTGATCTAAATTGAAGTTTCTTATGCTTGATTTTGATAATGCTTGAAGGTTATGATGTTTACATTGAAGTTTAATCAATTCATGATGTTTCTTTCCTCTACATTCTTTGGTTATGTATATGAGCGTTTCAAGAATGAATGAAGCAAGGTTTGAGAATGATCTATTGACTAGAGCACATTTACCTAAAAGATGTTTTGTTTTTGAGTTTGCACGCATATTTCATCCTAACCTATGTTCTAAAGCTTTTGAAAGACCTTGCTTGGGGACTAGCAAGTGGCAAGTATGGGGTATTTTGTTATCATGAAATATTGCGATATTCTAGGCACTTTTTCTAATTGTTTGTCATCCATTATAGTGTTCATTGATAACGCATTGAAGCAATTGTTACCTTGTTTGTTTATATTTTCGATATGGAGGTCTACATTAGCTTCGTGTTGATTATAGGTGAATAAGAGCTAAAACCGCACAAATTGAGAGAGATTGGAGAAGAATTGAGCACATCCAAGGATTTAGGACACATCAAGGAAGTCAAAGGAGATGCTAGGATGAGGAATGACACGACACAAACGAAATCACAAACAATTTACACTTCCACGCTCTAAAATACGGCCGTAAACAAGTCCACGTTCTAAACCACGGCCGTGGATCTTGGTATCATGAACGTGGAGTATTCCAGAAAGTTACACGGTGTAAAGTACGGTCGTCGAATTCATGAAGAACCGTAATCCACTTCCACGCTCTAAACCACGGTCGTGGAACCCCATGAGACCGTGATTTAGGCGATCTTTTGACGAATAAAATATTGCCACGATATTTACGCATATGGGCCATTTGACCCTTCCTTATAAAAGGGCTGGAGGGGAGAAAATTCGGGAGCCCCACTTACACGTGTTTTAGGCTGCATTGAAGATCGGAGATTCGCGAAGGTTTTGAGATTTGGGAATTGCATGTGGCATAAGTAACGCCTTTTGTTCTTAGGTTTGATTAGAAGACGGATTGACATCCCGTTCTTCGTTCTTATCTAGGATCGTTATTGATTTGTGTTTGTTTGTTCCAAATCTGAAATACATTATCATCGTTGTGTGTGGATCTAAGATTGATTTGAGGTTTATTGAAGGTTTTCGAAGGTTTTCATCTTTCATTCTTCTTAAACTTGAATTTGATATTATAATGACTGTTGTTGGCTAAAACCCTTTAGCAACTCTAAGGTGAAGGGTTGATAGTTGTGGCTTAGATAATGATAGATCGATCGTAAACAGATTGGACTCTGAGAGTTAGAGAGATTTCTCCGACGAACCAAAATCACGGTTTGTTCTTGAGATTCCACGGCCGTGGAACTCAAGATCTGCCCGTAATTTGTGCCAATTTACGAACCTTGCTTTTACTTTGATCCAAGGTTAAAGATTAACTTTAATCTAGTCTTGGCTTGCCTTTTCTAGGTAGTAGTGAAGCCTCAACAACCTATACTTCGATTTCGAGTGTCACAATCTTAATCGATTTAGTTAGTTTTGATCCTTGGGTTACAAGTTTGGGTATTTGAGACTAATTCTTGTCTTTAGATCCTTTCTATACTGAAGTCTCAACAACCTTTATAAAGAGTGTCCTTAGATGAGTCATATAAGCCTTGGAACTTCACCGTACATTGCTTTACCTTAGCATACCTTTGCAACTCTTAACTCTGTCCTTAGTTCTTTAGTATATCTTGGATCGATTGCCACAATTAGATACCTGGATCTTTAGGGTTGCTGTTTTCCCAATACATTTGAAAAGCTTACCCTTTATGTAACACCCCAAATTCTGAGAACTCGGGGAGCTACTGGTTAAGACCTCACAATGGGTCCCGACCTTAGTTTGACAACAATTTTACTTGGATCTTACAAGAAGGCACAAATGTATTTAAAACTATTTCAAAACATATTATTTTTAATGTAAGAATGTACACATGTGACAGCCTTACAAAACATATATATATAGATACATAACATGCATGTCGTATGAGGGACCCCCTGTCCCCATCTAATGAATACGTGGACCCGGCTGACCATCCGTTCTGGATCTCTCTGCAACTGTCTATCTCTACAAATCTACAACACGGATAAAACCGTTAGCTAACATTCTATGTATAAGTATAAAGGTAAAAGCACAAACACATAACATACACAATCAACATGCAACACTCAATCCTTTTATTATCTTTTAATTAGGTGATATGTCATTACTAATGATACTTATTTTGTGACACGAGGGATTCCCAAACCTCGCCCCTGTCCCCGTTTACCAACGCGGAATGGTACTAATGCATCTGACCGTCTACCTGAGTGGGCTGGTCGCAGGGAACCTCCTAGACTCTCGCAAGAGCTAGGCAGATGATGTCACGAGCCGTTATCATACACTTGGGTCAATTATGTAAATAATAAAGTCGGCCTAATCCTGTTTCGTTATTTATTATAACTAACAAACACCACTCATACACATTACACTCATACAAGAAGCCAGCTAAGTAAGTCCGTGGACTTACCTGAATCAGATCTGGACTTTCTAATTCGCAAATCGATCTGTACAGTAGGAATTCAGTTGCTTGTCAAAGGAGGCAAGTGTGTCAGCACACTTTCTAGGTGATTAGAAGTCTAAGACTTCTAAGATAGTAGGTCTTAATAGAACGGAATTGATTATAGTATTAATTTATGGTAAAATGATTATTTTACCCTTGGTCCCGAAACTTCTAAAAATTCCATAATTTATGTCTAAACTCTTATTTGAGACTAAAATGTCATATTCTAACTCATAAAGATGAGTTTGGTTACAAACTGGCAATTTACACATTTCTTCTTATTTTCCGAAAGGTCATTAAGATCCAACTTCGGCTTCAAATATAAAACTCGAATAAATTTATAAAATTCCCGAAATAATTTCTTAGGTCCTCTATGATATCCCATATACTCATAGGAGAAAGAATTTCTTAAAACTGTTAAAGCATCACTTCTACAAAAATTTCTAAAGTTGGTTACAACACTTAACAAACAACACATTGTCTTAACTTTGAAAAATCATAACTCCTAAATTACTTGTTGGATTTATCCCAATTTTGATATGTTCTACTATAAAATCTTATCTATAATATATCCAAAATTTAGCTGCAAAGGAGATCAAAATCCTATTTAAAACTATCTCACAAAACCGAATTTCAGCACAACAGAAAAACTACTTACGACTAAATCTTTGAAAAATCATAAATCCCAAACCACTCGCTGGATTCCTCTCAAATTTTAATATGTTCTACAAAAATATTTCAACTATATCATATCCAAAATTCAAGCCCAACGGAGATCAAAAGCTTATTGAAAACCATCTCACAAAACAGCATCACCTGCTGTTTTTCCCAACACTCAGCACATTTATAAAAACTGCATGAGACGCCAACTTTGGAACACAATAACTCTCAAACCGTAGCTCCAATGCTTCCCAAATTTTAGTATGATATACTATGTACTACTGACTACAACATATCCAAAATTCAGAAATGGAGGAGGTGTCTAACATACCAAAATATGGACTCGGAAATGCCCGCTTGTCACTTCTGGAAAACTCGGAAAACAGCATGAATCTTTACTGCTTCATCTATGATTGTTCTGAGTATGATAAGGAGACATAAAGGGTATCTATAAGGTATGAAAAATGTGGAAGGAAGTGCATGGACGGAAAGGGGTATAAGCTTACTCAATTCCGAGAATCGAATGCACTAGGCTGCTGTAAGTTCTCTCCTCTGCTGGCTCCTTTCCTTGCACTTTCCTATGGTTGGGATGTTGCTGAATGTGTGCAGAAGCCAGCCAGATGCAGCGTGCATGTGAAGCATGAATGTGGACTGGGAAATGAGGCAATGACGTTGCAACATTCTCTCTTCTAGCGTGAAAGTAGGAGTTGTTACAGATTTTTAATTGCATCATTTATGCAGCTGTGACAAGGGTTGTGGACTGGATGAGATGTGCAGCTGCTCTTCCTTTGTTGGGCTGGCGTCTCACTGGGCTGAAGCAAGGAGTGTGGGCTGGCGCTGGAGCTGAAGCAAGCAGTGTGGGCTGGCGCTGGATCTGAAGCAAGGCGTGTGGGCTGGCACTGAAGCTGAAGCAAGCAGTGTGGGCTGGCGCTGGAGCTGGGCTGAGGCTGCTTCAATCCGCTAGTAAGGGGAAGAGAAAGGCTGGGCCAATTAAATCCAAAAGAAACAATGGGCTGAAACAAGGCAAAAACAAGTGGGTTGAAAGTTTGTCCAAAACTTGTCAAAACTCGTCATGGCTTCGTCAAGCCCATGCATGACTTCGTCACAGAGTTGTCGGGCTTCGTGATGACCTCGTCTTAGCTTTGTCATGGTCTCGTCACAGCTTTGTCCCAGTCTCGTCTCAGCCTTGTCATGATCTCATCTAAAGTCCTCGTTAAGGATTAATTATAAGAATTAGGGTTTGATATAATTCTATCATTTTATATGAATTAAATTCTACATAAAATGATAAATAATTATAAGAATTAGGGTTTGATATAATTCTATCATTTTATGTGAATCAAATTCTACATAAAATGATAAAATTTGTGAAGAAAGAAATACTAGATAGAATGGGAACCGTCAACGGCTCGAAGTACGAATTGATTCGGAATTAAACGGAATAAAAAATTCCGATTATTACACTTTACTTGCTTGATAATCTTATAATTGAATTTATCCCCCTAAATCCCTGTGTTCGATACTCTGGAATTCTTGCTCTACTACGTCGATCCGTACAATGCGGGTTCGCTTGCTTGATTTCTAGTTTTATAAATTTAAGACTTATTTGCAGGCACGCTAAGTGGCGAACAATCTCCTTGATTGGCCACTTAACTCTCAGTTTCGGATCTGGAAAGGTCACCTCGGTCAGTCAAGTTCCACCCCGGCCGAAATGTTCATCGACCGAACGAGATGTTCTAGGGTTAAGGTTAAAGACTCGAGCTTTCAGGGTGCTACTGGGATTAAGATCATTCTATCATCGTCTTTCCCACAACTTTCAGTCAATCACCCTAGAATCGCACAAGAAAATTAGCCACTCATCATCATGAAAGAAATAATCAAATATATGAGAAGGGAATGAATATTTGAACACAAAAACCTTAAGAACAAGGCTTCAATAACTGAATCAAATATCAAACAAATTAGCATTCCTTGGATCACAAAACCAACAAGACAATAAAACCAAAAGGAATCTAAGAAATTCTTACAAACTCCTTCAAAAGCTATCACAAAGCTACGAAACTTCCTTCCTTCAATCCTCAAACTTCTTTCAAAACTCCAGAAAATCCTCCTAATTGCAGCTTCTTCAATCTCCAAGTATGCGACGATCCGAAGACTATTGGGTGTAGCGGGGTTGTTGAATTGTGGAAATTCCGGCCCTTTTTATAGGAGAATTATCTTCCAAAGATAATAATATCTTAAAAAGATAATATCCTAATAAAATATATCCATATCTCGAAAATAGATCTCCCAAATATTTGATCTTCCTTCCAAAAATCCAGCCCAAAAACATAAGATATCTCCTTCCAAAAATAAAAGATCTCAGCCAATAAAAATAAATCACGCCGGCGCCAAGGTGTTCGCCTCGGTCGGGGCGCTCCTCAATCTCTCAAATTTGGTCCAAAGTAAATTGATAGCATGAATTATAGTCTATATTTTGGGACCTGTTTAGATGTTTTATCTTCAATAATCTGCATGTTTGAATGTATATTATGTGATTATATTGTCGTTTCATCTACCTTTGTGGGAATCGAGGTCTACACCAAGTTTCGTTGTAATCGTAGGTAAAATGGCACATTTTGGACTAAAAATGGAGTTATGGAGCTAAGGAGTCATAGGAGCTACATTCTGGAGCTTAAGGAAGAACTCAGAAGCATGGAGTTAATAAAGAAGATTAGCTTTGGACCAGATTTAAGAGATTTCACATTCAGCTGAGATTCACCTCGGTTGACCACAGAGTCACCTCGACCGAGGTGATCTAGAGGAGCGCCCCGACCGAGGAGAATACTCTGACGCGGCGAGATATATTTTATTTGGCTGAGATCTTTTATTTTTGGAAGGAGAGATCTTATATTTTTGGGCTGGATTTCTAGAAGGAAGATAAGATATTCAGATGATTTATTTGGATATATTTTATAAGAAATTATTTTGTAAGATATTTCCTATAAAATTATCTTAGAAAGATAGTTTTATTTTAGGAGATATGGATATATTTTATAGAAATATCTTATATTTGGAAGGAAGATATTTATTTTAGGAGATATGAATATATTTTATAGAAAATTATCTTTTTAAGATATTTTATCTTTGTAATATAATTCTCCTATATAAGGGTTGGATTTTCTACAATTCAACCATCTTCGGATCTTCGGATTAGCACCATGTTTAGAGGCTGAGAGCATCCAGCAATTAAGGGATTTTCTGGAGTTTTGAAGGAAGTTTGAAGATTGAAGGAAGGAAGTTCATAGCTTGTTATAGCTTTTTAAGGGGATTTGTAAGACTTTCTTAGATTCCCTTTGGTTGTTGTTTTTTATTTTTTGTGATTCTAAGGAACGCTCATTTTCTTATTTGATTCAGTTATTAAAGCCTTGTTCTTAAGGTTTTTGTGTTCAAATATTCATTCTCTTCCCATATATTTGATTATTGCTTTCATGATGATGAGTGGCTAATTTCCTTGTGCGATTCTAGGGTGATTGGCTGAAAGTTGTGGGAAAAAACCATGATAGAATGATCTTAATCCTAGTAGGACCCTGAAAGCTCGAGTCTTTATCCTTAACCCTAGAACATTTCGTTCAGTCGATGAACATCTCGGCCGGGGTGGAACTTGACTGACCGAGGTGACCCTTTCTGATCCGAAACTGAGAGTTAAGTGTTAGAATTTTCCAAATCCTATCCTTATTACGCCTTTCCTGGTTCAATGCAAGTCTAGGATGAGACTTACCCGGTGATTCCTTTGTTTGTTTACCTAAGATCATGAGTGTAGGTAATAAAGGTTTATCCTTTATTGGGTTTTGAGTGTGCCTTCATTCCATCTTTGTGAGTTAGCATGAGACTTACCTGGTAAAGGTTGATTCTATTCCCTTAGTGG
Organism: Fagopyrum homotropicum; assembly: GCA_033239125.1. Taxonomy (NCBI): domain Eukaryota; kingdom Viridiplantae; phylum Streptophyta; class Magnoliopsida; order Caryophyllales; family Polygonaceae; genus Fagopyrum; species Fagopyrum homotropicum. Next base: position 86,869,695 of record BSWB01000005.1, on the reverse strand, counting down.
GAGTGTTGGTTTGAGATTATAATTCCTTTCCTTAGTACCTTGAGACTTACCCGGTAATAGGAGTTTTGGTTTGGGATTAGTGTGTAGTGAGACTTACCCGGTGATCTATTCCACATTAGAAACACCTTCCCTTTGCAAAACCTCAGCTTTGTCCGCTTATCTTGACATCTTGAGTTGGAACCACAACTGGATGCTTTAATCCCTAGAATTTTCATATTTTCTTTAATTAACTTTATTATCATCTTTGATTGCTTTAATCGCTTTTGTGGTTATTTACAATATTGACAACCTATACTTGCTTTGTTTCACCTAAGTCCCTGAGATCGACACCCCAGAATTCTCACTTTTATTACAATTGATCCGTACAATGCGGGTTCGCATCCTTGTGTAAGCATATTTCCTCGGTTATAAATTTAAAGCTTGCACACACCGTTTGGAGCGAACAAGTTTTTGGCGCCGTTGCCGGGGATTTGGTCTAGACCAAGCCGGTTGCGGTTGTCTTTTGGGGCAATTGCCCTTGTTGCTATTAACCCTTCTACTTGAGTGTTCTTGCAGATTTGTGTTATTAGGTACATACGAAGTTCTCTATGGAACAGAGTTTCGCCAAAGAACAAGTTTTCCTATGAGTTTTGTAGTTTTCAGAATATTCGATGACTACATTTGATCCGGCCTGGATAGCAAGACAAAGTGCTAGGGCGGACCATTATGAATACTTGGAAGAGAAATATTCCTTATATCGGTTTGACAATGAAAGGGAAATAGAAGAGGCCATTAAGGAGGAGCTTGCAATATGGGATGAACTGAATGTCTCTAGAAATATTTACGAGCAACCTCTTGAAGATTCGCTTGAATCAAGATGGGAGAAGTTGATGAAGAAGGTGGAGAAGCTCAAGGAAAGCACCCTATCCTATGATAAGCCAAAAGAGGTGCATAAGGAAGCGCTGCAAGTTTCAAGCATTCCTCCAATCGAACCGGAAGTTTCTCCTGAAACTTTTGAGGAAAAGAAAGATGTGGAAGATCTCGATCTAACTGTTGAGACTTCGGCCGAGGTGAAAGAGAGATCGGCCGAGATGGAAGAAGAATCTGTAGAACTGGAAGTGGAAGATGCAGAGAACCTTGGCCAAATTACTGAGACTGTGGCCAAGGTGGAAGAAAGATCAGCTGAGTTGGGAGAGATTTCATGTGTGGATTATCAACCTAACATGAAACTTGTCCCAAACTTTGGAGAACTTTATAACGTGCCTTCTCTTACTCCCTTTGAAATTCCTAATAAAGTTCTAGATTTCTTTAGGGACGCACCGAAGAGTTGGAGGTCTCTTCCAAAAGAACCTCCTAAGATCAAGATGAAACCTCCATTGAATTTGTTGAAAGTAAATGTTCCTTGGACTAAAAGGAGTGGAGCTAGCAAGCACTTCACCGCTAAGGCAATGAAGTGTTATTTGTTCAAGTATGGGGTCACTCACGTGACAAAGACCTTGTACTATCCCCAAGGTGAAGATGGGGAAGCCACTAGAATCCTCGAGAATCTATTTTCTCGATCAAGGAAAGGATGGGACGAAGGACTGAGTTATGTCCCATGGAAGCATAGGAAGACCGGTAGAATTCCGGTAAGAACTAAACCGTACAAGCTTGTACGTAGGAGATCCTACCATTTACCGGTGAAATTAGGAACCGGAACCTTTTTGGAAGAGTTTTATGATGAGCACTCCAGGATATTCGAGGTACATTGAGTAATTCCATGGAGAAAAGGTCCAGCTAGCGACCTGAAACCAAGCGCTTCTTGGGTGGCAACCCAAGGTATTGCTTTCTTTTCCCTTTCCTAGTCTAGCTTTAGATAGTATACTTTTGCTTTGCTTTGCTTTGTTTTTGGCGTCCTAGACAGACACCAGGTACTTTCTAAGGAATGATTACAGCTCAGGAGCTACACTAGAAGGATAGAATTTCGAGAAATTAAGAGGACAGAGCTTGACTGAGACACATATCGGGTGTAGTCACAGGACCTCGACCGAGATGTTCTTCGACAACCGAGATGGTCTTATGTGGGAGTTATTTCATATTTCTTTATGCAGCTCAGCCTATGTCCGGTGAGTACTCTATATTTCGACTTATTTCAACCCATTGGGACTATGTGTCCCAAGTATGGGGTATTTGGATGTATTTATTTGACTTTATGTGTATGCTCGGATGACTCTACCGGATATTATTGTTTTATCTTGCTCTATGTGTTTATCTGAGACTACATACAGGTTATTTGATTGAGAAAAACATCAAAAACTTGTTAAGAAAAAATTTTTATGACCTCGACCCAAGTGACTCTGACCTATTGAGGTGCAGTACCTCGGTTGACTTAGAACATCTCGACCGAGGTGGTTTAACTGAGACAGTTTTCAAAACGATTTTGTGCTTCTTATCTAGATATGACCTCAGTGAAGATCTTGTTTGCAGACTGGTTTTGAAATCTTTATATGTTTGAAAGGTTTTATGATATGTTTAAGTTGCTAAATGCTTTGTTTGAAATTTTGGCATGTTTAATACTTTGTTTTTATCCAAATTATGTTGAATTTAAAGGTTGACACCACATGATGAGTTTTTTCACTCTCTTCCTGGAAAGACCAAGGCAATTCATTCTCGTCTCTTCTTCTTCTTAATCATGCTTAGCCCCTCGTATACATATTTGCCTCATTTACCTATCCGGGAATTTGGAAGCAAGCAAGTGAAAAGCAAGTGAAAGAAAAGTTGAGATGTTGGCTTGAATTAAGAAAGAAATAAATAGGTTTGGGGAAGTCAATTATGATGATGAGTAACTCGGCACCATTCACATAGCCGGCTGTTTGTGTCTTGCCAAAGTCGGATTGATTGATATTCCTAACGGGTCATGGTATGGGCATCAAGGGTTTGAGGCATCTCGAGAGATTGACGATTGTTGATCTCCTAGGCTTCGGTTATTGTGCACCTCTGTCCATGCATCCCAAAAAGTAAAAAAAAAAATGGTGTAAATAAGCAAAGCTTATTGGTGGAAGATGTTGAAGTTCAAAGAAAGTGAAGTAAGATCCTTTTCCCGGATTCTAGCACCACATTCCTTATATACGTCCCTACCCTACACATTTCTTGACCTTTCTCTTTGGAAAGACCTTGAGACCTCGAGCTTGTTGATTGAGTTGGTGGTTTAAACTAGATTATACATGATTAATTTCGATAATTATGATTTATTATGCATTCTACGATTTTATGCAAAGATGAACAACTTTCCTATATTTATAAAATGTTTTGATCATATTTTGATTTTAATTACCATGAAGCATTCTCTTAGAGTGATCTATGAGCGGAGCACACCACCAAAAATGTTTTGAAAAACTTTTCATTGATCTTTTTGACTTATAATTCATTCTATCTTGTACTCAAGATTTGGAACTTACTTGGGGACAAGCAAGGGACAAGTATGGGGTATTTTGATAGCATGAATTATAGTCTATATTTTGGGACCTGTTTAGACGTTTTATCTTCAATAATGTGCATGTTTGAATGTATATTATGTGATTATATCGTCGTTTCATCTACCTTTGCGGGAATCGAGGTCTACACCAAGTTTCGTTGTAATCGTAGGTAAAATGGCACATTTTGGACTAAAAATAGAGTTATGGAGCTAAGGAGTCATAGGAGCTACATTCTGGAGCTTAAGGAAGAACTCAAGAAGCATGGAGTTAATAAAGAAGATTAGCTTTGGACCAGATTTAAGAGATTTCACATTCAGCTGAGATTCACCTCGGTTGACCACAGAGTCACCTCGACCGAGGTGATCTAGAGGAGCGCCCCGACCGAGGAGAATACTCTGACGCGGCAAGATATATTTTATTTGGCTGAGATCTTTTATTTTTGGAAGGAGAGATCTTATATTTTTGGGCTGGATTTCTAGAAGGAAGATAAGATATTCTGCTGATTTATTTGGATATATTTTATAAGAAATTATTTTGTAAGATATTTCCTATAAAATTATCTTAGAAAGATAGTTTTATTTTAGGAGATATGGATATATTTTATAGAAATATCTTATATTTGGAAGGAAGATATTTATTTTAGGAGATATGAATATATTTTATAAAAAATTATCTTTTTAAGATATTTTATCTTTGTAATATAATTCTCCTATATAAAGGGTTGGATTTTCTACAATTCAACCATCTTCGGATCTTTGGATCAGCACCATGCTTAGATGCTGAGAGCATCCAGCAATTAAGGGATTTTCTGGAGTTTTGAAGGAAGTTTAAAGATTGAAGGAAGGAAGTTCATAGCTTGTTATAGCTTTTTAAGGGGATTTGTAAGACTTTCTTAGATTCCCTTTGGTTGTTCTTTTTGATTGATTTGTGATTCTAAGGAACGCTGCTTTGTTTATTTGATTTAGTTATTGAAGCCTTGTCCTTAAGGTTTTTGTGTTCAAATATTCATTCTCTTCTCATTTATTTGATTATTGCTTTCATGATGATGAGTGGCTAATTCCCTTGTGCAATTCTAGGGTGATTGGCTGAAAGTTGTGGGAAAACGATGATAGAATGATCTTAATCCCAGTAGGACCCTGAAAGCTCGAGTCTTTATCCTTAACCCTAGAACATCTCGTTCAGTCGATGAACATTTCGGCCGGGGTGGATCTTGACTGATCGAGGTGACCCTTTCTGATCCAAAACTGAGAGTTAAGTGTTAGAGTTTGCCAAATCCTATCCTTATTACACCCTTCCTGGTTCAATGCAAGACTGGGATGAGACTTACCCGGTGATTCCTTTGTTTGTTTACCTAAGATCATGAGTGTAGGTAATAAAGGTTTATCCTTTATTGGGGTTTGAGTGTGCCTTCATTCCATCTTTGTGAGTTAGCCTGAGACTTACCCGGTAAAGGTTGATTCTATTCCCTTATTTGGAGTGTTGGTTTGAAATTATAATTCCTTTCCTTAGTACCTTGAGACTTTCCCGGTAATAGGTGTTTTGGTTTGGGATTAGTGTGCAGTGAGACTTACCTAGTGATCTATTCCACATTAGAAACACCTTCCCTTTGCAAAACCTCACCTTTGTCCGCTTATCTTTAGATCTTGAGTTGGAACCACAACTGGATGCTTTAATCCCTAGAATTTGCATATTTCTTTTAATTGACTTTACTATCATCTTTGATTGCTTTAATCGCTTTTGTAGTTATTTGCAATATTGACAACCTATACTTGCTTTGTTTCACCTAAGTCCCTGAGATCGACACCCCGGAATTCTTGCTTTTATTACAATTAATTCGTACACTGCGGGTTCGCATCCTTGTTTAAGCATATTTCCTCGGTTATAAATTTAAAGCTTGCACACACCGTTTGGAGCGAACATAAATCTTTTTTATTAATTACATGCTTCCTGAGTTCTCTTTTAAGCTCCAGAATGTAGCTTCTATGATGCCTTAGCTCCTTAGCTCCATTACGATCCAAAATGTGTCATTTTACCTACGATTAAAACGAAACTTGGTGTAGACCTTGATTCCCGTAAAGGTAGATGAAATGACAATATAATCACATAATATACATTAAAACATGCAGATTATTGAAGATAAAACGTCTAAACAAGTCCTAAAATATAGAGTATAATACATGCTATCAGAGATCAAGAATCTCTACAACTTTCCTCACTACAAATCTCTCAAAACCTCATACTAAAGCTATCAAATGGTGTGTTCTTCTTCTTCTCTTCATTGGGAGTCCTGTTCCTCTATTCTCCACACTATGGCTTTCCCAACAAGAATGAGATTCAAATTAGCATCAATGTTAGAATAGAAGTCCAAAATGTCCGTAAAATGTGTGTGTGCTGCAATATAGCACTTCCTCTCCATCATGGGATCCAAAGGTCGTGGGCTAGAAGATGTGTGCCAAGTGTCATGATGGTTCAGACGGCGATATCGGTCCCTTCTGAGAGTATCTCGGCCGAGATGGGTTGGGGATGGACCGAGATAAGTTGTTGCATGGCTAGGATCAGGGCTAAACACAAAGCCGGTGCATGGCCCGCACCAATTTAGGTCAACTTCTTCTTATTTTCTCCAGGCATGCTTCATTGGAACCTTGAATTCGGGCAGTCACGAGGCTTGATCCTCAGATGTGATCAATAATGCAGGAAAGCTCCCCAAAATACCTACAAAATCGATAAATGTTCGTGTGGACGTCTATTCAGACAAAATGACTCGTTTAAGCGTAAACGTCCCGAACATAGGAAAAACCATGCATGAATGAACGTAAAAACTACCTAAAAGAGTGTCTAATTGTTTGCTCAAAAGTGTGTGCGTCAAAGTCTTAAAATTTATATCTAGAACTTATGCAAAAGCGAACCCGCAGTGTATGGATCAGCTCTAGTAAGGCAAGAAATCCCAGAGTCGAACTTAGAGATTTGGTGAGAATAAAATCGATTTCAATTTATTTGGCAAAGTGTAAAAGCTTTTGTAATTAATAAGGAGACAAATGATTCCTAGGATTCAAGTATCCGGCTGCGGCTTTCGATTCAAGACACTTCTAAAGATCAAAGGACAGAGTTGGCGTTGCCAAGGTTATGTGTTTCGAAAGAAGGTATTGTACGGAGAAGTTCCAAAACCTATATATCTAACCCAAAGGCTCTCTTTATAAAGGTTGTTGAGGCTGCAATACAGAAAGGTCTAAGGATAAGATTAACACTCAAACTAACCACCCAAAACCCAAGGATATGACTCTCGAAGGTAAAGATGGAAAGCACACTCAAACCTTAATAGAGGATGTTGAGTCTCTCTATTACCCAAATCTTGCAAACTTTAGTTATCAAATGAAGAATCAACGATGAAGTCTCTTCTCACACTTGAATAAGGGTTAAAAAGGTTAAGCAAGGTTAGGATTTAGGCAAGGGTTAACTTTGGTCAAAGAATAAATCAATTAAAGATCGTCAGGAGAATAAATCGGGTTGTTCTTCACTAAATCGGCCGATTTCCTTCAGAACAGATCGATTTATCTGTTGTCGCAAAGTTAAATCTCAACTCTCAGGGTCCAAATGGTTAAATGAGTTCAGTCTATCATCATCTAATCCTCAATCATCAACTATTCTCCCCAGAATCACAAGGTTTTTAGCCAAGCATTTTCATATTCAAATCAAAATCAAGATTGAATGAATAAAACCAAATAAAACTTGAACTTTGAATAAAAACCAAATAATCTCTGAATCTGTAATCAAACCTTAAAATATTTCAAACAATCTCTCAAAACACTCAATAATGTGTTCCCAAATCACAAGAATCAGAAGGGAAACAAAAGATCTCACAAACTTCTTGAATCTTGATTTCTTGTTTCTTTCCTTGAATCCTCTCTCCTAGAACCTTTGATTCTGCAAAATCCCGTAAATCTTCCACGCTGCGAACCCCCGATTTTCGTTCCTAGGGTTCCAATGAATACTTTCTCGCCAATGGACCGCATGGCATATCACTTCTCAGGCCCACAAGTGATGGGTTTTGGATGGTAATATTTTTAGGCGAAAGCTTAAGGAAAATCGTTCGATTAAAGGCAATAAAAACCGTCCGATATTTGTGTGGAAATTCGTCCTATCTCTAGTGTAAATGACTCGATTTTCTTCAACCTAAAGTGATCATCTCTTGGCTTGTTTCCTTCCTTCCTTTAGTGACTGACTAGAGGTATTTCTATGTTCGTCTATATCCTATCAAAAATAAATTCCGACATAGCACTAAAACAAGTATAGTGGTTAAGTAAGGGTCGAACCCAAGAGAATTAAGGTATTTTTATTAAATTTAATTATTGATTATAAGAACAAGTAACAAAGGGGGGGGGGGTTGGTTGAATTGACGCACACAAAACTTATGAAAACAAGTAACGCAACAAGTGAGACAATAATGGATGAATCTACACTAGGTTGATTCTTAGCATGAAAATGCTACTTTGGTGAATTCCTTTTACAAGTTTTCAAGTAATCTCCCGTCTCGATCATATATATGTGTTGAGCCAACTGGCATCAACACAACTTAACAGGTTAGTGTTCCGTAAACCTACAAGAACAATTAACAAGTTAGCTTTCAAATAAAGACTAAGGGATATAAAGAATAGATTAAAACCGTTAATCTTATCTTTATATTTGTGTTCCTTTTCTTTAAGTAGTTACAACCCGTTATTACTTAAAGTTTACTACTAGATCAAAGACCCGAACCCGAAATCTATTAATCCTAGTTCTTTGCATGCACTTTAGGACCTAAGGTGATCAATCTCAAGTAATAGTAAAACATGCAATTAGACAATGGAGATCAAGGAAACACAAAGATTTACTGAATGAAAACTTATATTAAAGATAACTTACAGCCAAAGTAACAATGCAGCTTCAACCCAACCCAATGTAGCAAGGGAGTTAGCAACTCATTACAATGGAAATGATGAGAAAATTGGATTCTAAGTGGATAATGATGGATAATCCTGGACGATTCTAGCAATCAGCCAAGGAATATTTATACTACAAATGACACTAAATAGGAGTAAATGGCCGGCCCAAAACAGCCACCTTTAATGCCATAAAGGTGGTGTAAACAACCAGAGTAAAGCTTCTGTCGTTAAACCACAGGGGCGGCCTTCAGAACCGCAGGGGCGGTTTGGGCATAATCGCTTGAACTTCTTCATGGCCGCAGGGGAGGCTAGGCAATTCCCCAGGGGCGGATCTTTAATGCTCTTCAAACGTCTGACTCCTCAACTTCCTGGCGTTTCTGATGCCAAGCCGCCGGGCGTCCCAGTGTCGACGCAGGGGTGGTGACACTGACTCTTCATCTTCCAGCTCACAGGTTGAGGCGCAGGCAGAGGCGCACGGGAAGGTGCAGGAGCACTGGTCTTCGCTTCTTCAGGGCAAGTCACCGCAGGGGCGCCAGGGGTTGACGTAGGTGCGGTGACAGTCTTTGTGGCTGGCGCTAGCAAAGGTGCAAGGGGCGCTCCGGAGCATGGTGTCACGCGCAGGGGCGGTGACAAGGCTCCGCAGGGGCGGTGAAGCAACATAAACTTTTCTTCGTGAATGATCTTCACTCCTAAGTGCTTATAACTTCTTCTTTATCTTCTTTTAGTCTTCTTCTTTTAGACCAAGGAGTTAGTAGCACAAACCAAAACTAATGCAATAAAAAGACTAAAAACTAACCTAAATGGTATTGATTCCATCACCTATCAAACTCCCCCATACTTAGACCTTTTATTCGTCCCGAGTAAAACAAATGACGACAACTAGACTCAAAGGCCTCAGGAAGCATGAGCAAGCAGAAAAGACAATGAAAACAAAAGAAAAGCCACGAAAGAAAGAAGGAAAAGAGAGAAAATGTGAGAAAAAGGGTGAGAAACTACCATCCTTATTGCTCCAAGAGTGACCTACCCGGATAACCTTCTTATGTCTCCCCTCCTTATGTCGTCAAACGCTGGAAAGGGAACCTACACTCGGTGCCGCTCATTTTGCCAAGGCGCCCTTTCGGGTTTTCACCTTGCCACTCTTCTTCTTTGCTTTGATGTTCTCACTTAAACTCACATCCCTCAAGTCCAATTTTGCACCAACCTAAGGTTGGTCGGACTACCTTCTTTTTTCCTAAACCGCCCTTTCGGGTTTTCGGTTTATCCAAGAATTTTTTTATGCCTCTTTTCATTTTCTTTGGCTTTTTCTTCTTTTTTTTTTTTTGAATTTAAAACTACAAAAGACTCTATGCAAAACAAACTCAAAACAACTTGAATGAAACTGTACATGCAATGATAATTCCCTCCCCCATACTTGAAGCACACTTTGCCCTCAAAGTTGAAATGAAGCAAAGATAAATGTGGGAAAGGGAAAAGATATATACCCTCAGTGGGATGGTTCGGATGGACCATCCGGACCCTCCTCCGGTGGGTACGAAAAGTGGCGGAACAAGTGCTCCTGCCGGCGGTAGATGTAATCGATGCGGCTCTGCTGGGCATCCATCCGACGGCCGAAAGAGGTCTCAAAGCTGGCTTGCCAAGCCAGCTGCTGAGACTCGAGCTGCTACTGCTGGGCCGCCTACCAAGCCTCCTGCCTCTAGTCAAAGTAAGAGGTCATGTAAGCGGCAAAGCTCGTCTGCCAGCTCCCCTGCTACTCCAGCATGGTCCTCTAGTAGTCGAACTGCCATGTCCGTTGCTGGTGGTCATAGCCTCCATCTGAGGCTGAAGGCTCGCAAGGGCCGGATCCTCTTCTGGTGCACATTGGGCATCTCCTCGTCGTCGGGGATGGGCATGTGCTCCTCCTGATGAGCCCGGCTGGAGCTCGCAACATGCCTCTCTCCAATAGCCACCAACGGCCTCCTCGACACGAAAGGATCTATCGGGATGTAGAGCTCGGAGAGCTCATCCCCGAATGGTAAAGGCCGAAGGAGGTAAGTGAGGTGGCTCCCATCTGCAAGGGATATCCAAAACAGGTTCTCCCCGTCCCATCGGAGGAGCTTGCACCTCCTAAGCATCCCATCCGTGTAAAGGGGAGCCTCCAACCCATCCTTTAGGCCGGAAAGATCCATAACCTGTGAGGCGATCAAGGAGATCACCCTTCCTCCGACAATGTCCCTCGGCTCGTTCTTCCTAACCCGCTTCAAAGCGGTAAGGAAGAGGGACGGCCAATCCATCACCTTCTCGCTCATCGGAAGGCAATAGTATAGTAGGGGATGGTCTTTGAGGGCGACCTTGTTCTCCTCTTTGTGTCCACAAAAGACACTCATGAGGATCTTGTTGAGGAGCCTCAAGTAGGGGTGAGTGAGTTTGTTAGAGTACTCACCCCCTGCATGGAACTCGGATCCGGTAGCCGCCTGCCAAAACTCACACAGGTCCGGAGTCGGGACTGGCTCCCACTAGTTCTCGGAGGGGTTGAGAGTCACCCCGAAAGCCTCCTATAGATGGTAGTAGTCAAGTGTGTATTTCACCTTGTTGAACTTGAAAGTGAGCCCAACACACACGTGATCCTCCTTCTCCATGGTGAAGGTGGCTATGAGTTGTCTGTTGAGCTCGGGATATGTCAGAGCACTCTTCTTTAGGAAGTCTCCGAGCCCAGCATAGGCTAGAAAGGACTGCATGCTCTCCAACATGCCTAGTTTCTCCAAGGTAGGAATGTGCAAAAACCGAGTTGCATACACAACCCAATCTTGCACAATCCTATATCTCTCCTTCTCGGGTTCGGACATCTTGTATTTCCTTTGTGGCTCCATTCTGGTATTTAATTAGGAACTTTCAAAAACAGGGAGAGAAGACGAACCCTCTGTTGTGTTTTCCGCAGGGGCGGCTGAAGCAGGCGCAGGGGCGGTAAGGCGCAGGTGGGGGGCTTACAGGCGCGGGGGCGGGAGAAGTGCAGAAGGCGATTTTATGGAGCGATGAAGGTGGTGATGCTGAGGCTGTTCCGGTGACTTCTTTGTTGGTGTAGGCGTCGCCGGAGGTGGAGCAGGAGTGGAGTTTTGTGGTGGATGGTGATGAAGAGTGTAGTAAGGTGAGAGAGTTTGGAGGGAGCTAGAGACGGTGGCGCAGGAGCGTCGCAAGAGGTTGGCTGTCGTCGGAGGTGGCGCAGGGGCGTCGCAGGGGTGGCTTGTGAGTGTTTGTGGAGGGCGCAGGGGGCGTTTCAGCTTGATAGAGAGATGGTTTGAGGGAGATGTGGTTATGGTTGTTGAAGAGAGAGAGAGAGTTGGTGGGTGGGGTAGGTGTAGGGAAATGTTTTGTGATTTTAATTTTTTTTCTTTTTTGGGTAAACCCGCAGGGGTGGGGGCTTGTCGTCGCGGGGGGCGGTGACAAGGGAGAGGGGTCACGCAGGCTCAGCGCCGGGGGCGGCGCTGAGGATGTGTGTCAGGGATGGCCGCCGCAGGGGCGTAGGGGAGTCACCGCGGGGGCGGTGATCAGTATGTTGCAGACGTTGTCCCAACGCCGGGGGCGGCGCTGGGCATGGGTGTCGCCGCGGGGGCGGTGACACTGAGCCGCAGGGGCGGTTTTCTTGACAAAGGCTCCTCTTCTTATTCCTTCGGGTTGCCTCCCGAGCAGCGCCTTTGTTTTACGTCGTTGGCTCCACGTAAGGCCTCTACTTCTCTGACTGTACCTCCTCCAGCACCATCTCATCAATCGGATCGTTCTTGACTCCTTCAAGGTAAGGCTTTAGCCTTTGTCCGTTTACCTTGAACACCTTGTGCGTTTGGGGATTATAAAGATCCACAACTCCGTGAGGGTATACTTCGGCTACCACGAACGGCCCCGTCCATCTTGAACACAGCTAACATGCGAAGAGTTTCAAACGTGATTGAAAGAGAAGTACCTTATTACCTACCTTGAAGTCTTTCCGGAGAATGTTTTGGTCATGCCATGCTTTAGTCTTTTCTTTGTATGCGGTGGCATGGTCGTATGCATGTAACGTCAATTCCTCCAACTCTTGCAATTAGAGCTTCCGGAATTCTCCCACTTCCTCTATGTTCATGTTGCTCTTCTTTACCGCCCACCAAGCTTTGTGCTCTAGCTCCACCGGTAGCTGGCAAGCTTTCCCAAACACGAGCTTAAAAGGAGACATCCCGATAAGAGTTTTGTAGGCTGTCCGATATGCCCATAGGGCGTCATTTAGCCTTGCACTCCAATCCTTCCGTCCGGGAGACACCGTCTTTTCAAGGATGGAAATTATTTCCCGGCTGGACACCTCAGCTTGGCCGTTTGTTTGTGGATGATAAGTTGTTAATACTCGTTGGTGGACGCGGTACTTCTTAAGGAGAGCCGTGATCGTCTTGTTGCAGAAATGGGTACCCCTATCACTGATTAAGGCTTTCGGAATTCCAAATCTTGCAAAGATACTTTCCTTAAGAAAAGTTGCAACCACTTTTGAATCATCAGTTTTGGTGGCCTTTGCTTCTACCCACTTGGAAACATAGTTCACCGCAAGTAAAATATATGTGTGCCCGAATGAAGTAGGAAAAGGTCCCATGAAATCAATTCCCCAAACGTCAAATATTTCGCAAAATATAAGAGAGGATTGGGGCATTTCATGTCTCCTTGAAAGATTTCCTACCCTTTGGCATCTATCACAGACTTTGCAAAACGCAAAAGCGTCTCTAAAAATGTGTGGCCAAAAGAAACCGGCTTTTAAAACTTTTCTTGCAGTTTTGTTTGCCCCAAAGTGCCCTCCACATGCTTTAGAATGACAGAAAGTCAGGACGGATTGTGCCTCATTATCCAGAATGCAATGTCGGATTACTTGGTCACTACAATGCTTCCAAAGGTAAGGATCGTCCCAAACGTAGTGTTGAGCTTCAGCCTTTACCTTCTCTCGTTGTGCCTTAGTGAAATCTGGAGGGTACTCGTTCGTCACAATGAATTTCACAATGTCAGCAAACCAAGGCGTAATAGACTGGAGCTTAGGACAAATCTCTGTCGACAATTCCGCAGGGGCGCCTAGACTGGGCCGCAAGGGCGGCTAGCCGTAGGGGCGGCTGGTGTGAGGCGCGGGGGGCGGTTATACAATAGAGAGTTGTGTAAAATGTATCGTCTAGAAAGCTTCCAACTATCTCCTTTCCTTTTTCTGGATCCTCCTCTTCCTTTACTAACCTACTCAAGTGATCGGCCACCAGGTTCTCAACTCCCTTCTTGTACCGTATCTCTAGGTTCAACTCACTTATAAGGAGCACCCACCGGATCAATTGTGGCTTTGCTTCCTTCTTAGCCATGAGGTACCTAAGAGTTGAATGGTTAGTGAAGATAATTACCTTTACCCCAAGTAGGTACTGTCTGAATTTCTCAAGGGCAAAAATCACCGCTAACATCTCTTTCTCGGTGGTAGAGTAATTCCTTTGTGCTCCATTGAGTGTCATAGACGCATAATGGATCACATGTGAAGCGCGCCCATCTTTCTGTCCTAGGACAGCTCCAACGGCGTAATCGCTGGCGTCACACATGATTTCGAAAGGTTTTTCCCAATCCGGAGAACGGATGATTGGTGCGCTGGTGAGACATGCCTTCAAAGTGTCAAAAGCTTTCTTGCAACTCTCATCTACTATGAAGGTGACGTCTTTCTTCAACAATTCACATAAGGGTATTGAGATCTTTGAAAAGTCCTTTATGAATCGTCGGTAGAAACCCGCATGACCAAGAAAAGATCGGATTTCCCGAACATTAGTAGGATAAGGTAAACTTTGAATTACATCAACTTTTTCCCTATCTACCTCTATCCCTATGGAGGATATTACATGTCCTAGCACAATTCCTTGTTCTACCATGAAATGGCATTTCTCCTAATTAAGAACTAGATTTGTTTCAACACATTTTTCAAGAACAAGTTTTAAATGTCTTAAGCATGCATCAAAACTGTCTTCATGGACGGTAAAGTCATCCATGAAGACTTCAATGAAGTTTTTTATATATTCGGAGAAAATACATATCATGCACCGTTGGAAGGTGCCGGGTGCGTTGCAAAGTCCAAATGGCATTCTGCGGTACGCAAAAGTGCCAAATGGGCAAGTGAACATTGTCTTTTCTTGATCTTCCGGCGCAATGGCTATTTGGAAGTAGCCCGAATATCCATCAAGGAAGCATTAGTACGGATGACCTGCAAGACGTTCCAACATTTGGTCAATAAAGGGTAAGGGGAAATGATCTTTTCGTGTTACCTTGTTGAGCTTGCGGTAATCAATGCAAACTCTCCATCCGGTTTGCGTTTTACTCGGAACCATTTCTCCAACTTGATTTTCCACCAAGGTGATGCCTCCTTTCTTTGGAACCACTTGGGTTGGACTAACCTAAGTGCTGTCCGAAATAGGGAAGATCATATCCGCTTGGAGGAGCTTCAACACTTCCTTCTTGACCACATCCATCATTGGCGGATTCAACCTCCGTTGAGGTTGCCTAGAGGGTTTGGCTTCATCCTCAAGTAAGATCCTATGCATGCAAGTTGAAGGGCTTATCCCTTTGATGTCCGCAATGGTCCATCCAAGGGCCGTCTTGTGCTCTTTTAGTACTTTCAGCAACTTGTCTTCTTGACCGGTAGTCAACTTGTTGGAGATGATCACCGGCAAGGTATTGTGTACTCCAAGGAAAACGTACTTGAGGTGTGACAGAAGGTCCTTCAATTCTATTTCCGGTGCCTGCAATATAGATGGAACAAGCTTCTCGCTTGGGGTTAGTATAGTGGGCCCAATGGCCAAATTGGAGATAGGTAGCCTTTTATGCCTATCTAATTGGGCTAGGACTTCTTTCATGCTGGATGTTAATACATAATCTGATTTGAAGCCATCAATGTCATGCTCTATTACATTTTTCAATTCATCAACATCAGAATTATCAAAAACATCTTGCACAAAAGGTTCAACAATGTCAATAGCACATAAAGAATGATCATCACTAGGAAATATCATTGCATCATAGATGTCAAATTCCACTACTTTAGCATCAAACTCCATGGTCAATTTGCCACTAACATAATCAATTTTAGTCCTAGCAGTCTTTAAAAATGGTCTACCTAACAATATGGGTGCAGCATGCGAGTCATTTTCCATTTCCATTACGAAGAAATCAGCAGGAAAAATTAGGTTGTCTACCATTACTAATACATCTTCAATTATCCCTTTTGGGTACACATTAGACCTATCAGCAAGTTGTACTACAATCCTAGTTTCCGTTAATGGCCTAAGGCCAAGTGATTTTTAAATAGAATATGGCAAAACATTTATAGAAGCACCAAGATCAAGCATGGGTTTGTCAAAATGGGTTTCCCTATAACACAAGGAATGCTTACCATGCCCGGATTGTTGTACTTCTTGGGCATTCTCCGTTGGAAAACGGCCGACACATACTCACTTACTTGCACTTTTTGTTTCCCCTTCAGCTTCTGATTCCTCTTGATAGTGCAAAGTTCCTTCAAGAAACGAGCATATTTAGGAATATTGTTCACCAACTTAAGGAGGGGAATGTTTACCTCGCATTTGGAAAAGGTCTCGAAGAGGTCCTTGTCCTCGATGATTCTCCTCTCTTTTAGAGCCTCAGGAAAAGGGGCTGGCGGTTTCTCAGAGTACAATGGCGGAAACTTAGGCCGGACGAAGGATCCATTTCAGCAGAACTCTTTGTCGAGTTTTCCGCCGGGGCGTCAGTGATCTGCGCAGGGGCGGCTCTGGGGATGTTACCGCAGGGGCGGGAACATCCAGCCGCCGGGGCGGCGTCTGCTCAGGGTTGGACGCAGTTGCAGCCGCAGCGGCGGCTATGGGTGCGGTAGACTCGTCAGAGGGTTTGGCTTGTGGTTCTTTTGCTGGTTTTTGTTGGATTTTCTTCCCACTCCTTAATTTTAGGGCACTAACATTCTCCTTGGGGTTTATGACCATCTGGGACGGCAATCCTCCGGAAAACCTAGCTTCGGTCCTTGATATGGCTTCCGCCATTTGCTCAACCTGTTTTTCAAGGTTCTTGATGCTGGATTCTGTTGTTTGGACATGAGTAGCAAAGTGTTTAGTCAAAACCTGCAACATATCTTCAGTTGATTGATACTTACCTTGTCGGGGTTGCTGTTGTTGGTTTTGTTGATCCCTCCAACAGAAATTCTGTTGGTCACGCCAATTTGGCATGAAATTCTGCGCATAAGGATCGTTCTTAGGCCTTTGCTGTTGTGGCTGTCCATAGCCAATTGCATTCACCTCAGCATCATCATCCTGGACTTGGGGGCACATGTCCATTGGATGGTATGGGTCAGCACACACTCCACAAGCTTTGAGCTGCTGTGGTGTTCCCATAAGTGTTAATCTCTTCACCATCTCCTTCAATTTTGCAAGCTCCGTGAAGATCTCACTCTTCCCGGTATTCACAGCATGAACTCCTCTCTTGGATGGGGTCCTTCCAAAGTTCCGGATTCCTTCCGCTAGTTCCTGTATCTTTTCCAAAGCAAGGTCAGGAGTAGAGTTTAGAATGTTACCTCCGCAAGCCGCATCGACGATCCTCCTTTCATTATCGAGCAAGCCATTGTACAAGTACAAGACTAGATCTTGAGTCGAATATCCGTGGAAAGGACAGCTGGATCGGAGGCGTGCGAATCTTTCAAAGTACTCATAAAGAGTCTCATCCGCCTCTTGCTCGATGTTGCTTATAGCTTTCTTCAAGCTATTGGCCTTCTTGGTGGTAATACCAATCATCCGCTGAATCTTTGAGTGTGAAACCGAATGCCCTCATCTTGATTTGTTCTTCGGTGATATTGGCCGGCTTCATGCTCATACACACGGTATGGAATTTTCCAAGGTGTTTGATGGGGTCTTCACCACTTAGCCCATAAAAAGATGGGAGCAAGTGAATAAGACCCGGCTTGAGCTCAAAATTGACTCCTTCCCTTAATCCCGATATAGTAACCGCAAGAGGGTTTTGAGCTAAAGTGGGCTGAGTGAGTTGACGAAGAGTGCGATCAACCATTTCTTGGTGGAGTTGTTGTTGTCTTCGTTGCCGGATATGCGTCCTCTCAATTTCTGGATCAAAAGAAGCAAGATCGGGGTTAGTAGCACGGGTTTGAACCATAAAAATGGTTCATACCATCAATCAATAATAACAAAATAAAAATACTAAACTCCCCGGCAACGGCGCTGATAGGTGATTAAATCACTATCATTTAGGATAGGTTTTAGAGTCTTTTTATTGCATTTGTATCGGTTTATGCTACTAACTCCTTGGTCTAGAAGAAGAAGACTAAAAGAAGCTAAGGAAGGAGTTATAAGCTCTTAGGAGTGAAGATCGATCACGAAGCAAAGCTTCTGTTGCCCCACCGCCCCAGCGGAACCTTATCACCGCCCCTGCGGGTGACGCCTTACACCGGAGCACACCCTGCGCCTTCGCCAGCGCCAACCATGAAGTGTGTCACCGCCCCTGCGCCACTCCCTAGCTCCCCTACGGTGACTTGCCTTGAAGAAACGAAAACCAGCTCCCCTGCGCCCTTGCCTGCACCTCAACCTGGGATCTGGAAGACGAAGAGGCTGTGTCACCGCCCCTGCGTTGACATAGGGACGCCCCGGCGACTTGCCATCAGAATCGTCAGGAAGTCAAAGGGTTAGACGTTTGAACAGCATTGAAGATCCGCCCCAGCGGAATTGCCTAGCCGCCCCTGCGGCCATGAAGAAGATCAAGCGTTTTTGCCTTCACCGCCCCTGTGGAACTGAAGGCCGCCCCTACGGTTTATCGTCAGAAGCTTTACTCCGGCTGTTTACACCACCTTTATGGCATTAAAGGTGGCTATTTTAGGCCGGCCATTTACTCCCATTTAGTGTCTTTTGTAGTATAAATAGTCCTTGGTTGATTGCTAGAATCATCCATCTTGTTATCCAATAAATTATCCACTTAGATTATCTTGCTACCTTTGTAATGAGTTGCTAACTCCCTTGCTACATTAGGTTGGTTTGAAGCTGCGTTGTTACTTTGGTTGTAAGTTCTTTTTAATATAAGTTTTCATTCAGTAATACTTTGTGTTTCCTTGATCTCCATTGTCTAATTGCATGTTTACTATTGCTTGAGATTGATCACCTTAGGTTCTAAAGTGCATGCAAATAACTAGGATTAATAGGTTCCGGGTTCGGGTCTTTAATCTAGTAGCAACTTTAAGTAATAACGGGTTGTAATTAATTAAAGAAAAGGAACACAAATATAAAGATAAGTTTAACGGTTTTAATCTTCTCTTTATATCCCTTAGTCTTTGTTTGAAAGCTAACTTGTTATTTGTTCTTGTAGGTTTACGGAACACTAAGTTGTTAAGTTGTGTTGATGCCAGTCGGCTCAACACATATATATTATCGAGACGGGAGATTACTTGAAAACTTGTAAAAGGAACTCACCAAAGTAGCAATTGCATGCTTAGAATCAACCTAGTGTAGATTCACCCATCATTTGTCTTACTTGTCGCATTAATCGTTTTCATAAGTTTTTGTGTGCATCAATTCAACCAACCCCCCCCCTGTTACTTGTTACTATAATCAATAATTGCATCTAAAACACCTTAACTCTCTTGGGTTCGACCCTTACTTAACCACTATACTTGTTTTTAGTGCTAAGTCGGGATTAACTTTTGATTGGGTATAGACGACCATAGAAATACCTCCAGTCAAATTTTGGCGCCGTTGCTGGGGAGTTTTAGTGTTTTATTATTATTGATTATTGGTTTGAACCATTTTTATGGTTCAAACCCGTGCTACTAACTCCGGCTTTGCTTCTTTTGATCCAGAAATTGAGAGGACGCACATCCGGCAACGAAGACAACAACAACTTCAACAAGAGATGGCTGACCGTACACTTCGTCAACTCACGCAGCCCACCTTGGCTCAAAACCCTCTTGCGGTCACTATACTGGCATTAGGGGAAGGAGTCAACTTTGAGCTCAAGCCGGGCCTCATTCACTTGCTTCCATCCTTCCATGGGCTAAGTGGTGA
This sequence comes from Fagopyrum homotropicum, assembly GCA_033239125.1. Lineage (NCBI taxonomy): Eukaryota > Viridiplantae > Streptophyta > Magnoliopsida > Caryophyllales > Polygonaceae > Fagopyrum > Fagopyrum homotropicum. Next base: position 86,850,306 of record BSWB01000005.1, on the reverse strand, counting down.
AGATCCCATCAAGCACCTTGGGAAGTTCCATACCGTGTGTATGAGCATGAAGCCGGCCAACATTACCGAAGAACAAATCAAGATGAGGGCATTCGGCTTCACACTTAAAGATTCCGCGGATGATTGGTATTACCACCTTCCATCCGGGAGTATCGACACTTGGGAGAACCTTCACAAGGAATTTTTGGAGAAATACTTTCCAGCCAAGAAGGCCAATAGCTTGAAGAAAGCTATAAGCAACATCGAGCAAGAGGCAAATGAAACTCTCTACGAGTACTTCGAGAGGTTTGCTCGCCTCCGATCCAGTTGTCCTTTTCACGGGTATTCAACTCAAGATCTAGTCTTGTACTTGTACAATGGCTTACTAGACAATGAAAGGAGGATCGTCGATGCGGCTTGCGGAGGTAATATTCTTAACTCTCCTTTTGACCTTGCTTTGGAAAAGATACAGGAGCTAGCGGAAGGAACTCGGAATTTTGGAAGGACCCCATCCAAGAAAGGAGTTCCTGCTGTGAGTTCCGGGAAGAGCGAGATTTCCACCGAGCTCGCGGAGTTGAAGGAAACGGTGAAGAGACTAACATTTATGGGAACCCCACAGCAACTCAAGGCTTGTGGAGTTTGTGCTGACCCATATCATCGAACGGACATGTGTCCACAAGTCCAGGATGACGATGCTGAGGTGAACGCAATGGGTTATGGACAATCACAGCAGCAAAGGCCTAGGAACGATCCCTATGCACAGAATTTCATGCCAAACTAGCATGACCAACAGAACTTTCGTTGGAGGGATCAACAAAACCAACAACAGCAGCCCCGTCAAGGTAAGTATCAATCAATTGAAGATATGTTGCAGGTTATGACTAAACACTTTGCTGCTCATGTCCAAACAACAGAATCTAGCATCAAGAACCTTGAAAAACAGGTTGGTCAAATGGCGGAAGCCATTTCAAGGACCGAATCAAAACTTTCCGGAGGATTGCCTTCCCAGACATTTATAAGCCCCAAGGAGAATGTTAGTGCCCTAACATTATGGAGTGGGAAGCAAATCCAACAAAAACCAACAAAAGAATCACAAAGTAAACCTTCTGTCGATTTTACCGCACCCATAGCCGCCCCTGTGGCTGCAACTGCGCCCAACACAGAGCAGGCGACGCCCCTGCGGCTGGATGTCCCCTCCCTTGCGGTGACAACCCCCGAGACGCCCCTACGAATACAAGGTGACGCCCTTGCGGAAAACACAACAGAAGGTTCTACTGAGAGGGATACTTACGTCCGGCCTAACTTTCCGCCACTGTACTCTAAGAAACCACCAGCTCCTTTTCCCGAGGCTCTGAAGGAGAGAAGAATCATTGAAGATAAGGACCTCTTTGAGACTTTCTCCAAATGCGAGGTAAACATTCCCCTCCTGAAGTTGGTGAAAAGTATTCCTAAGTATGCTCGTTTTTTGAAGGAACTTTGCACTATCCAGAGGAATCAGAAGCTGAAGGGGAAATAAAAAGTGCAAGTAAGTGAGCATGTGTCGGCAGTTTTCCAACGGAGAATGCCCAAGAAGTGCAACGATCCGGGCATGGTAAGCATTCCTTGTGTTATAGGGGAAACCCGCTTTGACAAAGCAATGCTTGATCTTGGTGCTTCTATCAATGTTTTCCCATATTCGATTTACAAATCACTTGGCCTTGGGCCATTATTGGAAACTAGGATTGTAGTACAACTTGCTGATAGATCTAATGTGTACTCGAAAGGGAAAATTGAAGATGTGTTAGTAATGGTAGACAACCTAATATTTCCTGCTGATTTCTTTGTAATGGATATGGAAAATGATTCACATGCTGCACCCATTCTGTTAGGTAGGCCATTTTTGAAAACTGCTAGGACTAAAATTGATTATGTTAGTTGCAAATTAACCATGGAGTTTGATGGAGAAGTAGTGGAATTTGACATCTATGATGCAATGAGATTTTCTAGTGATGATCATTCTTTATGTGCTATTGACATTGTTGAACCTTTTGTGCAAGATGTTTTTGATAACTCTGATGTTGATGAATTGAAAAATGTGATTGAGCATGACATTGATGGTTTCAAATCGGATTATGTATTAACATCCAGCATGAAAGAGGTCCTAGCCCAATTAGATGGGCATAAAAGGCTACCTATCTCCAATTTGGCCATTGGGCCCACTTTACTAACCCCAATTGAGAAGCTTGTTCCGTCTACAGTGCAGGCACCTGAAATAAAATTGAAGGACCTTCCGTCACATATCAAGTACGTTTTCCTTGGAAAACACAATACCTTGTCGGTGATCATCTCCAACAAGTTGACTACCGGTCAAGAAGACAAGTTGGTAAAGGTACTAAAGAGCACAAGACGGCCCTTGGATGGACCATTGTGGACATCAAAGGGATAAGCCCTGCAACTTGCATGCATAGGATTTTACTTGAGGACGAAGCCAAACCCTCTAGGCAACCTTAAAGGAGGTTGAATCTGCCGATGATGGATGTGGTCAAAAAGGAAGTGTTGAAGCTCCTCCAAGCAGATATGAAATTTCCTATCTCGGATAGCACTTTGGTTAGCCCAACCCAAGTAGTTCCAAAGAAGGGAGGCATTACCATGGTGGAAAATCAACATGGAGAGATGGTCCCGAGCAAAACACAAACCGGATGGAGAGTTTGCATTGACTACCGCAAGCTCAATAAGGTAACACAAAAAGACCATTTCCCATTACCTTTTATTGATCAAATGTTGGAACGTCTTGCAGGTCATCAGTACTACTGTTTCCTGGATGGATATTCGGGCTATTTCCAAATAGACATCGCACCAGAAGATCAAGAAAAGACGACGTTCACTTGCCCGTTTGGCACTTTTGCATACCGTAGAATGCCATTTGGACTTTGCAACGCACCCGGCACCTTCCAACGATGCATGATAAGTATTTTCCCCGAATACATAGAAAATTTCGTTGAAGTCTTTATGGATGATTTTACCGTCCATGGAGATAGCTTTGACGCATGTTTAGGATATTTGAAACTTGTTCTTGAAAAATGTGTTGACACCAATTTGGTTCTAAATTTGGGAAAATGTCATTTCATGGTCGAACAAGGAATTGTGCTAGGACATGTAATATCCTTAAAAGGGATAGAGGTAGATAGGGCAAAGGTTGACGTAATTCAAAATTTACCTTATCCAACTAACGTTTAGGAAATCCGATCTTTTCTTGGTCATGCAGATTTCTATCGACATTTCATCAAAGATCTTTCAAAGATCTCGTCACCCCTATGTGAATTGCTCAAGAAAGACGTCACCTTCATAGTGGATGAGGATTGCAAGAAAGCTTTCGACACTTTGAAGGCATGTCTTACCACCGCACCAATCATCCGTTCCCCGGATTGGGAGAAACCTTTTGAAATCATGTGTGACGCCAGTGACTACGCCGTTGGAGTTGTCTTAGGACAAAAAGACGGACGGGCTTCCCATGTGATCCATTATGCGTCTATGACACTCAATGGAGCGCAAAGGAATTACTCTACCACCGAGAAGGAAATGTAGACGGTGGTTTTTGCCCTTGAAAAATTCAGGCAGTACCTACTTGGGGTAAAGGTAATTATCTTCACTGACCATGCAACTCTTAGATACCTCATGGCGAATGAGGCAAAGCCACGTTTGATACGATGGGTGCTCCTTCTAAGTGAGTTTAACCTAGAGATAAGGGACAAGAAGGAGGCTGAGAACCTGGTGACCTTAAAAAAATTTCCCACCTATTGACACGTTTCTTGGTCTCTTCTTTCCTAAGTCCTTGAGACCTATTTGCTTATGTGTATGACTTATTGATCTAGATTTAACATTCTCATATTCATCTTGACTTCATCATCTTTGCCTTTCATGCATGCATTTGAGTTAAGTATGATTGTCTTTCCGTGCCTTCATTCATTTGATACATGATTGCTTGTCCTTTGTCATGAAACATAACTATGATGGTGATCCGTGTTTAGAAGCACAATTCCAATAAAATATTTTCTGTTTATCTGCATTCATAAATCATGACATCTCGTAGCCTATAGTTGAACCTTGCTCGGGGACGAGCAAGTGGCAAGTATGGGGTATTTTGATGACATGATTTATGACACTAGTTTAGATACTCTTTTAGATAGTTTTCCTTTCCATTCATGCATGTTTCCGCATTAGTTCGTGATGTTTATGCTTAATTCATCCATATTGTCGAAATAGATGTCTACACGAGCTTTTGTCGGTTTTGTAGGTATTTTGGGGAGCTTTTGGACTTAACCGATACATTCGAGGATCATTCCTTGTGGTGGCACACATCCGGACTCTTTAACGAACAAGCTAGGAGCAAAGAAGAACACAAAAGACCTTATCGGTGCATCCCTTGCACCAACTCATGACTTGGTGATCCAAAGGAGGGTTGAACTGTAGGAACCACGGCCTAGAGTGCCAAACCACGCCCGTGGTTTCATTGTTTTGCTCGTGATTTCTGTCAGGACAACTTTGACACTTTTCACACGATTCCTTTGTCCGATGAGTTATTTGGAGGATGAGTTGGTTAGGTAGGCAGTTTATGTATTAAGGTGTATAAACTAGGCCCTTTTGTTTATATGTTGACAAACTAGGCCCCTATATATTTTACTAAAAAGATTTATCATATATAATATTAAAGATTTTCCAGCAAAATCTTTCTGTATCCTATTTAAGTTTATTAATTAACGTAATTAAAGACTGTAATTATAGTAGAAAACCGTTAAATAAGGAAATAAATAATAACAATCTCCTTTAATTGGGGATATCATCTGAATAGCCATTAATCGTAAAAATTGTACGCCACTGTTTCTTCTCTTGTGTCCTTCGAAGTTCGTTGATATATATATCGATTTGTTACTTAATACGGTGGCAATCACCTACATATGAAAACTTGAACGTCCATTCTTCCGCTGATCCTTTCTTACTATTACATAATACGGTGGCAATCAACTATATTATTTGCATATTTAAATAACTAGTACATAATATTTTTCGGCAAATATTATCAACAACTATAGGTGATGTATAACTGGTACATAATGTTTATCAACAACTATATGTGATACATAAATGTACATAATCAAAACATATTATATCTATGCACACATCTGTACATATATGATGGTATTAATTATCGTCTTCTCCATTTTTAACATCACTGAAGAACTAGGTTGTGAAGTTTTCAATGTTGGGTATTTAACAACGAATAGACCGAAAAGATGAAATCGAGTACTTACCTGATATAATTAAACCACAGTCGATGAAGATGAACAACAATAAACGACGATTACAACCCGGAAACGAAGATACAAAATGAAGAGACCTTCAACCGCCTTCAATGGAGTTGGAGAGAGTCGAACGTATTTGGCTTGGAATATGGGATGCTGTTTTGGATTTATATAAGTAGCCGCTAAAAGAAGATTTGGAGAATCTTTTATTTATTGTTTCCGATTTTTTCATAACCGGATGATATTTTTATGGCAGTTTTTCAATTCAAAAATCAATAAATTGTCCAACCTCTAGTTTACGAACTTTGCTTTTACTTTGATCCAAGGTTAAAGATTAGCTTTAATCTAGTCTTGGTTTACCCTTTTCTAGGTAGTAGTGAGACTCATCACCCTCTATTTCGATTTCGAGTGTCACAACCTTAATCGTTTTAGTTCGTCTTGATCCTTGGGTTACAAGTTTGGGTAATTGAGATTAATTCTTGTCCATAGATCCTTCTTATACTGAAGCCTCAACAACCTTTATAGAGAGTGTCTTTAGATAAGTCATATAAAGTCTTTGAACTTCACCGTACATTGCTTTACTTTAGCATACCTTTGCAACTCCTAACTTTGTCCTTAGTTCTTTAGTATATCTAGAATCGATTGCCACAATTAGATACCTGAATCTTTAGGTTTGCTGTTTTCCCCAATATTTGCAAAGCTTTATACCTTTATTTGCTCGATAACTTGAGACTGGGTTTTGTTTCACCAAATCCCTGTGATCGATACTCTAGAATATTAGCTAATCTACGTCGATCCATAAACTTCGGGTTTGCTTGTTTTATTCTAGTTTTATAAATTTAAGACTTGATTGCACGCACGTTTTAGGGCGAACACTCACCACACTCTTATTGCCCCTCTCCATACTCCTGAGCTCCCTCACTCAGACAACCCCAATGACAACCCAGTGCAAGCATGAAGGATTCTTGCCCATCACCCACTGTCATATCATGTATCTAAGCATTTGTGCTTTAAATGTTAGGCGTATAAACTGTAATAACCGAAATTTTTTCTACTCCGTTTAAAAACCGGAGTCCGATCGACCGCCTTAATTCTGTAAGTAAAAGAACACGATATTGAAGCTGATGAGACCACTTGGGAGACAGAGGAGGGGATTAGACGTAATTACCCCGAGTTTTTGCGGTTTAAGATGTTACTTTTGTATTGACGAGTTAGTACTCGGATGTTGTGTTGTTTGACCATTCATGTTTTATATTGGATGGAGTGATTATGTTTTATGTGATGTGTGTCTAAGTTTGATATTTGAGTATATTATTCTAAGTTTCGGGACGAAACTTCTTTTAAGAGGGCACTGATGTAATAACCGAAATTTTTTCTCCTCCGTTTAAAAACCGGAGTCCGATCCACCGCCTTAATTCTGTAAGTAAAAGAACACGATATTGAATTTTATCATTTTATGTGACCTTAAATCACATAAAATGATAACTTAAATAATTCCCTAAATAATTCCGTAAAACTATTTCCGTACTATCATTGGTTCCGGGCGATTAACGAGTATCCGTTCGGCTCATTGTAATAATTGAGGAGCAGGCTCATTTCTGGCCCAATTACCCAGCTAGCCCAGTTTTAATCCTAAACCCTAATCAACCCTTAATTACGTTTAACCTAACCAATTGTTGCTGCCTCTTACGTCGTCAACTTCTCCCTCTCTTCCACAACATTATCACGCCTCTGCAAAAACCGACACCCATCTCCTTCGTGTTTCTGCTCAGCCGCCAGCGACCACCGGATCGGACACGTACTGGGGACGCCATCTCGTGTTCGTGGGAACCGAAGAGAGACACGCAGCCTCCCAGCCATCTACAAAGAGCGATCACCCCGGAATCTGCATCAATCTTCTGCACTCGACGCTCCAAGCCGCTAAAAGATGGAGGAGCAAGAGCGACTTTCTGCACTCGACGATCCTAGCCGCTGAAGATACAGGAGCAGGAGCAGATCTTCTGAACTCCCATCGTGCATCTGCAGTTCCAGCCGCTGCACGCCTCCTTCGCGAAGGAGACAAGAGCACACTTCAGCCGGCTGCAGATGGATAACTGGTAAGCAACTGCTCCTGCTGTCTACCCTCCTCTCCTCATGAATAAAACAGTAAACCTCCCCTTCTTTGACCTATTGCAGCCTTTGTAACAACTCGCACCTACCGAGAGTCGACGTTGGGTTCCTCGTGTGTTGATCAACAGCAAACCCTGCCTTCACTGCTGCGGGTGAGTAGATGCAACCTCTAATCTTAGTACCAATATGCTGTGTAGTGAGTGTACATTGGTTTGTTGATGAATAGATGAGAGTAGTGTAGAGGATTGTGTAGGTTGGACACAGAAGAAGCTAAAGAAGTTCAGTAAGAGGAGAGAATTGAACATAAGATGGTTAAATAAGGTGCATGTATGATTGGTGTTCTGTGGGTTTCGAACTAGAGACCTCCGGGTAGAATAAATGGAATTTTAGGTTGACAAAGAGAATCGAACTTGAGACCTCCTGCACACCTTGTTTTCCAGCTTTGACCTGCCAACTTTAGGACCTAATTACTATAGCTTAAATCGAGAATCCACCGTTGAATTTTTGATATATTGTAGATAGAAATATGAAGTTTACTGTGTTAAAATTTGGGAGAAAGTTAACGGTCGGATTAGAACTTACGAGTGCTCAAAGTAGGACAGTTGGGCTGTTTTTACAGCAGAAGAAAATTTGGCTAAGTATAAAATTCTTGGATATTTTAACCAAGTTTAAGAATTTATGTAAGAGTTGTGGCTGGATAGTTTTGAGAGATCTTTGCTCCTATGAATAGCATGTATACCATAGATGACCTAGAGATTTATTTCGGAATTTTTTATATTTTTGTTCAAGCCTCGTATCTTAACCCAAAGTCGAACCTTAACGACTTTTTCTGAAAATTTAGAATTTTGTGTAACTATTATAAATCTTTATCAAACTTTTCTGTAAGAACTAGATTGTGGAAATGGGTTCCAAAGGAGAGTTTGAAACTAAGATATAGACAAATCCGGGAGTTTCGGAACCGGGGGTAAAATAGTCATTTTACCTTAAGAGGGCATTTTAGTAATTTTCTCTTGATGAGTTTGTGCATCTTAGAAGTTATAGACTTCTAAGATTATGGGATGTATTTTGATCCACGTGCCTTGTATGACAGGCGTATGAGTTTCTACGGTTGCAGACCGAGTTGAGATTGTGAGAGTTGTGGTTTGATTCAGGTAAGTCCATGCGACTTACTTAGCCGGTTTCTGGATGTTAGTTGAATGATAATGGTGGTGTGTACGATGTGTGATTATAATAACAACTTGTTAGGACGACCGTTGTTATTATGTGTTAAGGCCCAAGTGTATGTATAACGGGCCGTGACATCACTGCCCAGCTCTGCCAGGAGACTGGGAGGTTCTCTATACCCAGACCATGCAGGTACATGGTGAGATGTATTGGATCCACTCCTGATGGGTACACGGGGGCGGAGGCGAGGTTTGGGAATCCCTCGTGTCACAAAATAAGTATCATTAGAGTGAATGACTTAAATGAAGATAATAAATGGATTGTTTGAAAGCATGATGAGTGTTTCTTATTTTATGTGTGTGTGTGCTATTGTTATTCTTCTAATGTTTAGATAACTAGCTAATGGTTGTTTTGTTGTGGTTTTAGTTTTGCAGCAGGTTAGAACAGCAGCTGAGTGATCCGAAAGTAGTGGTCAGCCGGATCTCCGTACTCCTTAGAGTGGGGTGTGGGTTGTTGTTTTGTTGTCTTTCCTTTTGTTAAGACAGTTAGTCTTTTCCGTTGTTAAGTATGATAGGCTGTTAGACTTTGTTGCATTCATCCTTTTACAAATGTATTTTTATGAATTTCGGTTTTTCTTATTTGTGTCTTGTTGCAAGATCCTAGTAAAATTGTTGTCCAACTGAGGTCGGGACCCATTGTGAGGTCCTAACCAGTAATGTCCCGAGTTCTGAGAAATCGGGGTGTTACAACATGGTATCAGAGCTCTAGGTTGGCAACAATGGCACTTGAAATCTTCTGAAAGACCGAATAAGTTTTAAGCGGAACCCGAAAAGGGGTCTGAGTGTTAAAAAAAAAAAGAAGAGAATTTAGGTTTTAAATGCATGCATAGTCTGGTTGGGAATAGAAAAGTACGGCTGACCACCACTACTACCGCGGATCTCAGTATGCTTAGTATGGACTTTAGGTTTACTATAGTTGGACTTTTAGCTTGTTTATAAAGATATGTTATATAGATAGGTATATGCCAAAGATTAACAGAATTGTAGTTATGTTATGTCCTTAACGGAGATAACATAATGATTTTCTCACCCCTTGGACACATCTAAGTAGATTTTGAAGGGTGTCAACGTGAGGATTAGTATGCACATCTTATGTGCATTAGGGTAGACGAACGTCGGACAAATCCTTCGAGCTTGTTGAGGAATGTCGAGACGGAAAAGTAAAGACTCAAAGACAACACCAATTAAGATGACAAGAAGAGAATCCCGGATCAACTCAACGGGATCAAATGACGGATATTAAAGAGAGTAGTTCCGGAGAAGCAAGAGATGCTCGCCAACTAGGGAATTGGAGAACGACAACGGAGAGGCTCCTCCAAGTTGTGTAAAGTGACTTTACAAACAAAGTGGATGACGTTGAAAATTACCATAGACATGGAAGCCAAAAGGGAGATATAGTAGCGATCAAGAAAAGAGACATAAAATTTAAGCTTACTGATAGACTAGGAAGTGAAAGTTGATGCCAAAAGTAAGGCGAAATATAATCACTCGCAACAAGCTAATTGCCACCACAATCCAGATTGATAACCGAGGCAGTCAAAAGTATGGAAGTCAACACGAGATACATTATCCATCCGAATAGAAAGAATTAAAGAGCTGCAACTTGGAAGCTTACGCATTGCCAGAAAGGGAAAGGTGGATTTCACCAACGTGGAAGTGGAATGATCTTATAGAACACAGGAGAATTTTGACATAGACCGTGATACAACAATAACCAGCTTCTGTAAAGGCAGCATTACAAGCAACACCCAAGGAAGAAGAGTGTGTGAGAAGAGTATTGGTGAACCCGAGGACCCCAATAACTTCTCATTCAAAAGGAATTTAAGCTAACAGCACTACAAGTTTATAATAGAGAACCGCAAATAGACGATAACTTAGGTAAACGAATCACGGAGATGTACCTACAAGCTACCTTAGAAAGTTTGAAAAGTCTGTTGATGGAAGAAGAATGATACAACTGGACTCGTAAGAGTATAACGATCTTACAAAAGTGTAGATTGTAGGAGGAGCTAAAGAAGAATAAACAAAGAGACTAGAGAAGATATATTTCACCAAGTATATCAAGCCTCAAAAGAGATGGAAGAAAAGTAAGTCTACGATGTTGTAGAAGGTCAACTACATCCTACTTGGACAACTTAAAAAGTTACATGTGCGGGTTAACTAGTGATGGTTAGTTAACCGATAAGAAGAATAACCACAAGGTTATAAAAGAATTTTATCGACATCTAGGGAATTTCTTTCGGAGATCCACGACGAAAATGGTGAAGTTAAATCAATACAAGTACTAGTAGCCTGGATGGTAACGTTAAATGAGTCCAATATGATAACTCTAATAAAGAAAATTTAAGAGCAGCTCTTGACGGTCGGTAATGACCCTTGATGATAGTAATGGTGTAAAGGGAATTGTTGGGAGTAGTTACTTACTACTGACTACGAAAGATACATATCGGAGTTAGAATGAAGGGATCCCTGTAAGGAGAACTAGAAGACTAAGAGGAAACAGATGATTGGAAACATGTCTTATGTCTTAGCATTCCACACAAGTAAGACTGATGGTACTCCTTCGAGAAAAAGTAGGTTTAGACTGTCTAGATTGATAGGGAAAACCCTTGTGATTAAAGATGTGACACAGAATAATTGGAAATTCCGAGGCGGCACAAACATAAGGAGTATGATGTAAAGCCTTGGTGAAATGTGTGGTCGAGTTGTGAGGTGATTGCAGATAGAATCTATAGGTCGACTAAAACAGACATGAGAAGGAGTAAAAGTGAAAGACTAAAGGTGGTTATATGGATCCGGTACCACACCAATAAGATGGTTACCGAAAGGACTAAAGACTGTTATTTAAGGGAGAAATGGAGGTACTCCATGGAAAATTCAGCTGGACTGATGACCTAAGAGTTGCTGAAAGTAATAAGACCAACCAACACAGTTGTAAAGTGTGTACGAGAAAACTCAAAGGGATTTAACTATCTTACGGGGTGTAAATATCAAAGAAGGTAAAGCGACATGAGTATAAGGAAGACATAATAAATGCGATGCGAGAAATTTGATTGGTGGGAAAATCATATGCACCTGATGTGTTGTATACAAATGGTACCATTGGATGTTTAATAACAATCATACCAACGGACTGATGACACTATGATGGATTTAGTGTAACCCAAGTGTATAACTTATCCAGTGAGAAGGAAAGTCAGGTATCAAAATTGCGAGTTATGATAAATTTTAAATAAAGTTTTGAGATGAGGATGTCCTTAGGAAATCTACGCAAGAGTACAAAGCAACTGATGTTCCAACACAGAATGGGTAGTAATGATCAACAGACAGTTAGAGACCGATGCAGAGAAGAAAAATGTATAAGACGAGTCACCTAGTAGAAGAGTTCACAAGACAAGCTTGTAAGGCCAAAAGAGATAAAATGTCGACCTGGATATGAGGGTCTAAGGTGCATGGAAGGGATACCTACAATGGAGTGTAAATGCAAATTTAGACTTTACAAGTGTGGAGAGGTTTTAACCTCCTCAAAAATATAGGAATTTGAAAGAAATCGCAATGTCGGTATCAAAGAGTTGAAGCCCTGTAGCGGAAACAAAGGAGTATCATGAAGGTAAGGTTGCCGGTAACGCCAGCGAAGGAATGTATATATATGAACGGCCTTGGCAGACTCGAAAGTCCAAGGTAACCCCAATTATCACGGGACCTAAGTCATCAAAACCGATGGTCCGTGCAAGGGGAACTACAAGGGGATGATAACTAAAAATCATCAAAACTACAAAGACACTTATCAGCTATCGTTGAAGACTTGGAATGACTATTTAGGTCAAGATTAATGACCCAGTTGGGCTCGAGAAGTGGAGTTAGCCTAGGGAAACAGAAGTGTGGAAGATAAAACGAATTAGCGAAGCATGAAAGGGTTAACCGGGCAGATGATGCTCACCAAGAATTTAACGTCTGTATAGGTATGAAAAGAGTAAGTCCGGGATATTGAGAATTCAAGTATAGACGGACCGACGTCAGTTGAGGACGTGTAAGTGTCGGCTGGAATTGACGAGTAGGTACCGTTAAGAAGAGACATTAGTGACTGCGGATTTAAGAGGTAACTTTACCGATGCCTTGGAGGAGTCGCCAAATAGGCAACGACAACCTTTTGGGGTGATCTAAGGATATGGAGAGAATCGGGTTAGAAGTTGCTTACTGGTTGGATAAGAACAGACTACGGTTGAGTAAGAGAGTAAGGGTCTGTTTGAAGAGGATCTTGCTAGTATTAGAAGGGAAGTATAGGCGGGAGTTGGGTAAATCATGTAGATCCTCAAAAAGACGCCATTGTGCCTAATTGGTGTTACAACAGAAGCGTGGTAGGCACACAACCCACAAATGGAGAAGATCAATGTTAGGTTAACTCTGATTTCAAGTTAAGGAATTAGAGATCTATATGAAAAGGCCCACTTGGGTGTGGGTGTTGTTTTGAGTTATATGAACTTGAAAGCTTGATAAGAATTAGGTGAAAACCCATTAATTAAGGAACGATCCGATTAGGTCACATTGAGAAAACCGGGCCAAGCGGTTTGTATTACAAAGAGCATTAGACACTTAGTAAAATGCCGACAGAAGTTTAAGATCATTAATTCAGAATCGATAGTCGGGAACTTTCGAAAGGAAAAAGCAAGTGGGCCCAATGGAAGGAAAAGTTTGGTAGAGTCATCAAAAGAGCTGGAAGTAAGTCTAGAAAACCAAACCGTTGAGAGAGTACCTATCAAACCCGAGACACATCCTTAGTCATGAGGATCTGATAGTGGAGCCGACCATACAATTGTGGAGTAACCAGTAGTTATCCTAGAGCGCAGTACTAGACGTCTACGGTCCAAGGAGATATCAATGTTGAGGATCCCATGGTCAAGACGAGGAGCTGATGAGACCACTTGGGAGACAGAGGAGGGTATTAGACGTAATTACCCTGAGTTTTTGCGGTTTAAGATGTTACTTTTGTATTGACGAGTTAGTACTCGGATGTTGTGTTGTTTGACCATTCATGTTTTATATTGGATGGAGTGATTATGGTTTATGTGATGTGTGTCTGAGTTTGATATATGAGTATATTATTCTAAGTTTCGGGACGAAACTTCTTTTAAGAGGGCGCTGATGTAATAACCGAAATTTTTTCTACTCCGTTTAAAAACTGAAGTCCGATCCACCGCCTTAATTCTATAAGTAAAAGAACACGATATTGAAGTTTATCATTTTATGTGACCTTAAATCACATAAAATGATAACTTAAATAATTCCCTAAATAATTCCGTAAAATTATTTCCGTACTATTATTGGTTCCGGGCGATTAACGAGTATCCGTTCGGCTCATTGTAATAATTGAGGAGCAGGCCCATTTCTGGCCCAATTACCCAGCTAGCCCAGTTTTAATCCTAAACCCTAATCAACCCTTATCACGTTTAACCTAACCAATTGTTGCTGCCTCTTACGTCGTCAACTTCTTCCTCTCTTCCACAACATTATCACGCCTCTGCAAAAACCGACACCCATCTCCTTCGTGTTTCTGCTCAGCCGCCAGCGACCACCGGATCGGACACGTACTGGGGACGCCATCTCGTGTTCGTGGGAACCGAAGAGAGACACGCAGCCTCCCAGCCATCTACAAAGAGCGATCACCCCGGAATCTGCATCAATCTTCTGTACTCGACGCTCCAAGCCGCTAAAAGATGGAGGAGCAAGAGCGACTTTCTGCACTCGACGATCCTAGCCGCTGAAGATTGTTCGCCCCTAGCGTTGTGTGCAAATAAGGTTTAAATTTATAAAACTAGAATCAAGCAGCGAACCTGCAGTGTACGGATCGATATAGTTAAGCAAGAATTCCAGAGTATCGAACACAGGGATTTGGAGGGTTAAATCCAGTTGTAGGTTATCAAGCGAGTAAATGTAAGAGCTTTTCGAATTATTGGGAAAACAACAATCCTAAAGATCCAGGTATCCAGCTGTGGCAATCGATTCAAGATATACTTAATGATGTAAAGATAGAGTTGAGATATGCAAAGGTATACTAATGTAAGGTAATCGTACGGTGAAGTTCCAAAAACCTTATATAACTCACCTACAAGGCACTCTCTATACAGGTTGTTGAGGCTCAATATAGAAGGATTCTAGAGACGAGAATTAGTGTCAAATACCCAAACTTATAACCCAAGGATCAAGACTAACTTAACCGATTGAGGTTGTGACACTCACAATCGAGGTAGAGGTTGTTGAGGCTTCACTACCACCTAGAAAAGACAAGTCTAAACTAAGCTAAAGCAAATCTTTAACTTTAGATTAAAGTAAAAGCAGGTTCGTAGACTTAAGGGAAATCACGGTTAGTTCTTGAGGTTCCACGGCCGTGGACTCAAGAACAGACCGTAATTTAGGGTTGTCGGCGAGTCTCTCTAACTCTTAGGGTCTAATCTGTTTGCGATCGATCTATCATCATCTAAGCCACAACTATCAACCCTTCACCTTAGAATTGTTAAGGGTTTTTAGCCAATAACAGTCATGTTGATATCGATTCAAGAATCAAAAGATAAAAAGATGAAAACTTTTTAGAACTTTCAATAATCTTCAATTAAATCTCAAAATCACAAAGAGAACAAGTAATGTCAAAAGATTCACAATAGAACAAGCAATCGTAATCCTAGGAAAGAAAGGAAAAAAACGGGATGTCAATCCGTTTTCCGAGTCAAACCTAAACAAGAAGAGAGATCTTCTTGCAAAATCTTCCAAGAACTTCGATCTTCCGCCAATCCGGAGATCTCAACAGCAATCTCCACCAAAAGTGCGAGATTAGAGGAATTGCCAAACACGAATTTCGATCTCCCAAAGAGATGTCAATGCTTCAAAGCAAGGCTAAGCGAAGTGTAAGCGTGTCTAAGCGGTCCTAAGCGATGATGAATGAGGGTAAGCGGGGGGTGTCGGATTCTTGCTTCGTCCGTCTTTTTATAGTGCAGGGCAAAATGTCGGCCCGGCCCAATCTTTAAAAGATCGTGGCTTCAAAGTGTGGCGAAAAGATTTGCCAAGATCACGGTCGTGGAAGTGATCCACGACCGTAATTTAGAGCGTGGAAACAAATACGGTTTGCATCATATGTTCCACGGCCGTGTAATCCTCTGGAATGAACATGAATTTCTGACTCTAAATCCACGGTCGTGGAATTGAACGTGGAACGTGATACGGTCGTAATTTAGAGCGTGGTTTAGGGCAAGAACGTGATTCTTCCCTAAACTCGTGCATTCCTCAAGCTAAAACTCCAATTTCCTTCCAAAGAATGTCCTCAATCCATGGACATATCAACTCAACTCTCCTCTGTTCGATTCCGTTCGGAAATAGCTCCAAATCACCTATAATCAACATAGAACTAGTGTAGACATCCATATCGACAATATAGGTAATACTAGCTCACATATACACAAAGTTCAATCAAAGACTATCAATATGAATCAAATACGTTTAGAAAACGTGCCTAAAATCTCACAATATTTCATGCTAACAAATAACCCCATACTTAACACTTGCTTGTTCCTAAGCAAGGTCTTTCAAAAAGCTTTAAACAAGAGTTAGGATGAAATATGTGTACCTTCTTTCGGATGAATGTGACTTCTAAAGAATAGATCATCCTCAAACCTTGCTTCAATCGTTTATCAAACTTTCACACACTCAATCAAAGAGTAAAAGGCAAAGAAAATTCATGAACCAACTTAACTTCTAAACAAGCATTATAACCTTCAAACATTATCAAAATCAATCACAAGAAACTTCGATTTAGATCACCAAGTCATATAACCTTCTATTGATCTTAAGGACTTTCAAAGAAAAGGTCTAGAATATGGAAGGGAAGGGAAAACTTTAAGGGAAAGTGGTGCATAAATCCGGGAATGTGGACAACTACCTTCTTCTTCTTATGTGGTTTCCGCAACACTTCAACTTAGAGCTTCGCTCTCTTCTTTTCACTTTTCGACTATACTTTTGGAGTTATGGATAGAGGTGCACAAAAACCGAAGCCTAGGAGATCGGCGTTTCTCAAATTTTTCAAGAGATGCCTCAAACCCTTAGCGCACATACCATAATCCGCTAGGAATATCGCTCAATCCGACTTTGGCAAGACACAAACACCCGGCTATGTGAATGGTGCCGAGTTACTCATCGTCATGATTGACTTCCCCAAACCTATAATTTCTTTCTATTCAATTGATTGCAAATAATTGCTCTCATGGCCCTCCCACATCAAACATGCCTTTTTCTCATTCACTTCTCCAAATTCCCGGATAGGTAAAGGAGGCTAATATTTCAATGAGGAGTTAGATGATCAAAGAAAGAAGAAAGAAAGTATTGAATTGCCTTAATCATTTCAACAAGAAGTATAGGAACTTATAACGTGATTTCAACTTCAATTTCCTATCATGATTTAGGTAACATTTTCACATTATAAAACTTGCAAAAGAGGTGAAATTCATTCATTCAAATTCTTTTCAATTCACAATCCTTTTAAACATGCAATTGTCATCAAACTCAATTCATAAGTAGTGATTATCATGGAAATCATCTCAATTCATTAGAAGCATAAAATTTTAAAAAATTTTCAAGTTACTTTTCATGCAATGTAATAAGGAAACGTGCAACACATAATGAACATGCAATGATAGTCTCAAATGAAAGCAAGCATAGTAAGTAGAGTTATTACAGACTTTTTAGTACATCCCACCCCATACTTAGGACGAACATTGTCCCTAATGTTCAAAAGAAATAAAGAAAAGAAGAAAAGAAAAAGAAACTCACAAAATGGTGGCGGGAATGTCTAAACGAACGATCATGCATCAATCACTGTGGCGGCGGTGGAGGTGGGAATGGAGAGAAACTCGGATCATAAAACCGCCCAAACTGCTGGCGGTAGACATCCCTCATCATGTGGTCAAGGTCGTCTAAGCGTCCGTCTCTAGCATCCGCCCGGATCTCTAGCGCTCCTACTCTCTCTGAAAGTCCGGTAGCCCAATCCGGCATATGCTCGTACCATCCCGGGGCATGACTGTACCATGATGAGGCATCGGATGGTGCTGGTGCTGGTGGCGGTGGTGGTGCTACTGGCTGCTCCGTGGACCAAGGAGGTAGGGTGGAATACCATGTGGGAGGTGTGGCCATCCACGTGGGCCTCTCACTCACACTAGCGCGGCGAGATGACAAGCCTGAGGCTCTAGCCGGACGTGAAGAGCGTCTAGGTACATCCGGGGCCGCCTCCGGCTGATCCGGAAACGTGCCAAACTCATGCTCCGCTCCTCCTCCACTCTCGAACTGATCTCCCATATCCTCCTCTACAACCGGCGGTGGGACGTAAGGGGGAGCTACTATCCTGTTCGCATGCATCGCAGCGAACGTCTCCTTCCAATTATGGCGTCCCGCCATAATGGAGTACTCCGGCAGCCACTCTATCCCCCTACCCGTCCTAGTCTCCCAAGGCATGCCCGCATAGGGCGGACCTCCATGTGTAGGGAAGATGAGTCCCCTAACCATGAATGCGTGTAGCCTTAATGGAACGGCCGGTATGCGGGTGCAAGCAGAAAAATCTACACCGAAACTCCTAGCAATGTGGGTCACTATCCCACCATATCCAATGTTCCCCTTCTTCTTATTCTTGAGTTTACTCATCGTAGCCGCCAAAAGAGTAGAACAATCTGCACGGCGACCGTATAGCATGCTATAGAGCAAGAATAGCTCATCCGTCTTGATCTTTTGGGGCGTCTCCGTCCTAGGAAAGAGACACTCCGAAAGAACGCGGTGTGCTATCTTCAAGGCTAGATGGTACATCAATCTAGCCTTGGTATCGGCGGGTTGCCAACGGTCCTCGTCGGCGTAAACCATAGCTACTTCCTCCCAAAAATTCTTGGGGTAAACTCCACTCGGAAATCGACCATTGTAGGTCTCATGGAACCCGAAAATGGTCCCAAACTCAACAATACTCAAATGATAGTCTTTTTTCATGAGGCGGAAAGAGACGGTCCTATCGACGTGGCTGTGCTCGAAAGACGTCACAACCTCCCAGGTGATCTCCTCATAGGCGTCTTCACGAATGTTCGTGAAGACAAGCAATCCGACTCTATCCAAGAGCCATGTAAGGTCATCAACTATGTTGAGAGGATGTAGATCCTCCAACAACAAATACCTAGGGCCAATCACTGCCCTCTCCTTGATCCGGTCAAGTGCGTCAAGATGGTTCTCATGTATGGTTGGGATGCTAGGGTGAGGAGGTGAAGATGGAGGTGAAGGTGAAGATGGTAGTGAAGGAGATGAGGGTGGTGGTGCCCTAGAGGTGGAGGGGTTGCCTTTTCTTTTCATATTTTGCTCTCCCTTCTTCTCTTTTATCCTTCCCGACATTCTCCTTACAAAATCTATTTTTCCACCAAAATTACGGTCTGTTCTTCAGGTTCCACGGCCGTGGTTTACCCAGAGACCGTGATTCGTCTCAGAATCTCGCGAATCTCAGCAATTTCACCAACAATCACCACAACAAGCAGTCCTAATCTAATTCCTTCCAGTCTTTGTCAGTTCTTCCTAAGAATCTATAGCAAAGACGAACCAAATCCGCGAAAATCAAGAAGAAAGAATAAACCTCTTTTTCGGATTGAAAAATCCGAAATGCGCGTTTGTTGACGGATTTCCGCTCGGTTTGTCGCTTGGATCTTGTTCGTGGTTGGATTTGCTGCAGTTTAGGATGAAGAATCGTTGAAAACGATTAGAAAACGAGGAATTGGTGGAGGTCGTGGGGTTTCGGCGTTTAGGGCGTGGAAAGGGGTAAGTTTTTGGGTAATTTTGTGAAGGATGTGGCTTATATAGTCGCAGGCAAAATCTTGAAAATCACGGTCTGTCGGGGTGTTCCACGGCCGTGGAAGTGTACAGACCCGTGGTTGTCGTGATTTTTCAAAGGCTTTTGAGAATTACGGCCACTGTAGTTATGACGACCGTAATTTAGACCGTGGAACCTTCTGTAAAGCTTCAAAGTCCAAATTTCGTCGCTCTTCTTCGACATTATTTTCCCTTTTCCTTTTCCATCGATCCTACAACCAAAAACACGAACATACCGGAAGAAATCGAGGCAAAATAAAGCGAAAACATCTATTCTAAGCTAAACTATGAATCGAAAAAAAAACAAAAATGCAATACCTTGGGTTGCCTCCCAAGAAGCGCTTTGTTTAAGGTCCGTAGCTAGACCAATCTCGCACTTATTCGAGTGCGGTAGGCGCAAACTCCTCAGCTTGGAGTTCCGGTGTGTACTTCTTGAGTCGTTGACCGTTCACCTTAAAACTTCCGCTAGCTTCACCCCATACTTAAACTGCACCATGGGAGAAAATACGTTTAATTAGAAAAGGTCCGGTCCAACGGGATTTAAGCTTACCTGGAAAGAGGCGAAGTCTTGAATTGAAGAGGAGAACTTGATCCCCTTCTTTGAAGTCCTTTGGAATGATATGCTTATCATGCCAACGCTTTGCTCTTTCCTTGTAGATCTTAGCGTTTTCATAGGCGTTCAAGCGAAGTTCATCCAGCTTGTTGATGTCTAGGAGACGCTTCTCTCCCGCTTCCTTCATGCCGAAATTCAGCCACTTGATAGCCCAAAACGCTTTGTGCTCCAGCTCTACCGGCAAATGACAAGATTTCCCATACACAAGGTTATATGGTGTGGTTCCTATGGGAGTCTTGTACGCAGTCCGGTACGCCCATAATGCATCATCTAGTTTCAAGGACCAATCCTTCCTAGTCCTTGAAATCGTCTTCTCTAGAATTCCCTTGATCTCCCTATTTGAGATCTCAACTTGTCCACTCGTTTGTGGATGGTAAGGGGTAGCGATCTTGTGAGTAACCCCATACTTAGCTAGAAGAGCTTCAAAGCGACGGGCTATGAAGTGAGAACCTCCATCACTAATGATTGTCCTTGGTGTTCCAATCGCGGAAAGATGTTCTTGTTGAAGAACTTAACCACCACCATGGCATCATTTGTGGGAGAGGCAACTGCTTCCACCCATCTAGAAACGTAGTCTACCGCCAATAGTATGTATTGGTTTCCACAAGAAGATGGGAATGGTCCCATGAAATCGACTCCCCAAACTTCGAAAATCTCCACCTCTTGGATGTTGTTGAGGGGCATCTCGTTCCTTCTAGAAATATTGCCTGTTCTTTGACAAGCATCGCAGCAAGAGACAAAGGATTGCACATCTCTAAATAAAGTAGGCCAATAGAATCCAGATTGCAATACCTTTACGCTAGTCTTGTTCGAACTAGCGTGTCCTCCACAAGGTAGTGAATGACAATGGCGGATGACACTTTGCATCTCATCTTCCGGAACACATCGCCGGATGATGCCATCCGGACCTCTCTTAAAGAGGAGAGGCTCGTTCCAAAAGTATTCCCGGACGTCCTTAAAGAACTTCTTCCTTTGTGCGTAGGATAGTCCGGGCGGTATCTCCTGGTAAACCAAATAGTTAACAAAATCAGCAAACCATGGTTCGTTACCTTTGGAGATCTCGTTGATGCACTCCTCTATGATGTGTAGGTGTTCGTCCGGAAAGGAGTCATCAATGGGTAGATGGTCGTCCTCTAGATGTGTGAGGCGACTCAAATGATCCGCAACAGAATTTTCTGAACCTTTCTTGTCGCGGATCTCAAGATCGAATTCTTGTAGGAGAAGAATCCATCTAATTAGCCTTGGCTTCGCGTCTTTCTTCACAAGGAGGTACCGGATCGCGGCATGATCCGTGTAGACAATCACCTTTGCACCTACAAGATAAGAGCGAAACTTGTCAATAGCGTAGACAATGGCTAGAAATTCTCTCTGTAGTGGCGTAGTTGAGCTGAGCTTCGTCTAGCGTCTTGCTAGCGTAGTATATGGCATGGGTTCGCCCTTCCTTTTGTTGTCCAAGAACAGCTCCAATAGCTACGTCACTAGCATCGCACATAATCTCGAAGGGGAGAGTCCAATCCGGGGGTTGGATAATAGGTGCTGAAATTAGAGCTTGCCGAATGGTGTTAAACGCATCTAAACATTCCTGCGAAAACTCAAAAACCGCATCCTTCATCAATAGATTAGTGAGAGGTTTTGATATCGTAGAAAAGTCCTTAATGAAGCGTCTATAAAATCCAGCATGTCCTAGGAAACTTCTTATCCCTTTCACCGAAATTGGGGGAGGAAGTTTCTCTATGGTCTCTATCTTAGCCTTGTCTACCTCTATCCCTCTACTAGAGACTAAGTGACCTAATACGATTCCTTCCTTAACCATGAATTGACACTTCTCCCAATTAAGAACTAGGTTAGTGTCTTCACAACGTTGTAAAACAAGAGAAAGGTTAGAGAGGCAATCGTTAAAAGAGGAACCGTATACGGAGAAGTCGTCCATGAAGACTTCCATGATTTCCTCTACGTACTCGGAGAAGATGGCCATCATGCACCGTTGAAAGGTGGCTGGGGCGTTGCAAAGCCCGAACGGCATTCTCCTATAGGCGAACATACCCCAAGGGCACGTGAATGTGGTCTTCTCCTGATCGTCCGGATGTATCGGAATCTGAAAGAAACCACTATAACCGTCAAGGTAGCAAAAATGTGAATGTTGTGCTAACCTTTCAAGCATTTGATCGATGAATGGCAAGGGAAAGTGATCCTTCTGCGTCGCGTTGTTGAGCTTGTGATAGTCTATGTACATTCGCCATCCAATCACGGTTCGGGTAGGAATGAGTTCGTTGTTTTTTTTGGTGATGACCGTCATTCCCCCTTCTTCGGAACTACTTGAACTGGACTCACCCACTTGCTATCGGAGATAGGATAGATGATACCTGCATCAAGAAGTTTAAGAATTTCCTTCTTGACAACCTCCTTCATGGTCGGATTCAACCGCCTTTGAGGTTGTCTTGAAGTTCTAAAATCCTCCTCCATTAGTATCTTATGCATACATAGGGAGGGTTTAATTCCTACTAAGTCCTCGATAGTGTAGCCTATGGCTTTTCTATGTTTCCTAAGGACTATCATGAGCTGTTCATGTTCATCTATGCTTAGTTCGGAGCTAACAATGACCGGAAAGGTAGAATTAGATCCAAGAAAAGCGTACCTTAGATGAGTAGGAAGTGGTTTGAGTTCCATCACTTTCGGAGCTTCCAATGGTCCTTGAGGGGCATCCGACGTTTCCTTAGAAGTTTCTAAGGTTGTTGAGTGGTTTGGAGAAGAATCAAAAGAAGTTGAAGAAGTAAGCCGATCACCCTCTTCCACGGTCAGAATTACGGCCTCTCCATGTGTTCCACGGCCGTGTAATCCCCTGGAATGGAGGTCGATTTTGGTTGTGAAATCCACGGTCGTGGAATACAGGGTATGACCGTGGATTCTTACATTCTCAGCCTCATCGTGGAGTTTCTCAAACTGCACTTCATGCATCTCTTCTTCTTCCCCTACATTGGTTAGACTCATAGTGATAACCTTTTGTAAAGGATCGTTAAAGAGAATCACACTTACCTCCTCCCTAGACAAACCTTCTTCATCTTGGATATCGTAAATATCCTCGTCAAAGATTGGCTCCTTTACTAGAGTGGAAAGAACGAACTCTACTTTCTCTTCTCCGATATCAAAAGCGAGTCTTCCATTCTTGCAATCGACCATGCAGCCGGAAGTTGCAAGAAACGGTCTTCCGAGTATGATCGGGACCGGACTATCTGCAGGAATGTCAAGCACGACAAAATCAATGGGGACAAAGAATTTACCTAGCTTGACCGGGACGTCTTCTACAATACCGACGGGGCGAGTGATGGATCGATCCGCCATGTATAACGTTATCTTGACCGGTTTAGGATCGCCTAACCCGATCTTCCTACATAATGCAAGTGGTATGATACTCACACTTGCTCCCAAGTCACATAAAGCGTCATATGTGACATCTCCCACTCCAATGGGAATGCAAAATGACCCCGGATCCTTCAACTTTGGGGGGATTTTCTCCTTCATAGTCTTTATGAGATCCGAAGAATCCGAACTCATCTTGACCTCTCCAAAATCTTCTAGCTTCCTCTTGTTAGAGAGAAGCTCCTTCAAGAACTTGCCATAAGTCGGCATACCTACAATGGCATCAATGAAGGGTATATTAATATGCAGCTTGCTCATGAGTTCTATGAACTTACCGAATTGTTTGTCTAGGCGCACTCGCGCTCTAGATTGAGGGAACGGTAGGGGAGGTTTGTAAGCTGGAGGGGGAACATAGACATCTTCCTTCTCCTTCCCCTTTCCTTTGTCCTTCTCTACGGGGACTTCAACGAACGTAGGTTGCGGATCGGTGGTAGTCATTCCGCTCCTAGTTGTAATCGCCATTACCCTTCCCTTAGGGTTGTCCTCCGTCTTTCCTGGAAGTTTCCCTTGATTTCCAGGGACTTACTCCGCGTGGTTGAACAATTGGTTTTCCAAAACTTTTTGAGCTTTGTCAACCTTAGAGACTTGATCGTCAACCTTGATGAGGCGGTTCTCCAACCCTTGAAGCTTTCCCAAGATTGTTTCCAACATGGGATCGGACTTCTCCTTTCCCGTATTGTTTCCTCCATTAGATGATTTCCCCTGGCTTTTCAAAGGAGTAGAGGAAGAGGAAGGTGGAGTTAGCGAATTAGAATTGGAAGGATAGGAGTTACCGGAATTTTGTTGATTGGAGCGCCAATTGTTGTTGTTTGAACCCCTATTGTTGTTCCAATTGTTGTTGTTTCCATTCCAATTGTTATTCCGGTTATTGTTCCGGTTATTGTTGTTGCGGTTGGTGTTATCACCGACATTGTTGTTGCACAAATAGCCAACATCCTTCTCTTGTTGCTTTGGGAAGTTGGTCTTGATAGTCTCCTTCAACTCTTTGATCTCATTGTTGAGGGAGAAAATTTGATTTTGAGCTTCATGTGTGAGCTTCGCTCCTTGCTCCACGCGATTTCCCTCCGCTTTCCGGTGGGAATACTTCTCTATGACTCTTGCTTGCTTCTCAATGAAGTCCCAAGCGTCATCTTCTCTCATGTCCATGAACGTTCCGCATGAGAGGGATTGGAGGTTGAATTGCGTTCCCGCATCCAGCCCCTTATAATAGATCTCCAGCAAGGCAAGCTTGGATATGCCATGATGAGGGCAATCCAAGAGCAAGTCCTGAAACCTTTCCCAAGATTGAAACAAGCTTTCGTTAGGTCTCATTGAAAAAGCATTAATCTTACCTCTAAGTTCTGCCGTTTTGGAGGGCGGAAAGAATTTGGTGAGAAACTCCGCGGAAAGGTCTTCCCACGTGTCTAGTTTCCCATTGGGAAGAGCTTGATACCAAGACAACGCTTTCCCTTTCAAAGATAAAAAGAAAGGCTTGAGCTTATAGCTGGTGGTAGTAGCGTTCTTCGGTCTCATCGTCTCCATCATACACTCAAAGTTTTGCAAGTGTTGGTGTGGAGATTCAGTGCTTGTACCGCCAAATTGGCTTTGGCGAACAAGAGTGATAACTTGAGGGTTAAAGCTAAACCCTTGCACATCTTCAGCATCAAATTTCACACCCAAGCGGCGTGGTTGTTGTGTTGGATCCATCCGCTGGCCAAGAGTTCTTGGCTCATTATCCACACGTTCGACTCTCACATTCCTAGGTGGAATGCGGCGATTAGCAGCTCCTTGTGGATGGAAAGGATTCATATTGATCGTGGGATCAATCTCTTCTAACGGTGGCATGGAAGAGTCACTATCATCAGCGGATGAGTGGCTTTTTCTTCTAGACCTTGATCTCCTTCTCGAAGATTTCTTGCTTCCCTTATTCTTAAGGTCGCTCATCTCTATCCTCATTTGGAAGATCATGTCTTGTAGACTGTTAACTTGAGATTGATGACGATCCATCTCATCCTGGCGGAGAGTCTCATTCCATCGGAGTTGAGCTTCCTTCTCCGCCAACTCCGTTTGAAGATCACGTTCGTGTTCTTCAGCCATCTTCTTTTCCTTGCGCTTTTGCCTCAAGGTTTTCTCTAGCTCTTGATCAAGAGGTAAGAGATCTTCGGTGTTCCTAGACCTGCGCATGCACTCAAAGAGATATCAAATAACGAGAGCAAGCTCCCAAGCTTGACAACCGGCTACCGGATTCGGCCTAAACCAAATCCCCGGCAACGGCGCCAAAAACTTGTTCGCCCCTAGAGGTGTGTGCAAATAAGTTTTAAATTTATAAAACTAGAATCAAGCAGCGAACCCGCAGTGTACGGATCGATATAGTTAAGCAAGAATTCCAGAGTATCGAACACAGGGATTTGGGGGGTTAAATCCAGTTGTAGGTTATCAAGCGAGTAAATGTAAGAGCTTTTCGAATTATTGGGAAAACAACAATCCTAAAGATCCAAGTATCCAGCTGTGGCAATCGATTCAAGATATACTTAATGATGTAAAGATAGAGTTGAGATATGCAAAGGTATACTAATGTAAGGTAATCGTACGGTGAAGTTCCAAAAACTTTATATAACTCACCTACAAGGCACTCTCTATACAGGTTGTTGAGGCTCAATATAGAAGGATTCTAGAGACGAGAATTAGTGTCAAATACCCAAACTTATAACCCAAGGATCAAGACTAACTTAACCGATTGAGGTTGTGACACTCACAATCGAGGTAGAGGTTGTTGAGGCTTCACTACCACCTAGAAAAGACAAGTCTAAACTAAGCTAAAGCAAATCTTTAACTTTAGATTAAAGTAAAAGCAGGTTCGTAGACTTAAGGGAAATCACGGTTAGTTCATGAGGTTCCACGGCCGTGGACTCAAGAATAGACCGTAATTTAGGGTTGTCGGCGAGTCTCTCTAACTCTCAGGGTCTAATCTGTTTGCGATCGATCTATCATCATCTAAGCCACAACTATCAACCCTTCACCTTAGAATTGTTAAGGGTTTTTAGCCAATAACAGTCATGTTGATATCGATTCAAGAATCAAAAGATAAAAAGATGAAAACTTTTTAGAACTTTCAATAATCTTCAATTAAATCTCAAAATCACAAAGAGAACAAGTAATGTCAAAAGATTCACAATAGAACAAGCAATCGTAATCCTAGGAAAGAAAGGAAAAAAACGGGATGTCAATCCGTTTTCCGAGTCAAACCTAAACAAGAAGAGAGATCTTCTTGCAAAATCTTCCAAGAACTTCGATCTTCCGCCAATCCGGATATCTCAACAGCAATCTCCACCAAAAGTGCGAGATTAGAGGAATTGCCAAACACGAATTTCGATCTCCCAAAGAGATGTCAATGCTTCCAAGCAAGGCTAAGCGAAGTGTAAGCGTGTCTAAGCGGTCCTAAGCGATGGTGAATGAGGGTAAGCGGGGGGTGTCGGATTCTTGCTTCGTCCGTCTTTTTATAGTGCAGGGCAAAATCTCGGCCCGGCCCAATCTTTAAAAGATCGTGGCTTCAAAGTGTGGCGAAAAGATTTGCCAAGATCACGGTCGTGGAAGTGATCCACGACCGTAATTTAGAGCGTGGAAACAAATACGGTTTGCATCATATGTTCCACGGCCGTGTAATCCTCTGGAATGAACATGAATTTCTGACTCTAAATCCACGGTCATGGAATTGAACGTGGAACGTGATACGGTCGTAATTTAGAGCGTGGTTTAGGGCAAGAACGTGATTCTTCCCTAAACTCGTGCATTCCTCAAGCTAAAACTCCAATTTCCTTCCAAAGAATGTCCTCAATCCATGGACATATCAACTCAACTCTCCTTTGTTCGATTCCGTTCGGAAATAGCTCCAAATCACCTATAATCAACATAGAACTAGTGTAGACATCCATATCGACAATATAGGTAATACTAGCTCACATATGCACAAAGTTCAATCAAAGACTATCAATATGAATCAAATACGTTTAGAAAACGTGCCTAAAATATCACAATATTTCATGCTAACAAAGATGCAGGAGCAGGAGCAGATCTTCTGCACTCCCATCGTGCATCTACAGTTCCAGCCACTGCACGCCTCCTTCGCGAACGAGACAGGAGCACACTTCAGCCGGCTGCAGATGGATAACTGGTAAGCAGCTGCTCCTGCTGTCCACCCTCCTCTCCTCATGAATAAAACAGTAAACCTCCCCTTCTTTGACCTATTGCAGCCTTTGTAACAACTCGCACCTACCGAGAGTCGACGTTGGGTTCCTCGTGTGTTGATCAACAGCAAACCGTGCCTTCATTGCTGCGGGTGAGTAGATGCAACCTCTAATCTTAGTACCATTATGCTGTGTAGTGAGTGTACTTTGGTTTGTTGAGGAATAGATGAGAGTAGTGTAGAGGATTGTGTAGGTTGGACATAGAAGAAGCTAAAGAAGTTCAGTAAGAGGAGAGAATTGAACATAAGATGGTTGAATAAGGTGCATGTATGATTGGTGTTCTGTGGGTTTCGAACTAGAGACCTCCGGGTAGAATAAATGGAATTTTAGGTTGACAAAGAGAATCGAACTTGAGACCTCCTGCACACCTTGTTTTCCAGCTTTGACCTGCCAACTTTAGGACCTAATTACTATAGCTTAAATCGAGAATCCACCGTTGAATTTTTGATATATTGTAGATAGAAATATGAAGTTTACTGTGTTAAAATTTGGGAGAAAGTTAACGGTCGGATTAGAACTTACGAGGGCTCAAAGTAGGACAGTTGGGCTGTTTTTACAGCAGAAGAAAATTTGGCTAAGTATAAAATTCTTGGATATTTTAACCAAGTTTAAGAATTTATGTAAGAGTTGTGGCTGGATAGTTTTGAGAGATCTTTGCTCCTATGAATAGCATGTATACCATAGATAACCTAGAGATTTATTTCGGAATTTTTTATATTTTTGTTCAAGCCTCGTATCTTAACCCAAAGTCGGACCTTAACGACTTTTTGTGAAAATCTAGAATTTTGTGTAACTATTATAAATCTTTATCAAACTTTTCTGTAAGAACTAGATTGTGGAAATGGGTTCCAAAGGAGAGTTTGAAACTAAGATATAGACAAATCCGGGAGTTTCGGAACCGGGGGTAAAATAGTCATTTTACCTTAAGAGGACATTTTAGTAATTTTCTCTTGATGAGTTTGTGCATCTTAGAAGTTATAGACTTCTAAGATTATGGGATGTATTTTGATCCACGTGCCTTGTATGACAGGCGTATGAGTTTCTACGATTGCAGACCGAGTTGAGATTGTGAGAGTTGTGGTTTGATTCAGGTAAGTCCATGCGACTTACTTAGCCGGTTTCTGGATGTTAGTTGAATGATAATGGTGTTGTGTGCGATGTGTGTTTATAATAACAACTTGTTAGGACGACCGTTGTTATTATGTGTTAAGGCCCAAGTGTATGTATAACGGGCCGTGACATCACTGCCTAGCTCTGCCAGGAGACTGGGAGGTTCTCTATACCCAGACCATGCAGGTACACGGTGAGATGCCTCGGATCCACTCCTGATGGGTACACGGGGGCGGAGGCGAGGTTTGAGAATCCCTCGTATCACAAAATAAGTATCATTAGAGTGAATGACTTAAATGAAGATAATAAATGGATTGTTTGAAAGCATGATGAGTGTTTCTTATTTTATGTGTGTGTGTGCTATTGTTATTCTTCTAATGTTTAGATAACTAGCTAATGGTTGTTTTGTTGTGGTTTTACTTTTACAGTAGGTTAGAACAGCAGCTGAGTGATCCGAAAGTAGTGGTCAGCCGGATCTCCGTACTCCTTAGAGTGGGGGTGTGGGTTGTTGTTTTGTTGTCTTTCCTTTTGTTAAGACAGTTAGTCTTTTCCGTTGTTAAGTATGATAGGCTGTTAGACTTTGTTGCACTCATCCTTTTACAAATGTATTTTTATGAATTTTGGTTTTTCTTATTTGTGTCTTGTTACAAGATCCTAGTAAAATTGTTGTCCAACTGAGGTCGGGACCCATTGTGAGGTCCTAACCAGTAATGTCCCGAGTTTTGAGAAATCGGGGTGTTACATAAACCACCCTAACAAGCAAAATGCAGTTCCTGACAGAGTAAAATGACACAACCTTGACATTATTGCTATCATTGAAACCAAGCTATATGTTAGTAAGATGAAGAAGCTTTCCCACCTTATTCCACACTGGAATCATACCTCCAACCTTTCAAACCTGTCTGACCAATTCAAATGTCGCATTTGGGTGTGGTGGAACCCCCTGACTTTGCATATAACCCAGTTCTCATCAATGAGCAACTCATCAACTGTCACTTATCCTCCCCAAATCTCACCAACCCCCAACGCATCCTCTCTTGCACTTTTGTGTACGCCCATAACCTCCCCGATGATCGGAAGCCCCTATGGGACAGCATAGCCACTATCAAGCTCCTTAACCACAACGATGCTTGGACTCTCATGGGTGACACTTCAACACTACCCTCAGCCCGGATGAGAAGTTGGCCGACGGTTTCCCTTCCATCTCTCAACCTTCGTCTTAGCTCTCAGATTGCTTCTCTTGGAACTCGCTCTCTGACCATGAGTATTCTGGATGTAAACTCACTTGAAACAATAAAAAAATCTCCTCCAGGAATTGGTGTAAGCTTGATCGGATCGTTATAAACTCCTATTGGTCCTCCTCGTTCCCTAATTCAAAGGCCCTTTTTGATAACTCCTACCACTCTGACCATTCACCAGCCTTTCTTTCCTTTGAATCCAAACTTCTCCCTCTCATTCTCCAATTCCGTTTCAACAACAATTGGGTGCACCATGAGAATTTAACATCTTCTGTCTCACTTTCCTGGTCTCTCCCTATCGATGATGCTCATGATAACCTCATGATCGCACTCACCAAGAAGCTAAAACGCCTTAAGCCTTGGCTGAAACAATTCCCAAGCCTTATTCTCGAGAATCTCTACTCTAATGTTGAGACACTCAAGTCCTCCATTTCCACTACCCAAACAAAACTTCAAGAGGACCCCCATAATCATGCTCTCTTGATGACCGAAAGAGATAATACCTCCTCTCTCATCTCAATGCTAGACATGCTTCGCACTACCCTTGCCCAACTCTCCAAAGCATCGTGGTCTAAACATGGAGACCAATGCAATGCGTTCTTTTTTAAGAGCATCACCACCAGGAAGATCACAAATGATATCAGAATATTTCTTGATCCCTTTAATCCCGCCTCTGGTCCCACCCACAATCCCGAGAATATCGCCACTATCCTTATAAACCATTTTTCATTATTCTCAATCCTTCTTCAAACCACAACCCTCAAAACCTTTTCCCTAATTGCCCCCTTCCATCCATCTCTCCGGAAGACAAGCTCTCTCTCTGTACCACCGTTACCAGGGAGACCATCAAAGATACTCTTTTCAACCTGGGTGATCAAAAATCCTCTGGGCCTGACGGTTACAACACAAAATTCTTCAAGTCGTCTTGTCATATTACTAGTAATGACTTCACCAATGTTATCTTGGAAGTTTTCAATACGGGTTGTTTCCCTTGGCTGATCAATAACACTTCGATCTCTCTAATTGTCAAGAAGGAAAATCCCATGCACCCCTCTAACTTCATACCAATCTCATGCTGCAATACTACCTACAAAGTCATCGCCAAGCTTCTAGCTTCCAAATTAAACGCCATTTTACCTTCCATAAATGGTACCTATCAAGGAGTGTTCATCAAAGGTCGTTCTATAAAGCACAACACCAAGAAATCTTTAAGAAGTACAACCAGCATCGTATCTCTCCAAGATGTTCCATTAAGGTTGATATCTCTAAGGCTTTCGACTCCATTGATCACAAACTCATCCTTTACTGCCTTAGAAGGATGGGGTTTCCCGAGTATTTCAATCGCCTGCTTGAAAACTGCATCTCCACTGCTTCCTTCTCAATCAATCTAAATGGAGCTATGAATAGTTTCTTCTAGGGCTCTCGAGGGCTTAGACAAGGCTGCCCTCTTTCCCCTCCTCTCTTTGTTATTGCCATGGAGGTGCTATCCTCGATGCTCCAAACCAACACTTCAAACCCAAACTTCAACATCCATCCAAAGTGTGTCTCTCCCCGCCTTACCCACCTATGTTTTCCTGACGATCTTATGATTTTTTGCAGGGGAGACATTACCTCCATCCACATCTTGATGAACACGTTACATTCCTTCGGTAACTACTCTAGTCTTTGCATAAACACTACAAAATCTTCCCTCTTTCTTGGTGGTCTATCTTCTCAGGAAAGAGATCTTTTCTCTCACTCTACTGCTCTACCTCTGGGCTCTCTTCCCTTATTCTACTTGGGCAACTAGTGGGCCGCAAAAGACTCAACGCAATCGAATACAACCCCCTCATCACCAAGATCACCAATAGAATCAATTCTTGGAGCGCCATAAATCTCTCTTACGCCGGAAGAAAATAGATAATCTCCTCAATCCTCTTCTCCTTACACTACTATTGGCGTTCCGTCCTGCTCATTCCATCCAAGATCATTCTCAAAATTGAAGGGCTTCTCCGCTCCTTCTTATGGTCGGGCAAGGCAAACAATTCCCGTGGTCTAGTCTCCTGGAAAGTTATTTGCAACTCCACTGCAAATAGTGGGCTAGATTTCAAAGAACTTTTATCCTAGAACAAGACCTGCATCGCTAAGCTTATTTTTGATCTCGATCACTCAAACCACAATGATCTTTGGTCTGATTGGATCAATTAGAATATTCTTAAAGGCCAATCAATTTGGAACCTCCTACAAGCATAGCTTTGTTTGGTACATGATTCTCAAAGTTAGAGATGAAATTCTTGACTCCATGACGGGCCCAAACTTTATCAGTCAAACCTCAAACCCCCATGGTATTTTCTCTACCTCTGCTTCTTACAGCACCGTCTGGCATGCTCATCCTAACCCAAGCTCCTACATGCTAAACATCATCTGGAAGGGCTTGAATGTTCCCAAGTCTAGTTTTATCTCTTGGATTTCTAATCATCACTGCCTCCCTACCCTTACAAAGCTTGCAAACTGGAACCTCATCTTGAACAATCTTTGTAAGTTCTGCTCTATCCATGTTGAGGATGAAGACCACATTTTTCACCACTACACCTATTCTACCATTGTGCTCGATCTCATCTCTAGATGGTCCAGGACGTCCCATCCTCACCCTTACAATAGCAACATCTGGAACAGGATCGGATCTCAAAACCCCAACAAGCACGACTTGATCTCCCATATCCGCATTTCTACCATCACAAGTTTCATCTACTTCGTTTGGAAATCCAGGAATGATCTTGTCTTCAATAACCACTTCACCCATCCTACCATTTGTACTCTGAATGCAATCAACTCTACAAATTACTTCGCTGCTAAAAACTGGAAAGGTAGATCGCCAAACTCAATCTCTTTGGCCAAGATCCTCGGTATCCACTTAGACTAGTTTCTTTCCTCCCTTTTCTTTTGTGTCTCATGCTCTACCTTTGTCAAGTTGACTCTACATGTAAATCCTTCTTATAGAATACAACAAATTTTCAAAAAATAAGATGAGAAAAGAGAAGGGAATAAAGAAATGAAAAGCATATGTTTTTGCATAGGTTTTGTGGTGATCAAGCAAAGATCACAATCAAGCAACAAGGTCAACCAAACAACAAAACAAGCACGGAATATAAGATCAATGTATAGAGAGCGGATTCTAGAGATTCGGACTTCCGGTTATGGCAAGAACTCAAGATTCTATTCAACCTAGGACAAGATGTGGTATGTTGGGAAAGAATGTTTCTCTAATGGGATCAATCACTAGGTAGGTCTCATGGTCCAATAATCCCGCACCTAAGGTCCTATTACCGGGTAGGTCTCTAGGAACCTAAGGTTGGAGATTCTACTCAAACCGGATCACTACATAGAGGTCAAACCTTTCCTTACCAGGTAAGTCTCGGGAAGGCAAGTCCTAAGCAACAATCCTAGCACACTCGATCCAATAGCGGCTTGTGAGGCTCACTACTACCTAGCGTTTGCCATCTTCTTAACCTAAGGTCGGGAATTACCGGTTAAGCCTCTTCCCTCACTTAGTCTACTGACCAAGGTCACTGATAAGTGATGGTGTCACTATCGTTTAGGATAGTTTTTAGAGTCTTTTGATTGCATTTGTGTCGGTTTATGCTACTAACTCCTTAGTCTAGAAGAAGAAGACTAAAAGAAGCTAAGGAAGGAGTTATAAGCACTTAGGAGTGAAGATTGTTCACGAAGCAAAGCTTCTGTTGCGGCGTTGCCTCACCGCCCCTGCGGAGCCCTGCCACCGCCCCTGCGGGTGACGCCTTACACCGGAGCGCTCCCTGCGCCTTCACCAGTGCCAACCATGAAGTGTGTCACCGCCCATGCGCCACTCCTTGGCGCCCCTGCGGTGACCTACACTGAAGAAACGAAGACCAGCTCCCTTGCGTCTCTCACTGCGGCCCTGCCTGCGCCTCAACCTGGGAGCTGGAAGACGAAGAGGCTGTGTCACCGCCCCTGCGTCGACATAGGGACGCCCCGGCGGCTTGGCATTGGAAACGTCAGGAAGTCAAAGGGTCAGACGTTTGAAGAGCATTGAAGATCCGCCCCAGCAGAGTTGCCTAGCCACCCCTGCAGCCTTGAAGAAGATTAAGCGTTTTTGCCTTCACCGCCCCTGCTGAGTTGAAGGGCGCCCCTGCGGCTTAACGTCAGAAGCTTTACTCCGGCTGTTTACACCACCTTTATGGTATTAAAGGTGGCTGTTTTGGGCCGGCCATTTACTCCTATTTAGTGCCTTTTGTAGTATAAATAGTCCTTGGTTGATTTCTAGAGAGGATCTTATCATCTTGTTAACCAACAAATTATCCACTTAGATTGTCTTGCTGCCTTGTAATGAGTTGCTAACTCCCTTGCTACATTGGGTTGGTTTGAAGCTGCATTGTTACTTTGGTTGTTAGTTCTTTATAATGTAAGTTTTTATTCAGTAATACTTTGTGTCTCCTTGATCTCCATTGTCTAATTGCATGTTTACTATTGCTTAAGATTGATCACATTAGGTTCTAAAGTGCATGTAAACAGCTAGGATTAATAGGTTCCGGGTTCAGGTCTTTAATCTAGTAGCAACTTTAAGTAATAACGGGTTGTGATTACTTAAAGAAAAGGAACACAAATATAAAGATAAGTTTAACGGTTTTAATCTTCTGTTTATATCCCTTAGTCTTTGTTTGAAAGCTAACTTGTTATTTGTTCTTGTAGGTTTACGGAACTCTAACCTGTTAACTTGTGTTGATGCCGGTTGGCTCAACACATATATATGATCGAGACGGGAGATTACTTGAAAACTTATAAAGGGAACTCACCAAAGTAGCAACTGCATGCTTAGAATCAACCTAGTGTAGATTCATCCATTATTGTCTTACTTGTCGCACTAATCGTTTTCATAAGTTTTTGTGCATCAATTCAATCAACCCCCCCTTGTGTTACTTGTCACTATAATCGATAATCGCATCTAAAACACCTTAACTCTCTTGGGTTCGACCCTTACTTATATACTTGTTCTTAGTGCTAAGTCGGGATTTACTTTTGATTAGGTATAGACGACCTTAGAAATACCATCGGTCAAATTTTGGCGCCGTTGTCGGGGAGTTTTAGTGTTTTATTGTTATTATTGATTATTGGTTTGAACCATTTTTATGGTTCAAACCCGTGCTACTAACTCCGACTTTGCTTCTTTTGATCCAAAAATTGAGAGGACGCACATCCGGCAACGAAGACAACAACAACTACTTCAACAAGAGATGGTTGACCGTACTCTTCGTCAACTTACGCAGCCCACCTTGGCTCAAAACCCTCTTGCGGTCACTATACCGGCACTAGGGGAAGGAGTTAACTTTGAGCTGAAGCTGGGCCTCATTCACTTGCTTCCATCCTTTCATGGGCTAAGTGGTGAATGTTCGCCACTTAGCGTGCGTGCAAATAAGTTTTAAATTTATAAAACTAGAAATCAAGCAAGCGAACCCGTAGTGTACGAATCGCGTAGTAGAGCAAGAATTCCAGAGTATCGAACACAGGGATTTGGGGGGATAAATTCAGTTATAAGATTATCAAGCAAGTAAAAGGTCAACTTTTCAAATGTATTTGGAAAACAGCAACCCTAAAGATCCAGATATCTAATTGTGGCAATCGATTCAAGATATACTAAAGAACTAAGGATAGAGTTAGGAGTTGCAAAGGTATGCTAAAGTAAAGCAATGTATGGTGAAGTTTCAAGACTTTATATGACTTATCTAAAGACACTCTCTATAAAGGTTGTTGAGGCTTCAGTATAAAAAGGATCTATGGACAATAATTAGTCTCAAATACCCAAACTTGTAACCCAAGGATCAAGACTAACTAAACCGATTAAGGTTGTGACACTCGAAATCGAAGTAGAAGTTGTTGAGGCTTCACTACAACCTAGAAAAGGCAAGCCAAGACTAGATTAAAGCTAATCTTTAACATTGGATCAAAGTAAAAGCAAGGTTCGTAACTAGCACAAATTACGGGCAGATCTTGAGTTCCACGGCCGTGGAATCTCAAGAACAAACCGTGATTTTGGTTTGTCGGCGAAATCTCTCTAACTCTCACGGTCCAATCTGTTTACGATTGATCTATCATCATCTAAGCCACAACTATCAACCCTTCACCTTAGAATTGCTAAAGGGTTTTAGCCAATAACTGTAATTATAATATCAAAATCAAGTTTTGGAAGAATGAAAGATGAAAACCTTCGAAAACCTTCAATAAAACTCAAGTCAATCTCAAATCCACACACAAAAATGATAATGTATATCAGATTTGGAACAAACAAACACAAATCGACAACGATCCTAGATAAGGACGAAGAACGGGATGTCAATCCGTCTTCTAATCAAACCTAAGAATAAAAGGCGTTACTTACACCACAAGCAATTCCAAAATCTCAAAACCTTCGAGAATCTCCGATCTTCAATGCAACCTAAAACACGTGTAAGCCAAGGTGTCGAATTTTCTCCCCTCCAACCCTTTTATAAGGAAGGGTCAAATAACCGTCCGGCCCATGTGCGTAAATATCGTGGCAATATTTTATTCGTCAAAAGATCGCCTAAATCACGGTCTCATGGGGTTCAACGACCGTGGTTTAGAGCGTGGAAGTGGATTACGGTTCTTCATGATTTCCACGACCGTACTTTACACCGTGTAACTTTCTGAAATACTCCACGTTCATGATACCAAGATCCACGGCCGTGGTTTTGGACGTGGACTAGTCTACGACCGTATTTTAGAGCGTGGAAGTGTAAATAGCTTGTGATTTCCTTTGTGTCCTGCCATTCCTCATCCTAGCATCTCCTTTGACTTCCTTGATGTGTCCTAAATCCTTGGATGTGCTCAATTCTTCTCCAATCTCTCTCAATTTGTGCGGTTTTAGCTCTTATTCACCTATAACAACACGAAGCTAATGTAGACCTCCATATCGAAAATATAAACAAACAAGCTAATAATTGCTTCAATGTCTTATCAATGAACACTATAATGGATGAAAAACAATTAGAAAAAGTGCCTAGAATATCGCAATATTTCATGCTAACAAAATACTCCATACTTGCCACTTGCTTGTCCCCAAGCAAGGTCTTTCAAAAGCTTTAGAACATAAGTTAGGATAAAGTATGCATGCAAACTCAATAACAAAACATCTTTTAGGTAAATCTGCTTCTAGTCAATAGATCATTCTCAAACCTTGCTTCATTCATTCTTGAAACGCTCATATACATAACCAAAGAATGTAGAGGAAAGAAACATCATGAATTGATCAAACTTCAATGTAAACATCATAACCTTCAAGCATTATCAAAATCAAGCATAAGAAACTTCAATTTAGATCACCAAGCCAAATAACACTCTTTTGATCTTAAGGACTTTCAAATAAGGTCTAGAATGTGGAAGGGAGGGAAAACTTATAAGGATTGTGGTGTATGAATCCGAGAAAGTGGACGCTAACTCTTTTCCCTTTTTTTTTTACTTCAACTTACAACACCATCACTTAGAACTTTGCTCTCTTCTTTTCACGTCATTTTTCGACTTTACTTTTGGAGTTATGGACAGAGGTGCACAAAAACCAAAGCCTAGGAGATTGGCGTTTCTCAAATTTAGAGTTGCCTCAAACCCTTGATGCACATACCATAATCCGCTAGGAATATCGCTCAATCCGACTTTGGCAAGAAATAAACACCCGGCTATGTGAATGGTGCCGAGTTACTCATCGTCATGATTGACTTTCCCAAACCTACAAGTTCTTTCTATTCTTTGAATATAAAATTTTGCTTTCATGGCCCTCCCACATCAAACATGCCAAAACACCACTCCTCCAAATTCCCGGATAGGTAAGGGAGGCAATTATTTCATTGAGGGGCTAAATGAACAAAGAAAGAAGAAAGAAAAATCGAATTGCCTTAATCATTTCATTAAGAAGTATAGGAACTTATCATGTGATTTCAACTTTGATTTCTCAATATGATTTAGATAAAAGTCTTCACATTATGAAACTTGCAAGAAAGTAAAATCAACACATTCAATTCCTTTTCAATTCATTGTTCGTTTAGGCATACAATTGTCATCAAAAACTCAATTCACAAGTAGTAATTATCATAGAAATCATCTCAATTCTTAGAAGCACAAAATTTTCAAAATTTTCAAAATTTTCAAATTTTATGGGTTTTTCAAAAGCTTTTTCATGCAATGCACTAATGAAACGTGTGACAATGGAATGAAACATGCAAAGTGTTCTCGAATCAAGGCAAATAAAGTGAGTAGTGTTATTACAAACGATAGTCACGATCCACCCCATACTTGAGACAAACATTGTCCCTAATGTTCAAAAAGAAATAAAGAAAAGAAAGAAAGAAAATGAACTCACAAGAAGGCGGTGAAGCAGCTAATGCTCTCAATCATCCATGGTCATCACTGAGGAGCTGGTGGTGGTGGAAACGGGAAGAAGCTGGAGTCAAAGTTCCGCCCAAACTGCTGGCGGTAGATGTCCTCATCATCCTATCATGCTCATCGGCTTGTACATCTCTAGCGTCCTGCCGGATCTCCAAAGCTCCTACTCTCCTGGAAAGGTCGGTAGCCCACTCCGGTAGCTGCTCATACCACCCCGGTGCCTCACTGTACCAAGCTGGTGCATCGGATGGTGCTGGTGCTGATGGCTGTTGTGCGTACCATGTCGGTGGAGCTCCCATCCACTCCGGATGTGATCTATACCAATCGGGAGGAGTATCTATCCATGTAGGCCTTTCACTCAAGCTCGCACGGCGAGAGGAAGAGGCTCCAGAATGTCCGGCTGGTCGTGGTGAGCGCCTAGAAGGGTCAGGGAAGTGTGTCGGCTGATCCGGGAAAGTACCAAAGTCATGCTCCTCACCTCCTCCCTCAAAACCATCATCTTCTCTCATCTCCTCCTCATCTGCAGTTGGTACCTCAGGTGGGACGTAAGGAGGGGCTACTAATCTATTTGCGTGTGTAGCCGCGAATGTCTGCTTCCAATTATGGCGTCCAACCATAATGGAATACTCGGCGAGCCATGCAATGCCTCTACCTACTCTATCCTCCCAAGGCATGGCAGCGGTAGGTGGACCTCTATGCCTAGGAAAGATCAAACCTCTAGTCATGAGGCTCTGAAGTCCCAATGGTCAAGCTGCTATCCTAGTGCATGCAGAAAAGTCAATACCCAACTGTCTAGCAATGTGGGTAACCATCCCACCATATCCGATATTCCCAGCCCTCTTGTTCTTAAGCTTACTCATGGTGGAAGCTAGAAGAGTAGCACAATCAGCAAATCTACCATTTAACATAGAATAGAGGAGGAACAACTCATCTGTCTTGATCTTCTGAGGAGTCTCGGTCTTAGGGAAGAGACACTCAGAAAGTACTCTATGGGCTATCTTCAAGGCTAAGTGATAGATAAGCTTAGCCTTGGTGTCAGCTGGTTGCCAGCGGTCCTCGTTGGCATAGATCATAGCAATTGTTAGTATGAAATATTGTGATATTTTAGGCACGTTGTCTAAGTGTATTTCATCTATAATGGTAGTCATTGATTAAGCATTGATACATTTGTGAGCTAGTTTGTCTATATTGTCGATATAAAGATCTACACAAGCTTTATGTTGATTGTAGGCAATTAAGAGCTATTTCCGAACGGATTGAGAGAGAATGGAGTTTGATTGAGCATGTCCAAGGATTGAGGACATCTCTAGGAGCTAAGGAAGGTGCTAACTTGAAGAATGGCACGAGACCAAGGGAAATCACGAACTACCTCTAAACCACGCTCTAAAATACGGCCGTACTAGATTCCACGTTGAAGTCCACGGCCGTGGAACCTTGGCAAGAGAAGCGTGGTTCATTCCAGCAACTTACACGGCCGTGGAGGGTTGTGACAAACCGTGACCAACTTCCACGCTCTAAATTACGGGCGTGGAACCCTTCCACGACCGTGATCTTGGCGATATTTTACGCAATATTTTAAGCCACGATCTTCTACGCAATGGGCCGGGCCAATATATTATCTTACACTATAAAAGGACGGAAGAAGAGAGATTCCGTCACCTCTGCTTAGACGCACCTTCACTTACACTTGAACTTACCCTAGTTTCACGTCCTTGTGGAGATTGTCGTTGAGAGATTTTGCGCTTTGCCCGATTGAGATTTCCGGATTGACGGAAAGAGAGAAGATTTGGAAGATTGTTCGTAAGGAGATTTCGCTTCTTGTTTAGGTTTGATTAGAAGACAGATTGACATCCCGTTCTTCGTTCTTATCTAAGATTGTGATTGTTTGTGTTATTCCGAATCTATTGATGTTATTGTTCTTGATTTGTGGATTTGAGATTGACTTGAGAGTTATTCAAGGTTTTCGGAAGTCTTCATCTTTCATTCTTTTAAATCTTGAATTTGATATCAATATGACTGTTGGCTAAAACCCTTTAGCAATTCTAAGGTGAAGGGTTGATAGTTGTGGCTTAGATGATGATAGATCGATTGTAAACAGATTGGATCCTGAGAGTTAGAGAGAATCGCCGACGAACCTAATCCACGGTCTGTTCTTGAGTTTCCACGGTCTGTTCTTGAGTTTCCACGGCCGTGGAACTCAAGAACTACCCGTAATTTTTTGTCAGTTTACGAACTTGCTTTTACTTTAATCCAAAGTTAAAGATTTGCTTTAACTTAGTCTTGGCTTGCCTTTTCTAGGTGGTAGTGAAGCCTCAACAACCTCTACCTCGATTTCGAGTGTCACAACCTTAATCGGTTTAGTTAGTCTTGATCCTTGGATTACAAGTTTGGGTATTTGACGTTAATTCTTACCTTTAGAACCTTTCTATACTGAAGCCTCAACAACCTTTATAGAGAGTGTCTTTTAGGTGGGTCATATAAGGTTTTTGGAACTTCACCGTACGATTACCCTACATTCGTATACCTTTGCAAACCTCAACTCTGTCCTTATATCTTTAGTATATCTTGAATCGATTGCCACAGCTGGATTCCTGGATCTTTAGGATTGTTGTTTTCCCAATACATTTGAAAAGCTTCATACATTTACTTGCTTGATAATCTATAACTGGATTTAACCCCCCCAAATCCCTGTGTTCGATACTCTGGAATTCTTGCTCAACTATATCGATCCGTACACTGCGGGTTCGCTTGCTTGATTTCTAGTTTTATAATTAAAGCTTATTTGCACGCACGCTAAGTGGCGAACAAGTTTTTGGCACCGTTGCCGGGGATTTGGTCTAGGCCGAATTCGGTTATCGGTTGTCAAGCTTGGGAGCTTCTCCCTTGTTATTTGATATCTCTTTGAGTGTATGCGTAGGTCTAGGAACACCGAAGACCTCTTACTTCTTGATCAAGAGTTTGTGAGGA
Organism: Fagopyrum homotropicum; assembly: GCA_033239125.1. Taxonomy (NCBI): domain Eukaryota; kingdom Viridiplantae; phylum Streptophyta; class Magnoliopsida; order Caryophyllales; family Polygonaceae; genus Fagopyrum; species Fagopyrum homotropicum. The sequence continues at coordinate 86,808,870 of BSWB01000005.1, read as the reverse complement.
CTTTAAGGAGAAAGTGTAAGGAGAAAAAAATGGCTGAAGAAAGAGAACGTGATCTCCAATCGGAGTTAGCGGAGAAGGAAGCTCAACTCCAATGGAGTGAGAAAACTCGTAGGGAAGAGATGGATTGTCATCAAACAAAGGTTGATGATCTATCGGACATGATGTTCCAAATGAGGTTGGAGATAAACAACCTTAAGCAGAAAAAGAAAAGGAGGAGACCGGGAAGATCGGTTAGAGCCAACTCATCCAATGAGGATAGCAACTCCTCCATGCCACCGTTAGAGGAAATTGATCCCACGATCAATGTGAATCCATTCTTTCCACGACCAGCTGCAAATCGCCGTGTTCCAACTAGGAATGCGAGGGTCGAACGTGTGGAAGAAGAGCCAAGAACTCTTGGCCAAAGGATGGATCCAACGCAACAACCACGTCGTCTAGGTGTGAACTTTGATGCTGACGATGCACAAGGGTTTAGCTTCAACCCTCAAGTTATTACCATTGTTCGCCAAAACCAATTTGGTGGAACAAGTGCTGAATCTCCACACCAACATCTACAAAACTTTGAGATTATGATGGAGACAATGAAGCCTAAGAACGCAACTACCAACAGCTACAAACTCAAGCCTTTCTTCTTCTCCTTGAAGGGGAAAGCATTATCTTGGTATCAAGCTCTTCCAAGTGGAAAGCTTGAGACATGGGAGGATCTTTCCGCGGAGTTCCTCACTAAGTTCTTTCCGCCATCCAAAATGGCGGAGCTAAGAGGTAAGATTAATGCATTTTCTATGAGATCTAACGAAAGTTTGTTTCAATCTTGGGAAAGATTTCAGGATTTGCTATTGGATTGCCCTCATCATGGCATATCCAAGCTTGCACTTTTGGAGATATACTATAAGGGGCTGGATGTGGAGACATAATTCAAGCTCCAATCCCTCTCATGTGGTACATTCATGGACATGAGGGAAGATGACGCTTGGGACTTCATTGAGAAGCAAGCGCGAGTTATAGAGAAGTATTCTCACCGGAAAGTGGAAGGGAATCGTGTAGAGCAAGGAGCAAAGCTCACACATGAAGCTCAAACTCAAATCTTTTCTCTCAACAATGAGATTAAAGAGTTGAAGGAAGCTATCAAGACCAACTTTCCAAAGCAAAACGGAAAGGATGTTGGTTACTTGGGCAACAACAACAACGGTGGTGAGAATACAAACCGCAACAACAACAACCGGAATAACAACCGGAATAATTGGAACAACAACAACAACAACCGGAACAACAATTGGCGTCCCTATCAACAAAACTCCGGTAATCCTTATTCTTCCAATTCAAATTCACTAACCCCCACCTTCCTCCTCTTCCACTCCTTTGAAAAGCCAGGGGCAAACATCCAATGGTGGAAGCACTTCGGGGAAGGAGAAGCCCGATCCCATGTTGGAAACGATTTTGGGGAAGCTTCAAGGGTTGGAGACTCGCATCATCAAGGTTGATGATCACATTACTAAGGTTGATAAATCCCAAAAGGTTTTAGAAAACCAAATGTTTACTCACGCGGAGGAAGTTCCTAGGAATCAAGGGAAACTTCCATGAAAAACGGAGGACAACCCAAAGGGAAGGGTGATGTCAATTACAACTAGGAGCGGAGTGATAACCACCGATCCGCAACCTAAGTTTGTTGAAGTCTCCGTTGAGAAAGACAAAGAGAAGGGGAAGGAGAAGGAAGATGTCTACGTTCCTCCTCCAGGTTACAAACCTCCCCTACCATTCCCTCAATCTAGAGCAAGAGCGCGTCTAGATAAACAATTCGGTAAGTTTATAGAACTCATGAGCAAATTGCATATTAATATACCTTTCATTGATGCCATTGTAGGTATGCCGGTTTATGGCAAGTTCTTAAAGGAGATCCTCTCTAACAAGAGAAAGTTTGAGGATTTTGGAGAGGTTAAGATGAGTTCGGATTCTTCGGATCTCATCAAGACCATGAAGGAGAAGATGCCCCCAAAGCTAAAAGATCCGGGGTCATTTTGTATTCCCATAGGAGTGGGAGATGTCACATATGATGCATTATGTGACTTGGGAGCAAGTGTGAGCATCATCCCACTTGCATTATGTAGGAAGATTGGTTTAGGCGATCCTAAACCGGTGAAGATGACGTTGTACATGGCGGATCGATCCATAACTCGTCCCGTCGGTATTGTGGAAGACGTCCCGGTCAAGCTAGGTAAATTCTATGTTCCTATAGATTTTGTTTTGCTTGACATTCCTGCAGATAGTCCGGTCCCGATCATTCTCGGAAGACCGTTTCTTGCAACGTCCGGCTGCATAGTCGATTGCAAGAATGCTAGACTTGCCTTTGACATAGGAGAAGAGAAGGTAGAGTTCGTTCTTTCTACTCTAGTGAAGGAACCAATCTTTGATGAGGATATATTCAATATCCAAGATGAAGAAGGGTTGTCTAAAGAGCAGGTAAGTGTTATTCTCTTCAAAGATCCTTTGCAAAAGGTTATTACTATGAGTCTAATGGATATAGGGGAAGAAGAGGAGTGCAATGAGGCAATTGAAGCCTTAGAGGCACAAGAAGAAGTATATGAAGAGGAGTTCGAGAAACTCCACGACGAAGCAGAAAACGTGAGAATCCACGGTTATACACTATATTCCACGGCCGTCGATTTTACCAACAAAAGCGTGGCTCACTCCAGAGGGTTACACGTTCGTGGAGGAAACAGACGACCCGTAACTACATTCCACGCCCAAAATCACGGCCGTGGAGCAAACAGAGAAACCGTAATTTTGGCCGTGGACGAAGGCAAATGTGCCACTTCTTCAACTTCTCTTGATTCTTCTCCAACACCTTCTACTTCCTTGGATGCTTCTAAGGAACCATCGGATGCTCCTCAAGAGCCATTGGAGACTCCGATCGCAATGGAATTGAAACAACTTCCTACACATCTAAGGTACACTTTTCTAGGACCTAATTCTACCTATCCGGTAATTGTTAGTTCCGATTTAAGCATAGATGAACATAGTAAGCTCATGGTTGTCCTTAGGAAACATAGAAAACCCTTAGGATATACTATAGAGGACTTAGTTGGAATTAAACCTTCCCTATGTATGCACAAGATATTAATGGAAGAGGACTTTAGGACTTCGCGACAACCTCAAAGGCGGTTAAATCCAACCATGAAGGAGGTTGTCAAGAAGGAAATTCTTAAACTTCTTGATGCAGGTATCATCTACCCTTTCTCCGATAGCAAGTGGGTGAGTCCGGTACAAGTGGTTCCAAAGAACGGAGGAATGACGGTCATCACCAACAAGAATAACGAACTCATTCCTACCCGAACCGTAACGGGATGGCGGATGTGCATAGACTACCGCAAGCTAAACAACGCGATGAGGAAGGATCACTTCCCACTACCCTTCATCGACCAAATGCTTGAAAGGTTAGCACAACATTCGCACTTTTGCTATCTTGACGGTTATAGTGGTTTCTTTCAGATCCCGATACACCCGGATGATCAAGAGAAGACCACGTTCACGTGCCCGTGGGGTACGTTCGCCTATAGGAGGATGCCGTTCGGGCTTTGCAACGCCCCAACCACCTTTCAAAGGTGCATGATGGCCATCTTCTCCGAATATATAGAGGAAATCATGGAGGTTTTTATGGATGACTTCTCCGTTTACGGTTCCTCTTTTGACAATTGCCTTTCTAACCTTGCTCTTGTATTACAAAGGTGTGAAGACACTAACCTAGTTCTTAATAGGGATAAGTGTCAATTTATGGTAAAGGAAGGAATTGTATTAGGACACTTAATCTCTAGTAGAGGGATAGAGGTGGATAAAGCTAAGATAGAGACCATAGAAAAGCTTCCTCCCCCAACTTCGGTGAAAGGGATAAGAAGTTTTTTAGGACATGCTGGATTTTATAGACGCTTCATAAAAGACTTCTCTAAAATATCAAAACCGCTCACTAATATATTGATGAAGGATGCAGTTTTTGAGTTTTCGCAGGAATGCTTGGATGCGTTTAACATGATTCGGGAAGCTCTAATTTCAGCACCTATTATCCAACCTCCGGATTGGAATCTTCCCTTTGAGGTTATGTGCGATGCTAGTGATGTAGCTATAGGAGCTGTTCTTTGACAAAGAAAGGAAGGGCGAACCCATGCTATCTACTACGCTAGCAAGATGCTAGATGAAGCGCAGCTCAACTACGCCACTACGGAAAAGGAATTTATAGCCATTGTTTATGCAATTGACAAATTTCGCTCTTATCTTGTAGGTGGAAAGGTGATTGTGTACACGGATCATGCTGCGATCCGGTACCTCCTTGCAAAGAAGGATGCGAAGCCAAGGCTAATTAGATGGATTCTTCTCCTACAAGAATTCGATCTAGAGATCTGCGACAAGAAGGGTTCGGAAAATTCTGTTGCGGATCATTTGAGTCGCCTAACACATCTAGAGGATGACCATCTACCTATAGATGACTCCTTCCCGGACGAACATTTAAACATTATAGAGGAGTGCATCGATGTGATCTCCAAAGGTAACGAACCATGGTTTGCTGATTTTGTTAACTATTTGGTTTGTCAAGAGATACCGCCCGGATTATCCTACACACAAAGAAAGAAGTTCTTTAAGAATGTTCGGGAATACTTTTGGAATGAACCTCTCCTCTTTAAGAGAGGTCCGGATGGCATTATTCGGCGATGTGTGCCGGAAGATAAGATGCAAAGTGTCATCCGCCATTGTCATTCACTACCTTGTGGAGGACACGCTAGTTCGAACAAGACTAGCGCTAAGGTATTGCAATCTGGATTCTTTTGGCCTACTTTATTTAGAGATGTGCAAACCTTTGTTTCCTGCTGCGATGCTTGTCAAAGAACAGGAAATATCTCTAGGAGGAATGAGATGCCTCTCAATAACATCCAAGAGGTGGAGATTTTCGACGTTTGGGGAGTTGACTTTATGGGACCGTTCCCATCATCTTGTGGAAACCAATACATACTCTTAGCGGTGGATTACGTTTCTAGATGGGTTGAAGCAATTGCCTCTCCCACCAATGATGCCATGGTAGTGGTTAAGTTCTTTAACAAGACCATCTTCCCACGATTTGGGACACCAAGGACTATCATTAGTGATGGAGGTTCTCACTTCATTGCCCGGCGCTTTGAAGCTCTTCTAGCTAAGTATGGGGTTACTCACAAGATCGCCACCCCTTATCATCCACAAACTAGTGGACAAGTTGAGATCTCAAACCGGGAGATCAAAGGAATCCTAGAGAAGACGGTTTCAAGGACTAGGAAGGATTGATCCTTGAAGCTTGATGATGCATTGTGGGCATACCGGACTGCGTACAAGACTCCCATACGAACCACACCATACAACCTTGTGTATGGGAAGTCTTGACACTTACCGGTAGAGTTAGAGCACAAGGCGTTTTGGGCCATCAAGTGGTTGAATTTCAGCATGAAGGAAGCGGGAGAGAAGCGTCTCTTGGACCTTAATGAGCTTGAATAACTCCGCTTGAACGCTTATGAAAATGCCAAGATTTACAAAGAAAGAGCAAAGCGTTGGCATGATAAGCATATCATTCCAAAGGACTTCAAAGAAGGAGATCAAGTTCTCCTCTTCAATTCAAGGCTTCGTCTCTTTCCAGGTAAACTTAAATCTCGTTGGACCGGACCTTTTCTAATCAAACGTATTTTTCCCCATGGTGCAGTTGAAGTATGGGGTGAAACGGGCGGAAGCTTTAAGGTGAACGGTCAACGACTCAAGAAGTATACGCCGGAACTCCAAGCTGAAGAGTTCGCGCCCACCGCACTCGAATAAGTGCGAATATGGTCTAGCTACGGACCTTAAACAAAGCGCTTCTTGGGAGGCAACCCAAGGTATTGCATTTACGTTTTTGTTTTTGATTCATAGATTAGCTTAGTTTAGACGTTTTTGTTTTGTTTTGCCTTCGATTCCTTCCGGTATGTTCGTGTTTTTGGATGTAGGAACAGTGGAAAAGAAAAGGGGAAGAGAAAGTTTGAAGAAAAGTGACGAAACTCGTACTTTGGAGCATTACAGAGAGTTCCACGGCCTAAACCACGGCCGTGATAGCTACAGTGACCGTAATTTCCAAAAGCCTGAGAAAAATCACCAAAACCACGGTTCCGTACATTTCCACGGCCGTGGAACCCCCCGACTGACCGTGATTTTCAAAAATTTTGACGGCCACTATATAAACCACGTTCTTCACAAAAACACAACATCACAAAACCCATTCCACGCCCTAAACGCCGAATTGCTTCCCCTCACCTCAAATCTTCATTCGTTAATCGTTTTTAACAATTCTTTGGCCAAAACAGAAGCAAATCCGATCACCAACAAGATCCAAATAACAATTTGAGCGGCAAATCACCGAGGAAAGCAGAATTCGGATTTAAAAATCCGAAAACCTAGGTTTTTTTGCTCTTCTCTATCTTTGTCGATTCGGACTTGCATTTGCTAGAATTTTTAGGAATAACTGATTGGAATTGGAAGAGAACTAGTATAGGACTGCTGCTGTGAAATTTGGTGATTGATTGTTGAGATTTGCGAAATTTTGAGAGAAACCACGGTTCGTGGACGTTCCACAGCCGTGGAATCTGAAGAACAAACCGTGGTTTTCAACAGAAAATGGATTTTGTGAGGAGAGTGTCCGGTAGGAATAAGGACAAGAACAAAGAGAAGGAAAAGAGTAAAAAGAGGAAGGGCAACCCTTCTTCCTCCTCTAGAGCACCACCACCTTCATCACCTTCATCCCCTTCACCTCCATCATCACCATCACCACCTCACCCTAGGGTCCCTACCATTCACGAGGATCATCTCGACGCCTTAGAGAGGATCCATAAGAGGACGGTCATAGGACCTAGATACCTACTGTTGGAGGACTTAGCTCCTCTACATGTGATAGAGGACATCACTTGGCTCTTGGATAGAGCCGGATTAGTCATCTTCTCTACTATTCGGGAAGATGCATATGAGGAGATTACGAGAGAGGTTGTGGTCTCTTTTGAGCACAACCATGTTGATAGGACAGTTTCTTTCCGGCTGATGGAAACAAACTATGATTTCTCCATCCGGGAGTTTGGAGCCTTCTTTGGGTTCCACGAGACCTTCAATGGTCGTTTCCCTAGTGGCGTGTACGCCAAAGATTTTTGGAAAGAGGTCACTATGATCTATACCAGCGAGGACCGCTGGCAACTAGCTGATACCAAGGCTAAGTTGATGTATCACTTAGCCTTGAAGATTGCTCATAGGGTACTTTCTGAGTGTCTCTTCCCTAGGACGGAGACACCTTAGAAGATCAAGACAGATGAGCTCTTTATTCTCTACTGTATGCTATACGGTAGACCTGCTGACTGCGCCACCCTCTTAGCTGCTACCATGAGCAAGCTAAAGAATAAGAGGGCTGGCAATATTGGATAATGTGGGATAGTCACCCACCTTGCTAGGGCACTAGGGGAAGATTTCTCCGCCTGCACACGCATTGCTGCTGTACCCCTAGGACTTCAGGCCCATATGACTAGAGGCCTCATCTTCCCCACCCATAGAGGTCCACCTTACGCTGCTATGCCATGGGAGAGTAGGACGGGGAGAGGCATTGAGTGGCTCCCCGAGTATTCCATTATGGCTGGACGCCATAACTGGAAGGCGACGTTCGCTGCCATGCACGCGAACAGATTGGTAGCCCCTCCCTACGTTCCACCACCACCAGTTGTAGAGGAGGAGATGAGAGGAGATGATTATGAGGGAGGAGGAGGAGCTGAGCAGGATTTTGGTACATTCCCGGATCAGCCGGATGCAGCTCCCGACATGCCCAGACGTTTTGGGCATGTCGGGAGCTGCATCTACCATATAGAGGAGGAACAACTCATGGTGGAAGCGAGAAGAGTAGCACAATCAGCAGATCTACCATATAACATAGAATAGAGGAGGAACAACTCATCTGTCTTGATCTTCTGAGGAGTCTCGGTCTTAGGGAGGAGACACTCAAAAAGTACTCTATGGGCTATCTTGAAGGCTAAGTGATAGATAAGCTTAGCCTTGGTGTCAGCTGGTTGCCAGCGGTCCTCGTTGGCATAGATCATAGCAATTGTTAGCATGAAATATTGTGATATTTTAGGCACGTTTTCTAAGTGTATTTCATCTATAATGGTAGTCATTGATTAAGCATTGATACATTTGTGAGCTAGTTTGTCTATATTGTCGATATAGAGATATACACAAGCTTTATGTTGATTGTAGGCAATTAAGAGCTATTTCCGAACGGATTGAGAGAGAATGGAGTTTGATTGAGCATGTCCAAGGATTGAGAACATTTGTAGGAGGTAAGGAAGGTGCTAACTTGAAGAATGGCACGAGACCAAGGGAAATCACGAACTACCTCTAAACCACGCTCTAAAATACAGCCGTACTAGATTCCACGTTCAAGTCGACGGCCGTAGAACCTTGGCAAGAGAAGCGTGGTGCATTCCAGCAACTTACACGGCCGTGGAGGGTTGTGACAAACCGTGACCAACTTCCACGCTCTAAATTACGGGCGTGGAACCCTTCCACGACCGTGATATTGGCGATCTTTTACGCAATATTTTAAGCCACGATCTTCTACGCAATTGGCCGGGCCAATATATTATCTTACACTATAAAAGGACGGAAGAAGAGAGATTTCGTCACCTCTGCTTAGACGCACCTTCTCTTACACTTGAACTTACCCTAGTTTCACGTCCTTGCGGAGATCGTCGTTGAGAGATTTTGCGCTTTGCCCGATTGAGATTTCCGGATTGACGGAAAGAGAGAAGATTTGGAAGATTGTTCGTAAGGAGATTTCGCTTCTTGTTTAGGTTTGATTAGAAGACGGATTGACATCCCGTTCTTTGTTCTTATCTAAGATAGTGATTGTTTGTGTTATTCCGAATCTATTGACGTTATTGTTCTTGATTTGTGGATTTGAGATTGACTTGAGAGTTATTCAAGGTTTTCGGAAGTTTTCATCTTTCATTCTTTTAAATCTTGAATTTGATATCAATATGACTGTTGTTGGCTAAAACCCTTTAGCAATTCTAAGGTGAAGGGTTGATAGTTGTGGCTTAGATGATGATAGATCGATCGTAAACAGATTGGATCCTGAGAGTTAGAGAGAATCGCCGACGAACCTAATCCACGGTCTGTTCTTGAGCTTCCACGGCCGTGGAACTCAAGAACTACCCGTAATTTTGTGTGAGTTTACGAACTTGCTTTTACTTTAATCCAAAGTTAAAGATTTGCTTTAACTTAGTCTTGGCTTGCCTTTTCTAGGTTGTAGTGAAGCCTCAACAACCTCTACCTCGATTTCGAGTGTCACAACCTTAATCGGTTTAGTTAGTCTTGATCCTTGGATTACAAGTTTGGGTATTTGACGTTAATTCTTACCTTTAGAACCTTTCTATACTGAAGCCTCAACAACCTTTATAGAGAGTGTCTTTTAGGTGGGTCATATAAGGTTTTTGGAACTTCACCGTACGATTACCTTACATTCGTATACCTTTGCAAACCTCAACTCTATCCTTATATCTTTAGTAAATCTTGAATCGATTGCCACAGCTGGATTCCTGGATCTTTAGGATTGTTGTTTTCCCAATACATTTGAAAAGCTTCATACATTTACTTGCTTGATAATCTATAACTGGATTTAACCCCCCAAATCCCTGTGTTCGATACTCTGGAATTCTTGCTCAACTATATCGATTCGTACACTGCGGGTTCGCTTGCTTGATTTCTAGTTTTATAATTAAAGCTTATTTGCACGCACGCTAAGTTACGAACAGCAATATCCGCCCAGAAATCCTTAGCGTACACGCCGCTAGGAAACGACCATTGAAGGTGTCTTGAAACCCAAAGAACGCTCCAAACTCTAAGATCGAGAACTCATAGTTCTCCTCCATCAGCCGGAATGAAACTGTCCTATCCACTGCACTATGCTCAAAAGAAATCACAATCTCTCGGGTGATCTCCTCATATGCATCTTTCCTAATAGCGGAGAAGATGATCAAACCCGCTCTATCTAGCAACCAAGTAAGGTCTCCTACCACATTCAGTGGCTCTAACTCCTCAAGAAGCAAATAACGAGGTCCTATGACCGGTCTCTTCTCGATCCTTTCTAAGGCATCGAGGTAATCATTTTGGATCTTTGGAATTCTAGGGGGTGGGGTGATGGTGGCTCACTAGGAGGTACTCGGGAGGAGGAGGAAGCATCACCTTTCCTTTTCTTATTCCTAGCAGACATTCTTCTAGCGAAATCCATCTCAATTCCAAAATTACGGCCTGTTCTAGAGGTTCCACGGCCGTGGTTTAAGCAGTGACCGTGGTTCGGCACTGAATCTCTCAAAACTCAATCAATCAACACCAAAATCAACAGACAACAACCCTAGACTAATTACAATCAGTTCTTTTAATAATCTTTGCAAAAATTTAGCCAAATCGACAAAGTAAAGAAAGAGGGAAAAACCTAGGTTTTGGATTTTTAAAATCCAAATTCCGTCTTCTCTAGTGATTGTCCACTCGATTTGTTGCTTGTATGTTGTAGATGGTTGAATTTGCTTCACTTTGGGCTCAAGAATCGTTCGAAATGATTAACGAACAAAGATTTGAGAGAGGGAGGCGATTTACGGCTGTTTGGGACGTGGAAGAGGGGTTTTGGTGTGGTTTTTGTTAAGAAGGTGGTATATATAGTAACCGTAAAATTTTTGGAAAATTACGGTCACTCGGGGTGTTCCAAGGCCGTGGTTTTGTACGGAACCGTGGTTTTGGTGATTTTTCTCAAATTTTGCAAATTACGGTCACTGTAGCTTCCACAACCGTGGTTTTGGCCGTGGAACTCTCTGTAATGTGCCAAAATCCAAGTTTCGTCAATTTTCTTCAACTTTTCCTTCTCCCTTGCCTATTCCATTGCTCCTACATCCAAAAACACGAACATACCGGAAGGTATCGAAGGTAAAACAAAACAAAAACGTTCTAAACTAATCTAATCTACGAATGATAACAAAAACATAAGTGCAATACCTTGGGTTGCCTCCCAAGAAGAGCTTGTTTAAGGCCCGTAGCTAGACCGTACATACACCTATTCGAGTGCGGTAGGTGCGAACTCTTCAGCTTGGAGTTCCGGTGAATACTTCTTGAGTCGTTGACCGTTCACCTTGAAGCTTCCGCCCTTTTCACCCCATACTTCAACTGCACCATGGGAAAAAACACGTTTGATTAGATAAGGTCCGGTCCAACGAGATTTAAGCTTACTTGGAAAGAGACGAAGTCTTGAATTGAAGAGGAGAACTTGATCTCCTTCTTTTAGGTCCTTTGGAATGATATGCTTATCATGCCAACGCTTCGCTCTTTCTTTATAGATCTTGGCGTTTTCGTAGGCGTTCAAGCGAAGTTCTTCAAGCTCGTTAAGGTCTAAGAGACGCTTCTCTCCTGCCTCCTTCATGCTGAAGTTCAACCACTTTATTGCCCAATACGCCTTATGCTCTAGCTCCACCGGCAAGTGACAAGACTTACCATACACAAGGTTGTATGGTGTGGTACCTATGGGAGTCTTATATGCAGTCCGGTATGCCCATAATGCATCATCTAGCTTCAAAGACCAATCCTTCCTTGTCCTTGAAACCGTCTTCTCTAAGATTCCTTTAATCTCCCGGTTCGAAATCTCCACTTGTCCACTTGTTTGTGGATGGTAAGGGGTGTCGATCTTGTGAGTCACCCCATACTTAGCTAATAGAGCTTCGAATCGTCGGGCAATGAAGTGAGAGCCTCCATCAATAATGATAGTCCGTGGTGTCCCGAATCGTGGGAAAATGGTCTTGTTAAAGAACTTAACCACAACCATGGCATCATTAGTAGGAGAGGCAATTTTTTCAACCCATCTCGAAACATAATCTACAGCTAGAAGTATGTATTGGTTTCCACAAGATGATTAGAAAGGTCCCATGAAGTCTACTCCCCAAACGTCAAAGATCTCCACCTCTTGAATGTTGTTAAGAGGCATCTCGTTTCTCCTAGAGATGTTTCCTGTTCTTTGACAAGCATCGCAGCAGGAAACAAAGGTTTGCACATCTTTAAATAAAGTAGGCCAAAAGAATCCAGATTGCGATACCTTAGCGCTAGTCTTGTTCGAACTAGCGTGTCCTCCACAAGGTAGTGAATGACAATGACGGATGACGCTTTGCATCTCGTCTTCCGGCACACATCGTCGAATGATGCCGTCTGGAACTCTCTTAAAGAGGAGAGGTTCATTCCAAAAGTATTCCCGAACATCCTTAAAGAACTTCTTTCTTTGTGCATAGGATAATCCGGGCGGTAATTCCTGGCAAACCAAATAGTTAACAAAATTAGCAAACCACGGTTCATTACCTTTAGTGATCTTGTCGTTGCACTCCTCTATGATATGTAAATGCTCATCCGGAAAGGAGTCATCTATGGGTAGATTGTCGTCCTCTAGATGTGGTAGACGACTCAAATGATCCGCAACAAAATTTTCCGAACCCTTCTTGTCACGGATCTCTAGATCGAATTCTTGTAGGAGAAGAATCCATTTAATTAGCCTTGGTTTCGCATCCTTCTTTGCAAGTAGATACCGGATCGCAGCATGATCCGTGTATACAATCACCTTTGCACCTACAAGATAAGAGCGAAACTTTTCAAACGCATATACAATGGCTAGAAATTCTTTTTCGGTAGTGGCATAGTTGAGCTACACTTCATCTAGCGTCTTGGTAGCATAGTAGATAGCATGGGTTCGTCCTTCCTTCTTTTGCCCAAGCACAACTCCTATAGCTACGTCACTTGCGTCACACATAACCTCGAATGGAAGATTCCAATCCGGAGGTTGGATGATCGGGGCTGAGATTAGAGCTTCCCGAATCTTATTAAACGCGTCTAAACATTCATGCGAGAAATCAAAAACTGCATCTTTCATCAATAGATTAGTAAGCGGTTTTGATATCTTAGAGAAATCCTTTATAAAACGTCTGTAAAATCCAGCATGTCCTAGAAAGCTTCTTATTCCTTTCATCGAAGATGGAGGAGGGAGCTTTTCTATAGTCTCTATCTTAGCCTTATCCACTTCAATCCCTCTACTAGAGATCAAGTGTCCTAGTACAATACCTTCTTTCACCATAAATTGACACTTTTTCCAATTGAGAACTAGGTTAGTGTCTTCACACCTTTGTAGCACAAGAGAAAGGTTAGAAAGGCAATTATCGAAAGAGGAACCATAAACAGAAAATTCATCCATGAAAACCTCCATGATTTCCTCTATGTACTCCGAGAAGATAGCCATCATGCACCTTTGAAAAGTGGCTAGGTCATTGCAAAACCCAAACGGCATTCTTCTATAAGCAAACGTACCCCATGGGCACGTGAATGTGGTCTTCTTTTGATCATCGGATGTATCGGGATCTGAAAGAAACCACTATAACCGTCAAGATAACAGAAATGTGAGTGTTGTGCCAACCTTTCAAGCATTTGGTCGATGAATGGTAGTGGGAAGTGATCCTTCCTCGTTGCGTTGTTTAGCTTGCGGTAGTCTATGCACATCCTCCATCCTGTCACGGTTCGTGTAGGAATGAGCTCATTGTTCTTGTTGGTGATGACCGTCATTCCTCCCTTCTTTGGAACCACCTGTACGGGGCTCACCCACTTGCTATCGGAGATAGGGTAGATGATACTTGCTGTTCACGCTAGGATTAGTAGCACAAAAAGCTTTACATTTATAACTCGAACTAAATCCTAAACTACCTAGCGAAACCCGCAGTGTACGGGACGTTTGTAGTAGGGATAAGTATTCCGAGGTCGAACTCAAGAACTGAGGTGAAATCAAGTCATTCAATGATCAAAGATAGTGTGAATCTAGACTAAGATAAGATGAGGAATAAAGAAAATGGAAAACACAATGTTTTTGAAGGGTTTTGGGTGATCAAACAAAGATCACAAGTATGTGAACACAATCAAGCAACACAAACACACACTAACACAAAAGATAGGAGAATGGAAGTAACAAAGCGGATTCTAGAGTTTGGAAGTCCCGGTTATGGCATTTGACTCAAGCTATCTATTCATTCCTCGGATTAACTATGATATGTTGGGATTAAGTGTTTCTGGATTGGGATTAATTACCGGGTAGGTCTCATGATCCACTAGTACATTCCTAAGGTCTCATCACCGGGTAAGTCTCTAAGAACCTAAGGATAGGAATTCTACACAAACCGGATTGTTACCTAGGGTAACCTATCCTTACCGGGTAAGTCTCGGAAAGGGAAGTTCTAAGCAACTATCCTAGCACACTTAGTCCAATGGCGGCTTGTGAGGCTCACCACTACCTAGGATTTGTCATCTTTGGAATCTAAGAGTAAGAATCACCCGGTAGGTCTCTTCTAACACTTAGTTGCTAACACTAGGTCACCCTAGGATAGATTTAGCTCAACAAACACTAGGATTTCAACATTCTAACAATCTAGAACTTAGATCCATCGAACCATGTAAACCACGGGCTGTTCTACCACTTCCACGGCCGTGGAATGGCAAGAACAAGCCGTGGACTTCAACAGAGGCTTCGTTCAAGTAATCAAGTCATCCAAGGGCAAAACTAAGTCCATCCTATCATAGTCCTAGCCATAACCCTTCTTTCCTTACCCCAGAATCGCAATCTATCTAGCCAATAACATACATTTCAAGATCAAACTTCACAAATAAAGCATGCTTGCAAGTCATGGTTAATTGATGAAGACAAATCCAAAGAAAAGACATTAAAAGCATAGAATAGAGGTTACCAAATCTTACAAGGCTCCAAGAGCTAATCCAAGTTGTCAACAATGAACTCCTCTCTCAAAACCACTCTAATCTCACTCTAAAACGAGAATCTACACTAATCTCTTCCAAGAACACCCACAATGGGTGCTTGGAAGAGAGGCAACAATGGAGAAGTGTTTTGGGGAAGAAGATAGGTCAAAAAGTAGGGAGAGAGATCCCCAATTACAGCCTGCAAGATTCTTTAAATACCCACTAAGACCAAGAGCAATGGAAGAGATCGTGGCCCAGCTGTCAACATGGTCCTGGCAGGAACCACGGGCATAGTCCACGGCCGTGGAAAGGCCCCTGACCGTGGTTTGCTCCAGAAGCTTCTTCTTGAACCATTGGACCATGAGTTGGTGCATGGCTTGTGTGGGCAAGGTTCCATGAGTCCTCCTTAGCCCTTAGCTTGCATTCCAATGAGTCCGAAGGCGTGTCATCTCGAGGAACGACCCTTGGATGTATCGATTAAGCTCTTAAATCTCCCAAAATACCTACAAAGCAAGCAAAAGTCCGAGTAGACGTCTATCTCGACAAAATACGTGATTTGAGTGCAAACGTCGTGAACTAATGCTAAACCATGCATGAATGAGCGGAGAATCTATCTAAATGAGTGTCTAAATCTAAGTCATAAATTGTGTTATCAAAATACCCCATACTTAAGGTTTGCTCGTCCCTGAGCAAATTCCCAACTATAGACTAAGTGATGACATGATTTATGTATGCAGAAAAATGGCAAAATCTTTTTGGAGTTGTGCTTCTAATATTGGATCACCTTCGTAGTTATGTTTCATGGCAATGGATAGGCAATCATGTATGAAATGAATGAAGGCACGGAAAGACAATCGTACTTAACTCGAAAGCATGCATAAAAGGTAAGAATGATGAAGTCAAGATGATCATGAGAATGTCCAATCTAGATCACTAAGTCATACACATAAGCAAATAGGTCTTAAGGACTTAGGAAAGAAGAGGCCAATAAATGTGATGATGAGGTGGGAATTTTCTAAGGCCATGTGGTGCAAATCCGGGAAAGGAACTAAACAACCACAACTTTTACATTTATACTTCATCCACCAAAGTGTATTTTTCTCCTTCTTTTCTTTTCTTTTTCACTTATTTTTGAGACAATGGCATTGGTGTACAAAAGCCGAAACCTTGGTGATTAGCCGTCCTCGGGCTTTTTCTATTTTTCGAAGTGCATCCACACCGGGCACACATACCAAAGCTCGTTAGGACAATTGGTTCATTTGACTTTGGCAAGGCACCAACACCCGATTATGTGAAGTGTGCCGAGTTACTTGTCATTTAAACCAACGTCCCCAAACCTATGTTTTTGTCTACACTTTCACAACACATTTTCAACAACTTCATTCACAACATTCATAATATCAACTTCACCACCCCCACACTTGCTTTTCATACACATCAACACACTAGCATGCTCCTATTCCCGGAAGGGTCAAAAGAGGTCAAAATTTTTAATCAAGTGAGGTGCTCAAGCAACATGATCAAGATGAGAAGAAGATGAGATGAATTTGCCTTAATCATTCCTAGATGATGTGCAAGAACTAGCATGTAATTTCGACTTTCAATCCTCAATCCAATCAAGGCAAGCATCATAATCACAATCCATACATAGGATTCAAGAGAAGTACATCAAGTCCACATATGCATAAATCCATTCAACACACAAGGCCATCCATAGCCAATTAACAAGACAAGATTCATCATTAGGGTCATATCCAGACCTAGAAAGCACAAAAATTTTGAAATTTTTCGATTTTTTTTGAAATTTTGAAATGTATATGTACAATGCAAGACATGAAAAGAAACGTGTGACAACTAAAATGAAACTATCCTAGATGCTAATCATGCAAAAGATCATGCAAACCCCACCCCATACTTAGAAACACATTGTCCCCAATGTGTAAATGAAGTAAAGAAGAGTGAAAGAGGGTTCTCACAATGTAAAAATATGTGGCGTTTTCGGTATTTGGGTTAACTCGTGTGAAGTGGTGGTGGATGATCCTATCAACAATGGTAGAGAGCTCTTCATAGTCATTCCGGCGTCGAGACCCGCGCCAAGGTGTATGTGAGATGGGAGCTCTTCCATCAACAAAGACACCTCAAGCCGTCCAAGTCCTACGTCCGCTCCACCCATGGTTGAAAACGGAATCATCATCATCAACTCGCCTTGCAAGGCTTCTTTATTACCTAAGATCTTCCACACAAACACAAAACACAAAAACACACAAAAGCAAAAAGAAAAGCAAAAACAAAAGAGAAAAGGGAAAGAGTTGTACCAATGGGTTGCCTCCCATTAAGCGCTTCTTTTAGGTCATTAGCTTGACCAAGCTCCGTGGATATGTCAATCCACCTCGAATACCATGGTTTGCTTGAGGAGTCCAAGCAACCATCTCTTTCCGGTGTCCATGATGACAAGCAAGGGCCACTTGATGCCCAAATAAGCTTTAGGTTCTCTCTTCACCGGTGAGTAGTAGACTCCTTCATCACCGCTTCCTTGATGATAGTATGGAGTTGCAACCATAGATGCCACCCCATACTTAGGTAATTTATACTCCGCGGTCACTCCGGTGAATTGCTTGTCATCCTCATCCTTTATGATCCGAAGAAAGTCGATTCTTGGAAAGAATCGCTCATTGAAGTGCTTCATGAACATCATGGATCCATCATGCTTGCTTTCTTCATTCAATAGTGGAGAATCCTTAGGAAAGGGGCTCCAATCTTCGTGTGTACTCCGAGCAAGCAAGAAAGGGTTGGAAGGGGCTGAAATTAGCTTAGGATTATCTAGGACAGAAGCTTCCACGGGCGTGATTTGTCCTCCACGGCCGTGGTTCTCTCTGTTGCATTCGTTCCAAGTGAGCTCTTCAAGTATGGTTCCGGGGTTGATGGCAAGGATATCCGGGGGTGAGAGTACTTCATTGCACTCCTCCAAAGGTGAAGGCGGTGGAGTTAGATCTTGAAGGATGGTAGGATCTCCTAGCATAAGAGCATTCCTAATCTCTTCAATCTCCCTCCTCATTTGTTCTTCCCTCTCGAAGTTCAATCTTCTTTCATCCTTCAGGGCCAAATCCCTTAGCCTCACTTGCTCCCAAGCTTCATCCAACTCTCCTTGAAGTTCCTTAATGATCATGGTTGATTCGGGCAATCCTTGGATCTCCTCATGGTGAACCTCCTCTTGTTGAGACACATCCGCTTCGAGCTGCACGTTGGAACTCGAAATGGAAGCAAGGTTGCTTTCTAGATCGTCCATCTTCCTCAACATTTCTTCTAGCATTGTGTTCGCTCCAAACGGTGTGTGCAAGCTTTAAATTTATAACCCTAGACTTAAGCTTAAAACAAGGATGCGAACCCGCAATGTACGGGTCAATCGTAGTAAAAGCAAGAAAATTCCAGGGGTCGATCACAGGGACTCGGTGAAACAGAGTCAATACGGTGTGCTATGTCGATTCTAACCACAAGAGCGATTAACACAATCAAAGATGAATAAGAAGTCAATAAAGCAAATATGCAATTCTAGGGATTAAAGCATCTAGTTGTGGTTCCAACTCAAGATCTATAGATAAGCGGACAAAGCCGAGATTTTTGCGTGGGGAAGGTGTTTCTAAAGTGGAGTAGATCACCGGGTAAGTCTCACTACACACTAATCCCAAACCGTAACTCCTATTACCGGGTAAGTCTCAAGGAATCAAGATAAAGAACTATAACCTCAAACTAACACACCATCTAAGGGAATAGAATCAACCTTTACCGGGTAAGTCTCAGGCTAACTCACAAAGATGGAATGGAAGCACACTCAAACTCCAATGAAGGATAAACCTTTATTACCTACGCTTATGATCGTTGGTACACAAACTAAGGAATTACCGGGTAAGTCTCATCCTAAGCTTGCTTTGAACCAGGAAGGTGTAATAAGAATAGGATTTAGCAAACTCCAACACTTAACTCTCAGTTATGGATCAGATAAGTCACCTCGGTCAGCCAGTTTCCACCCCGGCCGAGGTGTTCATCGACTGAACGAGATGCTTAGGGTTAAGGTTAAAGATTCGAACTTTCAGGATCCTACTGGAATCTAAGATTATTCTATCATTGTTTTCCCACAACCTTCAGCCAATCACCCTAGAATCACACAAGGAAATTAGCCACTCATCATCATAATGAAAGTATTAAAATATATGGGAAGAAGGTGAATATTTGAACAAAGAAGAATCTAAGGAAAAGACTTCAATAACTGAATCAAATATCACAACAAAGCGTTCCTTGGATAACAATCCAAAAAGACAAGACAACAATTGAGGGAATTGAAGACAGTCTTACAAAACCCTTCAATAAAGCTATAAAAGCTATGGACTTCAATCTTCCTTCAACCTTCAAAAAGGTTCTTCAACTCTCCCAACTGGAGTATGCTGCTGCTGCTGCCTGATTCTTGCGGGATCTAAGCATGATCGGATTTGTGGAAAATCCAACCCTTTTTATAGGAAAATAACCCTCCAAAGATAATAAATCTTAGAAAGATATTCTCCTATAAACATAGGTAAAATATATGATTCTGCATATCTCCTTCCTTCCAGGAGCCAAGCCTAAAAATATAAGATCACTTTCCAATTTTAAAAGATCTCACCCAAGAATAAAATATTCTCGCCGCGTCCTAGGTGTTCGCCTCGGTCGAGTCGGCGTCTCTGGATCACCTCGGTCGAGATGAATCTCTGGTCAACCGAGGTGTGTCTCAACTGAATGTGAAATCTCTCAAAACTGGTCCAAAGTAAATCTTTAATCCATGGCTATGCTTCCTGGATGTAGCTCCAAATGACTCATGACTCCTTTTGCTCCTTTTTGATGCAAAACGTACCATATTACCTGCAATTACAACGAAACTAGGTGTAGACCTCGATTCTCGCAAAGGTAGATGAAATGGTAGTAGAATCACATAATGTACATACAAACATGCAGATTATGAAAGATAAAACGTCCAAACAAACCCCAAAATATAGACTATAATTCATGCTATCAAAATACCCCATACTTAGCCCTTGCTTGTCCCCAAGCAAGTTCTGCATATAGAGGACAAGATAGAATGGATTATAAGTCAAGAAAATCAATGAAAAAGTCTTTCAAAAACATTTTATGGTGTGCAACTATCATAGATCACTCTAAGAGAATACTTCATGGAATTTAAAAACTCAATATGCTCAAAACATTTTAAATATAGGAAAGTTGTTCATCTTTGCATAAAATCATAGAATGCATAATAAATCATAATTATCAAAATTAATCATGTATAATCCGATTTAAACCGCTAAGTCAATCAACAAGCTCAAGGTCTCAAGGGCTTTCCAAAAGAAAAGATCAAGAAACGTGTAGGGTAGGGATGTATGTAAGGTAATGTGGTGCTAGAATCCGGGAAAAGGATGAACTTCACTTTCACTTTGACTTGCAACATCTTCCACCAATAAGCTTTGCTTATCTCACACTTTTTCTTTTTTACTTTACTTTTTGGGATGCATGGACAGAGGTGCACAATAACCGAAGCCTAGGAAATCTGCAATCATCAATTTCTCGAGATGCATCAAACCCTTGATGCACATACCATGACCCGTTAGGAATATCACTCAATCTGACTTTGGCAAGACACAAACACCCGGCTATGTGAATGGTGCCGAGTTACTCATCGTCATGATTGACTTCCCCAAACCTATTATTGCTTTCTAACACTTCACTTCCAGCCACTTCTCAACTTTAACTTGCTTTCACCACTTCGCTTGCTTCCAAATTCCCGGATAGGTAAAGGGAGGCAAAATGTATATGAGGGGCTAAGCATGATCAAGAAGAAGAAGAAGAGAGAATGAATTGCCTTGGTCTTTCCACGAAGAAAGTGAGAGAACTTAACCTGCGGTGTCAACCTTCAAATTCAACATAATTTGGATAAAAACAAAGTATTAAACTTGCCAATAATTTCAAACAAAGCATTTAGCAACTTAAACATATTATAAAACCTTTCAAACACATAAAGAATTTAAAACCAGTCAGTAAACAAGATCTTCACTGAGGTCATATCCAGATAAGTAACAAAAATTCGTTTTCGAAAACTCTCAGTTAACACACCTCGGTCGAGGTGTTCTTGGTTCAACCGAGGTGAAACGCCTCGTTTGGCCAATACTGACTCGGTCGAGGTCGAAAAAAATTTTTTTAAAACCAAATTTTTTTCAGTTTCGACGTTTTTCTCAATCAAATAACCTGTAGGTATGCATGTAATATCAGATAATCAAATAAAAGCAATGAAGCATAAATACGAAAATATCCGATAAATATAACACATCAAAGGTGTCAAATACATCAAAGGTAGTCAAATAATACAAACACCCCATACTTGAGACACACTGTCCCAGTGGGTATAATAAAAGGTCTAATCATGAGAGTACTCACCGGATAAAAGCCGAACTGCATATAAGAAAATAAAGAAAATCCAGCAGCTCCTCAATAGTCTCGATCCGGTGGTGGTGGTGGTATGTAGGGATACAGAGTCGGATCGTAAGGATGGCCCATGATGCGCTCGAACTGCAGCTGAGCCATGATGTGCTGATGATGCTGCCGCTCCTGCATCTCGCGGATATCCAGCGATAATGCAGCATATGAGTCGATAACCTGATCCGTCACGTCATCGATCCGTCGGTGAGCAGCTCTATCCCTCACTCCATGTCTCCTGCGTCTAGCAGGTCTGACTGGAGAAGTCTCAGCTGGTGCCGGCTCTGTATCCTCCTCGTCATCCAAATCTATAATAGGTGGCGTGCTCGTCCCAGCTGTATCTGTCCCTGTGTCCATCGGGACGCCACCTCCTCTCTCATCTACTGTATCCTCATCGTCGTCGTCGTCCTCAGCCTCCTCCTCCTCCTCTGCAGCAGGGGCAGCTGCTGCCTCTCTGTAATCCTCCATCAGTGGAGCCCATGCTGTCTGCCAGTAGTGTGGATCAAAAACTGAGAACTGTGCAGACCACCTGATGCCCTGAGGTGCAGTCAGCTCCCATGGCATAGCGACGAAAGGTGTAGTCAAACCACGGGGAACTAGAATCCTCCGTGTGATCATCTCCTGTAGTCCGAGCGGCTTGGCAGCCGCCACCATAGTACACCTACTCAGATCCATATCCTGATACCTAGCGATATGGGTCACTATCCCACCACAGCATATATCTCCCTTCCCTTTGGCCTTGATCCTGTGCAGATCCTCTGCCAGCATCAATCCAAAGTCGGGGTATCCACCTGTGACCATGCAGTACAAAGCAAAGAGCTCCCCCTGTCGGACCTTCTGGGGCGTCTCATTAGCGCCAGAAGCGTCTCGCTGAAGATCCTGTGGGCTAATCGAAAAGCAAGATGGAAGATAAGCTTCTCCCTGGAATCACCAGGGCGCCACCTATCTGCATGCTCTGTAATGTGGGCAATCTGACCCCAGAACTCTCTAGCTACAGCTCGGGTCGGGAAGTCTACAGCAGTGGGGGCAAGGAAGCCAAAAATATCTCTCCAGTGGTCTAGAGGTACTAAATAGTTCCGGTTCATCAAGCGGTACTTCACAGCCCTCTCTGTGGGGAGGTAAGTGAAGGAGCTGACAAACTCAAGGGTCGGCTCTAAGTAGGCTGGGGCTCGGATCTCAATAAACTGATCCAACCCTACGGTGGTGATCATCCTCCTAAGCTCTCCATCTACGTGGAGACAGTCAAAAGCAGAAATGTCCAGAAATCTAGGTGCGATCACTGGACGGCTAGCAATGCGCTCATAATCTACCTGGTGTCTCTCATGGATCACCGGGATAGAAGGTCGGGATGAGGAAGAAGAAGGGGAAGGAGAGGATCTATCTCTAAGGGCTAACAACCTGTCAGAACTCATCTTCAATCAACACTGTCAAACTACCTCGGTCGACTGACAAACTCCAAGAATCACCTCGACCGAGGTGCAGGTCGACTGGACCGAGGCGAAGACAGTCGCGATTCCACTCTCAGAAATTCAGTTCTTTTCCCCCTAAAATCACTACAATTGCTTCCTAAGGGGTACTTAAGCTTTTCCTCAACAGATTCAAGGGCAACCAAAGCCCAAATTGCAGTGAACGAGCGAGTTAGGGTTTCGGTCGTTTTTACCTCGTTCCGGCCGATGCACTCGATTTTCTTGCAGATTTGTTGTTGCAATCGACTCCTCTACCCTTCAATCTCGGTTTGGAAGCAGAAAATGTCGAAAACAAGCAAGATCTGAGACGAGCGAGGTGTGTCTGTTCGCCGCGGTCGAGAAGGATAAAAAAAAAGTGAAAAGTAATTTTTTTCGCCTTTTATACTGTTACTGGATCTGCTGTCACCTCGGTCGAGATGGTCTCGACTGGACCGAGGTGGTGTGGACCGAGGCAGTTCTGCAGAAACCCTAGTCGCCTCGTTTGCTCAAGAATCAACTCGGTCGAGGTGCTCTGACAGTAACCGAGGTGCTTCTGTCTTCTCAGAATCTCGAACTTCTGTCCTTCCAGTTGTGCTCCTTCCTTAGATGTTCCCTGTTGTCTGTCCAGAACGCCAAAAACAAAGCAAAGCAAAGCAAAAAAACAAAACTATCTAAGCTAGACTAGAAAACGGGGAAAGAAAGCAATACCTTGGGTTGCCTCCCAAGAAGCGCTTGATTTAAGGTCGCTAGCTGGACCATGATGCGTCTCAAAGGAGGTATATCGGTGCAACATCCTCAACCGGCGTTTCCGGTAGGTACTTCTTAAGTCTATGACCGTTGACCTTAAAGCTTCCGCTAGTTTCGCCCCATATCTCAACTGCGCCATGAGGGAAAACATGTTTCACAACATAAGGTCCGGTCCATCTAGATTTCAGCTTACTTGGAAAAAGGCGGAAGCGGGAGTTGAAGAGTAGAACTAAGTCTCCTTCGCTATGCTCCTTTGGAACGATACGCTTGTCATGCCATCTCTTCGTCCTTTCCTTGTAGATTTTGGCATTCTCATAAGCGTTCAAACGCAGCTCTTCCAGCTCGTTAAGTTCCAATAGTCGCTTCTCACCAGCCTCCTTGATGTCGAAATTCAGCCATTTGATCGCCCAATACGCCTTGTGTTCCAATTCGACGGGCAAATGGCAAGACTTCCCATATACTAAATTATAAGGAGTGGTACCGATGGGAGTCTTGAATGCGGTCCTGTACGCCCAAAGAGCATCGTCCAACTTCATGGACCAATCCTTCCTCGTTCTAGAGACGGTCTTTTCCAAAATCGCCTTGATTTCTCTATTCGAGATCTCGACCTGTCCACTAGTTTGAGGGTGATAAGCGGTTGATACCTTGTGGGTGACCCCATACTTCGATAGAAGTGCTTTGAACTTCCGGTTGATGAAATGCGTTCCTCCATCGCTAATGATGATGCGTGGAGTTCCAAACCGTGGAAAGATAGTTCTATTCAAGAACTTCACAACCACTTTGGCGTCGTTAGTGGGAGAAGCAATGGCTTCAACCCATCTAGAGACGTAATCAACTGCAAGGAGAATGTAGAGGTTTCCTCCGGATGATGGGAAAGGTCCCATGAAGTCAATCCCCCATACATCAAAGATTTCCACTTCTTGGATGTTATTAAGTGGCATCTCGTTCCTCCTTGATAAGTTCCCTGTTCTTTGGCATGCATCACAAGAGACAACAAAAGATTGCACATCCTTAAATAATGTAGGCCAAAAGAAACCGGAACGCAATACCTTACCGCATGTTTTATCGGTGCTAGCATGCCCTCCACAAGGAAGTGAATGACAATGCCTTATGACGCTATTAACTTCATCCTCCGGAATGCACCTTCGAAGCATCCCATCCGGTCCGCGCTTAAATAGCAGCGGCTCATCCCAGTAATAATGTCGTACTTCCTTAAAGAATCTCTTCTTTTGAGAGTACGTCAATCCGGGTGGTACTTCCTGGCAAACAAGATAATTCACAATATCAGCATACCAAGGACCTTTATTATCAGAAAGTTGGTGGAGGGAATGGTCCGCCAACAGTGGGTGAATGTCAGAGAAGGGA
Organism: Fagopyrum homotropicum; assembly: GCA_033239125.1. Taxonomy (NCBI): domain Eukaryota; kingdom Viridiplantae; phylum Streptophyta; class Magnoliopsida; order Caryophyllales; family Polygonaceae; genus Fagopyrum; species Fagopyrum homotropicum. The sequence continues at coordinate 86,783,992 of BSWB01000005.1, read as the reverse complement.
GTAAGAAAATTGTTATTCTCAACAATCTCAGTTGACATCGTCTCGCCGTCGACCTCGGTCGAGGCGCATAGGCGTTGACCGAGATGTTCTTCGGTCGCCTCGCTCAGTCCAGAAAGTGCCTCGGTCGAGGTACTGCTACTGGATACGAGACTGGAGATCTTCGTCTCCTGGATTAGCTTCTCAGTTTTAGCTCCTGGATCTTCTTCCAATGCCTTCAAGCTCCGTATATCTGCATCACAAGAAGCATATATGCCTTCCTCCATTAAACTGAAGCTAATAACTCTTTCGAGTGGATCGTTAATAAGGATAGAGCTCACCAATTCTCTTGATTCTTCTTCATCGTAGATGTTGAAGATATCATCAGTTAGTTGCTCCCCTTTCATGGCTGCAAGTAGTGCGAACTCCACCTCATCGCCACCAACGTTGAATTTCAACTTGGCGTTCTTGCAATCCACGTTGCAACCCGAAGTTGCTAGAAATGGCCTCCCGAGAATAATAGGAACAGGATAATCTGCGGGAATGTCAAGTACGACAAAATCTATGGGTAGATAGAAGTTACCTAACTTGACCGGAACGTCTTCCAAGATGCCCACGGGATGGGTAATGGAGCGATCAGCCATGTAGAGTCGAATCTTGACCGGCTTGGGCTCTCCAAGACCGATCTTCGTGCATAGCTCCAGCGGGATGATGCTCACGCTGGCTCCTAGATCGCAAAGGGCTTCACAAGTTACATCCCCAACTTGAATGGGAATGCAAAATGAGCCGGGATCTCTCAACTTAGGTGGCATCTTTTCCTTCATGATCTTGATAAGCTCCGAAGATTTAGATGTCATCCTAACTTCACCAACATCCTCCAGCTTCCTCTTCCTTGATAAGATTTCTTTTAAGAACTTCCCATAGGCGGGCATACCTAAAATAGCATCAAGGAAAGGAATATTAATATGTAGCTTATTCATCAAGTCAAGAAACTTACCAAAGTGCTTGTCAAGATGTGCCCTGGCTCTGGACTGAGGGAATGGGAGTGGTGGCTTATATGCAGGGGGTGGAACATAAGTTTCTGTCGTTCCTCCTACTTTCTGTTGCTCCGCCTCGGTTGGCACCTCGGTCGAGGTGTTCTTCGACTGGATCTGGACCGAGGTGGTCTGCGTCGAGCGAGGTACTGGATCTGCAGTTTTGAGTCCACTCCTCGTCGTTATGGCCATGCACTGGCCCTTAGGGTTAGTTTCCGTCTTTGCTGGAAGCTTCCCTGGATCTCTTGGCGCTTCATTCGCCCTATTAGCAAGCTGTTGTTCGAAGGACTTTTGGGCCCTCGAAAATGAAGTCATAGAATTCTCCATAGCGCTAAGCTTGATCAAGATTGCCTCCAGAACTGCGTCTTTCTTTTCTGGCTGAGACGAACTTGATCCTTGCCCTTGGCTTTTCAATGGAGTAGAAGAAGAAGAAGAAGGGGGAGAGAGGAAAGGGTTAGAGGAATCATTAGAATTGGAGTTTGAATGATTGTTACCGTGATTTTGGTTATTCGCCCTCCAGTTGTTGCTATTGGATCCTCTATTGTTGTTGTTGTAGTTGTTGTTTCGGGGACCGTTGTTGTTGTTACGGTACCCGTTGTTGTTGTTGTTCCTTTGCCCTTGCTCTTCCTTCTTAGTTTGAGCCATCAAGAGCTCCTTCAATTGCTTCACGTCGTTCTTCAATGACGTGAGTTGATTGTTGTTGGGTTGAGTCTCTTGAAAGTTGTCTCTTTTAATTCCACCTTCAGCTCCTTGGTTGGTATACTTCTCCATGTGCAAGGCTTGCTTCTCAATGAAGTCCCAAGCCTCATCAATCGCCATGTCCATGAAGGTACCGGCGAAGAGTAGTTGGAGATTGAACTGGGTGCTTCCGTCCAGCCCTTTGAAGTAGATCTCCAACAACTCGATCTTTGGAATCCCATGATGTGGGCAATCCAAAAGGATATCCTTGAACCGCTCCCAAGATTTGGACAAGCTCTCCTTGTCCTTCATAACGAAAGCATTGATCTTCCCTCTCATTTCGGCGGTCTTTGAGGGTGGAAAGAATTTGGTCAAGAATTCCGTAGTCATCTCCTCCCATGTGCTGATTTTTCCTGGAGGAAGAGATTGATACCAAGTAAGAGCTCTATCTTTTAAAGAAAAGTAAAAAGGTCTTAGCTTGTAATTGTTATTTTCAATTCTGGATGGTCGCAAGGTTTCCATCAAGATCTCGTAGTTTTGAAGATGTTGATGCGGCGACTCCTTCTCTAGCCCTCCGAATTGGCATTGGCGAATCATGGCTAGAACTTGGGGTCGAAGTTCGTAGTCATGATCTGCTGGATCTCCTAGGTTCACTCCTGGACGCCTCAGCTATTGATTAGGGTCCATCCTTTGACCTAGGGTTTGTGGAATTCCTGCAAGAAGAACATCTCGGACTGGCATCCGAGGTGGAAGTACATCGGCCGGGGCGTCAGGTACTGGAATCTGCCTCGGTCGAGGATCAGCTACTGGATTCTGCATCGGTCGAGGATCAACGGGAGGATCTTCCCTCGGTCGAAGTAGAATCTGGTCTCGTATGACTGCAATCTCAGCTTCGATTGCTGCAGTCCTGGCGCGATTCTCCTCTTTCTCTTGCATTAGTTCTTCCTTACTGAGACGCAGCAGCTCTTGCGTCTCCTTTAATTCGGCCGCAAGATCGCGATCGTCTTGTTGGGCCATCTTTGCTTCTCTCAAGCGTCGCTTGTACGTCTTTTCTGGTTCGGGATCGTAAGGAACGATTTCCTTCCCAGTGCGGGTTCTTCGCATATACCTAAGAAAGAACCTGCAAAAGTCGTCACTCAAGTAGGGTGGTTAGACGAAACGGGGCAAGCGCCCCAAGAGCAGACCGTACCGGCTCGGTCTAGACCAAGTCCCCGGCAACGGCGCCAAAAACTTGTTCGCTCCAAACGGTGTGTGCAAGCTTTAAATTTATAACCCTAGACTTAAGCTTAAAACAAGGATGCGAACCCGCAGTGTACGGGTCAATCGTAGTAAAAGCAAGAAAATTCCAGGGGTCGATCACAGGGACTCGGTGAAACAGAGTCAATACGGTGTGCTATGTCGATTCTAACCACAAGAGCGATTAACACAATCAAAGATGAATAAGAAGTCAATAAAGCAAATATGCAATTCTAGGGATTAAAGCATCTAGTTGTGGTTCCAACTCAAGATCTATAGATAAGCGGACAAAGCCGAGATTTTTGCGTGGGGAAGGTGTTTCTAAAGTGGAGTAGATCACCGGGTAAGTCTCACTACACACTAATCCCAAACCGTAACTCCTATTACCGGGTAAGTCTCAAGGAATCAAGATAAAGAACTATAACCTCAAACTAACACACCATCTAAGGGAATAGAATCAACCTTTACCGGGTAAGTCTCAGGCTAACTCACAAAGATGGAATGGAAGCACACTCAAACTCCAATGAAGGATAAACCTTTATTACCTACGCTTATGATCGTTGGTACACAAACTAAGGAATTACCGGGTAAGTCTCATCCTAAGCTTGCTTTGAACCAGGAAGGTGTAATAAGAATAGGATTTAGCAAACTCCAACACTTAACTCTCAGTTATGGATCAGATAAGTCACCTCGGTCAGCCAGTTTCCACCCCGGCCGAGGTGTTCATCGACTGAACGAGATGCTTAGGGTTAAGGTTAAAGATTCGAACTTTCAGGATCCTACTGGAATCTAAGATTATTCTATCATTGTTTTCCCACAACCTTCAGCCAATCACCCTAGAATCACACAAGGAAATTAGCCACTCATCATCATAATGAAAGTATTAAAATATATGGGAAGAAGGTGAATATTTGAACAAAGAAGAATCTAAGGAAAAGACTTCAATAACTGAATCAAATATCACAACAAAGCGTTCCTTGGATAACAATCCAAAAAGACAAGACAACAATTGAGGGAATTGAAGACAGTCTTACAAAACCCTTCAATAAAGCTATAAAAGCTATGGACTTCAATCTTCCTTCAACCTTCAAAAAGGTTCTTCAACTCTCCCAACTGGAGTATGCTGCTGCTGCTGCGTGATTCTTGCGGGATCTAAGCATGATCGGATTTGTGGAAAATCCAACCCTTTTTATAGGAAAATAACCCTCCAAAGATAATAAATCTTAGAAAGATATTCTCCCATAAATATAGGTAAAATATATGATTCTGCATATCTCCTTCCTTCCAGGAGCCAAGCCTAAAAATATAAGATCACTTTCCAATTTTAAAAGATCTCACCCAAGAATAAAATATTCTCGCCGCGTCCTAGGTGTTCGCCTCGGTCGAGTCGGCGTCTCTGGATCACCTCGGTCGAGATGAATCTCTGGTCAACCGAGGTGAGTCTCAACTGAATGTGAAATCTCTCAAAACTGGTCCAAAGTAAATCTTTAATCCATGGCTATGCTTCCTGGATGTAGCTCCAAATGACTCATGACTCCTTTTGCTCCTTTTTAATGCAAAACGTACCATATTACCTGCAATTACAACGAAACTAGGTGTAGACCTCGATTCTCGCAAAGGTAGATGAAATGGTAGTAGAATCACATAATGTACATACAAACATGCAGATTATGAAAGATAAAACGTCCAAACAAACCCCAAAATATAGACTATAATTCATGCTATCAAAATACCCCATACTTAGCCCTTGCTTGTCCCCAAGCAAGTTCTGCATATAGAGGACAAGATAGAACGGATTATAAGTCAAGAAAATCAATGAAAAAGTCTTTCAAAAACATTTTATGGTGTGCAACTATCATAGATCACTCTAAGAGAATACTTCATGGAATTTAAAAACTCAATATGCTCAAATCATTTTAAATATAGGAAAGTTGTTCATCTTTGCATAAAATCATAGAATGCATAATAAATCATAATTATCAAAATTAATCATGTATAATCCGATTTAAACCGCTAAGTCAATCAACAAGCTCAAGGTCTCAAGGGCTTCCCAAAAGAAAAGATCAAGAAACGTGTAGGGTAGGGATGTATGTAAGGTAATGTGGTGCTAGAATCCGGGAAAAGGATGAACTTCACTTTCACTTTGACTTGCAACATCTTCCACCAATAAGCTTTGCTTATCTCACACTTTTTCTTTTTTACTTTACTTTTTGGGATGCATGGACAGAGGTGCACAATAACCGAAGCCTAGGAAATCTGCAATCATCAATTTCTCGAGATGCATCAAACCCTTGATGCACATACCATGACCCGTTAGGAATATCACTCAATCTGACTTTGGCAAGACACAAACACCCGGCTATGTGAATGGTGCCGAGTTACTCATCGTCATGATTGACTTCCCCAAACCTATTATTGCTTTCTAACACTTCACTTCCAGCCACTTCTCAACTTTAACTTGCTTTCACCACTTCGCTTGCTTCCAAATTCCCGGATAGGTAAAGGGAGGCAAAATGTATATGAGGGGCTAAGCATGATCAAGAAGAAGAAGAAGAGAGAATGAATTGCCTTGGTCTTTCCAAGAAGAAAGTGAGAGAACTTAACCTGCGGTGTCAACCTTCAAATTCAACATAATTTGGATAAAAACAAAGTATTAAACTTGCCAATAATTTCAAACAAAGCATTTAGCAACTTAAACATATTAAAAAACTTTCAAACACATAAAGAATTTAAAACCAGTCAGTAAACAAGATCTTCACTGAGGTCATATCCAGATAAGTAACAAAAATTCGTTTTCGAAAACTCTCAGTTAACACACCTCGGTCGAGGTGTTCTTGGTTCAACCGAGGTGAAACGCCTCGTTTGGCCAATACTGTAGGTATGCATGTAATATCAGATAATCATATAAAAGCAATGAAGCATAAATACGAAAATATCCGATAAATATAATACATCAAAGGTGTCAAATACATCAAAGGTAGTCAAATAATACAAACACCCCATACTTCAGACACACTGTCCCAGTGGGTATAATAAAAGGTCTAATCATGAGAGTACTCACCGGATAAAAGCCGAACTGCATATAAGAAAATAAAGAAAATCCAGCAGCTCCTTAATAGTCTCGATCCGGTGGTGGTGGTGGTATGTAGGGATAAAGAGTCGGATCGTAAGGATGGCCCATGATGCGCTCGAACTGCAACTGAGTCATGATGTGCTGATGATGCTGCCGCTCCTGCATCTCGCGGATATCCAGCGATAATGCAGCATATGAGTCGATAACCTGATCCGTCAGGTCATCGATCCGTCGGTGAGCAGCTCTATCCCTCACTCCATGTCTCCTGCGTCTAGCAGGTCTGACTGGAGAAGTCTCAGCTGGTGCCGGCTCTGTATCCTCCTCGTCATCCAAATCTATAATAGGTGGCGCGCTCGTCCCAGCTGTATCTGTCCCTGTGTCCATCGGGACGCCACCTCCTCTCTCATCTACTGTATCCTCATCGTCGTCGTCGTCCTCAGCCTCCTCCTCCTCCTCTGTAGCAGGGGCAGCTGCTGCCTCTCTGTAATCCTCCATCAGTGGAGCCCATGCTGTCTGCCAGTAGTGTGGATCAAAAACTGAGAACTGTGCAGACCACCTGATGCCCTGAGGTGCAGTCAGCTCCCATGGCATAGCGACGAAAGGTATAGTCAAACCACGGGGAACTAGAATCCTCCGTGTGATCATCTCCTGTAGTCCGAGCGGCTTGGCAGCCGCCACCATAGTACACCTACTCAGATCCATATCTTGATACCTAGCGATATGGGTCACTATCCCACCACAGCATATATCTCCCTTCCCTTTGGCCTTGATCCTGTGCAGATCCTCTGCCAGCATCAATCCAAAGTCGGGGTATCCACCTGTGACCATGCAGTACAAAGCAAAGAGCTCCCCCTGTCGGACCTTCAGGGGCGTCTCAGTACGCGCCAGAAGCGTCTCGCTGAAGATCCTGTGGGCTAATCGAAAAGCAAGATGGAAGATAAGCTTCTCCCTGGAATCACCAGGGCGCCACCTATCTGCATGCTCTGTAATGTGGGCAATCTGACCCCAGAACTCTCTAGCTACAGCTCGGGTCGGGAAGTCTACAGCAGTGGGGGCAGGGAAGCCAAAAATATCTCTCCAGTGGTCTAGAGGTACTAAATAGTTCCGGTTCATCAACCGGTACTTCACAACCCTCTCTGTGGGGAGGTAAGTGAAGGAGCTGACAAACTCAAGGGTCGGCTCTAAGTAGGCTGGGGCTCGGATCTCAGTAAACTGATCCAGCCCTACGGTGGTGATCATCCTCCTAAGCTCTCCATCTACGTGGAGACAGTCAAAAGCAGAAATGTCCAGAAATCTAGGTGCGATCACTGGACGGCTAGCAATGCGCTCATAATCTACCTGGTGTCTCTCATGGATCACCGGGATAGAAGGTCGGGATGAGGAAGAAGAAGGGGAAGGAGAGGATCTATCTCTAAGGGCTAACAACCTGTCAGAACTCATCTTCAATCAACACTGTCAAACTACCTCGGTCGACTGACAAACTCCAAGAATCACCTCGACCGAGGTGCAGGTCGACTGGACCGAGGCGAAGACAGTCGCGATTCCACTCTCAGAAATTCAGTTCTTTTCCCCCTAAAATCACTACAATTGCTTCCTAAGGGGTACTTAAGCTTTTCCTCAACAGATTCAAGGGCAACCAAAGCCCAAATTGCAGTGAACGAGCGAGTTAGGGTTTCGGTCGTTTTTACCTCGTTCCGGCCGATGCACTCGATTTTCTTGCAGATTTGTTGTTGCAATCGACTCCTCTACCCTTCAATCTCGGTTTGGAAGCAGAAAATGTCGAAAACAAGCAAGATCTGAGACGAGCGAGGTGTGTCTGTTCGCCGCGGTCGAGAAGGATAAAAAAAAAGTGAAAAGTAATTTTTTTCGCCTTTTATACTGTTACTGGATCTGCTGTCACCTCGGTCGAGATGGTCTCGACTGGACCGAGGTGGTGTGGACCGAGGCAGTTCTGTAGAAACCCTAGTCGCCTCGGTTGCTCAAGAATCAACTCGGTCGAGGTGCTCTGACAGTAACCGAGGTGCTTCTGTCTTCTCAGAATCTCGAACTTCTGTCCTTCCAGTTGTGCTCCTTCCTTAGATGTTCCCTGTTGTCTGTCCAGAACGCCAAAAACAAAGCAAAACAAAGCAAAAAAACAAAACTATCTAAGCTAGACTAGAAAATGGGGAAAGAAAGCAATACCTTGGGTTGCCTCCCAAGAAGCGCTTGATTTAAGGTCGCTAGCTGGACCATGATGCGTCTCAAAGGAGGTATATCGGTGCAACATCCTCAACCGGCGTTTCCGGTAGGTACTTCTTAAGTCTATGACCGTTGACCTTAAAGCTTCCGCTAGTTTCGCCCCATATCTCAACTGCGCCATGAGGGAAAACAAGTTTCACAACATAAGGTCCGGTCCATCTAGATTTCAGCTTACCTGGAAAAAGGCGGAGGCGGGAGTTGAAGAGTAGAACTAAGTCTCCTTCGCTATGCTCCTTTGGAACGATACGCTTGTCATGCCATCTCTTCGTCCTTTCCTTGTAGATTTTGGCATTCTCATAAGCGTTCAAACGCAGCTCTTCCAGCTCGTTAAGTTCCAATAGTCGCTTCTCACCAGCCTCCTTGATGTCGAAATTCAGCCATTTGATCGCCCAATACGCCTTGTTTTCCAATTCGACGGGCAAATGGCAAGACTTCCCATATACTAAATTATAAGGAGTGGTACCGATGGGAGTCTTGAATGCGGTCCTGTACGCCCAAAGAGCATCGTCCAACTTCATGGACCAATCCTTCCTCGTTCTAGAGACGGTCTTTTCCAAAATCGCCTTGATTTCTCTATTCGAGATCTCGACCTGTCCACTAGTTTGAGGGTGATAAGCGGTTGATACCTTGTGGGTGACCCCATACTTCGATAGAAGTGCTTTGAACTTCCGGTTGATGAAATGCGTTCCTCCATCGCTAATGATGATGCGTGGAGTTCCAAACCGTGGAAAGATAGTTCTATTCAAGAACTTCACAACCACTTTGGCGTCGTTAGTGGGAGAAGCAATGGCTTCAACCCATCTAGAGACGTAATCAACTGCAAGGAGAATGTAGAGGTTTCCTCCGGATGATGGGAAAGGTCCCATGAAGTCAATCCCCCATACATCAAAGATTTCCACTTCTTGGATGTTATTAAGTGGCATCTCGTTCCTCCTTGATAAGTTCCCTGTTCTTTGGCATGCATCACAAGAGACAACAAAAGATTGCACATCCTTAAATAATGTAGGCCAAAAGAAACCGGAACGCAATACCTTACCGCATGTTTTATCGGTGCTAGCATGCCCTCCACAAGGAAGTGAATGACAATGCCTTATGACGCTATTAACTTCATCCTCCGGAATGCACCTTCGAAGCATCCCATCCGGTCCGCGCTTAAATAGCAGCGGCTCATCCCAGTAATAATGTCGTACTTCCTTAAAGAATCTCTTCTTTTGAGAGTACGTCAATCCGGGTGGTACTTCCTGGCAAACAAGATAATTCACAATATCAGCATACCAAGGACCTTTATTATCAGAAAGTTGGTGGAGGGAATGGTCCGCCAACAGTGGGTGAATGTCAGAGAAGGGAGTAAGAAAATTGTTATTCTCAACAATCTCAGTTGACATCGTCTCGCCGTCGACCTCGGTCGAGGCGCATAGGCGTTGACCGAGATGTTCTTCGGTCGCCTCGCTCAGTCCAGAAAGTGCCTCGGTCGAGGTACTGCTACTGGATACGAGACTGGAGATCTTCGTCTCCTGGATTAGCTTCTCAGTTTTAGCTCCTGGATCTTCTTCCAATGCCTTCAAGCTCCGTATATCTGCATCACAAGAAGCATATATGCCTTCCTCCATTAAACTGAAGCTAATAACTCTTTCGAGTGGATCGTTAATAAGGATAGAGCTCACCAATTCTCTTGATTCTTCTTCATCGTAGATGTTGAAGATATCATCAGTTAGTTGCTCCCCTTTCATGGCTGCAAGTAGTGCGAACTCCACCTCATCGCCACCAACGTTGAATTTCAACTTGGCGTTCTTGCAATCCACGTTGCAACCCGAAGTTGCTAGAAATGGCCTCCCGAGAATAATAGGAACAGGATAATCTGCGGGAATGTCAAGTACGACAAAATCTATGGGTAGATAGAAGTTACCTAACTTGACCGGAATGTCTTCCAAGATGCCCACGGGATGGGTAATGGAGCGATCCGCCATGTAGAGTCGAATCTTGACCGGCTTGGGCTCTCCAAGACCGATCTTCGTGCATAGCTCCAGCGGGATGATGCTCACGCTGGCTCCTAGATCACAAAGGGCTTCACAAGTTACATCCCCAACTTGAATGGGAATGCAAAATGAGCCGGGATCTCTCAACTTAGGTGGCATCTTTTCCTTCATGATCTTGATAAGCTCCGAAGATTTAGATGTCATCCTAACTTCACCAACATCCTCCAGCTTCCTCTTCCTTGATAAGATTTCTTTTAAGAACTTCCCATAGGCGGGCATACCTAAAATAGCATCAAGGAAAGGAATATTAATATGTAGCTTATTCATCAAGTCAAGAAACTTACCAAAGTGCTTGTCAAGATGTGCCCTGGCTCTGGACTGAGGGAATGGGAGTGGTGGCTTATATGCAGGGGGTGGAACATAAGTTTCTGTCGTTCCTCCTACTTTCTGTTGCTCCGCCTCGGTTGGCACCTCGGTCGAGGTGTTCTTCGACTGGATCTGGACCGAGGTGGTCTGCGTCGAGCGAGGTACTGGATCTGCAGTTTTGAGTCCACTCCTCGTCGTTATGGCCATGCACTGGCCCTTAGGGTTAGTTTCCGTCTTTGTTGGAAGCTTCCCTGGATCTCTTGGCGCTTCATTCGCCCTATTAGCAAGCTGTTGTTCGAAGGACTTTTGGGCCCTCGAAAATGAAGTCATAGAATTCTCCATAGCGCTAAGCTTGATCAAGATTGCCTCCAGAACTGCGTCTTTCTTTTCTGGCTGAGACGAACTTGATCCTTGCCCTTGGCTTTTCAATGGAGTAGAAGAAGAAGAAGAAGAAGGGGGAGAGAGGAAATGGTTAGAGGAATCATTAGAATTGGAGTTTGAATGATTGTTACCGTGATTTTGGTTATTCGCCCTCCAGTTGTTGCTATTGGATCCTCTATTGTTGTTGTTGTAGTTGTTGTTTCGGGGACCGTTGTTGTTGTTACGGTACCCGTTGTTGTTGTTGTTCCTTTGCCCTTGCTCTTCCTTCTTAGTTTGAGCCATCAAGAGCTCCTTCAATTGCTTCACGTCGTTCTTCAATGACGTGAGTTGATTGTTGTTGTGTTGAGTCTCTTGAAAGTTGACTCTTTTAATTCCACCTTCAGCTCCTTGGTGGGTATACTTCTCCATGTGCAAGGCTTGCTTCTCAATGAAGTCCCAAGCCTCATCAATCGCCATGTCCATGAAGGTACCGGCGGAGAGTAGTTGGAGATTGAACTGGGTGCTTCCGTCCAGCCCTTTGAAGTAGATCTCCAACAACTCGATCTTTGGAATCCCATGATGTGGGCAATCCAAAAGGATATCCTTGAACCGCTCCCAAGATTTGGACAAGCTCTCCTTGTCCTTCATAACGAAAGCATTGATCTTCCCTCTCATTTCGGCGGTCTTTGAGGGTGGAAAGAATTTGGTCAAGAATTCCGTAGTCATCTCCTCCCATGTGCTGATTTTTCCTGGAGGAAGAGATTGATACCAAGTAAGAGCTCTATCTTTTAAAGAAAAGTAAAAAGGTCTTAGCTTGTAATTGTTATTTTCAATTCTGGATGGTCGCAAGGTTTCCATCAAGATCTCGTAGTTTTGAAGATGTTGATGCGGCGACTCCTTCTCTAGCCCTCCGAATTGGCATTGGCGAATCATGGCTAGAACTTGGGGTCGAAGTTCGTAGTCATGATCTGCTGGATCTCCTAGGTTCACTCCTGGACGCCTCAACTGTTGATTAGGGTCCATCCTTTGACCTAGGGTTTGTGGAATTCCTGCAAGAAGAACATCTCGGACTGGCATCCGAGGTGGAAGTACATCGGCCGGGGCGTCAGGTACTGGAATCTGCCTCGGTCGAGGATCAGCTACTGGATTCTGCATCGGTCGAGGATCAACAGGAGGATCTTCCCTCGGTCGAAGTAGAATCTGGTCTCGTATGACTGCAATCTCAGCTTCGATTGCTGCAGTCCTGGCGCGATTCTCCTCTTTCTCTTGCATTAGTTCTTCCTTACTGAGACGCAGCAGCTCTTGCGTCTCCTTTAATTCGGCCGCAAGATCGCGATCGTCTTGTTGGGCCATCTTTGCTTCTCTCAAGCGTCGCTTGTACGTCTTTTCTGGTTCGGGATCGTAAGGAACGATTTCCTTCCCAGTGCGGGTTCTTCGCATATACCTAAGAAAGAACCTGCAAAAGTCGTCACTCAAGTAGGGTGGTTAGACGAAACGGGGCAAGCGCCCCAAGAGCAGACCGTACCGGCTCGGTCTAGACCAAGTCCCCGGCAACGGCGCCAAAAACTTGTTCGCTCCAAACGGTGTGTGCAAGCTTTAAATTTATAACCCTAGACTTAAGCTTAAAACAAGGATGCGAACCCGCAGTGTACGGGTCAATCGTAGTAAAAGCAAGAAAATTCCAGGGGTCGATCACAGGGACTCGGTGAAACAGAGTCAATACGGTGTGCTATGTCGATTCTAACCACAAGAGCGATTAACACAATCAAAGATGAATAAGAAGTCAATAAAGCAAATATGCAATTCTAGGGATTAAAGCATCTAGTTGTGGTTCCAACTCAAGATCTATAGATAAGCGGACAAAGCCGAGATTTTTGCGTGGGGAAGGTGTTTCTAAAGTGGAGTAGATCACCGGGTAAGTCTCACTACACACTAATCCCAAACCGTAACTCCTATTACCGGGTAAGTCTCAAGGAATCAAGATAAAGAACTATAACCTCAAACTAACACACCATCTAAGGGAATAGAATCAACCTTTACCGGGTAAGTCTCAGGCTAACTCACAAAGATGGAATGGAAGCACACTCAAACTCCAATGAAGGATAAACCTTTATTACCTACGCTTATGATCGTTGGTACACAAACTAAGGAATTACCGGGTAAGTCTCATCCTAAGCTTGCTTTGAACCAGGAAGGTGTAATAAGAATAGGATTTAGCAAACTCCAACACTTAACTCTCAGTTATGGATCAGATAAGTCACCTCGGTCAGCCAGTTTCCACCCCGGCCGAGGTGTTCATCGACTGAACGAGATGCTTAGGGTTAAGGTTAAAGATTCGAACTTTCAGGATCCTACTGGAATCTAAGATTATTCTATCATTGTTTTCCCACAACCTTCAGCCAATCACCCTAGAATCACACAAGGAAATTAGCCACTCATCATCATAATGAAAGTATTAAAATATATGGGAAGAAGGTGAATATTTGAACAAAGAAGAATCTAAGGAAAAGACTTCAATAACTGAATCAAATATCACAACAAAGCGTTCCTTGGATAACAATCCAAAAAGACAAGACAACAATTGAGGGAATTGAAGACAGTCTTACAAAACCCTTCAATAAAGCTATAAAAGCTATGGACTTCAATCTTCCTTCAACCTTCAAAAAGGTTCTTCAACTCTCCCAACTGGAGTATGCTGCTGCTGCTGCGTGATTCTTGCGGGATCTAAGCATGATCGGATTTGTGGAAAATCCAACCCTTTTTATAGGAAAATAACCCTCCAAAGATAATAAATCTTAGAAAGATATTCTCCCATAAATATAGGTAAAATATATGATTCTGCATATCTCCTTCCTTCCAGGAGCCAAGCCTAAAAATATAAGATCACTTTCCAATTTTAAAAGATCTCACCCAAGAATAAAATATTCTCGCCGCGTCCTAGGTGTTCGCCTCGGTCGAGTCGGCGTCTCTGGATCACCTCGGTCGAGATGAATCTCTGGTCAACCGAGGTGAGTCTCAACTGAATGTGAAATCTCTCAAAACTGGTCCAAAGTAAATCTTTAATCCATGGCTATGCTTCCTGGATGTAGCTCCAAATGACTCATGACTCCTTTTGCTCCTTTTTGATGCAAAACGTACCATATTACCTGCAATTACAACGAAACTAGGTGTAGACCTCGATTCTCGCAAAGGTAGATGAAATGGTAGTAGAATCACATAATGTACATACAAACATGCAGATTATGAAAGATAAAACGTCCAAACAAACCCCAAAATATAGACTATAATTCATGCTATCACATTGATTCAACCCTATCATTGTGAGGTTGTTGGTGAGGTTCCTCATGAGGCAATATAGTCATGTGAGCTTGATTATGGGACTCATGATAGGCATTAAACTCCTCCCAATACTCAAACTCATCATGGAGAGGTCCTAGATCTTGGCTTTCCATCAATTCCTCATACTCCATGTTGTCAAGGTCGTCTCGGAGGTGCAATCCGTCCATGGCAAACATGAAAAGGCAAAGACAAAAACAACACAAGATCAAAAGTAACAAGAAGGATAAACACTAAAAACAATCAAAAGCAAATGACTTAATCTTAACCTAGTCCCCGGCAACGGCGCCAAAAACTTGTTCACGCTAGGATTAGTAGCACAAAAAGCTTTACATTTATAACTCGAACTAAATCCTAAACTACCTAGCGAAACCCGCAGTGTACGGGACGTTTGTAGTAGGGATAAGTATTCCGAGGTCGAACTCAAGGACTGAGGTGAAATCAAGTCATTCAATGATCAAAGATAGTGTGAATCTAGACTAAGATAAGATGAGGAATAAAGAAAATGGAAAACACAATGTTTTTGAAGGGTTTTGGGTGATCAAACAAAGATCACAAGTATGTGAATACAATCAAGCAACACAAACACACACTAACACAAAAGATAGGAGAATGGAAGTAACAAAGCAGATTCTAGAGTTTGGAAGTCCCGGTTATGGCATTTGACTCAAGCTATCTTTTCATTCCTCGGATTAACTATGATATGTTGGGATTAAGCGTTTCTGGATTGGGATTAATTACCGGGTAGGTCTCATGATCCACTAGTCCATTCCTAAGGTCTCATCACCGGGTAAATCTCTAAGAACCTAAGGATAGGATTTCTACACAAACCGGATTGTTACCTAGGGATCTAACCTATCCTTACCGGGTAAGTCTCGGAAAGGGAAGTTCTAAGCAACTATCCTAGCACACTTAGTCCAATGGCGGCTTGTGAGGCTCACCACTACCTAGGATTTGTCATCTTTGGAATCTATGAATAAGAATCACCGGGTAGGTCTCTTCTAACACTTAGTTGCTAACACTAGGTCACCCTAGGATAGATTTAGCTCAACAAACACTAGGATTTCAACATTCTAACAATCTAGAACTTAGATCCCTCGAACCATGTAAACCACGGGATGTTCTACCACTTCCACGGCCGTGGAATGGCAAGAACAAGCCGTGGACTTCAACAGAGGCTTCGTTCAAGTAATCAAGTCGTCCAAGGGCAAAACTAAGTCCATCCTATCATAGTCCTAGCCATAACCCTTCTTTCCTTACCCTAGAATCGCAATCTATCTAGCCAACAACATACATTTCAAGATCAAACTTCACAAATAAAGCATGCTTGCAAGTCATGGTTAATTGATGAAGACAAATCCAAAGAAAAGACATTAAAAGCATAGAATAGAAGTTACCAAATCTTACAAGGCTCCAAGAGCTAATCCAAGTTGTCAACAATGAACTCCTCTCTCAAAACCACTCTAATCTCACTCTAAAACGAGAATCTACACTAATCTCTTCCAAGAACACCCACAATGGGTGCTTGGAAGAGTGGCAACAATAGAGAAGTGTTTTGGGGAAGAAGATAGGTCAAAAAGTAGGGAGAGAGATCCCCAGTTACAGCGTGCAAGATTCTTTAAATACCCACTAGGAGCAAGAGCAATGGAAGAGATCGTGGCCCAGCTGTCAACGTGGTCCTGGCAGGAACCACGGGCATAGTCCACGGCCGTGGAAAGGCCCCTGACCGTGGTTTGCTCCAGAAGCTTCTTCTTAAACCATTGGACCATGAGTTGGTGCATGGCTTGTGTGGGCAAGGTTCCATGAGTCCTCCTTAGCCCTTAGCTTGCATTCCAATGAGTCCGAAGGCGTGTCATCTCGAGGAATGACCCTTGGATGTATCGATTAAGCTCTTAAATCTCCCAAAATACCTACAAAGCAAGCAAAAGTCCGAGTAGACGTCTATCTCGACAAAATACGTGATTTGAGTGCAAACGTCGTGAACTAATGCTAAACCATGCATGAATGAGCAGATAATCTATCTAAATGAGTGTCTAAATCTAAGTCATAAATCGTGTTATCACCTACATCAAGTAGTTTAAGGGTTTCCTTCTTGACAACCTCCTTCATGGTCGGATTTAACCGCCTTTGAGGTTGTCGCGAAGTTCTAAAAACCTCTTCCATTAGGATCTTATGCATACATAGTGAAGGCTTGATTCCTACTAGATCCTCTATAGTGTAACCTAAGGCTTTCCTATGCTTCTTAAGAATAACCATAAGTTTACTATGTTCATCTATACTTAGATCGGAACTAACAATTACCGGAAAGGTAGAATTAGATCCTAGAAATGCATACCTTAGATGTGCGGGAAGTGGCTTCAATTCCATCACCATAGGACTCTCTAATGGCTCTTGAGGAGTGTCCAATGCTTCTTTAGAAGTTGTTGGAGAAGAATCAGAAGAAGTGGTAGAAAAAACACAATTGTCTTCAGATTCACCCAAAATTACGGCTCCCCCTGTTTCCTCCACGGCCGTGATTTTGGGCGTGGAAGTCAATTACGGTGCCTCTATTTGTTCCACAGCCGTGGTTTTGACCGTGTAACTTACTGGAGTCCTTTGAATACCTGATTACGGTCATGTTGGTAGAAACCACGGCCGTGGAATAGCACGACTGGCCGTGATTCCTTACGTTCTCTGACCCATCGTAGAGTTTCTCAAACTCTTCTTCATACACTTCCTTTTGCTTCCCTAAAGCTTCAATTTCCTCTTTGCATTCCTCTTCTTCCCCTATGTCCATAATGCTCAAGGTGATTACCTTTTGCAAAGGATCCTTGAAGAGGATTGAACTTGCTTCCTCCCTAGATAGCTCTTCGTCATGGATGTTGAACATATCCTCTTCAAAAGCTGGTTCTCTCGTCAAAGTGGAAAGAACGAACTCTACCTTTTCCTCTACTATGTCGAAGGCGAGTCTAGTATTCTTGCAATCAACCATACAACCGGATGTTGCAAGAAACGGTCTTCCGAGTATGATCGGGACCGGACTATCTGCAGGAATGTCAAGCACAACAAAATCTATGGGAACATAAAACTTACCAAGCTTGACCGGGACGTCTTCAACTATACCGACGGGACGAGTTATTGATCGATCCGCCATATATAACATCATCTTCACCGGTTTAGGTTTGCCTAAACCGATCTTCCTGCATAAAGCAAGCGGAATGATGCTAACGCTTGTTCCTAAATCACATAATGCATCATATGTGACATCTCCCACTCCTATGGGAATTCAAAACGACTCCGGATCCTTCAGCTTTGGGGGCATCTTGTCTTTCATCGTCTTAATGAGATCCGAAGAATCGGAACTCATCTTGACTTCTCCAAAATCCTCTAATTTCCTCTTGTTAGAGAGGATCTCTTTTAAGAACTTTCCATAAGCCGGCATACCTACAATTGCATCAATGAAAGGTATATTAATATGCAGTTTGCTCATGAGTTCAATAAACTTACCGAATTGCTTGTCTAGACGCGCTCTTGCTCTAGATTGTGGGAATGGTAGGGGAGGTTTGTAAGCTGGAGGAGGAATGTAGATGTCTTCCTTCTCCTTCCCCTTTTCCTTCTCCTTTTCAACGGAAACTTCCACAAACTTAGGCTGCGGGTCGGTGGTTGTTGCTCCGCTCCTAGTTGTGATAGCCATCACCCTTCCTTTTGGGTTATCCTCCGTCTTTCCTGGAAGTTTTCCTTGATTCCTAGGAACTTCCTCAGCATTGCTAAACATTTGGTTTTCTAAAACCTTTTGGGCTTTATCAACCTTAGTAATGTGGTTCTCCAATCCTTGAAGCTTTCCCAAAATCGTTTCCAATATGGGATCGGGCTTCTCCTTCCCCGAAGTGCTTCCACTATTAGATGTTTGCCCCTGGCTTTTCAAAGGAGTGGAAGAAGAAGAATGTGGAAGAATTACCGGAATTTTGTTGTTGGTTGGAACGCCAATTGTTGTTGTTTGCACCCCTATTGTTGTTCCAATTGTTATTCTGGTTGTTGTTGTTGTTCCAATTGTTCCGGTTGTTGTTCCGGTTGTTGCGATTAGTGTTCTCATTCCCATTGTGGTTATTGTTGTTCCTCAAATAACCAACATCTTGTTCCTTTTGCTTTGGAAAACCGGCCTTGATGACTTCCTTCAATTCTTTAATCTCAGAGTTGAGAGAAAAGATTTGAGTTTGAGCGGCTTGTGTTAGCTTTGATCCTTGGTCCACTCGATTTGCTTCTACCTTCCGATGAGAATACTTCTCAATGACTCGGGCTTGCTTCTCAATGAAGTCCCAAGCGTCATCTTCCCTCATGTCCATGAATGTACCACATGAAAGGGATTGGAGCTTGAATTGTGTTTCCATATCCGGCACCTTATAGTACATCTCCAATAGCTCCAATTTGGAAATGCCATGATGTGGGCAATCCAATAGCAAATCCTGAAATCTTTCCCAAGATTGGAACAAACTTTCATTAGATCTCATAGAAAATGCATTAATCTTACCCATCAACTCCACCGTCTTGGATGGCGGAAAGAATTTGGTGAGGAACTCCGAAGAAAGATCCTCCCATGTGTTGAGTCTTCCATTTGGAAGAGCTTGATACCAAGATAAAGCTTTCCCTTTCAAAGAGAAGAAGAATGGCTTGATCTTGTAATTGTTGGTAGTTGCATTCTTTGGCTTCATTGTCTCCATCAAGATCTCAAAATTCTATAAATGTTGATGTGGAGATTCAGCACTCGTTCCTCCAAATTGACTTTGGCAAACGATGGTAATAACTTGTGGGTTGAAGCTAAACCCTTGCATATCATCAGAATCAAAGTTCACACACAAACGGCGTGGTTGCTGAATTGGATCCATCCTTTGGCCAAGAGTTCTTGGCTCTTCATCCACACGAGCGGCTCTCGCATTCCCAGCCGGGACACGATAATTGGCAGCCGGTCTTGGATTATATTGATTCATGTTGATCATTGGATTGATGTCCTCTAACGGTGGCATGGAAGAGTCGTTATCCTCATTGGATGAGCTGGTTCTAACCGATCTTGCTGGTTTCCTCCTCTTCTTCTTCTTAAGGTCGCTCAATTCCAGCCTCATTTGAAACATCATATCCGTTAGCTCATCAATTTTCAATTGTTGACGGTCCGATTCCTCCTTGCGAGTCTTCTCGCTCCATCTAAGTTGAGCTTTGGAATCCTCCAATTCTGCTTGAAGATCCCGCTCCTTTTCTTCAGCCATCTTTCTTTCCTTGAGCTTCTTCCTCAAAGTCTTCTCAAGTTCTTGATCAAGAGGTAAGAGGTCTTCGTTGTTCCTAGACCTGCGCATATACCTAAGGTAACGTGCAAATATCACTCAAAAGTGATATCAAATAACAGAGGAAAATCTCCCAAGCTTGACAACCGATAAACGAATTCGGCCTAAACCAAATCCCCGACAACGGCGCCATAAAAACTTGTTCGCCACTTAGCGTGCGTGCAAATAAGTCTTAAATTTATAAAACTAGAAATCAAGCAAGCGAACCCGCAGTGTACGGATCGCGTAGTAGAGCAAGATTTCTAGAGTATCGAACACAGGGATTTGGGGGGATAAATTTAGTTATAACATTATCAAGCAAGTAAAAGGTAAACTTTTCAAATGTATTGGGAAAACAGCAACCCTAAATTTCCAGGTATCTAATTGTGGCAATCGATTCAAGATATACTAAAGAACTAAGGACAGAGTTAAGAGTTGCAAAGGTATGCTAAGGTAAAGCAATGTACGGTGAAGTTCCAAGGCTTTATATGACTTATCTAAGGATACTCTCTATAAAGGTTGTTGAGGCTTCAGTATAGAAAGAAACTAAAGACAAGAATTAGTCTCAAATACCCAAACTTGTAACCCAAGGATCAAGACTAACTAAACCGATTAAGGTTGTGACACTCAAAATCGAAGTAGAGGTTGTTGAGGCTTCACTACTACATAGAAAAGGCAAGCCAAGACTAGATTAAAGCTAATCTTTAACCTTGGATCAAAGTAAAAGCAAGGTTCGTAACTGGCACAAATTACGGGTAGATCTTGAGTTCCACGGCCGTGGAATCTCAAGAACAAACCGTGATTTTGGTTCGACGGCGAAATCTCTCTAACTCTCAGGGTCCAATCTGTTTACGATCGATCTATCATCATCTAAGCCACAACTATCAACCCTTCACCTTAGAATTGCTAAAGGGTTTTAGCCAATAACTGTCATTATAATATCAAAATCAAGTTTTGGAAGAATGAAAGATGAAAACCTTCGAAAACCTTCAATAAAACTCAAGTCAATCTCAAATCCACACACAAAAATGATAATGTATATCAGATTTGGAACAAACAAACACAAATCAATAACGATCCTAGATAAGGACGAAGAACGGGATGTCAATCCGTCTTCTAATCAAACCTAAGAACAAAAGGCGTTACTTACGCCACAAGCAATTCCCAAATCTCAAAACCTTCGCGAATCTCCGATCTTCAATGCAGCCTAAAACACGTGTAAGCCAAGGTATCGAATTTTCTCCCCTCCAGCCCTTTTATAAGAAAGGGTCAAAGAACCGTCCGGCCCATGTGCGTAAATATCGTGGCAATATTTTATTCGTCAAAAGATCGCCTAAATCACGGTCTCATGGGGTTCCACGACCGTGGTTTAGAGCGTGGAAGTGGATTACGGTTCTTCATGATTTCCACGACCGTACTTTACACCGTGTAACTTTCTGGAATACTCTACGTTCATGATGCCAAGATCCACGTCTGTGGTTTTCGACGTGGACTAGTCTACAACCGTATTTTAGAGCGTGGAAGTGTAAATAGCTTGTGATTTCCTTTGTGTCGTGCCATTCCTCAACCTAGCATCTCCTTTGACTTCCTTGATGTGTCCTAAATCCTTGGATGTGCTCAATTCTTCTCTAATCTCTCTCAATTTGTGCGGTTTTAGCTCTTATTCACCTATAATCAACACGAAGCTAATGTTGACCTCCAAATCGAAAATATAAACAAACAAGCTAAAAATTTGCTTCAATGCCTTATCAATGAACACTATAATGGATGAAAAACAATTAGAAAAAGTTCCTAGAATATCGCAATTTTTCATGCTAACAGTGAAGACCCCATCAAGCACCTTGGGAAGTTCTATACCGTGTGTATGAGCATGAAGCCGGCCAACATTACCGAAGAACAAATCAAGATGAGGGCGTTCGGCTTCATACTCAAAGATTCGGCGGATGATTGGTATTACCACCTTCCATCCGGGAGTATCGACACTTGGGAGAACCTTCACAAGACGTTCTTGAAGAAATACTTTCCAGCTAAGAAGGCCAGTAGCTTGAAGAAAGCTATAAGCAACATCGAGCAAGAGGCAAATGAAACTCTCAACGAGTACTTCGAATGGTTTGCACGCCTCCGATCCAGCTGTCCTTTTCACGGATATTCAACTCAAGATCTAGTCTTGTACTTGTACAATGGCTTGCTAGACAATGAAAGGACGATCGTCGATGCGGCTTGCGGAGGTAATATTCTTAACTCTACTCCTGACCTTGCTTTGGAAAAGATACAGGAACTAGCGGAAGGTACTCGGAACTTTGGAATGACCCCGGCTAAGAAAGGAGTTCATGTTGTGAGTTCCGGGAAGAGTAAGATTTCCACCGAGCTCACGGAATTGAAGGAAATGGTGAAGAGGCTAACACTTATGGGAACACCGTAGCAGCTCAAAGCTTGTGAAGTTTGTGCTGACCCGTATCATCCAACGGACATGTGTCCACAAGTCCAGGATGACGACGCTGAGGTAAACGCAATGGGTTATGGACAACCACAACAGCAAAGACCTAGGAACGATCCCTATGCACAGAATTTCATGCCAAATTGGCGTGACCAACAGAATTTTCGTTGGAGGGATCAACAAAATCAACAACAACAGACCCGCCAAGGTAAGTATCACTCAGCTGAAGATATGTTACAGGTTTTGACTAAACACTTTGCTACTCATGTCCAAACAACAGAATCTAGCATCAAGAACCTTGAACAACATGTTAGTCAAATGGCAGAAGCTATTTCAAGGACCGAATCAAGGCTTTCCGGAGGATTGCCTTCCCAGACATTTATAAACCCCAAGGAGGATGCTAGTGCCCTAACATTAAGAAGTGGGAAGCAAATCCAACAAAAACCAGCAAAAGAATCACAAAGCAAACCTTCTGTCGGTTTTTCCGCACCCACAGTCGCCCCTGTGGCTGCAACTGCGCCCAACACAGAACGGAGGACGCCCCTGCGGCTGGATGTCCCCTCCCCTTTGGTGACAACCCTGCGGAAAACACAATAGAGGGTCCTGCTGAAAAGGATACCTACGTCCGGCCTAACTTTCCGCCACCGTACTCCGAGAAACCACCAACTCCTTTTCCTGAGGCTTTGAAGGAGAGAAGAATCATTGAGGACAAGGACCTTTTTGAGACTTTCTCCAAATGCGAGGCAAACATTCCCCTCCTTAAGTTGGTGAAAAGTATCCCTAAGTATGCTCGTTTTTTGAAGGAACTTTGCACTATCAAGAGGAATCAGAAGCTAAAGGGGAAACAGAAAGTGCAAGTGAGTGAGCATGTGTCGGCAGTTTTCCAATGGAGAATGCCCAAGAAGTGCAGCGATCCGGGTATGGTAAGCATTCCTTGTGTTATAGGGGAAACCCGCTTTGACAAAGCAATGCTTGATCTCGGTGCTTCTATCAATGTTTTACCATATTCGATTTACAAATCACTTGACCTTGGGCCATTAATGGAAACTAGGATTGTAGTACAACTTGTTGATAGATCTTATGTGTAGCTGAAAGGGATAATTGAAGATGTATTAGTAATGGTAGACAACCTAATATTTCCTGCTGATTTCTTTGTAATGGATATGGAAAATGACTCACATGCTGCACCCATTCTGTTAGGTAGGCCATTTCTAAAAACGGCTAGGACTAAAATTGATTATGTTAGTGGTAAATTGACCATGGAGTTTGATGCAGAAGTAGTGGAATTTGACATCTTTGATGCAATAAGATTTCCTAGTGATGCTCATTCTTTGTGTGCTATTGACATTGTTGAACCTTTTGTGCAAGATGTTTTTGATAACTCTGACATGGATGAATCGAGAAATGTGATTGAGCATGATCTTGATGGTTTCAAATCAGATTATGTGTTAACATCTAGCATGAAAGAGGTCCTAGCCCAATTAGATGGGTATAAAAGGCTACCTATCTCCAATTTGGCCATTGGGCCCACTTTACTAACCCCAAGCGAGAAGCTTGTTCCGTCCATAGTGCATGCACCTGAAATAGAATTAAAGGACCTTCCGTCACACCTCAAGTACGTTTTCCTTGGAGAACACAATACCTTGCCGGTGATTATCTCCAACAATTTGACCACCGGACAAGATGACAAGTTGGTGAAAGTACTAAAAGAGCACAAGACGGCCCTTGGATGGACTATTCCGGACATCGAAGGAATAAGTCCTTTCACTTGCATGCATAGGATTCTACTTGAGGACTGATAACACGATTTATGACTTAGTTTTAGGTAATCAATTAGATAGATTTCTCACTCATTCATGCATGGTTTAGCACTAGTTCACGACGTTTGCACTCAATTCACGTACTTTGTCGAGATAGACGTCTACACGGACTTGTGCGTTGCTTTGTAAGTATTTTGGGAGATTTAGGAGCTAAAACGATACGTTTGAGGATCGTTCGTCAAGATGACACATCCTCGGATGCATTAGGATGCAATTTAAGGGCTAAGAAGGACTCATGGAACCTTGCCAACACTAGCCATGCACCAAATCACATCTTAATAATCCAAGGCGAAGTTTCTGCACAGAATCACGGTTCTCTGACACTCCACGGCCGTGGAATCACCCGTGGATTTTGCCAGATTCTTGTGACAGCTGTGCTACGACTCTCATGGCCAGCTCATGCAAGTTTGTTATAAAAGTGGTCCTTCATTGGCTGTGAGAGGCAGCTGGGAGCAATCTTGGAACAACCCCCCATTATCGAAATCCTCTAACAAAAATATTCTCCCAACAAGAAGCCTTTCTAGGAAGGAAAGTGTCAAGAAGGAAGAAGAAGAGCTCCATTGAAGAGGAGAAGAAGAACACACACCATTGCCACACTTTGATAGCTTTGTAGTGAAGAGTTTCGGATTTGATTTCTAGAGTTGTATGAACCATTTGAACCTTCTTTAAGAAGGATTGTGAGTTATTCTAATTCTATTTTCATCTTGGTTTTGCCTTAGTTCATTTGTTCATCTCTTTTCCTTTATCACTTTGCAAATGGATGTCATGATTTTATGTTTGTTTGTTTCGATTTCTATCATGAATGTTGTAGGCTAAATAGATGTGGTTCTAGGGTAAGGAAAGGATGGTTATGGCTAGGGCTATGATAGGACGGACTTAGATTTATCTTTGGATGACTTGTGTGCATAAACGTAGCCTCTGTTAGGAATTACGGGTGGTTCTTGTCAAACCACGGCCGTGGTTTAGGTAGAACAAGCCGTGATTTTCTTGGTTCGGTGGATCTAGTCTCAGACTGTTAGAATGTTGAAATCCTAAGTGTTTGTTGAGTTAAATCTATCCTAGGGTGCCCTAGTGTTAGCAACTAAGTGTTAGGAGAGACTTACCCGGTAATCCTTACTCTTAGATTCCAAAGATAACAAACCTTAGGTAGTGGTGAGCCTAATAAGCCGCCATTGGATTAAGTGTGCTAGGATAGTTGTTTAGGACTTCCCTTTCCAAGACTTACCCGGTGAGGATAGGTTGGATCTTTAGATAACAATCCGGTTTGAGTAGAATTCCGTCCCTTAGGTTCTTAGAGACTTACCCGGTAATGAGACCTAGGGAATGGACTAGTGGATCATGAGACCTACCCGGTGATTGATCCCAATCTAGAAACACTTAACCCCAACATAGTTAATTCAAGGAATGAATAGATAGCTTGAGTCCTATGCCATAACCGGAACTTCCAACCCCTAGAATCCGTCTTTTCTTTCTTTGATCTATATCTTGTGTAGTTTGTTTATTTGCGTTGATTCATAGTTTAGTTGATTGATTATTTTGCATGAATTGTTATCTTTGATTGATCACCAAATACCATCCAAAAACCATCCAAAAACCATCCAAAAACATTTGAGATTTTCATTTCTTTATTTCTTTCTTCTCTTTCAACCTAGGTCTTTACTAATCTCAATCACAAATCGAATCAATTTCACCTTAGTCTTTGTGTTCGACCTCGGAATACTATCCCTACTACAAACGTCCCGTACACTGCGGGTTTCGCTAGGTAGTTTAGGATTTAGTTCGAGTTATAAATTTAAAACCCATTTGCGCATCACGATCTTAGCGTAACAAGTTTTTGGCGCTGTTGCCGGGGACTAGGTCTAGATTGAGTTTATTTTGTGATTGTTTATTAGTTTAGATCTTTCTTGTTGCTTTTGATCTCTCTTTGGTGTATGTTTTTGCTTTTCAGGACATCTCTTATTCTCTAGGTGTATGTGAAGATCTCGTGGCAAGGATTTAGCTCCATTCGATCCCGAACCGGAGAAAACCCTTAGATCTAGATCCAAGAGTATTAAGAAGGGAAAAGAGATGGCCGGAAGAGACCTCCAAGCTGAATTGGATGAAGCCTTAGAGCAAATAAAGCTAAGAGATGAGCTCTTGGAGGAAGAAAGGAGACTTGCCAATGAGAGGCAAGAAGCAACTAGGAGGGAGATTGATGAGATTAGGCAAGCCCTTGTACAAGGGGAGCTTAATCGTCAACAACCTCCACCTCCTCCACCACAACCGCAGCCGGCGGCGAATGTTAGGGTTGTCCCCATTGCATTTGAGGAGCCACAAACCCTAGGGAGACGTATGGATCCGGCACAAAGAGCACACCAACCGGGTGTGAACTTAGGAGATCCCGCAACCCACAATTATGAGCTCCGCCCTCAAGTTCTACAAATGATCCGGCATAATCAATTTGGAGGGATGGAAGGAGAGTCTCCTCATCAACATTTGATGAATTATGAGATCTTGATGGAGACTCTTAGACCGCCAAGATTGGAGAGTAACAACCATAAGCTTAGGAGGAGATGACGACCGAGTTTTTGACTAAGTTCTTCCCACCTTCCAAGACTACCGAATTAAGAGGGAAGATCAATGCCTTCGTGATGAGGGATAGAGAAAGCTTGTTCAAGTCTTGGGAGAGGTTCAAAGATCTTCTCCTTGATTGTCCACACCATGGCATACCAAAAATTGAGCTATTGGAGATCTACTTCAAGGGACTTGATGAAGATAGCCAATTCAAGCTTCAATCTCTTTCCGGTGGGACTTTTATGGAGAAGCATGTAGATGAAGCTTGGGAGTTTGTGGAGAAGCAAGCTCTAGTGATTGAGAAATACTCCCATAGGAAGAGTGAAGGGAGAAAGGCGGGAGCTTATGAGGTGAGTGAAGTCACCATGAGCAATTACAAGCTTGACGCCATCAACAATGAATTGAAGTCCTTGAGGGAGTTGTGTGCTACAACTTTGAAGAACCGAGCAACTCCTCAAGTGCTTCCACAAGCCAACTTGTCTTCCAAGGAGGAGGATGTGAATTACATAGGAAGGGGCAACTTCAACAATTACCAAGGCCCAAGGAGTTTCAACAACAACCGGCAATTCAACAATTACCGGCCCAACCACAACCATCCCGGATTTTCTTACTCTAACCCGGATGGAGCCTTGAACCCTTCCTCATCCACAAGCACAACTCCACCACCAAGAGCTTCACAAGAACCTCCACCCGGATTTACTCAACCTCCCAAGGATAGAACCGAAATAATGTTTGAGCAATTTCTAGGAAGGTTGAGTGGCCTTGAGAGCACCGTGACTTCAATCTCTAAAGCTCAAAAGATTTTGGAAGCACAAGTGTTCCAAAAGGCGGGTGAAGCCCATAGAGACCCGGGAAAGCTTCCCGGAAGAACCAAAGACAACCCAAGAGGCCAAGTGGTGGCTATCACAACAAGGAGTGGGTTGAGTATGAAAGATCCTTTGCCCAAGGACAATGCTAAGGGAAAGCAAGTAGTGGTAGAAGAGGGAAAGTTGCAAGAAGATGGAGGGAAGAGCAAGAATGTAGAGCCAACCTATGTGGCACCGCCTCCATACAAGCCACCACTACCATTCCCACAATCAAGAGCAAGAGCTCGTCTGGATAATCACTTTGGTAAGTTCCTTGAACTAATGTCTAAATTGCATATTAATATTCCGTTCATGGATGCCATTTTAGGAATGCCGGCATATGGCAAGTTTTTGAAAGAGATACTCTCCAACAAAAGGAAGTTGGAGGAGTATGGGGAGATAAGAATGACTAAGATATCCTCGGAATTGATCCAAACAATGAAGGAGGAGATGCCTCCCAAGCTAAGAGATCCGGGCTCCTTTTGTGTCCCAATTGGAGTGGGAGATGTGAAGTACGAGGCCCTTTGTGATCTTGGGGCGAGTGTAAGCATCATACCGCTTGCACTTTGCAACAAGGTTGGGCTAGGAGAGCCAAAACCGGTCAAGATGACCCTCTATATGGTGGACCGTTCTATCACTCATCCGGTTGGGATTTTAGAGGACATCCCGGTGCAACTAGGAGGATTCTATGTGCCAATTGACTTTGTCGTCTTGGATATTCCGGCGGACTATCCGGTTCCTATCATCTTAGGAAGACCTTTCCTAGCCACTTCCGGATGCCTAGTGGATTGCAAGAACGGGACTCTCTCCTTCAACATTGGAGAGGAGAACATCAAGTTCAAGTTGTCCACAATGATGAAAGGGCCAACCCTTGATGAGGATGTCTTCAACATTGTCGAACATGAAGAATCTAGAGAAGTTGTGAGCTCGATCTTGATCAAGGATCCCTTGGAGAAGGTTCTTACCTTAAGTATGATGGAGGAAGGTGTTGAGGAGGCTTGCAATGAAGAGATCAAGGCCTTAGAAGCATTGGAAGAGGAGCCAAGAGTTGGATTTGAAGGCCACGAAGAGGTGTTGAACAACTACAAGTTCCACGGTCGAGATTTATGCTCCACGGCCGTCAAACTTTCTGGACAACTCCGGGAAGCAAGCTTGGCAAGAACCACGGCCGTGGAAGTTGAGCAAACCGTGGTTCCAGCCGTGATTTTCCCTGGATCAGCTCTTGATGATGATCAAGCTTCTAGGAGCCATGGGGAGCCTTCATTTGCTTTGGATTCATCTCATCCAACCTTATTTGGATCGTCTTCAACCGATAAAGGTCCTCCTTCACTTGAACTTAAACCCCTCCCCTCTCATTTGAAGTATGCTTTTCTTGGTGAAAATTCTTCATATCCGGTGATTGTTAACGCATGCTTAAGTGATGATGAACTTGCTAAGTTGTTGCATGAACTAAGATTGCATAGAAAAGCCATTGGTTATACTATTGATGATTTGGTTGGCATTAAACCTTCTTTGTGCAGGCATAAGATAATGATGGAAGATAATCATAAACCCTCTATTGAACATCAAAGGAGATTAAATCCTATAATGAAAGAGGTAGTCAAAAAGGAAATCATTAAGTTGCTAGATGCGGGAATTATCTAACCTATCTCGGATAGTAAGTGGGTTAGTCCCGTTCATGTAGTACCTAAGAAGGGTGGGATGACTGTAGTAACCAATGAGAACAATGAACTAATCCCGACTAGGACGGTTACGGGGTGGAGGATGTGCATTGATTATAGGAAATTGAATATGGCCTCTAGGAAAGATCACTTCCCTCTCCCCTTCATTGACCAAATGCTAGAAAGGTTAGCTCAACACTCTCATTTTTGCTACCTAGATGGCTATAGTGGATTCTTCCAAATCCCTATCCATCCCGATGACCAAGAGAAAACAACCTTTACATGTCCATGGGGTACTTTTGCATATAGAAGAATGCCATTGGGGTTGTGTAATGCACCCGCCACCTTCCAAAGGTGCATGATGGCTATCTTTTCGGAATATATAGAAATATCATGGAAGTGTTTATGGATGATTTCTCTGTTTATGGTTCTTCTTTTGATAATTGCTTGGCTAACTTGTCCTTAGTATTGCAAAGATGTGAGGAGACAAATCTTGTCTTGAATTGGGAAAAATGCCACTTCATGGTAAGTGAAGGAATTGTGTTAGGACACTTGGTGTCTAACCGTGGCATTGAGGTTGATAGGGCCAAGATTGAAACAATAGAGAAGTTGCCACCACCTACCTCGGTGAAAGGGGTGAGGAGTTTCTTAGGGCATGCCGGTTTTTACCGGAGGTTTATTCAAGACTTCTCTAAAATTTCTAAGCCTCTCACTAACCTACTAATGAAAGATGTTGATTTTGTCTTTTCCAAAGATTGTCTTGAGGCTTTTTGTAGGTTGAAGAACGCCTTGATCTCCGCACCTTTTATGCAACCTCCGGATTGGAGTCTACCATTTGAGATCATGTGTGATGCAAGCGATGTGGCCGTTGGGGCTGTCTTGGGACAAAGGAAAGAAGGGCGCACTCATGCTATTTATTATGCTAGCAAGACGCTAGATGATGCCCAACTCAATTATGCTACCACTGAGAAGGAGTTGCTAGCGGTTGTTTATGCGTTTGAGAAGTTCCGCCCATACCTTGTTGGAGCGAAGGTCATAGTTTATACGGATCATGCTGCGATCCGTTATCTACTTACAAAGAAGGATGCTAAACAAAGGTTGATTAGGTGGATCCTTCTTCTTCAAGAGTTTGATTTAGAAATACGGGACAAGAAGGGATCCGAGAACTCGGTGGCGGATCACCTTAGTAGACTCCCACCATTAGAGCTTGAAAGAGATGACATCCCAATTGATGACTCATTCCGGGATGAGCAATTACAAATGGTGGAGGAATGCTTGTTCCAAGTGTCTAGAGGAAGTGAGTCATGGTTTGCCGACATCGTGAACTACTTAGTGTGTGAAGAAGTGCCTCCCGGTTTGACATATGCCCAAAGGAAAAAGTTCTTCAATGAGGTGAGGCACTGCTATTGGAGTGAGCCACTTCTATTCAAGAGAAGGCCGGATGGAATGTTTAGAAGATGCATACCGGAAAATGAAGTGGAGAGGGTGATCCGGCATTGTCACTCCTTACCATGTGGAGGCCATGCTAGCTCACACAAGACGTGTGCAAAGGTATTGCAATCCGGTTTTTATTGGCCTAACTTGTTTAGAGATGTGCAAAGTTTTGTAGCGGCATGTGATGCTTGCCAAAGGACGGGCAACATCTCAAGGAGGAATGAAATGCCCTTGAACAACATCCAAGAAGTTGAAATATTTGATGTGTGGGGTGTAGACTTCATGGGACCATTCCCTTCTTCATGTGGCAATCTCTACATCCTATTGGCGGTGGACTATGTGTCGAGATGGGTGGAAGCAATCGCCTCTCCTACAAATGACGCCAAGGTTGTGGTGCGGTTCTTCAACCGGGTGATCTTCCCTAGGTTTGGAACACCAAGGGTGATCATAAGTGATGGAGGAAAGCACTTCACAAATAGGAACTTTGGGGCGCTTTTGGCCAAGTATGGGGTGACTCATAAGGTGGCAACACCTTACCATCCCCAAACTAGTGGCCAAGTGGAGATCTCCAACCGGGAGATCAAGGCCATCCTTGAGAAGACGGTGTCTAGGACTAGAAAGGATTGGGCTATGAAGCTCAATGACGCATTGTGGGCATATAGAACCGCCTTCAAGACACCAATTGGAACCACTCCTTACAAATTAGTCTATGGCAAGTCTTGCCATCTTTCGGTGGAAATGGAGCATAGAGCTTATTGGGCCATTAAGTGGCTAAATTTTGACCTCAAGGAAGCGGGAGAGAAGAGGTTGCTTGATATAAACGCCCTTGAGGAGATCCGGTTGGAAGCTTATGAGAATGCCCGGATCTACAAGGAGAGGACCAAAAGATGGCATGACAAGCGCCTCATCCCGAAGGAGTTGAGTGAAGGCGACCTTGTCCTTCTCTTCAACTCAAGGCTGCGGCTTTTTCCCGGAAAGCTCAAATCAAGATGGACCGGGCCATATGTGGTAAAGAAGATCTATTCCCATGGAGCTATTGAAATAGGAGGGGAGCATTGTGGAAATTTCAAAGTGAATGGGCATCGCTTGAAGAAGTATATTCCGGGAGCCCCGGTGGACATGATTGCCCCGCTTCACCTTGAATAGACGCTCCCAAGTTTGGTCAAGCTAATGACCTTAAAGAAGCGCTTGGTGGGAGGCAACCCATTGGTAACATTTTTCCTTTTTTTTCTTTTTGTTTTCGTTTTTAGATTTTTCTATCTTTGTGTGTGTTTTGTCTACTTCGTGTGTGTGCTAGAGCATTAGTGGCATTGGAAGCCTTTCTTGGCATATGAATGATGATGATGAACCCCTCATCAATAATGGGTGGAGCGGACGCGGAACTTGGACGGCTAGCGGTGCCTAGCGCGGATCCCGAAGCTTTGATGGATGCTTAGAGCTCTATACCATGTTTGATAGGATCATCCAACATCAATTCACTTGAGAAATTCCAAAATACCATAGCAAACCACTTTTACATTGTGAGAACCTTCTTTCACTCTCTTTACTTCATTTACACATTGGGGACAATGTGTTTCTAAGTATGGGGTGGGGTTTGCATGATCCTTTGCATGATGAGCATCTAGGATAGTTTAATATTTGCACATGTCTTGCATTGTAGATACATATTTCGAAAATCCCATAAAAATCAGAAAATTTAAAAAAAATTTTGTGCTTTCTAGGCTTGGATATGATCCTAATGATGAATCTTGTCTTGTGGATTGACTATGGATGGCCTTGTGTGTTGAATTGATAAAAGCATATGTGGACTTGAACTACTTCTCTTAAATTCTATGAATGATTTGTGATCATGATGTTTGCCTAGAATGGATTGAGTATTGAAAGTCGAAATTACATGATAGTTCTTGCATACCATCTAGGAATGAATGAGGCATTTCATCTTTCTCTACTTCTCATCTTGATCATGATTGCTTGAGCACCTCAATTGATATAAATAGACCTCTTTTAACCCATCCGGGAATAGGAGCATGCTAGTGTGTTGAAGTGTGTGAAAAGTAAGTGTGGGGTAAAGTTGTTGATGAAAGGAATGTCGTGAATGAAATGCTGAAATTATTGTGGAAGTGTAGCCAAAAACATAGGTTTGGGGGCGTTGGTTTAAATGACAAGTAACTCGGTACACTTCACATAATCGTGTGTTGGTGCCTTGCCAAAGTCAAATGAACCAATAGCCCTAACAAGCTTTGGTATGTGTGCCCGGTGTGGATGCACCTCGAAAAATAGAAAAAGCCCGAGGATGGCTAATCACCGAGGTTTCGGCTATTGTACACCAATGCCATTGTCTCAAAAATAAGTCAAAGAAAAAGAAAAGAAAGTAAGATAGAGAAAAATATACACTTGAGGGAAGTTGATCGAGGACAAGGATGTGAAGTTAGTTCCATTCCCGGATTAGCATCACATAGCCTAGAAAATTCCCCACCTAATCGCAATGTTTCTGGGCCTTTTATGTCACAAGACCTTATGACCTACTTGCATGTTTGTAAGACTTAGTAATCTAGATTGGATATACTCTTGATCTTCTTGACCTCTTCATCTTTACATCTCATGCATGTCTTTGAGTTAAGTACAATTGTCTTTCCATGCCTTCATTTGTTTGATACATAATTGCTTGTCCATTGCCATAAAACATGACTATGAAGGTGATCCAATAGTAGAAGCACAAACCCAAAAAGATTTTGCCATTTTTCAGCATACATAAATCATGCTATCTCGTATTCTATAGTTGAGCATTTGCTCGGGGACGAGCAAACCTTAAGTATGGGGTATTTTGATAACACGATTTATGACTTAGTTTTAGGCAATAAATTAGATAGATTTCTCACTCATTCATGCATGGTTTAGCACTAGTTCACGACGTTTGCACTCAATTCACGTACTTTGTCGAGATAGACGTCTACACGGACTTGTGCGTTGCTTTGTAGGTATTTTGGGAGATTTAGGAGCTAAAACGATACGTTTGAGGATCGTTCGTCATGATGACACATCCTCGGATGCAATAGGATGCAATTTAAGGGCTAAGAAGGACTCATGGAACCTTGCCAACACTAGCCATGCACCAAATCACATCTTAATAATCCAAGGCGAAGTTTCTGCACAGAATCACGGTTCTCTGACACTCCACGGCCGTGGAATCACCCGTGGATTTTGCCAGATTCTTGTGACAGCTGTGCTACGACTCTCATGGCCAGCTCATGCAAGTTTGTTATAAAAGTGGTCCTTCATTGGCTGTGAGAGGCAGCTGGGAGCAATCTTGGAACAACCCCCCATTATCCAAATCCTCTAACAAAAATATTCTCCCAACAAGAAGCCTTTCTAGGAAGGAAAGTGTCAAGAAGGAAGAAGAAGAGCTCCATTGAAGAGGAGAAGAAGAACACACACCATTGCCACTCTTTGATAGCTTTGTAGTGAAGAGTTTCGGATTTGATTTCTAGAGTTGTATGAACCATTTGAACCTTCTTTAAGAAGGATTGTGAGTTATTCTAATTCTATTTTCATCTTGGTTTTGTCTTAGTTCATTTGTTCATCTCTTTTCCTTTATCACTTTGCAAATGGATGTCATGATTTTATGTTTGTTTGTTTCGATTTCTATCATGAATGTTGTAGGCTAAATAGATGTGGTTCTAGGGTAAGGAAAGGATGGTTATGGCTAGGGCTATGATAGGACGGACTTAGATTTATCTTTGGATGACTTGTGTGCATAAACGTAGCCTCTGTTAGGAATTACGGGTGGTTCTTGTCAAACCACGGCCGTGGTTTAGGTAGAACAAGCCGTGAGTTTCCTGGTTCGGTGGATCTAGTCTCAGACTGTTAGAATGTTGAAATCCTAAGTGTTTGTTGAGTTAAATCTATCCTAGGGTGCCCTAGTGTTAGCAACTGTTAGGAGAGACTTACCCGGTAATCCTTACTCTTAGATTCCAAAGATAACAAACCTTAGGTAGTGGTGAGCCTAATAAGCCGCCATTGGATTAAGTGTGCTAGGATAGTTGTTTAGGACTTCCCTTTCCAAGACTTACCCGGTGAGGATAGGTTGGATCTTTAGATAACAATCCGGTTTGAGTAGAATTTCGTCCCTTAGGTTCTTAGAGACTTACCCGGTAATGAGACCTAGGGAATGGACTAGTGGATCATGAGACCTACCCGGTGATTGATCCCAATCTAGAAACACTTAACCCCAACATAGTTAATTCAAGGAATGAATAGATAGCTTGAGTCCTATGCCATAACCGGAACTTCCAACCCCTAGAATCCGTCTTTTCTTTCTTTGATCTATATCTTGTTTAGTTTGTTTATTTGCGTTGATTCATAGTTCAGTTGATTGATTATTTTGCATGAATTGTGATCTTTGATTGATCACCAAAAACCATCCAAAAACATTTGAGATTTTCATTTCTTTATTTCTTTCTTCTCTTTCAACCTAGTTCTTTACTAATCTCAATCACAAATCGAATCAATTTCATCTTAGTCTTTGTGTTCGACCTCGGAATACTATCCCTACTACAAACGTCCCGTACATTGCGGGTTTCGCTAGGTAGTTTAGGATTTAGTTCGAGTTATAAATTTAAAACCCATTTGCGCATC
The DNA here is from genome assembly GCA_033239125.1 of Fagopyrum homotropicum. Classification (NCBI taxonomy): domain Eukaryota; kingdom Viridiplantae; phylum Streptophyta; class Magnoliopsida; order Caryophyllales; family Polygonaceae; genus Fagopyrum; species Fagopyrum homotropicum. Next base: position 86,749,043 of record BSWB01000005.1, on the reverse strand, counting down.
ACGATCTTAGCGTAACAAGGACGAAGCCAAGCCCTCTAGGCAACCTCAAAGGAGGTTGAACCCGCCAATGATAGATGTGGTCAAAAAGGAAGTGTTGAAGCTCTTCCAAGCGGATATGATCTTTCCTATCTCGGATAGCACTTGGGTTAGCCCGACCCAAGTAGTTCCAAAGAAGGGAGGCATCACTATGGTGGAAAATCAACATGGAGAGATGGTCCCAAGCAAAACACAAACCGGATGGAGAGTTTGCATTGACTACCGCAAGCTCAATAAGGTAACACGAAAAGACAATTTTCCATTACCTTTTATTGATCAAATGTTGGAACGTCTTGCAAGTCATCAGTACTACTGTTTCTTGGATGGATATTCGGGCTATTTCCAAATAGCCATCGCACCAGAGGATCAAGAGAAGACGATGTTCACTTGCCCATTTGGCACTTTCGCATATCGGAGAATGTCATTTGGACTTTGCAACGCACCAGGCACTTTCCAACGGTGCATGATAAGTATTTTCTCCGAATACATAGAAAATTTCATCGAAGTCTTCATGGATGATTTTACCGTCCTTGGAGATAGTTTTGACGCATGTTTAGGACATTTTAAACTTGTTCTTGAAAAATGTGTTGAAACCAATTTAGTTCTTAATTCGGAAAAATGTCATTTCATGGTCGAACAAGGAATTGTGTTGGGACATGTAATATCCTCAAAAGGGATCGAGGTAGATAAGAGAAAGGTTGATGTTATTCAAAATTTACCTTATCCTACTAATGTTCGGGAAATCCGATCTTTCCTTGGTCATGCAGGTTTCTACCGACGTTTCATCAAAGATTTTTCAAAAATCTCGGCACCCCTGTGTGAATTGCTCAAAAAAGATGTCACCTTCATAGTGGATGAGGATTGCAAGAAAGCTTTCGACACTTTGAAGGCATGTCTCACCACCGCACCAATCATCCGTTCCCCGGATTGGGAAAAACCTTTTGAAATCATTTGTGACGCTAGTGACTACGCCGTTGGAGCTGTCTTAGGACAAAAAGACGGACGGGCCTCCCATGTAATCCATTATGCGTCTATGATACTCAATGGAGCGCAAAGGAATTACTCTACCACCGAGAAGAAGATGTTAGCAGTGGTTTTTGCCCTTGAGAAATTCCGGCAGTACCTACTTGGGGTAAAGGTAATTATCTTCACTAACCATGCAGCTCTTAGGTACCTCATGGGAAAGAAGGAGGCCAAGCCACGATTGATCCGATGGGTGCTTCTTCTAAGTGAGTTTAACCTAGAGATAAGGGACAAGAAGGGGGCTGAGAACCTGGTGGCCGATCATTTGAGCAGACTAATGCAAGAGGAGGAAGATCCAGAAAAAAAGGGAGATAGCCGGAAGTTTTCCAGACAATACATTCTACACAACTCTCTGTTGTGTAACCGCCCCCGCGCCTCAGACCAGCCGCCCCTGCGGCTCAGTCTAGGCACCCCTGCGGAATTATTGACAGAGGTTTGCCTTAAGCTCCATTCTTTTAAGCCTTGGTTTGCTGACATTGTGAACTTCATCGTCAGGAAGGAGTATCCTCCAAGCTTCACCAAGGCACAATGAGAGAAGGTAAAGGCTGAAGCTCGACACTACATTTGGGACGATCCTTACCTTTGGAAGCATTATAGTGACCAAGTGATCCGGCGTTGCATTCCGGACAATGAGGTACAATCCGTCCTAACTTTTTGTTATTCTGAAGCATATGGGGGGCACTTTGGGGCAAACAAAACTGCAATAAAAGTTTTGGATGCCGGTTTCTTTTGGCCACACATTTTTCGAGACGCTTTTGCATTTTGCAAAGTGTGTGATAGATGCCAAAGGATAGGAAATCTTTCAAGGAGACATGAAATGCCCCAATCCTCTCTTATATTTAGTGAAATATTTGATGTTTGGGGAATTGATTTCATGTGGCCATTTCCTACTTCATTCGGGAACACATATATTTTGCTTGCGGTGGACTATGTTTCCAAGTGGGTGGAAGCAAAGGCCACCAAAACTGATGATTCAAAAGTAGTTGCAGCTTTTATGAAGGAAACTATCTTTGCAAGATTTGGAATCCCAAAAGCCTTAATCAGTGATAGGGGTACCCATTTTTGCAACAAGACGATCACGACTCTCCTTAAGAAGTACCACGTTCACCAAAGAGTATCAACAGCTTATCATCCACAAACAAACGGCCAAGCTGAGGTGTCCAACCGGAATATAAAGACCATCCTTAAAAAGACGGTTTCTCCCAGGCGGAAGGATTGGAGTGCAAGGCTAAATGACGCCCTATGGGCATATCGGACAGCCTACAAAACTCCTATCGGGATGTCCCCTTTTAGGCTCGTGTTTGGGAAAGCTTGCCACCTACCGGTGGAGTTAGAGCACAAAGCTTGGTGGGCGGTAAAGAAGTGCAACATGAACATAGAGGAAGTGGGAGAATTCAGGAAGCTCCAATTGCAATAGTTGGAGGAACTGAGGCTAGATGCATATGACCATGCTACCAAATACAAAGAAAAGACCAAAGCATGGCATGACCGGAACATTCTCCGGAAGGACTTCAAGGTAGGTAATAAGGTACATCTCTTTCGATAATGTTTGAAACTCTTTGCAGGTAAGCTGCGTTCGAGATGGACAGGGCCGTTCATAGTAGCCGAAGTATACCCTCACGGGGCGGTGGATCTCTATGATCCCGAAACGCACAAGGTGTTCAAAGTAAACGGACAAAGACTAAAGCTCTACCTTGAAGGAGTCAAGAATGATCCAATCGACGAGATGGTGCTAGAGGAAGCACAGTCAGAGAAGTAGAGATCTTACGTTGAGCCAACGACGTAAAATAAAGGCGCTTCTCGGGAGGCAACCCGAAGGAATAAGAAGAGGAGCCTCTGTCAAGAAACCACCCCTGCGGCATTGTGTCCCCGCCCTTGCGGTGACACTCATGCCCAGTGCCGCCCCCAGCGCTGGGCCTGCGCCTGCAACACTCCTGTCACCGCCCCCGCGGTGACATCCCTACGCCCCTACGGCGGCCATCCTTGACACGAATTCGCAGCGCCACCCCCGGCGCTGAGCCTGCGTGCCCCTCTCCCTTGTCGCCACGCCCGCAGCGACAAACTCCCGCCCCTAAGGGTATACCAAGAAAAGAAAATAAAAAGAGGATCTTTAAAACGCCTACACCTACCACGCACCACCCACCAACCTTCTTCACCAAACACACAAACTCTCCAAAACCCCTCTCCTTCAGAAACACTCTCACGCCCCTACGCCCTCTGCCCACCAACGCTCTCGCCGATGCCCCTGCGCCGCCTCCAACAGCCAACCACCAATCGTAACGCCCCTGTGCCACCCTCTCCCACTGCCCTTTACTCTAACACATCCCTACAACCTTCATCCTCACCTGTTTCACACAATCCACCCTAGCTGCACCATTGACAAAGCCTAAACCACCAAAGAAGTAACCGGAGCGACCTCAGCAACACCCCTTCCATCGCTCCCCGGAAATCGCCTCTGCACTTCTCCCGCAGCTGCGGCTGCAAGCATCCGCCCTTGCGCCTTACCGCCCCCGCGCCTACACAGCCGCCCCTGTAGAAATCACACAAGAGAGGTCGTTTTCTTTTCCTTATTTTGACATTTGCTAATCTTTTGCTTCAATTACTTTCAAGAATGGAAGCCCCAAGGAAATACAAGATGACCGAAGCAGAGAAGGAGCGTTACAGGATTGTGCAGGATCGAGTTGTGTATGCAACTCGATTTTTGCATATTCCTACACTCTTGACTACGCCAATATACGGGAGGCCTTTGGGGTGACTCTAAACCCCTCTGCAAACTAGTGGGATCCAATCCCGGCCACGGACCTGTGCGAGTTTTAGCAGGCAGCTACCGGGTCAGAATTCCTTGCTGGGGGTGATTACTCCAACAAACTCACTCACCCCAACTTGAGGCTCATTTCAAAGATCATCATGAGTGTCTTCTGTGGACACAAAGAGGAAAACAAGGTCGCCCTCAAGGACCTCCCTTTACTCTACTTCTGCCTTCCGCAAAGCGAGAAGGTGATGGATTGGCCCTCTCTCTTCCTTACCGCTTTGAAGCGGATTAGGAGGGACGAGCCGAGGGATATTATCGGCGGTGGGGTGATCTCTTTGATCGCCTCACAGGTGATGGACCTGTCTGCGTTAGAGGACAAGATGGCGGCTCCTCTCTACACTAAGGGGATGCTTAGGAGGTGCAAGCTCCTCCAGCGGGACGGGGAGAACCTATTTTGGATCTCCCTTGCAGATGGGATCCACCTCACCTACCTCCCTCGGCCTTTACCATTAGGAGGTGAGCTCTCCGAGCTCTACATTCCGGAAGATCCTTTCGTGCCGAGGAGGCCACTAGTGGCCATTGTGGAAAGGCATGTTGCCAGCTCCAGCCGGGCTCATCAAGAGGAGCACCTGCCCATCCCAGATGACGAGGAGATGCCCACTGCGGCACCAAAGGAGAATCCGTCCTTTGCGAGCCTTTAGGCTCAGATGGCGGCTATGACGACCCAGCACCGGACATGGTAGTCCGATTACCAACGTATGTTGCTGGAGCAGCAGCAGAGCTGGCAGACCAGTTTTGCCACCTCCATGACCTCCCACTTTAACCAGAGGCAGGAGGCCTGGCAGGCAGCCCAGCAGCAGCAGCTGGAGGCTCAGCAACTGGCTTGGCAGCCCAATTTTGAGACCTCTTTTGGCCGCCGGATGATAGCCCAACAGGACCGCATAGATGACATCTACCGCCGGCAGGAGCACTTCTTCCGCCATTTTCCTTACCCACCGGAGGAGGGTCCAGGTGGTCCTTCCCGACCACCCCACTAAGGGGTACATTTCTTTTCCCTTCTCCCACATTTATCTTTGACTCATTTCCACTTTGAGGACAAAGTGTACTTCAAGTATGGGGGAGGGATATATCATTGCTTGTATAGTTCATTGAGTTGTTTTGAATTTGTTTTGCATCTTTTGAATTCAGATTTAAATTCACAAAAAAAAAAAGAAAAAGCCAAAGAAAATGAAAAAAAAGACATGAAAAACCTTGGATAAACCGAAAACCCGAAAGGGCGGTTTAGGCAAAAAGAAGGTAGTCCGACCAACCTTAGGTTGGTGCAAAATTGGACTTGAGGGAAGTGAGTTCAAGTGAGAAAAGAAGAAGAATGGTAAGGTGAAAACCCGAAAAGGCGCCTTGGCAAAATGAGGGACACCGAGTGTAGGTTTCCCTTCCAGCGTTTGGCGACATAAGAAGGGGAGTCATAAGGAGGTTGTCCGGGTAGGCCACTCTTGGAGCAATAAGGATGGTAGTATCTCTCTTTTTCTAATTTTTCCTCTCTTTTCATTCTTTCTTTCTTGGTTTTTCTCTTCTTTTCATTGTCTTTTCTTGCTTACCCATGTTTCATGATGCCTTTGAGTCTAGTTGCTATCATTTGTTTTACTCGGGACGAGTAAAAGGTCTAAGTAAGGTGGAGTTTGATAGGTGATGGAATCACTATCATTTAGGATAGTTTTTAGAGTCTTTTGATTGCATTTGTGTCGGTTTATGCTACTAACTCCTTAGTCCAGAAGAATAAGACTAAAAGAAGCTAAGGAAGGAGTTATAAGCACTTAGGAGCGAAGATCGTTCACGAAGCAAAGCTTCTGTTTCCTCACTGCCCCTGCGGAGCCCTGTCACCGCCCCTGCGGGTGACGCCTTACACCGGAGCGCTCCCTGCGCCTTCACCAGCACCAACCATGAAGTGTGTCACCGCCCCTGCGCCACTCCTTGGCGCCCCTGCGGTTACCTACCTTGAAGAAACGAAGACCAGCTCCCCTGTGTCTCTCACTGCGGCCCTGCCTACGCCTCAACCTGGGAGCTGGAAGACGAAGAGGCTGTGTCACCGCCCCTGCGTCGACATAGGGATGCCCCGGCGGCTTAGCATCAGAAACGTCAGGAAGTCGAAGGGTCAGACGTTTGAAGAGCATTGAAGATCCGCCCCAACGGAATTTCCTAGCCACCCCTGCGGCCTTGAAGAAGATCAAGCGTTTTTGCCTTCACCGCCCTTGCGGAGCTGAAGAGCGCCCCTGCGGCTTAACGTCAGAAGCTTTACTCCGGCTGTTTACACCACCTTTATGGCATTAAAGGTGGCTGTTTTGTGCCGGCCATTTACTCCTATTTAGTGCCTTTTGTAGAATAAATAGTCCTTGGTTGATTGCTAGAGAGGATCTTATCATCTTGGTAGCCAACAAATTATCCACTTAGATTGTCTTGCTACCTTGTAATGAGTTGCTAAATCCCTTGCTACGTTGGGTTGATTTGAAGCTGCATTGTTACTTTGGTTGTAAGTTCTTTATAATATAAGTTTTCATTCAGTAATACTTTGTGTCTTCTTGATCTCCATTGTCTAATAGCATGTTTACTATTGCTTAAGATTGATCACCTTAGGTTCTAAAGTGCATGTAAACAACTAGAATTAATAGGTTCCGGGTTCGGGTCTTTAATCTAGTAGCAACTTTAAGTAATAACGGGTTGTGATTACTTAAAGAAAAGGAACACAAATATAAAGATAAGTTTAACGGTTTTAATCTTCTCTTTATATCCCTTAGTCTTTGTTTGAAAGCTAACTTGTTATTTGTTCTTGTAGGTTTACGGAACTCTTACCTGTTAAATTGTGTTGATGCCGGTTGGCTCAACACATATATATGATCGAGACGGCAGATTACTTGAAAACTTGTAAAGGGAACTCACCAAAGTAGCAACTGCATGCTTAGAATCAACCTAGTGTAGATTCATCCATTATTGTCTTATTTGTCGAACTAATCGTTTTCATAAGTTTTTGTGCATCAATTCAACCAAACCCCCCCCCCCCCTTGTGTTACTTGTCACTATAATCGAGAATCGCATCAAAAACACCTTAACTCTCTTTGGTTCGACCCTTACTTAATCACTATACTTGTTCTTAGTGCTAAGTCGGGATTTACTTTTGATTGGGTATAGACGACCTTAGAAATACCATCGGTCAGTCATCCTCAACTAGATTAGGCTCAACAAACACTAGGATTTTAACTCTTAAACTCCCTAACATGAAGATATAACACAATTAGAACAACAACTCACACACCTCGGGTGGATCAAGAACATCTCGGCCGAAATCGTTGAAGAACAAGCCGAGATTGTAGACTGAGCTAGGGATTTCGAGCAAGAAACTATCTTAAGACACATCTAAGTTCAATATATCATTATCCTAGCCATAACCTTTCATTCATCTCCCTAGAATCATATGCTACTTACCCAACAACAATCATCTCAAGTTCATTCATCATCATATCATCACACATGCATGCCATAGCTAGATGAAGAGTAATAAAACAATATAAGGCAAGAAACAATCTGAATAATGAGTTTAGAACAAGCTTACAAACATAGGAAAAACCATGCATGAATGAACGTAAAAAATGATTAATGTTCGTGTAGACGTCTATTCCAACAAAATGACTCGTTTAAGCGTAAACGTCCCGAACATAGGAAAAACCATGCATGAATGAACGTAAAAACTACCTAAAAGAGTGCCTAATTGTTCGCTCAAAAGTGTGTGCGTCAAAGTCTTAAAATTTATATCTAGAACTTATGCAAAAGCGAACCCGCAATGTACGGATCAGTTGTAGTAAGACAAGAAATCCTAGAGTCGAACTCAGGGATTTGGTGAGAATAAAATTGATTTCAATTTATTTGGCAAAGTGTAAAAGCTTTTGTAATTCATAAGGTGACAAATGATTCCAAGGATTCAAGTATCGAACTGCGGCTTTCGATTCAAGACACTTCTAAAGATCAAAGGACAGAGTTGGCGTTGCCAAGGTTATGTGTTTCGAAAGAAGGTATTGTACGGCGAAGTTCCAAAACCTATATATATAACCCAAAGGCTCTGTCTATAAAGGTTGTTGATGCTGAAATATAGAAAGGTCTAAAGATAATATTAACACTCAAACTAACCACCCAAAACCCAAGGATGTGACTCTCGAAGGTAAAGATGGAAAGCACACTCAAACCTTAATAGAGGATGTTGAGTCTCTCTATTACCCAAATCTTGCAAACTTTTGCTATCAAATGAAGAATCAATAATGAATTCTCTTCTCAAACTTGAATAAGGGTTAAAAAGGTTATGCAAGGTTAGGATTTAGGCAAGGGTTAACTTTGGTTAAAGAATAAATCAATTAAAGATCGTCAGGAGAATAAATCGGGCTGTTCTTCACTAGATTGGTCGATTTCCTTTAGAACAGATCGATTTATCTGTTGTCGCAAAGTTAAATCTCAACTCTCAGGGTCCAAATGGTTAAATGAGTTCAGTCGATCATCATCTAAGTAGCAATCATCAACTATTCTCCACAGAATCACAAGGTTTTTAGCCAACCATTTTCATATTTAAATCAAAATCAAGATTGAATGAATAAAACCAAATAAAACTCAAACTTTGTATAAAAACCAAATAATCTCCGAATCTGTAATCAAACCTTAAAATCTTTCAAAGAATCTCTCAAAACACTCAATAATGTGTTCATAAATCACAAGAATCAGAAGGGAAACAAAAGATCTCACAAACTTCTTCAATCTTGACTTCTTGTTTCTTTCCTTCAATCCTCTCTCCAAGAACCTTTGATTCCGCAAAATCCCGTAAATCTTCCACGCTGCGAACCCCCGATTTTCGTTCCTAGGGTTCCAATGTATACTTTCTCGCCAATGGGCCGCTTGGCATATCACTTCTCAGGCCCACAAGTGATGGGCTTTGGATCATAATATTTTTAGGCAAAAGCTAAAGGAAAATCGTTCGATTAAAGGCAATAAAAACCGTCCGATTTTTTTGTGGAAAATCGTCCGATCTCTAGTGTAAATGACTCGATTTTCTTCAACCTAAAGTGCTCGTCTCTTGACTTGTTTCCTTCCTTCTTTAGTGACCCTTTTACACACTTCCTTTGCTCTTCATGACTCCTCTAAGGTTCCTTAAGCTTCCTTATTGACCTTAGATACTCTTTGCCCCAATTTTGCTTCCGATTCCACCGAATTCACCTATAATTCAACCAAAACTCGTGTAGACCTCTATTTCCGGAATATAAATGAAATAAACCTTAAAGGTGCACAAATCTCTCCAAATACAAGGTAAATTGAGGTAAAACCTCAACAATATGCCTGATTATAATGACATATAATTCATGTCATCACTAATCTAGTGTCATAAATTACGTCATCAACGTCCTATGACACCGTGGACATGTTCATCGGCCAACAATCTCTGTGACCGACGTTGTGCAATGACCGTAGCATGTTAACGCTCGAAGAAACACGGAGTTCATGCCACACGGAACCGTCTCACGGCTTAGCAACATATGGGAAACAGTTTGTTTGAGGCAAATAAACTTCTCCCCCTCAACACTCTGGTTCCGCTCAGCAGCCACAATCCAAAAACGGCAAACATCGGTCTAGGGGGCGCCGAAACCTTTCTGGAGATAATCAGCAACAAAACCACTTCCAAGAACATCAGCTCTCGGCCTAAAACAACTATCCGGCACAACGCCAGTCAGCCTACCAACAACATGGAAGCAACTAGATTGGCGGGCCTCCACCTTTCAAACCCTAGAGGTTGATTCAAAGCAAGATTACGAGTGAGATATTATTGAGAATCCTCACTACACTGTTCTTTTTTTAATCACTCTAACAACATTGAGAAGAATCAATTGAATAACCAAACAAAAATAGAGAACGAAGATGAATAATCAAATTTTGTCCAAAAATAAAGACTAATTTGTCACCATGCGCAGTAATCACAATGAACAATTTTTTCATCCAAAATCATGATTATTACTCAAAATTGGTAGAAAAGAGGCAAACCAAGTATTGTTTTTTTTGATAGTGTAATTGTATTGAGAGAGGATATATAACGGATTACAAGCTAGATAACGTGAGGTACACGTTCAAAAACAAAGTTCAAGGGAAGCTAAAGAACATGATAGAAAGAGATAGAAAGAGTCTTAGACAAAGTGTATGTTCAACATACGGGAAACATCGAGGGAGGAGGGCGATCTGTCCTTCCAGTTGTGCTCAAAGTGAAGCTTGATGGATCTAATAATCGCACCGGCAAACTCAACAGCTCTAGTGAAGGTGTTATTATAGACCATATTGTTCTTAGCAATCCAAACATGATAGATGAAAAAGGTGATAGAGGCAATGCGGATTCGGTCCATCAGGTTTGGCTTCCAGTGAGACCAGGTCGCGAGCCAATCCCAGAGGTTGCAAATATAGGGAGCAGGGTAAGGGGTCTTGGTCCAGCGGGAAACAATGTCCAACACGAGGGAAGCGTAGCTGCAGAAGGACCAGAGGTGGTCGTCATTTTCAGGGGCACTATTGCAAAGCTTGCATTTGTCAATACCAATTAAGTTCCATGACTTAATTTTAGCAAGTGTGGGAAGACGTCTAAGAGCGGCTAACCAGGAAATATAGCATCTCTTAGGGATATTGGATTTGAACCAAATGACTTTGTAGGGGGTTGGATGGGTTGGGTGATTTTCAGGCTTGAATATGGCATAGGCTTTCTTGTGCGAGAAGGTGGCATCATGGTTAGAGATGGCATCGCACCTCATCATACCAGAGGGGGGTGGGGTATATCATCCCTAATTAAGAGCAAAGATTTCCAAAAAGAGCTATGGTGAGGCTTAGAGATGCAGCTCCATATGATGCAACCTTTGATCAGATGACGCTCAGCCTAGAGGCCCCAAATATTGTTGTCACCCCTATCCAGGTCAAAGATGAGCCTAGCAAAGGCGACTTTATTCCTAGTAGCGAGATCAGGGAAGCCAAGCCCACCATGGGCTTTTGGAGTACACATGGAGGACCAAGCAACCAAGACTCTATTGCTATTCTCAATTCCTGACCAGAAGTAAGATCGAATAAGGCCATTAATCGTGTTGATTACTTTAGCAGGAAGCATGAACATAGAGCTCCAATAGTGGTTAATAGAGAAGAGAATGAAATTGACAAGTTGGGCTCTTCCAGAATACGAAACGGATTTAGCACTCTAGGACTGGATACGTTTAGTTATCTTGTGGATCAAGGGCAGGTAGTCAGTAATCACCAGCCGCTTGCTACCAATTGGAACCCCAAGGTAATGAAAGTGAAGTGAACCAACAGACATGCCAGTGAGGTTAACGGCTCTTTCTTGTTCAATATTACTCATCCCACCAGTGAAGATATGGGACTTAGCCGGGTTGATCACAAGCCCAAAGGCGGAGACAAACTGATCAAGCGTGTCTTTAAGTATCTTGATGGATGGAATATCGCCTCTACATAGAAGTAAGAGATCATCAACAAACGTCAAATGTGTGATAATGGGGGAGGAGCATTTTGGATGATGGTTGAACGCAAGAATGGAGGTATTAGTCTGGATCATCCTGGTAAGGAAGTCCATAGCAATAACGTATAGGGGTGGTGAAAGTGGACCGCCTTGCCGCAAGCCATGTCCACCCATGAAGTGGCCACGAAGGGAGCCATTAACATTGACAGAGTATGAGGCAGTAGAGATACATTCCTTAATCAGCCTGATGAAGTGCATCGGGAAGCCCATTCCATGCAGACAGTGGAGGATGAAATCGTGGCTCACAGTGTCAAAAGCTTTCGAGATATCGACCTTCATCGCAACCCTTGGGGAAATATGCTTCCTACCATACTTATGAAACATTTCATGACAAAGCAGCACATTATGCTTGATGGATCTTTTAGCAACGAAAGCACTTTGATTGAAGCTGATGATACTCGGCAAAATATCATTGATGCGCTTGATGACATGAATTATATACCATTATAATCATGCATATTGTAGAGGTTTGCCTCGATTTACTTTGCATTTAGAGGGAACTTGTGTACTTTTTATGTTTTATTCAATTATATCTCGGAAATAGAGGTCTACACGAGTTTTGGTTGAATTGTGGGTAAATTGAGTGGATTTGGAAGCAAAAGTGGAGCAAGGAGCATCTAAGATCATTAGGGAAGCTAAAGGAGTCTTAGAGGAATCACAAAGAGCAAAGGAGTTGCGCAAAAGAAGCATAAAGGGAGGAAGGAAACAAGCCAAGAGATGAGCATTCTGTGTTGAAGAAAATCGTGCCATTTACTACATAAATCGGACGATTTTTCCGTTTAAAAATCGAACGGTTTTGTGTGTAAATCGACTAGCTTGATTTTCTTTGTTTTTCGGCCCAATGGTAAAGACGACTCAAAGCCCATCACTTTTAGACTAGAGAAGTGTTTTGCCAAACGACCCATTAGCAAGAAACTATAGGTTGGAACCCTGGGAACGAAAACGGGACGGCCGCACCGAGAAATCTTTACACGTTTGTGAAGATTGAAGATTCTTGGAGAGGGATTGAAGCAATATTGCCGGGAAGTCAATCTTGATCATATTTGTGAGATTTCTTTATTTCACTGTGATTTTTGTGGTTTTTGAACACGAAATTGAGTTACTTGAGAGATACATTGATTAGTTTTGAGATTGGTTTACAGACTTGAAGGTTATTGAGTTTTTATTCAAGATTCGGGTTTATTTGAATTATCTCACTCAATCTTAATTTTGATTTGATTTTGAAAATGGTTGGCTAAAACCATTGTGATTCTGGGGAGAATAGTTGAAGATTGAGGCTTAGATGATGATAGACTGAACTCATTCAAATATTTGAACCCTGAGAGTTTAGATTTTAACTTTGCGACATAGGAAAATCGGGTTGTTCTTCAGGAAAATCGGACGATTTTCTCAAGAACAGGTCGATTTAATCCCCTGACGATCTTTAATTGAATTAATCTTTAACCAAAGTTAATCCTTGCCTAAATCCCAACCTTGCTTAACCTTTTTAACCTCTAATTGAGTGCATGTAGAGACTTCAACCTTCATTCTACATTTAATAGATCAAGATTACAAGATTTGGGTAATAGAGAGACTCAACATCCTTTATTAAGATTTTAAGTGTGCTTTCTATTCTTTACCTTGGAGAGTCATATCCTAGGGTTTTACGTAGTTAGTTTGAACATCATTCTTGTCTTTAGATCTTTCTATATTGCAGCCTCAACAACCCTTACAGAGAGAACCTTTGGACTAGACAAATAGGTTTCCGAACTTCACCGTACGATACCTACCTTTGAACACATAATCTTGGCAATATAAACTCTGTCCTTCTATCCATTAGAAGTGTCTTGAATCGAAAGCCGCAGTTGGATACTTGAATCCTTGGAATCATTTCCCCCTTTATTAATCATAAAAGCTTTTGCATTTTTCTAGATAATTGAATTCGAATTTATTCTCACCAAATCCCTGAGTTCGACTCTGAAATTTCTTACCTTGCTACAGTCGATCCGTACACTGCGGGTTCGCTTTGCTTTGAGTTTTAGATATAAATTTAAGACTTTGACGCACACACTTTCGGCCAAACAACGCTTCGAGAGAATCTTGGAAATGGTCTTATAGATGGTGTTGCAGCAGGAAATGGGCCTGTAATATGAGGGAGCAAGAGGACAATCACGTTTAGCTATTAGAGTAATAGAAGCATGATTAAACTGCTTAAGCATACGTCCATTGGTGAAAAAATCCTGAATAGCTTTGGTGAAGTCATGATGAATGATATCCCATCTAGATTTGAAGAAGAGAGATCCGTAGCCATCCGGCCCAGGCGCCTTGGTAGCCCCAATGTTGAAAACAGTCGACTTGATCTCGTCAGAGGTTACCATCTTGTCCAGAGTTGCAACATCCTCCGGGTTAAGGAGGGGGAGGGTATGGGAAAACCAAGTATTGTTTTTGTTTTTTGGTAAAAGGTTATACTTTCCGCTTCCAAGTCACCATCCTATTTGCCAAGATAGAATATTTTACTTATGTGTTTATATTTACTAAGAACCATAAAAGACAAATCATGAAAACCCTTTTAAAAACAATCTATTAAATATTAACTAATCTATTAAACAATCCTATTTGCCAAGATAGAATATTAAATGTGCCGCCATATTCCTTAGTCCTTACCCTGTAGCTAATCGATCATAAAGCTCGAAGTCCCTCGTAAGCTCGTACCATGCTTCAACTTGTTAACCAGGTTTTAAGGTTTGTTTTCGTAAAATATTAAATATTTTAACTTTGAATTTTTGTGTTATATAACCTTTATAAACATCGCACTTTTGTTTCTACTAACAAATAAAAGCTCCAATAATATAGATTTGTTCTAAAAAGCAACAAATTTATGCACTATATTAGATAAAGTCAGATTACATCTAATTAATTGAATTAAAAATTGATTTTGTTAATTAGATTTTACTAGCAAAATACAGATATTTGTGTGCTTCAAATGTTTCCATTTAATCTATTATTCGTTTAATTTTATCGTACCTAACCTATTAAAAAAATGTGTTTTATCTAGCAAACTAAAACCCATAAATGAAAGCACAAGGAAGCATATCTAAGGATCGATCAATCAAAGCTAATCATCCAACAAGTTAAGCAATCATGAACAAACAGGAAAAGAAATGTTTTGACATGAATACTCAAACACCATGCGAGCATAATCGAAACCAAGCACCACAAACCTTCAACAACGAACAATAACGGCTAACCGAAACTGAAACCCTACGTTGTGGCTGAAGTATCATTCATCTATGCTCACAATGAGCCGGAGGAAAGGTCTGATCTCAGGGCTTCCATCTCTACGTTGTGGCTCCTCAACACAAACAAGCCATGGGCCTTGACGGGTGACTTCAATGTTACGCTTTCACCGGACGAGAAGACTTCCAACAACCAGCCAAATATATCACAGTCTTCCAGTGAAATCGAGACTTGCTTTGTACAAAACTTGCTTTCAGATCTCCCTTGCTCCGGTTGTAAATTCACCTGGAATAACAAACAAGTTAATTCCCGTACAAAATTTTTTTGAAAGAGTTCTTGTGCTTCTAAGATTAGAGATGACTTCTATGATAGTTCTTACTTATGGAATGAGTTTGATGACAATTCTATGCTTAAACGGAATAATGGATTGAAAAGAAATTGAATGTGTTGTTTATCCTTTCTTGAAAGTTTCATAATGTGAAAGTTCTATCTAAATAATATTGAGAAATTGAGGTTGAAATCACATGATGAGTTCTTATACTTCTTTATGAAATGATTAAGGCAATTCGATTTTCTTTCTTCTTTCTTTGATCACTTAGCCCCACAATGAAAGTAATTACCTCCCTTACCTATCCGGGAGTTTGGAGGAGTTGATATTAGGCATGTTTGATGTGGGAGGGCCATGAAAGCAAATTTTTGCATTCAAAGAATAGAATTAATAGGTTTGGGGAAGTCAATCATGACGATGAGTAACTCGGCACCATTCACATAGCCGGGTGTTTGTGTCTTGCCAAAGTCGGATTGAGCTTTATTCCTAACGGATTATGGTATGTGCATCAAGGATTTGAGGCATCTCGAAATTGAGAAACGCCAATCTCCTAGGCTTCGGTTTTTGTGCACCTCTATCCATCTTTCAAAAAATAAAGTCGAAAAATAATGTGAAAAAGAAGAGAGCAAAGCTGAAAGTTGATGATGTTACAATTCAAAGTAAAAAGAAAAAGAGTTGGGTTATTCATTTTCCCGGATTCATGCACCACATCCCTTATAAGTTTCCCTCCCTTCCGCATTCTAGACCTTACTTGAAAGTCCTTAAGATCAAAAGAATGTTATTTGACTTGGTGATCTAAATTGATATTTCTTATGCTTGATTTTGACAATACTTGAAGGTTATGATGTTTGTCTTAAAGTTTAAGCGACTTGTGATGTTTCTCTACTTTACATTCTTTGGTTTATGTATACAAGTGTTTTTCAAGGATGAATGAAGCAAGGTTTGAAGATGATCTATTGACTAGAAGCACATTTACCTAAAGTATGTTTTTGTTTTGAGATTGCTTGCATATTTCATTCTAACTTGTATTTTAGTGCTTTCGAAGACCTTGCTTCGGGACGAGCAAGTGACAAGTATGGGGTATTTTGTTAATATTTTTGATATTCTAGGCACTTATTTTGGTTGTTTTTCCCTCGTTATTGTATACATGGATGAAGTTTAGAAGCAATTATTAGTTTGTTCCTCTATTATTGTCGATATGGATGTCTACACTAGCTTTGTGTTGATTGTAGGCGAAAAGGAGCTAAATGGGAGCTATTGAGAGAGAAAAGAGAGGATTCGATCATATTCGAGGATTAGGAACACATCAAGGAAGCTAAGGAAGGAACTGGGATGAAGAATGTCACGACACAAAGGAAACTACAAGTATTCTACACTTCCACGCCCTGAATTACGGCCGTAGAAGAATCCACGCTCTAAACCACGACCGTGGATCTTGACATCATGAGCGTGGAGCATTCCAGTAAGTTACACGGCCTAAAGTACGGTCGTGGAAGTCACAAGAGACCGTAATCCAATTCCACGCCCTAATCCACGGTCGTGGAAACTCTTGAGACCGTGATTTAGGCGATCTTTTGACGAGTCTTTATTATCCACGTTATTTACGTGATGGGCCTGGACGGTTATTTCTTTCCCGTCTTATAAAAAGGTCAGAAAAGAGAGTTTTAGGGATCCGCGCTTACGCCCGCTAAATCTCGTTGTGTTGGATCCCGCGGAGACGCCGACGGACGCTGACGGCCGCTTACTTTGCTTGGAGCATTCTTGCCTAGGGTGGATTGAAGATCGCCGAAGGTTTAACCTCTTTCTTAGGTTTTGACATTGAAGACAGATTGACAACATGTTCTTCATAATCGCCTTAGATTCTTGTGATGTTTTGTGTTATACATTCTGAATCCATCAAACACTGCTTCTTGTGTTACGGATTTGAGAATTGGTTTTGAAGTTTATTTGAGTATTTGAGGGTTTTCATCTTTTATTCTCTTTGATTGGAATATTGATATCATGACAATGATTGTTGGCTAAAACCCTTTAGCAATTCTAAAGTGAAGGGTTGATAGTTGTGGCTTAGATGATGATAGATCGATCGTAAATTGATTGGACCTTGAGAGTTAGAGAGATCTCGTCGACGAACCCAAATCACGGCATGTTCTTGGAGTTCCACGGCCGTGGTTCTCAAGATCTGACCGTGATTTACCCTAGTTTACGAACTTTGCTTTTACTTTGATCCAAGGTTAAAGATTAGCTTTAATCTAGTCTTGGTTTACCCTTTTCTAGGTAGTAGTGAGACTCATCACCCTCTATTTCGATTTCGAGTGTCACAACCTTAATCGTTTTAGTTCGTCTTGATCCTTGGGTTACAAGTTTGTGTATTTGAGATTAATTCTTGTCCATAGATCCTTTTTATACTGAAGCCTCAACAACCTTTACAGAGAGTGTCTTTAGATAAGTCATATAAAGTCTTGGAACTTCACCGTACATTGCTTTACTTTAGCACACCTTTACAACTCCTAACTCTGTCCTTAGTTCTTTAGTATATCTTGAATCGATTGCCACAATTAGATACTTGGATCTTTAGGGTTGTTGTTTTCCCCAATATTTGCAAAGCTTTATACCTTTATATGCTCGATAACTTGAGACTGGGTTTTGTTTCACCAAATCCCTGTGATCGATACTTTGGAATATTTTCTAATCTACGTCGATCCGTACACTTCGGGTTCGCTTGTTTTATTCTAGTTTTATAAATTTAAGACTTGATTGCACGCACGTTTTAGGGCGAACACTCACCACACTCATATTGCCCCTCTCCATACTTTTGAGCTCCCTCACTCAGACAACCCCAATGACAACCCAGTGCAAGCATCAAGGATTCTTGCCCATCACCCACTGTTATATCATGTATCTAAGCATTTGTGCTTTGAATGTTAGGCGTATAAACCACCCTAACAAGCAAAATGCAGTTCGTGACATAGTAAAATGACACAACCTTGACATTATTGCTATCATTGAAACCAAGCTATAGGTTAGTAAGATGAAGAAGCTTTCCCACCTTATTCCACACTAGAATCATACCTCCAACCTTTCAAACGTGTCTGACCAATTCAAATGTTGCATTTGGGTGTGGTGGAACCCCATAACTTTGCATATAACCCAGTTCTCATCAATGAGAAACTCATCCACTGTCACTTATCCTCCCCAAATCTCACCAACCCCCAACGCAAGGGATTTAGCACTCCAGGACTGGATATGTTTAGTTATCTTGTGGATCAAGGGCAGGTAGTCAGTAATCATCAGCCGCTTGCTACCAATCGGAACCCCAAGGTAATGAAAGGGAAGTGAACCAACAGACATGCCAGTGAGGTTAACGGCTCTTTCTTGTTCAATATTACTCATCCCACCAGTGAAGATATGGGACTTAGCCGGGTTGATCACAAGCCCAAAGGCAGAGACAAACTGATCAAGCGTGTCTTTAAGTATCTTGATGGATGGAATATCGCCTCTACATAGAAGTAAGAGATCATCAACAAACGTCAAATGTGTGATAATGGGGGAGGAGCATTTTGGATGATGGTTGAACGCAAGAATGGAGGTATTAGTCTGGATCATCCTGGTAAGGAAGTCCATAGAAATAACGAATAGGGGTGGTGAAAGTGGACCGTCTTGCCGCAAGCCATGTCCACCCATGAAGTGGCCACGAAGGGAGCCATTAACATTGACAGAGTATGAGGCAGTAGAGATACATTCCTTAATCAGCCTGATGAAGTGCATCGGGAAGCCCATTCCATGTAGACAGTGGAGGATGAAATCGTGGCTCATAGTGTCAAAAGCTTTCGAGATGTCGACCTTCATCCCAACCCTTGGGGAAATATGCTTCCTACCATACTTATGAAACATTTCTTGACAAAGCAGCACATTATGCTTGATGGATCTTTTAGCAACGAAAGCACTTTGATTGAAGCTGATGATACTCGGCAAGATATCATTGATGCGCTTGATGACATGAATTATATACCATTATAATCATGCATATTGTAGAGGTTTGCCTCGATTTACTTTGCATTTAGAGGGCACTTGTGTACTTTTTATGTTTTATTCAATTATATATCGGAAATAGAGGTCTACACGAGTTTTGGTTGAATTGTAGGTAAATTGAGTGGATTTGGAAGCAAAAGTGGAGCAAGGAGCATCTAAGATCATTAGGGAAGCTACAGGAGTCTTAGAGGAATCACAAAGAGCAAAGGAGTTGCGCAAAAGAAGCATAAAGGGAGGAAGGAAACAAGCCAAGAGATGATCATTCTGTGTTGAAGAAAATCGTGCCATTTACTACATAAATCAGACGATTTTTCCCTTTAAAAATCGAACGGTTTTGTGTGTAAATTGACTAGCTCGATTTTCTTTGTTTTTCGGCCCAATGGCAAAGACGACTCAAAGCCCATCACTTTTAGACTAGAGAAGTGTTTTGCCAAACGACCCATTAGCAAGAAACTATAGGTTGGAACCCTGGGAACGAAAACGGGACGGCCGCACCGAGAAATCTTTACACGTTTGTGAGAGATTGAAGATTCTTGGAGAGGGATTGAAGTAATATTGCCGGGAAGTCAATCTTGATCATATTTGTGAGATTTCTTTGTTTCACTGTGATTTTTGTGGTTTTTGAACACGAAATTGAGTTAATTGAGAGATACATTGATTAGTTTTGAGATTGGTTTACAAACTTGAAGGTTATTGAGTTTTTATTCAAGATTCGGGTTTATTTAAATTATTTCACTCAATCTTAATTTTGATTTGATTTTGAAAATGATTGGCTAAAACCATTGTGATTCTGGGGAGAATAGTTGAAGATTGAGGCTTAGATGATGATAGACTGAACTCATTCAAACATTTGGACCCTGAGAGTTTAGATTTTAACTTTGCGACATAGGAAAATCGGGTTGTTCTTCAGGAAAATCGGACGATTTTCTCAAGAACAGGTCGATTTAATCACCTGACGATCTTTAATTGAATTAATCTTTAACCAAAGTTAATCCTTGCCTAAATCCCAACCTTGCTTAACCTTTTTAACCTCTAATTGAGTGTATGAAGAGACTTCAACCTTGATTCTACATTTAATAGATCAAGATTACAAGATTTTGGTAATAGAGAGACTCAACATCCTTTATTAAGATTTTAAGTGTGCTTTCTATTCTTTACCTTGGAGAGTCATATCCTAGGGTTTTAGGTAGTTAGTTTGAACATAATTCTTGTCTTTAGATCTTTCTATATTGCAGCCTCAACAACCCTTATAGAGAGAACCTTTGGACTAGACAAATAGGTTTCGGAACTTCACCGTACGATACCTACCTTTGAACACATAATCTTCGCAATATAAACTCTGTCCTTATATCCGTTAGAAGTGTCTTGAATCGAAAGCCGCACTCGGATACTTGAATCCTTGGAATCATTTCCCCCTTTATTAATCACAAAAGCTTTTGCATTTTGCTAGATAATTGAATTCGAATTTATTCTCAACAAATCCCTGAGTTCGACTGTGGAATTTCTTACCTTTCTACAGTCGATCCGTACACTGCGGTTTCGCTTTGCTTTGAGTTTTGGATATAAATTTAAGACTTTGACGCACACACTTTCGGCCAAACAACGTTTCGAGAGAATCTTGAAAATGGTCTTATAGATGGTGTTGCAGCAGGAAATGGGCCTGTAATATGAGGGAGCAAGAGGACAATCACGTTTAGCTATTAGAGTAATAGAAGCATGTTTAAACTACTTAAGCATACGTCCATTGATGAAAAAATCCTGAATAGCTTTGGTGAAGTCATGATGAATGATATCCCATGTAGATTTGAAGAAGAGAGATCCATAGCCATC
Organism: Fagopyrum homotropicum; assembly: GCA_033239125.1. Taxonomy (NCBI): domain Eukaryota; kingdom Viridiplantae; phylum Streptophyta; class Magnoliopsida; order Caryophyllales; family Polygonaceae; genus Fagopyrum; species Fagopyrum homotropicum. Next base: position 86,728,244 of record BSWB01000005.1, on the reverse strand, counting down.
CGGCCAGGCGCCTTGGTAGCCCCAATGTTGAAAACAGTCGACTTGATCTCGTCAGAGGTTACCATCCTGTCCAGAGTTGCAACATCCTCCGGGTTAAGGAGGGGGAGGGTATGGGAAAACCAAGTATTGTTTTTGTTTTTTGGTAAAAGGTTATACTTTCCGCTTCCAAGTCACCATCCTATTTGCCAAGATAGAATATTTTACTTATGTGTTTATATTTACTAAGAACCATAAAAGACAAATCATGAAAACCCTTTTAAAAAAAAGTGTTAAAATTATGTTTTGAGAAAAATTTGTATTTTATCTCTAAGATTAAAAGAAAATCTTGGGGATATATTTGGATTTTTTTTCCAGAATAATAACAAAATGAATATAATTTATGAGATTAGGCATGGATGACAAGTTATTAAGAGAATAGGAAGACTTTGAGGGTCGAGCGGACCCATCGTTTTAAAGTGCGAGATCTTCATAACGTGTTAATATTTTTTTAATTTTGTTTTATACTAATTTGGAATAATTGTTATGTTTTCTTAGTTATGTATTAATAATGTCCGGTTTCCTTTTTTTTGTTAATCTTTATTAGTTGGTTAACGAACTTACATAAAAAAATGGGGTCTTTAAAATTTTTAAAGTTGTATTTTTTTTAGTTGTGTGTTTGTCAAGTTGAGATATTTTTTGTTCTTTGTTTAGGTTTTCTTCTAAATTCACATGCACCCTATCTTTTTAGGAATATGTTTTTACAAATCTTATTTCTACAATCAACCTCATCTTTTAGTTTTATCCACTTATACTTATTTTCTACCTTTTTGTTTCTACCTCTAATCTCCGGTCTTGTTTGAAATTCCCCTCAAAATTGACATGTATGAACAATTAAAATCGTGAACCTTTATTTTGACCAATTCTATGATTTGACCCCAAACTAACTCTTAACCGAAAAACAATCTATTGTAGGACTGAGCACCGGTTTAAAACCGCAAAACCGCAACCGCAACCGAACCGTTCCGCAAACCGCAATGTAAAATATGTTGAACCGCAAACCGAACCGATTAGTTGCGGTTTGGTTGCGATAGTTACTATTATCCATAATACAATTGCTGCCAATAAACAATAGAATCTTTGAGTTGAGGGCATTCGCAGCTAAAACCGATCTACCATTTTTTTTTATGCACCAAGGCTGGGAAGGAAGCTTTTCTTGTAAGGGAGAAGGCTGGGAAGCTTTTCTTGTAAGGGAGAAGGCTGGGAAGCTTACAGAGAAGGCTCGGAAGATAGCTAAGTATTTAAACATAACCAACCGTCAATTAATTAGTGCATTCACTTTTGCACCAAACTCATTTATGGTTTTCTTACTCATCTTTAATCTTCACGTACAAAGTTGGTGTTAAGTATACTGCACTTTGTCTTTTACGTCATAAGTGGCTCAAAGTGAAGAAATTAGAAACCTTTATTTTTCTTAAATAATCTAAACTCATCCATGAGGGGTGTCATATAAAAAAATAAAATGACATATAGTAAAGTGAAGAAACTTAAATTTTTATATTTTTATTTAAATAAAGTCAGATAAAATATGACAAAATAAAAAATAAATAAAATTGCAATATAAAGAAAAATATATAATATGATATCGGGTATTAGATTGAAGTTACATAATATTATAGATGGTTATTTAATGCTTTCGATATTTTAGATAATCTTAACCAAAAGTATATATGTTTTTATCAAAATTGCAACATTATATTTTCATTGCTCTTATTTATGTTGTTCCTCCACTTAAATTAAAGATCGGTGTCAATAGATTACGGCCGAGCAGATTACGGTTCTTGATTTTAGATTATATATTTTTGAATTCTTTCCCACGTAACCTATACGTAACCTATACAAACACAATCATCTCGACCAAGAGTCCTAAATTCAGACCATGTTTTGGTCTGTAAAATCTGTTTTGAATACAATATTCTCCTAATTAACAAAACATGAAATCCCTTCTTATTCTGGTCAATATACAAATTTAAAAAAAAAATACAAAACATGAATTTGTTAATTAGATTTTACTGACAAAATAGGGATATTTGTGTGTTTCAAACGCTACTAACCCAATAGCGTTTAACATTTGGTGAATATTTTAATAAGAGATACTAACTTCATAGTTGCAAAACAACCCTGGTAAGTCATAATGTCGTTTGAACCCATCATTTATTAATACATATGCTTTGTTATTATTGATTATTTATGAATGCCTTTTTGTAGAGTTTGCATAATGTACTCCCAAAATTTTCTTCTAAATGAAATTAATATAGATTTTGGTAGAGAGGTACCTTTAAGAGGTTTTATTCGTATACCTCTCTGCCATAACAACAATTTAAATATTCATTGATAGAGTTTAGTAAGGGGTAACTATGAAATCAAAAGAAATTACCACTATTTTAAAGATTTGTAGGGAGCAAATGAGGATGGTGCGTATACTTGCCGCACGAAGATTTGTAGTTCAATTTTTTATTTATTACGTATTGTTTTGAAAATTATTGAGTTAAACTATATTGTTATACAGTTTATTTTACTTGATAGAAAACTTTAAGTTAAACTATATTCTTATACAATTTCTTTTACTTGGTATAAAATTTTGTCAAACTATTTTCTTAACTTCAAAAGAATATAACATAATTGATTTTTGGGTAAATTGAAGGCATTTGGATTGGATAATTAAGAATGGATGGTATAATATTACACTAATTTTCTCTTATTTTTTGATAAAATAGATTTTTTTTTTAAATTGTCGTCCTAACTAAACGCTAGGTTAAAAAAAATATATTAGTCATTGCATTTATTTTATCCACCAAACTGTTATCAGAAAAAATATCCATCTCTGAATGGAAGAGAAGTGTATAAATGAGTATAAATATATATAGAATACCAGGTATAACTCTTGTACGGTTTCGGTCATTGTCCTTTACCTAGAAGGGCATTCAACATTGTACATCCCTCCCTCCCTGCATTGCTGCGTGTTTCGACATATATAGTGCGTACCATTTTCAAAAAACATTAATCATCTTTTAACCGAGTTTTCAAAAAACGTAACGAATTTTTACCAAAAAAAACAACGTAACGAATTTGGCGTCAGATTTTGTAAGCCGAGCCAGACCATAAATAGCTCCGTTAGTAATATCATCAATCCCTAACACAATGTTATTTTATGTGAGCGATGCGAGTAGCACTATCAACGGATCCATACGTCTCCCTAGGGTTTGTGGCTGTTCAATAGCAATGGGGACAACCCTAACATTCGCCGCCGGCCACGGTTGTGGTGGAGGAGGTGGAGGTTGTTGACGATTAAGCTCTCCTTGTACAAGGGCTTGCCTAATCTCATCAATCTCCCTCCTAGTTGCTTCTTGCCTCTCATTGGCAAGTCTCCTTTCTTCCTCTAAGAGCTCATCTCTTAGCCTTATTTGCTCCAAGGCTTCATCCAATTCAGCTTGGAGGTCTCTTCCGGCCATCTATTTTCCCTTTTTAATGCTCTTGGATCTAGATCTAAGGGTTTTCTCCGGTTCGGGATCGAATGGAGCTAAATCCTTGCCACGAGATCTTCGCATACACCTAAAGAGTGAGAGATGTCCTGAAAAGCAAAGACACAAACCAAAAAGAGATCAAAAGCAACAAGAAAGATCTACACTACAATCAATCACAAAATAGACTCAATCTAGACCTAGTCCCCGGCAACGGCGCCAAAAACTTGTTACGCTCAGGATGTGTGCACAAGAAGCTTTAAATTTATACTCGATATATTTCTCCTAACTCCTAGCGAACCCGCAGTGTATGGGACGTTTATAGTAGGGGTAGTATTCCGAGGTCGAATACAAAGACTAAGGTGAGATTGATTCGATTTATGATTAAGTCTAGTGAAGATCTAGGGTAAGACAAGAGAAAGAAATAAAGAAATGAAAATCTCAATTGTTTTTGGTTGGTTTTTCGGTGATCAATCAAAGATCACAAATCATGCGAAATGTAATAATCAACTAAGCTAACAAATCAACGCAAACAATCAAGCTAAATACGAGATATAGATCTAAGATAGAGAAGCGGATTCTAGGGGTTGGAAGTTCCGGTTATGGCATAGGACTCAAGCTATCTAAACATTCCTTGGATTAACTATGATATGTTGGGAATAAGTGTTTCTAGATTGAGATCAATCACCGGGTATGTCTCATGGTCCACTAATCCGTCCCCAAGGCCTCATCACCGGGTAAGTCTTTAAGAACCTAAGGGATGAAATTTTACACAAACCGGATTGTTACCTACGAATCTAACCTATCCTCACCGGGTAAGTCTCGAAAGGGTTAGTCCTAAACAACTATCCTAGCACACTTAGTCCAATGGCGGCTTATGAGGCTCACAACTACCTAAGGTTTGTCATCTTTGAAATCTAAGAGTAGAATCACCGGGTAAGTCTCTTCTAACACTTAGTTGCTAACACTAGGTCACCCTAGGGTAAGTTTAACTCAACAAACACTTAGGATTTCAACATTCTAACAATCTAAAGCTAGATCCATCAAACAAGGGAGAATCACGGGCTGTTCTACACCTTCCACGGCCGTGGAAAGGCAAGATCAAACCGTGGACTCCAACGGAAACTACGTCCAAGCAAGAGAGTCATCCAAGGCTAATCTAAGTCCATCCTATCATAGTCCTAGCCATAACCATCCCTTCCTTACCCTAGAACCACATCTATTTAGCCTACAACATTCATCATAACATTCAAAATCATCAAACATAAAATCATGGCTTCCATTTGCAAGATAATGAAAAGAAAGAGATGAACAAGAGAAGTAACAAAACCAAGCTGAAAATATGGAATTAGAATGACTCACAACCCTTCTCAAAAAAGGTTCAAATGTTCATACAACTCTAGAAATCGATTTCGAAATTCTTCACTACAAGCTATCAAGATCTATCAACGGTGTGTTCTTCTTCTTCTCCAATCAAGCTCTTCTCCAATGGTAGCTTCCTTTTACTTCCTTCCTTCCTTCAAGAATCTTCTTGTTGAGAGAATATTTTTATTGGATGATAGTGGATAATGGAGAGCTGCTCCAAGATGATTCTCTCAGCCAATGCAGGACCTCTTTTATACTACAACTTTGCAAGAGCTGACCAAGAGATCGTGGCACAGCTTTCAAGAAAACCTGGCAAAATCCACGGTCAGAATCACGGCCGTGATCTGTCAGTGAACCGTGATTTTGTGCTTCAGCTTTGCTTTTGATCATTAAGCTTCGATTGGGTGCATGGCTTGTGTTGGCAAGGTTCCATGAGTCAGCTTGCATTCTAATGAGTCCGAGGGTGTGTCATCTTGATGAACGATCCTCAAACGTATCGTTTTAGCTCCTAAATCTCCCAAAATACCTACAAAGCAATGCACAAGTCCGTGTAGACGTCTATCTCGACAAAATACGTGAATTGAGTGCAAGCGTCGTGAACTAGTGCTAAACCATGTATGAATGAGCGGAAAATCTATCTAAATGTGTGTCTAAATCTAAGTCATAAATCGTGTTATCAAAAATACCCCATACTTAAGGTTTGCTAGTCCCCGAGCAAATGCTCAACTATAGACTACAAGATAATACGATTTATGTATGCAGAAAAATGGCAAAATCTTTTTGGGTTTGTGCTTCTATTATTGGATCACCTTCATAGTCATGTTTCATGGCTAAGGACAAGCAATTATGCATCAAATAAATGAAGGCATGGAAAGACAATTGCACTTAACTCGAAAGTATGCATGAAATGTAAAGATGAAGAAGTCAAGAAGATCAAGAGCATATCCAATCTAGATTACTAAGTCTTATAAACATGCAAGTAGGTCATAAGGTCTTATGAACTCAAAGGCCAAGAAACGTTGTGACTAGGTGGGGATTTTTCTAGGCTATGTGATGCTAATCCGGGAATGGAACTAACTTCACAATCTTGTCCTCGATCAACTTCCCTCAAGTATATATTTTTCTCTATCTTTTCTTTCTTTTCTTTGTCTTATTTTTGAGACAATGGCATTGGTGTACAAAAGCCGAAACCTTGGTGATTAGCCATCCTCGGGCTTTTTCTATTTTTCGAGGTGCATCCACACCGGGCACACATACCAAAGCTCGTTAGGACTATTGGTTTATTTGACTTTGGCAAGGTACCAACACCCGATTATGTGAAGTGTACCGAGTTACTTATCATTTAAACCAACGTCCCCAAACCTATATTTTTGGCTACACTTTCACAACAAATTCAGCATTTTATTCATGGCATTCTTTCATCAACATCTTCACCCCACACTTGCTTTTCAAACACATCAATACACTAACATGCTCCTATTCCCGGATGGGTCAAAAGAGGTCAATTTATATCAATCGAGGTGCTCAAACAATCATGATCAAGATGAGAAGTAGAGAAAGATGAATTGCCTCATTCATTCCTAGATGGTATGCAAGAACTATCATGTAATTTCGATTTTCAATACTCAATCCATTCTAGGCAAACATCATGATCACAAATCATTCATTAAATTCAAGAAAAATGCTTCAAGTCCACATATGTTATCATCAATTTAACACATAAGGCCATCCATAGCCAATCCACAAGACAAGATTCATCATTAGGTCATATCCAAGCCTAGAAAGCACAAAATTTTTTAAATTTTCTGAATTTTTATGGGATTTTTGAAATGAATATATACAATGCAAGACATGTGAAGATTTTAAACTATCCTAGATGCTCATCATGCAAAGGATCATGCAAACCCAACCCCATACTTAGAAACACATTGTCCCCAATGTGTAAATGAAGTAAAAAGAGTGAAAGAAGGTTCTCACAATGTAAAAGTGGTTTGCTATGGTATTTGGGATTGCTCAAGTGAATTGATGTTGGATGATCCTATCAACATGGTAGAGAGCTCTAAGTGTTCATCAAGGCGTCGGGACCCGCACTAGGCACCGCTAGCCGTCCAAGTTCCGCGTCCGCTCCACCCATAATTGATGAGGGGTTCATCATCATCATTCCTATGTCAAGCAAGGCTTTGAATGCCACTAATGTTCTAGCACACACACTAAGCACACGAAACACACACAAAAATAGGAAAATCAAAAACAAAAACAAAATAAAAAAGGGAAAAACGTTACCAATGGGTTGCCTCCCACCAAGCGCTTCTTTAAGGTCATTAGCTTGACCAAACTCGGGGGCATCTACTCAAGGTGAAGTGGGGCAATCATATCCACCGGAGCTCCCGGGATATACTTCTTCAACCGGTGCCCATTCACCTTAAAGTTTTCACAATGCTCCCCTCCTATTTCAATAGCTCCATGGGGAAAGATCTTCTTCACCACATATGGCCCGGTCCATCTTGATTTGAGCTTTCCGGGAAAGAGCCGCAGCCTTGAGTTGAAGAGAAGGACAAGGTCTCCTTCACTCAACTCCTTGGGGACGATCCTCTTGTCATGCCACCGTTTGGTTCTCTCCTTGTTTAGATCCGGGCATTCTCGTATGCATCCAACCGGATCTCCTCAAGTGCGTTCATATCAAGCAACCTCTTCTCTCCGGCCTCCTTGAGATCAAAATTTAGCCACTTGATGGCCCAATGTGCTCTATGCTCTATTTCTACCGGAAGGTGGCAAGACTTGCCATAGACCAACTTGTAAGGAGTGGTGCCGATTGGTGTCTTGAAAGCGGTCCTATATGCCCACAAGGCATCATTGAGCTTCATAGCCCAATTCTTTCTAGTTCTAGATACCGTCTTCTTGAGAATGGCCCTTATCTCCCGGTTGGAGATCTCTACTTGGCCACTAGTTTGGGGATGGTAAGGTGTTGCCACCTTATGAGTCACCCCATACTTAGCCAAAAGTGCCCCAAAGTTCCTATTGGTGAAGTGCTTCCCTCCATCACTTATGATCACCCTTGGTGTTCCAAACCTAGGAAAGATCACTCGGTTGAAGAACCGCACCACAACCTTGGCGTCATTTGTAGGAGAGGCGATTGCCTTTACCCATCTCGAAACATAGTCAACCGCCAATAGGATGAAGAGGTTGCCACATGAAGAAGGGAATGGTCCCATGAAGTCCACACCCCACACATCAAATATTTCCACCTCTTGTATGTTGTTCAAGGGCATCTCATTCCTCCTTGAGATGTTGCCCGTCCTTTGGCAAGCATCACAAGCCACCACAAAGCTTTGCACATCCTTGAACAAACTCGGCCAAAAGAAGCCCGATTGTAACACTTTCGCACATGTCTTGTGGGAGCTAGCATGCCCTCCACATGGTAAGGAATGACAATGGCGGATCACACTCTCCACCTCATCCTCTGGTATGCATCTTCTAAACATTCCATCCGGCCCTCTTTTGAACAAAAGTGGCTCACTCCAATAGTAATGCCTCACATCTTTGAAGAACTTCTTCCTTTGGGCATATATCAAACCGGGAGGCACTTCCTCACGCACTAAGTAGTTCACAATGTCGGCAAACCATGGCTCGCTTCCTCTAGACACTTGGAACAAGCATTCCTCCACCATTTGCAATTGCTCATCCCGGAATGAGTCATCAATAGGGATGTCATCTCTTTGAAGCTCCAATGGTGGGAGTCTACTAAGGTGATCCGCCACGGAGTTCTCGGATCCCTTCTTGTCCCGGATTTCCAAATCAAACTCTTGAAGAAGAAGAATCCACCGAATCAACCTTGGTTTGGCATCCTTCTTTGTAAGTAGATAACGGATCGCAGCATGATCCGTATAAACTATGACCTTTGCTCCAACAAGATATGAGCGGAACTTCTCAAATGCATACACAACCGCTAGAAACTCCTTCTCGGTGGTAGCATAATTTAGTTGGGCATCATCTAGCGTCTTGCTAGCATAATAAATGGCATGAGTGCGCCCATCTTTCCTTTGCCCCAAAACAGCCCCAACGGCTACATCGTTTGCATCACACATGATCTCAAATGGTAAACTCCAATCCGGAGGTTGCATGATAGGTGCGGAGATCAAGGCGTTCTTCAACCTACAAAAAGCCTCAAGACAATCTTTGGAAAAGACAAAATCAACATCCTTCATTAGTAGGTTAGTGAGAGGTTTAGAAATTTTAGAGAAGTCTTGAATAAACCTCCGGTAAAAACCGGCATGCCCTAAGAAACTCCTTACCCCTTTCACCGAGGTAGGTGGTGGCAACTTCTCTATCGTTTCAATTTTTGCTCTATCAACCTAAATGCCACGGTTAGACACCAAGTGTCCTAACACAATACCTTCACTTACCATGAAGTGGCATTTTCCCAATTTAAGACAAGATTTGTCTCCTCACATCTTGGCAATACTAATGACAAGTTAGCCAAGAAATTATCAAAGGAAGAACCATAAACAGAGAAATCATCCATGAACACTTCCATGATATTTTCAATGTATTCCGAAAAGATAGCCATCATACACCTTTGGAAGGTGGCGGGTGCATTACACAACCCAAATGGCATTCTCCTATATGCAAAAGTACCCCATGGACATGTAAAGGTAGTTTTCTCTTGGTCATCGGGGTTGATGGGGATTTGGAAAAATCCACTATAGCCATCTAGGTAGCAAAAATGAGAATGTTGAGCTAACCTCTCTAGCATTTGGTCAATGAAAGGGAGAGGGAAGTGATCTTTCCTAGAGGCCATGTTCAACTTCTTATAATCAATGCACATTCTCCACCCCGTAACCGTCCTAGTTGGGATTAGTTCATTGTTCTCATTGGTCACTACGGTCATCCCACCTTTTTTAGGAACTACATGAACGGGACTAACCCACTTACTATCCGAGATAGGGTAGATTATCCCCGCATCTAGCAACTTAATGATTTCCTTTTTGACTACCTCTTTCATTATGGGATTTAATCTCCTTTGATGTTCAATAGAGGGTTTGTGGTTATCTTCCATCATTATCTTATGCATGCACAAAGAAGGCTTAATGCCAACCAAATCATCAATAGTATAACCTATGGCTCTCCTATGCAATCTTAGTTCATGCAACAACTTAGCAAGTTCATCATCACTCAAGCATGCATTCATAATCACCGGATATGTAGAATCAACACCAAGGAAAGCATACTTTAAATGAGAGGGGAGGGGTTTAAGTTCAAGTTTAGGAGGACCTTTATCGAGTGTAGACGATCCAAGTAAGGTTGGGTGAGATGAATCCAAAGCAAATGAAGACTCTCCATGGCTCCTAGAAGCTTGATCACCATCAAGGGCTGGTCGAGGGGAAACCACGGCCAACTCCACGGTTTGCTCCAAGTCCACGGCCGTGGAAGTTGCCTGGCTCATTTTATGTGGCTTTACAGAGAGTTTGACGGCCGTGGAACACAAATCTCGACCGTGGAACCTACAGTTGTTCAGCTCTTCTTCGTAGCCTTCATCTTGAGCACTTGTCTCCTCTTCTAATGCTTCTAAGGCCTTGATCTCTTCATTACAAGCCTCCTCAACATCTTCCTCCATCATACTTAAGGTAAGAACCTTCTCCAAGGGATCCTTGATCAAGATCGAGCTTACAACTTCTCTAGATTCCTCTTGCTCGACTATGTTGAAGACATCCTCATCAAGGGTTGGCCCTTTCATCATTGTGGACAACTTGAACTGGATGTTCTCTTCTCCAATGTTGAAGGAGAGAGTTCCATTCTTGCAATCCACTAGGCATCCGGAAGTGGCGAGGAAGGGTCTTCCTAAGATGATGGGAGCCGGATAGTCCGCCGGAATATCCAAGACGACAAAGTCAATTGGCACATAGAATCCTCCTAGTTGCACCGGGATGTCTTCTAAAATCCCAACCGGATGAGTGATAGAACGGTCCGCCATATAGAGGGTCATCTTGACCGGTTTTGGCTCTCCTAGCCCAACCTTGTTGCAAAGTGCAAGCGGTATGATGCTTACACTTGCCCCAAGATCACAAAGAGCCTCGTACTTCACATCTCCCACTCCAATTGGGACACAGAAAGAACCCGGATCTCTTAGCTTGGGAGGCATTTCTTCCTTCATTGTTTGAATCAATTCCGAGGATCTCTTGGTCATTCTTATCTCCCCATACTCTTCCAACTTCCTTTTGTTGGAGAGTATCTCTTTCAAGAACTTGCCATATGCCGGCATTCCTAAAATAGCATCCATGAACGGAATGTTAATGTGCAATTTAGACATTAGTTCAAGGAACTTACCAATGTGATTGTCCAAACGAGCTCTTGCTCGTGATTGAGGAAACGGTAGTGCTGGCTTGTATGGAGGCGGTGCCACATATTTTGGCTCAACATCCTTGCTCTTGCCTCCATCTCCTTGCAAAGTCTCTTCCTCTATCACCACTTGTTTCCCTTTAGCATTGTCCTTAGGCAAAGGATCTTTCATGCTCAACCCACTCCTTGTAGTGATAGCCAACACTTGGCCTCTTGGGTTGTCTTCGGTTCTCCCGGGAAGCTTTCCCGGATCTCTATGGGCTTCACCCGCTTTTTGGAACACTTGTGCTTCTAACACTTTTTGAGCTTTAGAAATTGAAGTCACGGTGCTCTCAAGACCACTCAACCTTCCAAGCAATTGCTCAAACATCATTTCGGTTCTATCTTTTGGAGGTTGAGTAAATCCGGGTGGAGGTTCTTGTGAAGCTTTTGGTGGTGGAGTTGTGCTTGTGGAAGCGGGAGGGTTCAAGGCTCCATCCGGGTTAGAGTAAGAGAATCCGGGATGGTTGTGGTTGGGCCGGTAATTGTTGAATTGCCGGTTGTTGTTGAAGTTCCTTGGACCTTGGTAGTTGTTGTAATTTCCCCTTCCCATGTAATTGTCATCTTCCTCCTTAGAAGACAAGTTAGCTTGTGGAAGCACCTGAGGAGTTGCTTGGTTCTTCAAGGTTGTAGCACACAACTCCCTCAAGGACTTCAATTCATTGTTGATGGCGTCAAGCTTGAAATTGCTCATGGTGACTTCACTCACCTCATATGCTCCCGCCTTTCTCCCTTCACTCTTCCTATGGGAGTATTTCTCAATCACTAGAGCTTGCTTCTCCACAAACTCCCAAGCTTCATCTACATACTTCTCCATAAATGTCCCACCGGAAAGAGATTGGCGCTTGAATTGGCTATCTTCATCAAGTCCCTTGAAGTAGATCTCCAATAGCTCAATTTTCGGTATGCCATGGTGTGGACAATCTAGGAGAAGATCTTTGAGCCTCTCCCAAGACTTGAATAAACTCTCTCTATCCTTCATCACGAAGGCATTGATCTTCCCTCTTAACTCGGTAGTCCTGGAAGGTGGGAAGAACTTAGTCAAAAACACGGTTGTCATCTCCTCCCAAGTACCAACTCGCCCTTGTAGAATAGATTGATACCAAGCCAAGGCTTTATCCTTAAGAGAGAAGCAAAAATCCCTAAGCTTATGGTTTTTGCTCTCCAATCTTGGCGGTCTAAGAGTCTCCATCAAGATCTCATAATTCATCAAGTGTTGATGAGGAGACTCTCCTTCCATCCCTCCAAACTGATTATGCCGGATCATTTGTAGAACTTGAGGGCGGAGCTCATAGTTGTGGGTTGCGGGATCTCCTAAGTTCACACCCGGACGGTGTGCTCTTTGTGCCGGATCCATACGTCTCCCTAGGGTTTGTGGCTCTTCAATAGCAATGGGGACAACCCTAACATTCGCCTCCGGCCACGGTTGTGGTGGAGGAGGTGGAGGTTGTTGACGATTAAGCTCTCCTTGTACAAGGGCTTGCCTAATCTCATCAATCTCCCTCCTAGTTGCTTCTTGCCTCTCATTGGCAAGTCTCCTTTCTTCCTCTAAGAGCTCATCTCTTAGCCTTATTTGCTCCAAGGCTTCATCCAATTCAGCTTGGAGGTCTCTTCCGGCCATCTCTTTTCCCTTTTTAATGCTCTTGGATCTAGATCTAAGGGTTTTCTCCGGTTCGGGATCGAATGGAGCTAAATCCTTGCCGCGAGAGTCATCCAAGGCTAATCTAAGTCCATCCTATCATAGTCCTAGCCATAACCATCCCTTCCTTACCCTAGAACCACATCTATTTAGCCTACAACATTCATCATAACATTCAAAATCATCAAACATAAAATCATGGCTTCCATTTGCAAGATAATGAAAAGAAAGAGATGAACAAGAGAAGTAACAAAACCAAGCTGAAAATATGGAATTAGAATGACTCACAACCCTTCTCAAAAAAGGTTCAAATGTTCATACAACTCTAGAAATCGATTCCGAAATTCTTCACTACAAGCTATCAAGATCTATCAATGGTGTGTTCTTCTTCTTCTCCAATCAAGCTCTTCTCCAATGGTAGCTTCCTTTTACTTCCTTCCTTCCTTCCTTCAAGAATCTTCTTGTTGAGAGAATATTTTTATTGGATGATAGTGGATAATGGAGAGCTGCTCCAAGATGATTCTCTCAGCCAATGCAGGACCACTTTTATACTACAACTTTGCAAGAGCTGGCCAAGAGATCATGGCACAGCTGTCAAGAAAACCTGGCAAAATCCACGGTCAGAATCACGGCCGTGATCTGTCAGTGAACCGTGATTTTGTGCTTCAGCTTTTCTTTTGATCATTAAGCTTTGATTGGGTGCATGGCTTGTGTTGGCAAGGTTCCATGAGTCCTCCTTAGCCTTTAGCTTGCATTCTAATGAGTCCGAGGGTGTGTCATCTTGATGAACGATCCTCAAACGTATCGTTTTAGCTCCTAAATCTCCCAAAATACCTACAAAGCAATGCACAAGTCCGTGCAGACGTCTATCTCGACAAAATACGTGAATTGAGTGCAAACGTCGTGAACTAGTGCTAAACCATGTATGAATGAGAGGAAATCTATCTAAATGAGTGTCTAAATCTAAGTCATAAATCGTGTTATCACCCTCTACTAGAGATCAAGTGTCCTAGTACAATGCCTTCTTTCACCATAAATTGACACTTTTCCCAATTGAGAACTAGGTTAGTGTCTTCACACCTTTGTAGCACAAGAGAAAGGTTAGAAAGGCAATTATCAAAAGAGGAACCATAAAGAGAAAAGTCATCCATGAAAACCTCCATGATTTCCTCTATGTACTCCGAGAAGATAGCCATCATGCACCTTCGAAAAGTGGCTGGGGCATTGCAAAGCCCAAACGGCATTCTTCTATAAGCAAACGTACCCCACGGGCACGTGAATGTGGTCTTCTCTTGATCGTCCGGATGTATCGGGATCTGAAAGAAACCACTATAAATGTCAAGATAACATAAATGTGAGTGTTGTGCCAACCTTTCAAGCATTTGGTCGATGAATGGTAGTGGGAAGTGATCCTTCCTCGTTGTGTTGTTTAGCTTGCGGTAGTCTATGCACATCCTCCATCCTGTCATGGTTCGTGTAGGAATGAGCTCATTGTTCTTGTTGGTGATGACCGTCATTCCTCCCTTCTTTGGAACCACCTGTACGGGGCTCACCCACTTATTATCGGAGATAGGATAGATGATACCTGCATCAAGTAGTTTAAGGGTTTCCTTCTTGACAACCTCCGTCATGGTCGGATTTAACCGCCTTTGAGGTTGTCGCGAAGTTCTAAAATCCTCTTCCATAAGGATCTTATGCATACATAGTGAAGGCTTGATTCCTACTAGATCCTCTATAGTGTAACTTAAGGCTTTCCTATGCTTCTTAAGAACAACCATAAGTTTACTATGTTCATCTATACTTAGATCGGAACTAACAATTACCGGAAAGGTAGAATTAGATCCTAGAAATGCATACCTTAGATGTGCGGGAAGTGGCTTCAATTCCATCACCATAGGACTCTCTAATGGCTCTTGAGGAGTGTCCAATGCTTCCTTAGAAGTTGTTGGAGAAGAATCAGAAGAAGTGGTAGAAAGAACACAATTGTCTTCAGATTCACCCAAAATTACGGCTCCCCTGTTTCCTCCACGGCCGTGATTTTGGGCGTGGAAGTCAATTACGGTGCCTCTATTTGTTCCACGGCCGTGGTTTTGACCGTGTAACTTACTGGAGTCCTCTGAATACCTGATTACGGTCATGTTGGTAGAAACCACGGCCGTGGAATAGCACGACTGGCCGTGATTCCTTACGTTCTCTGACCCATCGTAGAGTTTCTCAAACTCTTCTTCATACACTTCCTTTTGCTTCCCTAAAGCTTCAATTTCCTCTTTGTATTCCTCTTCTTCCCCTATGTCCATAATGCTCAAGGTGATTACCTTTTGCAAAGGATCCTTGAAGAGGATTGAACTTGCTTCCTCCCTAGATAGCTCTTCGTCATGGATGTTGAACATATCCTCTTCAAAAGCTGGTTCTCTCGTCAAAGTGGAAAAAACGAACTCTACCTTTTCCTCTACTATGTCGAAGGCGAGTCTAGCATTCTTGCAATCAACCATACAACCGGATGTTGCAAGAAACGGTCTTCCGAGTATGATCGGGACCGGACTATCTGCAGGAATGTCAAGCACAACAAAATCTATGGGAACATAAAACTTACCAAGCTTGATCGGGACGCCTTCAACTATACCGATGGGACGAGTTATTGATCGATCCGCCATATATAACGTCATCTTCACCGGTTTAGGTTTGCCTAAACCGATCTTTCTGCATAAGGCAAGCAGAATGATGCTAACGCTTGCTCCTAAATCATATAATGCATCATATGTGACATCTCCCACTCCTATGGGAACGCAAAACGACCCCGGATCCTTCAGCTTTGGGGGCATCTTGTCTTTCATCGTCTTAATGAGATCCGAAGAATCCGAACTCATCTTGACTTCTCCAAAATCCTCTAATTTCCTCTTGTTAGAGAGGATCTCTTTTAAGAACTTTCCATAAGCCGGCATATCTACAATTGCATCAATGAAAGGTATATTAATATGCAGTTTGCTCATGAGTTCAATAAACTTACCGAATTGCTTGTCTAGACGCGCTCTTGCTCTAGATTGTGGGAACGGTAGGGGAGGTTTGTAAGCTGGAGGAGGAATGTAGATGTCTTCCTTCTCCTTCCCCTTTTCCTTCTCCTTTTCAACGGAAACTTCCACAAACTTAGGATGCGGTCGGTGGTTGTTGCTCCGCTCTTAGTTATGATAGTCATCACCCTTCCTTTTGGGTTATCCTCCGTCTTTCCTGGAAGTTTTCCTTGATTCCTAGGAACTTCCTCAACATTGCTAAACATTTGGTTTTCTAAAACCTTTTGGGCTTTATCAACCTTAGTAATGTGGTTCTCCAATCCTTGAAGCTTTCCCAAAATCGTTTCCAATATGGGATCGGGCTTCTCCTTCCCCGAAGTGCTTCCACTATTAGATGTTTGCCCCTGGCTTTTCAAAGGAGTGGAAGAAGAAGAATGTGGAAGAATTACCGGAATTTTGTTGTTGGTTGGAACGCCAATTGTTGTTGTTTGCACCCCTATTGTTGTTCCAATTGTTATTCCGGTTGTTGTTATTTTTCCAATTGTTCCGGTTGTTGTTCCGGTTGTTGCGATTTGTGTTCTCATTCCCATTGTGGTTATTGTTGTTCCCCAAATAACCAACATCTTGTTCCTTTTGCTTTGTAAAACCGGCCTTGATGACTTCCTTCAATTCTTTAATCTCGGAGTTGAGAGAAAAGATTTGAGTTTTAGCGGCTTGTGTTAGCTTTGCTTCTTGGCCCACCCGATTTGCTACTACCTTCCGATGAGAATACTTCTCAATGACTCGGGCTTGCTTCTCAATGAAGTCCCAAGCGTCATCTTCCTTCATGTCCATGAATGTACCACATGAAAGGGATTGGAGCTTGAATTGTGTTTCCATATCCGGCCCCTTATAGTATATCTCCAATAGCTCCAATTTGGAAATGCCATGATGTGGGCAATCCAATAGCAAATCCTGAAATCTTTCCCAAGACTGGAATAAACTTTCATTAGATCTCATAGAAAATGCATTAATCTTACCCCTCAACTCCGCCGTCTTGGATGGCGGAAAGAATTTGGTGAGGAACTCCGAAGAAAGATCCTCCCATGTGTTGAGTCTTCCATTTGGAAGAGCTTGATACCAAGATAAAGCTTTCCCTTTCAAAGAGAAGAAGAATGGCTTGATCTTGTAATTGTTGGTAGTTGCATTCTTTGGCTTCATTGTCTCCATCAAGATCTCAAAATTCTGTAAATGTTGATGTGGAGATTCAACACTCGTTCCTCCAAATTGACTTTGGCCAACGATGGTAATAATTTGTGGGTTGAAGCTAAACCCTTGCATATCATCAGCATCAAAGTTCACACCCAAACGGCGTGGTTGCTGAATCGGATCCATCCTTTGGACAAGAGTTCTTGGCTCTTCATCCACACGAGCGGCTCTCGCATTCCCAGCCGGGACACGATAATTGGCAGCCGGTCTTAGATTATATTGATTCATGTTGATCGTCGGATTGATGTCCTCTAACGGTGCCATGGAAGAGTCGTTATCCTCATTGGATGAGCTGGTTCTAACCAATCTTGCTGGTTTCCTCCTCTTCTTCTTTTTTAGGTCGCTCAATTCCAGCCTCATTTGAAACATCATATCTGTTAGCTCATCAATTTTCAATTGATGATGGTCCGATTCCTCCTTGCGAGTCTTCTCGCTCCATCTAAGTTGAGCTTCGGAATCCTCCAATTCTGCTTGAAGATCCCGCTCCTTTTCTTCAGCCATCTTTCTTTCCTTGAGCTTCTTCCTCAAAGTCTTCTCAAGTTCTTGATCAAAAGGTAAGAGGTCTTCGTTGTTCCTAGACCTGCGCATATACCTAAGGTAACGTGCAAATATCACTCAATAGAGATATCAAATAACAAGGGAAAAGATCCCAAGCTTGACAACCGATAACCGAATTCGGCCTAAACCAAATCCTCGGCAACGGCGCCAAAAAAACTTGTTCGCCACTTAACGTGCGTGCAAATAAGTCTTAAGTTTATAAAACTAGAAATCAAGCAAGCGTACCCGCAGTGTACGGATCGCGTAGTAGAGCAAGAATTCTAGAGTATCGAACACAGGGATTTGGAGGGATAAATTTAGTTATAAGATTATCAAGCAAGTAAAAGGTAAGCTTTTTAAATGTATTGGGAAAACAGCAACCCTAAAGATCCAGGTATCTAATTGTGGCAATCGATTCAAGATATACTAAAGAACTAAGGACAGAGTTAAGAGTTGCAAAGGTATGTTAAGGTAAAGCAATGTACGGTGAAGTTCCAAGGCTTTATATGACTTATCTAAGGATACTCTCTATAAAGGTTGTTGAGGCTTCAGTATAGAAAGAAACTAAAGACAAGAATTAGTCTCAAATACCCAAACTTGTAACCCAAGGATCAAGACTAACTAAACCGATTAAGGTTGTGACACTCGAAATCGAAGTAGAGGTTGTTGAGGCTTCACTACTACCTAGAAAAGGCAAGCCAAGACTAGATTAAAGCTAATCTTTAACCTTGGATCAAAGTAAAAGCAAGGTTCATAACTGGCACAAATTACGGGCAGATCTTGAGTTCCACGGCCGTGGAATCTCAAGAACAAACCGTGATTTTGGTTCGTCGGCGAAATCTCTCTAACTCTCAGGGTCCAATCTGTTTACGATCGATCTATTATCATCGAAGCCACAACTATCAACCCTTTACCTTAGAATTGCTAAAGGGTTTTAGCCAATAACTGTCATTATAATATCAAAATCAAGTTTTGGAAGAATGAAAGATGAAAACCTTCGGAAACCTTCAATAAAACTCAAGTCAATCTCAAATCCAAACACAAAAATGATAATGTATATCAGATTTGGAACAAACAAACACAAATCAATAACGATCCTAGATAAGGACGAAGAACGGGATGTCAATCCGTCTTCTAATCAAACCTAAGAACAAAAGGCGTTACTTATGCCACAAGAAATTCCCAAATCTCAAAACGTTCGTGAATCTCCGATCTTCAATGCAGCCTAAAACACGTGTAAGCCAAGGTGTCGAATTTTCTCCCCTCCAGCACTTTTATAAGGAAGGGTCAAATAACCTTCCGGCCCATGTGCGTAAATATCGTGGCAATATTTTATTCGTCAAAAGATCGCCTAAATCACGGTCTCATGGGGTTCCACGACCGTGGTTTAGAGCGTGGAAGTGGATTACGGTTCTTCATGATTTCCACGACCGTACTTTATACCGTGTAACTTTCTGGAATACTCCACGTTCATGATGCCAAGATCTACGGCCGTGGTTTTGGACGTGGACTATTCTACGACCGTATTTTAGAGCGTGGAAGTGTAAAAAGCTTGTGATTTCCTTTGTGTCGTGCCATTCCTCATCCTAGCATCTCCTTTGACTTCCTTGATGTGTCCTAAATCCTTGGATGTGCTCAATTCTTCTCTAATCTCTCTCAATTTGTGCGGTTTTAGCTCTTATTCACCTATAATCAACACGAAGCTAATGTAGACCTCCATAGCGAAAATATAAACAAGCAAGCTAACAATTGCTTCAATGTCTTATCAATGAATACTATAATGGATTAAAAACAATTAGAAAAAGTGCCTAGAATATCGCAATATTTCATACTAACAGTGAAGACCCCATCAAGCACCTTGGGAAGTTCCATACCTAGTGTAGGAGCATGAAGCCGACCAACATTACCGAAGAACAAATCAAGATGAGGGCATTCGGCTTCACACTCAAAGATTCGGCGGATGATTGGCATTACCACCTTCCATCCGGGAGTATCGACACTTGGGAGAACCTTCACAAGGCGTTCTTGGAGAAATACTTTCTAGCTAAGAAGGCCAATAGCTTGAAGAAAGCTATAAGTAACATCGAGCAAGAGGGAAATGAAACTCTCTACGAGTACTTCGAAAGGTTTGCACGCCTCCGATCCAGCTGTCCTTTTCACGGATATTCAACTCAAGATCTAGTCTTGTACTTGTACAATGGCTTGCTAGACAATGAAAGGACGATCGTCGATGCGGCTTGCGGAGGTAATATTCTTAACTCTACTCCTGACCTTGCTTTGGAAAAGATACAGGAACTAGCGGAAGGTAATCGGAACTTTGGAAGGACCCCGGCTAAGAAAGGAGTTCATGTTGTGAGTGTAACACCCCGAATCCGCGGGACTCGGGATGTCACATTGGGCTAGGATCTCACAATGGATCCTGACCCTAGCCTGACAACAAGTTCACTAGACCTTACAACATGGCACTGACAGATATAAAACAAATACATAAAACAGTATAAATTGTACGACCCAAAGTAAACAACAACGTAGCCGAGTATATAAAACGACATCCTCACATAGGAGGTAAAAAAGATCATCCTCACGCAGAGGGGAAACACAACAACCCCAAACCAACCACCTAATGTACGAGAGTCCTCGGCCTGTCACCCTGCCAGATCACCCAGTAGCGTCTAACCTGTAAACATCTACAACACGGTATGAAACCGTTAGCTAACCATACATATATGAGGTAATGCATAAGCACAAACACAATCATGAAAGATAAACACCTCAGCATGCTATCACACATTTACCCATTTATTATCTTTATATAATAACCATTCACTCAAAAACCGTATATATATAGATAGATGAAAATATGTGACACGAGGACCGATACATCCCTGCCTCCGAGTACAATGTCCAGCTGTACGAGTATCGGTCACACAATCCGTGTACCCTATGGGAGTGAATTGCGCCCTTCCTGTAAACCAGTCTAGCCCGACATCAGAGAACCTCCCAGACTCCACGGCGGGATGAAAGGGAAAGGTTATCACAGCCACGCAGTGGGGCAGTCAATAGAACATAGGTCGATAAAAACGACAACTCATGCTATCATAGCAAACATATAAAGCATACACCACTCATGCAAACACCCAATATAGGGATGGTAGCTAAGTAAGTCCTACGGACTTACCTCAACCTCGTACAAACTCAACCACGATCACCTCTACACTGGAGGGACAACACGGCCTATAAACAAGGCATAAAGAGATATATCAACCTCTATTCATCAAAGGGGTCACACCTAGACCCAAAGGGATCCATAAGGATCATACTTAATCTATGAGCCTCACAACCAACTAAACCTCAATATCTCAGCATAACTCACAATTCCTCAAATCTCAAGGTAGTATCTAATCAACATTCCTCAATCTCAATTTTAATCCTAATTTAATTAATTAACCTTTAATTAATTAATTAGATTTCGCCAGAATAACATTTTGCCCGCAGGCAATTTCTAAACCCACCTGTCATCAGATTTCATCAAACAAACTATCCATAATCACTAGAATAATATAACGACCATAATGGAATTTCTAATTATCCATTTTGACAAGCCTAAATTCAATTTAGGCCAAATCGCAGTACGGAAAACGAATAAATTCATAACTTATTCGTTACTAACCCGATTGACGATCTGAAAGAAGATTCGGAAACACAGCGACGCAGGCTACGCATGGACAACATCAAATTCACCGGAATCTGAGCGACGGAACCGTCCTGGTGACATATATGCTCGACCAGCCCTCCATATACTCGGAAATGCAGAAACTCGGTACCGATATGAAGAGAATGAAGAGAGGAATCCAGAAACTCAAACGGAATTGAAATCGGATTAGAAACGGAGAGTAGATCTGAGTTTGAAGGTTGAGACAAATCAGAGTTTTTACGAGGAAACGTGAAATGAAATGAATTAATAATGGATTTTCCGCTATTTATAGTGAAGACGATAATTATCCTTTAGTAAAGTCGATAATTATCCTTTAACCGATCCAAATGCGGGTCGAACCTCTTTCTCCAAACTTCTCGAGATTGGAACATTAAATTTGGAATATTGTAGGGATAGTTATTACACAACTGCCTCGGAAAACGTGTATTCCTAAGCCGTCTTTCTTAGCCGTTAAGAAACGAAATAGCGACTGTTTTGGCCGTTTTGCCTCTCCATGTTATTTCATATCTAGGACATATCTGATGTCCTGATCATTTCTCTCAACTGCATTTTTATTAATTGGAGCTCCCAAATGCTCCAAATAACACCGGAGGGTAAAAATAATTACCCGGGGGAAAAAGTAAAAATTTCCCCAAACGTCCAAAATTACGCCGGGAACATAACGGTGGGACTCTTACTCATCACTTGCGAAGTCTTCACGAGTTATATGTTAATTACTATCAACGATTAAGTTAATCAACATTAATTAGAATTCGAAATCCTAGTTATTACATCACACACCCCTTAAAAAAAGGTTTCGTCCCGAAACTTGCAAAATCCTAAAGTCATCTCGGACCCATAAGCCGAGGTATAACTCTCACTCTCTCTATCGGAGGTATCACATCTCCGTTCAAAAGGTCATCACCTATAACAATCTATAACCTCAATGTCACCATGGAGGAATCATCAACTCCAGAAAACAGGGTCATAACGCTACCCAAAGGCGTAGAGGAATCACGTCTCTCGCCATACCACATCACAAGGCATAGAGGAAGCATATCTCTAGCCCAAACATATCACAAGCATAGAGGAAATACGTCTCTAGCAAACCATAATCATATATATCGTATGGAGGAATCACATCTCCACTAAAACTATGTCCATCAAGGTAGCATGGAAGAAAGAACCATCTCCAGCTGAATCCTAATCACACTCAAATAGCATGAAGGAAAGAACCATCTCCAGCTATAAATATAATCATACTCGGGTAGCGTGGAGGAAGTAATCTTCTCCAGCTATAACATACATCACGCTAGCACATCAAGATCTACTAAGATCATAAATCACAGCACAACTAGCATGGAATAACACATCAAGGCATATAAGCACATAAGCACAACATTCATCAAGATAACACTAAGATCTACTCGTGCTCCCACAAATGGGTCTGTCCCAACATATACTCTGGATAGTTCCTCAAGACACTATCCTCAGTCTCTCACATAGCCTCTTCAGGTCTTCATCTCGACCATAATATCCTCAATATGGGAATGTCTTTCAAATGCAAGCGTTTCATATCTTATTCCAAGAATGTAATCAAATGCTCAACAACGATGTGGTTCAACTTAACCACTAGATCATTATAACTCACAAAGTGTTTCCAACCTGGTATATACTTCCTCAGTTGAGACACATGAACACTGGGTGAACATCCACCAACTTCAGAGTGAAAGATAAACATCATGTTGCCTTCACAAAACTGATCAAGATCTCAAGTAACCGACATATTGGAAACTCAGTTCCCCTTTCCATAATACACAACAAACGTCTCACAGCTGAGATACCTCCAGCCGGACATGAACTCTCACTTGAACTTTAGAGGTTAACACCTCTTGTCTACACACACAATCTGGCGAGTATGTAGAGCCAACACTCTTCCTTTAATCATCGTTACTTGAACTATAAAATCCTGAGTCTGGTCATGTGTTATTTCTACTACTACTGCTAGATCACTTCTAGCATAAGGATATACGACATCTATGTCTATATATATTGCCTCATAGGGCCATCCCAGAAAGATGCACGTCCTTCATTGTTATATAATAAACTCATTAATGGAAGGTAATATAACCATCCACGTTTCCCATTTGACTTACAACTTATAATAGATCTTTAAGATCTAGATGATCCTCACTAACTGACCATCTGTCAGGGGGTGAAGTGTAGTCATGAGGTACAGACTCGTCCCCAAAGCAGTCTGAATCTGCTGACTAAAATCTCAAAGTAAAAACATCCATCTCGATCAGAAATGATCGTTCTCGGTATACCATGGAGTCTCACTATCTTTCTAGTGTACTCCTCAGCCAATTCATTCACTTGCCACGTCCTTCTGATAGAAATGAAACGTGCCGGTTTCATTAATCTGTTACCAACAATCCAAATAACATCAATCTTCTACTGGGTCACAATCCCATAATAAAGTCCATAGAGATGTCCTCCCAAATTCTACTACTGCATTGGTAGTGGGTGGGGCTTATCTCTGGATCGGAAATACTCTATCTGGACCTGCTAATAGGTCACACACTGTATCACAAATATGGTTATATCGGCTTCATACAATATAATCGTCTCATCTCGTGGTACATCTTACTCGTACCTAAATGTACTAAATAAGACGTACAGTGGGTATACCATAATATTCTATGTCTCCATCTGCATCAGCAGGTACACAAAAGTGGTCATGACTCTTCATCAGTCCATCTACTCCCATGGAGAACTATGGTGCCTCAGTACGAGACATCCTTTCTCTAAACCTTATCAAGGCCGGGCAGGTCTCCTGCTTCTGTTGGACCTCATCTAACAGACCAGGTAGAACCTCTGAGGTATAACTGGGTATCCTCATCAAGGAACTGATTGTCCAACTCTAGCCAAGCTAGATCTCTCTGAAGCTGAGGTTGAACTATCAGTCTCACAATCATCTTCTCCTTTCCATTCAAGTTATCGGCGACAACATTCAACTTCTCTGAATGATATGGAATCTTCAAGTCAAAGTCTTGATCAACTTAAGCTCTTAATACTAGCGGTTATTCAACCCCTGTTGCATAAAATATACTTAAGATTTCTATGATCTATAGAAATCTGACATGAAGATCACACCGGTACGGTCTTCAAAACTTAAAGGCTTGAACTACCACTACTAACTCTAAATCATGAATCGGGTGGTTCTCATCACACTTTCTCAGCTGTAAATACACATATCAATAACCCTACTCCTCTGTAGTAATACACATCTCAGACTTAGCTGGGATGTATCACCATAAATCACGGGATCCCAAAAATCTTCTAACTACAACAGAATGGAAGCAGAGGTCAAATGCCTCCTCAACTCTTCAAAACATAGACACACTGCTTTCATCACGTAGTTATGGTGGTCTTCTCAAAAGACTCGCAAATGAATACGTAATCATATAAAATCCTTCATCAAAGCATTGGTAGAAATCGGTTGAGCCGAGAAAACTACGTATTCCTTAATGTTCATCAGTATCTCCCATGTTACAACATACTTAATTCTCGCCAGGTCAACCATGATCCCACTGGCGGAGACAACATGGCCTAAAAAGGCTACCACTGGCGTCTCAACTTACACTTAGAGAGCATAGCATACAACCCTCTATCTCTTGAAATCTGCAGAATGGTCCTCAGACGACCGGTCTACTATTCTCTACTATGAGAGTATACCGACATGTCATCCATGAAGTCCACCACCAACTAATCAAGGAAGTCGATGAAGATATTATTCATCAACTCAATAAAAACTACTAAAACATTTGTCAACTCAAATGACATCACTACAAACTCGTAGTGTCCATAACGGGTATGGGATGCTATCTCATACACATGCTGCTCTCTCATCCATGACTAGGGATATCTTGAGCACAAAGGAATCCTGAAAAAACAATTGCTTCTTGAAGCTAACTCATCAGGTCGTCAATACGGAACATGGAACCCACTAGGGTAAACCCGTTTCAATCAACTTTTCACGTTATCAGTACAATATCTCAACAAGCACCATATAGTGCGGCTTTCCCATTCAATCTTGTATCATACTTCAACTCGATAACAATGTCCACACTCCGCTGAGGTGGAAACTAGACAGTTAAGTAACACGTCTATAAACTCATAAACAACTATAATACCTTCCATTGTTGGACTATCTCGCTCCTTCATGGTATAACACTAGAAGGCGTCATATCCCTCTTCTATCAGTTCGCTGCTCGTACAGTCCTCATGACAAACCCGTCTCTTCAAAGGTCTTAACCTTAGAAGACCTCTATTTAACTCAACTCAGTAAAGATTATAATAGTCTTACTATTAAAAGCTAACACCACCTGATATCTATTCATCCAAACCATACACATGATGACTTCCTCATGCACCTACGACATGATAAAGAAGTCTGCAACCATACACGGGTCCCTGAAATAAGGGAACAAACACGCATCTCACGGGTATCTCAGACCCAAAAAGGTAATCCTGTAAAGGAAAATCCACCTTCTACTATATACCAAAATTTAACCATTAACGCATGCATCGAAAGACATGACGTGCATAGCACTCACAACAAGCAAAACTCCACCAGGTAAACCATTAACGAGAATGGTACCTATAACAGCTAACACTCGTAGCTCCTCTACATATCATCACTCAAAGTCAGATCCATGTTCCTCATGTATCACTGAGGTCATTACTATAGCCTTCACTTCCACTCTTTCAACACCGGAAAGCGGAAGGTTTTGATAGGAAGAAACACTACCTTGCTGACAGAAAGGACTAGATGGCCTATCTCACCACAAGTGAAACAAGCTATCAGTGCCAAAGGGCACACATAACGCAAATGATCTAGATAGCCACAACTGAAACATAATCATCACATCCTTGCAACCTGTGCAAATGAAGGGTAACTCGACCTTCGTCGTCCACCTGGAATGATCTCACTCTTGAAGGGAACCTGTAAAGGCAATGCCTTGCCTTGTCGACAAAACTTCTCTCTATGCCCTGCTTTACCACACGTAAAGCATATGATGGGCGTATTTGGGCACACAGCTCGCTAGTGTCCCAACTTCCATGCAATCAAAACACTATAGTTCCTTGCCAGTCATCTTCATGGCCAAAGGACCACTTGGTTGTCCTGGTATCTGACTTGGTTCACCATTCATCATCTTTGCTTCTCCACTAACTGATTCAATCCGTTGCATCTTCTTTAATCCAGAAGCTTCAGTTGATCTCACAGATATTGGTAGATCCGGTGTAGGTCTACCCGTTATCACCGCCTCATATACTTGCTGTATATAATCTTGAAACTCGGATCTACTCATGGAGACATGATCAGCCTCTTCAAACTCGTTCTCTACCATAGGCGAAACAACAGCGGAAACTGGTCCCTGACTTATCACCACTGGAGGAAGAGGTGGTGTACCCCTACCTCATCCCACTACAGATACTGCTCTAGTCTGAGTCATCTGTAGGATATACGCACCTAATCTTATAAGGCTATATATATGCCATAGGTATCGATATGTATATAATACATCCACATAATCCATAGTACACACAGATATATATACCTATCTACGCTGCAGAGATCCATGGCAGAGGTGACGACTTCTCGTACATTCTATCCCAAAACCACACTTAAAACCAAAACCTTTGAAAACGTCAGATCCCATGTGGGCTCTGTTTATTTTACCTATCAAACCTCATTGCAGGTAGCAAGTGCCATTGTTGTCAACCTGGCTCTGATACCAACTCTGTAACACCCCGAATCCGCGGGACTCGGGATGTCACATTGGGCTAGGATCTCACAATGGATCCTGACCCTAGCCTGACAACAAGTTCACTAGACCTTACAACATGGCACTGACAGATATAAAACAAATACATAAAACAGTATAAATTGTACGACCCAAAGTAAACAACAACGTAGCCGAGTATATAAAACGACATCCTCACACAGGAGGTAAAAAAGATCATCCTCACGCAGAGGGGAAACACAACAACCCCAAACCAACCACCTAATGTACGAGAGTCCTCGGCCTGTCACCCTGCCAGATCACCCAGTAGCGTCTAACCTGTAAACATCTACAACACGGTATGAAACCGTTAGCTAACCATACATATATGAGGTAATGCATAAGCACAAACACAATCATGAAAGATAAACACCTCAGCATGCTATCACACATTTACCCATTTATTATCTTTATATAATAACCATTCACTCAAAAACCGTATATATATAGATAGATGAAAATATGTGACACGAGGACCGATACATCCCCGCCTCCGAGTACAATGTCCAGTTGTACGAGTATCAGTCACACAATCCGTGTACCCTATGGGAGTGAATTGCGCCCTTCCTGTAAACCAGTCTGGCCCGACATCAGAGAACCTCCCAGACTCCACGGCGGGATGAAAGGGAAAGGTTATCACAGCCACGCAGTGGGGCAGTCAATAGAACATAGGTCGAGAAAAACGACAACTCATGCTATCATAGCAAACATATAAAGCATACACCACTCATGCAAACACCCAATATAGGGATGGTAGCTAAGTAAGTCCTACGGACTTACCTCAACCTCGTACAAACTCAACCACGATCACCTCTACACTGGAGGGACAACACGGCCTATAAATAAGGCATAAAGAGATATATCAACCTCTATTCATCAAAGGGGTCACACCTAGACCCAAAGGGATCCATAAGGATCATACTCAATCTATGAGCCTCACAACCAACTAAACCTCAATATCTCAGCATAACTCACAATTCCTCAAATCTCAAGGTAGTATCTAATCAACATTCCTCAATCTCAATTTTAATCCTAATTTAATTAATTAACCTTTAATTAATTAATTAGATTTCGCCAGAATAACATTTTGCCCGCAGGCAATTTCTAAACCCACCTGTCATCAGATTTCATCAAACAAACTATCCATAATCACCAGAATAATATAACGACCATAATGGAATTTCTAATTATCCATTTTGACAAGCCTAAATTCAATTTAGGCCAAATCGCAGTACGGAAAACGAATAAATTCATAACTTATTCGTTACTAACCCGATTGACGATCTGAAAGAAGATTCGGAAACACAGCGACGCAGGCTACGCATGGACAACATCAAATTCACCGGAATCTGAGCGACGGAACCGTCTTGGTGACATATATGCTCGACCAGCCCTCCATATACTCGGAAATGCAGAAACTCGGTACCGATATGAAGAGAATGAAGAGAGGAATCCAGAAACTCAAACGGAATTGAAATCGGACTTGAAACGGAGAGTAGATCTGAGTTTGAAGGTTGAGAGAAATCAGAGTTTTTACGAGGAAACGTGAAATGAAATGAATTAATAAAGAATTTTCCGCTATTTATAGTGAAGACGATAATTATCCTTTAGTAAAGTCGATAATTATCCTTTAACCGATCCAAATGCGGGTCGAACCTCTTTCTCTAAACTTCTCGAGATTGGAACATTAAATCTGGAATATTGTAGGGATAGTTATTACACAACTGCCTCGGAAAACGTGTATTCCTAAGCCGTCTTTCTTAGCCGTTAAGAAACGAAATAGCGACTGTTTTGGCCGTTTTGCCTCTCCATGTTATTTCATATCTAGGACATATCTGATGTCCTGATCATTTCTCTCAACTGCATTTTTATTAATTGGAGCTCCCAAATGCTCCAAATAACACCGGAGGGTAAAAATAATTACCCGGGGGAAAAAGTAAAAATTTCCCCAAACGTCCAAAATTACGCCGGGAACATAACGGTGGGACTCTTACTCATCACTTGCGAAGTCTTCACGAGTTATATGTTAATTACTATCAACGATTAAGTTAATCAACATTAATTAGAATTCGAAATCCTAGTTATTACAGTGAGTTCCGGGAAGAGTGAGATTTCCACCGAGCTCACGGAATTGAAGGAAATAGTGAAGAGGCTAACACTTATGGGAACACCGCAACAGCTCAAAGCTTGTGGAGTTTGTGTTGACCCGTATCATCCAACGGACATGTGTCCACAAGTTCAGGATGACGATGCTGAGGTAAACGCAATGGGTTATGGACAACCACAACAACAAAGACCTAAGAACGATCCCTATGCACAGAATTTCATGCCAAATTGGCGTGACCAACAGAATTTTTGTTGGAGGGATCAACAAAACCAACAACAACAGACCTGCCAATGTAAGTATCACTCAACTGAAGATATGTTACAGGTTTTGACTAAACACTTTGCTACTCATGTCCAAACAACAGAATCTACCATCAAGAACCTTGAACAACATGTTAGTCAAATGGCGGAAGCTATTTCAAGGACCGAATCAAGGCTTTCTGGAGGATTGCCTTCCCAGACATTTATAAACCCCAAGGAGAATGTTAGTGCCCTATCATTAAGGAGTGGGAAGCAAATCCAACAAAAACCAGCTGAAGAATCACAAAGCAAACCTTCTGTCGGTTTTTTCCGCACCCACAGTCACCCCTGCGGCTGCAACTGCACCCAACACAGAACGGAGGACGCCCCTACGGCTGGATGTCCCCTCCCCTGCGGTGACAACCCCTGAGCCGCCCCTGCGCTTTCAAGTTGACGCCCCTGCGGAAAACACAACAGAGGGTCCTACTGAAAAGGATACCTACGTCCGGCCTAACTTTCCGCCACTGTACTCCGAGAAGCCACCAACTCCTTTTCCTGAGGCTTTGAAGGAGAGAAGAATCATTGAGGACAAGGACCTCTTTGAGACTTTCTCCAAATGCGAGGCAAACATTCCCCTCCTTAAGTTGGTGAAAAGTATCCCTAAGTATGCTCGTTTTTTGAAGGAACTTTGCACTATCAAGAGGAATCAGAAGCTAAAGGGGAAACAGAAAGTGCGAGTGAGTGAGAGGTGTCGGCAGTTTTCCAACGGAGAATGCCCAAGAAGTGCAGCGATCCGGGTATGGTAAGCATTCCTTGTGTTATAGGGGAAACCCGCTTTGACAAAGCAATGCTTGATCTCGGTGCTTCTATCAATGTTTTACCATATTCGATTTACAAATCACTTGGCCTTGGGCCATTAATGGAAACTAGGATTGTAGTACAACTTGCTGATACATCTAATGTGTAGCTGAAAGGGAAAATTGAAGATGTATTAGTAATGGCAGACAACCTAATATTTCCTGCTGATTTCTTTGTAATGGATATGTAAAATGATTCACATGCTGCACCCATTCTGTTAGGTAGGCCATTTCTGAAAACCGCTAGGACTAAAATTGATTATGTTAGTGGTAAATTGACCATGGAGTTTGATGGAGAAGTAGTGGAATTTGACATCTACGATGAAATATGATTTCCTAGTGATGATCATTCTTTGTGTGCTATTGACATTGTTGAACCTTTTGTGCAAGATGTTTTTGATAACTCTGACGTGGATGAATTGAGAAATGTGATTGAGCATGATCTTGATGGTTTCAAATCAGATTATGTGTTAACATCTAGCATGAAAGAGGTCCTAGCCCAATTAGATGGGTATAAAAGGCTACCTGATGCGCCCTTGACCCCTATGTCCCAAGACGAGGAAGACGAGGCACTTTGGGTTCGCTCCGATGGACCGCTCACCCGTTCCCGTGCTAAAGCAATCGCTCAAGCTACCGGCTCCATCATTAGCCACACCGTTGCTTTTCACGGACCCATTGGTTGCAAACCGTGTCTCTACGCCACTATGACTTGAAGCTTGTCAAGCCGGCACCGTTCCGGCGCATTTTCCGCATTTTCCATAATTTAGCGTTTTGTAATAATAAGTCTTTCTATTTTCGGAATATTAATTTCCGGGACTTTATTTCCGGGTATTAATTTTCCGAATTTAAGATTAGACTTTTGGTTTCGGAATTTAATTCGGAAACTTAATTCCGAACTTAAATTCTCAACCTTTCATATTTTTAGGTTTTTCATTCCGAAACATAAATTCCGACTTTATTTCCGTCATTTAATTTCCGACTCTTTGTATAGCCTTCATCCACTATATAAGGGGATGCTTGGCTCATTTGTAAAGCATGTTCAATTTGATTAAGTAATGAGAAGTATTTTCCTCCTACTTACTTGAGCATCAATCTCTCTTCCAATCCTCTCAAAGTTCTTCTTTTGGATCTTCGATCCAAACTCAACCATATTCGAGGGTTCTTCAAGAACCAACTCAACCGACCCAATTCAAGGTTTGATCAATCAATCTAGATCGACTCAATCATACAACTTCCGCCTCCATCTCTAAGCTTCCGCAACCCATCTTCAACTGCATTCGCACTTCAACTAAGGAGTAGTTGAGCTTCAGCTTGATCTAGATCCGGAATACTTCATTGACGTGTCCAAGGACGCATCAAATTGGCATCAGAGCAAAGGGATCTAAGCTAAGTTATCTTTACTCTTGTTTTTGTGCGTTATTATATTCATCCTTTTTGCCTTTTGTTCATCACCATCTTCATCTTGTTCTTCGCATCTTCATCCACGTTCTTGAAAAAAAAATTTTCTCGATCCATTTTGCAAAGCAAATTTAGGATATTTTTGGTTTGCCATCAAACCATTAATCAACAAAACATTTTTTCCTTACCCAATCCGACATTTTTGTTAATCAATTTCACCATTTTCTTGGGATTTTTTTGTTGACAAAATCGGATATCACGCCTTTTGATATTCCAAAAACCAAAAACAAAGCAAAAACTCTTCAAAAAAAAACGGATTTGTTTCAAAGAAAAGTGGATTCATCTCTTGCATTCCAAAGGTTGCATTCAAAAGTTTCAAAAAGAAACAATTCCACAAAAACAAAAGTAAAAGACGTCCGGCAAACCGGTCCATCCGAAAAATCGGATTTTTGAAAAGGTCAAAGACCAAAGCAAGTAAAACTTGCCGATAAACGATCCGTCCATTTCCTATCTCTCCATTTTCTTACAAGTTGCAAATTTTCTCTTGAATTTGTGTGCATTTTGATTCAAATTTGTTGGATTTGCCTTCCTTGCCTCACCGCCAAACGGCTTTCCTAAAGGTAGAACCTTAACGCACTTGAACTTGGGTAACGTTGACTTATCTTGTCACCTTGCTCATTTGATTGCTTGCAATTTGTGTCCAATCTTGGAGTTATGACTAACGTCACAATGGAAAATTCTCAAGAATCTAGTGAAAGGCATGAGATCACTACTTTGACCGAAGAAAATGCCTCCCTTAGGCAAGAACTTGAAGCTTTGAAGGCCCAAATGCTTACCCTTACGACCGCCACACCAAATCCAAATGGAACCTTGGTCGATGCTTCCACATCCGATGGACGTCGCAAAGGCAAAGGTATATTGGGAGCCGAACCATCTAACGGTCGACGGCTTGCCTCCGTCATCGAAAACCACGGGCCCTCCCAAAATGACGGTCATGAGTCCCACAATGAAGGTGACGAGAACCCTGACCCTTCTCCAAATGATTTGCTATATGTTGACACGGAGAATCGGCACAAACGCTATGAGCACAACCGACGTAAGTATGGCACTTCCCCTCCTCCATCTAGTGCCCAACGCACCAACCATCCCTCCCGGGTTGATGACCGGTACCATCATCAAACAAATGATCGCTCTCAACGTCCCGAGAATGATCGGTCCGGCCAACGCCGCCAACGGCATAGCCGGCAACCGATCTATCATGATTATGACGAGTATGACGAAAGAGATCACTTTGATGAGTTCTCTGATGATGAGTCGGACTTGGAAAGGGTGGCACATGTCCGTCCATGGCACCCACCCATCCGAGAGCCTTTTGAGAACCAAGATCGAGGTGAGGAATGGTTGCCTCCTCCTAACCCACAAAGGCATGCACCACATAATCATGGGCGCCAAAGGCATAACGATGGCCACCGGCGAGCCCATCACGAAGACGCCTATATAGCACCACCCCGACCGGATCCCTACCGAGCTCGTAGGGAAGGTAAGGTTAAATTTCTGCTATTTTATGGTGAATATGATCCTTGTGCGTTTCTTGATTGGGCACAGGATATGAAAAGAGCTCTCAAGCATTGCCATTATGAAGAATATGAGAAAATCGAAGCGGCGACACTTTACTTTGAAGATGATGCAAAGTCTTGGTGGAACCGGTACGAGACCAACCGTGAGAACCGAGGATGGGCACCGGTTGCGACATTTGATCAATTGATCTATGTCATGACTAAGAAGTATGTGCCCGACGACTTCAAAAACGACATGCGGTTGCAAATTGCCGAATTCCAACAAGGAAGCCTTACTCCGGTGGCTTACTTAGCCAAGCTGGAGGACATGCATATGAAGGCCGGCATCTCGGCCTCCGCCTCCGCCCTTCGAACCAAATTCATGAGCGGCCTTAATCCGTCAATCCGGCGCCCCCTCGAGATTGTCCCATACAAGGACTTGGGAGCCTTATGTCATGCCGCCATGAAACTTCACAAGCAACAACTTGAAACGCCTCGATACTCAAGGTATAACTCTTCTACTAGTCAATACTCTTATACCACTAATTCTCGTTCTCGAGATGTTTCTAGTCCCCAAGATTCAGGAGCCGCTAAAGGATCACCACGGATGAGTCAACCCACCCGGCAAGCGGCTACCGAGAAACCACCATACCGTGGCACCGTTGCTCCACCACAAACGCCTCCGGGCCGACCCCAACAAGGATCTCAACCGGTGGCCCGCCCAAGAGAACCCGTGTGTTTCAAATGTAGCGGGTTTGGTCATGTCCAACGTGATTGTCCGAACACCAAGCGGGTGATGTTTGCCAACCCATCATATGACGATGGAGAAGAGGATTATAATGGTGATATCCTCTTGGAAGATGACCAAGATGCCGACCCATACTATGGCATGGAGCCATGCGACGACCAACTTGCTTGCGGTCCGGCACAACCAGGTAAGTTTGGTCTTGTCTCTCGTCACATTCTTGCTATAAAAGAGCATCTCCCTATTGACCAACGCGAGAATCTCTTCCACTCTCGTTGCTTGGTCAATGACACTAGTCTCTCTCTTATCATCGATGGGGGTTCGTGTTGTAATATTATCAACGAAAAAGTGGTGAAACACTTTAAGTTTCCTACAACCCCCCACCCACAACCTTACGGACTCCAATGGATTTCCGATAAGGCAAGTGACACCGTCACACAACAAGCGTGGGTGACGTTTTCTATTGGCGCCTATGTTGATAAGGTCCTTTGTGATGTTATTAAAATGGACGCCACACATGTATTGTTGGGACGACCATGGCAATTTGACCGTAAAACTTTTCATGATGGTTATCTCAACGTTACATGTTCCAATACAATGGAAAACGGATCACACTTTTGCCTATGACTCCACAGGAAATTTTAGTTGACTATGCAGAACGAAAGAGGCAACAAGTGATCGATGACACCACTACACCGCCGGCCACATCGGACCCTTCTCGTCGTTCTCCCGATGTTGTGGATGTTCCTACTTCCGATTCCCGTAATTCCGGCCATAAGGGTAATGCTACCGAAGCAAGAGGTAGTAAGAGCATTGTCCCGACACATGCACCTCCGGTTCCTACCATTCAAGGGCGATGTGAGCCCCGAATTCTTTTGGCCCGACAACATGACTTGACACCGGTCATGGAAGGTAAATTTCCTTGTTTCTTACTTGTCCCTTTTTGTTTATCTATTTCCCATGACCCTAGTAATGTGCCACACGAGGTGTCCTTGTTGTTGTCCGAATTTCAGGACATCTTGACCGACAAACTACCACCCGGCTTGCCACCAATCTGAGGAATTGAGCACCAAATCGATTTGGTGCCCGGCGCGTCTTTGCCCAACCGTGCCGCTTACCGTGCAAGTCCGGAGGAGACCAAGGAGCTACAACGCCAAGTCCAAGAGCTCCTAGACCGGGGCTATGTCCGTGAGTCCTTGTCTCCATGTGTCGTGCCGGTCATACTTGTGCCCAAGAAAGACGGATCTTGGCGGATGTGTGTAGATTGCCGAGCCATCAATCAAATCACCGTCAAGTATCGTCATCCGATCCCGCGCCTTGATGATATGTTGGACGAGCTCCATGGCGCCACTATCTTCTCAAAGATCGATCTCCGGAGCGGATACCATCAAATCCGCATGGCCGAAGGTGATGAATGGAAGACGGCTTTCAAGACGAAGCATGGCCTCTACGAGTGGCTTGTCATGCCATTTGGCCTATCCAACGCACCATCCACCTTCATGCGCCTCATGAATCACGTCTTGCGCAAGTTTTTGGGTATTTTCGTTGTTGTCTATTTCGATGATATCTTAGTCTTTAGCAAGTCTTTGGATGCCCACATCGAGCACCTTCGCCAAGTGCTCGAGTGCCTTAGACAAGAGCAATTATATGTTAATTTGGAGAAATGTGTCTTTTGCTCGGACACCACAATTTTTCTTGGCTATGTCGTGTCTAAGGACGGACTACGAGTGGACGAATCAAAAGTTCGCGCCATTCGGGAGTGGCCTACTCCTACTACGGCCACCATGGTTCGAGCCTTTCTCGGCTTAGCGGGTTTCTATCGACGCTTTGTCAAGGACTTTAGCTCGATAGCGGCACCGTTACATGAACTTACTAATAAAGGTGTCATATTTGAGTGGCGTGACACCCATGCTCGAGCGTTTAAATCGCTCAAAGACAGTCTTTGTAATGCGCCACTACTCCAACTCCCAGACTTTTCGAAAACCTTCGAGGTGGAGTGTGACGCATCTAATGTAGGCATTGGGGGGGTTCTCCTACAAGAGAATCGACTCATTG
This sequence comes from Fagopyrum homotropicum, assembly GCA_033239125.1. Classification (NCBI taxonomy): domain Eukaryota; kingdom Viridiplantae; phylum Streptophyta; class Magnoliopsida; order Caryophyllales; family Polygonaceae; genus Fagopyrum; species Fagopyrum homotropicum. The sequence goes on along the minus strand of BSWB01000005.1, from coordinate 86,692,075 downwards.
CTTATTTTAGCGAAAAACTTTCCGGTCCCTCACTCAACTATCCAACTTATGACAAGGAAGTATATGCTTTAGTTCGTTGTCTTAAAAAATGGCAACACTACTTATGGCCGAAAGAGTTCGTGATTCATTCGGATCATGCGGCTCTTTCGTATCTCAAGGGTCAAACTACCTTGAGTCGGCGCCATGCGAGTTGGGTAGAGTTTCTTGAGACCTTTCCTTATGTCATTCGACATAAGAAGAGTAAAGAGAATGTGGTAGCCGACGCCCTTTCTCGCCGATATATCCTTCTTGTGCATATGGACGCCAAGATCCATGGCTTTGCTCTTATCAAAGAGTTATATGCCACGGATCTTGACTTCAAGGATATATTTGCTCAATGCCTTGACCTCCGAGAGCATGAGTCTTTCTTTATTAACGATGGCTACTTATTCCGTGCGGGCAAACTTTGTATCCCGCGCTCGAGTATTCGTCATTTGTTGATAAAGGAGGCCCATGAGGATCGTGGTCACTTCGGTGCTACCAAGACTCTCGCCGCTCTACAAGAGCACTTCTTTTGGCCCCGTATGCGCAAGCATGTGACACGGTTTTGCACAAGTTGCATCACATGTCACCATGCAAAATCGCGCCAAGGTCCGGATGGAATGTATTCTCCTTTGCCTATACCAATGGGACCTTGGGAGGATCTTTCTATGGACTTCGTGGTTGGCCTACCCATGTCTAAACGAGGCAAAGACTCCATTTTTGTGGTAGTCGATCGTTTTTTCTTTGACAATGTTGTGCGCTTACATGGAATACCGCGTTCCATCCTTAGTGATCGGGACGTAAAGTTTGTGAGCCATTTTTGGAGAACCTTATGGGGGAAACTTGGAACCAACTTGTTGTTTTCAAGTATCTATCATCCCCAAACCGATGGTCAAACGGAGGTGACCAATCGGACTCTAGGCGCTCTACTTAGAGCGACCCTTAGGAACAACCGACACAAGTGGGAGGACTTACTTTCGATTGTGGAGTTTTCTTATAACAGGTCTCGACACTCGGCAACAAAGCTTTCACCCTTTGAAGTTTTCTACGGCCTTAATCCACACACCCCGATGGACTTCACTCCGCGTCCACTCAAAGACGGAGAACACATCATCGGAGCAAGTCGTGCCACTCACATCATTGAGCTTCATGAGCGGACTAGGACACAACTCCAACGGCATGCCGATCAACTTGCCACACAACACAACAAAGGGCGCCGTCCAATGTCATTCGAGCCCGGTGATCTAGTTTGGCTCCACATAAGGAAGGAGCGTTTTCCATCCCGCCGCAGAGGCAAGCTCTCGGACCGCGGTGATGGACCATTCCGCATCTTATCCCGCCATGGCCCGAATGCTTACAAGTTGGAGCTTCCGGACGACTATGGCGTGCACCCGACGTTCAATGTCAAGGACCTTGCACCATACATTGAGCCCCTATTTGACGAAGGTGAAACGGGGACGTTTCACATCCAAGATGGGGGGACTGATGCGCCCTTGACCCCTATGTCCCAAGAGGAGGAAGACGAGGCACTTCGGGTTTGCTCCGATGGACCGCTCACCCGTTCCCGTGCTAAAGCAATCGCTCAAGCTACCGGCTCCATCATTAGCCGCACCGTTGCTTGTCACGGACCCATTGGTTGCAAACCGTGTCTCTACACCACTATGACTTGAAGCTTGTCAAGCCGGCACCGTTCCGGCGCATTTTCCGCATTTTCCATAATTTAGCGTTTTGTAATAATAAGTCTTTTTTATTTTCGGAATATTAATTTCCGAGACTTTATTTCCGGGTATTAATTTTCCGAATTTAAGATTAGACTTTTGGTTTCGGAATTTAATTCGGAAACTTAATTCCGAACATAAATTCTCAACCTTTCATATTTTTAGGTGTTTCATTCCGGAACTTAAATTCCGACTTTATTTCCGTCATTTAATTTCCGACTCTTTGTATAGCCTTCATCCACTATATAAGGGGATGCTTGGCTCATTTGTAAAGCATGTTCAATTTGATTAAGTAATGAGAAGTATTTTCCTCCTACTTACTTGAGCATCAATCTCTCTTCCAATCCTCTCAAAGTTCTTCTTTTGGATCTTCGATCCAAACTCAACCATATTCGAGGGTTCTTCAAGAACCAACTCAACCGACCCACTTCAAGGTTTGATCGATCAATCTAGATCGACTCAATCATACAACTTCCGCCTCCATCTCTAAGCTTCCGCAACCCATCTTCAATTGCATTCGCACTTCAACTAAGGAGTAGTTAAGCTTCAGCTTGATCTAGATCCGGAATACTTCATTGACGTGTCCAAGGACGCATCACTACCTATCTCCAATTTGGCCATTGGGCCCAATTTACTAACCCCAAGCGAGAAGCTTGTTCCGTCCATAGTGCAGGCACCTGAAATAAAATTAAAGGACCTTCCGTCACACCTCAAGTACGTTTTCCTTGGAGAACACAATACCTTGCCGGTGATTATCTCCAACAATTTGACCACCGGACAAGATGACAAGTTGGTGAAAGTACTAAAAGAGCACAAGACGGCCCTTGGATGGACTATTGCGGACATCAAAGGAATAAGTCCTTCCACTTGCATGCATAGGATTCTACTTGAGGACGAAGCCAAGCCCTCTAGGCAACCTCAAAGGAGGTTAAACCCGCCAATGAAGGATGTGGTCAAAAAGGAAGTGTTGAAGCTCCTCCAAGCGGATATGATCTTTCCTATCTCGGATAGCACTTGGGTTAGCCCGACCCAAGTAGTTCCAAAGAAGGGAGGCATCACTATGGTGGAAAATCAACATGGAGAGATGGTCCCAAGCCAAACACAAACCGGATGGAGAGTTTGCATTGACTACCGCAAGCTCATTAAGGTAACACGAAAAGACAATTTTCCATTACCTTTTATTGATCAAATGTTGGAACGTCTTGCATGTCATCAGTACTACTTTTTCCTGGATGGATATTCGGGCTATTTCCAAATAGCCATCGCACCAGAGGAAGACGATGTTCACTTGCCCATTTGGCACTTTCGCATATCGTAGAATGTCATTTGGACTTTGCAACGTACCAGGCACTTTCCAACGGTGCATGATAAGTATTTTCTCCGAATACATAGAAAATTTCATTGAAGTCTTCATGGATGATTTTACCGTCCTTGGAGATAGTTTTGACGCATGTTTAGGACATTTGAAACTTGTTCTTGAAAAATGTGTTGAAACCAATTTAGTTCTTAATTCGAAAAAATGTCATTTCATGGTCGAACAAGGAATTGTGTTGGGACATGTAATATCCTCAAAAGGGATAGAGGTAGATAAGGGAATAGTTGATGTTATTCAAAATTTACCTTATCCTACTAATGTTCGGAGAATCCGATCTTTCCTTGGTCATGCAGGTTTCTACCGACGTTTCATCAAAGTTTTTTCAAAAATCTCGGCACCCCTGTGTGAATTGCTCAAGAAAGATGTCACCTTCATAGTGGATGAGGATCACAAGAAAGCTTTCGACACTTTGAAGGCATGTCTCACCACCGCACCAATCATCCGTTCCCCGGATTGGGAGAAACCTTTTGAAATCATGTGTGACGCTAGTGACTACGCCGTTGGAGCTGTCTTAGGACAAAAAGACGGACGGGCCTCCCATGTAATCCATTATGCGTCTATGATACTCAATGGAGCGCAAAGGAATTACTCTACCACCGAGAAGGAGATGTTAGCAGTGGTTTTTGCCGTTGAGAAATTCCGGCAGTACCTACTTGGGGTAAAGGTAATTATCTTCACTGACCATGCAGCTCTTAGGTACCTCATGGCAAAGAAGGAGGCCAAGCCACGATTGATCCGATGGGTGCTTCTTCGAAGTGAGTTTAACCTAGAGATAAGGGACAAGAAGGGGGCTGAGAACCTGGTGGCCGATCATTTGAGCAGACTAATGCAAGAGGAGGAAGATCCAGAAAAAAAGAGAGATAGCCGGAAGTTTTCCAGATGATACATTCTACACAACTCTCTGTTGTGTAACCGCCCCCGCGCCTCACACCAGCCGCCCCTGCGGCTCAGTCTGGGCGCCACTGCGGAATTGTCGACAGAGGTTTGCCTTAAGCTCCAATCTTTTAAGCCTTGGTTTGCTGACATTGTGAACTTCATCGTCAGGAAGGAGTATCCTCCAAGCTTCACAAAGGCACAACGAGAGAAGGTAAAGGCTGAAGCTCGACACTACGTTTGGGACGATCCTTACCTTTGGAAGCATTGTAGTGACCAAGTGATCCGGCGTTGCATTCCGGACAATGAGGTACAATCCGTCCTAACTTTCCGTTATTCCGAAGCATGTGGGGGGCACTTTGGGGCAAACAAAACTACAAGAAAACTTTTGGATGCCGGTTTCTTTTGGCCACACATTTTTCGAGACGCTTTTTCATTTTGCAAAGTGTGTGATAGATGCCAAATGATAGGAAATCTTTCAAGGAGACATGAAATGCCCCAATCCTCTCTTATATTTTGTGAAATATTTGATGTTTGGGGAATTGATTTCATGTGGCCATTTCCTACTTCATTCAGGAACACATATATTTTGCTTGTGGTGGACTATGTTTCCAAGTGGGTGGAAGCAAAGGCCACCAAAACTGATGATTCAAAAGTAGTTGCAGCTTTTCTAGAAGGAAACTATCTTTGCAAGATTTGGAATCCCAAAAGCCTTAATCAGTGATAGGGGTACCCATTTTTGCAACAAGACGATCACGGCTCTCCTTAAGAAGTACCACGTTCACCAAAGAGTATCAACAACTTATCATCAACAAACAAACGGCCAAGCTGAGGTGTCCAACCGGGATATAAAGACCATCCTTGAAAAGACGGTTTCTCCCAGGCGGCAGGATTGGAGTGCAAGGCTAAATGATGCCCTATGGGCATATCAGACAGCCTACAAAACTCCTATCGGGATGTCCCCTTTTAGGCTCGTGTTTGGGACAGCTTGCCACCTACCGGTGGAGTTAGAGCACAAAGCTTGGTGGGCGGTAAAGAAGTACAACATGAACATAGAGGAAGTGGGAGAATTACGGAAGCTCCAATTGCAAGAGTTGGAGGAACTAAGGCTAGATGCATATGACCATGCTACCACATACAAAGAAAAGACCAAAGCATGGCATGACCGGAACATTCTCCGGAAGGACTTCAAGGTAGGTAATAAGGTACTTCTCTTTCAATAACGTTTGAAACTCTTTGCAGGTAAGCTGCGTTCGAGATGGACAGGGCCGTTCATAGTAGCCGAAGTATACCCTCACGGGGCGGTGGATCTCTATGATCCCAAAACGCACAAGGTGTTCAAAGTAAACGGACAAAGACTAAAGCTCTACCTTGAAGGAGTCAAGAACGATCCAATCGACGAGATGGTGCTAGAGGAAGCACAGTCAGAGAAGTAGAGATCTTACGTCGAGCCAACGACGTAAAACAAAGGCGCTTCTCGGGAGGCAACCCGAAGGAATAAGAAGAGGAGCCTCTGTCAAGAAACCTCCCCTGCGGCATTGTGTCCCCGCCCCTGCGGTGACACTCATGCCCAGTGCCGCCCCCGGTGCTGGGCCTGCGCCTGCAACACTCCTGTCACAGCCCCGCGGTGACATCCCTACGCCCCTGCGGCGGCCATCCTTGACACGAATTCGCAGCGCCGCCCCGGCGCTGAGCCTGCGTGCCCCTCTCCCTTGTCGCCGCCCCCGCGGCGACAAACTCCCGCCCCTGAGGGTTTACCCAGAAATTAAAAAAAAAAGTGGATCTCGAAAACGCCTACACCTACCACGCACCACCCACCAACCTTCTTCACCAAACACACAAACCCTCCAAAACCCCTCTCCTTCAGAAACACTCTCAGGCCCCTGCGCCCTCTGCCCACCAACGCTCTCGCCGGCGCCCCTGCGCCGCCTCCGACAGCCAGCCACCAGTCGCAACGCCCTTGCGCCACCCTCTCCCACTGCCCTTTACTCTAACACATCCCTACAACCTTCATCCTCACCCATTTCACACAATCCACCCTAGCTGCACCATCGACAAAAGCCTAAACCACCAAAGAAGTAACCGGAGCGACCTCAGCAACACCCCATCCATCGCTCCCCGGAAATCGCCTCTGCACTTCTCCCGCACCTGCGGCTGCAAGCATCCGCCCTTGCGCCTTACCGCCCCCGCGCCTGCACAGCCGCCCCTACAGAAATCACACCAGAGAGGTCATTTTCTTTTCCTTATTTCGACATTTGCTAATCTTTTGCTTCAATTACTTTCAAGAATGGAAGCCCCAAGGAAATACAAGATGACCGAAGCAGAGAAGGACCGTTACAGGATTGTGCAGGATGTGTATGCAACTCGATTTTTGCATATTCCTACACTCTTGACTACGCCAATCTACGGGAGGCCTTTGGGGTGACTCTAAACCCCTCTATAAACTAGTGGTATCCAATCCTGGCCACGGACCTGTGCGAGTTTTGGCAGGCAACTACCGGGTCAGAATTCCTTGCTGGGGTGAGTACTCCAACAAACTCACTCACCCCAGCTTGAGGCTCATTTCAAAGATCATCATGAGTGTCTTCTGTGGACACAAAGAGGAAAACAAGGTCGCCCTCAAGGACCTCCCACTACTCTACTCCTGCCTTCCGTAGAGCGAGAAGGTGATGGATTGGCCCTCTGTCTTCCTTGCCGCTTTGAAGTTGATTAGGAGGGACGAGCCGAGGGATATTATTGGCGGTGAGGCGATCTCTTTGATCGCCTCACAGGTGATGGACCTGTCTGCGTTAGAGGACAGGATGGCGGCTCCTCTCCACACTGAGGGGATGCTTAGAAGGTGCAAGCTCCTCCGGCGGGACGGGGAGAACCTATTTTGGATCTCCCTTGCAGATGGGATCCACCTCACTTACCTCCCCCGACCTTTAACATAAGGAGGTGAGCTCTCCGATCTCTACATTCCGGCAGATCCTTTCGTGACGAGGAGGCCACTAGTAGCTATTGTGGAGAGGCATGCTGCTAGCTCCAGCCGGGCTCATCAAGAGGAGCACCTGCCCATCCCAGATGACGAGGAGATGCCCACTGCGGCACCAAAGGAGGATCCGTCCCTTGCGAGCCTTCAGGCTCAGATGGCGGCTATGACGACCCAGCACCGGACATGGTAGTCCGATTACCAACGGATGTTGCTGGAGCAGCAGTAGAGCAGGCAGACCAGTTTTGCCACCTCCATGACCTCCCACTTTGACCAGAGGCAGGAGGCCTGGCAGGCAGCCCAGCAGCAGCAGCTGGAGGCTCAGCAGCTGGCTTGGCAACCCAGTTTTGAGACCTCTTTTGGCCGCCGGATGACAGCCCAGCAGGACTGCATAGATGACATCTACCGCCGGCAGGAGCACTTCTTCCGCCATTTTCCTTACCCACCGGAGGAGGGTCCAGGTGGTCCATCCGGACCACCCCACTGAGGGGTACATTTCTTTTCCCTTCTCCCACATTTATATTTGACTCATTTCCACTTTGAGGACAAAGTGTACTTCAAGTATGGGGGAGGGATATATCATTGCTTGTATAGTTCATTGAGTTGTTTTGAATTTTTTTTGCATCGTTTGAATTGAGATTGAAATTCACAAAAAAAAAAGAAAAAGCCAAAGAAAATGAAAAAAAAGACATGAAAAACCTTGGATAAACCGAAAACCCTAAAGGGCGGTTTAGGAAAAAAGAAGGTAGTCCGACTAACCTTAGGTTGGTGCAAAATTGGACTTGAGGGAAGTGAGATCAAGTGATAAAAGAAGAAGAGTAGTAAGGTGACAACCCGAAAGGGCGCCTTGGCAAAATGAGCGACACCGAGTGTAAGTTTCCCTTCCAGCGTTTGGCGACATAAGAAGGGGAGTCATAAGGAGGTTGTCCGGGTAGGCCACTCTTGGAGCAATAAGGATGGTAGTTTCTCTCTTTTCTCATTTTTCCTCTCTTTTCATTCTTTCTTTCTTGGTTTTTCTCTTGTTTTCATTGTCTTTTCTTGCTTACCCATGCTTCATGAGGCCGTTGAATCTAGTTGCTGTCATTTGTTTTACTCGGGACGAGTAAAAGGTCTAAGTAAGGGGGAGTTTGATAGGTGATGGAATCACTATCATTTAGGATAGTTTTTAGAGTCATTTGATTGCATTTGTGTCGGTTTATGCTACTAACTCCTTAGTCCAGAAGAATAAGACTAAAAGAAGCTAAGGAAGGAGTTATAAGCACTTAGGAGTGAAGATCGTTCACGAAGCAATGCTTCTGTTACCTCACCGCCCCTGCGGAGCCCTGCCACCGCCTCTGCGGGTGACGCCTTACACCGGAGCGCTCCCTGCGCCTTCACCAGCGCCAACCATGAAGTGTGTCACCGCCCCTGCGCCACTCCTTGGCGCCCTTGCGGTGACCTACCTTGAAGAAACGAAGACCAGCTCCCCTGTGTCTCTCACTACGGCCCTGCCTGCGCCTCAACCTGGGAGCTGGAAGACGAAGAGGTTTGTTCGCTCCAAACGGTGTGTGCAAGCTTTAAATTTATAACCCTAGACGTAAGCTTAAAACAAGGATGCGAACCCGCAGTGTACGGGTCAATCGTAGTAAAAGAAAGGAATTCCAGGGGTCGATCACAGGGACTTAGTGAAACAAAGTCCCATCACGGTATGCTTATGTAAATACTAACCACAAGAGCAATTAACACAATCAAAGATGAATAAGAAGTCAATAAAGGAAACATGCAATTCTAGGGATTAAAGCATCTAGCTGTGGTTCCAACTCAAGATCTAAAGATAGCGGACAAAGCAGATTTTTGCATGGGGAAGGTGTTACTAAAGTGGAATAGATCACCGGGTAAGTCTCACTACTCACTAATCCTAAACCGTAACTCCTATTACCGGGTAAGTCTCAAGGAATCAAGATAAAGAACTATAACCTCAAACTAACACACCATCTAAGGGAATAGAATCAACCTTTACCGGGTAAGTCTCAGGCTAACTCACAAAGATGGGATGAAAGCACACTCAAACCCCAATAAAGGATAAACCTTTATTACCTACACTTATGATCGTTGGTACACAAACTAAGGAATTACCGGGTAAGTCTCATCCTAAGCTTGCATTGAACCAGGAAAGGTGTAATAAGAATAGGATTTGGCAAACTCTAACACTTAACTCTCAGTTTAGGATCAAATAAGTCACCTCGGTCAGCCAAATTCCACCCCGGCCGAGATGTTCATCGACTGAGCGAGATGCTTAGGGTTAAGGTTAAAGACTCGAACTTTCAGGGTCCTACTGGAATCTAAGATTACTCTATCATTGTTTTTCCCACAACCTTTAGCCAATCACCCTAGAATCACACAAGGAAATTAGCCACTCATCATCATCATTAAAGTATTAATCAAATATATGGGAAGAAGGTGAATATTTGAACAAGAAGAATTTAATGAAAAGACTTCAATAACTGAATCAAATATCACAACAAAAGCGTTCCTTGGATATAAATCCAACAAGCAAGACAACAAGGAAGAGAATTCAAGGTAATCTTACAAGAAAACCTCCAAAAGCTATAAAAGCTACAATTTTCAATCTTCCTTCAACCTTCAAAAAGGTTCTTTAAACCTCCCAACTGGAGTATGGCTGCTGCTGCATATAAACCCTGATCGATGGTATAGCATGATGTTGGATTTGTGGAAATCCAACCCTTTTTATAGGAAAATAACCCTCCAAAGATAAAATATCATAGAAGAGATCTCTTCCCATAAAAATAGGTAAAATATAAGATCTACGTTATCTTCTTCCTTCCAGGAGCCAAGCCCAAAAATATAAGATCACTTTCCAAATATAAAAGATCTCAGCCAAGAATAAAATATTCTCGCCGCGTCCTAGGTATTCGCCTCGGTCGAGATGAATCTGTGGTCAACCGAGGTGAGTCACAACTGAATGTGAAATCTCTCAAAACTGGTCCAAAGTGAATTTTTAATCCATGGCTATGCTTCTTGGATGGTTCCTCATGTTCCTCAATGTAGCTACAATGACTTCATAGCTCCTTTTGCTCCTTTTTTATGCAAAACGTGCCATTTTACCTACGATTACAACAAAACTAGGTGTAGACCTCGATTCCCACAAAGGTAGATGAAATGGTAATATAATCACATAATATACATACAAACAGGCAGATTATGAAAGATAAAACGTCCAAACAAACCCCAAAATATAGACTATTATTCATGCTATCAAAATACCCCATGCTTAGCCCTTGCTTGTCCCCAAGCAAGTTCTGCATATAAGAGACAAGATAGAATGGATTATAAGTCAAGAAAATCAATGAAAAGTCTTTCAAAAACATTGTTATGTGTGCAACTATCATAGATCACTCTAAGAGAATACTTCATGGAATTTAAAATCCAAATATGATCAAAACATTTTATAAATATAGGAAAGTTGTTCATCTTTGCATAAAATCATAGAATGCATAATAAGTCATAATTATCAAAATTAATCATGCACAATCCAGTTTAAACCACTAAGTCAATCAACAAGCTCAAGGTCTCAAGGGCTTCCCAAAAGAAAGGTCAAGAAACGTGTAGGGTAGGGATGTATGTAAGGTAATGTGGTCCTAGAATCCGGGAAAAGGATGAACTTCACTTTCACTTTGACTTGCAACATATTCCACCAATAAGCTTTGCTTATTTCACATTTTTTTTTTCTTTTTACTTTACTTTTTGGGATGCATGGATAGAGGTGCACAATAACCGAAGCCTAGGAAATCCGCAATCATCAATTTCTTGAGATGCATCAAACTCTTGATGCACATACCATGACCCGTTAGGAATATCACTCAATCCGACTTTGGCAAGACACAAACACCCGGCTATGTGAATGGTGCCGAGTTACTCATCTTCATGATTGACTTCCCCAAACCTAAGATTACTTTCTAACACTTTCACTTCCAGCCAACTTCTCAACTTTACTTCACTTGCTTTCACCACTTGCTTGCTTCCAAATTCCCGGATAGGTAAAGGAAGGCAAAATGTATATGAGGGGCTAAGCATGATTAAGAAGAAGAAGAGAGAAGAATGAATTGCCTTGGTCTTTTCAGGAAGAAAGTGAGAGAACTCATGATGTGGTGTCAACCTTCAAATTCATCATAATTTAGACAAAAACTAAGTATTAAACATGCCAATAATTTCAAACAAAGCATTTAGCAACTTAAACATATTATAAAACCTTTCAAACACATAAAGAATTTAAAACCAGTCAGTAAATAAGATCTTCACTGAGATCATATCCAGATAAGTAACACAAAAATCGTTTTCGAAAATTCTCAGTTAACCCACCTCGGTCGAGGTGTTCTTAGGTCAACCGAGGTGAAACACCTCGTTCGGCCAGAACTGCCCCGGTCGAGGTAAAAATTTTTTTTTTTAAACCAGTTTTTCGACGTTTTTCTCAATCAAATAACCTGTATGTATGCATGCAATCTCAGATAAACATATAGAAGCAAAATGAAGCATAAATATCATATAAAGTCGAGTCATACATCCATAAGTCAAATAATACATAAACACCCCATACTTGGGACACACTGTTCCAGTGGGTCAAAATAAGTCTAAAGGATGAAAATACTCACCGGATAATAAGCTGAACTGCATAAAAAATAATAAAGAAAATCCTGCAGCTCTCAGTAGTCACGATCCGGTGGTGGTGGTGGTGGCACGTACGGATACTGGGTCGGGTCGAACGGATACCCCATGACGTGCTCAAACTGAATCTGGGCCATCATGTGCTGGTAGTGCTGCCGTTCCTGCATCTCGCGGATATCCAGTGACAAAGCAGCATATGAGTAAATAACCTGATCCGTCAGGTCATCGATCCGTCTGTGAGCATCTGGATCCTTGTGTCGGCGTGTCCTACGCCTAGCAGGTCTCACTGGAGAAGTAGCAGGTGCAGGCTCAGTGTCCTTCTCATCCAGATCTATAACTGGTGGTGCGCTCGTCCCTGCAGTATCTGTCCTTGTATCCATCGGGACTCCACCCTCTCTCTCATCAACAGTCTCCTCATCATCAGCCTCCTCCTCAGTTGGGGCAGCTGCTGCCTCTCATTAATCCTCCATCAGTGGAGCCCAAGAGGTCTGCCAATAGTGAGGGTCGTAAACAGTGAACTGGGCAGACCACCTGATCCCCTGTGGCGCAGTCGGCTCCCACGGCATAGCCACGTACGGAGTAGTCAGACCTCGGGGAACTAGAATCCGCCGAGTGATCATCTTCTGCAATCCAAGCGGCTTTGGAGCCGCCACCATCGTGCAAGCACTGAGATCCATGTCCTGATAACTAGCTATATGGGTGACAAGCCCTCCGCAGCAGATGTCTCCCTTCACCTTGGCCTTGATCCTGTGCAGATCCTCTGCCAGCATCAAGCCAAAGTCCGGGATACCCCCAGTAACCATGCAGTACAAACTGAAAAGCTCTCCCTGTCGGATCTTCTGGGGCGTCTCAGTACGCGCCAGAAGTGTCTCGCTAAAGATCCGGTGGGCTAACCTAAAGGTTAAATGGAAGATGACCTTCTCCCTGGAATCTCCAGGGCACCATCTATCTGCGTGCTCAACAATATGGGCTATCTGCCCCCAAAACTCCCTAGCTAATGATCGGGACGGGAAGTCAACAGCGGTGGGCTTCGGAAAGCCAAAAATATCTCTCCAGTACTCAAGTGGCACTAAGAAGTTCCGGTTCATCAACCGGTACTTCACAGACTGCTTTGTGGGAAGGTAGGTGAAGGAGCTAACGAACTCTAGGGTCGGCTCCAAGTAGGCTGGGGCTCGGATCTCAGTAAAATAATCCAGCCCAATTGTAGAAATCATCCTCCTAAGGTCTCCGTCTACCTGGAGGCAATCAAAAGCAGACACGTCCAGGAAGCGTGGTGCAATCACTGGATGGCCAAAAATGCGGTCGTAATCGACCTGGTGTCGTTCATGGATCACCGGTCGGTATGGTCGGGAAGAAGAGGAAGAAGGGGGAGGTGAGGATCTATCCCTAAGGACAAGGCGTCGATCAGAACTCATTTTCAATTCAGTCACTGTCAGTTCACCTCGGTCAACTGACAATACTCAATAATCACCTCGGCCGAGGCAGAGCTCGACTGGACCGAGGCGAAAAACTGGATCGTAATTTCTTCAGAAAATTCAGTTCTTTTCCCCCAAAATCACTACAACTGCTTCCTATGGGGTACTTAAGCCTTTTCTCAACAAATGCAAGGGCAACCAAAGCCCAAATCGAAGCGAAAAAGCGAGGTAGGGTTTCGGTTCTATTTTTACCTCGTTCGGCCGAATTGGTTCGATTCTCTTGCAGATCGATGTTGCACTGGGATCCTCTGAGTCTTAATCGCAGTTTGGAGACAGAAATCGTCGAAAACGAGCAAGAAATCGGAGAGGCGAGGTGAACTGTCGCCGCGGTCGAGAAGAAAGAGTAAAGTGAGGAGAGAGAAATCTTCCGCCTTTTATACCCTTTTCTGGACTGCTGTCACCTCGGTCGAGATGGTCTCGACTGGACCGAGGTGGTACGGACCGAGGTGTGTCTTCAGAAAACCCTAGTTGCCTCGGTTGCTCAAGAATCATCTCGGTCGAGGTGCTCTGATAGCAACCGAGATGCCTCAGTCAAACTCCGTCTTCTCATATTCTCGAACTTCTGTCCTTCCAGTTATGCTCCTTCCTTAGATGTCTCCTGTTATCTGTCTAGAACGCCAAAAACAAAACAAGGCAAAGCAAAAGCAAAAACTATCTAAGCTAGACTAGAAAAAGGGAAAAGAAAGCAATACCTTGGGTTGCCTCCCAAGAAGCGCTTGGTTTAAGGTCGCTAGCTGGACCATGATGCGTCTCAAACGAGGTATATTGGTGCAACCTCCTCAACCGGAGTTTCCGGTTGGTACTTCTTAAGTCTATGACCGTTGACCTTAAAGCTTCCGCTAGTTTCGCCCCATATCTCAACTGCACCATGAGGAAAAACATGTTTCACAACATAAGGTCCGGTCCATCTAGATTTTAACTTACCTGGAAAAAGGCGGAGGCGGGAGTTGAAGAGAAGAACTAGGTCTCCTTCGTTAAGCTCCTTTGGGACAATACGCTTGTCATGCCATCTCTTCGTCCTTTCCTTATAGATTTTGGCATTCTCATAAGCGTTCAAACGCAGCTCCTCCAGCTCGTTGAGTTCCAATAGTCGCTTCTCGCCAGCCTCCTTAATGTCGAAGTTCAACCATTTGATCGCCCAATATGCTTTGTGTTCCAATTCAACGGGCAAATGGCAAGACTTCCCATATACAAAATTATAAGGGGTGGTACATATGGGAGTCTTAAATGCGGTCCTGTACGCCCAAAGAGCATCGTCCAATTTCATGGACCAATCCTTCCTCGTCCTAGAGACGGTCTTCTCCAAAATTGCTTTGATTTCTCTATTCGAGATCTCGACCTGTCCACTAGTTTGAGGGTGATAAGGGGTTGATACCTTGTGGGTTACCCCATACTTCGATAGAAGTGTCTTGAACTTCCGGTTGATGAAATGCGTTCCTCCATCGCTGATGATGATGCGTGGAGTTCCAAACCGTGGAAAGATAGTCCTGTTTAGGAACTTCACAACCACCTTGGCGTCATTAGTGGGAGAAGCAATGGCTTCAACCAATCTAGAGATGTAATCAACTGCAAGAAAAATATAGAGGTTCCCTCCGGAGGATGGGAAAGGTCCCATGAAGTCAATCCCCCATACATCAAAGATTTCCACCTCTTGGATGTTGTTAAGTGGCATCTCGTTCCTCCTCGATAAATTTCCCGTTCTTTGGCATGCATCACAAGAGACAACAAAAAGTTGTACATCCTTAAATAATGTGGGCTAAAAGAAACCGGAACGCAATACCTTAGCGCATGTTTTGTCGGTGCTAGCATGTCCCCCACAAGGAAGTGAATGGCAATGCCGTATAACGCTATTAACTTCATCTTCCGGAATGCATCTTCGAAGCATCCCATCCGGCCCGCGCTTGAATAGCAGCGGCTCGTCCCAGTAGTAGTGTCGTACTTCTTTGAAGAACCTCTTCTTTTGAGAGTACGTCAATCCAGGCGGTATTTCCTAGCAAACAAGATAATTCACAATATCAGCATACCAAGGTCCGTTATTATCAGAGAGTTGGAGGATAGAATGTTCCACCAACTGAGGATGAATGTCACAGAAGGGAGTAAGAAGTTTATTATTCTCAGCAGTCTCAGTTGAAATTGTCTCGCCGTCGACCTCGGTCGAGGCGCAGAGGTGTTGACCGAGATGTTCTTCAGTCGCCTCGCTCAGTCCAGAAAGTGCCTCGGTCGAGGTACTGCAACTGGAACCGAAACTGGAGATCTTCGTCTCCTAGGTTAGCTTCTCAGTTTTAGCTCCTTGATCCTCTTCCAGTGCTTTTAAGCTCCGTATATCTGCATCACAAGAAGCATCTATACCTTCCTCCATTAAACTGAAGCTAATAACTCTTTCGAGTGGATCGTTAATAAGGATAGAGCTCACCAATTCTCTTGATTCTTCTTCATCATAGATGTTGAAGATATCATCACTCAGCTGCTCCCCTTTCATGGCTGCAAGTAGTGCGAGCTCCATCTCATCGCCACCAATGTTGAATTTCAACTAGGCGTTCTTACAATCCACGTTGCAACCCGAAGTTGCTAGAAATGGCCTCCCGAGAATAATAGGAACAGAATAATCTGCGGGAATGTCAAGTACAACAAAATCTATAGGTAGATAGAAGTTACCTAACTTGACCGGAACGTCCTCCAAGATGCCCACGGGATGGGTAATGGAGCGATCCGCCATATAAAGTCGAATCTTGACCGGCTTGGGCTCTCCAAGTCCGATCTTCACATATAGCTCCAGCGGAATGATGCTCACGCTGGCTCCTAGATCACAAAGGGCTTCACAAGTGACATCCCCAACTTGAATGGGAATGCAAAATGAGCCGGGATCTCTCAATTTAGGTGGCATCTTCTCCTTCATGATTTGTATGAGTTCCGAGGATTTAGATGTCATCCTCACTTCACCAAAATCTTCCAGTTTCCTCTTCCTTGATAGGATCTCCTTCAAGAACTTCCCATATGCGGGCATTCCTAGAATAGCATCAAGGAAAGGAATGTTAATATGCAGCTTATTCATCAAGTCAAGGAACTTACCAAAGTGCTTGTCTAGATGTGCTCTGGCCCTTGACTGGGGGAATGGAAGTGGTGGTTTGTATGCAGGAGATGGGAACATAAACTTCAGTTTTCCCCTCCGCTTTCTGTGGCTCCACCTCGGTTGGCATCTCGGCCGAAGTGTTCTTCGACTGCACCTGGACCGAGGTGGTCTTCGTCGGTACTGGCACCGACCGAGGCACTGGATCTGCAGTTTTCAGTCCACTCCTCGTAGTTATGGCCATGATCTGGCCCTTAGGGTTGCTTTCCGTCCTTGCTGGAAGCTTCCTTGGATCTCTTGACGCTTCATTCGCCCTACTTGCAAGTTGTTGTTCAAAGGCCTTTTGGGCCTTCGAAAATGAAGTCATAGAAGTCTCCATAGCGTTGAGCTTGATCAAGATTGCCTCCATAACTGCGTCTTTCTTTTCTGGCTGAGACGAACTTGATCCTTGCCCCTGGCTTTTTAATGGAGTAGAAGAAGAAGAAGAAGGGGAAGAGAGGAAAGGGTTAGAGGAATCGTTAGAGTTGGAGTTTGAATGATTGTTACCAGAATTTTGGTTGTTTGCCCTCCAGTTGTTGCTATTGGATCCTCTATTGTTGTTGTTGTAATTGTTGTTCCGGGAACCGTTGTTGTTGTTACGGTATCCGTTGTTGTTGTTCATTTGCCCTTGCTCTTCCTTCTTGGTTTGTGCAACCAAGAGTTCCTTCAATTGCTTCACGTCATTCTTCAAAGACGTGAGTTGATTGTTGTTGGGCTGAGTTTCCTGGAAGTTAACTCTTATAACTCCACCTTCAGCTCCTTGGTGGGTGTACTTCTCCATATGCAAGGCTTGCTTCTCGATGAAGTCTCAAGCCTCGTCAATCGCCATGTCCATGAAGGTACCGGCGGAGAGTAGTTGGAGATTGAACTGGGTGCTTCCGTCCAGTCCTTTGAAGTATATCTCCAATAACTCTAACTTTGGAATCCCATGATGTGGGCAATCCAAATGAATGTCCTTGAACCGCTCCCATGACTTGGACAAGCTCTCCTTGTCCTTCATAATGAAAGCATTGATCTTCCCTCTCGTTTCAGTTGTCTTTGAGGGGGGAAAGAATTTGGTCAAGAACTCCGTTGTCATCTCCTCCCATGTGCTGATTTTTCCTGGAGGAAAAGATTGATACCAAGTAAGAGCTCTATCTTTTAAAGAAAAGTAAAAAGGTCTTAGCTTGTAGTTGTTATTTTCAATTCTTGGAGGTCTCAAGGTTTCCATCAAGATCTCATAGTTTTGAAGATGTTGATGTTGTGATTCCTTCTCCAACCCTCCGAATTGGCATTGGCGAATCATGGATAGAACTTGCGGTCGAAGTTCATAGTCATGGTCCGCTGGATCTCCTAGGTTAACTCCTGGACGCCTCAGTTGTTGATTAGGGTCCATCCTTTGACCTAGGGTTTGTGGGATTCCTGCAAGAAGAACATCTCGGACTGGTCTCCGAGGTGGAAGTACCTCGGCCGGGGCGTCAGGTACTGGGACCTGCCTTGGCCGAGGGTCAGCAACTGGGCCTGCATCGGTCGAGGGTCAGCAACTGGATCTTCCCTCGGTCGAAGTAGAATCTGGTCTCGTATGACTGCCATTTCTGCTTCGATTGCTTCAGTCTTGGTGCGAGTTTCTTCCTTCTCTTGCCTCAATTCCTCCCTGCTGAGGCGTAGCAGCTCTAACGCCTCTTTTAATTTGGCCTCAAGATCGCGGTTATCTTGTTGGGCCATCTTCGCTTCTCTTAAGCGTCGCTTGTATGTCTTTTCTGGTTCGGGATCGTAAGGAACGATTTCCTTCCCAGTGCGGGTTCTTCGCATATACCTAAGAAAGAACCTGCAAAAGTCACTCAAGTAGAGTGCTTAGTAGACACGGGGGCAAGTGCCCCAAGAGCAAACCGTAACCGGCTCGGTCTAGACCAAGTCCCCGGCAACGGCGCCAAAAACTTGTTCGCTCCAAACGGTGTATGCAAGCTTTAAATTTATAACCCTAGACGTAAGCTTAAAACAAGGATGCGAACCCGCAGTGTACGGGTCAATCGTAGTAAAAGCAAGGAATTCCAGGGGTCGATCACAGGGACTTAGTGAAACAAAGTCCAATCACGGTATGCTTATGTAAATACTAACCACAAGAGCAATTAACACAATCAAAGATGAATAAGAAGTCAATAAAGGAAACATGCAATTCTAGGGATTAAAGCATCTTGTTGTGGTTCCAACTCAAGATCTAAAGATAGCGGACAAAGCGGAGATTTTTGCATGGGGAAGGTGTTACTAAAGTGGAATATATCACCGGGTAAGTCTCACTACTCACTAATCCTAAACCGTAACTCCTATTACCGGGTAAGTCTCAAGGAATCAAGATAAAGAACTATAACTTCAAACTAACACACCATCTAAGGGAATAGAATCAACCTTTACCGGGTAAGTCTCAGGCTAACTCACAAAGATGGGATGAAAGCACACTCAAACCCCAATAAAGGATAAACCTTTATTACCTACACTTATGATCGTTGGTACACAAACTAAGGAATTACCGGGTAAGTCTCATCCTAAGCTTGCATTGAACCAGGAAAGGTGTAATAAGAATAGGATTTGGCAAACTCTAACACTTAACTCTAAGTTTAGGATCAGATAAGTCACCTCGGTCAGCCAAATTCCACCCCGGCCGAGATGTTCATCGACTGAGCGAGATGCTTAGGGTTAAGGTTAAAGACTCAAACTTTCAGGGTCCTACTGGAATCTAAGATTATTCTATCATTGTTTTTTCCACAACCTTCAACCAATCACCCTAGAATCACACAAGGAAATTAGCCACTCATCATCATCATGAAAGTATTAATCAAATATATGGGAAGAAGGTGAATATTTGAACAAGAAGAATTTAATGAAAAGACTTGAATAACTGAATCAAATATCACAACAAAAGCGTTCCTTGGATATAAATCCAACAAGCAAGACAACAAGGAAGAGAATCTAAGGTAATCTTACAAGAAAACCTCCAAAAGCTATAAAAGCTACAATCTTCAATCTTCCTTCAACCTTCAAAAAGGTTCTTCAAATCTCCCAACTGGAGTATGGCTGCTACGTATAAACCCTGATCGATGGTATAACATGATGTTGGATTTGTGGAAATCTAACCCTTTTTATAGGAAAATAACCCTCCAAAGATAAAATTTCTTAGAAGAGATCTCTTCCCATAAAAATAGGTAAAATAAAAGATCTACATTATCTTCTTCCTTTCAGGAGCCAAGCCCAAAAATATAAGATCACTTTCCAAATATAAAAGATCTCAGGCAAGAATAAAATATTCTCGCCGCGTCCTAGGTATTCGCCTCGGTCGAGTCGACTTCCCTGGATCACCTCGGTCGAGATGAATCTGTGGTCAACCGAGGTGAGTCACAACTGAATGTGAAATCTCTCAAAACTGGTCCAAGTGAATTTTTAATCCATGGCTATGCTTCCTGGATGGTTCCTCATGTTCCTCAATGTAGCTCCAATGACTCCATAGCTCCTTTTGCTCCTTTTTGATGCAAAACGTGCCATTTTACCTACGATTACAACAAAACTAGGTGTACACCTCGATTCCCGCAAAGGTAGATGAAATGGTAATATAATCACATAATATACATACAAACAGGCAGATTATGAAAGATAAAACGTCCAAACAAACCCCAAAATATAGACTATAATTCATGTTATCAAGGTTATGTCACCGCCCCTGCGTCGACATAGGGATGCCCCGGCGGCTTGGCATCAAAAACGTCAGGAAGTCGAAGGTCAGACGTTTGAAGAGCATTGAAGATCCGCCCCAGCGGAATTGCCTAGCCACCCCTGCGGCCTTGAAGAAGATCAAGCGTTTTTGCCTTCACCGCCCTTGCGGAGCTGAAGGGCGCCCCTGCGGCTTAACGTCAGAAGCTTTACTCCGGCTGTTTACACCACCTTTATGGCATTAAAGGTGGCTGTTCTGGGCCGGCCATTTACTCCTATTTAGTGCCTTTTGTAGTATAAATAGTCCTTGGTTGATTGTTAGAGAGGATCTTATCATCTTGGACGTCAACAAATTATCCACTTAGATTGTCTTGCTACCTTGTAATGAGTTGCTAAATCCCTTGCTACATTGGGTTGCTTTGAAGCTGCATTGTTACTTTGGTTGTAAGTTCTTTATAATATAAGTTTTCATTCAGTAATACTTTGTGTCTCCTTGATCTCCATTGTCTAATAGCATGTTTACTATTGCTTAAGATTGATCACCTTAGGTTCTAAAGTGCATGTAAACAACTAGGATTAATAGGTTCTGGGTTCGGGTCTTTAATCTAGTAGCAACTTTAAGTAATAACGGGTTGTGATTACTTAAAGAAAAGGAACACAAATATAAAGATAAGTTTAACGGTTTTAATCTTCTCTTTATATCCCTTAGACTTTGTTTGAAAGCTAACTTGTTATTTGTTCTTGTAGGTTTACGGAACTCTAACCTGTTAAATTGTGTTGATGCCGGTTGGCTCAACACATATATATGATCGAGACGGCAGATTACTTGAAAACTTGTAAAGGGAACTCACCAAAGTAGCAACTGCATGCTTAGAATCAACCTAGTGTAGATTCATCCATTATTGTCTTATTTGTCGCACTAATCGTTTTCATAAGTTTTTGTGCATCAATTCAACCAAACCCCCCCCCCCCTTTGTGTTACTTGTCACTATAATCGATAATCGCATGAAAAACACCTTAACTCTCTTGGGTTCGACCCTTACTTAATCACTATACTTGTTCTTAGTGCTAAGTCGGGATTTAATTTTGATTGGGTATAGACGACCTTAGAAATACCATCGGTCAGTCATCCTCAACTAGATTAGGCTCAACAAACACTAGGATTTTAACTCTCAAACTCCCTAACATGAAGATATAACACAATTAGAACAACAACTCACACACCTAGGGTGGATCAAGAACATCTCGGCCAAAATCGTTGAAGAACAAGCCGAGATTGTAGACTGAGCTAGGGATTTCGAGCAAGAAACTATCTTAAGACACATCTAAGTTCAATATATCATTATCCTAGCCATAACCTTTCATTCATCTCCCTAGAATCATATGCTACTTACCCAACAACAATCATCTCAAGTTCATTCATCATCATATCATCACACATGCAAGCCATAGCTATATGAAGAGTAATAAAACAATATAAAGCAAGAAACAATCTGAATAATGAGTTTAGAACAAGCTTACAAACATCCAAGGGTATATTTTCCAAATGAGATCAAGAATCTCTACAACTTTCCTCACTACAAATCTCTCAAAAACTCACACTAAAGCTATCAAATGGTGTGTTCTTCTTCTTCTCTTCATTGGGAGTCTTCTTCCTCTCTTCTCCAGACTATGGCTTTCCCAACAAGAATGAGATTCAAAATTAAGATCAATGTTAGAATGGAAGTCCAAAATGTCCGCAAAATGTGTGTGTGCTGCAATATAGCACTTCCTCTCCATCGTGGGAGCCAAAGGTCGTGGGCTAGAAGATGTGTGCCAAGTGTCATGATGGTTCAGACGGCGATCTCGGTCCCTTCTGAGAGTTTCTCGGCCGAGATGGGTTGGGGCTGGACCGAGATAAGTTGCTGCATGGCTAGGATCATGGCTAAACACAAAGCCGGTGCATGGCTCGCACCAAATAGGTCAACTTCTTCTTCTTTTCTCTAGGCATGCTTCATTGGAACCTTGAATTCGGGCCGTCACGAGGCTTGATCCTCATATGTGATCAATAATGCATGAAAGCTCCCCAAAATACCTACAAAATCGATTAATGTTCGTGTAGACGTCTATTCCGACAAAATGACTCGTTTAAGCGTAAACGTCCCGAAAATAGGAAAAACCATGCATGAATGAACGTAAAAACTACCTAAAAGAGTGCCTAATTGTTCGCTCAAAAGTGTGTGTGTCAAAGTCTTAAAATTTATATCTAGAACTTATGCAAAAGCGAACCCGCAATGTACGGATCAGCTGTAGTAAGACAAGAAATCCTAGAGTCGAACTCAGGGATTTGGTGAGAATAAAATCGATTTCAATTTATTTGGCAAAGTGTAAAAGCTTTTGTAATTAATAAGGAGACAAATGATTCCAAGGATTCAAGTATCCAACTGCGGCTTTCGATTCAAGACACTTCTAAAGATCAAAGGACAGAGTTGGCGTTGCCAAGGTTATGTGTTTCGAAAGAAGGTATTGTACGGCGAAGTTCCAAAACCTATATATCTAACCCAAAGGCTCTCTCTATAAAGGTTGTTGAGGCTGAAATATAGAAAGGTCTAAGGATAATATTAACACTCAAACTAACCACCCAAAACCCAAGGATGTGACTCTCGAAGGTAAAGATGGAAAGCACACTTAAACCTTAATAGAGGATGTTGAGTCTCTCTATTACCCAAATCTTGCAAACTTTAGTTATCAAATGAAGAATCAATGATGAATTCTCTTCTCACACTTGAATAAAGGTTAAAAAGGTTATGCAAGGTTAGGATTTAGGCAAGGGTTAACTTTGGTTAAAGAATAAATCAATTAAAGATCGTCAGGAGAATAAATCGGGATGTTCTTCATTGAAGCGGTCGATTTCCTTTAGAACAGATCGATTTATCTATTGTCGCAAAGTTAAATCTCAACTCTCAGGGTCCAAATGGTTAAATGAGTTCAGTCCATCATCATCTAAGTAGCAATCATCAACTATTCTGCCCAGAATCACAAGGTTTTTAGCCAACCATTTTCATATTTAAATCAAAATCAAGATTGAATGAATAAAACCAAATAAAACTCAAACTTTGTATAAAAACCAAATAATCTCCGAATCTGTAATCAAACCTTAAAATCTTTCAAATAATCTCTCAAAACACTCAATAATGTGTTCAAAAATCACAAGAATCAGAAGGGAAACAAAAGATCTCACAAACTTCTTCAATCTTGATTTCTTGTTTCTTTCCTTCAATCCTCTCTCCAAGAACCTTTGATTCCGCAAAATCCCGTAAATCTTCCACGCTGCGAACCCCCGATTTTCGTTCCTAGGGTTCCAATGTATGCTTTCTCGCCAATGGGCCGCTTGGCATATCACTTCTCAGGCCCACAAGTGATGGGCTTTGGATCATAATATTTTTAGGCAAAAGCTAAAGGAAAATCGTTCGATTAAAGGCAATAAAAACCGTCCGATTTTTTTGTGGAAAATCGTCCGATCTCTAGTGTAAATGACTCGATTTTCTTCAACCTAAAGTGCTCGTCTCTTGACTTGTTTCCTTCCTTCTTTAGTGACCCTTTTACACACTTCCTTTGCTCTTCATGCCTCCTCTAAGGTTCCTTAAGCTTCCTTATTGACCTTAGATACTCTTTGCTCCAATTTTGCTTCCGATTCCACCGAATTCACCTATAATTCAACCAAAACTCGTGTAGACCTCTATTTCCGGAATATAAATGAAATAAACCTTAAAGGTGCACAAATCTTTCCAAATACAAGGTAAATTGAGGTAAAACCTCTACAATATGCCTGATTATAATGACATATAATTCATGTCATCACTAATCTAGTGTCATAAATTACGTCATCAACGTCCTATGACACCGTGGACATGTTCATCAGCCAACAATCTCTGTGACCGACGTTGTCCAATGCCCGTAGCATGTTAATGCTCGAAGAAACATGGAGTTCATGCCACACGGAACCGTCTCACGGCTTAGCAACATATGGGAAACAGTTTGTTTGAGGCAAATAAACTTCTCCCCCTCAACACTCTGGTTCCGCTCAGCAGCCACAATCCAGAAACGGCAAACATCGGTCTAGGGGGCGCCGAAACCTTTCTGGAGATAATCAGCAACAAAACCACTTCCAAGAACATCAGCTCTCGGCCTAAAACAACTATCTGGCATAACGCTAGTCAGCCTACCAACAACATGGAAGCAACTAGATTGGCGGGTCTCCACCTTTCAAACCCTAGAGGTTGATTCAAAGCAAGATTACGAGTGAGATATTACTGAGAATCCTCACTGCACTGTTCTTTTTTTAATCAATCTAACAACATTGAGAAGAATCAATTGAATAACCAAACAAAAAAAGAGAACGAAGATGAATAATCAAATTTTGTCCAAAAATAAAGACTAATTTGTCACCATGCGCAGTAATCACAATGAACAATTTTTCATCCAAAATCATGATTATTACTCAAAATTGGTAGAAAAGAGGCAAACCCAGTATTGTTTTTTTTTGATAGTGTAATTGTATTGAGAGAGGATATATAACGGATTACAAGCTAGATAACGTGAGGTACACGTTCAAAAACAAAGTTCAAGGGAAGCTAAAGAACATGATAGAAAGAGATAGAAAGAGTCTTAGACAAAGTGTATGTTCAACATACGGGCAGCATCGAGGGAGGAGGGCGATCTGTCCTTACAATTATGCTCAAAGTGAAGCTTGATGGATCTAATAATCGCACCGGCACACTCAACAGCTCTAGTGAAGGTGTTATTATAGACAATGTTATTCTTAGCAATCCAAACATGATAGATGAAAAAGGTGATAGAGGCAATGCGGATTCGGTCCATCAGGTTTGGCTTCCGGTGAGACCAGGTCCACCATGGGCTTTTGGAGTACATATGGAGGACCAAGCAACCAAGACTCTATTGCTATTCTCAATTCCTGACCAGAAGTAAGATCGAATAAGGCCATTAATCGTGTTGATTACTTTAGCAGGAAGCATGAACATAGAGCTCCAATAGTGGTTAATAGAGAAGAGAATGAAATTGACAAGTTGGGCTCTTTCAGCATATGAAAGGGATTTAGCACTCCAGGACTGGATACGTTTAGTTATCTTGTGGATCAAGGGCAGGTAGTCAGTAATCATCAGCCGCTTGCTACCAATCGGAACCCCAAGGTAATGAAAGGGAAGTGAACCAACAGACATGCCAGTGAGGTTAACGGCTCTTTCTTGTTCAATATTACTCATCCCACCAGTGAAGATATGGGACTTAGCCGGGTTGATCACAAGCCCAAAGGCGGAGACAAACTGATCAAGCGTGTCTTTAAGTATCTTGATGGATGGAATATCGCCTCTACATAGAAGTAAGAGATCATCAACAAACGTCAAATGTGTGATAATGGGGAAGGAGCATTTTGGATGATGGTTGAACGCAAGAATGGAGGTATTAGTCTGGATCATCCTGGTAAGGAAGTCCATAGCAATAACGAATAGGGGTGGTGAAAGTGGACCGCCTTGCCGCAAGCCATGTCCACCCATGAAGTGGCCACGAAGGGAGCCATTAACATTGACAGAGTATGAGGCAGTAGAGATACATTCCTTAATCAGCCTGATGAAGTGCATCGGGAAGCCCATTCCATGCAGACAGTGGAGGATGAAATCGTGGCTCACAGTGTCAAAAGCTTTCGAGATGTCGACCTTCATCCCAACCCTTGGGGAAATATGCTTCCTACCATACTTATGAAACATTTCTTGACAAAGTAGCACATTATGCTTGATGGATCTTTTAGCAACGAAAGCACTTTGATTGAAGCTGATGATACTCGGCAAGATATCATTGATGCGCTTGATGACATGAATTATATACCATTATAATCATGCATATTGTAGAGGTTTATCTCGATTTACTTTGCATTTAGAGGGAACTTGTGTACTTTTTATGTTTTATTCAATTATATCTCGGAAATAGAGGTCTACACGAGTTTCGGTTGAATTGTAGGTAAATTGAGTGGATTTGGAAGCAAAAGTGGAGCAAGGAGCATCTAAGATCATTAGGGAAGCTAAAGGAGTCTTAGAGGAATCACAAAGAGCAAAGGAGTTGCGCAAAAGAAGCATAAAGGGAGGAAGGAAACAAGCCAAGAGATGAGCATTCTTTGTTGAAGAAAATCGTGCCATTTACTACATAAATCGGACGATTTTTCCCTTTAAAAATCGAACGGTTTTGTGTGTAAATCGACTAGCTCGATTTTCTTTGTTTTTCGGCCCAATGGTAAAGACGACTCAAAGCCCATCACTTTTAGACTAGAGAAGTGTTTTGCCAAACGACCCATTAGCAAGAAACTATAGGTTGGAACCCTGGGAACGAAAACGGGACGACCGCACCGAGAAATCTTTACACGTTTGTGAGAGATTGAAGATTCTTGGAGAGGGATTGAAGCAATATTGCCGGGAAGTCAATCTTGATCATATTTGTGAGATTTCTTTGTTTCACTGTGATTTTTGTGGTTTTTGAACACGAAATTGAGTTAATTGAGAGATACATTGAATAGTTTTGAGATTGGTTTACAGACTTGAAGGTTATTGAGTTTTTATTCAAGATTCGGGTTTATTTGAATTATTTCACTCAATCTTAATTTTGATTTGATTTTGAAAATGGTTGGCTAAAACCATTGTGATTCTGAGGAGAATAGTTGAAGATTGAGGCTTAGATGATGATAGACTGAACTCATTCAAACATTTGGACCCTGAGAGTTTAGATTTTAACTTTGCGACATAGGAAAATCGGGCTGTTCTTCAGGAAAATCGGACGATTTTCTCAAGAACAGGTCGATTTAATCCCCTGACGATCTTTAATTGAATTAATCTTTAACCAAAGTTAATCCTTGCCTAAATCACAACCTTGCTTAACCTTTTTAACCTCTAATTGAGTGTATGAAGAGACTTCAACCTTGATTCTACATTTAATAGATCAAGATTACAAGATTTGGGTACTAAAGAGACTGAACATCCTTTATTAAGATTTTAAGTGTGCTTTCTATTCTTTACCTTGGAGAGTCATATCCTAGGGTTTTAGGTAGTTAGTTTGAACATAATTCTTGTCTTTAGATCTTTCTATATTGCAGCCTCAACAACCCTTATAGAGAGAACCTTTGGACTAGACAAATAGGTTTCGGAACTTCACCGTACGATACCTACCTTTGAACACATAATCTTGGCAATATAAACTCTGTCCTTATATCCATTAGAAGTATCTTGAATCGAAAGCCGCAGTCGGATACTTGAATCCTTGGAATCATTTCCCCCTTTATTAATCACAAAAGCTTTTGCATTTTGCTAGATAATTGAATTCGAATTTATTCTCACCAAATCCCTGAGTTCGACTCTAGAATTTCTTACCTTGCTACAGTCGATCCGTACACTGCGGGTTCGCTTTGCTTTGAGTTTTAGATATAAATTTAAGACTTTGACGCACACACTTTCGGCCAAACAACGCTTCGAGAGAATCTTGGAAATGGTCATATAGATGGTGTTGCAGCAGGAAATGGGCCTGTAATATGAGGGAGCAAGAGGACAATCACGTTTAGCTATTAGAGTAATAGAAGCATGATTAAACTGCTTAAGCATACGTCCATTGGTGAAAAAATCCTGAATAGCTTTGGTGAAGTCATGATGAATGATATCCCATGTAGATTTGAAGAAGAGAGATCCGTAGCCATCCGGCCCAGGCGCCTTGGTAGCCCCAATGTTGAAAACTGTCGACTTGATCTCGTCAGAGGTTACCATCCTGTCCAGAGTTGCAACATCCTCCGGGTTAAGGAGGGGGAGGGTATGGGAAAACCAAGTATTGTTTTTGTTTTTTGGTAAAAGGTTATACTTTCCGCTTCCAAGTCACCATCCTATTTGCCAAGATAGAATATTTTACTTATGTGTTTATATTTACTAAGAACCATAAAAGACAAATCATGAAAACCCTTTTAAAAAAAAGTGTTAAAATTATGTTTTGAGAAAATTTGTATTTTATCTCTAAGATTAAAAGAAAATCTTGGGGATATTTTTGGATTTTTTTTCCAGAATAATAACAAAATGAATATAATTTATGAGATTAGGCATCGATGAAAAGTTATTAAGAGAATAGGAAGACTTTGAGGGTCGAGCGGACCCATCGTTTTAAAGTGCGAGATCTTCATAACGTGTTTATATTTTTTTAATTTTGTTTTTTACTAATTTGGAATAAGGGTCCAGTTCCGGTGAGGAGGACCCTTGCAGATAGGAATGAGGAGAGTCGGGGTGGTGACATGTGGCATGCCATGTCACCTTTTTTTTCTTCAGCTTTTCTTTTTGTAAATAAAATTATTGTTCATATTTTTATAAGTATGTGTTCATTTTTTAAAGAGTCATTGTTCATATTTTTATCAATAAATGTTCATTTTTTCCCAACACTAACTATTCGTTTTTTAACATTAATTGTTCATTTTTGTATTTTTGTAAAACATTTTTTTGGATTTTTTTAAAAAATTATACTATTCTTTCAAATCGTGTTAATAAAATATGATGGTCATTTTTTTACAAGTATGTATTCATTTTTTTTACAATTATGGTGTTTATAATATGATGTTCATATTTTTTTTGAAAATTATACTTTTCTTTAAAATCGTGTTTATAATATTCAAAGATCGATTACATAAAAAATTGTGAAATCAAAGAGAATACAAGACGATTCAGGTTTTGTTTCTTCGAATTTCTACTCTCAATGTTTAGATTTCCATTCTTAAGGTTTAGGTTTCATTATGATTAATGTTTGTGTTCGAAATCAAATTTGTTTGAATCATTTTGTGTTTGATAAGTTTGATTGAGAAAATACATGTATATACATATGTTGAGTTGGTCTAATAGCTCCAATTGAATAATCTATATGCTCTTTTTAGTGTGCACGCAAACTGTTCGGTAAAATGCCTTATAGAAAAATAATTTATAATATTCACAGGAACAATGATATAAAAAGTATGAACACTTACGAATAAAAACATGAACAATCACGTATAAAAGTATGAACACCAATTACTTATCTATAACTTTGACACATACATATTATATTATAATAATCTTTTAACGTTTTGTGATGAGTTTTTATTTTTATTTTTGTGGTTATATAGTGTAAATGAACATCTATGCATTATAAAATAAACACAAAAAAATAAATGGACATGACACGTTGATGAATAAAAATACTATGAACACCGATGTATAAAAACATGAACAATGACATATAAAAGTATGAACACCGATGACTATTTTGAACGTAAGGGTATTTTTCCAAATTTTTAGTCAATTTACAAAAATGTCATTAATGATGAGCGTGTGAGAACCCTTGATTTCAATCCATCCAATGGCTTACAGCCCTCCTAATTCCTATCTACAAGCTCTCTCCTCACTTGAACTAAAATCTTTGGAATAATTGTTATGTTTTCTTAGTTATGTATTAATAATGCTCGGTTTCCTTTTTTTTGTTAATCTTTATTAGTTGGTTAACGAACTTACATAAAAAAATGGGGTCTTTAAAATTTTTAAAGTTGTATTTTTTTTAGTTGTGTGTTTGTCAAGTTGAGATATTTTTTGTTCTTTGTTTAGGTTTTCTTCTAAATTCACATGCACCCTATCTTTTTAGTAATATGTTTTTACAAATCTTATTTCTACAATCAACCTCATCTTTTAGTTTTATTCACTTATACTTATTTTCTACCTTTTTGTTTCTACCTCTAATCTCCGGTCTTGTTTGAAATTCCCCTCAAAATTGACATATATGAACAATTAAAATCGTGAACCTTTATTTTGACCAATTCTATGATTTGACCCCAAACTAACTCTTAACCGAAAAACAATCTATTGTAGGACTGAGCACCGGTTTAACACCGCAAAACCGCAACCGAACCGTTCCGCAAACCGCAATGTAAAATATGTTGAACCGCAAACCGAACCGATTAGTTGCGGTTTGGTTGCTATAGTTACTATTATCCATAATACAATTGCTGCCAATAAACAATAGAATCTTTGAGTTGAGGGCATTCACAGCTGAAACTGATCTACCATTTTTTTTTATGCACCAAGGCTGGGAAAGAAGCTTTTCTTGTAAGGGAGATGGCTGGGAAGCTTTTCTTGTAAGGGAGAAGGCTGGGAAGCTTACAGAGAAGGCTCGGAAGATAGCTAAGTATTTAAACATAACCAACCGTCAATTAATTAGTGCATTCACTTTTGCACCAAACTCATTTATGGTTTTCTTACTCATCTTTAATCTTCACGTACAAAGTTGGTGTTAAGTATACTGCACTTTGTCTTTTACGTCATAAGTGGCTCAAAGTGAAGAAATTAGAAACCTTTATTTTTCTTAAATAATCTAAACTCATCCATGAGGGGTATCATATAAAAAAATAAAATGACATATAGTAAAGTGAAGAAACTTAAATTTTTATATTTTTATTTAAATAAAGTCAGATAAAATTTGACAAAATAAAAAATAAATAAAATTGCTATATAAAGAAAAATATATAATATGATATCGGGTATTAGATTGAAGTTACATAATATTATAGATGGTTATTTAATGCTTTCGATATTTTAGATAATCTTAACCAAAAGTATATATGTTTTTATCAAAATTGCAACATTATATTTTCATTGCTCTTATTTATGTTGTTCCTCCACTTAAATTAAAGATCGGTGTCAATAGATTAGGGCCGAGCAGATTACAGTTCTTGATTTTAGATTATATATTTTTGAGTTCTTTCCCACGTAACCTATACGTAACCTATACAAACACAATCATCTCGACCAAGAGTCCTAAATTCAGACCATGTTTTGGTCTATAAAATCTGTTTTGAATACAGTATTCTCCTAATTAACAAAACATGAAATCCCTTCTTATTCTGGTCAATATACAAATTTTTTTTAAAAAAAAAACAAAACATGATTTTGTTAATTAGATTTTACTGACAAAATAGGGATATTTGTGTGTTTCAAACGCTACTAACCCAATAGTGTTTAACATTTGGTGAATATTTTAATAAGAGATACTAACTTCATAGTTGCAAAACAACCCTGGTAAGTCATAATGTCGTTTGAACCCATCATTTATTAATACATATGCTTTGTTATTATTGATTATTTATGAATGCCTTTTTGTAGAGTTTGCATAATGTACTCCCAAAATTTTCTTCTGAATGAAATTAATATAGATTTTGGTAGAGAGGTACCTTTAAGAGGTTTTATTCGTATACCTCTCTGCCATAACAACAATATAAATATTCATTGATAGAGTTTAGTAAGGGGTAACTATGAAATCAAAAGAAATTACCACTATTTTAAAGATTTGTAGGGAGCAAATGATGATGGTGCGTATATTTGCCGCACGAAGATTTGTAGTTCAATTTTTTATTTATTACCTATTGTTTTGAAAATTATTGAGTTAAACTATATTGTTATACAGTTTATTTTACTTGATATAAAATTTTGTCAAACTAATTTCTTAAATTCAAAAGAATATAACATAATTGATTTTTGGGTAAATTGAAGGCATTTGGATTGGATAATTAAGAATGGATGGTATAATATTACACTAATTTTCTCTTATTTTTTTGATAAAATAGATTTTTTTTTTTTTTAAATTGTCGTCCTAACTAAACGCTAGGTTAAAAAAAATATATTAGTCAATGCATTTATTTTTATCCACCAAACTGTTATCAGAAAAAATGTCCATCTCTGAATGGAAGAGACGTGTATAAATGAGTATAAATATATATAGAATACCAGGTATAACTCTTGTACGGTTTCGGTCTTTGTCCTTTACCTAGAAGGGCATTCAACATTGTACATCCCTCCCTCCCTGCATTGCTGCGTGTTTCGACATATATAGTGCGTACCATTTTCAAAAAACATTAATCATCTTTTGACCGAGGTTTCAAAAAACGTAACGAATTTTTACCAAAAAAAACAACGTAACGAATTTGGCCTCAGTTTTTGTAAGCCGAGCCAGACCATAAATAGCTCCGTTAGTAATATCATCAATCCCTAACACAATGTTATTTTAAGTGAGCGATGCGAGTTTGAACGAAAATAACATTTATAAATAACTCGAGCCTTAACTTTATCCGGAAAGTCCCTACCGCAATGTTATTTTACATGAGTGATGCGAGTTTGAACGGAATATTTCCGCTCGTTTATAAATAACTCGAGCCTTGACTTTATCCGGAAGAAATGTTGATATTCGTTTCGATTAAAAAATAAACGTGTTTAAACCCAATTTTTTCCGAGCCAAATCCAATACAACCTCAAATAACCCAAAATTGTTCACCCCACCCACCAACCGCCAAGGTCTCACCCGCAATCAATCCACCCGCATCCAACGGATGAAGGGGGTGGATCGGGTGAGATTTCAGGTGTTCTACACTTATTTATAAATTTTTTCAAAAAAAAACCCATTATTTTACAAAAATTCAAGAGCATACTTAAATCCAACTGAAAATAATATAAGATTGTACATGGTATAAGTACGATACTATAACAATGTAAGATCCAAAATAACCAAGTTATAATGAATCAATAATAAGAACCGAAATATATTAGGAATCGAAAAATAGAGTAGGAAAGAAAATATAGGGTTTACTTTAATATAAATTATGCCGTAAGAAAATAAAGGTAAAAGTTTATGATATAAAAACTTCAAATAATAAAAATATATATATAATTTTAAACGGTTGAAAACTAGTCGGATAGATGGGTAGATGAAACGTTCACCCGAATCCCACCCGACCCACCACCCGCTTCATCCACCACCCGTTTTCACCCGTCTTTTAACGAGTTTTCACCCTTTTTCGTTGGGTCGGGTGGCCAGATATCCGTCGAATACGGATGAAATTAACATCCCTAGTTGCTATGGCAGATAATTATATTTTTACTTTAAAAATATTTGAAAAAGTTAGTGCTACAATATATATATATATATATATATATATATATATATATATATATAGGATCCGGTTCCGGTGAGGAGGACCCTTTCCAGATAGGAATGAGGAGAGTTGGGGTGGTGACATGTGGCATGCCACATCACTTCTTCTTTTTTCCAGATTTTCTTTTTGTAAATAAAACTTGGTGTTCATATTTTTATAAGTATGTGTTCATTTTTAAAAGAGTCATTGTTCATATTTTATCAATAAATGTTCATTTTTTTCCCAACACTAACTATTCATTTTTTAACATTAATCGTTCATTTTTTATATTTTTTAAAAACATTTTTTTTGAAAATTATACTATTCTTTCAAATCGTGTTAATAAAATATGATGTTCATTTTTTTACATGTATTTTTTTTTTTACAGTTATGGTGTTTTATAATATGATGTTCATTTTTTGAAAATTATACTTTTCTTTCAAATCGTTTTTATAATATTCAGAGATCGATTACATAAAAAATTGTGAAATCAAAGAGAATAAAAGACGATTCAGATTTTGTTTCTTCGAATTTCTACTCTAACTGTTTAGATTTTCATTCTTAAGGTTTATGTTTCATTATGATTGATGTTTGTCTTCGAAATCAAATTTGTTTGAATCATTTTTGTGTTTGATAAGTTTGATTGAGAAAATAGATGTATATACATATGTTGAGTTGGTCTAATAGCTCCAATTGAATAATCTATATGCTCATTTTAGTGTGCACACAAACCGTTCGGTAAAATGCCTTATAGAAAAATAGTTTTTAAATATACAGGAACAATGACATAAAACGTATGAACACTGACGAATAAAAACATGAACAATGACGTATAAAAGTATGAACAACGATGACTTATCTATAACTTTGACACATACATAACATATTATGATCATCTTTTAACGTTTTGTGATGAGTTTTTTATTTTCTGTGGTTATATACTGTAAATGAACATCTATGCATTATAAAATGAACACAAAGGAATAAATAGACATTACACTTTGATGAATAAAAATACTATGAACACCGATGTATAAGAACATGAACAATGACATATAAAAGTATGAACACCGATAACTATTTTGAACGTAAGGGTATTTTTCAAGATTTTAAGTCAATTTACAAAAATGCCATTAATGATGAGCGTATGAGAGCCCTTGATTTAAAATCCATCCAAGGGCTTACAACCCTCCTAATTCCTATCTACAAGCTTTCTCCTTACTTGAACTAAAATCTATATATATATATATATATATATATATATATATATATATATATATATATATATGAGATCAACCATAACTTCATTCATTATAATAATCATCCTCAACAATAGTGGTAACTTCGGCTGAGAAACGAAGAAGAATTAAACATGATATGCTCCCTAGGACATAGATTAGCTAACAAATGTGCCGCCATATTCCTTAATCCTTACCCTATAGCTAATCGATCATAAAGCTCGAAGTCCCTCGTAAGCTCGTACCATGCTTCAGCTTGTTAACCAGGTTTTAAGGTTTGTTTTCGTAAAATATTAAATATTTTAACTTTGAATTTTTGTGTTATATAACCTTTATAAACATCGCACTTTTGTTTCTACTAACAAATAAAAGCTCCAATAATTTAGATTTGTTCTAAAAAGCAACAAATTTATGCACTATATTAGATAAAGTCAGATTACATCTAATTAATTGAATTAAAAATTGATTTTGTTAATTAGATTTTACTAGCAAAATACAGATATTTGTGTGCTTCAAATGTTTCCATTTAATCTATTATTCGTTTAATTTTATCGTACCTAACCTATTAAAAAAATGTGTTTTATCTAGCAAACTAAAACCCATAAATGAAAGCACAAGGAAGCATATCTAAGGATCGATCAATCAAAGCTAATCATCCAACAAGTTAAGCAATCATGAACAAACAACAAAAGAAATGTTTTGACATGAATACTCAAACACCATGCTAGCATAATCAAAATCAAGCACCACAAACCTTCAACAACGAACAATAACGGCGAACCGAAACTGAAACCCTACGTTGTGGCTGAAGTATCATTCATCTATTCTCACAATGAGCCGGAGGAAAGGTCTGATCTCAGGGCTTCCATCTCTACGTTGCGGCTCCTCAACACAAACAAGCCATGGGCCTTGACGGGTGACTTCAATGTTACGCTTTCACCGGACGAGAAGACTTCCAACAACCGGCCAAATATATCACAGTCTTCCAGTGAAATCGAGACTTGCTTTGTACAAAACTTGCGTTCAGATCTCCCTTACTCCGGTTGTAAATTCACCTGGAATATCAAACAAGTTAATTCCCGTACAAAAATTTTTTTGAAAGAGTTCTTGTGCTTCTAAGATTAGAGATGACTTCTATGATAGTTCTTACTTGTGGAATGAGTGTTCGCCCAAAAGGTGCGTGCAATCAAGTTTTAAATTTATAAAACTAGAATAACAGCAAGTGAACCCGCAGTGTACGGATCGGCGTAGATTAGCAAGTATTCCAGAGTATCGAACTCAGGGATTTGGGGGATCAAATTCAGTTAACAAATTATCGAGCAAGTAAAGTATAGAAGCTTTGCAAATATTGAGAAAACAACAATTCTAAAGATCCAGGTATCTAATTGTGGCAATCGATTCAAGATATACTATAGATATAAGGACAGAGTTGAGGTTTGCAAAGGTATACTAAGGTAAGGTAATGTACGGTGAAGTTCCAAAACCCTATATGACTTATCTAAAGACACTCTCTATAAAGGTTGTTGAGGCTTCATTATAGAAAGGATCTAAATGCAAGAATTAATCTCAAATACCCAAACTTGTAACCCAAGGATCAAAACTAACTAAACCGATTAAGGTTGTGACACTCGAAATCGAAGTAGAGGTTGTTGAGGCTTCACTACTACCTAGAAAAGGGCAAACCTAGACTAGATTAAAGCTAATCTTTAACCTTGAATCAAAGTAAAAGCAAAGTTCGTAAACTGAGGTAAATCATGGGTAGATCTTAAGAATCACGGCCGTGGAAACCTAAGAACAGACCGTGATTTAGGGTGTCGACGATATTTCTCTAACTCTCAGGGTCTAATCAAATTACGATCGATCTATCATTATCTAAGCCACAATTATTAACCCTTCACCTTAGAATTGCTAAAGGGTTTTAGCCAATAACCATCATCATCAATTCAATAATCAAGTTTAAAGAGAAAATGGACGAAAACCTCAAAAACTCAATGACTATCAAATAACCAATCTCAAATCCAATAACAAATGTTTGTATTGAATGAATGCAGAAAAAAGGAATAGAAATTCTCACAACAATCTTAAAGAACAATGAAGAACGGGGTGTCAATCCGTCTCCAAAGATAAACCTAAGATAATATCGAAGTACACAATCTCCAAAATGCGTCCTTCTCCGAATCTTCCCTGTACGCAATAAAATCTTCAAGCCTCCCTCTCTTTGGGAATCCAAATCCTAGGGCTGTCACCGTCCTCCCTTCAATGTTGAAGGCTATCGAATATATGTAGGGATCTCTCTAGGGTTTAAAGATAAAACCCTAGAAATATGGGCTGAAAAGAAGTCGAGTGCGCTGGTATCAGAAGATACTCTGGGCCGCGTCAGACGGTATCAGAGAATACTTTGGGCCGCGTCCGACGGTATCAGAAAATACTTTGGGCCGCGTCAGATGGTATCAGAAGATACTTTGGTGCGTCCTAACTTCCTTTTATTGCTCCTTTTGTCCCGCAAGGCTTAATCCTTAAATGTGCCATCTTTGCTCCATAATTCGCCAAATTACCTACAAATACAATAAAACTCTGTGTAGACCTCTATTCTTACAAAGTAGGTGAATATAACCATAAATGCCATGAATGTATGTCTATGCATGCAAAATAAAGGGAAAATCTATATAATATACATGCCTAAAAATAGGTCATAATTCATGTCATCAAAATACCCCATACTTGCCCCTTGCTTGTCCCTAAGCAAGATTCAAATTTAGAATACAAGATGTCATGGATTATATATGTATGAAAACTCAAAAACTTTTCTTTTGGTAGTGCTTCTTCTTATTGGATCACCCTCAAAGTGATATTTCAAGGCATAAAAAGGCAAAGTATGTATCAATGATAACTATAAGATGAACTAACTTCCTTTTCTTTCTTGAAAACACAAATAAAGGACATGATAAAGATGTAGAGCAATCAAATTCAAACAAATCTAAGCCATTAAGTCTTAAACACATGCATAAAAGTCTCAAGGTCTTCAAATCAAAGGAAAGGTTCAAGAAACGTATTAAGGGAAGGAGTTCTTTTCGGCTATTGTGATGCTAATCCGGGAAAGAGGAACACATAACACCTTCAAGAATTTTCTTCACGCACATGCTTCGCATGTAGAAAGCTTTGCTTTCATTATACTTTACTTTTTTGAGAGTATGGACAGCGGTGCACAAAAACCGAAGCCTAGGAGATCGGCGTTTCTCAATTTCGAGATGCCTCAAACCCTTGATGCACATACCATATCCCGTTAGGACTTGTCGTTCAATCGGACTTTGGCAAGACACAAACACCCGGCTATGTGAATGGTGCCGAGTTACTCATCCTCATGTTCAACGTCCCCAAACTTATGAAATTTTGCACTTTTTCAATACATTTTCCTTGGCCCTCCCACATCAAATATGCCTTTTTTCAATCACCTATCCTAATTCCCGGATGGTAAGAGGAGGGTTACATATTTCATTGAGGAGCTAGCATGATCAAGATATGAGAAAAGAAAAGAAGTGAATTGCCTTAGTCATCCTTAAATGGTGTAAAGGAACTTGCAATATAGCTTCGACTATTATTTCATTCTCTCATCAAAACAACTAAATCATATAACTTATTCGTGTATTCAAGTAACAAAAGCAATTTCATTCATGCTATAATCAAAATCTCAACACCACTAAGCATCTTTTTGCCTATTCACATACACATTTCTCATCATAGAGGTCATTTCCATCATAAGAAGCACAAAAAATTTTAAAATTTTTCAAAAATTTCAAATCATATGATGCAAGACATAAAACATGCAAATGGTATTGCAAATACCTCCACCCCATACTTAAAACTCACATTGTCCCCAATGTGAAGAAAAGAAAAGGAAGAAAAGGATACTCACAATGTAAGATGGCGAATCAGGCATGGCGAATCATTCATTGAGTGGTGATGGTGGGAGTCTATATAAGCGCAATAGGGAACTCCGGATATTCCAATCGGTGTCGATGAATGAAGAAGGGGAACGTCTTTTGGCCGAACAAAAATTTTCCGAAAATTTTTTTTTTTTTTTTTTTTTTTTTTTTTTTGAAAAAATCGACCGATTTTTCAAAAAATCGGCCGAGTTTTCTGCCCGATTTTTTCGTCGGCCCGATTTTTCCTGAGGGGGTCGATCTCTGGGTCGATTTTTCTTTCTGTTGTCAAAAATCGACCTGTTCTGAAGCCTAAATCGACCGATCTTCTTTTGGGTAGTCGATTTCTTGCCTTTTGTTCCTTGAAAACGTCCTTAGGCACATTTGTATTGCCTTTTTCCATCAATTCCTCAAGATTATACCTAGTTCCTGCGATCCATGACACAAACAAACCGAGAGCGCATCGAGAAGGAAAAAAAAAAACAAAGCAAAAACAAAACATACAAGCTAACTATCCTAAGAAAAAGAAAAGGGAAAAAGATGCATACCTTGGGTTGCCTCCCAAGAAGCGCTTGGTTTAACGTCGCTAGCTGGACCTATCTCCATAGATGACTCAATGTACCTTGAACATCTTGGATTTCTCATCAAACTCATCAATTAATTCCACAAAAGAGGTTCCTAATTTCACCGGCAAATGGTAAGATCTCCCACGTACAAGCTTGTACGGTTTGATTCTCACCGGGATTCTCCTAGCTTTCCTATGCTTCAATGGGACATTATTCAGCCTTGCGTCCCATCCTTTCCTGGATCGAGAAATCAGTTTCTCGAGAATCCTCCTAGCTTCCCCATCTCCAAATTGGGGATGATGTATGGTGTTCGTCATGTGAATGACCCCATACTTGAACAAAAGACACTTCATCGCCTTAACGGTGAAGTGCTTGCTAACTCCACTCCTTGTAGTCCAAGGAGCATCTACTTCCAACAGTTTTAATGGAGGTTTCATCTTTATCTTAGGAGGTTCTTTTGGAAGAGACCTCCAACTCTCCGGCGCATTCCTGCAAAAATAAGAAATTTTAATAGGAATTTCAATGGAAGTAAGAGAATGTACCTTGTAAAGTTCTTCAAGGCTTGGGACAACTTTCATGTTAGAATGATGATCCACACATGAAATATGTCCTAACTTAGCTGGATCCTCTCCAACCTTGGCCACAGTTTCAGTAATTTGGTCAAGGTTCTCCACTTCTTCCTCTTCTTCAATGAGAACTTCTAGAGGAGCTTCAGATTCGAGCGGAGGACAGCTCGAAACTTGTAATTCTTCCTTGCTAGATGAATGATTTTCCAAGGCTTTTTCAACCTTAGAAATAACCTTTTTGGCGTCTTCTAATTCTTTTAAATGACGTTCATTACGGGATCTGAAACTTTCTTCGAGCTTCTCAATTTTCTTCATCAATTCATCCAACATCAATTCCTCCGCATCTTTGGGAGGTTTCTTTTTAACCTTCTTTGGGTAGTGCAGCTTATCCCATCTTGCAAATTCATCTTCAATGGCTTGTTCACGTTCTCTTTCGCTGTCAAACCAATAGAAGGCGTATTTCTCTACCAAGTATTCGTAATAATCTGCTCTAGCTGTATGCTTTGCTACCCATATTGGATCGTATCCAGGGTTACAACTCTCAACAGCCATTGTTCCCTTCAAGGTTGAAAACTCATAGAAACAAAATAGATCTGCAAAAATCACTCAAGTAGACAAATCAAATCACAAGAGCAAAAGCTCCCAAGCTAGACAACCGAAAACCGAATTTGGTCTAGACCAAATCCCCGGCAACGGCGCCAAAAACTTGTTCTTTGGCGAAACTTTGTTCCGATGCCGGAACGAGAACTTCGTATGTACCTAAGAACACAAACCTGCAAGAACACTCAAGCAGAAAGATCAATAGAAAAAAAGCAAGAACAGTCCCCGGCAACGGCGCCAAAAACTTGTTCGCCCAAAAGGTGCGTGCAATCAAGTTTTAAATTTATAAAACTAGAATAACAGCAAGCGAACCCGCAGTGTACGGATCGGCGTAGATTAGCAAGTATTCCAGAGTATCGAACTCAGGGATTTGGGGGATCAAATTCAGTTAACAAATTATCGAGCAAGTAAAGTATAGAAGCTTTGCAAATATTGGGAAAACAACAATCCTAAAGATCCAGGTATCTAATTGTGGCAATCGATTCAAGATATACTATAGATATAAGGACAGAGTTGAGGTTTGCAAAGGTATACTAAGGTAAGGTAATGTACGGTGAAGTTCCAAAACCCTATATGACTTATCTAAAGACACTCTCTATAAAGGTTGTTGAGGCTTCATTATAGAAAGGATCTAAATGCAAGAATTAATCTCAAATACCCAAACTTGTAACCCAAGGATCAAAACTAACTAAACCGATTAAGGTTGTGACACTCGAAATCGAAGTAGAGGTTGTTGAGGCTTCACTACTACCTAGAAAAGGGAAAACCTA
The DNA here is from genome assembly GCA_033239125.1 of Fagopyrum homotropicum. NCBI lineage: Eukaryota > Viridiplantae > Streptophyta > Magnoliopsida > Caryophyllales > Polygonaceae > Fagopyrum > Fagopyrum homotropicum. Next base: position 86,651,539 of record BSWB01000005.1, on the reverse strand, counting down.
GACTAGATTAGAGCTAATCTTTAACCTTGAATCAAAGTAAAAGCAAAGTTCGTAAACTGAGGTAAATCACGGGTAGATCTTAAGAATCACGGCCGTGGAAACCTAAGAACAGACCGTGATTTAGGGTGTCGACGATATTTCTCTAACTCTCAGGGTCTAATCAAATTACGATCGATCTATCATTATCTAAGCAACAATTATTAACCCTTCACCTTAGAATTGCTAAAGGGTTTTAGCCAATAACCATCATCATCAATTCAATAATCAAGTTTAAAGAGAAAATGGACGAAAACCTCAAAAACTCAATGACTATCAAATAACCAATCTCAAATCCAATAACAAATGTTTGTATTGAATGAATGCAGAAAAAAGGAATAGAAATCCTCACAACAATCTTAAGGAACAATGAAGAACGGGGTGTCAATCCGTCTCCAAAGATAAACCTAAGATAATATCGAAGTACACAATCTCCAAAATGCGTCCTTCTCCGAATCTTCCCTGTACGCAATAAAATCTTCAAGCCTCCCTCTCTTTGGGGATCCAAATCCTAGGGCTGTCACCGTCCTCCCTTCAATGTTGAAGGCTATCGAATATATGTAGGGATCTCTCTAGGGTTTAAAGATAAAACCCTAGAAATATGGGCTGAAAAGAAGTCGAGTGCGCTGGTATCAGAAGATACTCTGGGCCGCGTCAGACGGTATCAGAGAATACTTTGGGCCGCGTCCGACGGTATCAGAAGATACTTTGGGCCGCGTCCGACGGTATCAGAAAATACTTTGGGCCGCGTCAGATGGTATCAGAAGATACTTTGGTGCGTCCTAACTTCCTTTTATTGCTCCTTTTGTCCCGCAAGGCTTAATCCTTAAATGTGCCATCTTTGCTCCATAATTCGCCAAATTACCTACAAATACAATAAAACTCTGTGTAGACCTCTATTCTTGCAAAGTAGGTGAATATAACCATAAATGCCATGAATGTATGTCTATGCATGCAAAATAAAGGGAAAATCTATATAAATACATGCCTAAAAATAGGTCATAATTCATGTCATCAATGAGTTTGATGACAATTCTATGATTAAACGGAATAATGGATTGAAAAGAAATTGAATGTGTTGTTTATCCTTTTTTGAAAGTTTCATAATGTGAAAGTTCTATCTAAATAATATTGAGAAATTGAGGTTGAAATCACATGATGAGTTCTTATACTTCTTTATGAAATGATTAAGGCAATTCGATTTTCTTTCTTCTTTCTTTGATCACTTAGCCCCACAATGAAAGTAATTACCTCCCTTACCTATCCGGAAGTTTGGAGGAGTTGATATTAGGCATGTTTGATGTGGGAGGGCCATGAAAGCAAATTTTTGCATTCAAAGAATAGAATTAATAGGTTTGGGGAAGTCAATCGTGACGATGAGTAACTCGGCACCATTCACATAGCCGGGTGTTTGTGTCTTGCCAAAGTCGGATTGAGCTTTATTCCTAACGAATTATGGTATGTGCATCAAGGGTTTGAGACATCTCGAAATTGAGAAACGCCAATCTCCTAGGCTTCGGTTTTTGTGCACCTCTATCCATCTTTCAAAAAGTAAAGTCGAAAAATAATGTGAAAAAGAAGAGAGCAAAGCTGAAAGTTGATGATGTTGCAATTCAAAGTAAAAAGAAAAAGAGTTGGGTTATTCATTTTCCCGGATTCATGCACCACATCCCTTATAAGTTTCCCTCCCTTCCGCATTCTAGACCTTACTTGAAAGTCCTTAAGATCAAAAGAATGTTATTTGACTTGGTGATCTAAATTGATATTTCTTATGCTTGATTTTGACGATACTTGAAGGTTATGATGTTTGTCTTAAAGTTTAAGCGACTTGTGATGTTTCTCTACTTTACATTCTTTGGTTTATGTATACAAGTGTTTTTCAAGGATGAATGAAGCAAGGTTTGAGGATGATCTATTGACTAGAAGCACATTTACCTAAAGTATGTTTTTGTTTTGAGATTGCTTGCATATTTCATTCTAACTTGTATTTTAGTGCTTTCGAAGACCTTGCTTCGGGACAAGCAAGTGACAAGTATGGGGTATTTTGTTAATATTTTGATATTCTAGGCACTTATTTTGGTTGTTTTTCCCTCGTTATTGTATACATGGATGAAGTTTAGAAGCAATTATTAGTTTGTTCCTCTATTATTGTCGATATGGATGTCTACACTAGCTTTGTGTTGATTGTACGCGAAAAGGAGCTAAATGGGAGCTATTGAGAGAGAAAAGAGAGGATTCGATCATATTCGAGGATTAGGAACACATCAAGGAAGCTAAGGAAGGAACTGGGATAAAGAATGTCACGACACAAAGGAAACTACAAGTATTCTACACTTCCACGCCCTGAATTACGGCCGTAGAAGAATCCACGCTCTAAACCGCGACCGTGGATCTTGACATCATGAGCGTGGAGCATTCCAGTAAGTTACACGGCCTAAAGTACGGTCGTGGAAGTCACAAGAGACCGTAATCCAATTCCACGCCCTAAACCACGGTCGTGGAAACTCTTGAGACCGTGATTTAGGCGATCTTTTGACGAGTCTTTATTTTCCATGTTATTTACGTGATGGGCCTAGACGGTTATTTCTTTCCCGTCTTATAAAAAGCTCAGAAAAGAGAGTTTTGGGAATCCGCGCTTACGCCCGCTAAATCTCGTTGTGTTGGATCCCGCGGAGACGCCGACGGACGCTGACGGCCGCTTACTTTGCTTGGAGCATTCTTGCCTAGGGTGGATTGAAGATCGCCGAAGGTTTAACCTCTTTCTTAGGTTTTGACGTTGAAGACAGATTGACAACATGTTCTTCATACTTGCCTTAGATTCTTGTGATGTTTTGTGTTATACATTCTGAATCCATCAAACACTGCTTCTTGTGTTACGGATTTGAGAATTGGTTTTGAAGTTTATTTGAGTATTTGAGGGTTTTCATCTTTTATTCTCTTTGATTGGAATATTGATATCATGACAATGATTGTTGGCTAAAACCCTTTAGCAATTCTAAAGTGAAGGGTTGATAGTTGTGGCTTAGATGATGATAGATCGATCGTAAATTGATTGGACCCTGAGAGTTAGAGAGATCTCGTCGACGAACCCAAATCACGGCATGTTCTTGGAGTTCCACGGCCGTGGTTCTCAAGATCTAACCGTGATTTACCCTAGTTTACGAACTTTGCTTTTACTTTGATCCAAGGTTAAAGATTAGCTTTAATCTAGTCTTGGTTTACCCTTTTCTAGGTAGTAGTGAGACTCATCACCCTCTATTTCGATTTCGAGTGTCACAACCTTAATCGTTTTAGTTCGTCTTGATCCTTGGGTTACAAGTTTGGGTATTTGAGATTAATTCTTGTCCATAGATCCTTTTTATACTGAAGCCTCAACAACCTTTATAGAGAGTGTCTTTAGATAAGTCATATAAAGTCTTGGAACTTCACCGTACATTGCTTTACTTTAGCACACCTTTGCAACTCCTAACTTTGTCCTTAGTTCTTTAGTATATCTTGAATCGATTGCCACAATTAGATACTTGGATCTTTAGGGTTGCTGTTTTCCCCAATATTTGCAAAGCTTTATACCTTTATATGCTCGATATCTTGAGACTGGGTTTTGTTTCACCAAATCCCTGTGATCGATACTCTTGAATATTTACTAATCTACGTCGATCCGTACACTTCGGGTTCGCTTGTTTTATTCTAGTTTTATAAATTTAAGACTTGATTGCACGCACGTTTTAGGGCGAACACTCACCACACTCTTATTGCCCCTCTCCATACTTTTGAGCTCCCTCACTCAGACAACCCCAATGACAACCCAGTGCAAGCATCAAGGATTCTTGCCCATCACCCACTGTTATATCATGTATCTAAGCATTTGTGCTTTGAATGTTAGGTGTATAAACCACCCTAACAAGCAAAATGCAGTTTGTGACATAGTAAAATGACACAACCTTGACATTATTGCTATCATTGAAACCAAGCTGTAGTTTAGTAAGATGAAGAAGCTTTCCCACCTTATTCCACACTGGAATCATACCTCCAACCTTTCAAACGTGTCTGACCAATTCAAATGTTGCATTTGGGTGTGGTGGAACCCCCTGACTTTGCATATAACCCAATTCTCATCAATGAGCAACTCATCCACTGTCACTTATCCTCCCCAAATCTCACCAACCCCCAACGCATCCTCTCTTGCACTTTTGTGTACGCCCATAACCTCCCCGATGATCGGAAGCCCCTATGGGACAACATAGCCACTATCAAGCTCCTTAACCACAACGATGCTTGGACTCTCATGGGTGACACTTCAACACTACCCTCAGCCCGGATGAGAAGTTGGCCGACGGTTTCCCTTCCATCTCTCAACCTTCGTCTGAGCTCTCGGATTGCTTCTCTGGGAACTCGCTCTCTGACCATGAGTATTCTGGATGCAAACTCACTTGAAACAATAAAAAAATCTCCTCCAGGAATTGGTGTAAGCTTGATCGGATCGTTATAAACTCCTCTTGGTCCTCCTCGTTCCCTAATTCAAAGGCCCTTTTTGATAACTCCTACCTCTCTGACCATTCACCAGTCATGCTTTCCTTTGAATCCAAACTTCTCCCTCTCATTCTCCAATTCCGTTTCAACAACAATTGGGTGCACCATGAGAATTTTACCTCTTCTGTCTCACTTTCCTGGTCTCTCCCCATCGATGATGCTCATGATAACCTCATGATCGCACTCACCAAGAAGCTAAAACGCCTTAAGCCGTGGCTGAAACAATTCCCAAGCCTTATTCTCGAGAATCTCTACTCTAATGTTGAGACTCTGAAGTCCTCCATTTCCACTACCCATACAGAACTTCAAGAGGACCCCCATAATCATGCTCTCTTAATGACCGAAAGAGATAATACCTCCTCTCTCATCTCAATGCTAGACATGCTTCGCACTACCCTTGCCCAACTCTCCAAAGCATCGTGGTCTAAACATGGGGACCAATGCAATGCGTTCTTTTTTAAGAGCATCACCACCAGGAGGATTGCAAATGATATCAGAATATTTCTTGATCCCTTTAATCCCGCCTCTGGTCCCACCCACAATCCCGAGAATATCGCCACTATCCTTTAAACCATTTTTCATTATTCTCAATCCTTCTTTAAACCACAACCCTCAAAACCTTTTCCCTAATTGCCCCCTTCCATCAATCTCTCCGGAAGACAAGCTCTCTCTCTGTACCACCGTTACTAGGGAGACCATCAAAGATACTCTTTTCAACTTGGGTGATCAAAAATCCCCTGGGCCTGACGGTTACAACGCAAAATTCTTCAAGTCTTCTTGTCATATTACTAGTAATGACTTCACCAATGTTATCTTGGAAGTTTTCAATACGGGTTGTTTCCCTTGGCTGATCAATCACACTTCGATCTCTCAAATTGTCAAGAAGGAAAATCCCATGCACCCCTCTGACTTCATACCAATCTCATGCTGTAATACTACCTACAAAGTCATCGCCAAGCTTCTGGCTTCCAGATTAAACGCCATTTTACCTTCCATAAATGGTACCTATCAAGGAGTGTTCATCAAAGGCCGTTCTATAAAGCACAACACCGAGAAATCTTTAAGAAGTACAACCAGCATCGTATCTCTCCAAGATGTTCCATTAAGGTTGATATCTCTAAGGCTTTCGACTCCATTGATCACAAACTCATCCTTTACTGCCTTAGAAGGATGGGGTTTCCCGAGTATTTCAATCGCGTGATTGAAAACTGCATCTCCACTACTTCCTACTCAATCAATTGAAATGGAGCTATGAATAGTTTCTTCTAGGGCTCTCGAGGGCTTAGACAAGGCTGCCCTCTTTCCCCTCCTCTCTTTGTTATTGCCATGGAGGTGCTATCCTCGATGCTCCAAACCAACACCTCAAACCCAAACTTCAACATCCATCCAAAGTGTGTCTCTCCCCGCCTTACCCACCTATGTTTTGCTGACGATCTTATGTTGTTTTGTAGGGGAGACATTACCTCCATCCACATCTTGATGAACACGTTACATTCCTTTGGTAACTACTCTAGTCTTTGCATAAACACTACAAAATATTCCCTCTTTCTTGGTGGTCTATCTTCTCAAGAAAGAGATCTTTTCTCTCACTCTACTGCTCTACCTCTGGGCTCTCTCCCCTTATTCTACTTGGGCAACTGGTGGGCCGCAAAAGACTCAACGCAATCGAATACAACCCCCTCATCACCAAGATCACCAATAGAATCAATTCTTGGAGCGCCATAAATCTCTTACGCCGGAAGAAAATAGATAATCTCCTCAATCCTCTTCTCCTTACACTACTATTGGTGTTCCGTCCTGCTCATTCCATCCAAGATCATTCTCAAAATTGAAGGGCTTCTCCGCTCCTTCTTATGGTCGGGCAAGGCAAACAGTTCCCGTGCTCTAGTCTCATGGAAAGTTATTTGCAACTCCACTGCAAATAGTGGGCTAGATTTCAAAGAACTTTTATCCTAGTTCAAGGCCTGTATCGCTAAGCTTATTTTTGATCTCGATCACTCAAACCACAATGATCTTTGGTCTGATTGGATCAATTAGAATATTCTTAAAGGCCAATCAATTTGGAACTATCTGACCTCCTACAAGCATAGCTTTGTTTGGTACATGATTCTCAAAGTTAGAAATGAAATTCTTGACTCCATGACGGGCCCAAACTTCATCAGTCAAACCTCAAACCCCCATGGTATTTTCTCTACCTCTGCTTCTTGCAGCACCGTCTAGCATGCTCATCCTAACCCAAGCTCCTACACGCTGAACATCATCTGGAAGGGCTTAAATGTTCCCAAGTCTAGTTTTATCTCTTGGATTTCTAGTCATCATTGCCTCCCTACCCTTACAAAGCTTGCAAACTGGAACCTCATCCTGAACAATCTCTGTAAGTTCTGCTCTATCCATGTTGAGGATGAAGACCACATTTTTCACCACTGCACCTATTCTACCATTGTGCTCGATCTCATCTCTAGATGGTCTAGGACGTCCCATCCTCATCCTTACAATAGCAACATCTGGAACTGGATCGGATCTCAAAACCCCAACAAGCACGACTTGATCTCCCATATCCACATTTCTACCATCACAAGTTTCATCTACTTTGTTTGGAAATCCAGGAATGATCTTGTCTTCAATAACCACTTCACCCATCCTACCATTTGTACTCTGAATGCAATCAACTCTACAAATTACTTCGCTGCTAAAAACTAGAAAGATAGATCGCCAAACTCGATATCTTGGGCCAAGATCCTCGGTATCCACTTAGACTAGTTTCTTTCCTCCCTTTTCTTTTGTGTCTCATGCTCTACCTTTGTCAAGTTGACTCTACATGTAAATCCTTCTTATAGAATACAACAAATTTTCAAAAAATAAGATGAGAAAAGAGAAGGGTATAAAGAAATGAAAAGCATATGTTTTTGGATAGGTTTTGTGGTGATCAAGCAAAGATCACAATCAAGCAACAAGGTCAACCAAACAACAAAACAAGCACGGAATATAAGATCAATGTATAGAGAGCGGATTCTAGAGATTCGGACTTCCGGTTATGGCCAGAACTCAAGATTCTAATCAACCTAGGACAAGATGTGGTATGTTGGGAAAGAATGTTTCTCTAATGGGATCAATCACCGGGTAGGTCTCATGGTCCAATAATCCCGCACCTAAGGTCCTATTACCGGGTAGGTCTCTAGGAACCTAAGGTTGGAGTTTCTACTCAAACCGGATCACTACTTAGAGGTCAAACCTTTCCTTACTAGGTAAGTCTCGGGAAGGCAAGTCCTAAGCAACAATCCTAGCACACTCGATCCAATAGCGGCTTGTGAGGCTCACTACTACCTAGCGTTTGCCATCTTCTTAACCTAAGGTCGGGAATTACCGGTTAAGCCTCTTCCCTCACTTAGTCTACTGACCAAGGTCACTGATAAGTGATGGAATCACTATCATTTAGGATAGTTTTTAGAGTCTTTTGATTGCATTTGTGTCGGTTTATGCTACAAACTCCTTAGTCCAGAAGAAGAAGACTAAAAGAAGCTAAGGAAGGAGTTATAAGCACTTAGGAGTGAAGATCGTTCACGAAGCAAAGCTTCTGTTGCTTCACCGCCCCTGCAGAGCCCTGCCACCGCCCCTGCGGGTGACGCCTTACACCGGAGCGCTCCCTGCGCCAACCATGAAGTGTGTCACCGCCCCTGCGCCACTCCTTGCCGCCCCTACGGTGACCTACACTGAAGAAACGAAGACTAGCTCCCCTGTGTCTCTCACTGCGGCCTTGCTTGCGCCTCAACTTGGGAGATGGAAGACGAAGAGGTTGTGTCACCGCCCCTGCGTCGACATAGGGACGCCCCGGCGGCTTGGCATTAGAAACGTCAGGAAGTCAAAGGGTCAGACGTTTGAAGAGCATTGAAGATCCGCCCCAGCGGAATTGCCTAGCTACCCCTGCGGCCTTGAAGAAGATTAAGCGTTTTTGCCTTCACCGCCCCTGCGGAGCTGAAGGGCGCCCCTGCGGCTTAACGTCAGAAGCTTTACTCCGGCTGTTTACACCACCTTTATGGCATTAAAGGTGGCTGTTTTGGGCCGGCCATTTACTCCTATTTAGTGCCTTTTATAGTATAAATAGTCCTTGGTTGATTGCTAGAGAGGATCTTATCATCTTGTTAACCAACAAATTATCCACTTAGATTGTCTTGCTACCTTGTAATGAGTTGTTAACTCCCTTGCTACATTGGGTTGGTTTGAAGCTGCATTGTTACTTTGGTTGTAAGTTCTTTATAATATTAGTTTTTATTCAGTAATACTTTGTGTCTCCTTGATCTCCATTGTCTAATTGCATGTTTACTATTGCTTAAGATTGATCACCTTAGGTTCTAAAGTGCATGTAAACAACTAGTAGGTTCCGGGTTCGGATCTTTAACCTAGTAGCAGCTTTAAGTAATAACGGGTTGTGATTCCTTAAAGAAAAGGAACACAAATATAAAGATAAGTTTAACGGTTTTAATCTTCTATTTATATCCCTTAGTCTTTGTTTGAAAGCTAACTTGTTATTTGTTCTTGTAGGTTTACGGAACTCTAACATGTTAACTTGTGTTGATGCCGGTTGGCTCAACACATATATATGATCGAGACGGGAGATTACTTGAAAACTTATAAAGGGAACTCACCAAAGTAGCAACTGCATGCTTAGAATCAACCTAGTGTAGATTCATCCATTATTGTCTTACTTGTCGCACTAATCATTTTCATAAGTTTTTGTGCATCAATTCAATAAAACCCCTCCCCCGCTTGTGTTACTTGTCACTATAATCGATAATCGCATCTAAAACACCTTAACTCTCTTGGGTTCGACCCTTACTTAATCACTATACTTGTTCTTAGTGCTAAGTCGGGATTTACTTTTGATTAGGTATAGACGACCTTAGAAATACCATCGGTCAAATTTTGGCGCCGTTGCCGGGGAGTTTTAGTGTTTTATTGTTATTATTGATTATTGGTTTGAACCATTTTTATGGTTCAAACCCGTGCTACTAACTCCGGCTTTGTTTCTTTTGATCCAAAAATTGAGAGGACGCACATCCGGCAACGAAGACAACAACAACAACTTCAACAAGAGATGGTTGACCGTACTTTTCGTCAACTTACGCAGCCCACCTTGGCTCAAAACCCTCTTGCGGTCACTATACCGGCACTAGGGGAAGGAGTCAACTTTGAGCTCAAGCCAGGCCTCATTCACTTGCTTCCATCCTTCCATGGGCTAAGTGGTGAATGTTCGCCACTTAGCGTGCGTGCAAACAAGTCTTAAATTTATAAAACTAGAAATCAAGCAAGCGAACCCGCAGTGTACGGATCGCGTAGTACAGCAAGAATTCCAGAGTATCGAACACAGGGAATTGGGGGGATAAATTCAGTTATAAGATTATCAAGCAAGTAAAAGGTAAACTTTTCAAATGTATTGGGAAAACAGCAACCCTAAAGATCCAGGTATCTAATTGTGGCAATCGATTCAAGATATACTAAAGAACTAAGGACAGAGTTAGGAGTTGCAAAGGTATGCTAAAGTAAAGCAATGTACGGTGAAGTTCCAAGACTTTATATGACTTATCTAAAGACACTCTCTATAAAGGTTGTTGAGGCTTCAGTATAGAAAGAAACTAAAGACAAGAATTAGTCTCAAATACCCAAACTTGTAACCCAAGAATCAAGACTAACTAAACCGATAAAGGTTGTGACACTCGAAATCGAAGTAGAGGTTGTTGAGGCTTCACTACTACCTAGAAAAGGCAAGCCAAGACTAGATTAAAGCTAATCTTTAACCTTGGATCAAAGTAAAAGCAAGGTTCGTAACTGGCACAAATTACGGGCAGATCTTGAGTTCCACGGCCGTGGAATCTCAAGAACAAACCGTGATTTTGGTTCGTCGGCGAAATCTCTCTAACTCTCACAGTCAAATCTGTTTACGATCAATCTATCATCATCTAAGCCACAACTATCAACCCTTCACCTTAGAATTTCTAAAGGGTTTTAGCCAATAACTGTTATTATAATATCAAAATCAAGTTTTGGAAGAATGAAAGATGAAAATCTTCGAAAACCTTCAATAAAACTCAAGTCAATCTCAAATCCACACACAAAAATGATAATGTATATCAGATTTGGAACAAACAAACACAAATCAATAACGATCCTAGATAAGGACGAAGAACGGGATGTCAATCCGTCTTCTAGTCAAACCTAAACACAAAAGGCGTTACTTATGCAACAAGCAATTCCCAAATCTCAAAACCTTTGCGAATCTCCGATCTTCAATGTAGCCTAAAACACGTGTAAGCCAAGGTGTCGAATTTTCTCCCCTCCAGCCCTTTTATAAGGAAGGGTCAAATAACCGTCCGGCCCATGTGCGTAAATATCGTGGCAATATTTTATTCGTCAAAAGATCACCTAAATCACGGTCTCATGGGATTCCACGACCGTGGTTTAGAGCGTGGAAGTTGATTACGGTTCTTCATGATTTCCACGACCGTACTTTACACCGTGTAACTTTCTGGAATACTCCACGTTCATGATGCCAAGATCCACGGCCGTGGTTTTGGACGTGGACTAGTCTACGACCGTATTTTAGAGCGTGGAAGTGTAAATAGCTTGTGATTTCCTTTGTGTCGTGCCATTCCTCATCCTAGCATCTCCTTTGACTTCCTTGATGTGTCCTAAATCCTTGGATGTGCTCAATTCTTCTCCAATCTCTCTCAATTTGTGCGGTTTTAGCTCTTATTCACCTATAATCAACACGAAGCTAATGTAGACCTCCATATCGAAAATATAAACAAACAAGCTAACAATTGCTTCAAAGCCTTATCAATGAACACTATAATGGATGAAAAACAATTAGAAAAAGTGCCTAGAATATCGCAATATTTCATGCTAACAAAATACCCCATACTTGCCACTTGCTTGTCCCCAAGCAAGGTCTTTCAAAAGCTTTAGAACATAAGTTAGGATGAAATATGCATGCAAACTCAATAACAAAACATCTTTTAGGTAAATGTGCTTCTAGTCAATAGATCATTCTTAAACCTTGCTTCAGTCATTCTTGAAACGCTCATATACATAACCAAAGAATGTAGAGGAAAGAAACATCATGAATTGATCAAACTTCAATGTAAACATCATAACCTTCAAGCATTATCAAAATCAAGCATAAGAAACTTCAATTTAGATCACCAAGCCAAATAACACTCTTTTGATCTTAAGGACTTTCAAATAAGGTCTAGAATGTGGAAGGGAGGGAAAACTTATAAGGATTGTGGTGTATGAATCCGGGAAAGTGGACGCTAACTCTTTTCCCTTTTTTTTTACTTCAAATTACAACACCATCACTTAGAGCTTTGCTCTCTTCTTTTCACGTCATTTTTCGACTTTACTTTTGGAGTTATGGACAGAGGTGCACAAAAACCGAAGCCTAGGAGATTGACGTTTCTCAAATTTAGAGATGCCTCAAACCCTTGATGCACATACCATAATCCATTAGGAATATCGCTCAATCCGACTTTGGCAAGACACAAACACCCGGCTATGTGAATAGTGCCGAGTTACTCATCGTCATGATTGACTTTCCCAAACCTACAAGTTCTTTCTATTCTTTGAATATAAAATTTTGCTTTCATGGCCCTCCCACATCAAACATGCCAAAATACCACTCCTCCAAATTCCCGGATAGGTAAGGGAGGCAATTATTTCATTGAGGGGCTAAATGAACAAAGAAAGAAGAAATAAAAATCGAATTGCCTTAATCATTTCATAAAGAAGTATAGGAACTTATCATGTGATTTCAACTTCGATTTCTCAATATGATTTAGATAAAACTCTTCACATTATGAAACTTGCAAGAAAGTAAAATCAACACATTCAATTCCTTTTCAATTCATTGTTCGTTTAGGCATACAATTGTCATAAAAAACTCAATTCACAAGTAGTAATTATCATAGAAATCATCTCAATTCTTAGAAGCACAAAATTTTCAAAATTTTCAAATTTTATGTGTTTTTCAAAAGCTTTTTCATGCAATGCACTAATGAAATGTATGACAATGGAATGAAACATGCAAAGTGTTCTCGAATCAAGGCAAATAAAGTGAGTAGTGTTATTACAAATGATAGTCACGATCCACCCCATACTTGAGACAAACATTGTCCCTAATGTTCAAAAAGAAATAAAGAAAAGAAAGAAAGAAAATGAACTCACAAGACGGCGGTGGAGCAGCTAATGCTGTCAATCATCCATGGTCATCACTGAGGAGCTGGTGGGGAAGAAGCTGGAGTCGAAGTTCCGCCCAAACGGCGGTGGAGCAGCTAATGTTGTCAATCATCCATGGTCTCCAAAGCTCCTACTCTCTTGGAAAGGTCGGTAGCCCACTCCGCTAGCTGCTCATACCACCCCGGTGCCTCATTGTACCATGCTAGTGCATCGGATGGTGCTGGTGCTGATGGCTGCTGTACGTACCATGTCGGTGGAGCTCTCATCCACTCCGGCTGTGATCTATACCAATCGGGAGGAGTATCTATCCATGTAGGCCTTTCACCCACGCTCGCACGGCGAGAGGAAGAGGCTCCAGAATGTCCGGCTGGTCGTGGTGAGCGCCTAGGAGGGTCAGGGAAGTGTGCCGGCTGATCCGGGAAAGTACCAAAGTCATGCTCCTCACCTCCTCCCTCAAAACCATCATCTCCTCTCATCTCCTCCTCATCTGCAACTGGTACCTCAGGTGGGACGTAAGGAGGGGCTACTAATCTGTTCGCGTGCATAGCCGCGAATGTCTGCTTCCAATTATGGCGTCCAACCATAATGGAATACTCGGGGAGCCATGCAATGCATCTACCTCCTCTATCCTCCCAAGGCATGACAGCGGTAGGTTGACCTCTACGCCTAAGAAAGATCAAACCTCTAGTCATGAGGCTCTGAAGTCCCAATGGTCTAGCTGCTATCCTAGTGCACGCAGAAAAGTCAATACCCAACTGTCTAGCAATGTGGGTAACCATCCCACCATATCCGATATTCCCAGCCCTCTTGTTCTTAATCTTACTCATGGTGGAAGCTAGAAGAGTAGCACTATCAACAAATCTACCATATAACATAGAATAGAGGAGGAACAATTCATCTGTCTTGATCTTCTGAGGAGTCTCGGTCCTAGGGAAGAGACACTCAGAAAGTACTCTATGGGCTATCTTCAAGGCTAAATGATAGATAAGCTTAGCCTTGGTGTCAGCTGGTTGCCAGCGGTCCTCGTTGGCATAGATCATAGCAATATCCGCCCAGAAATCCTTAGCGTACACGCCGCTAGGAAAACGACCATTGAAGGTCTCTTGGAACCCAAAGAAGGCTCCGAACTCTAAGATCGAGAACTCATAGTTCTACTCCATCAGCCGGAATGAAACTGTCCTATCCACTGTACTATGCTCAAAAGAAATCACAAACTCTTGGGTGATCTCCTCATATGCATCTTCCCTAATAGCGGAGAAGATGATCAAACCCGCTCTATCTAGCAACCAAGTAAGGTTTCCTACCATATTCAGTGGCTCTAACTTCTCAAGAAGCAAATAACGAGGTCCTATGACCGGTCTCTTCTCGATCGTTTCTAAGGCATCGAGGTAATCATTTTGGATCTTTGGAATTCTAGGGGGTGGGGTGATGGTGGCTCACTAGGAGGTACTCGGGAGGAGGAGAAAGCATCACCTTTCCTTTTCTTATTCCTAGCAGACATTCTTCTAACGAAATCCATCTCAGTTCCAAAATTACGGCCTGTTCTAGAGGTTCCACGGCCGTGGTTTAAGCAGTGACCGTGGTTCGGCACTGAATCTCTCAAAACTCAATCAATTAACACCAAAATCAACAAACAACAGCCCTAGACTAATTCCAATCCAATTCCAATCAATTCTTCTTATAATCCTTGCAAAAATTTAGCCAAATCGACAAAGTAATGAAAGAGGGAAAAACCTAGGTTTTGGATTTTTAAAATCCAAATTCCGTCTTCTCCAGTGATTGTCCACTCGATTTGTTGCTTGGATCTTGTAGATGGTTGAATTTGCTTCACTTTGGGCTCAAGAATCGTTCGAAACGATTAACGAACAAAGATTTGAGAGAGGGAGGCGATTTACGGCTGTTTGGGTCGTGGAAGAGGGGTTTTGGTGTGGTTTTTGTGAAGAAGGTGGTATATATAGTAACCGTAAAATTGTTGGAAAATTACGGTCACTCGGGGTGTTCCAAGGCCGTGGTTTTGTACGGAACCGTGGTTTTGGTGACTTTTCTCAGAATTTTGCAAATTACAGTCACTGTAGCTTCCACAACCGTGGTTTTGTCCGTGGAACTCTCTGTAATGTGCCAAAATCCAAGTTTCGTCAGTTTTCTTCAACTTTGCCTTCTCCCTTGCCTATTCCATTGCTCTTACATCCAAAAACACGAACATACCGGAAGGTATCGAAGCCAAAACAAAACAAAAACGTTCTAAACTAATCTAATCTACGAATGATAACAAAAACATAAGTGCAATACCTTGGGTTGCCTCCCAAGAAGCGCTTGTTTAAGGTCTGTAGCTAGACCGTACTTACACCTATTCGAGTGCGGTAGGTGTGAACTCTTCAGCTTGGAGTTCCGGTGAATACTTCTTGAGTCGTTGACCATTCACCTTGAAGCTTCCGCCGTTTTCACCCAATACTTCAACTGCACCATGGGAAAAAACACGTTTGATTAGATAAGGTCCGGTCCAACGAGATTTGAGCTTACCTGGAAAGAGACGAAGTCTTGAATTGAAGAGGAGAACTTGATCTCCTTCTTTTAGGTCCTTTGGAATGATATGCTTATCATGTCAACGCTTCGCTCTTTCTTTATAGATCTTGGCGTTTTCGTAGGCGTTCAAGCGAAGTTCTTCAAGCTCGTTAAGGTCTAAGAGACGCTTCTCTCCTGCCTCCTTCATGGTGAAGTTCAACCACTTTATTGCCCAATACGCCTTATGCTCTAGCTCCACCGGCAAGTGACAAGACTTACCATACACAAGGTTGTATGGTGTGGTACCAATGGGAGTCTTATATGCAGTCCGGTATGCCCATAATGCATCATCTAGCTTCAAAGACCAATCCTTCCTTGTCCTTGAAACCGTCTTCTCTAAGATTCCTTTAATCTCCCAGTTCGAAATCTCCACTTGTCCACTTGTTTGTGGATGGTAAGGGGTGGCAATCTTGTGAGTCACCCCATACTTAGCTAATAGAGCTTCGAATCGTCGGGCAATGAAGTGAGAGCCTCCATCACTAATGATAGTCCGTGGTGTCCCGAATCGTGGGAAAATGGTCTTGTTAAAGAACTTAACCACAACCATGGCATCATTAGTAGGAGAGGCAATTGTTTCAACCCATCTCGAAACATAATCTACAGCTAGAAGTATGTATTGGTTTCCACAAGATGATGGGAAAGGTCCCATGAAGTCTACTCCCCAAACGTCAAAGATCTCCACCTCTTGAATGTTGTTAAAAGGCGTCTCGTTTCTCCTAGAGATGTTTCCTGTTCTTTGACAAGCATCGCAGCAGGAAACAAAGGTTTGTACATCTTTAAATAAAGTAGGCCAAAAGAATCCAGATTGCAATACCTTAGCGCTAGTCTTGTTCGAACTAGCGTGTCCCCCACAAGGTAGTGAATGACAATGACGGATGACGCTTTGCATCTCGTCTTCCGGCACACATCGTCGAATGATGCCGTCAGGACCTCTCTTAAAGAGGAGAGGTTCATTCCAAAAGTATTCCCGAACATCCTTAAAGAACTTCTTTCTTTGTGCATAGGATAATCCGGGCGGTAATTCCTGGCAAACCAAATAGTTAATAAAATCAGCAAACCATGGTTCATTACCTTTAGTGATCTTGTCGTTGCACTCCTCTATGATATGTAAATGCTCATCCGGAAAGGAGTCATCTATGGGTAGATTGTCGTCCTCTAGATGTGGTAGACGACTCAAATGATCCGCAACAGAATTTTTCGAACCCTTCTTGTCACGGATCTCTAGATTGAATTCTTGTAGGAGAAGAATCCATCTAATTAGCCTTGGTTTCGCATCCTTCTTTGCAAGTAGATACCGGATCGCAGCATGATCCGTGTATACAATCACCTTTGCACCTACAAGATAAGAGCGAAACTTTTCAAACGCATATACAATGGCTAGAAATTCTTTTTCGGTAGTGGCATAGTTGAGTTGCGCTTCATCTAGCGTCTTGCTAGCATAGTAGATAGCATGGGTTCGTCCTTCCTTCTTTTGCCCAAGCACAGCTCCTATAGCTACGTCACTTGCGTCACACATAACCTCGAATGGAAGATTCCAATCCGGAGGTTGGATGATCGGGGCTGAGATTAGAGCTTCCCGAATCTTATTAAACGCGTCTAAACATTCCTGCGAGAAATCAAAAGCTGCATCTTTCATCAATAGATTAGTAAGCGGTTTTGATATCTTAGAGAAATCCTTTATAAAACGTATGTAAAATCCAACATGTCCTAGAAAGCTTCTTATTCCTTTCACCGAAGATGGAGGAGGGAGCTTTTCTATAGTCTCTATCTTAGCCTTATACACTTCAATCTCTCTACTAGAGATCAAGTGTCCTAGTACAATGCCTTCTTTCACCATAAATTGACACTTTTCCCAATTGAGAACTAGGTTAGTGTCTTCACACCTTTGTAGCACAAGAGAAAGGTTAGAAAGACAATTATCAAAAGAGGAACCATAAACAGAAAAGTCATCCATGAAAACCTCCATGATTTCCTCTATGGACTCCGAGAAGATAGCCATCATGTACCTTTGAAAAGTGGTTGGGGCATTGCAAAGCCCAAACGGCATTCTTCTATAAGCAAACGTACCCCACGGGCACGTGAATGTGGTCTTCTCTTGATCGTCAGGATGTATCGGGATCTGAAAGAAACGACTATAAACGTCAAGATAACATAAATGTGAGTGTTGTGCCAACCTTTCAAGCATTTGGTCGATGAATGGTAGTGGGAAGTGATCCTTCCTCGTTGCGTTGTTTAGCTTGCGGTAGTCTATGCACATCCTCCATCCTGTCACGGTTCGTGTAGGAATGAGCTCATTGTTCTTGTTGGTGATGACCGTCATTCCTCCCTTCTTTGGAACCACCTGTACGGGGCTCACCCACTTATTATCGGAGATAGGGTAGATGATACCTGCATCAAGTAGTTTAAGGGTTTCCTTCTTGAAAACCTCCTTCATGGTCGGATTTAACCGCCTTTGAGGTTGTCGCGAAGTTCTAAAATCCTCTTCCATAAGGATCTTATGCATACATAGTGAAGGCTTGATTCCTACTAGATCCTCTATAGTGTAACCTAAGGCTTTCCTATGCTTCTTAAGAACAACCATAAGTTTACTATGTTCATCTATACTTAGATCGGAACTAACAATTTCCGGAAAGGTAGAATTAGATCCTAGAAATGCATACCTTAGATGTGCGGGAAGTGGCTTCAATTCCATCACCATAGGACTCTCTAATGGCTCTTGAGGAGTGTCCAATGCTTCCTTAGAAGTTGTTGGAGAAGAATCAGAAGAAGTGGTAGAAAGAACACAATTGTCTTCAGATTCACCCAAAATTACGGCTCCCCTGTTTCCTCCACGGCCGTGATTTTGGGCGTGGAAGTCAATTATGGTGCCTCTATTTGTTCCACGGCCGTGGTTTTGACCGTGTAACTTACTGGAGTCCTTTGAATACCTGATTACGGTCATGTTGGTAGAAACCACGGCCGTGGAATAGCACGACTAGCCGTGATTCCTTACGTTCTCTGACCCATCGTAGAGTTTCTCAAACTCTTCTTCATACACTTCCTTTTGCTTCCCTAAAACTTCAATTTCCTCTTTGTATTCCTCTTCTTCCCCTATGTCCATAATGCTCAAGGTGATTACCTTTTGCAAAGGATCCTTGACGAGGATTGAACTTGCTTCCTCCCTAGATAGCTCTTCGTCATGGATGTTGAACATATCCTCTTCAAAAGCTGGTTCTCTCGTCAAAGTGGAAAGAACGAACTCTACCTTTTCCTCTACTATGTCGAAGGCGAGTCTAGCATTCTTGCAATCAACCATACAACCGGATGTTGCAAGAAACGGTCTTCCGAGTATGATTGGGACCGGACTATCTGCAGGAATGTCAAGCACAACAAAATCTATGGGAACATAAAACTTACCAAGCTTGACCGGGACGTCTTCAACTATACCGACGGGACGAGTTATTGATCGATCCGCCATATATAACGTCATCTTCACCGGTTTAGGTTTGCCTAAACCGATCTTCCTGCATAAGGCAAGCGGAATGATGCTAACGCTTGCTCCTAAATCACATAATGCATCATATGTGACATCTCCCACTCCTATGGGAACGCAAAACGACCCCAGATCCTTTAGCTTTGGGGGCATCTTGTCTTTCATCGTCTTAATGAGATCCGAAGAATCCGAACTCATCTTGACTTCTCCAAAATCCTCTAATTTCCTCTTGTTAGAGAGGATCTCTTTTAAGAACTTTCCATAAGCCGGAATATCTACAATTGCATCAATGAAAGGTATATTAATATGCAGTTTGCTCATGAGTTCAATAAACTTACCGAATTGCTTGTCTAGACGCGCTCTTGCTCTAGATTGTGGGAACAGTAGGGGAGGTTTGTAAGCTGGAGGAGGAATGTAGATGTCTTCCTTCTCCTTCCCCTTTTCCTTCTCCGTTTCAACGGAAACTTCCACAAACTTAGGTTGCGGGTCGGTGGTTGTTGCTCCGCTCCTAGTTATGATAGTCATCACCCTTCCTTTTGGGTTATCCTCCGTCTTTCCTGGAAGTTTTCCTTGATTCCTAGGAACTTCCTCAGCATTGCTAAACATTTGGTTTTCTAAAATCTTTTGGGCTTTATCAACCTTAGTAATGTGGTTCTCCAATCCTCGAAGCTTTCCCAAAATCGTTTCCAATATGGGATCGGGCTTCTCCTTCCCCGAAGTGCTTCCACTATTAGATGTTTGCCCCTGACTTTTCAAAGAAGTGGAAGAAGAAGAATGTGGAAGAATAACCGGAATTTTGTTGTTGGTTGGAACGCCAATTGTTGTTGTTTGCACCCCTATTGTTGTTCCAATTGTTATTCCTGTTGTTGTTGTTTTTCCAATTGTTCCGATTGATGTTCCGGTTGTTGCGATTTGTGTTCTCATTCCCATTGTGGTTATTGTTGTTCCCCAAATAACAAACATCTTGTTCCTTTTGCTTTGTAAAACCGGCCTTGATGACTTCCTTCAATTCTTTAATCTCGGAGTTGAGAGAAAAGATTTGAGTTTGAGCGGCTTGTGATAGCTTTGCTCCTTGGTCCACCCGATTTGCTTCTACCTTCCGATGAGAATACATCTCAATGACTCGGGCTTGCTTCTCAATGAAGTCCCAAGCGTCATCTTCCTTCATGTCCATGAATGTACCACATGAAAGGGATTGGAGCTTGAATTGTGTTTCCATATCCGGCCCCTTATAGTATATCTCCAATAGCTCCAATTTGGAAATGCCATGATGTGGGCAATCCAATAGCAAATCCTGAAATCTTTCCCAAGACTGGAACAAACTTTCATTAGATCTCATAGAAAATGCATTAATCTTACCCCTCAACTCCGCCGTCTTGGATGGCGGAAAGAATTTGGTGAGGAACTCCGAAGAAAGATCCTCCCATGTGTTGTGTCTTCCATTTGGAAGAGCTTGATACCAAGATAAAGCTTTCCCTTTCAAAGAGAAGAAGAATGGCTTGATCTTGTAATTGTTGGTAGTTGCTTTGGCTTCATTGTCTCCATCAAGATCTCAAAATTCTGTAAATGTTGATGTGGAGATTCAACACTCGTTCCTCCAAATTGACTTTGGCGAACGATGGTAATAACTTGTGGGTTGAAGCTAAACCCTTGCATATCATCAGCATCAAAGTTCACACCCAAACGGCGTGGTTGCTGAATTGGATCCATCCTTTGGCCAAGAGTTCTTGGCTCTTCATCCACACGAGCGGCTCTCGCATTCCCAGCCGGGACACGATAATTGGCAGCCGGTCTTGGATTATATTGATTCATGTTGATCGTCGGATTGATGTCCTCTAACGGTGGCATGGAAGAGTCGTTATCCTCATTGGATGAGCTGGTTCTAACCGATCTTGCTGGTTTCCTCCTCTTCTTCTTCTTAAGGTCGCTCAATTCCAGCCTCATTTGAAACATCATATCTGTTAGCTCATCAATTTTCAATTGATGACGGTCCGATTCCTCCTTGCGAGTCTTCTCACTCCATCTAAGTTGAGCTTCGGAATCCTCCAATTCTGCTTGAAGATCCCGCTCCTTTTCTTCAGCCATCTTTCTTTCCCTGAGCTTCTTCCTCAAAGTCTTCTCAAGTTCTTGATCAAAAGGTAAGAGGTCTTCGTTGTTCCTAGATGTTACGCTAAGATCGTGATGCGCAAATGGGTTTTAAATTTTTAACTCGAACTAAATCCTAAACTACCTAGCGAAACCCGCAGTGTACGAGACGTTTGTAGTAGGGATAGTATTCCGAGGTCGAACACAAAGACTAAGGTGAAATTGATTCGATTTGTGATTGAGTTTAGTAAAGACCTAGGTTGAAAGAGAAGAAAGAAATAAGAAATGAAAATCTCAAATGTTTTTGGTTGGTTTTTGGTGATCAATCAAAGATCACAATTCATGTAAAGTAAACAATCAACTAAACTATGAATCAACACAAATAAACAAGCTAAACAAGATATAGATCAAAGAAAGAAAAGACGGATTCTAGGGGTTGGAATTTCCGGTTATGGCATAGGACTCAAGCTATCTATTCATTCTTTGGATTAACTATGTTGGGGTTAAGTGTTTCTAAATTGGGATCAATCACCGGGTAGGTCTCATGATCCACTAGTCCATTCCCTAGGTCTCATTACCGGGTAAGTCTCTAAGAACCTAAGGGACGGAATTCTACTCAAACCGGATTGTTATCTAAAGATCCAACCTATCCTCACCGGGTAAGTCTCGGAAGGGTTAGTCTTAAGCTACCATCCAGCACACTTAATCCAATGGCGGCTTATTAGGCTCACCACTACCTAAGGTTTGTTATCTTTGGAATCTAAGAGTAAGGATTACCGGGTAAATCTCTCCTAACACTTAGTTGCTAACACTAGGTCACCCTAGGATAGATTTAACTCAACAAACACTTAGGATTTCAACATTCTAACAATCTAAGACTAGATCCACCGAACCAGGGAAAATCACGGTTTGTTCTACCTAAACCACGGCCGTGGTTTGACAAGAACCACCCGTGATTCCTAACAGAGGCTACGTTTATGCACACAAGTCATCCAAAGATAAATCTAAGTTCGTCCTATCATAGCCCTAGCCATAACCATCCTTTCCTTACCCTAGAATCACATCTATTTAGCCTACAACATTCATAATAGAAATCGAAACAAACAAACATAAAATCATGACATCCATTTTCAATTGATGAAGGAAAAGAGATGAACAAGTGAACTTAAATCAAAACCAAGCTGAAAATAGAATTAGAGTAACTCACAATCCTTCCAAAAGAAGGTTCAAATGGTTCATACAACTCTAGAAATAGAATCCGGAATTCTTCACTACAAAAACTATCAAAGTGTGGTAATGATGTGTGTTCTTCTTCTCCTCTTCAATGGAGCTCTTCTTCCTCCTTTTTGACACTTTCCTTCCTAGAAAAACTTCTTCTTGAGAGAATATTTTTGTTAGAAGATAATGGATAATGGAGAGCTGCTCTCAGATGCTCCCAGCTGCTTCTCACAGCCAATGAAGGACCACTTTTATAACAAACTTGCATGAGCTGGCCATGAGAGTCGTGGCACAGCTGTCACAAGAATCTGGCAAAATCCACGAGTGATTCCACGGCCGTGGAGTGTCAGAGAACCGTGATTCTGTGCAGAAACTTCGCCTTGGATCATTAAGCTGTGATTTGGTGCATGGCTAGTGTTGGCAAGGTTCCATGAGTCCTTCTTAGTCCTTAATTTGCATCCTAATGCGTCCGAGGATGTGTCATCTTGACGAACGATCCTCAAACGTATCGTTTTAGCTCCTAAATCTCCCAAAATACCTACAAGGCAACGCACAAGTCCGTGTAGATGTCTATCTCGACAAAGTACGTGAATTGAGTGCAAACGTCGTGAACTAGTGCTAAACCATGCATGAATGAGTGAGAAATCTATCTAAATGATTGCCTAAAACTAAGTCATAAATCGTGTTATCAAAATACCCCATACTTAAGGTTTGCTCGTCCCCGAGCAAATGCTCAACTATAGAATACGAGATAGCATGATTTATGTATGCAGAAAAATGGCAAAATCTTTTTGGGTTTGTGCTTCTACTATTGGATCACCTTCATAGTCATGTTTTATGGCAATGGACAAGCAATTATGTATCAAACAAATGAAGGCATGGAAAGACAATTGTACTTAACTCAAAGATATGCATGAGATGTAAAGATGAAGAGGTCAAGAAGATCAAGAGTATATCCAATCTAGATTACTAAGTCTTACAAACATGCAAGTAGGTCATAAGGTCTTGTGACATAAAAGGCCAAGAAACGTTGTGATTTGGTGGGGAATTTTCTTGGTTATGTGATGCTAATCCGGGAATGGAACTAACTCCACATCCTTGTCCTCGATCAACTCCCCTCAAGTGTATATTTTTCCCTATCTTGCTTTCTTTTTCTTTGTCTTTGACTTATTTTTGAGACAATGGCATTGGTGTACAATAGCCGAAACCTCGGTGATTAGCCATCCTCGGCTTTTTTCTATTTTTCGAGGTGCATCCACACCGGGCACACATACCAAAGCTCGTTAGGGCTATTGGTTCATTTGACTTTGGCAAGGCACCAACACCCGATTATGTGAAGTGTACCGAGTTACTTGTCATTTAAACCAACGCCCCCAAACCTATGTTTTTGGCTACACTTCCACAATAATTTCAGCATTTCATTCATGACATTCCTTTCATCAACAACTTTACTCCACACTTGCTTTTCACACACTTCAACACACTAGCATGCTCCTATTCCCGGATGGGCTAAAAGAGGTCAATTTTACATCAATTGAGGTGCTCAAGCAATCATGATCAAGATGAGAAGTAGAGAAAGATGAAATGCCTCATTCATTCCTAGATGGTATGCAAGAACTATCATGTAATTTCGACTTTCAATACTCAATCCATTCTAGGCAAACATCATGATCACAAATCATTCATAGAATATAAGAGAAGTAGTTCAAGTCCACATATGCATTTATCAATTCAACACATAAGGCCATCCATAGCGAATCCACAAGACAAGATTCATCATTAGGGTCATATCCAAGCCTAGAAAGCACAAAAAAATTTTTTAAATTTTCTGATTTTTATGGGATTTTCGAAATATGTATCTACAATGCAAGATATATGCAAATATTAAACTATCCTAGATGCTCATCATGCAAAGGATCATGCAAACCCCACCCCATACTTAGAAACACATTGTCCCCAATGTGTAAATGAAGTAAAGAGAGTGAAAGAAGGTTCTCACAATGTAAAAGTGTTTTGCTATGGTATTTGGGATTTCTCAAGTGAATTGATGTTGGATGATCCTATCAACCATGGTAGAGAGCTCTAAGCATCCATCAAAGCTTCGGGACCCGCGCTAGGCACCGCTAGCCATCCAAGTTCCGCGTCCGCTCCACCCATAATTGGTGAGGGGTTCATCATCATCATTCATATGCCAAGAAAGGCTTCCAATGCCACTAATGCTCTAGCACACACACGAGGTAGACAAAACACACACAAAGATAGAAAAATCTAAAAACGAAAACAAAACGAAAAAGGAAAAATGTTACCAATGGGTTGCCTCCCACCCAGCGCTTCTTTAAGGTCATTAGCTTGACCAAACTCGGGAGTGTCTATTCAAGGTGAAGTGGGGCAATCATGTCTACCGGAGCTCCCGTAATATACTTCTTCAAACGGTGCCCATTCACTTTGAAATTTCCACAATGCTCCCCTCCTATCTCTATAGCTCCATGGGAATAGATCTTCTTTACCACATATGGCCCGGTCCATCTTGATTTGAGCTTTCCGGGAAAGAGCCGCAGCCTTGAGTTGAAGAGAAGGACAAGGTCGCCTTCACTCAACTCCTTCGGGATGAGGCGCTTGTCATGCCATCTTTTGGTCCTCTACTTGTAGATCCGGGCATTCTCATAAGCTTCCAACCGGATCTCCTCAAGGGCGTTTATATCAAGCAACCTCTTCTCTCCCGCTTCTTAGAGGTCAAAATTTAGCCACTTAATGGCCCAATAAGCTCTATGCTCCATTTCCACCGGAAGATGGCAAGACTTTCCATAGACCAACTTGTACGGAGTGGTTCCAATTGGTGTCTTGAAGGCGGTTAACATATGCCCACAATGCGTCATTGAGCTTCATAGCCCAATCCTTTCTCGTCCTAGACACCGTCTTCTCAAGGATGGCCTTGATCTCCCGGTTGGAGATCTCCACTTGGCCACTAGTTTGGGGATGGTAAGGTGTTGCCACTTTATGAGTCACCCCATACTTGGCCAAAAGCGCCCCAAAGTTCCTATTGGTGAAGTGCTTTCCTCCATCGCTTATGATCACCCTTGGCGTTCCAAATCTAGGGAAGATCACCCGGTTGAAGAACCGCACCACAACCTTGGCGTCATTCGTGGGAGAGGCGATTGCCTCCACTCATCTTGACACATAGTCCACCGCCAATAGGATGTAGAGGTTGCCACATGAAGAAGGGAATGGTCCCATGAAGTCCACACCCCACACATCAAAAATCTCCACTTCTTGAATGTTGTTCAAGGGCATCTCATTCCTCCTTGAGATCTTGCCCGTCCTTTGGCAAGCATCACATGCCGCTACAAAACCTTGCACATCTCTAAACAAGTTAGGCCAATAAAAACCCGATTGCAATACCTTTGCACACGTCTTGTGTGAGCTAGCATGGCCTCCACATGGTAAGGAGTGACAATGCCGGATCACACTCTCCACTTCATCTTCCGGTATGCATCTTCTAAACATTCCATCCGGCCCTCTCTTGAATAGAAGTAGTTCACTCCAATAGTAGTGCCTCACATCGTTGAAGAACTTCTTCCTTTGTGCATATGTTAATCCGGGAGGCACTTCCTCACACACTAAGTAGTTCACGATGTCGGCAAACCATGGCTCACTTCCTCTAGACACTTGGAACAAGCATTCCTCCACCATTTGCAATTGCTCATCCCGGAATGAGTCATCTATCGGGATGTTGTCTTTTTTAAGCTCCAATGGTGGGAGTCTACTAAGGTGATCCGCCACGGAGTTCTCGGATCCCTTCTTGTCCCATATTTCTAAATCAAACTCTTGAAGAAGAAGGATCCACCGAATCAACCTTGGTTTGGCATCCTTCTTTGTAAGTAGATAACGGATCACAGCATGATCCGTATAAACTATGACCTTCGCTCCAACAAGGTATGAGCGGAACTTCTCAAATGCATACACAACCGCTAGCAACTCCTTCTCGGTGGTAGCATAATTGAGTTGGGCATCATCTAGCGTCTTGCTAGCATAATAAATAGCATGAGTACACCCTTCTTTCCTTTGCCGCAAGACAGCCCCAACGGCTACATCGCTTGCATCACACATGATCTCAAATGGTAGACTCCAATCCGGAGGTTGCATAATAGGTGCGGAGATCAAGGCGTTCTTCAACCTACAAAAAGCCTCAAGACAATCCTTGGAAAAGACAAAATCAACATCTTTCATTAGTAGGTTAGTGAGGGGCTTAGAAATTTTAGAGAAGTCTTGAATAAACCTCCGGTAGAAACCGGCATGCCCTAAGAAACTCCTTACCCCTTTCACCGAGGTAGGTGGTGGCAACTTCTCTATCGTCTCAACCTCAATGCCACGGTTAGACACCAAGTGTCCTAACACAATTCCTTCACTTACCATGAAGTGGCATTTTTCCCAATTTAAGACAAAATTTGTCTCCTCACATCTTTGCAATACTAATGACAAGTTAGCCAAGCAATTATCAAAGGAAGAACCATAAACAGAGAAATCATCCATAAACACTTCCATGATATTTTCTATGTATTCCGAAAAGATAGCCATCATACACCTTTGGAAGGTAGCGGGTGCATTACACAACCCAAATGGCATTCTCCTATATGCAAAAGTACCCCATGAACATGTAAAGGTTGTTTTCTCTTGGTCATCGGGGTGGATAGGGATTTGGAAGAATCCACTATAGCTATCTAGGTAGCAAAAATGAGAGTGTTGAGCTAACCTTTCTAGCATTTGGTCAATGAAGGGGAGAGGGAAATGATCTTTCCTAGAGGCCATGTTCAATTTCCTATAATCAATGCACATCCTCCACCCCGTAACCGTCCTAGTCGGGATTAGTTCATTGTTCTCATTGGTTACTACGGTCATCCCACCCTTCTTAGGTACTACATGAACGGGACTAACCCACTTACTATCCGAGATAGGGTAGATAATTCCCGCATCTAGCAACTTAATGATTTCCTTTTTGACTACCTCTTTCATTATAGGATTCAATCTCCTTTGATGTTCAATAGAGGGTTTATGGTTATCTTCCATCATTATCTTATGCATGCACAACGAAGGCTTAATGCCAACCAAATCATCAATAGTATAACCAATGGCTTTTCTATGCAATCTTAGTTCATGCAACAACTTAGCAAGTTCATCATCACTTAAGCATGCATTAACAATCACCGGATATGAAGAATTTTCACCAAGAAAAGCATTCTTCAAATGAGAGGGGAGGTGTTTAAGTTCAAGTGAAGGAGGACCTTTATCGGTTGAAGACGATCCGAATAAGGTTGGATGAGATGAATCCAAAGCAAATGAAGACTCCCCATGGCTCCTAAAAGCTTGATCATCATCAAGAGCTGATCCAGGGAAAATCACGGCTGGAAACACGGTTTGCTCAACTTCCACGGCCGTGGTTCTTGCTAAGCTTGCTTCCCGGAGTTGTCCAGAAAGTTTGACGGCCGTGGAACATAAATCTCGACCGTGGAATTTGCAGCTGTTCAACACCTCTTCGTGGCCTTCAAATCCAACTCTTGGCTGCTCTTCCAATGCTTCCAAGGCCTTGATCTCTTCATTGCAAGCCTCCTCAACACCTTCCTCTATCATACTTAAGGTAAGAACCTTCTCCAAGGGATCCTTGATCAAGATCGAGCTCACAACTTCTCTAGATTCTTCATATTCAACTATGTTGAAGACATCCTCATCAAGGGTTGGCCCTTTCATCATTGTGGACAACTTGAACTTGATGTTCTCTTCTCCAATGTTGAAGGAGAGAGTCCCGTTCTTGCAATCCACTAGGCATCCGGAAGTGGCTAGGAAAGGTCTTCCTAAGATGATAGGAACCGGATAGTCCGCCGGAATATCCAAGACGACAAAGTCAATTGGCACATAGAATCCTCCTAGTTGCACCGGGATGTCCTCTAAAATCCCAACCGGATGAGTGATAGAACGGTCCGCCATATAGAGGGTCATCTTGACCGGTTTTGGTTCTCCTAGCCCGACCTTGTTGCAAAGTGTAAGCGGTATGATGCTTACACTTGCTCCAAGATCACAAAGGGCCTCGTACTTCACATCTCCTACTCCTATTGGGACACAAAAAGAACCCGGATCTCTTAGCTTGGGAGGCATCTCCTCCTTCATTGTTTGGATCAATTCCGAGGATCTCTTGGTCATTCTTATCTCCCCATACTCCTCCAACTTCCATTTGTTGGAGAGTATTTCCTTCAAAAACTTGCCGTACGCTGGCATTCCTAAAATGGCATCCATGAACGGAATGTTAATATGCAATTTAGACATTAGTTCAAGGAACTTACCAAAGTGATTGTCCAAACGAGCTCTTGCTCTTGATTGTGGGAATGGTAGTGGTGGCTTGTATGGAGGTGGTGCCACATAGGTTGGCTCTACATCCTTGCTCTTGCCTCCATCTTCTTGCAACTTTCTCTCTTCTACCACTACTTGCTTTCCCTTAGCATTGTCCTTGGGCAAAGGATCTCTATGTTGTGATAGCCAACACTTGGCCTCTTGGGTTGTCTTCGGTTCTTCCGGGAAGCTTTCCCGGATCTCTATGGGCTTCACCCGCCTTTTGGAACACTTGTGCTTCCAAAACCTTTTGAGCTTTAGAAATTGAAGTCACGGTGCTCTCAAGGCCACTCAACCTTCCTAGCAATTGCTCGAACATTATTTCGGTTCTATCCTTGGGAGGTTGAGTAAATCCGGGTGGAGGTTCTTGTGAAGCTCTTGGTGGTGGGGTTGTGCTTGTGGAGGAGGAAGGGTTCAAGGCTCCATCCGGGTTAGAGTAAGAAAATCCGGGGTGGTTGTGGTTAGGCCGGTAATTGTTGAATTGCCGGTTGTTGTTGAAACTCCTTGGGCCTTGGTAATTGTTGAAGTTGCCCCTTCCCATGTAATTCACATCCTCCTCCTTGGAAGACAAGTTGGCTTGTGGAAGCACTTGAGGAGTTGCTTGATTCTTCAAAGTTGTAGCACACAACTCCCTCAAGGACTTCAATTCATTGTTGATGGCGTCAAGCTTGAAATTGCTCATGGTGACTTCACTCACCTCATAAGCTCCCGCCTTCCTCCCTTCACTCTTCCTATGGGAGTATTTCTCAATCACTAGAGCTTGCTTCTCCACAAACGCCCAAGCTTCATCTACATGCTTCTCCATAAAAGTCCCACCGGAAAGAGATTGGAGCTTGAATTGGCTATCTTCATCAAGCCCCTTGAAGTAGATCTCCAATAGCTCAATTCATGTAAAGTAAACAATCAACTAAACTATGAATCAACACAAATAAACAAGCTAAACAAGATATAGATCAAAGAAAGAAAAGACGGATTCTAGGGGTTGGAAGTTCCGGTTATGGCATAGGACTCAAGCTATCTATTCATTCTTTGGATTAACTATGTTGGGGTTAAGTGTTTCTAAATTGGGATCAATCACCGGGTAGGTCTCATGATCCACTAGTCCATTCCCTAGGTCTCATTACCGGGTATGTCTCTAAGAACCTAAGGGACGGAATTCTACTCAAACCGGATTGTTATCTAAAGATCCAACCTATCCTCACCGGGTAAGTCTCGAAAGGGTTAGTCTTAAGCTACCATCCAGCACACTTAATCCAATGGCGGCTTATTAGGCTCACCACTACCTAAGGTTTGTTATCTTTGGAATCTAAGAGTAAGGATTACCGGGTAAATCTCTCCTAACACTTAGTTGCTAACACTAGGTCACCCTAGGATAGATTTAACTCAACAAACACTTAGGATTTCAACATTCTAACAATCTAAGACTAGATCCACCGAACCAGGGAAAATCACGGTTTGTTCTACCTAAACCACGGCCGTGGTTTGACAAGAACCACCCGTGATTCCTAACAGAGGCTACGTTTATGCACACAAGTCATCCAAAGATAAATCTAAGTTCGTCCTATCATAGCCCTAGCCATAACCATCCTTTCCTTACCCTAGAATCACATCTATTTAGCCTACAACATTCATAATAGAAATCGAAACAAACAAACATAAAATCATGACATCCATTTTCAATTGATGAAGGAAAAGAGATGAACAAGTGAACTTAAATCAAAACCAAGCTGAAAATAGAATTAGAGTAACTCACAATCCTTCCAAAAGAAGGTTCAAATGGTTCATACAACTCTAGAAATAGAATCCGGAATTCTTCACTACAAAAACTATCAAAGTGTGGTAATGATGTGTGTTCTTCTTCTCCTCTTCAATGGAGCTCTTCTTCCTCCTTTTTGACACTTTCCTTCCTAGAAAAACTTCTTCTTAAGAGAATATTTTTGTTAGAAGATAATGGATAATGGAGAGCTGCTCCCAGATGCTCCCAGCTGCTTCTCACAGCCAATGAAGGACCACTTTTATAACAAACTTGCATGAGCTGGCCATGAGAGTCGTGGCACAGCTGTCACAAGAATCTGGCAAAATCCACGGGTGATTCCACGGCCGTGGAGTGTCAGAGAACCGTGATTCTGTGCAGAAACTTCGCCTTGGATCATTAAGCTGTGATTTAGTGCATGGCTAGTGTTGGCAAGGTTCCATGAGTCCTTCTTAGTCCTTAATTTGCATCCTAATGCGTCCGAGGATGTGTCATCTTGACGAACGATCCTCAAATGTATCGTTTTAGCTCCTAAATCTCCCAAAATACCTACAAGGCAACGCACAAGTCCGTGTAGACGTCTATCTCGACAAAGTACGTGAATTGAGTGCAAACGTCGTGAACTAGTGCTAAACCATGCATGAATGAGTGAGAAATCTATCTAAATGATTGCCTAAAACTAAGTCCTAAATCGTGTTATCACTAGACCTGCGCATATACATAAGGTAACGTGCAAATATCACTCAATAGAGATATCAAATAACAAGGGAAAAGATCCCAAGCTTGACAACCGATAACCGAATTCGGCCTAAACCAAATCCTCGGCAACGGCGCCAAAAAAACTTGTTCGCCACTTAGCGTGCGTGCAAATAAGTCTTAAGTTTATAAAACTAGAAATCAAGCAAGCGAACCCGCAATGTACGGATCGCGTAGTAGAGCAAGAATTCCAGAGTATCGAACACAGGGATTTGGAGGGATAAATTTAGTTATAAGATTATCGAGCAAGTAAAAGGTAAACTTTTTAAATGTATTGGGAAAACAGCAACCCTAAAGATCCAGGTATCTAATTGTGGCAATCGATTCAAGATATACTAAGAACTAAGGACAGAGTTAAGAGTTGCAAAGGTATGCTAAGGTAAAGCAATGTACAGTGAAGTTCCAAGGCTTTATATGACTTATCTAAGGATACTCTCTATAAAGGTTATTGAGGCTTCAGTATAGAAAGAAACTAAAGACAAGAATTAGTCTCAAATACCCAAACTTGTAACCCAAGGATCAAGACTAACTAAACCGATTAAGGTTGTGACACTCGAAATCGAAGTAGAGGTTGTTGAGGCTTCACTACTACCTAGAAAAGGCAACCCAAGACTAGATTAAAGCTAATCTTTAACCTTGGATCAAAGTAAAAGCAAGGTTCGAAACTGGCACAAATTACGGGCAGATCTTGAGTTCCACGGCCGTGGAATCACAGAACAAACCCTGATTTTGGTTCGTCGGCGAAATCTCTCTAACTCTCAGGGTCCAATCTGTTTACGATCGATCTATTATCATCTAAGCCACAACTATCAACCCTTCACCTTAGAATTGCTAAAGGGTTTTAGGCAATAACTTTCATTATAATATCAAAATCAAGTTTTGGAAGAATGAAAGATGAAAACCTTCGAAAACCTTCAATAAAACTCAAGTCAATCTCGAATCCAAACACAAAAATGATAATGTATATCAGATTTGGAACAAACAAACACAAATCAATAACGATCCTAGATAAGGACGAAGAACGGGATGTCAATCCGTCTTCTAATCAAACCTAAGAATAAAAGGCGTTACTTACGCCACAAGCAATTCCCAAATCTCAAAACCTTCGCAAATCTCCGATCTTCAATGCAGCCTAAAACACGTGTAAGCCAAGGTGTCGAATTTTCTCCCCTCCAACCCTTTTATAAGGAAGGGTCAAATAACCGTCCGGCCCATGTGCGTAAATATCGTGGCATACTCCACGTTCATGATGCCAAGATCCACGTTCATGATGCCAAGATCCACGGCCGTGGTTTTGGACGTGGACTATTCTACGACCGTATTTTAGAGCGTGGAAGTTTAAATAGCTTGTGATTTCCTTTGTGTCGTGCCATTCCTCATCTTAGCATCTCCTTTGACTTCCTTGATGTGTCCTAAATCCTTGGATGTGCTCAATTCTTCTCTAATCTCTCTCAATTTGTGCGGTTTTAGCTCTTATTCACCTATAATCAACACGAAGCTAATGTAGACCTCCATAGCGAAAATATAAACAAGCAAGCTAACAATTGCTTCAATGCCTTATCAATGAATACTATAATGGATTAAAAACAATTAGAAAAAGTGCCTAGAATATCGCAATATTTCATGCTAACAGTGAAGACCCCATCAAGCACCTTGGGAAGTTCCATACCTAGTGTATGAGCATGAAACCGGCCAACATTACCGAAGAACAAATCAAGATGAGGGCATTCGGCTTCACACTCAAAGATTCGGCGGATGATTGGTATTACCACCTTCCATCCGGGAGTATCGACACTTGGGAGAACCTTCACAAGGCGTTCTTGGAGAAATACTTTCTAGCTAAGAAGGCCAATAGCTTGAAGAAAGCTATAAGCAACATCGAGCAAGAGGGAAATGAAACTCTCTACGAGTACTTCGAAAGGTTTGCACGCCTCCGATCCAGCTGTCCTTTTCACGGATATTCAACTCAAGATCTAGTCTTGTACTTGTACAATGGCTTCCTAGACAATGAAAGGACGATCGTCGATGCGGCTTGCGGAGGTAATATTCTTAACTCTACTCCTGACCTTGCTTTGGAAAAGATACAGGAACTAGCAGAAGGTAATCGGAACTTTGGAAGGACCGCGGCTAAGAAAGGAGTTCATGTTGTGAGTTCCGGGAA
The DNA here is from genome assembly GCA_033239125.1 of Fagopyrum homotropicum. Taxonomy (NCBI): domain Eukaryota; kingdom Viridiplantae; phylum Streptophyta; class Magnoliopsida; order Caryophyllales; family Polygonaceae; genus Fagopyrum; species Fagopyrum homotropicum. The sequence goes on along the minus strand of BSWB01000005.1, from coordinate 86,618,359 downwards.
GAGTGAGATTTCCACCGAGCTCACGGAATTGAAGGAAATAGTGAAGAGGCTAACACTTATGGGAACACCGCAGCAGCTCAAAGCTTGTGGAGTTTGTGTTGACCCGTATCATCCAACGGACATGTGTCCACAAGTCCAGGATGACGATGCTGAGGTAAACGCAATGGGTTATGGACAACCACAACAGCAAAGACCTAGGAACGATCCCTATGCACAGAATTTCATGCCAAATTGGCGTGACCAACAAAATTTTCGTTGGAGGGATCAACAAAACCAACAACAACAGACCCGCCAAGGTAAGTATCACTCAACTGAAGATATGTTACAGGTTTTGACTAAACACTTTGCTACTCATGTCCAAACAACAAAATCTACCATCAAGAACCTTGAACAACATGTTAGTCAAATGGCGGAAGCTATTTCAATGACCGAATCAAGGCTTTCTGGAGGATTGCCTTCCCAGACATTTATAAACCCCAAGGAGAATTTTAGTGCCCTAACATTAAGGAGTGGGAAGCAAATCCAACAAAAACCAGCAAAAGAATCACAAAGCAAACCTTCTGTCGGTTTTTCCGCACCCACAGTCACCCCTGCGGCTGCAACTGCGCCCAACACAGAACGGAGGACGCCCCTGCGACTGGATGTCCCCTCCCCTGCGGTGACAACCCCTGAGCCGCACCTGCGCTTTCAAGTTGACGCCCCTGCGAAAAACACAACAGAGGGTCCTACTGAAAAGGATACCTACGTCCGGCCTAACTTTCCGCCACCGTACTCCGAGAAGCCACCAACTCCTTTTCCTGAGGCTTTGAAGGAGAGAAGAATCATTGAGGACAAGGACCTATTTAAAACTTTCTCCAAATGCGAGGCAAACATTCCCCTCCTTAAGTTGGTGAAAAGTATCCCTAAGTATGTGTTACGCTAAGATTGTGTGATGCGCAATTGGGTTTTAAATTTATACTCGTTTAATTTCTCCTAACACCTAGCGAACCCGCAGTGTACGGGACGTTCGTAGTAGGGATAGTATTCCGAGGTCGAACACAAAGACTAAGGTGAGATTGATTCAATTTATGATTAAATCTAGTGAAAATCTATGTCAAGAAAAGGGGACGAAATAAAGAAGCGAAAATCTCAAATGTTTTTGGTTGGTTTTCGATGATCAATCAAAGATCACAATGCACGCAAATAATCGATCAACTAAACTATAAATCGACACAAATAAACAACTAACAAGATAATGATCAAAGAAAGAAAAGACGGATTCTAGGGGTTGGAAGTTCCGGTTTGGCATAGGACTCAAGTTATCTATTCATTCTTTGGATTAACTATGATATGTTGGGATTAAGTGTATCTAAATTGGGATCAATTACCGGGTAGGTCTCATGGTCCAAATAGTCCATTCCTAAGGTCTCATTACCGGGTAAAGTCTCTAAGAACCTAAGGATAGGAATTCTACACAAACCGGACTGTTAATTAGGGGTCTAACCTATCCTTACCGGGTAAGTCTTGGAAAGGGAAGTCCTAAACAACTATCCTAGCACATCTAATCCAATGGCGACTTATTAGGCTCACCACTACCTAAGGGTTGTTATCTTTAAAATCTAAGAGCAAGGATTACCGGGTAAGTCTTTCCTAACACTTAGTCGCTACACTAGGTTACCCTAGGGTAGGTTAAACTCAACAAACACTTAGGATTTCAACATTCTATAGATCTAAGGCAAGATCCTTCGAACCAGGGAAATCACGGTTTGTTCTATCTAAACCACGGCCGTGGTCAGACAAGAACTACCCGTGATTTCTAACAGCAACTACGTTCATAAACAAAAGTCATCCAAAGGTAAATCAAAGTCCGTCCTATCATAGCCCTAGCCGTAACCATCCTTTCCTTACCCTAGAACCACATCAGTTTAGCCTACAACATTCATAATAGAAATCGAAACAAACAAACATGAAATCATAACATTCATTTCAAGATAATGAGGGTAAAGAGATGAGCAAATGAACTTAGAACAAAACCAAGCTGAAAATAGGATTAGAATGACTTACAATCCTTCCAAGGGAAGGTTCAAATGACTCTTACAATTCTAAAATCAGAATCCGAAATACAAGAAAACTATGGTGTGTGTTCTTCTCCTCTCTTCAATGGAACTCTCCTTCTTCTCTTTGACACTTTCCTTCCTAGAAAAACTTCTTGTTGAGATGATATTTTTGTTAGAGAAATGGAGAATGGATGAGCTGCTCCAAGATGCTCCCAGCTGCCTCTCACAACCCATGAAGGACCACTTTTATAACAAATTTGCATGAGCTGGCCATGAGAGTCGTGGCACAGCTGTCACAAGAATCTGGCAAAAACCACGGTTGATTCCACGGCCGTGGTCTGTCAGAGAACCGTGATTCTGTGCAGAAACTTTGCCTTGGATCATTAAGCTGTGATTTGGTGCATGACTAGTGTTGGCAAGGTTCCATGAGTCCTCCTTAGCCTTTAGCTTGTGTCCTAATGAGTCCGAGGGTATGTTGTCTAGATGAACGATCCTCAAACGCATCGTTTTAGCTCCTAAATTTCCCGAATTACCTACAAAACACGCACAAGTCCGTGTAGACGTCTATCTCGACAAAATACATGAATTGAGTGCAAAACCTCTTGAACTAATGCTAAACCATACATGAATGAGCGGGAAATCTATCTAAATGAGTGTCTAAATCTAGATCATAAATCGTGTTATCAAAATACCCCATACTTAAGGTTTGCTCGTCCCCGAGCAAATTCCCAACTATAGACTAAGAGATGACATGATTTATGTATGCAGAAAAATGGCAAAATCTTTTTGGGTTTGTGCTTCTACTATTGGATCACCTTCATAGTCATGTTTCATGGCAATTGGACAAGCAATTATGTATCAAACAAATGAAGGCATGGAAAGACAATTGTACTTAACTCAAAAGCATGCATGAGATGTAAGGATGAAGAGGTCAAGAAAATCAAGAGTATATCCAATCTAGATTACTAAGTCTTACAAACATGCAAGTAGGTCATAAGGACTTGTGACATAAAAGGCCAAGAAACGTTGTGATTAGGTGGGGAATTTTTCTAGGTTATGTGATGCTAATCCGGGAATGGAACTAACTCCACATCCTTATCCTCGATCAACTTCCCCCAAGTGTATATTCTTCCTTATCTAGCTTACTTTTCTTTTTTTTGACTTGTTTTTGAGACAATGGCATTGGTGTACAATAGCCGAAACCTCGGTGATTAGCCGTCCTCGGGCTTTTTCTCTTTTTCGAGGTGCATCCACACCGGGCACACATACCAAAGCTCGTTAGGGCTATTGGTTCATTTGACTTTGGCAAGGCACCAACACCCGATTATGTGAAGTGTACCGAGTTACTTGTCATTTAAACCAACGCCCCCAAACCTAATTTTGGCTACACTTCCACACTAATTTCAGCATTTCATTCATGACATTCCTTTCATCAACAACTTTACTCCATACTTGCTTTCCACACACTTCAACACACTAGCATGCTCCTATTCCCGGATGGGTTAAAAGAGGTCAATTTTGTATCAATTGAGGTGCTCAAGCAATCATGATAAAGATGAGAAGTAGAGAAAGATGAAATGCCTCATTCATTCCTAGATGGTATGCAAGAACTATCATGTAATTTCGACTTTCAATACTCAATCCAATCTAGGCAATCATCATGATCACAAATCATTCATAGAATTCAAGAGAAGTAGTTCAAGTCCACATATGCATTTATCAATTCAACACATAAGGCAATTCATAGCCAATTCACAAGACAAGATTTCATCATTAGGATCATATCCAAGCCTAGAAAGCACAAAAAAAAAAAATTTAAAAATTTCTGATTTTTATGGGATTTTCGAAATATATATGTACAATGCAAGACATGTGCAAATATTAAGCTATCCTAGATGCTCATCATGCAAATGATCATGCGAACCCCACCCCATACTTAGAAACACATTGTCCCCAATGTGTAAATGAAGTAAAGAGAGTGAAAGAAGGTTCTCACAATGTAAAAGTGGTTTGCTATGGTAATTGGGATTTCTCAAATGAATTTATGTTGGATGATCCTATCAACCATGGTAGAGAGCTCTAAGCATCCATCAAAGCTTTGGAACCCGCGCTAGGCACCGCTAGCCGTCCAAGTCCCGCGTCCGCTCCACCCATAATTGGTGAGGGGTTCATCATCATCATTCATGTGCCAAGAAAGGCTTCAAATGCCACTAAGGTTCTAGCACACACACAAAGAAGACAAAACACACAAAGATAGAAAAATCCTAAAAACGAAAACAAAGCGAAAAGGGAAAAATGTTACCGATGGGTTGCCTCCCACCAAGCGCTTCTTTAAGGTCATTAGCTTGACCAAACTCGGGGGAGTCTATTCAAGGTGAAGTGGGGCAATCATGTCCACCGGTGCTCCCAGAATATATCTCTTCAAGCGGTGCCCATTCACTTTGAAATTCCCACAATGCTCCCCTCCTATCTCAATAGCTCCATGGGAAAAAATCTTCTTTACCACATATAGCCCGGTCCATCTTGATTTAAGCTTTCCGGGAAAGAGCCTTAGCCTTGAGTTAAAGAGAAGGACAAGATCTCCTTCACTCAACTCCTTGGGGATGATCTTCTTGTCATGCCATCTTTTGGTTTTTTCCTTGTAAATCCGGGCATTCTCATAAGCGTCCAACCGGATCTCCTCAAGGGCGTTTAGATCAAGCAACCTCTTCTCTCCCGCCTCCTTGAGGTCAAAATTTAGCCACTTAATGGCCCAATAAGCTCTATGCTCCATTTCCACCGGAAGATGGCAAGACTTGCCATAGATCAACTTGTAGGGAGTGGTGCCAATCGGTATCTTGAAGGTGGTCCTATATGCCCACAATGCGTCATTGAGCTTCATAGCCCAATCCTTTCTAGTCCTAGACACCGTCTTCTAAAGGATGGCCTTGATCTCCCGGTTGGAGATTTCCACTTGGCCACTAGTTTGGGGATGGTAAGGTGTTGCCACTTTGTGAGTCACCCCATACTTAGCCAAAAGCGCTCCAAAGTTCCTATTCGTGAAGTGCTTTCCTCCATCACTAATGATCACCCTTGGTGTTCCAAACGTAGGGAAAATCACCCGGTTGAAGAACCGCACCACCACCTTGGCATCATTTGTAGGAGAGGCGATTGCCTCCACCCATCTTGACACATAATCCACTGCCAATAGGATGAAGAGATTGCCACACGAAGAAGGGAACGGTCCCATAAAGTCCACACCCCACACATCAAAAATCTCGACTTCTTGGATGTTATTCAAGGGCATCTCATTCCTCCTTGAGATGTTGCCCGTCCTTTGGCAAGCATCACATGCCGCTACAAAACCCTGCACATCTCTAAACAAGTTAGGCCAATAAAAACCGGATTGCAATACCTTTGCGCACGTCTTGTGTGAGCTAGCATGGCCTCCACATGGTAAGGAGTGACAATGCCGGATCACACTCTCCACTTCATCTTCCGGTATGCACCTCCTAAACATTCCATCCGGTCCTTTCTTGAACAAGAGTGGCTCACTCCAATAGTAGTGCCACACATCGTTGAAGAACTTCTTTCTTTGTGCATAAGTCAATCCGGGAGGCACTTCCTCACACACTAAGTAGTTCACAATGTCGGCATACCATGGCTCATTTTCTCTAGACACTTGGAACAAGCATTCCTCCACCATTTGCAATTGCTCATCTCGGAATGAGTCATCAATTGGAATGTCATCTCTCCCAAGCTCTAATGGAGGCAATCTACTAAGGTGATCCGCCACGGAGTTCTCGGATCCCTTCTTATCTCGTATTTCCAAATCAAACTCTTGAAGAAGAAGGATCCACCGAATCAACCTTGGTTTGGCATCCTTCTTTGTAAGTAGATAACGGATCGCCGCATGATCCATATAAACTATGACCTTCGCTCCAACAAGGTATGAGCGGAACTTCTCAAATGCATAAACCACCGCTAACAACTCCTTCTCGGTAGTAGCATAATTGAGTTGGGCATCATCTAGCGTCTTGCTAGCGTAATAGATAGCATGAGTGCGCCCTTCTTTCCTTTGCCCCAAAACAGCCCCAACGGCTTCATCACTTGCATCACACATGATCTCAAATGGTAGACTCCAATCCGGAGGTTGCATGATAGGTGCGGAGATCAAGGCGTTCTTCAATCTACAAAAAGCTTCAAGACAATCTTTGGAAAAGACAAAATCAACATCCTTCATTAGTAGGTTAGTGAGGGGCTTAGAGATTTTAGAAAATCTTGAATAAACCTCCGGTAGAAACCGGCATGCCCTAAGAAACTCCTTACCCCTTTCACCGAGGTAGGTGGTGGCAACTTCTCTATCGTCTCAATCTTGGCCCTATCAACCTTAATGCCACGGTTAGACACCAAGTGTCCTAACACAATACCTTCACTTACCATGAAGTGGCATTTTTCCTAATTTAAGACAAGATTTGTCTCCTCACATCTTTGCAATACTAATGACAAGTTAGCCAAGCAATTATCGAAGGAAGAACCATCAACAGAGAAATCATCCATGAACACTTCCATGATATTTTCTATGTATTCCGAAAAGATAGCCATCATACACCTTTGGAAGGTGGCGGGTGCATTACACAACCCAAATGGCATTCTCCTATATGCAAAAGTACCCCATGGACATGTAAAGGTGGTTTTCTCTTGGTCGTCGGGGTGGATAGGGATTTGGAAGAATCCGCTATAGCCATCTAGATAGCAAAAATGAGAGTGTTGAGCTAAACTTTCTAGCATTTGGTCAATGAAGGGGAGAGGGAAGTGATCTTTCCTAGAGGCCATGTTTAACTTCCTATAATCAATGCACATCCTCCACCCCGTAACCGTCCTAGTCGGGATTAGTTCATTGTTCTCATTAGTTACTACAGTCATCCCACCCTTTTTAGGAACTACATGAACGGGACTAACCCACTTACTATCCGAGATAGGGTAGATAATTCCCGCATCTAGCAACTTAATGATTTCCTTTTTGACTACCTCTTTCATTATAGGATTCAATCTTCTTTGATGTTCAATAGAGGGTTTGTGGTTATCTTCCATCATTATCTTATGCATGCACAAAGAAGGCTTAATGCCAACCAAATCATCAATAGTATAACCAATGGCTTTCCTATGCAATCTTAGTTCATGCAACAACTTAGCAAGTTCATCATCATTCAAACATGCATTCACAATCACCGGATATGTAGAATCAACACCAAGGAAAGCATACTTTAAATGAGAGGGAAGGGGTTTAAGTTCAAGTTGAGGAGGACCTTTATCGGTTGAAGATGATCCAAATAAGGTTGGATGAGACGAGTCCAAAGCAAATGAAGACTCCTCATGCTTCCTAAAAGCGTGATCATCATCAAGGACTGGTCCAGGGAAATCCACGGTTGGAATCACGGCTTGCCCAACTTCCACGGCCGTGGTTCTTGCCAAGCTTGCTTCTCGGAGTTGTCCAGAAAGTTTGACGGCCGTGGAACATAAATCTCGACCGTGGAACTTGCAACTGTTCAACACCTCTTCTTGGCTTTCAAATCCAACTCTTGGCTCCTCTTCCAAGGCTTCCAAGGCTTTGATCTCTTCATTACAATCCTCCTCAACACCTTCCTCCATCATACTTAAGGTAAGAACCTTCTCCAAGGGATCCTTGATCAAGATCGAGCTCACAACTTCTCTAGATTCTTCTTGCTCGACTATGTTGAAGACATCCTCATTAAGGGTTGGCCCTTTCATCATTGTGGACAATTTGAACTTGATGTTCTCTTCTCCAATGTTGAAGGAGAGAGTCCCATTCTTGTAATCCACTAGGCATCCCGAGGTGGCTAGAAAGGGTCTTCCTAAGATGATGGGAACCGGATAATCTGCCGGAATATCCAAGACGACAAAGTCAATTGGCACATAGAATCCTCCTAGTTGCACCGGAATGTCCTCTAGAATCCCAACCGGATGAGTGATAGAACGGTCCGCCATATAGAGGGTCATCTTGACCGGCTTTGGCTCTCCTAGCCCGACCTTGTTGCAAAGTGCAAGCGGTATGATGCTTACACTCGCTCCAAGATCACAAAGGGCCTCGTACTTCACATCTCCCACTCCTATTGGGACACAAAAAGAGCCCGGATCTCTTAGCTTGGGAGGCATCTCTTCCTTCATCGTTTGAATCAATTCTGAGGATCTCTTGGTCATTCTAATCTCCCCATACTCCTCCAACTTCCTTTTGTTGGAGAGTATTTCCTTCAAAAACTTGCCATATGCCGGCATTCCTAAAATGGCATCCATGAACGGAATGTTAATATGCAACTTAGACATTAGTTCAAGGAACTTACCAAAGTGATTGTCCAAACGAGCTCTTGCTCTTGATTGTGGAAACAGTATTGGCGGCTTGTATGGAGGCGGTGCCACATAGGTTGGCTCTACATCCTTGCTCTTGCCTCTATTTTCTTGCATTCTTCCCTCTTCTACCACTACTTGCTTTCCCTTAGCATGGTCCTTGGGCAAAGGATCCTTCATACTCAACCCACTCCTTGTTGTGATGGCCAACACTTGACCTCTTGGGTTGTCTTCGGTTCTTCCGGGAAGCTTTCCCGGGTCTCTATGAGCTTCACCCGCCTTTTGGAACACTTGTGCTTCCAAGACCTTTTGAGCCTTAGAGATTGAAGTCACGGTGCTCTCAAGACCACTCAACCTTCCTAGCAATTGCTCAAACATTATTTCGGTTCTATCTTTGGAAGGTTGGGTGAATCCGGGTGGAGGTTCTTGTGAAGCTCTTGGTAGTGGAGTTGAGCTTGTGGAGGCGGGAGGGTTCAAGGCTCCATCCGGGTTAGAGTAAGAAAATCCGGGATGGTTGTGGTTTGGCCGGTAATTGTTGAATTGGCGGTTGTTGTTGAAACTCCTCAGGCCTTGGTAATTGTTGAAGTTGCCCCTTCCCATATAATTCACATCCTCCTCCTTGGAAGACAAGTTGGCTTGTGGAAGCACTTGAGGAGTTGCTTGGTTCTTCAAAGTTGTAGCACACAACTCCCTCAAGGACTTCAATTCATTGTTGATGGCGTCAAGCTTGAAATTGTTCATGGTGACTTCACTCACCTCATATGCTCCCGCCTTTCTCCCCTCACTCTTCCTATGGGAGTATTTCTCAATCACTAGAGCTTGCTTCTCCACAAACTCCCAAGCATCATCCACATGCTTCTCCATAAAAGTCCCACCGGAAAGAGATTGGAGCTTGAATTGGCTATCTTCATCAAGTCCCTTGAAGTAGATCTCCAATAGCTCAATTTTCGGTATGCCATGGTGTGGACAATCTAGGAGAAGGTCTTTGAATCTCTCCCAAGACTTGAACAAACTTTCTCTATCCCTCATCACGAAGGCATTGATCTTCCCTCTTAATTCGGTGGTCTTGGAAGGTGGGAAGAACTTAGTCAAAAACTCGGTTGTCATCTCCTCCCAAGTACCAACTCGCCCTTGTGGAATAGATTGATATCAAGCCAAGGCTTTGTCCTTAAGAGAGAAGGAAAAAGCCCTAAGCTTATGGTTGTTGCTCTCCAATCTTGGCGGTCTAAGAGTCTCCATCAAAATCTCGTAGTTCATCAAATATTGATGAGGAGACTCTCCTTCCATCCCTCCAAATTGATTATGCCGGATCATTTGTAGAACTTGAGGGCGGAGCTCATAATTGTGGGTTGCGGGATCTCCTAGATTCACACCCGGTCGGTGTGCTCTTTGTGCCGGATCCATACGTCTCCCTAGGGTTTGTGGTTCCTCAATAGCAATGGGAGCAACCCTAACATTGGCCGCCGGCTGCGGTTGTGGTGGTGGAGGTGGAGTTTGTCGGCGGTTAAGCTCTCCTTGGACAAGGGCTTGCCTAATCTCCTCAATCTCCCTCCTAGTTTCCTCTTGCCTCTCATTGGCAAGTCTCCTTTCTTCCTCCAAGAGCTCATCTCTTAGCCTTATTTGCTCTAAGGCTTCATCCAATTCAGCTTGGAGGTTTCTTCCGGCCATCTCTTTCTCCTTTCGGATGTTCTTGGATCTAGATCGAAGGGTTTTCTCCGGTTCGGGATCGAATGGAGCTAAATCCTTTCCACGAGATCGTCGCATACACCTAAAGAGTAATAGATGTCCTGAAAAGCAAAGACACAAACCAAAAAGAGATCAAAAGCAACAAGAAAGATCTACACTAGAAACAATCACAAAATGGACTCAATCTAGACCTAGTCCCCGGCAACGGCGCCAAAAACTTGTTACGCTAAGATTGTGTGATGCGCAATTGGGTTTGAAATTTATACTCGTTATATTTCTCCTAACTCCTAGCGAACCCGCAGTGTACGGGACGTTCGTAGTAGGGATAGTATTCCGAGGTCGAACACAAAGACTAAGGTGAGATTGATTCAATTTATGATTAAATCTAGTGAAAATCTAAGTCAAGAAAAGGGGACGAAATAAAGAAGCGAAAATCTCAAATGTTTTTGGTTGGTTTTCGATGATCAATCAAAGATCACAATGCACGCAAATAATCGATCAACTAAACTATAAATCGACACAAATAAACAACTAACAAGATAATGATCAAAGAAAGAAAAGACGGATTCTAGGGGTTGGAAGTTCTGGTTATGGCATAGGACTCAAGTTATTTATTCATTCTTTGGATTAACTATGATATGTTGGGATTAAGTGTATCTAAATTGGGATCAATTACCGGGTAGGTCTCATGGTCCAACTAGTCCATTCCTAAGGTCTCATTACCGGGTAAGTCTCTAAGAACCTAAGGATAGAAATTCTACACAAACCGGATTGTTAATTAGGGGTCTAACCTATCCTTACCGGGTAAGTCTTGGAAAGGGAAGTCCTAAACAACTATCCTAGCACATCTAATCCAATGGAGACTTATTAGGCTCACCACTACCTAAGGGTTGTTATCTTTAAAATCTAAGAGCAAGGATTACCGGGTAAGTCTTTCCTAACACTTAGTCGCTACACTAGGTTACCCTAGGGTAGGTTAAACTCAACAAACACTTAGGATTTCAACATTCTATAGATCTAAGGCAAGATCCTTCGAACCAAGGAAAATCACGGTTTGTTCTATCTAAACCACGGCCGTGGTCAGACAAGAACTACCCGTGATTTCTAACAGCAACTACGTTCATAAACAAAAGTCATCCAAAGGTAAATCTAAGTCCGTCCTATCATAGCCCTAGCCGTAACCATCCTTTCCTTACCCTAGAACCACATCAGTTTAGCCTACAACATTCATAATAGAAATCGAAACAAACAAACATGAAATCATAACATTCATTTCAAGATAATGAGGGTAAAGAGATGAGCAAATGAACTTAGAACAAAACCAAGCTGAAAATAGGATTAGAATGACTTACAATCCTTCCAAGGGAAGGTTCAAATGACTCTTACAATTCTAAAATCAGAATCCGAAATACAAGAAAACTATGGTGTGTGTTCTTCTCCTCTCTTCAATGGAACTCTCCTTCTCTTTGACACTTTCCTTCCTAGAAAAACTTCTTGTTGAGAGGATATTTTTGTTAGAGAAATGGAGAATGGATGAGCTGCTCCAAGATGCTCCCAGCTGCCTCTCACAACCCATGAAGGACCACTTTTATAACAAATTTGCATGAGCTGGCCATGAGAGTCGTGGCACAGCTGTCACAAGAATCTGGCAAAAACCACGGTTGATTCCACGGCCGTGGTCTGTCAGAGAACCGTGATTCTGTGCAGAAACTTTGCCTTGGATCATTAAGCTGTGATTTGGTGCATGGCTAGTGTTGGCAAGGTTCCATGAGTCCTCCTTAGCCTTTAGCTTGTGTTCTAATGAGTCCGAGGGTATGTCGTCTAGATGAACGATCCTGAAACGCATCGTTTTAGCTCCTAAATTTCCCGAATTACCTACAAAACACGCACAAGTCCGTGTAGACGTCTATCTCGACAAAATACATAAATTGAGTGCAAAACGTCTTGAACTAATGCTAAACCATACATGAATGAGCGGGAAATCTATCTAAATGATTGTCTAAATCTAGATCATAAATCGTGTTATCAGTATGCTCGTTTTTTGAAGGAACTTTGCACTATCAAGAGGAATCAGAAGCTAAAGGGGAAACAAAAAGTGCAAGTGAGTGAGAGGTGTCGGCAGTTTTCCAACGGAGAATGCCCAAGAAGTGCAGCGATCCGGGTATGGTAAGCATTCCTTGTGTTATAGGGGAAACCCGCTTTGACAGAGCAATGCTTGATCTCGGTGCTTCTATCAATATTTTACCATATTCGATTTACAAATCACTTGGCCTTGGGCCATTAATGGAAACTAGGATTGTAGTACAACTTGCTGATACATCTAATGTGTAGCTGAAAGGGAAAATTGAAGATGTATTAGTAATGGTAGACAACCTAATATTTCCTGCTGATTTCTTTGTAATGGATATGGAAAATGATTCACATGCTGCACCCATTCTGTTAGGTAGCCCATTTCTGAAAACGGCTAGGACTAAAATTGATTATGTTAGTGGTAAATTGGCCATGGAGTTTGATGGAGAAGTAGTGGAATTTGACATCTATGATGCAATAAGATTTCCTAGTGATGATCATTCTTTGTGTGTTATTGACATTGTTGAACCTTTTGTGCAAGATGTTTTTGATAACTCTGACGTGGATGAATTGAGAAATGTGATTGAGCATGATCTTGATGGTTTCAAATCAGATTATGTGTTAACATCTAGCATGAAAGAGGTCCTAGCCCAATTAGATGGGTATAAAAGGCTACCTATCTCCAATTTGGCCATTGGGCCCACTTTACTAACCCCAAGCGAGAAGCTTGTTCCGTCCATAGTGCAGGCACCTGAAATAGAATTAAAGGACCTTCCGTCACACCTCAAGTACGCTTTCCTTGGAGAACACAATACCTTGCCGGTGATTATCTTCAACAATTTGACCACCGGACAAGATGACAAGTTGGTGAAAGTACTAAAAGAGCACAAGACGGCCCTTGGATGGACTATTGCGGACATCAAAGGAATAAGTCCTTCCACTTGCATGCATAGGATTCTACTTGAGGACGAAGCCAAGCCCTCTAGGCAACCTCAAAGGAGGTTAAACCCGCCAATGATGGATGTGGTCAAAAAGGAAGTGTTGAAGCTCTTCCAAGCGGATATGATCTTTCCTATCTCGGATAGCACTTGGGTTAGCCCGACCCAAGTAGTTCCAAAGAAGGGAGGCATCACTATGGTGGAAAATCAACATGGAGAGATGGTCCGAAGCAAAACACAAACCGGATGGAGAGTTTGCATTGACTACCGCAAGCTCAATAAGGTAACACGAAAAGACAATTTTCCATTACCTTTTATTGATCAAATGTTGGAACGTCTTGCAGGTCATCAGTACTACTGTTTCCTGGATGGATATTCGGGCTATTTCCAAATAGCCATCGCACCAGAGGATCAAGAGAAGACGATGTTCACTTGCCCATTTGGCACTTTCGCATATCGTAGAATGTCATTTGGACTTTGCAACGTACCAGGCACTTTCCAACGGTGCATGATAAGTATTTTCTCCGAATACATAGAAAATTTCATTGAAGTCTTCATGGATGATTTTACCGTCCTTGGAGATAGTTTTGACGCATATTTAGGACATTTGAAACTTGTTCTTGAAAAATGTGTCGAAACCAATTTAGTTCTTAATTCGGAAAAATGTCATTTCATGGTCGAACAAGAAATTGTGTTGGAACATGTAATATCCTCAAAAGGGATAGAGGTAGATAAGGGAAAGGTTGATGTTATTCAAAATTTACCTTATCCTACTAATGTTCGGGGAATCCGATCTTTCCTTGGTCATGCAGATTTCTACCGACGTTTCATCAAAGTTTTTTCAAAAATCTCGGCACCCCTGGGTGAATTGCTCAAGAAAGATGTCACCTTCATAGTGGATGAGGATCGCAAGAAAGCTTTCGACACTTTGAAGGCATGTCTCACCACCGCACCAATCATCCGTTCCCCGGATTGGGAGAAACCTTTTGAAATCATGTGTGACGCTAGTGACTACGCCGTTGGAGCTGTCTTAGGACAAAAAGACGGACGGGCCTCCCATGTAATCCATTATGCATCTATGATACTCAATGGAGCGCAAAGGAATTACTCTACCACCGAGAAGGAGATGTTAGTAGTGGTTTTTGCCGTTGAGAAATTCCGGCAGTACCTACTTGGGGTAAAGGTAATTATCTTCACTGACCATGCAGCTCTTAGGTACCTCATGGCAAAGAAGGAGGCCAAGCCACGATTGATCCGATGGGTGCTTCTTCCAAGTGAGTTTAACCTAGAGATAAGGGACAAGAAGGGGGCTGAGAACCTGGTGGTCGATCATTTGAGCAGACTAATGCAAGAGGAGGACGATCTAGAAAAAAAGAGAGATAGCCGGAAGTTTTCCAGACGATACATTCTACACAACTCTCTGTTGTGTAACCGCCCCCGCGCCTCACACCAGCCGCCCCTGCGGCTCAGTCTAGGCGCCACTGCGGAATTGTCGACAGAGGTTTGCCTTAAGCTCCAATCTTTTAAGCCTTGGTTTACTGACATTGTGAACTTCATCGTCAGGAAGGAGTATCCTCCAAGCTTCACAAAGGCACAACGAGAGAAGGTAAAGGCTGAAGCTCGACACTACGTTTGGGACGATCCTTACCTTTGGAAGCATTGTAGTGACCAAGTGATCCGGCGTTGCATTCCGGACAATGAGGTACAATCCGTCCTAACTTTCTGTTATTCCGAAGCATGTGGGAGGCACTTTGGGGCAAACAAAACTACAAGAAAAGTTTTGGATGCCGGTTTCTTTTGGCCACACATTTTTCAAGACGCTTTTTCATTTTGCAAAGTGTGTGATAGATGCCAAAGGATAGTAAATCTTTCAAGGAGACATGAAATGCCCCAATCCTCTCTTATATTTTGTGAAATATTTGATGTTTGGGGAATTGATTTGATGTGGCCATTTCCTACTTCATTCGGGAACACATATATTTTGCTTGCGGTGGACTATGTTTCCAAGTGGGTGGAAGCAAAGGCCACCAAAACTGATGATTCAAAAGTAGTTGCAGCTTTTCTAGAAGGAAACTATTTTTGCAAGATTTGGAATCCTAAAAGCCTTAATCAGTGATAGGGGTACCCATTTTTGCAACAAGACGATCACGGCTCTCCTTAAGAAGTACCACGTTCACCAAAGAGTATCAACAGCTTATCATCCACAAACAAACGGCCAAGCTAAGGTGTCCAACCGGGATATAAAGACCATCCTTGAAAAGACGGTTTCTCCCAGGCGGCAGGATTGGAGTGCAAGGCTAAATGACGCCCTATGGGCATATCGGACAGCCTACAAAACTCCTATCGGGATGTCCCCTTTTAGGCTCGTGTTTGGGAAAGCTTTCCACCTACCGGTGGAGTTAGAGCACAAAGCTTGGTGGGCGGTAAAGAAGTACAACATGAACATAGAGGAAGTGGGAGAATTACGGAAGCTCCAATTGCAAGAGTTGGAGGAACTGAGGCTAGATGCATATGACCATGCTACCACATACAAAGAAAAGACCAAAGCGTGGCATGACCGGAACTTTCTCCGAAAGGACTTCAAGGTAGGTAATAAGGTACTTCTCTTTCAATAACGTTTGAAACTCTTTGCACGTAAGCTGCGTTCGAGATGGACAGGGCCGTTCTTAGTAGCCGAAGTATACCCTCACGGGGCGGTGGATCTCTATAATCCCAAAACACACAAGGTGTTCAAAGTAAACGGACAAAGACAAAAGCTCTACCTTGAAGGAGTCAAGAACGATCCAATCGATGAGATGGTGCTAGAGGAAGCACAGTCAGAGAAGTAGAGATCTTACGTCGAGCCAACGACGTAAAACAAAGGCGCTTCTCGGGAGGCAACCCGAAGGAATAAGAAGAGGAGCCTCTGTCAAGAAACCGCCCCTGCGGCATTGTGTCCCCGCCCCTGCGGTGACACTCATGCCCAGTGCCGCCCCCGGCGCTGGGCCTGCGCCTGCAAGACTCCTGTCACCGCCCCGCGGTGACATCCCTACGCCCCTGCGGCGGCCATCCTTGACACGAATTCGCAGCGCCGCCCCCGGCGCTGAGCCTGCGTGCCCCTCTCCCTTGTCGCCGCCCCCACGGCGACAAACTCCCGCCCCTGAGGGTTTACCCAGAAATAAAAAAAAAAAAAAAAAGAGGATCTCGAAAACGCCTACACCTACCAGGCACCACCCACCAACCTTCTTCACCAAACACACAAACCCTCCAAAACCCCTCTCCTTCAGAAACACTCTCACGCCCCTGCGCCCTCTGCCCACCAACGCTCTCGCCGATGCCCCTGCGCCGCCTCCGACAGCCAGCCACCAGTCGCAACGCCCCTGCGCCACTCTCTCCCACTGCCCTTTACTCTAACACATCCCTACAACCTTCGTCCTCACCCATTTCACACAATCCACCCTAGCTGCACCATCGACAAAAGCCTAAACCACCAAAGAAGTAACCGGAGCGACCTCAGCAACACCCCTTCCATCGCTCCCCGGAAATCGCCTCTACACTTCTCCCGCACCTGCGGCTGTAAGCATCCGCCCTTGCGCCTTACCGCCCCCGCGCCTGCACAGCCGCCCCTACGGAAATGACACCAGAGAGGTCATTTTCTTTTCCTTATTTCGACATTTGCTAATCTTTTGCTTCAATTACTTTCAAGAATGGAAGCCCCAATGAAATACAAGATGACCGAAGCAGAGAAGGAGCGTTACAGGATTGTGCAGGATCGAGTTGTGTATGCAACTCGATTTTTGCATATTCCTACACTCTTGACTACGCCAATCTACGGGAGGCCTTTGGGGTGACTCTAAACCCCTCTGTAAACTAGTGGTATCCAATCCCGGCCACGGACTTGTGTGAGTTTTGGCAGGCAGCTACCGGGTCAGAATTCCTTGCTGGGGGTGAGTACTCCAACAAACTCACTCACCCCAGCTTGAGGCTCATTTCAAAGATCATCATGAGTGTCTTCTGTGGACACAAAGAGGAAAACAAGGTCGCCCTCAAGGACCTCCCACTACTCTACTCCTGCCTTCCGTAGAGCGAGAAGGTGATGGATTGGCCCTCTCTCTTCCTTGCCGCTTTGAAGCGGATTAGGAGGGACGACCCAAGGGATATTATTGGCGGTGAGGCGATCTCTTTGATCGCCTCACAGGTGATGGACCTGTCTGCGTTAGAGGACAGGATGGCGGCTCCTCTCTACACTCAGGGGATGCTTAGGAGGTGCAAGCTCCTCCGGCGGGACGGGGAGAACCTATTTTGGATCTCCCTTGCAGATGGGATCCACCTCACCTACCTCCCCCGGCCTTTACCATTAAGAGGTAAGCTCTCCGAGCTCTACATTCCGGCAGATCCTTTCGTGACGAGGAGGCCACTAGTAGCTATTGTGGAGAGGCATGCTGCCAGCTCCAGCCGGGCTCATCAAGAGAAGCACTTGTCCATCCCAGATGACGAGGAGATGCCCACTGCGGCACCAGAGGAGGATCCGTCCCTTGCGAGCCTTCAGGCTCAGATGGCGGCTATGACGACCCAGCACCGGACATGGTAGTCCGATTACCAACGGATGTTGCTGGAGCAGCAGCAGTGCTGGCAGACCAGTTTTGCCACCTCCATGACCTCCCACTTTGACCAGAGGTAGGAGGCTTGGCAGGCAGCCCAGCAGCAGCAGCTGGAGGCTCACCAGCTGGCTTGGCAGCCCAGTTTTGATACCTCTTTTGGCCGCCGGATGAAGCCCAGCAGGACCGCATAGATGATATCTACCGCC
Organism: Fagopyrum homotropicum; assembly: GCA_033239125.1. NCBI lineage: Eukaryota > Viridiplantae > Streptophyta > Magnoliopsida > Caryophyllales > Polygonaceae > Fagopyrum > Fagopyrum homotropicum. Next base: position 86,600,498 of record BSWB01000005.1, on the reverse strand, counting down.
GGCAGGAGCACTTCTTCCGCCATTTTCCTTACCCACCGGAGGAGGGTCCATGTGGTCCATCCGGACCACCCCACTGAGGGGTACATTTCTTTTCCCTTCTCCCACATTTATCTTTGACTCATTTCCACTTTGAGGACAAAGTGTACTTCAAGTATGAGGGAGGGATATATCATTGCTTGTATAGTTCATTGAGTTGTTTTGAATTTGTTTTGCATCGTTTGAATTCAGATTAAAATTCACAAAAAAAAAAAGCCAAAGAAAATGAAAAAAAAAGACATGAAAAACCTTGGATAAACCGAAAACCCGAAAGGGCGGTTTAGGAAAAAAGAAGGTAGTCCGACTAACCTTAGGTTGGTGCAAAATTGGACTTGAGGGAAGTGAGTTCAAGTGAGAAAAGAAGAAGAGTGGTAAGGTAAAAACCCGAAAGGGCGCCTTGGCAAAATGAGCGACACCGAGTGTAGGTTTCCCTTCCAGCGTTTGGCGACATAAGAAGGGGAGTCATAAGGAGGTTGTCCGGGTAGGTCACTCTTGGAGCAATAAGGATGGTAGTTTCTCTCTTTTTCTCATTTTCCCTTCCAGCGTTTCATTCTTTCTTTCTTGGTTTTTCTTGCTTACCCATGCGCCTTCACCAGCGCCAACCATGAAGTGTGTCACCGCCCCTGCGGCACTCCTTGGCGCCCTTGCGGTGACCTACCTTGAAGAAACGAAGACCAGCTCCCCTGTGTCTCTCACTACGGCCTTGCCTGCGCCTCAACCTGGGAGCTGGAAGACGAAGAGGTTGTGTCACCGCCCCTGCGTCGACATAGGGATGCCTCGGCGGCTTGGCATCAGAAACGTCAGGAAGTCGAAGGGTTAGACGTTTGAAGAGCATTGAAGATCTGCCCCAGTGGAATTGCCTAGCCACCCCTGCGGCCTTGAAGAAGATCAAGCGTTTTTGCCTTCACCGCCCTTGTGGAGCTGAAGGGCGCCCCTGCGGCTTAACGTCAGAAGCTTTACTCCGGCTGTTTACACCACCTTTATGGCATTAAAGGTGGCTATTTTGGGCCGGCCATTTACTCCTATTTAGTGCCTTTTGTAGTATAAATAGTCCTTGGTTGATTGCTAGAGAGGATCTTATCATCTTGGTAGCCAACAAATTATCCACTTAGATTGTCTTGCTACCTTGTAATGAGCTGCTAAATCCCTTGCTACATTGGGTTGGTTTGAAGCTGCATTGTTACTTTGGTTGTAAGTTCTTTATAATATAAGTTCTCATTCAGTAATACTTTGTGTCTCCTTGATCTCCATTGTCTAATAGCATGTTTACTATTGCTTAAGATTGATCACCTTAGGTTCTAAAGTGCATGTAAACAACTAGGATTAATAGGTTCCGGGTTCGGGTCTTTAATCTAGTAGCAACTTTAAGTAATAACGGGTTGTGATTACTTAAAGAAAAGGAACACAAATATAAAGATAAGTTTAACGGTTTTAATCTTCTCTTTATATCCCTTAGTCTTTGTTTGAAAGCTAACTTGTTATTTGTTCTTGTAGGTTTACGGAACTCTAACCTGTTAAATTGTGTTGATTCCGGTTGGCTCAACACATATATATGATCGAGACGGCAGATTACTTGAAAACTTGTAAAGGGAACTCACCAAAGTAGCAACTGCATGCTTAGAATCAACCTAGTGTAAATTCATCCATTATTGTCTTATTTGTCGCACTAATCGTTTTCATAAGTTTTTGTGCATCAATTCAACCAAACCCCCCCCCTTGTGTTACTTGTCACTATAATCGATAATCGCATGAAAAACACCTTAACTCTCTTGGGTTCGACCCTTACTTAATCACTATACTTGTTCTTAGTGCTAAGTCGGGATTTAATTTTGATTGGGTATAGACGACCTTAGAAATACCATCGGTCAGTCATCCTCAACTAGATTAGGCTCTTCAAACACTAGGATTTTAACTCTCAAACTCCCTAACATGAAGATATAACACAATTAGAACAACAACTCACACACCTAGGGTGGATCAAGAACATCTCGGCCGAAATCGTTGAAGAACAAGCCGAGATTGTAGACTGAGCTAGGGATTTCGAGCAAGAAACTATCTTAAGACACATCTAAGTTCAATATATCATTATCCTAGCCATAACCTTTCATTCATCTCCCTAGAATCATATGCTACTTACCCAACAACAATCATCTCAAGTTCATTCATCATCATATCATCACACATGCATGCCATAGCTATATGAAGAGTAATAAAACAATATAAAGCAAGAAACAATCTGAATAATGAGTTTAGAACAAGCTTACAAACATCCAAGGGTATATTTTCAAAATGAGATCAAGAATCTCTACAACTTTCCTCACTACAAATCTCTCAAAAACTCACACTAAAGCTATCAAATGGTGTGTTCTTCTTCTTCTCTTCATTGGGAGTCTTCTTCCTCTCTTCTCCAGACTATGGCTTTCCCAACAAGAATGACATTCAAAATTAAGATCAATGTTAGAATGGAAGTCCAAAATGTCCGTAAAATGTGTGTGTGCTGCAATACAGCACTTCCTCTCCATCGTGGGAGCCAAAGGTCGTGGGCTAGAAGATGTGTGCCAAGTGTCATGATGGTTCAGACGGCGATCTCGGTCCCTTCTGAGAGTTTCTCGGCCGAGATGGGTTGGGGCTGGACCGAGATAAGTTGCTGCATGGCTAGGATCATGGCTAAACACAAAGCCGGTGCATGGCTCGCACCAATTAGGTCAACTTCTTCTTCTTTTCTCTAGGCATGCTTCATTGGAACCTTGAATTCGGGCCGTCACGAGGCTTGATCCTCATATGTGATCAATAATGCATGAAAGCTCCCCAAAATACCTACAAAATCGATTAATGTTCGTGTAGACGTCTATTCCGACAAAATGACTCGTTTAAGCGTAAATGTCCCGAACATAGGAAAAACCATGCATGAATGAACGTAAAAACTACCTAAAAGAGTGCCTAATTGTTCGCTCAAAAGTGTGTGCGTCAAAGTCTTAAAATTTATATCTAGAACTTATGCAAAAGCGAACCCGCAGTGTATGGATCAGCTGTAGTAAGACAAGAAATCCTAGAGTCGAACTCAGGGATTTGGTGAGAATAAAATCGATTTCAATTTATTTGGCAAAGTGTAAAAGCTTTTGTAATTAATAAGGAGACAAATGATTCCAAGGATTCAAGTATCCAACTGCGGCTTTCGATTCAAGACACTTCTAAAGATCAAAGGACAGAGTTGGCGTTGCCAAGGTTATGTGTTTCGAAAGAAGGTATTGTACGGCGAAGTTCCAAAACCTATATATCTAACCCAAAGGCTCTCTCTATAAAGGTTGTTGAGGCTGAAATATAGAAAGGTCTAAGGATAATATTAACACTCAAACTAACCACCCAAAACCCAAGGATGTGACTCTCGAAGGTAAAGATGGAAAGCACACTCAAACCTTAATAGAGGATGTTGAGTCTCTCTATTACCCAAATCTTGCAAACTTTAGTTATCAAATGAAGAATCAATGATGAATTCTCTTCTCACACTTGAATAAAGATTAAAAAGGTTATGCAAGGTTAGGATTTAGGCAAGGGTTAACTTTGGTTAAAGAATAAATCAATTAAAGATCGTCAGGAGAATAAATCGGGCTGTTCTTCACTAGATCGGTCGATTTCCTTTAGAACAGATCGATTTATCTGTTGTCGCAAAGTTAAATCTCAACTCTCAGGGTCCAAATGGTTAAATGAGTTCAGTCCATCATCATCTAAGTAGCAATCATCAACTATTCTCCCCAGAATCACAAGGTTTTTAGCCAACCATTTTCATATTTAAATCAAAATCAAGATTGAATGAATAAAACCAAATAAAACTCAAACTTTGTGTAAAAACAAAATAATCTCCGAATCTGTAATCAAACCTTAAAATCTTTCAAAGAATCTCTCAAAACACTCAATAATGTGTTCATAAATCACAAGAATCAGAAGGGAAACAAAAGATCTCACAAACTTCTTCAATCTTGACTTCTTGTTTCTTTCCTTCAATCCTCTCTCCAAGAACCTTTGATTCCGCAAAATCCCGTAAATCTTCCACGCTGCGAACCCCCGATTTTCGTTCCTAGGGTTCCAATGTATGCTTTCTCGCCAATGGGCCGCTTGGCATATCACTTCTCAGGCCCACAAGTGATGGGCTTTGGATCATAATATTTTTAGGCAAAAGCTAAAGGAAAATCGTTCGATTAAAGGCAATAAAAACCGTCCGATTTTTTTGTGGAAAATCGTCCGATCTCTAGTGTAAATGACTCGATTTTCTTCAACCTAAAGTGCTCGTCTCTTGACTTGTTTCCTTCCTTCTTTAGTGACCCTTTTACACACGTCCTTTGCTCTTCATGCCTCCTCTAAGGTTCCTTAAGCTTCCTTATTGACCTTAGATACTCTTTGCTCCAATTTTGCTTCCGATTCCACCGAATTCACCTATAATTCAACCAAAACTCGTGTAGACCTCTATTTCCGGAATATAAACGAAATAAACCTTAAAGGTGCACAAATCTCTCCAAATACAAGGTAAATTGAGGTAAAACCTCTACAATATACCTGATTATAATGACATATAATTCATGTCATCACTAATCTAGTGTCATAAATTACGTCATCAACGTCCTATGACACCGTGGACATGTTCATCAACCAACAATCTCTGTGACCGACGTTGTCCAATGCCCGTAGCATGTTAACGCTCGAAGAAACACGGAGTTCATGCCACACGGAACCGTCTCACGGCTTAGCAACATATGGGAAACAGTTTGTTTGAGGCAAACAAACTTCTCCCCCTCAACACTCTTGTTCCGCTCAGCAGCCACAATCCAGAAACGGCAAACATCGGTCTAGGGGGCGCCGAAACCTTTCTGGAGATAATCAGCAACAAAACCACTTCCAAGAACATCAGCTCTCGGCCTAAAACAACTATCCGGCATAACGCCAGTCAGCCTACCAACAACATGGAAGCAACTAGATTGGCGGGCCTCCACCTTTCAAACCCTAGAGGTTGATTCAAAGCAAGATTACGAGTGAGATATTACTGAGAATCCTCACTGCACTGTTCTTTTTTTAATCAATCTAACAACATTGAGAAGAATCAATTGAATAACCAAACAAAAAAAGAGAACGAAGATGAATAATCAAATTTTGTCCAAAAATATAGACTAATTTGTCACCATGCGCAGTAATCACAATGAACAATTTTTCATCCAAAATCATGATTATTACTCAAAATTGGTAGAAAAGAGGCAAACCAAGTATTTTTTTTTTTTGATAGTGTAATTGTATTGAGAGAGGATATGTAACGGATTACAAGCTAGATAACGTGAGGTACACGTTCAAAAACAAAGTTCAAGGGAAGCTAAAGAACATGATAGAAAGAGATAGAAAGAGTCTTAGACAAAGTGTATGTTCAACATACGGGCAACATCGAGGGAGGAGGGCGATCTGTCCTTCCAGTTGTGCTCAAAGTGAAGCTTGATGGATCTAATAATCGCACCGGCACACTCAACAGCTCTAGTGAAGGTGTTATTATAGACCATATTGTTCTTAGCAATCCAAACATGATAGATGAAAAAGGTGATAGAGGCAATGCGGATTCGGTCCATCAGGTTTGGCTTCCGGTGAGACCAGGTCGCGAGCCAATCCCAGAGGTTGCAAATATAGGGAGCAGGGTAAGGGGTCTTGGTCCAGCGGGAAACAATGTCCAGCACGAGGGAACCGTAGCTGCAGAAGGACCAGAGGTGGTCGTCATTTTCAGGGGCACTATTGCAAAGCTTGCATTTGTCAATACCAATTAAGTTCCATTACTTAATTTTAGCAAGTGTGGGAAGACGTCTAAGAGCGGCTAACCAGGAAATATAGCATCTCTTAGGGATATTGGATTTGAACCAAATGACTTTGTAGGGGGTTGGATGGGTTGGGTGATTTTCAGGCTTGAATATGGCATAGGCTTTCTTGTGCAAGAAGGTGGCATCATGGTTAGAGATGGCATCGCACCTCATCCTACCAGAAGGGGGTAGGGTATATCATCCCTAATTAAGAGCAAAGATTTCCAGAAAGAGCTATGGTGAGGCTTAGAGATGCAGCTCCATATGGTGCAACCTTTGATCAGATGACGCTCAGCCTAGAGGCCCCAAATATTGTTGTCACCCCTATTCAGGTTAAAGATGAGCCTAGAAAAGGCGACTTTATTCCTAGTAGCGAGATCAGGGAAGCCAAGCCCACCATGGGCTTTTGGAGTACATATGGAGGACCAAGCAACCAAGACTCTATTGCTATTCTCAATTCCTGACCAGAAGTAAGATCGAATAAGGCCATTAATCGTGTTGATTACTTTAGCAGGAAGCATGAACATAGAGCTCCAATAGTGGTTAATAGAGAAGAGAATGAAATTGACAAGTTGGGCTCTTTCAGCATACGAAAGGGATTTAGCACTCCAGGACTGGATACGTTTAGTTATCTTGTGGATCAAGGGCAGGTAGTTAGTAATCATCAGCCGCTTGCTACCAATCGGAACCCCAAGGTAATGAAAGGGAAGTGAACCAACAGACATGCCAGTGAGGTTAACGGCTCTTTCTTGTTCAATATTACTCATCCCACCAGTGAAGATATGGGACTTAGCCGGGTTGATCACAAGCCCAAAGGCGGAGACAAACTGATCAAGCGTGTCTTTAAGTATCTTGATTGATGGAATATCGCCTCTACATAGAAGTAAGAGATCATCAACAAACGTCAAATGTGTGATAATGGGGGAGGAGCATTTTGGATGATGGTTGAACGCAAGAATGGAGGTATTAGTCTGGATCATCCTGTTAAGGAAGTCCATAGCAATAACGAATAGGGGTGGTGAAAGTGGACCGTCTTGCCGCAAGCCATGTCCACCCATGAAGTGGCCACGAAGGGAGCCATTAACATTGACAGAGTATGAGGCAGTAGAGATACATTCCTTAATCAGCCTGATGAAGTGCATCGGGAAGCCCATTCCATGCAGACAGTGGAGGATGAAATCGTGGCTCACAGTGTCAAAAGCTTTTGAGATGTCAACCTTCATCCCAACCCTTGGGGAAATATGCTTCCTACCATACTTATGAAACATCACTTTTAGACTAGAGAATTGTTTTGCCAAACGACCCATTAGCAAGAAACTATAGGTTGGAACCCTGGGAACGAAAACGGGATGGCCGCACCGAGAAATCTTTACACGTTTGTGAGAGATTGAAGATTCTTGGAGAGGGATTGAAGCAATATTGCCGGGAAGTCAATCTTGATCATATTTGTGAGATTTCTTTGTTTCACTGTGATTTTTGTGGTTTTTGAACACGAAATTGAGTTAATTGAGAGATACATTGAATAGTTTTGAGATTGGTTTACAGACTTGAAGGTTATTGAGTTTTTATTCAAGATTCGGGTTTATTTGAATTATTTCACTCAATCTTAATTTTGATTTGATTTTGAAAATGGTTGGCTAAAACCATTGTGATTCTGGGGAGAATAGTTAAAGATTGAGGCTTAGATGATGATAGACTGAACTCATTCAAACATTTGGACCCTGAGAGTTTAGATTTTAACTTTGCGACATAGGAAAATCGGGTTGTTCTTCAGGATAATCGGACGATTTTCTCAAGAACAGGTCGATTTAATCCCCTGACGATCTTTAATTGAATTAATCTTTAACCAAAGTTAATCCTTGCCTAAATCCCAACCTTGCTTAACCTTTTTAACCTCTAATTGCGTGTATGAAGAGACTTCAACCTTGATTCTACATTTAATAGATCAAGATTACAAGATTTGGGTAATAGAGAGACTCAACATCCTTTATTAAGATTTTAAGTGTGCTTTCTATTCTTTACCTTGGAGAGTCATATCCTAGGGTTTTAGGTAGTTAGTTTGAACATAATTCTTGTCTTTAGATCTTTCTATATTGCAGCCTCAACAACCCTTATAGAGAGAACCTTTGGACTAGACAAATAGGTTTCGGAACTTCACTGTACGATACCTACCTTTGAACACATAATCTTCGCAATATAAACTCTGTCCTTATATCCATTAGAAGTGTCTTGAATCGAAAGCCGCAGTCGGATACTTGAATCCTTGGAATCATTTCCCCCTTTATTAATCACAAAAGCTTTTGCATTTTGCTAGATAATTGAATTCGAATTTATTCTCACCAAATCCCTGAGTTCGACTCTGGAATTTCTTACCTTGCTATAGTCGATCCGTACACTGCGGGTTCGCTTTGTTTTGAGTTTTAGATATAAATTTAAGACTTTGACGCACACACTTTCGGCCAAACAACGCTTCGAGAGAATCTTGGAAATGGTCTTATAGATGGTGTTGTAGCAGGAAATGGGCCTGTAATATGAGGGAGCAAGAGGACAATCACGTTTAGCTATTAGAGTAATAGAAGCATGATTAAACTGCTTAAGCATACGTCCATTGGTGAAAAAATCCTGAATAGCTTTGGTGAAGTCATGATGAATGATATCCCATGTAGATTTGAAGAAGAGAGATCCGTAGCCATCCGGCCCAGGCGCCTTGGTAGCCCCAATGTTGAAAACAGTCGACTTGATCTCGTCAGAGGTTACCATCCTGTCCAGAGTTACAACATCCTCCGGGTTAAGGAGGGGGAGGGTATGGGAAAACCAAGTATTGTTTTTGTTTTTTGGTAAAAGGTTATACTTTCCGCTTCCAAGTCACTATCCTATTTGCCAAGATAGAATATTTTACTTATGTGTTTATATTTACTAAGAACCATAAAAGACAAATCATGAAAACCCTTTTAAAAAAAAGTGTTAAAATTATGTTTTGAGAAAAATTTGTATTTTATCTCTAAGATTAAAAGAAAATCTTGGGGATATTTTTGGATTTTTTTTTTCCAGAATAATAATAAAATGAATATAATTTATGAGATTAGGCATGGATGAAAAGTTATTAAGAGAATAGGAAGACTTTGAGGGTCGAGCGGACCCATCGTTTTAAAGTGCGAGATCTTCATAACGTGTTTATATTTTTTTAATTTTGTTTTATACTAATTTGGAATAATTGTTATGTTTTCTTAGTTATGTATTAATAATGTTCGGTTTCCTTTTTTTTGTTAATCTTTATTAGTTGGTTAACGAACTTACATAAAAAAATGGGGTCTTTAAAATTTTTAAAGTTGTATTTTTTTTAGTTGTGTGTTTGTCAAGTTGAGATATTTTTTGTTCTTTGTTTAGGTTTTCTTCTAAATTCACATGCACCCTATCTTTTTAGTAATATGTTTTTACAAATCTTATTTCTACAATCAACCTCATCTTTTAGTTTTATTCACTTATACTTATTTTCTACCTTTTTGTTTCTAACTCTAATCTCCGGTCTTGTTTGAAATTCCCCTCAAAATTGACATATATGAACAATTAAAATCGTGAACCTTTATTTTGACCAATTCTATGATTTGACCCTAAACTAACTCTTAACCGAAAAACAATCTATTGTAGGACTGAACACCGGTTTAAAACCGCAAAACCGCAACCGCAACCGAACCATTCCGCATACCGCAATGTAAAATATGTTGAACCGCAAACCGAACCGATTAGTTGCGGTTTGGTTGCTATAGTTACTATTATCCATAATACAATTGCTGCCAATAAACAATAGAATCTTTGAGTTGAGGGCATTCGCAGCTGAAACCGATCTACCATTTTTTTTGATGCACCAAGGCTGGGATGGAAGCTTTTCTTGTAAGGGAGAAGGGTGGGAAGCTTTTCTTGTAAGGGAGAAGGCTGGGAAGCTTACAGAGAAGGCTCGGAAGATAGCTAAGTATTTAAACATAACCAACCGTCAATTAATTAGTGCATTCACTTTTGCACCAAACTCATTTATGGTTTTCTTACTCATCTTTAATCTTCACGTACAAAGTTGGTGTTAAGTATACTGCACTTTGTCTTTTACGTCATAAGTGGCTCAAAGTGAAGAAATTAGAAACCTTTATTTTTCTTAAATAATCTAAACTCATCCATGAGGGGTATCATATAAAAAAATAAAATGACATATAGTAAAGTGAAGAAACTTAAATTTTTATATTTTTATTTAAATAAAGTCAGATAAAATATGACAAAATAAAAAATAAATGAAATTGTAATATAAAGAAAAATATATAATATGATATCGGGTATTAGATTGAAGTTACATAATATTATAGATGGTTATTTAATGCTTTCGATATTTTAGATAATCTTAACCAAAAATATATATGTTTTTATCAAAATTGCAACATTATATTTTCATTGCTCTTATTTATGTTGTTCCTCCACTTAAATTAAAGATCGGTGTCAATAGATTAGGGCCGAGCAGATTACGGTTCTTGATTTTAGATTATATATTTTTGAGTTCTTTCCCACGTAACCTATACGTAACCTATACAAACACAATCATCTCAACCAAGAGTCCTAAATTCAGACCATGTTTTGGTCTATAAAATCTGTTTTGAATACAGTATTCTCCTAATTAACAAAACATGAAATCCCTTCTTATTCTGCTCAATATACAAATTTTTTTTAAAAAAAAAACAAAACATGATTTTGTTAATTAGATTTTACTGACAAAATAGGGATATTTGTGTGTTTCAAACGCTACTAACCCAATAGCGTTTAACATTTGGTGAATATTTTAATAAGAGATACTAACTTCATAGTTGCAAAACAACCCTGGTAAGTCATAATGTCGTTTGAACCCATCATTTATTAATACATATGCTTTGTTATTATTGATTATTTATGAATGCCTTTTTGTAGAGTTTGCATAATGTACTCCCAAAATTTTCTTCTGAATGAAATTAATATAGATTTTGGTAGAGAGGTACCTTTAAGAGGTTTTATTCGTATACCTCTCTGCCATAACAACAATATAAATATTCATTGATAGAGTTTAGTAAGGGGTAACTATGAAATCAAAAGAAATTACCACTATTTTAAAGATTTGTAGGGAGCAAATGATGATGGTGCGTATACTTGCCGCACGAAGATTTGTAGTTCAATTTTTTATTTATTACGTATTGTTTTGAAAATTATTGAGTTAAACTATATTGTTATACAGTTTATTTTACTTGATAGAAAACTTTAAGTTAAACTATATTCTTATACAATTTCTTTTACTTGGTATAAAATTTTGTCAAACTATTTTCTTAACTTCAAAAGAATATAAAATAATTGATTTTTGGGTAAATTGAAGGCATTTGGATTGGATAATTAAGAATGGATGGTATAATATTACACTAATTTTCTCTTATTTTTTGATAAAATAGATTTTTTTTTAAAATTGTCGTCCTAACTAAACGCTAGGTTAAAAAAAATATATTAGTCATTGCATTTATTTTATCCACCAAACTGTTATCAGAAAAAATGTCCATCTCTGAATGGAAGAGAAGTGTATAAATGAGTATAAATATATATAGAATACCAGGTATAACTCTTGTACGGTTTCGGTCTTTGTCCTTTACCTAGAAGGGCATTCAACATTGTACATCCCTCCCTCCCTGCATTGCTGCGTGTTTCGACATATATAGTGCGTACCATTTTCAAAAAACATTAATCATCTTTTAACCGAGTTTTCAAAAAACGTAACGAATTTTTACCAAAAAAAACAATGTAACGAATTTGGCCTCAGTTTTTGTAAGCCGAGCCAGACCATAAATAGCTCCGTTAGTAATATCATCAATCCCTAACACAATGTTATTTTACGTGAGTGATGCGAGTTTGAACGGAAATAACATTTATAAATAACTCGAGCCTTAACTTTATCCGGAAAGTCCCTACCGCAATGTTATTTTACATGATTGATGCGAGTTTGAACGGAATATTTCCGCTCGTTTATAAATAACTCGAGCCTTGACTTTATCCGGAAGAAATGTTGATATTCGTTTCGATTAAAAAATAAACGTGTTTAAACCCAATTTTTTCCGAGCCAAATCCAATACAACCTCAAATAACCCAAAATTGTTCACCCCACCCACCAACCGCCAAGGTCTCACCCGCATCCAATCCACCCGCATCCAACGGATGAAGGGGGTGGATCGGGTGAGATTTCAGGTGTTCTACACTTATTTATAAATTTTTTCAAAAAAAACCCCATTATTTTACAAAAATTCAAGAGCATACTTAAATCCAACTGAAAATAATATAAGATTGTACATGGTATAAGTACGATACTATAACAATGTAAGATCCAAAATAACCAAGTTATAATGAATCAATAATAAGAACCGAAATATATTAGGAATCGAAAAATAGAGTAGGAAAGAAAATATAGGGTTTACTTTAATATAAATTATGCCGTAAGAAAATAAAGGTAAAAGTTTATGATATAAAAACACCAAATAATAAAAATATATATATAATTTTAAACGGTTGAAAACTGGTCGGATAGATGGGTAGATGAAACGTTCACCCGAATCCCACCCGACCCACCACCCGCTTCATCCACCACCCGTTTTCACCCGTCTTTTAACGAGTTTTGACCCTTTTTCGTTGGGTCGGGTGGGCAGATATCTGTCGAATACGGATGAAATTAACATCCCTAGTTGCTATGACAGATAATTATATTTTTACTTTAAAAATATTTGAAAAAGTTAGTGCTACAATATATATATATATATATATATATATATATATATATATATATATGAGATCAACCATAACTTCATTCATTATAATAATCATCATCAACAATAGTGGTAACTTCGGCTGAGAAACGAAGAAGAATTAAACATGATATGCTCCCTAGGACATAGATTAGCTAACAAATGTGCCGCCATATTCCTTAGTCCTTACCCTGTAACTAATCGATCATAAAGCTCAAGTTTGGTCTGGCCCGGCCCACATTTTAATGGGACGCGTACGGGTAAATGTTTTGGCATGCGGGCTAACCTGGTCCGGCCCGTATACAATATATACATATAATATTTTGATATATATGTGTGTATGATTTATATTGTTTTGAGTGTTACATATTCTTTTTTTTTTAAAGGTTCGTATATTGAAGAAAAGGAATGTACAGAATGTCTCTTACTACGGTACATTCTCAATGAGTTATTATTAAAGAAATCTAGAATAGGATTATATGTATCTAGTGAAGATTGCAGAGTATAGCAAGATTTTTCATGAATTATATAGTTATACTATACTATTCTTTGTGTATTTTTTTCCCTTTCAGAGTATGGAACAAAGTACTACAAATAACCAATAGCTATAAGGAAGGATTTGTGACTTTGACATGAACTACGAGTTCAAGAAATGACTTATTTGAAGAATATTAGGAATTTTTGTGCATGATAATTTGTAAAAACACTAGACTAATTTGATAAAACAGAATATTTTTTTTAAAAATAGTCGTCCTAACTAAACGCTAGGTTGCAAACCCTAATAAAAAATATATATTAGTCATTGCATTTATTATGTTATCAGAAAAAATATACATCTCTTAGTGGAAGAGAAATGTATAAACGTTAAGAGTACAGGTATCAATTTTGTACTCTTTGGTTCTTTGTCCTTTACCTAGAATGGGATTCAATTTGTACATCCCTCCCTGCATTGCTGCATGCTTAGACATGTATAGTGCGTACCATTTTTACCAAAAAAAAACAACGTAACGAATTTGGTCTCAGTTTTTGTAAAGCCGAGCCAGACCATACACAATGTTATTTTACATTAGCGATGCGAGTTTGAACCGAATATTTCCGCTCGTTTATAAATAACTTGAGCCTTAACTTTATCCAGAAAAAATGTTTGTGTTCGTTTCGATTAAACCCAATTTATGTTATATTACATGAGCGATGCGAGTTTGAACGGAATATTTCCGCTCGTTTATAAATAACTCGAGCCTTAACTTTATCCGGCAAAAATGTTCGTGTTCGTTTCGATTAAACCCAATTTATGTTATTTTACATGAGCGATGCGAGTTTGAACGGTATATTACCGCTCGTTATAAATAACTCGAGCCTTAACTTTATCCGGAAAAAAAATGTTTATATTTGTTTAGGTTAAAAAATAAACGTGTTTAAACCCAATTTTCCCGAGCCAAATCCAATACAACCTCAAATAACTCATCTGAAATATAACATCAGTAATCAAGGGTGATTAATGGTATCCAACATAAGCCCGTGACCCTCTTATTAATTAAGGTCAGTATTATTACAGCCTAATCACTTTTGACAAAAGCAACACCTTACGTATTACGTTAGGTAAAGGTAGGGTTAAAATTAGGGATGAAAATGGATCCGGTGGCGGGTGGATGACCTTGATCGTCACCCGATCCATCACCCAAAAATTTTCACCCCACCCACCATCCGCCAAAGTCTCACCTGCATCCAACATATGAAGCGGGTGGATCGGTTGAGATTTCGGGTATTCTACACTTATTTATAAATTTTTTTAAAAAAACCATTATTTTACAAGTATTCAAGAGCATACTTAAATCTAACTAAAAATAGTATAATATTGTACATGATATAAGTACGATACTATAACAAAGTAAGATCCAAAATAACCAAGTTATAATGAATCAATAATAAGGTCCGAAATATATTAGGAATCGAAAAAATTAGAGTAGGAAAGAACATATATGTTTACTTTAATATAAATTATATAGTAAGGAAATAAAAGTAAAAATTTCTGATATAAAACTACAAATAATAAAAATAAGTATAATTTAAACAGTTGAAAACTGGTCGGATGGATGGGTGGATGAAACATTCACCCGGATCCCACCCGACCCACCATCCGCTTCATCCACCACCCGTCTTTTAACGATTTTTTACCCTTTTTCGTTGGATCGGGTGGGCAGATATCCGTCGAATACGGATGAAATTAACATCCCTAGTTGCAATATAATGGATCGTGTGGAACATATAATTATATTTTTACTTTAGAAATATTTGAAAAAGTTAGTGCTACAAAATATATATATATATATATATATATATATATATATATATATATATATATATATATATATATATATATGATCAACCATAACTTCATTCATTATAATAATCATCCTCAACAATAGTGGTAACTTCAGTTGAGAAACGAAGAAGAATTAAACATGATATGCTCCCTAGGACATAGATTAGCTAGCAAATGTGCCGCCATATTCCTTAGTCCTTACCCTGTAGCTAATCGATCATAAAGCTCGAAGTCTCTCGTAAGCTCGTACCATGCTTCAACTTGTTAACCAGGTTTTAAGGTTTGTTTTCGTAAAATATTAAATATTTTAACTTTGAATTTTTCTGTTATATAACCTTTATAAACATCGCACTTTTGTTTCTACTAACAAATAAAAGCTCCAATAATTTAGATTTGTTCTAAAAAGCAACAAATTTATGCACTATATTAGATAAAGTCAGATTACATCTAATTAATTGAATTAAAAAATGAATTTGTTAATTAGATTTTACTAGCAAAATACAGATATTTGTGTGCTACAAATGTTTCCATTTAATCTATTATTCGTTTAATTTTATCGTACCTAACCTATTGAAAAAATGTGTTTTATCCAGCAAACTAAAACCCATAAATGAAAGCACAAGGAAGCATATCTAAGTATCGATCAATCAAAGCTAATCATCCAACATGTTAAGCAATCATGAACAAACAGCAAAAGAAATGGGATTGACATGAATACTCAAACACCATGCGAGCATAATCGAAATCAAGCACCACAAACCTTCAACAACGAACAATAACGGCGAACCGAAACTGAAACCCTACGTTGTGGCTGAAGTATCATTCATCTATGCTCATAATGAGCCGGAGGAAAGGTCTGATCTCAGGGCTTCCATCTCTACGTTGCGGCTCCTCAACACAAACAAGCCCTGGGCCTTGACGAGTGACTTCAATGTTACGCTTTCACCGGACGAGAAGACTTCCAACAACCGGCCAAATATATCACAGTCTTCCAGTGAAATCGAGACTTGCTTTGTACAAAAATTGCTTTCAGATCTCCCTTACTCCGGTTGTAAATTCACCTGGAATAACAAACAAGTTAATTCCCGTACAAAATTTTTTTGAAAGAGTTCTTGTGCTTCTAAGATTAGAGATGACTTCTATGATAGTTCTTACTTGTGGAATGAGTTTTGATGACAATTCTATACTTAAACGGAATAATGGATTGAAAAGAAATTGAATGTGTTGTTTATCCTTTCTTGCAAGTTTCATAATGTGAAAGTTCCATCTAAATAATATTGAGAAATTGAGGTTGAAATCACATGATGAGTTCTTATACTTCTTTATGAAATGATTAAGGCAATTCGATTTTCTTTCTTCTTTCTTTGATCACTTAGCCCCACAATGAAAGTAATTACCTCCCTTACCTATACGGGAATTTGGAGGAGTTGATATTAGGCATGTTTGATGTGGGAGGGCCATGAAAGCAAATTTTTGCATTCAAAGAATAGAATTAATAGGTTTGGGGAAGTCAATCATGACGATGAGTAACTCGGCACCATTCACATAGCCGGGTGTTTGTGTCTTGCCAAAGTCAGATTGAGCGATATTCCTAACGAATTATGGTATGTGCATCAAGGGTTTGAGACATCTCGAAATTGAGAAACGCCAATCTCCTAGGCTTCGGTTTTTGTGCACCTCTGTTCATCTTTCAAAAAGTAAAGTCGAAAAATAATGTGAAAAAGAAGAGAGCAAAGCTCAAAGTTGATGATGTTGCAATTCAAAGTAAAAAGAAAAAGAGTTGGGTTATTCATTTTCCCGGATTCATGCACCACATCCCTTATAAGTTTCCCTCCCTTCCGCATTTTAGACCTTACTTGAAAGTCCTTAAGATCAAAAGAATGTTATTTGACTTGGTGATCTAAATTGATATTTTTTATGCTTGATTTTGACAATACTTGAAGGTTATGATGTTTGTCTTAAAGTTTAAGCGACTTGTGATGTTTCTCTACTTTACATTCTTTGGTTTATGTATACAAGTGTTTTTCAAGGATGAATGAAGCAAGGTTTGAGGATGATCTATTGACTAGAAGCACATTTACCTAAAGTATATTTTTATTTTGAGATTGCTTGCATATTTCATTCTAACTTGTATTTTAGTGCTTTCGAAGACCTTGCTTGGGGACAAGCAAGTGACAAGTATGGGGTATTTTGTTAATATTTGATATTCTAGGCACTTATTTTGGTTGTTTTTCCCTCATTATTGTATACATGGATGAAGTGTAGAAGCAATTATTAGTTTGTTCCTCTATTATTGTCGATATGGATGTCTACACTAGCTTTGTGTTGATTGTAGGCGAAAAGGAGCTAAATGGGAGCTATTGAGAGAGAAAAGAGAAGATTCGATCATATTCGAGGATTAGGAACACATCAAGGAAGCTAAGGAAGGAGCTGGGATGAAGAATGTCACGACACAAAGGAAACTACAAGTATTCTACACTTCCACGCCCTGAATTACGGCCGTAGAAGAATCCACGCTCTAAACCACGGCCGTGGATCTTGGCATCATGAGCGTGGAGCATTCCAGTAAGTTACACGGCCTAAAGTACGGTCGTGGAAGTCACAAGAGACCGTAATCCAATTCCACGCCCTAAACCACGGTCGTGGAAACTCTTGAGACCGTGATTTAGGCGATCTTTTGACGATTCTTTATTTGCCACGTTATTTACGTGATGGGCCTGGACGGTTATTTCTTTCCCGTCTTATAAAAAGGTTAGAAAAGAGAGTTTTGGGGATCCGCGCTTACGTCCAGTAAATCTCGCAACATTTGTGTTGGATCCCGCGGAGATGCCGACGGACGCTGACGGCCGCTTACTTTGCTTGGAGCATTCTTGCCTAGGGTGGATTGAAGATCGCCGAAGGTTTAACCTCTTTCTTAGGTTTTGACATTGAAGACAGATTGACAACATATTCTTCATACTCGCCTTAGATTCTTGTGAGGTTTTGTGTTATACATTCTGAATCCATCAAACACTGCTTCTTGTGTTACGGATTTGAGAATTGGTTTTGAAGTTTATTTGAGTATTTGAGGGTTTTCATCTTTTATTCTCTTTGCTTTTAAATATTGATATCATGACAATGATTGTTGGCTAAAACCCTTTAGCAATTCTAAAGTGAAGGGTTGATAGTTGTGGCTTAGATGATGATAGATCGATCGTAAATTGATTGGACCCTGAGAGTTAGAGAGATCTCGTCGACGAACCCAAATCACGGCATGTTCTTGGAGTTCCACAGCCATGATTCTCAACATCTGACCGTGATTTACCCTAGTTTACGAACTTTGCTTTTACTTTGATCCAAGGTTAAAGATTAGCTTTAATCTAGTCTTGGTTTACCCTTTTCTAGGTAGTAGTGAGACTCATCACCCTCTATTTCGATTTCGAGTGTCGCAACCTTAATCGTTTTAGTTCGTCTTGATCCTTGGGTTACAAGTTTGGGTAATTGAGATTAATTCTTGTCCATAGATCCTTTTTATACTGAAGCCTCAACAACCTTTATAGAGAGTGTCTTTAGATAAGTCATATAAAGTCTTGGAACTTCACCGTACATTGCTTTACTTTAGCATACCTTTGCAACTCCTAACTATGTCCTTAGTTATTTAGTATATCTAGAATCGATTGCCACAATTAGATACCTGAATCTTTAGGGTTGCTGTTTTCCCCAATATTTGCAAAGCTTTATACCTTTATTTGCTCGATAACTTGAGACTGGGTTTTGTTTCACCAAATCCCTGTGATCGATACTCTGGAATATTTGCTAATCTACGTCGATCCATAAACTTCGGGTTCGCTTGTTTTATTATAGTTTTATAAATTTAAGACTTGATTGCACGCACGTTTTAGGGCGAACACTCACCACACTCTTATTGCCCCTGTCCATACTCCTGAGCTCCCTCACTCAGACAACCCCAATGACAACCCAATGCAAGCATGAAGGATTCTTGCCCATCACCCACTGTTATATCATGTATCTAAGCATTTGTGCTTTAAATGTTAGGCGTATAAACTGTAATAACCGAAATTTTTTCTACTCCGTTTAAAAACCGGAGTCCGATCCACCGCCTTAATTCTGTATGTAAAAGAACACGATATTGAATTTTATCATTTTATGTGACCTTAAATCACATAAAATGATAACTTAAATAATTCCCTAAATAATTCCGTAAAATTATTTCCGTACTATTATTGGTTCCAGGCGATTAACGAGTATCCGTTCGGCTCATTGTAATAATTGAGGAGCAGGCCCATTTCTGGCCCAATTACCCAGCTAGCCCAGTTTTAATCCTAAACCCTAATCAACCCTTAATCACGTTTAACCTAACCAATTGTTGCTGCCTCTTACGTCGTCAACTTCTCCCTCTCTTCCGCAACATTATCACGCCTCTGCAAAAACCGACACCCATCTCCTTCGTGTTTCTGCTCAGCCGCCAGCGACCACCGGATCGGACACGTACTGGGGACGCCATCTCGTGTTCGTGGGAACCGAAGAGAGACACGCAGCCTCCCAGCCATCTACAAAGAGCAATCACCCCGGAATCTGCATCAATCTTCTACACTCGACGCTCCAAGCCGCTAAAAGATGGAGGAGCAGGAGCGACTTTCTGCACTCGACGATCCTAGCCGCTAAAGATACAGGAGCAGGAGCAGATCTTCTGCACTCCCATCGTGCATCTGCAGTTCCAGCCGCTGCACGCCTCCTTCGCGAACGAGACAGGAGCACACTTCAGCCGGCTGCAGATGGATAACTTGTAAGCAGCTCCTGCTGTCCACCCTCCTCTCCTCATGAATAAAACAGTAAACCTCCCCTTCTTTGACCTATTGCAGCCTTTGTAACAACTCGCACCTACCGAGAGTCGACGTTGGGTTCCTCGTGTGTTGATCAACAACAAACCGTGCCTTCACTGCTGCGGGTGAGTAGATGCAACCTCTAATCTTAGTACCATTATGCTGTGTAGTGAGTGTACTTTGGTTTGTTGAGGAATAGATGAGAGTAGTGTAGAGGATTGTGTAGGTTGGACATAGAAGAAGCTAAAGAAGTTCAGTAAGAGGAGAGAATTGAACATAAGATGGTTGAGTAAGGTGCATGTATGATTGGTGTTCTGTGGGTTTCGAACTAGAGACCTCCGGGTAGAATAAATGGAATTTTAGGTTGACAAAGAGAATCGAACTTGAGACCTCCTGCACACCTTGTTTTCCAACTTTGACCTGCCAACTTTAGGACCTAATTACTATAGCTTAAATCGAGAATCCACCGTTGAATGTTTGATATATTGTAGATAGAAATATGAAGTTTACTGTGTTAAAATTTGGGAGAAAGTTAACGGTCGGATTAGAAATTACGAGGGCTCAAAGTAGGACAGTTGGGCTGTTTTTACAGTAGAAGAAAATTTGGCTAAGTATAAAATTCTTGGATATTTTAACCAAGTTTAAGAATTTATGTAAGAGTTGTGGCTGGATAGTTTTGAGAGATCTTTGCTCCTATGAATAGCATGTATACCATAGATGACCTAGAGATTTATTTCGGAATTTTTTATATTTTTGTTCAAGCCTCGTATCTTAACCCAAAGTCGGACCTTAACGACTTTTTGTGAAAATCTAGAATTTTGTGTAACTATTATAAATCTTTATCAAACTTTTCTGTAAGAACTAGATTGTGGAAATGGGTTCCAAAGGAGAGTTTGAAACTAAGATATAGACAAAACCGGGAGTTTCGGAACCGGGGGTAAAATAGTTATTTTACCTTAAGAGGGCATTTTAGTAATTTTCTCTTGATGAGTTTGTGCATCTTAGAAGTTATAGACTTCTAAGATTATGGGATGTATTTTGATCCACGTGCCTTGTATGACAGGCGTATGAGTTTCTACGGTTGCAGACCGAGTTGAGATTGTGAGAGTTGTGGTTTGATTCAGGTAAGTCCATGCGACTTACTTAGCCGGTTTCTGGATGTTAGTTGAATGATAATGGTGGTGTGTGCGATGTGTGTTTATAATAACAACTTGTTAGGACGACCGTTGTTATTATGTGTTAAGGCCCAAGTGTATGTATAACGGGCCGTGACATCACTGCCCAGCTCTGCCAGGAGACTGAGAGGTTCTCTATACCCAGACCATGCAGGTACACGGTGAGATGCATCGGATCCACTCCTGATGGGTACACGGGGCGGAGGCGAGGTTTGGGAATCCCTGGTGTCACAAAATAAGTATCATTAGAGTGAATGACTTAAATGAAGATAATAAATGGATTGTTTGAAAGCATGATGAGTGTTTCTTATTTTATGTGTGTGTGTGCTATTGTTATTCTTATAATGTTTAGATAACTAGCTAATGGTTGTTTTGTTGTGGTTTTAGTTTTACAGCAGGTTAGAACAGCAGCTGAGTGATCCGAAAGTAGTGGTCAGCCGGGTCTTCGTACTCCTTAGAGTGGGGGTGTGGGTTGTTGTTTTGTTGTCTTTCCTTTTGTTAAGACAGTTAGTCTTTTCCGTTGTTAAGTATGATAGGCTGTTAGACTTTGTTGCATTCATCCTTTTACAAATGTATTTTTATGAATTTCGGTTTTTCTTATTTGTGTCTTGTTGCAAGATCCTAGTAAAATTGTTGTCCAACTGAGGTCGGGACCCATTGTGAGGTCCTAACCAGTAATGTCCCGAGTTCTGAGAAATTGGGGTGTTACAACATGGTATCAGAGCTCTAGGTTGGCAGCAATGGCACTTGAAATCTTCTGAAAGACCGAATAAGTTTTAAGCGGAACCCGAAAAGGGGTCTGAGTGTTAAAAAAAAAGAAGAGAATTTTGGTTTTAAATGCAAGCATAGTCTGGTTGGGAATAGAAAAGTACGGCTGACCACCACTACTACCGCGGATCTCAGTATGCTTAGTATGGACTTTAGGTTTACTGTAGTTGGACGTTTAGCTTGTTTATAAAGATATGTTATATAGATAGGTATATGCCAAAGATTAGCAGAATTGTAGTTATGTTATGTCCTTAACGGAGATAACATAATGAGTTTCTCACCCCTTGGACACATCTAAGTAGATTTTAAAGGGTGTCAACGTGAGGATTAGTATGCACATCTTATGTGCATTAGGGTAGACGAACGCCGGACAAATCCTTCGAGCTTGTTGAGGAACGTCGAGACGGAAAAGTGAAGACTCAAAGACAACACCAATTAAGATGACAAGAAGAGAATCCCGGATCAACTCAATGGGATCAAATGACGGATATTAAAGAGAGTAGTTCCGGAGAAGCAAGAGATGCTCGCCAACTAGGGAATTGGAGAACGATAACGGAGAGGCTTCTCCAACTTGTGTAAAGTGACTTTAAAAAAAAAGTGGATGACGTCGAAAATTACCATAGACATGAAAGCCAAAAGGGAGATATAGTAGCGATCAAGAAAAGAGACATAAAATTTAAGCTCACTGATAGACTAGGAAGTGAAAGTTGATGCCAAAAGTAAGGCGAAATATAATCACTCGCAACAAGCTAATTGCCACCACAATCCAGATTGATAACCGAGGCAGTCAAAAGTATGGAAGTCAACACGAGATACATTATCCATCCAAATAGAAAGAATTAAAGAGCTGCAACTTGGAAGCTTACGCATTGCCAGAAAGGGAAAGGTGGATTTCACCAACGAGGAAGTGGAATGATCTTATAGAACACAGGAGAATTTTGACATAGACCGTGATACAACAATAACCAGCTTCTGTAAAGGCAGCATTACAAGCAACACCCAAGGAAGAAGAGTGTGTGAGAAGAGTATTGGTGAACCCGAGGGACCCCAATAACTTCTCATTCAAAAGGAATTTAAGCTAACAGCACTACAAGTTTATAATAGAGAACCGCAAATAGACGATAACTCAGGTAAAAGAATCACGGAGATGTACCTACAAGCTACCCTAGAAGGTTTGAAAAGTCTGTTGATGGAAGAAGAATGATACAACTGGACTCGTAAGAGTATAACGATCTTACAAAAGTGTAGATTGTAGGAGGAGCTAAAGAAGAATAAACAAAGAGACTAGAGAAGATATATTTCACCAAGTATATCAAGCCTCAAAAGAGATGGAAGAAAAGTAAGTCTACGATGTTGTAGAAGGTCAACTACATCCTATTTGGACAACTTAAAAAGTTACATGCGCGGGTTAACTAGTGATGGTTAGTTAACCGATAAGAAGAATAACCACAAGGTTATAAAAGAATTTTATCGACATCTAGGGAATTTCTTTCGGAGATCCACAACGAAAATGGTGAAGTTAAATCAATACAAGTACTAGTAGCCTGGATGGTAACGTTAAATGAGTCCAATATGATAACTCAAATAAAGAAAATTTAAGAGCAGCTCTTGACGGTTGGTAATGACCCTTGATGATAGTAATGGTGTAAAGGGAATTGTTGGGAGTAGTTACTTACTACTGACTACGAAAGATACATATCGGAGTTAGAATGAAGGGATCCCTGTAAGGAGAACTAGAAGACTAAGAGGAAACAGATGATTGGAAACATGTCTTATGTCTTAGCATTCCACACAAGTAAGACTGATGGTACTCCTTCGAGAAAAAGTAGGGTTAGACTGTCTAGATTGATAGGGAAAACCCTTGTGATTAAAGATGTGACACAGAATAATTGGAAATTCCGAGGCGGCACAAACATAAGGAGTATGATGTAAAGCCTTGGTGAAATGTGTGGTCGAGTTGTGAGGTGATCGCAGATAGAATCTATAGGTCGACTAAAACAGACATGAGAAGGAGTAAAAGTGAAAGACTAAAGGTGGTTATATGGATCCGGTACCACACCAATAAGATGGTTACCGAAAGGACTAAAGACTGTTATTTAAGGGAGAAATGGAGGTACTCCATGGAAAATTCAGCTGGACTGATGACCTAAGAGTTGCTGAAAGTAATAAGACCAACCAACACAGTTGTAAAGTGTGTACGAGAAAACTCAAAGGGATTTAACTATCTTACGGGGTGTAAATATCAAAGAAGGTAAAGCGACATGAGTATAAGGAAGACATAATAAATGCGATGCGAGAAATTTGATTGGTGGGAAAATCATATGCACCTAATGTGTTGTATACAAATGGTACCATTGGATGTTTAATAACAATCATACCAACGGACTGATGACACTATGATGGATTTAGTGTAACCCAAGTGTATAACTTATCCAGTGAGAAGGAAAGTCAGGTATCAAAATTGCGAGTTATGATAAATTTTAAATGAAGTTTTGAGATGAGGATGTCCTTAGGAAATCTATGCAAGAGTACAAAGCAACTGAAGTTCCAACACAAAATGGGTAGTAATGATCAACAGACAGTTAGAGACCGATGCAGAGAAGAAAAATGTATAAGACGAGTCACCTAGTAGAAGAGTTCACAAGACAAGCTTGTAAGGCCAAAAGAGATAAAATGTCGACCCGAATATGAGGGTCTAAGGTGCATGGAAGGGATACCTACAATGGAGTGTAAATGCAAATTTAGACTTTACAAGTGTGGAGAGGTTTTAACCTCCTCAAAAATATAGGAATTTGAAAGAAATTGCAATGTCGGTATCAAAGAGTTGAAGCCCTGTAGCGGAAACAAAGGAGTATCATGAAGGTAAGGTTGCCGGTAACGCCAGCGAAGGAATGTATATATATGAACGGCCTTGGTAGACTCGAAAGTCCAAGGTAACCCCAATTATCACGGGACCTAAGTCATCAAAACCGACGGTCCGTGCAAGGGGAACTACAAGGGGATGATAACTAAAATCATCAAAACTACAAAGACACTTATCAGCTATCGTTGAAGACTTGGAATGAATATTTAGGTCAAGATTAATGACCCAGTTGGGCTCGAGAAGTGGAGTTAGCCTAGGGAAACAGAAGTGTGGAAGATAAAACGAATTAGCGAAGCATGAAAGGGTTAACCGGGCAGATGATGCTCACCAAGAATTTAACGTCAGTATAGGTATGAAAAGAGTAAGTCCGGGATATTGAGAATTCAAGTATAGACGGACCGACGTCAGTTGAGGATGTGTAAGTGTCGGCTGGAATTGACGAGTAGGTACCGTTAAGAAGAGACATTAGTGACTGCGGATTTAAGAGGTAACTTTACCGATGCCTTGGAGGAGTCCCCAAATAGGCAACGACAACCTTTTGGGGTGATCTAAGGATATGGAGAGAATTGGGTTAGAAGTTGCTTACTGGTTGGATAAGAATAGACTACGGTTGAGTAAGAGAGTAAGGGTCTGTTTGAAGAGGATCTTGCTAGTATTAGAAGGGAAGTATAGGCGGGAGTTGGGTAAATCATGTAGACCCTCAAAAAGACGCCATTGTGCCTAATGGGTGTTACAACAGAAGCGTGGTAGGCACACAACCCACAAATGGAGAAGATCAATGTTAGGTTAACTCTGATTTCAAGTTAAGGAATTAGAGATCTATATGAAAAGGCCCACTTGGGTGTGGGTGTTGTTTTGAGTTATATGAACTTGAAAGCTTGATAAGAAGTAGGTGAAAACCCATTAATTAAGGAACGATCTGATTAGGTCACATTGAGTAAACCGGGCCAAGTGGTTTGTATTACAAAGAGCATTAGACACTTAGTAAAATGCCGACAGAAGTTTAAGATCATTAATTCAGAATCGATAGTCGGGAACTTTCGAAAGGAAAAAGCAAGTGGGCCCAATGGAATGAAAAGTTTGGTAGAGTCATCAAAAGAGCTGGAAGTAAGTCTAGAAAACCAAACCGTTGAGAGAGTACCTATCAAACCCGAGACACATCCTTAGTCATGAGGATCTGATAGTGGAGCCGACCATACAATTGTGGAGTAACCAGTAGTTGTCTTGGAGCGCAGTACTAGACGTCTGCGGTCCAAGGAGATATCAATGTTGAGGATCCCGTGGTCAAGACGAGGAGCTGATGAGACCACTTGGGAGACAGAGGAGGGTATTAGATGTAATTACCCCGAGTTTTTGCGGTTTAAGATGTTACTTTTGTATTGACGAGTTAGTACTCGGATGTTGTGTTGTTTGACCATTCATGTTTTATATTGGATGGAGTGATTATGTTTTATGTGATGTGTCTCTGAGTTTGATATTTGAGTATATTATTCTAAGTTTCGGGACGAAACTTCTTTTAAGAGGGCACTGATGTAATAACCGAAATTTTTTCTACTCCGTTTAAAAACCGGAGTCCGATCCACCGCCTTAATTCTGTAAGTAAAAGAACACGATATTGAATTTTATCATTTTATGTGACCTTAAATCACATAAAATGATAACTTAAATAATTCCCTAAATAATTCCGTAAAATTATTTCCGTACTATTATTGTTTCCGGGCGATTAACGAGGATCCGTTCGGCTCATTGTAATAATTGAGGAGCAGGCCCATTTCTGGCCCAATTACCCAGCTAGCCCAGTTTTAATCCTAAACCCTAATCAACCCTTAATCACGTTTAACCTAACCAATTGTTGCTGCCTCTTACGTCGTCAACTTCCTCTCTTCCGCAACATTATCACGCCTCTGCAAAAACCGACACCCATCTCCTTCGTGTTTCTGCTCAGCCGCCAGCGACCACCGGATCGGACACATACTGGGGACGCCATCTCGTGTTCGTGGGAACCGAAGAGAGACACGCAGCCTCCCAGCCATCTACAAAGAGCGATCACCCCGGAATCTGCATCAATCTTCTGCACTCGACGCTCCAAGCCGCTAAAAGATGGAGGAGTAGGAGTGACTTTCTGCACTCGACGATCCTAGCCGCTGAAGATACAGGAGCAGGAGCAGATCTTCTGCACTCCCATCGTGCATCTACAGTTCCAGCCGCTGCACGCCTCCTTCGCGAACGAGACAGGAGCACACTTCAGCCGGCTGCAGATGGATAACTGGTAAGCAGCTGCTCCTGCTGTCCAGCCTCCTCTCCTCATGAATAAAACAGTAAACCTCCCCTTCTTTGACCTATTGCAACCTTTGTAATAACTCGCACCTACCGAGAGTCGACGTTGGGTTCCTCGTGTATTGATCAACAACAAACCGTGCCTTCACTGCTGCGGGTGAGTAGATGCAACCTCTAATCTTAGTACCATTATGCTGTGTAGTGAGTGTACTTTGGTTTGTTGAGGAATAGATGAGAGTAGTGTAGAGGATTGTGTAGGTTGGACATAGAAGAAGCTAAAGAAGTTCAGTAAGAGGAGAGAATTGAACATAAGATGGTTGAATAAGGTGCATGTATGATTGGTGTTCTGTGGGTTTCGAACTAGAGACCTCCGGGTAGAATAAATGGAATTTTAGGTTGACAAAGAGAATCAAACTTGAGACCTCCTGCACACCTTGTTTTCCAGCTTTGACCTGCCAACTTTAGGACCTAATTACTATAGCTTAAGTCGAGAATCCACCGTTGAATTTTTGATATATTGTAGATAGAAATATGAAGTTTACTGTGTTAAAATTGGGGAGAAAGTTAACGGTCGGATTAGAACTTACGAGGGCTCAAAGTAGGACAGTTGGGCTGTTTTTACAGCAGAAGAAAATTTGGCTAAGTATAAAATTCTTGGATATTTTAACCAAGTTTAAGAATTTATGTAAGAGTTGTGGCTGGATAGTTTTGAGAGATCTTTGCTCCTATGAATAGCATGTATACCATAGATGACCTAGAGATTTATTTCGGAATTTTTTATATTTTTGTTCAAGCCTCGTATCTTAACCCAAAGTCGGACCTTAATGACTTTTTGTGAAAATCTAGAATTTTGTGTAACTATTATAAATCTTTATCAAACTTTTCTGTAAGAACTAGATTGTGGAAATGGGTTCCAAAGGAGAGTTTGAAACTAAGATATATACAAATCCGGGAGTTTCGGAACCGGGTGTAAAATAGTCATTTTACCTTAAGAGGGCATTTTAGTAATTTTCTCTTGATGAGTTTGTGCATCTTAGAAGTTATAGACTTCTAAGATTATGGGATGTGTTTTGATCCACGTGCCTTGTATGACAGGCGTATGAGTTTCTACGGTTGCAGACCGAGTTGAGATTGTGAGAGTTGTGGTTTGATTCAGGTAAGTCCATGCGACTTACTTAGCCGGTTTCTGGATGTTAGTTGAATGATAATGGTGGTGTGTGCGATGTGTGTTTATAATAACAACTTGTTAGGACGACCGTTGTTATTATGTGTTAAGGCCCAAGTGTATGTATAACGGGCCGTGACATCACTGCCCAGCTCTGCCAGGAGACTGAGAGGTTCTCTATACCCAGACCATGCAGGTACACGGTGAGATGCATCGGATCCACTCCTGATGGGTACACGGGGCGGAGGCGAGGTTTGGGAATCCCTGGTGTCACAAAATAAGTATCATTAGAGTGAATGACTTAAATGAAGATAATAAATGGATTGTTTGAAAGCATGATGAGTGTTTCTTATTTTATGTTTGTGTGTGCTATTGTTATTCTTCTAATGTTTAGATAACTAGCTAATGGTTGTTTTGTTATGGTTTTAGTTTTACAGCAGGTTAGAACAGCAGCTGAGTGATCCGAAAGTAGTGGTCAGCCGGGTCTCCGTACTCCTTAGAGTGGTGGTGTGGGTTGTTGTTTTGTTGTCTTTCCTTTTGTTAAGACAGTTAGTCTTTTCCGTTGTTAAGTATGATAGACTGTTAGACTTTGTTGCATTCATCCTTTTACAAATGTATTTTTATGAATTTCGGTTTTTCTTATTTGTGTCTTGTTGCAAGATCCTAGTAAAATTGTTGTCCAACTGAGGTCGGGACCCATTGTGAGGTCCTAACCAGTAATGTCCCGAGTTCTGAGAAATCGGGGTGTTACATAAACCACCCTAACAAGCAAAATGCAGTTCCTGACATAGTAAAATGACACAACCTTGACAGTATTGCTATCATTGAAACCAAGCTATATGTTAGTAAGATGAAGAAGCTTTCCCACCTTATTCCACACTGGAATCATACCTCCAACCTTTCAAACCTGTCTGACCAATTCAAATGTCGCATTTGGGTGTGGTGGAACCCCCTGACTTTGCATATAACCTAGTTCGTATCAATGAGCAACTCATCAACTGTCACTTATCCTCCCCAAATCTCACCAATCCCCAACGCATCCTCTCTTGCACTTTTGTGTACGCCCATAACCTCCCCGATGATCGGAAGCCCCTATGGGACAGCATAGCCACTATCAAGCTCCTTAACCACAACGATGCTTGGACTCTCATGGGTGACACTTCAACACTACCCTCAGCCCGGATGAGAAGTTGGCCGACGGTTTCCCTTCCATCTCTCAACCTTCGTCTGAGCTCTCGGATTGCTTCTCTTGGAACTCGCTCTCTGACCATGAGTATTCTGGATGCAAACTCACTTGAAACAATAAAAAAATCTCCTCTAGGAATTGGTGTAAGCTTGATCGGATCGTTATAAACTCCTCTTGGTCCTCCTCGTTCCCTAATTCAAAGGCCCTTTTTGATAACTCCTACCTCTCTGACCATTCACCAGCCTTGCTTTCCTTTGAATCCAAACTTCTCCCTCTCATTCTCCAATTCCGTTTCAACAACAATTGGGTGCACCATGAGAATTTAACATCTCTTGTCTCACTTTCCTGGTCTCTCCCCATCGATGATGCTCATGATAACCTCATGATCGCACTCACCAAGAAGCTAAAACGCCTTAAGCCTTGGCTGAAACAATTCCCAAGCCTTATTCTCGAGAATCTCTACTCTAATGTTGAGACTCTCAAGTCCTCCATTTCCACTACCCAAACAGAACATCAAGAGGACCCCCATAATCATGCTCTCTTGATGACCGAAAGAGATAATACCTCCTCTCTCATCTCAATGCTAGACATGCTTCGCACTACCCTTGCCCAACTCTCCAAAGCATCGTGGTCTAAACATGGAGACCAATGCAATGCGTTCTTTTTTAAGAGCATCACCACCAGGAAGATCGCAAATGATATCAGAATATTTCTTGATCCCTTTCTTGATCCCTTTTCCCTAATTGCCCCCTTCCATCCATCTCTCCGGAAGACAAGCTCTCTCTCTGTACCACCGTTACCAGGGAGACCATCAAAGATACTCTTTTCAACCTGGGTGATCAAAAATCCCCTGGGCCTGACGGTTACAACGCAAAATTCTTCAAGTCGTCTTGTCATATTACTAGTAATGACTTCACCAATGTTATCTTGGAAGTTTTCAATACGGGTTGTTTCCCTTGGCTGATCAATCACACTTCGATCTCTCTAATTGTCAAGAAGGAAAATCCCATGCACCCCTCTAACTTCATACCAATCTCATGCTGCAATACTACCTACAAAGTCATCGCCAAGCTTCTAGTTTCCAGATTAAACGCCATTTTACCTTCCATAAATGGTACCTATCAAGGAGTGTTCATCAAAGGCCGTTCTATAAAGCACAACACCGAGAAATCTTTAAGAAGTACAACCAGCATCGTATCTCTCCAAGATGTTCCATTAAGGTTGATATCTCTAAGGCTTTCGACTCCATTGATCACAAACTCATCCTTTACTGCCTTAGAAGGATGGGGTTTCCCGAGTATTTCAATCGCTTGATTGAAAACTGCATCTCCACTGCTTCCTACTCAATCAATCTAAATGGAGCTATGAATAGTTTCTTCTAGGGCTCTCGAGGGCTTAGACAAGGCTGCCCTCTTTCCCCTCCTCTCTTTGTTATTGCCATGGAGGTGCTATCCTCGATGCTCCAAACCAACACCTCAAACCCAAACTTCAACATCCATCCAAAGTGTGTCTCTCCCCGCCTTACCCTCCTATGTTTTACTGACGATCTTATGTTGTTTTGCAGGGGAGACATTACCTCCATCCACATCTTGATGAACACGTTACATTCCTTCGGTAACTACTCTAGTCTTTGCATAAACACTACAAAATCTTCCCTCTTTCTTGGTGGTCTATCTTCTCAGGAAAGAGATCTTTTCTCTCACTCTACTGCTCTACCTTTGGGCTCTCTCCCCTTATTCTACTTGGGCAACTGGTGGGCCGCAAAAGACTCAACGCAATCGAATACAACCCCCTCATCACTAAGATCACCAATAGAATCAATTCTTGGAGCGCCATAAATCTCTCTTACACCGGAAGAAAATAGATAATGTCCTCAATCCTCTTCTCCTTACACTACTATTGGCGTTCCGTCCTGCTCATTCCATCCAAGATCATTCTCAAAATTGAAGGGCTTCTCCGCTCCTTCTTATGGTCGGGCAAGGCAAACAGTTCCCGTGCTCTAGTCTCCTGGAAAGTTATTTGCAACTCCACTGCAAATAGTGGGCTAGATTTCAAAGAACTTTTATCCTAGAACAAGACCTGCATCGCTAAGCTTATTTTTGATCTCGATCACTCAAACCACAATGATCTTTGGTCTGATTGGATCAATTAGAATATTCTTAAAGGCCAATCAATTTGGAACTATCCGACCTCCTACAAGCATAGCTTTGTTTAGTACATGATTCTCAAAGTTAGAGATGAAATTCTTGACTCCATGACGGGCCCAAACTTCATCAGTCAAACCTCAAACCCCCATGGTATTTTCTCTACCTCTGCTTCTTACAGCACCGTCTGGCATGCTCATCCTAACCCAAGCTCCTACACGCTGAACATCATCTGGGAGGGCTTGAATGTTCCCAAGTCTAGTTTTATCTCTTGGATTTCTAGTCATCACTGCCTCCCTACCCTTACAAAGCTTGCAAACTGGAACCTCATCATGAACAATCTTTGTAAGTTCTGCTCTATCCATGTTGAGGATGAAGACCACATTTTTCACCACTACACCTATTCTACCATTGTGCTCGATCTCATCTCTAGATGGTCCAGGACGTCCCATCCTCACCCTTACAATAGCAACATCTGGAACAGGATCGGATCTCAAAACCCCAACAAGCACGACTTGATCTCCCATATCCGCATTTCTACCATCACAAGTTTCATCTACTTCGTTTGGAAATCCAAGAATGATCTTATCTTCAATAACGACTTCACCCATCCTACCATTTTTACTCTGAATGCAATCAACTCTACAAATTACTTCGCTGCTAAAAACTGGAAAGGTAGATCGCCAAACTCAATCTCTTTGGCCAAGATCCTCGGTATCCACTTAGACTAGTTTCTTTCCTCCCTTTTCTTTTGTGTCTCATGCTCTACCTTTGTCAAGTTGACTCGACATGTAAATCCTTCTTATAGAATACAACAAATTTTCAAAAAATAAGATGAGAAAAAAAGAAGGGAATAAAGAAATGAAAAGCATATGTTTTTGGATAGGTTTTGTGGTGATCAAGCAAAGATCACAATCAAGCAACAAGGTCAACCAAACAACAAAACAAGCACGGAATATAAGATCAATGTATAGAGAGCTGATTCTAGAGATTCGGACTTCCGGTTATGGCAAGAACTCAAGATTCTAATCAACCTAGGACAAGATGTGGTATGTTGGGAAAGAATGTTTCTCTAATGGGATCAATCACTGGGTAGGTCTCATGGTCCAATAATCCCGCACCTAAGGTCCTATTACCGGGTAGGTCTCTAGGAACCTAAGGTTGGAGATTCTACTCAAACCGGATCACTACTTAGAGGTCAAACCTTTCCTTACCAGGTAAGTCTCGGGAAGGCAAGTCCTAAGCAACAATCCTAGCACACTCGATCCAACAGCGGCTTGTGAGGCTCACTACTACCTAGCGTTTGCCATCTTGTTAACCTATAAGGTCGGGAATTACCGGTTAAGCCTCTTCCCTCACTTAGTCTACTGACCAAGGTCACTGATAAGTGATGGTGTCACTATCATTTAGGATAGTTTTTAGAGTCTTTTGATTGCATTTGTGTCGGTTTATGCTACTAACTCCTTAGTCTAGAAGAAGAAGACTAAAAGAAGCTAAGAAGGAGTTATAAGCACTTAGGAGTGAAGATCGTTCACGAAGCAAAGCTTCTGTTGCCTCACCGCCCCTGCGGAGCCCTGCCACCACCCCTGCGGGTGACGCCTTACACCGGAGCGCTCCCTGCGCCTTCACCAGTGCCAACCATGAAGTGTGTCACCGCCCCTGCGCCACTCCTTGGCGCCCCTGCGGTGACCTACACTGAAGAAACGAAGACCAGCTCCCTTGCGTCTCTCACCGCGGCCCTGCCTGCGCCTCAACTTGGGAGCTGGAAGACGAAGAGGCTGTGTCACCGCCCCTGCGTCGACATAGGGACGCCCCGGCGGCTTGGCATTGGAAACGTCAGGAAGTCAAAGGGTCAGACGTTTAAAGAGCATTGAAGATCCGCCCCAGCGGAGTTGCCTAGCCACCCCTGCGGCCTTGAAGAAGATTAAGCGTTTTTGCCTTCACCGCCCCTGCTGAGCTGAAGGGCGCCCCTGCGGCTTAACGTCAGAAGCTTTACTCCGGCTGTTTACACCACCTTTATGGTATTAAAGGTGGCTATTTTGGGCCGGCCATTTACTCCTATTTAGTGCCTTTTGTAGTATAAATAGTCCTTGGTTGATTTCTAGAGAGGATCTTATCATCTTGTTAACTTAGATTGTCTTGCTACCTTGTAATGAGTTGCTAACTCCCTTGCTACATTGGGTTGGTTTGAAGCTGTATTGTTACTTTGGTTGTAAGTTCTTTATAATATAAGTTTTTATTCATTAATACTTTGTGTATCCTTGATCTCCATTGTCTAATTGCATGTTTACTATTGCTTAAGATTGATCACATTAGGTTCTAAAGTGCATGTAAACAACTAGGATTAATAGGTTCCGGGTTCAGGTCTTTAATCTAGTAGCAACTTTAAGTAATAACGGGTTGTGATTACTTAAAGAAAAGGAACACAAATATAAAGATAAGTTTAACGGTTTTAATCTTCTGTTTATATCCCTTAGTCTTTGTTTGAAAGCTAACTTGTTATTTGTTCTTGTAGGTTTACGGAACTCTAACCTGTTAACTTGTGTTGATGCCGGTTGGCTCAACACATATATATGATCGAGACGGGAGATTACTTGAAAACTTATAAAGGGAACTCACCAAAGTAGCAACTGCATGCTTAGAATCAACCTAGTGTAGATTCATCCATTATTGTCTTACTTGTCGCACTAATCGTTTTCATAAGTTTTTGTGCATCAATTCAATCAACCCCCCCTTGTGTTACTTGTCACTATAATCGATAATCGCATCTAAAACACCTTAACTCTCTTTGGTTCGACCCTTACTTATATACTTGTTCTTAGTGCTAAGTCGGGATTTACTTTTGATTAGGTATAGACGACCTTAGAAATACCATCGGTCAAATTTTGGCGCCGTTGTCGGGGAGTTTTAGTGTTTTATTGTTATTATTGATTATTGGTTTGAACCATTTTTATGGTTCAAACCCGTGCTACTAACTCCGACTTTGCTTCTTTTGATCCAAAAATTGAGAGGACGCACATCCGGCAACGAAGACAACAACAACAACTTCAACAAGAGATGGCTGACCGTACTCTTCGTCAACTTACGCAGCCCACCTTGGCTCAAAACCCTCTTGCGGTCACTATACCGGCACTAGGGGAAGGAGTCAACTTTGAGCTGAAGCTGGGCCTCATTCACTTGCTTCCATCCTTTCATGGGCTAAGTGGTGAATGTTCGCCACTTAGCGTGCTTGCAAATAAGTTTTAAATTTATAAAACTAGAAATCAAGCAAGCGAACCCGCAGTGTACGAATCGCGTAGTAGAGCAAGAATTCCAGAGTATCGAACACAGGGATTTGGGGGATAAATTCAGTTATAAGATTATCAAGCAAGTAAAAGGTAAACTTTTCAAATGTATTGGGAAAACAGCAACCCTAAAGATCCAGATATCTAATTGTGGCAATCGATTCAAGATATACTAAAGAACTAAGGATAGAGTTAGGAGTTGCAAAGGTATGCTAAAGTAAAGCAATGTACGGTGAAGTTCCAAGACTTTATATGACTTATCTAAAGACACTCTCTATAAAGGTTGTTGAGGCTTCAGTATAAAAAGGATCTATGGACAAGAATTAGTCTCAAATACCCAAACTTGTAACCCAAGGATCAAGACTAACTAAACCGATTAAGGTTGTGACACTCGAAATCGAAGTAGAGGTTGTTGAGGCTTCACTACAACCTAGAAAAGGCAAGCCAAGACTAGATTAAAGCTAATCTTTAACATTGGATCAAAGTAAAAGCAAGGTTCGTAACTAGCACAAATTACGGGCAGATCTTGAGTTCCACGGCCGTGGAATCTCAAGAACAAACCGTGATTTTGGTTTGGCGGCGAAATCTCTCTAACTCTCACGGTCCAATCTGTTTACGATCGATCTATCATCATCTAAGCCACAACTATCAACCCTTCACCTTAGAATTGCTAAAGGGTTTTAGCCAATAGCTGTCATTATAATATCAAAATCAAGTTTTGGAAGAATGAAAGATGAAAACCTTCGAAAACCTTCAATAAAACTCAAGTCAATCTCAAATCCACACACAAAAATGATAATGTATATCAGATTTGGAACAAACAAACACAAATCGACAACGATCCTAGATAAGGACGAAGAACGGGATGTCAATCCGTCTTCTAATCAAACCTAAGAATAAAAGGCGTTACTTACACCACAAGCAATTCCAAAATCTCAAAACCTTCGCGAATCTCCGATCTTCAATGCAACCTAAAACACGTGTAAGCCAAGGTGTCGAATTTTCTCCCCTCCAACCCTTTTATAAGGAAGGGTCAAATAACCGTCCGGCCCATGTGCGTAAATATCGTGGCAATATTTTATTCGTCAAAAGATCGCCTAAATCACGGTCTCATGGGGTTCAACGACCGTGGTTTAGAGCGTGGAAGTGGATTACGGTTCTTCATGATTTCCACGACCGTACTTTACACCGTGTAACTTTCTGAAATACTCCACGTTCATGATGCCAAGATCCACGGCCGTGGTTTTGGACGTGGACTAGTCTACGACCGTATTTTAGAGTGTGGAAGTGTAAATAGCTTGTGATTTCCTTTGTGTCGTGCCATTCCTCATCCTAGCATCTCCTTTGACTTCCTTGATGTGTCCTAAATCCTTGGATGTGCTCAATTCTTCTCCAATCTCTCTCAATTTGTGCGGTTTTAGCTCTTATTCACCTATAACAACACGAAGCTAATGTAGACCTCCATATCGAAAATATAAACAAACAAGCTAACAATTGCTTCAATGTCTTATCAATGAACACTATAATGGATGAAAAACAATTAGAAAAAGTGCCTAGAATATCGCAATATTTCATGCTAACAAAATACCCCATACTTGCCACTTGCTTGTCCCCAAGCAAGGTCTTTCAAAAGCTTTAGAACATAAGTTAGGATAAAGTATGCATGCAAACTCAAATTTAGAGTTGCCTCAAACCCTTGATGCACATACCATAATCCGCTAGGAATATCGCTCAATCCGACTTTGGCAAGAAACAAACACCCGGCTATGTGAATGGTGCCGAGTTACTCATCGTCATGATTGACTTTCCCAAACCTACAAGTTCTTTCTATTCTTTGAATATAAAATTTTGCTTTCATGGCCCTCCCACATCAAACATGCCAAAACACCACTCCTCCAAATTCCCGGATAGGTAAGGGAGGCAATTATTTCATTGAGGGGCTAAATGAACAAAGAAAGAAGAAAGAAAAATCGAATTGCCTTAATCATTTCATTAAGAA
This sequence comes from Fagopyrum homotropicum, assembly GCA_033239125.1. NCBI lineage: Eukaryota > Viridiplantae > Streptophyta > Magnoliopsida > Caryophyllales > Polygonaceae > Fagopyrum > Fagopyrum homotropicum. Next base: position 86,563,842 of record BSWB01000005.1, on the reverse strand, counting down.
GTATAGGAACTTATCATGTGATTTCAACTTCGATTTCTCAATATGATTTAGATAAAAGTCTTCACATTATGAAACTTGCAAGAAAGTAAAATCAAAACATTCAATTCCTTTTCAATTCATTGTTCGTTTAGGCATACAATTGTCATCAAAAACTCAATTCACAAGTAGTAATTATCATAGAAATCATCTCAATTCTTAGAAGCACAAAATTTTCAAAATTTTCAAATTTTATGGGTTTTTCAAAAGCTTTTTCATGCAATGTACTAATGAAACGTGTGACAATGGAATGAAACATGCAAAGTGTTCTCGAATCAAGGCAAATAAAGTGAGTAGTGTTATTACAAACGATAGTCACGATCCACCCCATACTTGAGACAAACATTGTCCCTAATGTTCAAAAAGAAATAAAGAAAAGAAAGAAAGAAAATGAACTCACAAGAAGGCGGTGGAGCAGCTAATGCTCTCAATCATCCATGGTCATCACTAGGGAGCTGGTGGTGGTGGAAACGGGAAGAAGCTGGAGTCAAAGTTCCGCCCAAACTGCTGGCGGTAGATGTCCTCATCATCCTATCATGCTCATCGGCTTGTACATCTCTAGCGTCCTGCCGGATCTCCAAAGCTCCTACTCTCCTGGAAAGGTCGGTAGCCCACTCCGGTAGCTGCTCATACCACCCCGGTGCCTCATTGTACCAAGCTGGTGCATCGGATGGTGCTAGTGCTGATGGCTGCTGTGCGTACCATGTCGGTGGAGCTCCCATCCACTCCGGATGTGATCTATACCAATCGGGAGGAGTATCTATCCATGTAGGCCTTTCACTCAAGCTCGCACGGCGAGAGGAAGAGGCTCCAGAATGTCCGGCTGGTCGTGGTGAGCGCCTAGGAGGGTTAGGGAAGTGTGCCGACTGATCCGGGAAAGTACTAAAGTCATGCTCCTCACCTCCTCCCTCAAAACCATCATCTCCTCTCATCTCCTCCTCATCTGCAGCTGGTACCTCAGGTGGGATGTAAGGAGGGGCTACTAATCTGTTTGCGTGCATAGCCGCGAATGTCTGCTTCCAATTATGGCGTCCAGCCATAATGGAATAATCGGGGAGCCATGCAATGCCTCTACCTCCTCTATCCTCCCAAGGCATGGCAGCGGTAGGTGGACCTCTATGCCTAGGAAAGATCAAACCACTAGTCATGAGGCTCTGAAGTCCCAATGGTCTAGCTGCTATCCTAGTGCACGCAGAAAAGTCAATACCCAACTGTCTAGCAATGTGGGTAACCATCCCACCATATCCGATATTCCCAGCCCTCTTGTTCTTAAGCTTACTCATGGTGGAAGCTAGAAGAGTAGCACAATCAGAAGATCTACCATTTAACATAGAATAGAGGAGGAACAACTCATCTGTCTTGATCTTCTGAGGAGTCTCGGTCTTAGGGAAGAGACACTCAGAAAGTACTCTATGGGCTATCTTCAAGGCTAAGTGATAGATAAGCTTAGCCTTGGTGTCAGCTGGTTGCCAGCGGTCCTCGTTGGCATAAATCATAGCAATTGTTAGCATGAAATATTGTGATATTTAAGCACGTTTTCTAAGTGTATTTCATCTATAATGGTAGTCACTGATTAAGCATTGATACATTTGTGAGCTAGTTTGTCTATATTGTCGATATAGAGATCTACACAAGCTTTATGTTGATTGTAGGCAATTAAGAGCTATTTCCGAACGGATTGAGAGAGAATGGAGTTTGATTGAGCATGTCCAAGGATTGAGGACATCTCTAGGAGCTAAGGAAGGTGCTAACTTGAAGAATGGCACGAGACCAAGGGAAATCACGTACTACCTCTAAACCACGCTCTAAAATACGGCCGTACTAGATTCCACGTTCAAGTCCACGGCCGTGGAACCTTGGCAAGAGAAGCGTGGTGCATTCCAGCAACTTACACGGCCGTGGAGGGTTGTGACAAACCGTGACCAACTTCCACGCTCTAAATTACGGGCGTGGAACCCTTCCACGACCGTGATCTTGGCGATATTTTACGCAATATTTTAAGCCACGATCTTCTACGCAATGGGCCGGGCCAATATATTATCTTACACTATAAAAGGACGGAAGAAGAGAGATTCCGTCACCTCTGCTTAGACGCACCTTCACTTACACTTGAACTTACCCTAGTTTCACGTCCTTGCGGAGATCGTCGTTGAGAGATTTTGCGCTTTGCCCGATTGAGATTTCCGGATTGACGGAAAGAGAGAAGATTTGGAAGATTGTTTGTAAGGAGATTTCGCTTCTTGTTTAGGTTTGATTAGAAGACGGATTGACATCCCGTTCTTCGTTCTTATCTAAGATTGTGATTGTTTGTGTTATTCCGAATCTATTGATGTTATTGTTCTTGATTTGTGGATTTGAGATTGACTTGAGAGTTATTCAAGGTTTTCGGAAGTTTTCATCTTTCATTCTTTTAAATCTTGAATTTGATATCAATATGACTGTTGTTGGCTAAAACCCTTTAGCAATTCTAAGGTGAAGGGTTGATAGTTGTGGCTTAGATGATGATAGATCGATCGTAAACAAATTGGATCCTGAGAGTTAGAGAGAATCGCCGACGAACCTAATCCACGGTCTGTTCTTGAGTTTCCACGGCCGTAGAACTCAAGAACTACCCGTAATTTTGTGTCAGTTTACGAACTTGCTTTTACTTTAATCCAAAGTTAAAGATTTGCTTTAACTTAGTCTTGGTTTGCCTTTTCTAGGTGGTATTGAAGCCTCAACAACCTCTACCTCGATTTCGAGTGTCACAACCTTAATCGGTTTAGTTAGTCTTGATCCTTGGATTACAAGTTTGGGTATTTGACGTTAATTCTTACCTTTAGAACCTTTCTATACTGAAGCCTCAACAACCTTTATAGAGAGTGTCTTTTAGGTGGGTCATATAAGGTTTTTGGAACTTCACCGTACGATTACCCTACATTCGTATACCTTTGCAAACCTCAACTCTGTCCTTATATCTTTAGTATATCTTGAATCGATTGCCACAGCTGGATTCCTGGATCTTTAGGATTGTTGTTTTCCCAATACATTTGAAAAGCTTCATACATTTACTTGCTTGATAATCTATAACTGGATTTAACCCCTCCAAATCCCTGTGTTCGATACTCTGGAATTCTTGCTCAACTATATCGATCCGTACACTGCGGGTTCGCTTGCTTGATTTCTAGTTTTATAATTAAAGCTTATTTGCACGCACGCTAAGTGGCGAACAAGTTTTTGGCGCCGTTGCCGGGGATTTGGTCTAGGCCGAATTCGGTTATCGGTTGTCAAGCTTGGGAGCTTCTCCCTTGTTATTTGATATCTCTTTGAGTGTATGCGCAGGTCTAGGAACACCGAAGACCTCTTACCTCTTGATCAAGAGCTTGAGAGGACTTTAAGGAGAAAGCGTAAGGAGAAAAAAATGGCTGAAGAAAGAGAACGTGATCTCCAATCGGAGTTAGCGGAGAAGCAAGCTCAACTCCAATGGAGTGAGAAAACTCGTAGGGAAGAGATGGATCGTCATCAAACAAAGGTTGATGATCTATCGGACATGATGTTTCAAATGAGGTTGGAGATAAACAACCTTAAGGAGAAAAAGAAAAGGAGGAGACCGGGAAGATCGGTTAGAGCCAACTCATCCAATGAGGATTGCGACTCCTCCATGCCACCGTTAGAGGAAATTGATCCCACGATCAATGTGAATCCATTCTTTCCACGGCCAGCTGCAAATCGCCGTGTTCCACCTAGGAATGCGAGGGTCGAACATGTGGAAGAAGAGCCAAGAACTCTTGGCCAAAGGATGGATCCAACGCAGCAACCACGCCGTCTAGGTGTGAACTTTGATGCTGACGATGCACAAGGGTTTAGCTTCAACCCTCAAGTTTTTACCATTGTTCGCCAAAACCAATTTGGTGGAACAAGTGCTGAATCTCCACACCAACATCTACAAAACTTTGAGATTATGATGGAGACAATGAAGCCTAAGAACGCAACTACTAACAGCTACAAACTCAAGCCTTTCTTCTTCTCCTTGAAGGGGAAAGCATTATCTTGGTATCAAGCTCTTCCAAGTGGAAAGCTTGAGACATGGGAGGATCTTTCCGTGGAGTTCCTCACTAAGTTCTTTCTGCCATCCAAAACGGCGGAGCTAAGAGGTAAGATTAATGCATTTTCTATGAGATCTAACGAAAGTTTGTTTCAATCTTGGGAAAGATTTCAAGATTTGCTATTGGATTGCCCTCATCATGGCATATCCAAGCTTGCACTTTTGGAGATATACTATAAGGGGCTGGATGTGGAGACACAATTCAAGCTCCAATCCCTCTCATGTGGTACATTCATGGACATGAGGGAAGATGACGCTTGGGACTTCATTGAGAAGCAAGCGCGAGTTATAGAGAAGTATTCTCACCGGAAAGTGGAAGGGAATCGTGTAGAGCAAGGAGCAAAGCTCACACATGAAGCTCAAACTCAAATCTTTTCTCTCAACAATGAGATTAAAGAGTTGAAGGAAGCCATCAAGACCAACTTTCCAAAGCAAAACGGAAAGGATGTTGGTTACTTGGGCAACAACAACAACGGTGGTGAGAATACAAACCGCAACAACAACAACCGGAATAACAACCGGAATAATTGGAACAACAACAACAACAACCGGAACAACAATTGGAACAACAATAGGGGTTCAAACAACAACAATTGGCGTCCCAATCAACAAAACTCCGGTAATCCTTATTCTTCCAATTCAAATTCACTAACCCCCACCTTCCTCCTCTTCCACTCCTTTGAAAAGCCAGGGGCAAACATCCAATGGTGGAAGCACTTCGGGGAAGGAGAAGCCCGATCCCATGTTGGAAACGATTTTGGGGAAGCTTCAAGGGTTGGAGACTCGCATCATCAAGGTTGATGATCACATTACTAAGGTTGATAAAGCCCAAAAGGTTTTAGAAAACCAAATGTTTACTCATGCGGAGGAAGTTCCTAGGAATCAAGGGAAACTTCCAGGAAAAACGGAGGACAAGCCAAAGGGAAGGGTGATGGCAATTACAACTAGGAGCGGAGTGACAACCACCGATCCGCAGCCTAAGTTTGTTGAAGTCTCCGTTGAGAAAGACAAAGAGAAGGGGAAGGAGAAGGAAGATGTCTACGTTCCTCCTCCAGCTTACAAACCTCCCCTACCATTCCCTCAATCTAGAGCAAGAGCGCGTCTAGATAAACAATTCGGTAAGTTTATAGAACTCATGAGCAAATTGCATATTAATATACCTTTCATTGATGCCATTGTAGGTATGCCGGCTTATGGCAAGTTCTTAAAGGAGATCCTCTCTAACAAGAGAAAGTTAGAGGATTTTGGAGAGGTTAAGATGAGTTCGGATTCTTCGGATCTCATCAAGACCATGAAGGAGAAGATGCCCCCAAAGCTAAAAGATCCGGGGTCATTTTGTATTCCCATAGGAGTGGGAGATGTCACATATGATGCATTATGTGACTTGGGAGCAAGTGTGAGCATCATCCCACTTACATTATGTAGGAAGATTGGTTTAGGCGATCCTAAACCGGTGAAGATGACGTTGTACATGGCGGATCGATCCATAACTCGTCCCGTCAGTATTGTGGAAGACGTCCCGGTCAAGCTAGGTAAATTCTATGTTCCTATAGATTTTGTTGTGCTTGACATTCCTGCAGATAGTCCGGTCCCGATCATTCTCGGAAGACTGTTTCTTGCAACGTCCGGCTGCATAGTCGATTGCAAGAATGCTAGACTTGCCTTTGACATAGGAGAAGAGAAGGTAGAGTTCGTTCTTTCTATTCTAGTGAAGGAACCAATCTTTGATGAGGATATATTCAATATCCAAGATGAAGAAGGGTTGTCTAAAGAGGAGGTAAGTGCTATTCTCTTCAAAGATCCTTTGCAAAAGGTTATTACTATGAGTCTAATGGATGTAGGGGAAGAAGAGGAGTGCAATGAGGCAATTGAAGCCTTAGAGGCACAAGAAGAAGTATATGAAGAGGAGTTCGAGAAACTCCACGACGAAGCAGAAAACGTGAGAATCCACGGTTATACACTATATTCCACGGCCGTCGATTTCACCAACAAAAGTGTGGCTCACTCCAGAGGGTTACACGGTCGTGGAGGAAACAGACAACCCGTAACTACATTCCACGCCCAAAATCACGGCCGTAGAGCAAACAGAGAAACCGTAATTTTGGCCGTGGACGAAGGCAAATGTGCCACTTCTTCAACTTCTCTTGATTCTTCTCCAACACCTTCTACTTCCTTGGATGCTTCTAAGGAACCATCGGATGCTCCTCAAGAGCCATTGGAGACTCCGATCGCAATGGAATTGAAACAACTTCCTACACATCTAAGGTACGCTTTTCTAGGACCTAATTCTACCTATCCGGTAATTGTTAGTTCCGATTTAAGCATAGATGAACATAGTAAGCTCATGGTTGTCCTTAGGAAACATAGAAAAGCTTTAGAATATACTATAGAGGACTTAGTTGGAATTAAACCTTCCCTATGTATGCACAAGATATTAATGGAAGAGGACTTTAGGACTTCGCAACAACCTCAAAGGCGGTTAAATCCAACCATGAAGGAGGTTGTCAAGAAGGAAATTCTTAAACTTCTTGATGCAGGTATCATCTACCCTTTCTCCGATAGCAAGTGGGTGAGTCCGGTACAAGTGGTTCCAAAGAAGGGAGGAATGACGGTCATCACCAACAAGAATAACGAACTCATTCCTACCCGAACCGTAACGGGATGGCGGATGTGCATAGACTACCGCAAGCTAAACAACGCGACGAGGAAGGATCACTTCCCACTACCCTTCATCGACCAAATGCTTGAAAGGTTAGCACAACATTCGCACTTTTGCTATCTTGACGGTTATAGTGGTTTCTTTCAGATCCCGATACACCCGGATGATCAAGAGAAGACCACGTTCACGTGCCCGTGGGGTACGTTCGCCTATAGGAGGATGTTGTTCGGGCTTTGCAACGCCCCAGCCACCTTTCAAAGGTGCATGATGGCCATCTTCTCCGAATATGTAGAGGAAATCATGGAGGTTTTTATGGATGACTTCTCCGTTTACGGTTCCTCTTTTGACAATTGCCTTTCTAACCTTGCTCTTGTATTACAAAGGTGTGAAGACACTAACCTAGTTCTTAATAGGGAGAAGTGTCAATTTATGGTAAAGGAAGGAATTGTATTAGGACACTTAATCTCTAGTAGAGGGATAGAGGTGGATAAAGCTAAGATAGATACCATAGAAAAGCTTCCTCCCCCAACTTCGGTGAAAGGGATAAGAAGTTTTCTAGGACATGCTGGATTTTATAGACGCTTCATAAAAGACTTCTCTAAAATATCAAAACCGCTCACTAATCTATTGATGAAGGATGCAGTTTTTGAGTTTTCGCAGGAATGCTTGGATGCGTTTAACATGATTCGGGAAGCTCTAATTTCAGCACCTATTATCCAACCTCCGGATTGGAATCTTCCCTTTGAGGTTATGTGCGATGCTAGTGATGTAGCTATAGGAGCTGTTCTTGGACAAAGAAAGGAAGGGCGAACCCATGCTATCTACTACGCTAGCAAGACGCTAGATGAAGCGCAGCTCAACTACGCCACTACGGAAAAGGAATTTTTAGCCATTGTTTATGCAATTGACAAATTTCGCTCTTATCTTGTAGGTGCAAAGGTGATTGTGTACACGGATCATGCTGCGATCCGGTACCTCCTTGCAAAGAAGGATGCGAAGCCAAGGCTAATTAGATGGATTCTTCTTCTACAAGAATTCGATCTAGAGATCCGCGACAAGAAGGGTTCGGAAAATTCTGTTGCGGATCATTTGAGTCGCCTAACACATCTAAAGGACGACCATCTACCTATAGATGACTCCTTCCCGGACGAACATTTACACATTATAGAGGAGTGCATCGATGTGATCTCCAAAGGTAACGAACCATGGTTTGCTGATTTTGTTAACTATTTGGTTTGTCAAGAGATACCGCCCGGATTATCCTACACACAAAGAAAGAAGTTCTTTAAGGATGTTCGGGAATACTTTTGGAATGAACCTCTCCTCTTTAAGAGAGGTCCGGATGGCATTATTCGGCGATGTGTGCAGGAAGATAAGATGCAAAGTGTCATCCGCCATTGTCATTCACTACCTTGTGGAGGACACGCTAGTTCGAACAAGACTAGCGCTAAGGTATTGCAATCTGGATTCTTTTGGCCTACTTTATTTAGAGATGTGCAAACCAATACATACTCTTAGCGGTGGATTACGTTTCTAGATGGGTGGAAGCAATTGCCTCTCCCATCAATGATGCCATGGTAGTGGTTAAGTTTTTTAACAAGACCATCTTCCCACGATTTGGGACACCAAGGACTATCATTAGTGATGGAGGTTCTCACTTCATTGCCCGGCGCTTTGAAGCTCTTCTAGCTAAGTATGGGGTTACTCACAAGATCGCCACCCCTTATCATCCACAAACTAGTGGACAAGTTGAGATCTCAAACCGGGAGATCAAAGGAATCCTAGAGAAGACGGTTTCAAGGACTAGGAAGGATTGATCCTTGAAGCTTGATGATGCATTGTGGGCGTACCGGACTGCGTACAAGACTCCCATAGGAACCACACCATACAACCTTGTGTATGGGAAGTCTTGTCACTTACCGGTAGAGTTAGAGCACAAGGCGTTTTGGGCCATCAAGTGGTTGAATTTCAGCATGAAGGAAGCGGGAGAGAAGCGTCTCTTGGACCTTAATGAGCTTGAATAACTCCGCTTGAACGCTTATGAAAATGCCAAGATTTACAAAGAAAGAGCAAAGCGTTGGCATGATAAGCATATCATTCCAAAGGACTTCAAAGAAGGAGATCAAGTTCTCCTCTTCAATTCAAGGCTTCGTCTCTTTCCAGGTAAGCTTAAATCTCGTTGGACCGGACCTTTTCTAATCAAACGTATTTTTCCCCATGGTGCAGTTGAAGTATGGGGTGAAACGGGCGGAAGCTTTAAGGTGAACTGTCAACGACTAAAGAAGTATACGCCGGAACTCCAAGCTGAAGAGTTCGCGCCCACCGCACTCGAATAAGTGCGAATATGGTCTAGTTACGGACCTTAAACAAAGCGCTTCTTGGGAGGTAACCCAAGGTATTGCATTTACGTTTTTGTTTTTGATTAATAGATTAGCTTAGTTTAGACGTTTTTGTTTTGTTTTGCCTTCGATTCCTTCCGGTATGTTCGTGTTTTTGGATGTAGGAACAGTGGAAAAGAAAAGGGGAAGAGAAAGTTTGAAGAAAAGTGACGAAACTCGGACTTTGGAGCATTACAGAGAGTTCCACGGCCTAAACCACGGCCGTGACAGCTACAGTGACCGTAATTTCCAAAAGCCTGAGAAAAATCACCAAAACCACGGTTCCGTACATTTCCACGGCCGTGGAACCCCCCGACAGACCGTGATTTTCAAAAATTTTGACGGCCACTATATAAACCACGTTCTTCACAAAAACACAACATCACAAAACCCATTCCACGCCCTAAACGCCGAATTGCTTCCCCTCACCTCAAATCTTCATTCGTTAATCGTTTTTAACAATTCTTTGGCCAAAACAGAAGCAAATCCGATCACCAACAAGATCCAAGCAACAATTTGAGCGGCAAATCACCGAGGAAAGCAGAATTCGGATTTAAAAATCCGAAAACCTAGGTTTTTTCGCTCTTCTCTATCTTTGTCGATTCGGACTTGCATTTGCTAGAATTTTTAGGAATAACTGATTGGAATTGGAAGAGAACTAGTATAGGACTGCTGTTGTGAAATTTGGTGATTGATTGTTGAGATTTGTGAAATTTTGAGAGAAACCACGGTTCCTGGACGTTCCACGGCCGTGGAATATGAAGAAGAAGCCGTGGTTTTCAACAGAAAATGGATTTTGTGAGGAGAGTGTCCGGTAGGAATAAGGACAAGAACAAAGAGAAGTAAAAGAGTAAAACGAGGAAGGGCAACCCCTCTTCCTCCTCTAGAGCACCACCACCTTCATCACCTCCATCCCCTTCACCTCCATCATCATCATCACCACCTCACCCTAGGGTCCCTACCATTCACGAGGATCATCTCGACGCCTTAGAGAGGATCCATAAGAGGACGGTCATAGGACCTAGATACCTACTGTTGGAGGACTTAGCTCCTCTACATGTGATAGAGGACATCACTTGGCTCTTGGATAGAGCCGGATTAGTCATCTTCTCCGCTATTCGGGAAGATGCATATGAGGAGATTACGAGAGAGGTTGTGGTCTCTTTTGAGCACAACCATGTTGATAGGACAGTTTCTTTCCGGCTGATGGAAAGAAACTATGATTTCTCCATCCGGGAGTTTGGAGCCTTCTTTGGGTTCCACGAGACCTTCAATGGTCGTTTCCCCAGTGGCGTGTACGCCAAAGTTTTTTGGAAAGAGGTCGCTATGATCTATGCCAGCGAGGACCGCTGGCAACCAGCTGATACCAAGGCTAAGTTGATGTATCACTTAGCCTTGAAGATTGCCCATAGGGTACTTTCTGAGTGTCTCTTCCCTAGGATGGAGACACCACAGAAGATCAAGACAGATGAGCTCTTTCTTCTCTACTGTATGCTATACGGTAGACCTGCTGACTGCGCCACCCTCTTAGCTGCTACCATGAGCAAGCTAAAGAATAAGAGGGCTGGCAACATTGGATAATGTGGGATAGTCACCCACCTTGCTAGGGCACTAGGGGTAGATTTCTCCGCCTGCACACGCATTGCTTTTGTACCCCTAGGACTTCAGGCCCATATGACTAGAGGCCTCATCTTCCCCACCCATAGAGGTCCACCTTGCACTGCTATGCCATGGGAGAGTAGGACGGGGAGAGGTATTGAGTGGCTCCCCGAGTATTCCATTATGGCTGGACGCCATAACTGGAAGGCGACGTTCGCTGCCATGCACGCGAACAGATTGGTAGCCCCTCCCTACGTTCCACCACCACCAGTTGTAGAGGAGGAGATGGGAGGAGATGATTATGAGGGATGAGGAGGAGCTGAGCAGGATTTTGGTACATTCCCGGATCAGCCGGATGCAGCTCCCGACATGCCCAGACGTTTTGGGCATGTCGGGAGCTGCATCTACCATATAGAGGAGGAACAACTCATGGTGGAAGCTAGAAGAGTAGCACAATCAGCAGATCTACCATATAACATAGAATAGAGGAGGAACAACTCATCTGTCTTGATCTTCTGAGGAGTCTCGGTCTTAGGGAGGAGACACTCAAAAAGTACTCTATGGGCTATCTTCAAGGCTAAGTGATAGATAAGCTTAGCCTTGGTGTCAGCTGGTTGCCAGCGGTCCTCGTTGGCATAGATCATAGAAATTGTTAGCATGAAATATTGTGATATTTTAGGCACGTTTTCTAAGTGTATTTCATCTATAATGGTAGTCATTGATTAAGCATTGATACATTTGTGAGCTAGTTTGTCTATATTGTCGATATAGAGATCTACACAAGCTTTATGTTGATTGTAGGCAATTAAGAGCTATTTCCGAACGGATTGAGAGAGAATGGAGTTTGATTGAGCATGTCCAAGGATTGAGGATATCTGTAGGAGGTAAGGAAGGTGCTAACTTGAAGAATCGCACGAGACCAAGGGAAATCACGAACTACCTCTAAACCACGCTCTAAAATACAGCCGTACTAGATTCCACGTTGAAGTCCATGGCCGTGGAACCTTGGCAAGAGAAGCGTGGTGCATTCCAGCAACTTACACGGCCGTGGAGGGTTGTGACAAACCGTGACCAACTTCCACGCTCTAAATTACGGGCGTGGAACCCTTCCATGACCGTGATATTGGGGATCTTTTATGCAATATTTTAAGCCACGATCTTCTACGCAATGGGCCGGGCCAATATATTATCTTACACTATAAAAGGACGGAAGAAGAGAGATTCCGTCACCTCTGCTTAGACGCACCTTCTCTTACACTTGAACTTACCCTAGTTTCACGTCCTTGCGGAGATCGTCGTTGAGAGATTTTGCGCTTTGCCCGATTGAGATTTCCGGATTGACGGAAAGAGAGAAGATTTGGAAGATTGTTCGTAAGGAGATTTCGCTTCTTGTTTAGGTTTGATTAGAAGACGGATTGACATCCCGTTCTTCGTTCTTATCTAAGATTGTGATTGTTTGTGTTATTCCGAATCTATTGACGTTATTGTTCTTGATTTGTGGATTTGAGATTGACTTGAGAGTTATTCAAGGTTTTCGGAAGTTTTCATCTTTCATTCTTTTAAATCTTGAATTTGATATCAATATGACTGTTGTTGGCTAAAACCCTTTAGCAATTCTAAGGTGAAGGGTTGATAGTTGTGGCTTAGATGATGATAGATCGATCGTAAACAAATTGGATCCTGAGAGTTAGAGAGAATCGCTGACGAACCTAATCCACGGTCTGTTCTTGAGCTTCCACGGCCGTGGAACTCAAGAACTACCCGTAATTTTGTGTGAGTTTACGAACTTGCTTTTACTTTAATCCAAAGTTAAAGATTTGCTTTAACTTAGTCTTGGCTTGCCTTTTCTAGGTTGTAGTGAAGCCTCAACAACCTCTACCTCGATTTCGAGTGTCACAACCTTAATCGGTTTAGTTAGTCTTGATCCTTGGATTACAAGTTTGGGTATTTGACGTTAATTCTTACCTTTAGAACCTTTCTATACTGAAGCCTCAACAACCTTTATAGAGAGTGTCTTTTAGGTGGGTCATATAAGGTTTTTGGAACTTCACCATACGATTACCTTACATTCGTATACCTTTGCAAACCTCAACTCTATCCTTATATCTTTAGTATATCTTGAATCGATTGCCACAGCTGGATTCCTGGATCTTTAGGATTGTTGTTTTCCCAATACATTTGAAAAGCTTCATACATTTACTTGCTTGATAATCTATAACTGGATTTAACCCCCTAAATCCCTGTGTTCGATACTCTGGAATTCTTGCTCAACTATATCGATCCGTACACTGCGGGTTCGCTTGCTTGATTTCTAGTTTTATAATTAAAGCTTATTTGCACGCACGCTAAGTGGCGAACAACAATATCCGCCCAAAAATCCTTAGCGTACACGCCGCTAGGAAACGACCATTGAAGGTCTCTTGAAACCCAAAGAAGGCTCCAAACTCTAAGATCGAGAACTCATAGTTCTCCTCCATCAGCCGGAATGAAACTGTCCTATCCACTGCACTATGCTCAAAAGAAATCACAAACTCTCGGGTGATCTCCTCATATGCATCTTTCCTAATAGCGGAGAAGATGATCAAACCCGCTCTATCTAGCAACCAAGTAAGGTCTCCTACCACATTCAGTGGCTCTAACTCCTCAAGAAGCAAATAATGAGGTCCTATGACCGGTCTCTTCTCGATCCTTTCTAAGGCATCGAGGTAATCATTTTAGATCTTTGGAATTCTAGGGGGTGGGGTGATGGTGGCTCACTAGGAGGTACTCGGGAGGAGGAGGAAGCATCACCTTTCCTTTTCTTATTCCTAGCAGACATTCTTCTAGCGAAATCCATCTCAGTTCCAAAATTACGGCCTGTTCTAGAGGTTCCACGGCCGTGGTTTAAGCAGTGACCGTGGTTCGGCACTGAATCTCTCAAAACTCAATCAATCAACACCAAAATCAACAGACAACAACCCTAGACTAATTACAATCAGTTCTTTTAATAATCCTTGCAAAAATTTAGCCAAATCGACAAAGTAAAGAAAGAGGGAAAAACCTAGGTTTTGGATTTTTAAAATCCAAATTCCGTCTTCTCTAGTGATTGTCCACTCGATTTGTTGCTTGTATCTTGTAGATGGTTGAATTTGCTTCACTTTGGGCTCAAGAATCGTTCGAAATGATTAACGAACAAAGATTTGAGAGAGGGAGGCGATTTACGGCTGTTTGGGTCGTGGAAGAGGGGTTTTGGTGTGGTTTTTGTGAAGAAGGTGGTATATATAGTAACCGTAAAATTTTTGGAAAATTACGGTCACTCGGGGTGTTCCAAGGCCGTGGTTTTGTACGGAACCGTGGTTTTGGTGATTTTTCTCAGACTTTTGCAAATTACGGTCACTGTAGCTTCCACAACCGTGGTTTTGGCCGTGGAACTCTCTGTAATGTGCCAAAATCCAAGTTTCGTCAATTTTCTTCAACTTTTCCTTCTCCCTTGCCTATTCCATTGCTCCTACATCCAAAAACACGAACATACCGGAAGGTATCGAAGGTAAAACAAAACAAAAACGTTCTAAACTAATCTAATCTACGAATGATAACAAAAACATAAGTGCAATACCTTGGGTTGCCTCCCAAGAAGCGCTTGTTTAAGGTCCGTAGCTAGACCGTACATACACCTATTCGAGTGCGGTAGGTGCGAACTCTTCAGCTTGGAGTTCTGGTGAATACTTCTTGAGTCGTTGACCGTTCACCTTGAAGCTTCCGCCCTTTTCACCCCATACTTCAACTGCACCATGGGAAAAAACACGTTTGATTAGATAAGGTCCGGTCCAACGAGATTTAAGCTTACCTGGAAAGAGACGAAGTCTTGAATTGAAGAGGAGAACTTGATCTCCTTCTTTTAGGTCCTTTGGAATGATATGCTTATCATGCCAACGCTTCGCTCTTTCTTTATAGATCTTGGCGTTTTCGTAGGCGTTCAAGCGAAGTTCTTCAAGCTCGTTAAGGTCTAAGAGACGCTTCTCTCCTGCCTCCTTCATGCTGAAGTTCAACCACTTTATTGCCCAATACGCCTTATGCTCTAGCTCCACCGGCAAGTGACAAGACTTACCATACACAAGGTTGTATGGTGTGGTACCTATGGGAGTCTTATATGCAGTCCGGTATGCCCATAATGTATCATCTAGCTTCAAAGACCAAACCTTCCTTGTCCTTGAAACCGTCTTCTCTAAGATTCCTTTAATCTCCCGGTTCGAAATCTCCACTTGTCCCCTTGTTTGTGGATGGTAAGGGGTGTTGATCTTGTGAGTCACCCCATACTTAGCTAATAGAGCTTCGAATCGTCGGGCAATGAAGTGAGAGCCTCCATCACTAATGATAGTCCGTGGTGTCCCGAATCGTGGGAAAATGGTCTTGTTAAAGAACTTAACCACAACCATGGCATCATTAGTAGGAGAGGCAATTGTTTCAACCCATCTTGAAACATAATCTACAGGTAGAAGTATGTATTGGTTTCCACAAGATGATGGGAAAGGTCCCATGAAGTCTACTCCCCAAACGTCAAAGATCTCCACCTCTTGAATGTTGTTAAGAGGCATCTCGTTTCTCCTAGAGATGTTTCCTGTTCTTTGACAAGCATCGCAGCAGGAAACAAAGGTTTGCACATCTTTAAATAAAGTAGGCCAAAAGAATCCAGATTGCGATACCTTAGCTCTAGTCTTGTTCGAACTAGCGTGTCCTCCACATGGTAGTGAATGACAATGACGGATGACGCTTTGCATCTCGTCTTCCGGCACACATCGTCGAATGATGCCGTCAGGACCTCTCTTAAAGAGGAGAGGTTCATTCCAAAAGTATTCCCGAACATCCTTAAAGAACTTCTTTCTTTGTGCATAGGATAATCCGGGCGGTAATTCCTGGCAAACCAAATAGTTAACAAAATCAGCAAACCATGGTTCATTACCTTTAGTGATCTTGTCGTTGCACTCCTCTATGATATGTAAATGCTCATCCGGAAAGGAGTCATCTATGGGTAGATTGTCGTCCTCTAGATGTGGTAGACGACTCAAATGATCCGCAACAAAATTTTCCGAACCCTTCTTGTCACGGATCTCTAGATCGAATTCTTGTAGGAGAAGAATCCATTTAATTAGCCTTGGTTTCGCATCCTTCTTTGCAAGTAGATACCGGATCGTAGCATGATCCGTGTATACAATCACCTTTGCACCTACAAGATAAGAGCGAAACTTTTCAAACGCATATACAATGGCTAGAAATTCTTTTTCGGTAGTGGCATAGTTGAGATGCGCTTCATCTAGCGTCTTGCTAGCATAGTAGATAGCATGGGTTCGTCCTTCCTTCTTTTGCCCAAGCACAGCTCCTATAGCTACGTCACTTGCGTCACACATAACCTCGAATGGAAGATTCCAATCCGGAGGTTGGATGATCGGGGCTGAGATTAGAGCTTCCCGAATCTTATTAAACGCGTCTAAACATTCATGCGAGAAATCAAAAACTGCATCTTTCATCAATAGATTAGTAAGCGGTTTTGATATCTTAGAGAAATCCTTTATAAAACGTCTGTAAAATCCAGCATGTCCTAGAAAGCTTCTTATTCCTTTCATCGAAGATGGAGGAGGGAGCTTTTCTATAGTCTCTATCTTAGCCTTATCCACTTCAATCCCTCTACTAGAGATCAAGTGTCCTAGTACAATGCCTTCTTTCACCATAAATTGACACTTTTTCCAATTGAGAACTAGGTTAGTGTCTTCACACCTTTGTAGCACAAGAGAAAGGTTAGAAAGGCAATTATCGAAAGAGGAACCATAAACAGAAAATTCATCCATGAAAACCTACATGATTTCCTCTATGTACTCCGAGAAGATAGCCATCATGCACCTTTGAAAAGTGGCTAGGGCATTGCAAAGCCCAAACAGCATTCTTCTATAAGCAAACGTACCCCACAGGCACGTGAATGTGGTCTTCTTTTGATCGTCGGATGTATCGGGATCTAAAAGAAACCACTATAACCGTCAAGATAACAGAAATGTGAGTGTTGTGTCAACCTTTCAAGCATTTGGTCGATGAATGGTAGTGGGAAGTGATCCTTCCTCGTTGCGTTGTTTAGCTTGCGGTAGTCTATGCATATCCTCCATCCTGTCACGGTTCGTGTAGGAATGAGCTCATTGTTCTTGTTGGTGATGACCGTCATTCCTCCCTTCTTTGGAACCACCTGTACGGGGCTCACCCACTTGCTATCGGAGATAGGGTAGATGATACCTCCTGTTCACGCTAGGATTAGTAGCACAAAAAGCTTTACATTTATAACTCGAACTAAATCCTAAACTACCTAGCGAAACCCGCAGTGTACGGGACGTTTGTAGTAGGGATAAGTATTCCGAGGTCGAACTCAAGAACTGAGGTGAAATCAAGTCATTCAATGATCAAAGATAGTGTGAATCTAGACTAAGATAAGATGAGGAATAAAGAAAATGGAAAACACAATGTTTTTGAAGGGTTTTGGGTGATCAAACAAAGATCACAAGTATGTGAACACAATCAAGCAACACAAACACACACTAACACAAAAGATAGGAGAATGGAAGTAACAAAGCGGATTCTAGAGTTTGGAAGTCCCGGTTATGGCATTTGACTCAAGCTATCTATTCATTCCTCGGATTAACTATGATATGTTGGGATTAAGCGTTTCTGGATTGGGATTAATTACCGGGTAGGTCTCATGATCCACTAGTCCATTCCTAAGGTCTCATCACCGGGTAAGTCTCTAAGAACCTAAGGATAGGAATTCTACACAAACCGGATTGTTACCTAGGGATCTAACCTATCCTTACCGCGTAAATCTCGGAAAGGGAAGTTCTAAGAACCTATCCTAGCACACTTAGTCTAATGGCGGCTTGTGAGGCTCACCACTACCTAGGATTTGTCATCTTTGGAATCTAAGAGTAAGAATCACCCGGTAGGTCTCTTCTAACAATTAGTTGCTAACACTAGGTCACCCTAGGATAGATTTAGCTCAACAAACACTAGGATTTTAACATTCTAACAATCTAGAACTTAGATCCACCGAACCATGTAAACCACGGGCTGTTCTACCACTTCCACGGCCGTGGAATGGCAAGAACAAGCCGTGGACTTCAACAGAGGCTTCATTCAAGTAATCAAGTCATCCAAGGGCAAAACTAAGTCCATCCTATCATAGTCCTAGCCATAACCCTTCTTTCCTTACCCTAAAATCGCAATCTATCTAGCCAATAACATACATTTCAAGATCAAACTTCACAAATAAAACATGCTTGCAAGTCATGGTTAATTGATGAAGACAAATCCAAAGAAAAGACATTAAAAGCATAGAATAGAGGTTACCAAATCTTACAAGGCTCCAAGAGCTAATCCAAGTTGTCAACAATGAACTCCTCTCTTAAAACCACTCTAATCTCACTCTAAAACGAGAATCTACACTAATCTCTTCCAAGAACACCCACAATGGGTGCTTGGAAGAGAGGCAACAATAGAGAAGTGTTTTGGGGAAGAAGATAGGTCAAAAAGTAGGGAGAGAGATCCCCAATTACAGCCTGCAAGATTCTTTAAATACCCACTAGGAGCAAGAGCAATGGAAGAGATCGTGGCCCAGCTATCAACGTGGTCCTGGCAGGAACCACGGGCATAGTCCACGGCCGTGGAAAGGCCCCTGACCGTGGTTTGCTCCAGAAGCTTCTTCTTGAACCATTGGACCATGAGTTGGTGCATGGCTTGTGTGGGCAAGGTTCCATGAGTCCTCCTTAGCCCTTAGCTTGAATTCCAATGAGTCCGAAGGCGTGTCATCTCAAGGAACGACCCTTGGATGTATCGATTAAGCTCTTAAATCTCCCAAAATACCTACAAAGCAAGCAAAAGTCCGAGTAGACGTCTATCTCGACAAAATACGTGATTTGAGTGCAAACGTCGTGAACTAATGCTAAACCATGGATGAATGAGCGGAGAATCTATCTAAATTAGTGTCTAAATCTAAGTCATAAATTGTGTTATCAAAATACCCCATACTTAAGGTTTGCTCGTCCCCGAGGAAATTCCCAACTATAGACTAAGTGATGACATGATTTATGTATGCAGAAAAATGGCAAAATATTTTTGGAGTTGTGCTTTTAATATGGATCACCTTCATAGTTATGTTTCATGGCAATTGATAGGCAATCATGTATGAAATGAATGAAGGCACGGAAAGACAATCGTACTTAACTCGAAAGCATGCATAAAAGGTAAGAATGATGAAGTCAAGATGATCATGAGAATGTCCAATCTAGATCACTAAGTCATACACATAAGCAAATAGGTCTTAAGGACTTAGGAAAGAAGAGGCCAATAAATGTGATGATGAGGTGGGAATTTTCTAAGGCCATGTGGTGCAAATCCGGGAAAGGAACTAAACAACCACAACTTTTACATTTATACTTCATCCACCAAAGTGTATTTTTCTCCTTCTTTTCTTTTCTTTTTCACTTATTTTTGAGACAATGGCATTGGTGTACAAAAGCCGAAACCTTGGTGATTAGCCGTCCTCGGGCTTTTTCTATTTTTCGAGGTGCATCCACACCGGGCACACATACCAAAGCTCGTTAGGACAATTGGTTCATTTGACTTTGGCAAGGCACCAACACCCGATTATGTGAAGTGTGCCGAGTTACTTGTCATTTAAACCAACGTCCCCAAACCTATGTTTTTGTCTACACTTTCACAACACATTTTCAACAACATCATTCACAACATTCATAACATCAACTTCACCACCCCACACTTGCTTTTCATACACATCAACACACTAGCATGCTCCTATTCCCGGAAGGGTCAAAAGAGGTCAAAATTTTTAATCAAGTGAGGTGCTCAAGCAACATGATCAAGATGAGAAGAAGATGAGATGAATTTGCCTTAATCATTCCTAGATGATGTGCAAGAACTAGCATGTAATTTCGACTTTCAATCCTCAATCCAATCAAGGCAAGCATCATAATCACAATCCATACATAGGATCCAAGAGAAGTACATCAAGTCCACATATGCATAAATCCATTCAACACACAAGGCCATCCATAGCCAATTAACAAGACAAGATTCATCATTAGGGTCATATCCAAACCTAGAAGGCACAAAAATTTTGAAATTTTTCGATTTTTTTTGAAATTTTGAAATGTATATGTACAATGCAAGACATGAAAAGAAACGTGTGACAACTAAAATGAAACTATCCTAGATGCTAATCATGCAAACCCCACCCCATACTTAGAAACACATTGTCCCCAATGTGTAAATGAAGTAAAGAAGAGTGAAAGAGGGTTCTCACAATGTAAAAATGTGGCGTTTTCGGTATTTGGGTTAACTCGTGTGAAGTGGTGGTGGATGATCCTATCAACAATGGTAGAGAGCTCTTCATAGTCATTCCAGCGTCGAGACCCGCGCCAAGGTGTATGTGAGATGGGAGCTCTTCTATCAACGAAGACACCTCAAGCCGTCCAAGTCCCACGTCCGCTCCACCCATGGTTGAAAACGGAATCATCATCATCAACTCGCCTTGCAATGCTTCTTTATTACCTAAGATCTTCCACACAAACACAAAACACAAAAACACACAAAAGCAAAAAGAAAAGCAAAAACAAAAGAGAAAAGGGAAAGAGTTGTACCAATGGGTTGCCTCCCATTAAGCGCTTCTTTTAGGTCATTAGCTTGACCAAGCTCTGTGGATATGTCAATCCACCTCGAATACCATGGTTTGCTTGAGGAGTCCAAGCAACCATCTCTTTCCGGTGTCCATGATGACAAGCAAGGGCCACTTGATGCCCAAATAAGCTTTAGGTTCTCTCTTCACCGGTGAGTAGTAGACTCCTTCATCACCGCTTCCTTGATGATAGTATGGAGTTGCAACCATAGATGCCACCCCATACTTAGGTAATTTATACTCCGTGGTCACTCCGGTGAATTGCTTGTCATCCTCATCGTCTATGATCCGAAGAAAGTCGATTCTTGGAAAGAATCCCTCATTGAAGTGCTTCATGAACATCATGGATCCATCATGCTTGCTTTCTTCATTCAATAGTGGAGAATCCTTAGGAAAGGGGCTCCAATCTTCGTGTGTACTCCGAGCAAGCAAGAAAGGGTTGGAAGGGGCTGAAATTAGCTTAGGATTGTCCAGGACAGAAGCTTCCACGGGCGTGATTTTTCCTCCACGGCCGTGGTTCTCTCTGTTGCATTCGTTCCAAGTGAGCTCTTCAAGTATGGTTCCGGGGTTGATGGCAAGGATATCCGGGGGTGAGAGTACTTCATTGCACTCCTCCAAAGGTGAAGGCGGTGGAGGTTGATCTTGAAGGATGGTAGGATCTCCTAGCATAAGAGCATTCCTAATCTCTTCAATCTCCCTCCTCATTTGTTCTTCCCTCTCGAAGTTCAATCTTCTTTCATCCTTCAGGGCCAAATCCCTTAGCCTCACTTGCTCCCAAGCTTCATCCAACTCTCCTTGAAGTTCCTTAATGATCATGGTTGATTCGGGCAATCCTTGGATCTCCTCATGGTGAACCTCCTCTTGTTGAGACACATCCGCTTCGAGCTCCACGTTGGAACTCGAAATGGAAGCAAGGTTGCTTTCTAGATCGTCCATCTTCCTCAACACTTCTTCTAGCATTGATTCAACCCTATCATTGTGAGGTTGTTGGTGAGGTTCCTCATGAGGCAATATAGTCATGTGAGCTTGATTATGGGACTCATGATAGGCATTAAACTCCTCCCAATACTCAAACTCATCATGGAGAGGTCCTAGATCTTGGCTTTCCATCCATTCCTCATACTCCATGTTGTCAAGGTCGTCTCGGAGGTGCAATCCGTCCATGGCAAACATGAAAAGGCAAAGACAAAAACAACACAAGATCAAAAGTAACAAGAAGGATAAACACTAAAAACAATCAAAAGCAAATGACTTAATCTTAACCTAGTCCCCGGCAACGGCGCCAAAAACTTGTTCACGGTAGGATTAGTAGCACAAAAAGCTTTACATTTATAACTCGAACTAAATCCTAAACTACCTAGCGAAACCCGCAGTGTACAGGACGTTTGTAGTAGGGACAAGTATTCCGAGGTCGAACTCAAGAATTGAGGTGAAATCAAGTCATTCAATGATCAAAGATAGTGTGAATCTAGACTAAGATAAGATGAGGAATAAAGAAAATGGAAAACACAATGTTTTTGAAGGGTTTTGGGGGATCAAACAAAGATCACAAGTATGTGAACACAATCAAGCAACACAAACACACACTAACACAAAAGATAGGAGAATGGAAGTAACAAAGCGGATTCTAGAGTTTGGAAGTCCCGGTTATGGCATTTGACTCAAGCTATCTATTCATTCCTCGGATTAACTATGATATGTTGGGATTAAGCGTTTCTGGATAGGGATTAATTACCGGGTAGGTCTCATGATCCACTAGTCCATTCCTAAGGTCTCATCACCGGGTAAGTCTCTAAGAACCTAAGGATAGGATTTCTACACAAACCGGATTGTTACCTATGGATCTAACCTATCCTAACCGGGTAAGTCTCGGAAAGGGAAGTTCTAAGCAACAATCCTAGCACACTTAGTCCAATGGCGGCTTGTAAGGCTCACCACTACCTAGGATTTGTCATCTTTGGAATCTAAGAGTAAGAATCACCGGGTAGGTCTCTTCTAACACTTAGTTGCTAACACTAGGTCACCCTAGGATAGATTTAGCTCAATAAAACACTAGGATTTCAACATTCTAACAATCTAGAACTTAGATCCATCGAACCATGTAAACCACGGGCTGTTCTACCACTTCCACGGCCGTGGAATGGCAAGAACAAGCCGTGGACTTCAACAGAGGCTTCGTTCAAGTAATCAAGTCATCCAAGGGCAAAACTAAGTCCATCCTATCATAGTCCTAGCCATAACCCTTCTTTCCTTACCCTAGAATCGCAATCTATCTAGCCAACAACATACATTTCAAGATCAAACTTCACAAATAAAGCATGCTTGCAAGTCATGGTTAATTGATGAAGACAAATCCAAAGAAAAGACATTAAAAGCATAGAATAGAGGTTACCAAATCTTACAAGGCTCCAAGAGCTAATCCAAGTTGTCAACAATGAACTCCTCTCTCAAAACCACTCTAATCTCACTCTAAAACGAGAATCTACACTAATCTCTTCCAAGAACACCCACAATGGGTGCTTGGAAGAGAGGCAACAATAGAGAAGTGTTTTGGGGAAGAAGATAGGTCAAAAAGTAGGGCGAGAGATCCCCAATTACAGCCTGCAAGATTCTTTAAATACCCACTAGGAGCAAGAGCAATGGAAGAGATCGTGGCCCAGCTGTCAACGTGGTCCTGGCAGGAACCACGGGCATAGTCCACAGCCGTGGAAAGGCCCCTGACCGTGGTTTGCTCCAGAAGCTTCTTCATGAACCATTGGACCATGAGTTGGTGCATGGCTTGTGTGGGCAAGGTTCCATGAGTCCTCCTTAGCCTTTAGCTTGCATTCCAATGAGTCCGAAGGCGTTGCATCTCGAGGAACGACCATTGGATGTATCGATTAAGCTCTTAAATCTCCCAAAATACCTACAAAGCAAGCAAAAGTCCGAGTAGACGTCTATCTCGACAAAATACGTGATTTGAGTGCAAACGTCGTGAACTAATGCTAAACCATGCATGAATGAGCGGAGAATCTATCTAAATGAGTGTCTAAATCTAAGTCATAAATTGTGTTATCAAAATACCCCATACTTAAGGTTTGCTCGTCCCCGAGCAAATTCCCAACTATAGACTAAGTGATGACATGATTTATGTATGCAGAAAAATGGCAAAATCTTTTTGGAGTTGTGCTTCTAATATTGGATCACCTTCATAGTTATGTTTCATGGCAATGGATAGGCAATCATGTATGAAATGAATGAAGGCACGGAAAGACAATCGTACTTAACTCGAAAGCATGCATAAAAGGTAAGAATGATGAAGTCAAGATGATCATGAGAATGTCCAATCTAGATCACTAAGTCATACACATAAGCAAATAGGTCTTAAGGACTTAGGAAAGAAGAGGCCAATAAATGTGATGATGAGGTGGGAATTTTCTAAGGCCATGTGGTGCAAATCCGGGAAAGGAACTAAACAACCACAACTTTTACATTTATACTTCATCCACCAAAGTGTATTTTTCTCCTTCTTTTCTTTTCTTTTTCACTTATTTTTGAGACAATGGCATTGGTGTACAAAAGCCGAAACCTTGGTGATTAGCCGTCCTCGGGCTTTTTCTATTTTTCGAGGTGCATCCACACCGGGCACACATACCAAAGCTCGTTAGGACAATTGGTTCATTTGACTTTGGCAAGGCACCAACACCCGATTATGTGAAGTGTGCCGAGTTACTTGTCATTTAAACCAACGTCCCCAAATCTATGTTTTTGTCTACACTTTCACAACACATTTTCAACAACTTCATTCACAACATTCATAATATCAACTTCACCACCCCACACTTGCTTTCCATACACATCAACACACTAGCATGCTCCTATTCCCGGAAGGGTCAAAAGAGGTCAAAATTTTTAATCAAGTGAGGTGCTCAAGCAACATGATCAAGATGAGAAGAAGATGAGATGAATTTGCCTTAATCATTCCTAGATAATGTGCAAGAACTAGCATGTAATTTCGACTTTCAATCCTCAATCCAATCAAGGCAAGCATCATAATCACAATCCATACATAGGATTCAAGAGAAGTACATCAAGTCCAGATATGCATAAATCCATTCAACACACAAGGCCATCCATAGCCAATTAACAAGACAAGATTCATCATTAGGGTCATATCCAAACCTAGAAAGCACAAAAATTTTAAAATTTTTCGATTTTTTTTGAAATTTTGAAATGTATATGTACAATGCAAGACATGAAAAGAAACGTGTGACAACTAAAATGAAACTATCCTTGATGCTAATCATGCAAAAGATCATGCAAACCCCACCCCATACTTAGAAACACATTGTCCCCAATGTGTAAATGAAGTAAAGAAGAGTGAAAGAGGGTTCTCACAATGTAAAAATGTGGCGTTTTCGGTATTTGGGTTAACTCGTGTGAAGTGGTGGTGGATGATCCTATCAAAAATGGTAGAGAGCTCTTCATAGTCATTCCGGCGTCGAGACCCGCGCCAAGGTGTATGTGAGATGGGAGCTCTTCCATCAACGAAGACACCTCAAGCCGTCCAAGTCCCACGTCCGCTCCACCCATGGTTGAAAACGGAATCATCATCATCAACTCGCCTTGCAAGGCTTCTTTATTACCTAAGATCTTCCACACAAACACAAAACACAAAAACACATAAAACTAAAAAGAAAAGCAAAAACAAAAGAGAAAAGGGAAAGAGTTGTACCAATGGGTTGCCTCCCATTAAGCGCTTCTTTTAGGTCATTAGCTTGACCAAGCTCCGTGGATATGTCAATCCACCTCGAATACCATGGTTTGCTTGAGGAGTCCAAGCAACCATCTCTTTCCGGTGTCCATGATGACAAGCAAGGGCCACTTGATGCCCAAATAAGCTTTAGGTTCTCTCTTCACCGGTGAGTAGTAGACTCCTTCATCACCGCTTCCTTGATGATAGTATGGAGTTGCAACCATAGATGCCACCCCATACTTAGGTAATTTATACTCCGCGGTCACTCCGGTGAATTGCTTGTCATCCTCATCCTCTATGATCCGAAGAAAGTCGATTCTTGGAAAGAATCCCTCATTGAAGTGCTTCATGAACATCATGGATCCATCATGCTTGCTTTCTTCATTCAATAGTGGAGAATCCTTAGGAAAGGGGCTCCAATCTTCGTGTGTACTCCGAGCAAGCAAGAAAGGGTTGGAAGGGGCTGAAATTAGCTTAGGATTGTCTAGGACAGAAGCTTCCACGGGCGTGATTTGTCCTCCACGGCCGTGGTTCTCTCTGTTGCATTCGTTCCAAGTGAGCTCTTCAAGTATGGTTCCGGGGTTGATGGCAAGGATATCCGGGGGTGAGAGTACTTCATTGCACTCCTCCAAAGGTGAAGGCGGTGGAGGTAGATCTTGAAGGATGGTAGGATATCCTAGCATAAGAGCATTCCTAATCTCTTCAATCTCCCTCCTCATTTGTTCTTCCCTCTCGAAGTTCAATCTTCTTTCATCCTTCAGGGCCAAATCCCTTAGCCTCACTTGCTCCCAAGCTTCATCCAACTCTCCTTGAAGTTCCTTAATGATCATGGTTGATTCGGGCAATCCTTGGATCTCCTCATGGTGAACCTCCTCTTGTTGAGACACATCCGCTTCGAGCTCCACGTTGGAACTCGAAATGGAAGCAAGGTTGCTTTCTAGATCGTCCATCTTCCTCAACATTTCTTCTAGCATTGATTCAACCCTATCATTGTGAGGTTGTTGGTGAGGTTCCTCATGAGGCAATATAGTCATGTGAGCTTGATTATGGGACTCATGATAGGCATTAAACTCCTCCCAATACTCAAACTCATCATGGAGAGGTCCTAGATCTTGGCTTTCCATCCATTCCTCATACTCCATGTTGTCAAGGTCGTCTCGGAGGTGCAATCCGTCCATGGCAAACATGAAAAGGCAAAGACAAAAACAACACAAGATCAAAAGTAACAAGAAGGATAAACACTAAAAACAATCAAAAGCAAATGACTTAATCTTAACCTAGTCCCCGGCAACGGCGCCAAAAACTTGTTCACGCTAGGATTAGTAGCACAAAAAGCTTTACATTTATAACTCGAACGAAATCCTAAACTACCTAGCGAAACCCGCAGTGTATGGGACGTTTGTAGTAGGGACAAGTATTCCGAGGTCGAACTCAAGAACTGAGGTGAAATCAAGTCATTCAATGATCAAAGATAGTGTGAATCTAGACTAAGATAAGATGAGGAATAAAGAAAATGGAAAACACAATGTTTTTGAAGGGTTTTGGGGGATCAAACAAAGATCACAAGTATGTGAACACAATCAAGCAACACAAACACACACTAACACAAAAGATAGGAGAATGGAAGTAACAAAGCGGATTCTAGAGTTTGGAAGTCCCGGTTATGGCATTTGACTCAAGCTATCTATTCATTCCTCGGATTAACTATGATATGTTGGGATTAAGCGTTTCTGGATTGGGATTAATTACCGGGTAGGTCTCATGATCCACTAGTCCATTTCTAAGGTCTCATCACCGGGTAAGTCTCTAAGAACCTAAGGATAGGATTTCTACACAAACCGGATTGTTACCTAGGGATCTAACCTATCCTTACCGGGTAAGTCTCGGAAAGGAAAGTTCTAAGCAACTATCCTAGCACACTTAGTCCAATGGCGGCTTGTGAGGCTCACCACTACCTAGGATTTGTCATCTTTGGAATCTAAGAGTAAGAATCACCGGGTAGGTCTCTTCTAACACTTAGTTGCTAACACTAGGTCACCCTAGGATAGATTTAGCTCAACAAACACTAGGATTTCAACATTTTAAAAATCTAGAACTTAGATCCATCGTACCATGTAAACCACGGGCTGTTCTACCACTTCCACGGCCGTGGAATGGCAAGAACAAGCCGTGGACTTCAACAGAGGCTTCGTTCAAGTAATCAAGTCATCCAAGGGCAAAACTAAGTCCATCCTATCATAGTCCTAGCCATAACCCTTATTTCCTTACCCTAGAATTGCAATCTATCTAGCCAACAACATACATTTCAAGATCAAACTTCACAAATAAAGCATGCTTGCAAGTCATGGTTAATTGATGAAGACATATCCAAAGAAAAGACATTAAAAGCATAGAATAGAGGTTACCAAATCTTACAAGGCTCCAAGAGCTAATCCAAGTTGTCAACAATGAACTCCTCTCTCAAAACCACTCTAATCTCACTCTAAAACGAGAATCTACACTAATGTCTTCCAAGAACACCCACAATGGGTGCTTGGAAGAGAGGCAACAATGGAGAAGTGTTTTGGGGAAGAAGATAGGTCAAAAAGTAGGGAGAGAGATCCCCAATTACAGCCTACAAGATTCTTTAAATACCCACTAGGAGCAAGAGCAATGGAAGAGATCGTGGCCCAGCTGTCAACGTGGTCCTGGCAGGAACCACGGGCATAGTCCACGCCGTGGAAAGGCCCCTGACTGTGGTTTGCTCCAGAAGCTTCTTCTTGAACCATTGGACCATGAGTTGGTGCATGGCTTGTGTGGGCAAGGTTCCATGAGTCCTCCTTAGCCCTTAGCTTGCATTCCAATGAGTCTGAAGGCGTGTCATCTCGAGGAACGACCCTTGGATGTATCGATTAAGCTCTTAAATCTCCCAAAATACCTACAAAGCAAGCAAAAGTCCGAGTAGACGTCTATCTTGACAAAATACGTGATTTGAGTGCAAACGTCGTGAACTAATGCTAAACCATGCATGAATGAGCATATAATCTATCTAAATGAGTGTCTAAATCTAAGTCATAAATCGTGTTATCACCTGCGTCAAGTAGTTTAAGGGTTTCCTTCTTGACAACCTCCTTCATGGTCGGATTTAACCGCCTTTGAGGTTGTCGCGAAGTTCTAAAAACCTCTTCCATTAGGATCTTATGCATACATAGTGAAGGCTTGATTCCTACTAGATCCTCTATAGTGTAACCTAAGGCTTTCCTATGCTTCTTAAGAATAACCATAAGTTTACTATGTTCATCTATACTTAGATCGGAACTAACAATTACCGGAAAGGTAGAATTAGATCCTAGAAATGCATACCTTAGATGTGCGGGAAGTGGCTTCAATTCCATCACCATAGGACTCTCTAATGGCTCTTGAGGAGTGTCCAATGCTTCCTTAGAAGTTGTTGGAGAAGAATCAGAAGAAGTGGTAGAAAGAACACAATTGTCTTCAGATTCACCCAAAATTACGGCTCCCCCTGTTTCCTCCACGGCCGTGATTTTGGGCGTGGAAGTCAATTACGGTGCCTCTGTTTGTTCCACGGCCGTGGTTTTGACCGTGTAACTTACTGGAGTCCTTTGAATACCTGATTACGGTCATGTTGGTAGAAACCACGGCCGTGGAATAGCACGACTGGCCGTGATTCCTTACGTTCTCTGACCCATCGTAGAGTTTCTCAAACTCTTCTTCATACACTTCCTTTTGCTTCCCTAAAGCTTCAATTTCCTCTTTGCATTCCTCTTCTTCCCCTATGTCCATAATGCTCAAGGTGATTACCTTTTGCAAAGGATCCTTGAAGAGGATTGAACTTGCTTCCTCCCTAGATAGCTTTTCGTCATGGATGTTGAACATATCCTCTTCAAAAGCTGGTTCTCTCGTCAAAGTGGAAAGAACGAACTCTACCTTTTCCTCTACTATGTCGAAGGCGAGTCTAGTATTCTTGCAATCAACCATACAACCGGATGTTGCAAGAAACGGTCTTCCGAGTATGATCGGGACCGGACTATCTGCAGGAATGTCAAGCACAACAAAATCTATGGGAACATAAAACTTACCAAGCTTGACCGGGACGTCTTCAACTATACCGACGGGACGAGTTATTGATCGATCCGCCATATATAACGTCATCTCCACCGGTTTAGGTTTGCCTAAACCGATCTTCCTGCATAAAGCAAGCGGAATGATGCTAACGTTTGCTCCTAAATCACATAATGCATCATATGTGACATCTCCCACACCTATGGGAACGCAAAACGACTCCGGATCCTTCAGCTTTGGGGGCATCTTGTCTTTCATCGTCTTAATGAGATCCGAAGAATCTGAACTCATCTTGACTTCTCCAAAATCCTCTAATTTCCTCTTGTTAGAGAGGATCTCTTTTAAGAACTTTCCATAATCCGGCATACCTACAATTGCATCAATGAAAGGTATATTAATATGCAGTTTGCTCATGAGTTCAATAAACTTACCGAATTGCTTGTCTAGACGCGCTCTTGCTCTAGATTGTGGGAATGGTAGGGAAGGTTTGTAAGCTGGAGGAGGAATGTAGATGTCTTCCTTCTCCTTCCCCTTTTCCTTCTCCTTTTCAACAAAAACTTCCACAAACTTAGGCTGCGGGTCGGTGGTTGTTGCTCCGCTCCTAGTTGTGATAGCCATCACCCTTCCTTTTGGGTTATCCTCCGTCTTTCCTGGAAGTTTTCCTTGATTCCTAGGAACTTCCTCAGCATTTCTAAACATTTGGTTTTCTAAAACCTTTTGGGCTTTATCAACCTTTGTAATGTGGTTCTCCAATCCTTGAAGCTTTCCCAAAATCGTTTCCAATATGGGATCGGGCTTCTCCTTCCCCGAAGTGCTTCCACTATTAGATGTTTGCCCCTGGCTTTTCAAAGGAGTGGAAGAAGAAGAATGTGGAAGAATTACCGGAATTTTGTTGTTGGTTGGAACGCCAATTGTTGTTGTTTGCACCCCTATTGTTGTTCCAATTGTTATTCCGGTTGTTGTTCCGGTTGTTGCGATTGTTCCGGTTGTTGTTCCGGTTGTTGCGATTTGTGTTCTCATTCCCATTGTGGTTATTGTTGTTCCTCAAATAACCAACATCTTGTTCCTTTTGCTTTGGAAAACCGACCTTGATGACTTCCTTCAATTCTTTAATCTCGGAGTTGAGAGAAAAGATTTGAGTTTGAGCGGCTTGTGTTAGCTTTGCTCCTTGGTCCACTCGATTTGCTTCTACCTTCCGATGAGAATACATCTCAATGACTCGGGCTTGCATCTCAATGAAGTCCCAAGCGTCATCTTCCCTCATGTCCATGAATGTACCACATGAAAGGGATTGGAGCTTGAATTGTGTTTCCATATCCGGCCCCTTATAGTATATCTCCAATAGCTCCAATTTGGAAATGCCATGATGTGGGCAATCCAATAGCAAATCTTGAAATCTTTCCCAAGATTGGAACAAACTTTCATTAGATCTCATAGGAAATCCATTAATCTTACCCATCAACTCCACCGTCTTGGATGGCGGAAAGAATTTGGTGAGGAACTCCGAAGAAAGATCCTCCCATGTGTTGAGTCTTCCATTTGGAAGAGCTTGATACCAAGATAAAGCTTTCCCTTTCAAAGAGAAGAAGAATGGCTTGATCTTGTAATTGTTGGTAGTTGCATTCTTTGGCTTCATTGTCTCCATCAAGATCTCAAAATTCTGTAAATGTTGATGTGGAGATTCAGCACTCGTTCCTCCAAATTGACTTTGGCAAACGATGGTAATAACTTGTGGGTTGAAGCTAAACCCTTGCGTATCATCAGCATCAAAGTTCACACCCAAACGGCGTGGTTGTTGAATTGGATCCATCCTTTGGCCAAGAGTTCTTGGCTCTTCATCCACACGAGCGGCTCTCGCATTCCCAGCCGGGACACGATAATTGGCAGCCGGTCTTGGATTATATTGATTCATGTTGATCGTTGGATTGATGTCCTCTAACGGTGGAATGGAAGAGTCGTTATCCTCATTGGATGAGCTGGTTCTAACCGATCTTGCTGGTTTCCTCCTCTTCTTCTTCTTAAGGTCGCTCAATTCCAGCCTCATTTGAAACATCATATTCGTTAGCTCATCAATTTTCAATTGTTGACGGTCCGATTCCTCCTTGCGAGTCTTCTCGCTCCATTTAAGTTGAGCTTTGGAATCCTCCAATTCTGCTTGAAGATCCCGCTCCTTTTCTTCAGCCATCTTTCTTTCCTTGAGCTTCTTCCTCAAAGTCTTCTCAAGTTCTTGATCAAGAGGTAAGAGGTCTTCGTTGTTCCTAGACCCGCGCTTATACCTAAGGTAACGTGCAAATATCACTCAAAAGAGATATCAAATAACAGAGGAAAATCTCCCAAGCTTGACAACCGATTACCGAATTCGGCCTAAACCAAATCCCCGACAACGGCGCCAAAAAAACTTGTTCGCCACTTAGCGTGCGTGCAAATAAGTCTTAAATTTATAAAACTAGAAATCAAGCAAGCGAACCCGCACTGTACGGATCGCGTAGTAGAGCAAGATTTCTAGAGTATCGAACACAGGGATTTGGGGGGATAAATTTAGTTATAAGATTATCAAGCAAGTAAAAGGTAAACTTTTCAAATGTATTGGGAAAACAACAACCCTAAATTTCCAGGTATCTAATTGTGGCAATCGATTCAAGATATACTAAAGAACTAAGGACAGAGTTAAGAGTTGCAAAGGTATGCTAAGGTAAAGCAATGTACGGTAAAGTTCCAAGGCTTTATATGACTTATCTAAGGATACTCTCTATAAAGGTTGTTGAGGCTTCAGTATAGAAAGAAACTAAAGACAAGAATTAGTCTCAAATACCCAAACTTGTAACCCAAGGATCAAGACTAACTAAACCGATTAAGGTTGTGACACTCAAAATCGAAGTAGAGGTTGTTGAGGCTTCACTACTACCTAGAAAAGGCAAGCCAAGACTAGATTAAAGCTAATGTTTAACCTTGGATCAAAGTAAAAGCAAGGTTCGTAACTGGCACAAATTACGGGTAGATCTTGAGTTCCACGGCCGTGGAATCTCAAGAACAAACCGTGATTTTGGTTCGTCGGCGAAATCTCTCTAACTCTCAGGGTCCAATCTGTTTACGATCGATCTATCATCATCTAAGCCACAACTATCAACCCTTCACCTTAGAATTGCTAAAGGGTTTTAGCCAATAACTGTCATTATAATATCAAAATCAAGTTTTGGAAGAATGAAAGATGAAAACCTTCGAAAACCTTCAATAAAACTCAAGTCAATCTCAAATCCACACACAAAAATGATAATGTATATCAGATTTGGAACAAACAAACACAAATCAATAACGATCCTAGATAAGGACGAAGAACGGGATGTCAATCCGTCTTCTAATCAAACCTAAGAACAAAAGGCGTTACTTACGCCACAAGCAATTCCCAAATCTCAAAACCTTCGCGAATCTCCGATCTTCAATGCAGCTTAAAACACGTGTAAGCCAAGGTATCGAATTTTCTCCCCTCCAGCCCTTTTATAAGAAAGGGTCAAATAACCGTCCGGCCCATGTGCGTAAATATCGTGGCAATATTTTATTCGTGAAAAGATCGCCTAAATCACGGTCTCATGGGGTTCCACGACCGTGGTTTAGAGCGTGGAAGTGGATTACGGTTCTTCATGATTTCCACGACCGTACTTTACACCGTGTAACTTTCTGGAATACTCCACGTTCATGATGCCAAGATCCACGGCCGTGGTTTTGGACGTGGACTAGTCTACGACCGTATTTTAGAGCATGGAAGTGTAAATAGCTTGTGATTTCCTTTGTGTCGTGCCATTCCTCAACCTAGCATCTCCTTTGACTTCCTTGATGTGTCCTAAATCCTTGGATGTGCTCAATTCTTCTCTAATCTCTCTCAATTTGTGCGGTTTTAGCTCTTATTCACCTATAATCAACACGAAGCTAATGTAGACCTCCATATCGAAAATATAAACAAACAAGCTAAAAATTTGCTTCAATGCCTTATCAATGAACACTATAATGGATGAAAAACAATTAAAAAAAGTGCCTAGAATATCGCAATATTTCATGTTAACAGTGAAGACCCCATCAAGAACCTTGGGAAGTTCC
This sequence comes from Fagopyrum homotropicum, assembly GCA_033239125.1. NCBI lineage: Eukaryota > Viridiplantae > Streptophyta > Magnoliopsida > Caryophyllales > Polygonaceae > Fagopyrum > Fagopyrum homotropicum. The sequence continues at coordinate 86,530,494 of BSWB01000005.1, read as the reverse complement.
ATACCGTGTGTATGAGCATGAAGCCGGCCAACATTACCGAAGAACAAATCAAGATGAGGGCATTCGGCTTCACACTCAAAGATTCGGCGGATGATTGGTATTACCACCTTCCATCCGGGAGTATCGACACTTGGGAGAACCTTCACAAGACGTTCTTGGAGAAATACTTTCCAGCTAAGAAGGCCAATAGCTTGAAGAAAGCTATAAGCAACATCGAGCAAGAGGCAAATGAAACTCTCAACGAGTACTTCGAAAGGTTTGCACGCCTCCGATCCAGCTGTCCTTTTCACGGATATTCAACTCAAGATCTAGTCTTGTACTTGTACAATGGCTTGCTAGACAATGAAAGGACGATCGTCGATGCGGCTTGCGGAGGTAATATTCTTAACTCTACTCCTGACCTTGCTTTGGAAAAGATACAGGAACTAGCGGAAGGTACTCGGAACTTTGGAAGGACCCCGGCTAAGAAAGGAGTTCATGTTGTGAGTTCCGGGAAGAGTGAGATTTCCACCGAGCTCACGGAATTGAAGGAAATGGTGAAGAGGCTAACACTTATGGGAACACCGTAGCAGCTCAAAACTTGTGGAGTTTGTGCTGACCCGTATCATCCAACGGACATGTATCCACAAGTCCAGGATGACGACGCTGAGGTAAACGCAATGGGTTATGGACAACCACAACAGCAAAGACCTAGGAACGATCCCTATGCACAGAATTTCATGCCAAATTGGCGTGACCAATAGAATTTTCGTTGGAGGGATCAACAAAATCAACAACAACAGACCCGCCAAGGTAAGTATCACTCAGCTGAAGATATGTTACAGGTTTTGACTAAACACTTTGCTACTCATGTCCAAACAACAGAATCTAGCATCAAGAACCTTGAACAACATGTTAGTCAAATGACGGAAGCTATTTCAAGGACCGAATCAAGGCTTTCCGGAGGATTGCCTTCCCAGACATTTATAAACCCCAAGGAGAATGTTAATGCCCTAACATTAAGAAGTGGGAAGCAAATCTAACAAAAACCAGCAAAAGAATCACAAAGCAAACCTTTTGTCGGTTTTTCTACACCCACAGTCGCCCCTGCGGCTGCAACTGCGCCCAACACAGAACGGAGGACGCCCCTGCGGCTGGATGTCCCCCCCCTGCGGTGACAACCCTGCGGAAAACACAACAGAGGGTCCTGCTGAAAAGGATACCTACGTCCGGCCTAACTTTCCGCCACCGTACTCCGAGAAGCCACCAACTCCTTTTCCCGAGTCTTTGAAGGAGAGAAGAATCATTGAGGACAAGGACCTCTTTGAGACTTTCTCCAAATGCGAGGCAAACATTCCCCTCCTTAAGTTGGTGAAAAGTATCCCTAAGTATGCTCGTTTTTTGAAGGAACTTTGCACTATCAAGAGGAATCAGAAGCTAAAGGGGAAACAGAAAGTGCAAGTGAGTGAGCATGTGTCGGCAGTTTCCAATGGAGAATGCCCAAGAAGTGCAGCGATCCGGGTATGGTAAGCATTCCTTGTGTTATAGGGGAAACCCGCTTTGACAAAGCAATGCTTGATCTCGGTGCTTCTATCAATGTTTTACCATATTCGATTTACAAATCACTTGACCTTGGGCCATTAATGGAAACTAGGATTGTAGTACAACTTGCTGATAGATCTAATGTGTAGCTGAAAGGGATAATTGAAGATGTATTAGTAATGGTAGACAACCTAATATTTCCTGCTGATTTCTTTGTAATGGATATGGAAAATGACTCACATGCTGCACCCATTTTGTTAGGTAGGCCATTTCTGAAAACGGCTAGGACTAAAATTGATTATGTTAGTGGTAAATTGACCATGGAGTTTGATGCAGAAGTAGTGGAATTTGACATCTATGATGCAATAAGATTTCCTAGTGATGCTCATTCTTTGTGTGCTATTGACATTGTTGAACCTTTTGTGCAAGATTTTTTTGATAACTCTGACGTGGATGAATTGAGAAATGTGATTGAGCATGATCTTGATGGTTTCAAATTAGATTATGTGTTAACATCTAGCATGAAAGAGGTCCTACCCCAATTAGATGGGTATAAAAGGCTACCTATCTCCAATTTGGCCATTGGGCCCACTTTACTAACCCCAAGCGAGAAGCTTGTTCCGTCCATAGTGCAGGCACCTGAAATAGAATTAAAGGACCTTCCGTCACACCTCAAGTACGTTTTCCTTGGAGAACACAATACCTTGCCGGTGATTATCTCCAACAATTTGACCACCGGACAAGATGACAAGTTGGTGAAAGTACTAAAAGAGCACAAGACGGCCCTTGGATGGACTATTCCGGACATCGAAGGAATAAGTCCTTTCACTTGCATGCATAGGATTCTACTTGAGGACTGATAACACGATTTATGACTTAGTTTTAAGCAATCAATTAGATAGATTTCTCACTCATTCATGCATAGTTTAGCACTAGTTCACGACGTTTGCACTCAATTCACGTACTTTGTCGAGATAGACGTCTACACGGACTTGTGCGTTGCTTTGTAGGTATTTTGGGAGATTTAGGAGCTAAAACGATACGTTTGAGGATCGTTCGTCAAGATGACACATCCTCGGATGCATTAGAATGCAATTTAAGGGCTAAGAAGGACTCATGGAACCTTGCCAACACTAGCCATGCACCAAATCACAGCTTAATAATCCAAGGCGAAGTTTCTGCACAGAATCACGGTTCTCTGACACTCCACGGCCATGGAATCACCCGTGGATTTTGCCAGATTCTTGTGACAGCTGTGCCACGACTCTCATGGCCAGCTCATGCAAGTTTGTTATAAAAATGGTCCTTCATTGGTTGTGAGAGGCAGCTGGGAGCAATCTTGGAACAACCCCCCATTATCCAAATCCTCTAACAATAATATTCTCCCAACAAGAAGCCTTTCTAGGAAGGAAAGTGTCAAGAAGGAGGAAGAAGAGCTCCATTGAAGAGGAGAAGAAGAACACACACCATTGCCACACTTTGATAGCTTTGTAGTGAAGAGTTTCGGATTTGATTTCTAGAGTTGTATGAACCATTTGAACCTTCTTTAACAAAGATTTTGAGTTACTCTAATTCTATTTTCAGCTTGGTTTTGTCTTAGTTCATTTGTTCATCTCTTTTCCTTTATCACTTTGCAAATGGATGTCATGATTTTATGTTTGTTTGTTTCGATTTCTATCATGAATGTTGTAGGCTAAATAGATGTAGTTCTAGGGTAAGGAAAGGATGGTTATGGCTAGGGCTATGATAGGACGGACTTAGATTTATCTTTGGATGACTTGTGTGCATAAACGTAGCCTCTGTTAGGAATTACGGGTGGTTCTTGTCAAACCACGGTCGTGGTTTAGGTAGAACAAGCCGTGATTTTCCTGGTTCGGTGGATCTAGTCTCAGACTGTTAGAATGTTGAAATCCTAAGTGTTTGTTGAGTTAAATCTATCCTAGGGTGCCCTAGTGTTAGCAACTAAGTGTTAGGAGAGACTTACCCGGTAATCCTTACTCTTAGATTCCAAAGATAACAAACCTTAGGTAGTGGTGAGCCTAATAAGCCGCCATTGGATTAAGTGTGCTAGGATAGTTGTTTAGGACTTCCCTTTACAAGACTTACCCGGTGAGGATAGGTTGGATCTTTAGATAACAATCCGGTTTGAGTAGAATTCCTTCCCTTAGGTTCTTAGAGACTTACCCGGTAATAAGACCTAGGGAATGGACTAGTGGATCATGAGACCTACCCGGTGATTGATCCCAATCTAGAAACACTTAACCCCAACATAGTTAATTCAAGGAATGAATAGATAGCTTGAGTCCTATGCCATAACCGGAACTTCCAACCCCTAGAATCCGTCTTTTCTTTCTTTGATCTATATCTTGTTTAGTTTGTTTATTTGCGTTGATTCATAGTTCAGTTGATTGATTATTTTGCATGAATTGTGATCTTTGATTGATCACCAAAAACCATCCAAAAACATTTGAGATTTTCATTTCTTTATTTCTTTCTTCTCTTTCAACCTAGGTCTTTACTAATCTCAATCACAAATCGAATCAATTTCACCTTAGTCTTTGTGTTCGACCTCGGAATACTATCCCTACTACAAACGTCCCGTACACTGCGGGTTTCGCTAGGTAGTTTAGGATTTAGTTCGAGTTATAAATTTAAAACCCATTTGCGCATCACGATCTTAGCGTAACAAGTTTTTGGCGCCGTTGCCGGGGACTAGGCCTAGATTGGGTTTATTTTGTGATTGTTTATTAGTTTAGATCTTTCTTGTTGCTTTTGATCTCTCTTTGGTGTATGTTTTTGCTTTTCAGGACATCTCTTATTCTCTAGGTGTATGCGAAGATCTCGTGGCAAGGATTTAGCTCCATTCGATCCCGAACCGGAGAAAACCCTTAGATTTAGATCCAAGAGTATTAAGAAGGGAAAAGAGATGGCCGGAAGAGACCTCCAAGCTGAATTGGATGAAGCCTTAGAGCAAATAAAGCTAAGAGATGAGCTCTTGGAGGAAGAAAGGAGACTTGCCGATGAGAGGCAAGAAGAAACTAGGAGGGAGATTGATGAGATTAGGCAAGCCCTTGTACAAGGGGAGCTTAATCGTCAACAACCTCCACCTCCTCCACCACAACCGCAGCCGGCGGCGAATGTTAGGGTTGTCCCCATTGCATTTGAGGAGCCACAAACCCTAGGTAGACGTATGGATCCGGCACAAAGAGCACACCGACCGGGTGTGAACTTAGGAGATCCCGCAACCCACAATTATGAGCTCCGCCCTCAAGTTCTACAAATGATCCGGCATAATCAATTTGGAGGGATGGAAGGAGAGTCTCCTCATCAACATTTGATGAATTATGAGATCTTGATGGAGACTCTTAGACCGCCAAGATTGGAGAGTAACAACCATAAGCTTAGGGCTTTTTCCTTTTCTCTTAAGGATAAAGCCTTGGCTTGGTATCAATCTATTCCACAAGGGTGAGTTGGTACTTGGGAGGAGATGACGACCGAGTTTTTGACTAAGTTCTTCCCACCTTCCAAGACTACCGAATTAAGAGGGAAGATCAATGCCTTCGTGATGAGGGATAGAGAAAGCTTGTTCAAGTCTTGGGAGAGGTTCAAAGATCTTCTCCTTGATTGTCCACACCATGGCATACCAAAAATTGAGCTATTGGAGATCTACTTCAAGGGACTTGATGAAGATAGCCAATTCAAGCTTCAATCTCTTTCCGGTGGGACTTTTATGGAGAAGCATGTAGATGAAGCTTGGGAGTTTGTGGAGAAGCAAGCTCTAGTGATTGAGAAATACTCCCATAGGAAGAGTGAAGGGAGAAAGGCGGGAGCTTATGAGGTGAGTGAAGTCACCATGAGCAAATTCAAGCTTGACGCCATCAACAATGAATTGAAGTCCTTGAGGGAGTTGTGTGCTACAACTTTGAAGAACCGAGCAACTCCTCAAGTGCTTCCACAAGCCAACTTGTCTTCCAAGGAGGAGGATGTGAATTACATAGGAAGGGGCAACTTCAACAATTACCAAGGCCCAAGGAGTTTCAACAACAACCGGCAATTCAACAATTACCGGCCCAACCACAACCATCCCGGATTTTCTTACTCTAACCCAGATGGAGCCTTGAACCCTTCCTCCTCCACAAGCACAACTACCAAGAGCTTCACAAGAACCTCCACCCGGATTTACTCAACCTCCCAAGGATAGAACCGAAATAATGTTTGAGCAATTGCTAGGAAGGTTGAGTGGCCTTGAGAGCACCGTGACTTCAATCTCTAAAGCTCAAAAGATTTTGGAAGCACAAGTGTTCCAAAAGGCGGGTGAAGCCCATAGAGACCCGGGAAAGCTTCCCGGAAGAACCGAAGACAACCCAAGAGGCCAAGTGTTGGCTATCACAACAAGGAGTGGGTTGAGTATGAAAGATCATTTGCCCAAGGACAATGCTAAGGGAAAGCAAGTAGTGGGAGAAGAGGGAAAGTTGCAAGAAGATGGAGGCAAGAGCAAGAATGTAGAGCCAACCTATGTGGCACCGCCTCCATACAAGCCACCACTACCATTCCCACAATCAAGAGCAAGAGCTCGTCTGGACAATCACTTTGGTAAGTTCCTTGAACTAATGTCTAACTTGCATATTAACATTCCGTTCATGGATGCCATTTTAGGAATGCCGGCATATGGCAAGTTTTTGAAAGAGATACTCTCCAACAAAAGGAAGTTGGAGGAGTATGGGAGATAAGAATGACTAAGAGATCCTCGGAATTGATCCAAACAATGAAGGAGGAGATGCCTCCCAAGCTAAGAGATCCGGGCTCCTTTTGTGTCCCAATTGGAGTGGGAGATGTGAAGTATGAGGCCCTTTGTGATCTTGGGGCGAGTGTAAGCATCATACCGCTTGCACTTTGCAACAAGGTTGGGCTAGGAGAGCCAAAACTGGTCAAGATGACCCTCTATATGGTGGACCGTTCTATCACTCATCCGGTTGGGATTTTAGAGGACATCCCGGTGCAACTAGGAGGATTCTATGTGCCAATTGACTTTGTCGTCTTGGATATTCCGGCGGACTATCCGGTTCCTATCATCTTAGGAAGACCTTTCCTAGCCACTTCCGGATGCCTAGTGGATTGAAAGAACGGGACTCTCTCCTTCAACATTGGAGAGGAGAACATCAAGTTCAAGTTGTCCACAATGATGAAAGGGTCAACCCTTGATGAGGATGTCTTCAACATAGTCGAACATGAAGAATCTAGAGAAGTTGTGAGCTCGATCTTGATCAAGGATCCCTTGGAGAAGGTTCTTACCTTAAGTATGATGGAGGAAGGTGTTGAGGAGGCTTGCAATGAAGAGATCAAGGCCTTGGAAGCATTGGAAGAGGAGCCAAGAGTTGGATTTGAAGGCCACGAAGAGGTGTTGAACAGCTACAAGTTCCACGGTCGAGATTTATGCTCCACGGCCGTCAAACTTTCTGGACAACTCTGGGAAGCAAGCTTGGCAAGAACCACGGCCTTGGAAGTTGAGCAAACCGTGGTTCCAGCCGTGATTTTCCCTGGATCAGCTCTTGATGATGATCAAGCTTCTAGGAGCCATGGGGAGCCTTCATTTGCTTTGGATTCATCTCATCCAACCTTATTTGGATCGTCTTCAACCGATAAAGGTCCTCCTTCACTTGAACTTAAACCCCTCCCCTCTCATTTGAAGTATGCTTTTCTTGGTGAAAATTCTTCATATCCGGTGATTGTTAACGCATGCTTAAGTGATGATGAACTTGCTAAGTTGTTGCATGAACTAAGATTGCATAGAAAAGCCATTGGTTATACTATTGATGATTTGGTTGGCATTAAACCTTCTTTGTGCATGCATAAGATAATGATGGAAGATAATCATAAACCCTCTATTGAACATCAAAGGAGATTGAATCCTATAATGAAAGAGGTAGTCAAAAAGGAAATCATTAAGTTGCTAGATGCGGGAATTATCTACCCTATCTCGGATAGTAAGTGGGTTAGTCCCGTTCATGTAGTACCTAAGAAGGGTGGGATGACCGTAGTAACCAATGAGAACAATGAACTAATCCCGACTAGGACGGTTACGGGGTGGAGGATGTGCATTGATTATAGGAAATTGAACATGGCCTCTAGGAAAGATCACTTCCCTCTCCCCTTCATTGACCAAATGCTAGAAAGGTTAGCTCAACACTCTCATTTTTGCTACCTAGATGGCTATAGTGGATTCTTCCAAATCCCTATCCACCCCGATGACCAAGAGAAAACAACCTTTACTTGTCCATGGGGTACTTTTGCATATAGAAGAATGCCATTTGGGTTGTGTAATGCACCCGCCACCTTCCAAAGGTGCATGATGGCTATCTTTTCGGAATATATAGAAAATATCATGGAAGTGTTTATGAATGATTTCTCTGTTTATGGTTCTTCCTTTGATAATTGCTTGGCTAACTTGTCCTTAGTATTGCAAAGATGTGAGGAGACAAATCTTGTCTTGAATTGGGAAAAATGCCACTTCATGGTAAGTGAAGGAATTGTGTTAGGACACTTGGTGTCTAACCGTGGCATTGAGGTTGATAGGGCCAAGATTGAAACAATAGAGAAGTTGCCACCACCTACCTCGGTGAAAGGGGTGAGGAGTTTCTTAGGGCATGCCGGTTTTTACCGGAGGTTTATTCAAGACTTCTCTAAAATTTCTAAGCCTCTCACTAACCTACTAATGAAAGATGTTGATTTTTTCTTTTCCAAAGATTGTCTTGAGGCTTTTTGTAGGTTGAAGAACGCCTTGATCTCCGCACCTATTATGCAACCTCCGGATTGGAGTCTACCATTTGAGATCATGTGTGATGCAAGCGATGTGGCCGTTGGGGCTGTCTTAGGACAAAGGAAAGAAGGGCGCACTCATGCTAATTATTATGCTAGCAAGACGCTAGATGATGCCCAACTCAATTATGCTACAACCGAGAAGGAGTTGCTAGCGGTTGTTTATGCGTTTGAGAAGTTCCGCCCATACCTTGTTGGAGCGAAGGTCATAGTTTATACGGATCATGCTGCGATCCGTTATCTACTTACAAAGAAGGATGCCAAACCAAGGTTGATTCGGTGGATCCTTTTTATTCAAGAGTTTGATTTAGAAATACCGGACAAGAAGGGATCCGAGAACTCGGTGGCGGATCACCTTAGTAGACTCCCACCATTAGAGCTTGAAAGAGATGACATCCCAATTGATGACTCATTCCGGGATGAGCAATTACAAATGGTGGAGGAATGCTTGTTCCAAGTGTCTAGAGGAAGTGAGCCATGGTTTGCCGACATCGTGAACTACTTAGTGTGTGAGGAAGTGCCTCCCGGTTTGACATATGCCCAAAGGAAAAAGTTCTTCAATGATGTGAGGCACTACTATTGGAGTGAGACACTTCTATTCAAGAGAGGGCCGGATGGAATGTTTAGAAGATGCATACCGGAAGATGAAGTTGAGAGTGTGATCCGGCATTGTCACTCCTTACCATGTGGAGGCCATGCTAGCTCACACAAGACGTGTGCAAAGGTATTGCAATCCGGTTTTTATTGGCCTAACTTGTTTAGAGATGTGCAAGGTTTTGTAGCGGCATGTGATGCTTGCCAAAGGACGGACAACATCTCAAGGAGGAATGAAATGCCCTTGAACAACATCCAAGAAGTCGAAATATTTGATGTGTGGGGTGTAGACTTCATGGGACCATTCTCTTCTTCATGTGGCAATCTCTACATCCTATTGGCGGTGGACTATGTGTCGAGATGGGTGGAAGCAATCGCCTCTCCTACAAATGACGCCAAGGTTGTGGTGCGGTTCTTCAACCGGGTGATCTTCCCTAGGTTTGGAACACCAAGGGTGATCATAAGTGATGGAGGAAAGCACTTCACAAATAGGAACTTTGGGGCGCTTTTGGCCAAGTATGGGGTGACTCATAAGGTGGCAACACCTTACCATCCCCAAACTAGTGGCCAAGTGGAGATCTTCAACCGGGAGATCAAGGCCATCCTTGAGAAGACGGTGTCTAGGACTAGAAAGGATTGGGCTATGAAGCTCAATGACGCATTGTGGGCATATAGAACCGCCTTCAAGACACCAATTGGAACCACTCCTTACAAATTAGTCTATGGCAATTCTTGCCATCTTCCGGTGGAAATGGAGCATAGAGCTTATTGGGCCATTAAGTGGCTAAATTTTGACCTCAAGGAAGCGGGAGAGAAGAGGTTGCTTGATATAAACGCCCTTGAGGAGATCCGGTTGGAAGTTTATGAGAATGCCCGGATCTACAAGGAGAGGACCAAAAGATGGCATGACAAGCGCCTCATCCCGAAGGAGTTGAGTGAAGGCGACCTTGTCCTTCTCTTCAACTCAAGGCTGCGGCTTTTTCCCGAAAAGCTCAAATCAAGATGGACCGGGCCATATGTGGTAAAGAAGATCTATTCCCATGGAGCTATTGAAATAGGAGGGGAGCATTGTGGAAATTTCAAAGTGAATGGGCATCGCTTGAAGAAGTATATTCCGGGAGCCCCGGTGGACATGATTGCCCCGCTTCACCTTGAATAGATGCTCCCAAGTTTGGTCAAGCTAATGACCTTAAAGAAGCGCTTGGTGGGAGGCAACCCATTGGTAACATTTTTCCTTTTTTTCTTTTTGTTTTCGTTTTTAGATTTTTCTATCTTTGTGTGTGTTTTGTCTACTTCGTGTGTGTGCTAGAGCATTAGTGGCATTGGAAGCCTTTCTTGGCATGTGAATGATGATGATGAACCCCTCATCAATAATGGGTGGAGCGTACGCGGAACTTGGACGGCTAGCGGTGCCTAGCGCGGGTCCCGAAGCTTTGATGGATGCTTAGAGCTCTCTACCATGGTTGATAGGATCATCCAACATCAATTCACTTGAGAAATTCCAAAATACCATAGCAAACCACTTTTACATTGTGAGAACCTTCTTTCACTCTCTTTACTTCATTTACACATTGGGGACAATGTGTTTCTAAGTATGGGGTGGGGTTTGCATGATCCTTTGCATGATGAGCATCTAGGATAGTTTAATATTTGCACATGTCTTGCATTGTATATACATATTTCGAAAATCCCATAAAAATCAGAAAATTTAAAAAAATTTTGTGCTTTCTAGGCTTGGATATGATCCTAATGATGAATCTTGTCTTGTGGATTGACTATGGATGGCCTTGTGTGTTGAATTGATAAAAGCATATGTGGACTTGAACTACTTCTCTTAAATTCTATGAATGATTTGTGATCATGATGTTTGCCTAGAATGGATTGAGTATTGAAAGTCGAAATTACATGATAGTTCTTGCATACCATCTAGGAATGAATGAGGCATTTCATCTTTCTCTACTTTTTATCTTGATCATGATTGCTTGAGCACCTCAATTGATATAAAATAGACCTCTTTTAACCCATCCGGGAATAGAAGCATGCTAGTGTGTTGAAGTGTGTGAAAAGTAAGTGTGGGGTAAAGTTGTTGATGAAAGGAATGTCGTGAATGAAATGCTGAAATTATTGTGGAAGTGTAGCCAAAAACATAGGTTTGGGGGCGTCGGTTTAAATGACAAGTAACTCGGTACACTTCACATAATCGGGTGTTGGTGCCTTGCCAAAGTCAAATGAACCAATAGCCCTAACGAGCTTTGGTATGTGTGCCCGGTGTGGATGCACCTCGAAAAATAGAAAAAGCCCGAGGATGGCTAATCACCGAGGTTTCGGCTATTGTACACCAATGCCATTGTCTCAAAAATAAGTCAAAGAAAAAGAAAAGAAAGCAAGATAGAGAAAAATATACACTTGAGGGAAGTTCATCGAGGACAAGGATGTGAAGTTAGTTCCATTCCCGGATTAGCATCACATAGCCTAGAAAATTCCCCACCTAATCGCAACGTTTCTGGGCCTTTTATGTCACAAGACCTTATGACCTACTTGCATGTTTGTAAGACTTAGTAATCTAGATTGGATATACTCTTGATCTTCTTGACCTCTTCATCTTTACATCTCATGCATGTCTTTGAGTTAAGTACAATTGTCTTTCCATGCCTTCATTTGTTTGATACATAATTGCTTGTCCATTGCCATAAAACATGACTATGAAGGTGATCCAATAGTAGAAGCACAAACCCAAAAAGATTTTGCCATTTTTCTGCATACATAAATCATGCTATCTCGTATTCTATAGTTGAGCATTTGCTCGGGGACGAGCAAACCTTAAGTATGGGGTATTTTGATAACACGATTTATGACTTAGTTTTAGGCAATAAATTAGATAGATTTCTCACTCATTCATGCATGGTTTAGCACTAGTTCACGACGTTTGCACTCAATTCACGTACTTTGTCGAGATAGACGTCTACACGGACTTGTGCGTTGCTTTGTAGGTATTTTGGGAGATTTAGGAGCTAAAACGATACGTTTGAGGATCGTTCGTCAAGATGACACATCCTCGGATGCATTAGAATGCAATTTAAGGGCTAAGAAGGACTCATGGAACCTTGCCAACACTAGCCATGCACAAAATCACAGCTTAATAATCCAAGGCGAAGTTTCTGCACAGAATCACGGTTCTCTGACACTCCACGGCCGTGGAATCACCCGTGGATTTTTCTAGATTCTTGTGACAGCTGTGCCACGACTGTCATGGCCAGCTCATGCAAGTTTGTTATAAAAGTGGTCCTTCATTGGCTGTGAGAGGCAGCCGGGAGCAATCTTGGAACAACCCCCCATTATCCAAATCCTCTAACAAAAATATTCTCCAAACAAGAAGCCTTTCTAGGAAGGAAAGTGTCAAGAAGGAAGAAGAAGAGCTCCATTGAAGAGGAGAAGAAGAACACACACCATTGCCACACTTTGATAGCTTTGTAGTGAAGAGTTTCGGATTTGATTTCTAGAGTTGTATGAACCATTTGAACCTTCTTTAAGAAGGATTGTGAGTTATTCTAATTCTATTTTCAGCTTGGTTTTGTCTTAGTTCATTTGTTCATCTCTTTTCCTTTATCACTTTGCAAATGGATGTCATGATTTTATGTTTGTTTGTTTCGATTTCTATCATGAATGTTGTAGGCTAAATAGATGTGGTTCTAGGGTAAGGAAAGGATGGTTATGGCTAGGGCTATGATAGGACGGACTTAGATTTATCTTTGGATGACTTGTGTGCATAAACGTAGCCTCTGTTAGGAATTACGGGTGGTTCTTGTCAAACCACGGCCGTGGTTTAGGTAGAACTAGCCGTGATTTTCCTGGTTCGGTGGATCTAGTCTCAGACTGTTAGAATGTTGAAATCCTAAGTGTTTGTTGAGTTAAATCTATCCTAGGGTGCCCTAGTGTTAGCAACTAAGTGTTAGGAGAGACTTACCCGGTAATCCTTACTCTTAGATTCCAAAGATAACAAACCTTAGGTAGTGGTGAGCCTAATAAGCCGCCATTGGATTAAGTGTGCTAGGATAGTTGTTTAGGACTTCCCTTTCCAAGACTTACCCGGTGAGGATAGGTTGGATCTTTAGATAACAATCCGGTTTGAGTAGAATTCCGTCCCTTAGGTTCTTAGAGACTTACCCGGTAATGAGACCTAGGGAATGGACTAGTGGATCATGAGACCTACCCGGTGATTGATCCCAATCTAGAAACACTTAACCCCAACATAGTTAATTCAAGGAATGAATAGATAGCTTGAGTCCTATGCCATAACCGGAACTTCCAACCCCTAGAATCCGTCTTTTCTTTCTTTGATCTATATCTTGTTTAGTTTGTTTATTTGCGTTGATTCATAGTTCAGTTGATTGATTATTTTGCATGAATTGTGATCTTTAATTGATCACCAAAAACCATCCAAAAACATTTGAGATTTTCATTTCTTTATTTCTTTCTTCTCTTTCAACCTAGGTCTTTACTAATCTCAATCACAAATCGAATCAATTTCACCTTAGTCTTTGTGTTCGACCTCGGAATACTATCCCTACTACAAACGTCCCGTACACTGCGGGTTTCGCTAGGTAGTTTAGGATTTAGTTCGAGTTATAAATTTAAAACCCATTTGCGCATCACGATCTTAGCGTAACAAGGACGAAGCCAAGCCCTCTAGGCAACCTCAAAGGAGGTTGAACCCGCCAATGATAGATGTTGTCAAAAAGGAAGTGTTGAAGCTCTTCCAAGCGGATATGATCTTTCCTCTCTCGGATAGCACTTGGGTTAGCCCGACCCAAGTAGTTCCAAAGAAGGGAGGCTCACTATGGTGGAAAATCAACATGGAGAGATGGTCCCAAGCAAAACACAAACCGGATGGAGAGTTTGCATTGACTACCGCAAGCTCAATAAGGTAACACGAAAAGACAATTTTCCATTACCTTTTATTGATCAAATGTTGGAACGTCTTGTAGGTCATCGGTACTATTGTTTCTTGGATGGATATTCGGGCTATTTCCAAATAGCCATCGCACTAGAGGATCAAGAGAAGACGATGTTCACTTGCTCATTTGGCACTTTCGCATATCGGAGAATGTCATTTGGACTTTGCAATGCACCAGGCACTTTCCAACGGTGCATGATAAGTATTTTCTCCGAATACATAGAAAATTTCATCGATGTCTTCATGGATGATTTTACCGTCCTTGGAGATAGTTTTGACGCATGTTTAGGACATTTTAAACTTGTTCTTGAAAAATGTGTTGAAACCAATTTAGTTCTTAATTCGGAAAAATGTCATTTCATGGTCGAACAAGGAATTGTGTTGGGACATGTAATATCCTCAAAAGGGATCGAGGTAGATAAGAGAAAGGTTGATGTTATTCAAAATTTACCTTATCCTACTAATGTTTGGGAAATCCGATCTTTCCTTGGTCATGCAGGTTTCTACCGACGTTTCATCAAAGATTTTTCAAAAATCTCGGCACCCTTGTGTGAATTGCTCAAGAAAGATGTCACCTTCATAGTGGGTGAGGATTGCAAGAAAGCTTTCGACACTTTGAAGGCATGTCTCACCACCGCACCAATCATCCGTTCCCCGGATTGGGAGAAACCTTTTGAAATCATGTGTGACGCTAGTGACTACGCCGTTGGAGCTGTCTTAGGACAAAAAGACGGACGGGCCTCCCATGTAATCCATTATGCGTCTATGATACTCAATGGAGCGCAAAGGAATTACTCTACCACCGAGAAGGAGATGTTAGCAGTGGTTTTTGCCCTTGAGAAATTCCGGCAGTACCTACTTGGGGTAAAGGTAATTATCTTCACTGACCATGCAGCTCTTAGGTACCTCATGGCAAAGAAGGAGGCCAAGCCACGATTGATCCGATGGGTGCTTCTTCTAAGTGAGTTTAACCTAGAGATAAGGGACAAGAAGGGGTCTGAGAACCTGGTGGCCGATCATTTGAGCAGACTAATGCAAGAGGAGGAAGATCCAGAAAAAAAGGGAGATAGCCGGAAGTTTTCCAGACGATACATTCTACACAACTCTCTGTTGTGTAACCGCCCCCGCGCCTCACACCAGCCTCCCCTGCGGCTCAGTCTAGGCACCCCTGCGGAATTATCGACAGAGGTTTGCCTTAAGCTCCATTCTTTTAAGCCTTGGTTTGCTGACATTGTGAACTTCATCGTCAGGAAGGAGTATCCTCCAAGCTTCACCAAGGCACAATGAGAGAAGGTAAAGGCTGAAGCTCGACACTACGTTTGGGACGATCCTTACCTTTGGAAGCATTGTAGTGACCAAGTGATCCGGCGTTGCATTCCGGACAATGAGGTACAATCCGTCCTAACTTTTTGTTATTCTGAAGCATATGGGGGGCACTTTGGCGCAAACAAAACTGCAAGAAAAGTTTTGGATGCCGGTTTCTTTTGGCCACACATTTTTCGAGACGCTTTTGCATTTTGCAAAGTGTGTGATAGATGCCAAAGGATAGGAAATCTTTCAAGGAGACATGAAATGCCCCAATCCTCTCTTATATTTTGTGAAATATTGGATGTTTGGGGAATTGATTTCATGTGGCCATTTCCTACTTCATTCGGGAACACATATATTTTGCTTGCGGTGGACTATGTTTCCAAGTGGGTGGAAGCAAAGGCCACCAAAACTGATGATTCAAAAGTAGTTGCAGCTTTTCTGAAGGAAACTATCTTTGCAAGATTTGGAATCCCAAAAGCCTTAATCAGTGATAGGGGTACCCATTTTTGCAACAAGACGATCACAGCTCTCCTTAAGAAGTACCACGTTCACCAAAGAGTATCAACAGCTTATCATCCACAAACAAACGGTCAAGCTGAGGTGTCCAACCGGGATATAAAGACCATCCTTAAAAAGACGGTTTCTCCCAGGCAGAAGGATTGGAGTGCAAGGCTAAATGACGCCCTATGGGCATATCGGACAGCCTACAAAACTCCTATTGGGATGTCCCCTTTTAGGCTCGTGTTTGGGAAAGCTTGCCACCTACCGGTGGAGTTAGAGCACAAAGCTTGGTGGGCGGTAAAGAAGTGCAACATGAACATAGAGGAAGTGGGAGAATTCCGGAAGCTCCAATTGCAAGAGTTGGAGGAACTGAGGCTAGATGCATATGACCATGCTACCAAATACAAAGAAAAGACCAAAGCATGGCATGACCGGAACATTCTCCGGAAGGACTTCAAGGTAGGTAATAAGGTACTTCTCTTTCAATAACGTTTGAAACTCTTTGCAGGTAAGCTGCGTTCGAGATGGACAGGGCCGTTCATAGTAGCCGAAGTATACCCTCACGGGGCGGTGGATCTCTATGATCCCGAAACGCACAAGGTGTTCAAAGTAAACGGACAAAAACTAAAGCTCTACCTTGAAGGAGTCAAGAACGATCCAATCGACGAGATGGTGTTAGAGGAAGAACAGTCCGAGAAGTAGAGATCTTACGTTGAGCCAACGACGTAAAACAAAGGCGCTTCTCGGGAGGCAACCCGAAGGAATAAGAAGAGGAGCCTCTGTCAAGAAACCACCCCTGCGGCATTGTGTCCCCGCCCCTGCGGTGACACTCATGCCCAGTGTCGCCCCCAGCGCTGGGCCTGCGCCTGCAACACTCCTGTCACCGCCCCCGCGGTGACATCCCTACGCCCCTGCGGCGGCCATCCTTGAAACGAATTCGCAGCGCCGCCCCCGGCGCTGAGCCTGCGTGCCCCTCTCCCTTGTCGCCACGCCCGCAGCGACAAACTCCCGCCCCTGAGGGTATACCCAGAAAAGAAAATAAAAAGAGGATCTCGAAAACGCCTACACCTACCACGCACCACCCACCAACCTTCTTCACCAAACACACAAACCCTCCAAAACCCCTCTCCTTCAGAAACACTCTCACGCCCCTGCGCCCTCTGCCCACCAACGCTCTCGCCGATGCCCCTGCACCGCCTCCAACAGCCAGCCACTAGTCGCAACACCCCTGTGCCACCCTCTCCCACTGCCCTTTACTCTAACACATCCCTACAACCTTCATCCTCACCCGTTTCACACAATCCACCCTAGGTGCACCATCGACAAATCCTAAACCACCAAAAAAGTAACCGGAGCGACCTCAGCAACACCCCTTCCATCGCTCCCCAGAAATCGCCTCCGCACTTCTCCCGCACCTACGGCTGCAAGCATCCGCCCTTGCGCCTTACCGCCCCAACGCCTACACAGCCGCCCCTGCAGAAATCACACCAGAGAGGTCGTTTTCTTTTCCTTATTTCGACATTTGCTAATCTTTTGCTTCAATTACATTCAAGAATGGAAGCCCCAAGGAAATACAAGAAGACCGAAGCAGAGAAGGAGCGTTACAGGATTGTGCAGGATCGAGTTGTGTATGCAACTCGATTTTTGCATATTCCTACACTCTTGACTACGCCAATCTGCGGGAGGCCTTTGGGGTGACTCTAAACCCCTCTGCAAACTAGTGGGATCCAATCCTGGCCACGGACCTGTGCGAGTTTTAGCAGGCAGCTACCGGGTCAGAATTCCTTGCTGGGGGTGAGTACTCAAACAAACTCACTCACCCCAGCTTGAGGCTCATTTCAAAGATCATCATGAGTGTCTTCTGTGGACACAAAGAGGAAAACAAGGTCGCCCTCAAGGACCTCCCTTTACTCTACTTCTGCCTTCCGCAGAGCGAGAAGGTGATGGATTGGCCCTCTCTCTTCCTTACCGCTTTGAAGCGGATTAGGAGGGACGAGCCGAGGGATATTATCGGCGGTGGGGTGATCTCTTTGATCGCCTCACAGGTGATGGACTTGTCTGCGTTAGAGGACAAGATGGCGGCTCCTCTCTACACTGAGGGGATGCTTAGGAGGTGCAAGCTCCTCCAGTGGGACAGGGAGAACCTATTTTGGATCTCCCTTGCAGATGGGATCCACCTCACCTACCTCCCTCGGCCTTTACCATTAGGAGGTGAGCTCTCTGAGCTCTACATTCCGGAAGATCCTTTCGTGCCGAGGAGGCCACTACTGGCCATTGTGGAAAGGCATGTTGCCAGCTCCAGCCGGGCTCATCAAGAGGAGCACTTGCCCATCCCAGATGACGAGGAGATGCCCACTGCGGCACCAAAGGAGAATCCGTCCTTTGCGAGCCTTTAGGCTCAAATGGCGGCTATGACGACCCAGCACCGGACATGGTAGTCCGATTACCAACGGATGTTGCTAGAGCAGCAGCAAAGCTGGCAGACTAGTTTTGCCACCTCCATGATCTCCCACTTTAACCAGAGGCAGGAGGCCTGGCAGGCAGCCCAGCAGCAGCAGCTGGAGGCTCAACAACTGGCTTGGCAGCCCAATTTTGAGACCTCTTTTGGCCGCCGGATGACAGCCCAACAGGACCGCATAGATGACATCTACCGCCGGCAGGAGCACTTCTTCCGCCATTTTCCTTATCCACCGGAGGAGGGTCTAGGTGGTCCTTCCGGACCACCCCACTGAGGGGTACATTTCTTTTCCCTTCTCCCACATTTATCTTTGACTCATTTCCACTTTGAGGACAAAGTGTACTTCAAGTATGGGGGAGGGATATATCATTGCTTGTATAGTTCATTGAGTTGTTTTGAATTTGTTTTGCATCTTTTGAATTCAGATTTAAATTCACAAAAAAAAAGCCAAAGAAAATGAAAAAAAATACATGAAAAACCTTGGATAAACCGAAAACCCGAAAGGGCGGTTTAGGCAAAAAGAAGGTAGTCCGACCAACCTTAGGTTGGTGCAAAATTGGACTTGAGGGAAGTGAGTTCAAGTGAGAAAAGAAGAAGAATGGTAAGGTGAAAACCCGAAAGGGCACCTTGGCAAAATGAGCGACACCGAGTGTAGGTTTCCCTTCCAGCGTTTGGCGACATAAGAAGGGGAGTCATAAGGAGGTTGTCCGGGTAGGCCACTCTTGGAGCAATAAGGATGGTAGTATCTCTATTTTTCTAATTTTTCCTCTCTTTTCATTCTTTCTTTCTTGGTTTTTCTCTTGTTTTCATTGTCTTTTCTTGCTTACCCATGCTTCATGAGGCCTTTGAGTCTAGTTGCTGTCATTTGTTTTACTCGGGACGAGTAAAAGGTCTAAGTAAGGTGGAGTTTGATAGGTGATGAAATCACTATCATTTAGGATAGTTTTTAGAGTCTTTTGATTGCATTTGTTTCGGTTTATGCTACTAACTCCTTAGTCCAGAAGAATAAGACTAAAAGAAGCTAAGGAAGGAGTTATAAGCACTTAGGAGTGAAGATCGTTCACGAAGCAAAGCTTCTGTTGCCTCACCGCCCCTGCGGAGCCCTGCCACCGCCCCTGCGGGTGACGCCTTACACCGGAGCGCTCCCTGCGCCTTCACCAGCGCCAACCATGAAGTGTGTCACTGCCCCTGCGTCACTCCTTGGCGCCCCTGCGGTGACCTACCTTGAAGAAACGAAGACCAGCTCCCCTGTGTCTCTCACTGCGGCCCTGCCTGCGCCTCAACTTGGGAGCTGGAAGACGAAGAGGCTGTGTCACCGCCCCTGCGTCGACATAGGGATGCCCCGGCGGCTTGGCATCAGAAACGTCAGGAAGTCGAAGGGTCAGACGTTTGAAGAGCATTGAAGATCCGCCCCAGCGGAATTGCCTAGCCACCCCTGCGGCCTTGAAGAAGATCAAGCGTTTTTGCCTTCACCGCCCTTGCGGAGCTGAAGGGCGCCCTTGCGGCTTAACGTCAGAAGCTTTACTCCGGCTGTTTACACCACCTTTATGGCATTAAAGGTGGCTGTTTTGTGCCGGCCATTTACTCCTATTTAGTGCCTTTTGTAGTATAAATAGTCCTTGGTTGATTGCTAGAGAGGATCTTATCATCTTGGTAGCCAACAAATTATCCACTTAGATTGTCTTACTACCTTGTAATGAGTTGCTAAATTCCTTGCTACATTGGGTTGATTTGAAGCTGCATTGTAACTTTGGTTGTAAGTTCTTTATAATATAAGTTTTCATTCAGTAATACTTTGTGTCTCCTTGATCTCCATTGTCTAATAGCATGTTTACTATTGCTTAAGATTGATCACCTTAGATTCTAAAGTGCATGTAAACAACTAGGATTAATAGGTTCCGGGTTCGGGTCTTTAATCTAGTAGCAACTTTAAGCAATAACGGGTTGTGATTACTTAAAGAAAAGGAACACAAATATAAAGATAAGTTTAACAATTTTAATCTTCTCTTTATATCCCTTAGTCTTTGTTTGAAAGCTAACTTGTTATTTGTTCTTGTAGGTTTACGGAACTCTAAACTGTTAAATTGTGTTGATACCGGTTGGCTCAACACATATATATGATCGAGACGGCAGATTACTTGAAAACTTGTAAAGGGAACTCACCAAAGTAGCAACTGCATGCTTAGAATCAACTTAGTGTAGATTCATCCATTATTGTCTTATTTGTCGCACTAATCGTTTTCATAAGTTTTTGTGCATCAATTCAACCAAACCCCCCCCCCTTGTGTTACTTGTCACTATAATCGATAATCGGATCAAAAACACCTTAACTCTCTTTGGTTCGACCCTTACTTAATCACTATACTTGTTCTTAGTGCTAAGTCGGGATTTACTTTTGATTGGGTATAGACGACCTTAGAAATACCATCGGTCAGTCATCCTCAACTAGATTAGGCTCAACAAACACTAGGATTTTAACTCTTAAACTCCCTAACATGAAGATATAACACAATTAGAACAACAACTCACACACCTCGGGTGGATCAAGAACATCTCCGCCGAAATCGTTGAAGAACAAGCCGAGATTGTAGACTGAGCTAGGGATTTCGAGCAAGAAACTATCTTAAGACACATCTAAGTTCAATATATCATTATCCTAGCCATAACCTTTCATTCATCTCCCTAGAATCATATGCTACTTACCCAACAACAATCATCTCAAGTTCATTCATCATCATATCATCACACATGCATGCCATAGCTAGATGAAGAGTAATAAAACAATATAAAGCAAGAAACAATCTGAATAATGAGTTTAGAACAAGCTTACAAACATCCAAGGGTATATTTTCAAAATGAGATGAAGAATCTCTACAACTTTCCTCACTACAAATCTCTCAAAAACTCACACTAAAGCTATCAAATGGTGTGTTCTTCTTCTTCTCTTCATTGGGAGTCTTCTTCCTCTCTTCTCCAGACTATGGATTTCCCAACAAGAATGAGATTCAAAATTAAGATCAATGTTAGAATGGAAGTCCAAAATGTCCGCAAAATGTGTGTGTGCTGCAATATAGCACTTCCTCTCCATCGTGGGAGCCAAAGGTCGTGGGCTAGAAGATGTGTGCCAAGTGTCATGATGGTTCAGACGGTGATCTCGGTCCCTTCTGAGAGTTTCTCGGCCGAGATGGGTTGGGGCTGGACCGAGATAAGTTGCTGCATGGCTAGGATCATGGCTAAACACAAAGCCGGTGCATGGCTCGCACCAATTAGGTCAACTTCTTCTTCTTTTCTCCAGGCATGCTTCATTGGAACCTTGAATTCGGGCCGTCACGAGGCTTGATCCTCATATGTGATCAATAATGCATGAAAGCTCCCCAAAATACCTACAAAATCGATTAATGTTCGTGTAGACGTCTATTCCAACAAAATGACTCGTTTAAGCGTAAACGTCCCGAACATAGGAAAAACCATGCATCAATGAACGTAAAAACTACCTAAAAGAGTGCCTAATTGTTCGCTCAAAAGTGTGTGCGTCAAAGTCTTAAAATTTATATCTAGAACTTATGCAAAAGCGAACCCGCAATGTACGGATCAGTTGTAGTAAGACAAGAAATCCTAGAGTCGAACTAAGGGATTTCGTGAGAATAAAATTGATTTCAATTTATTTGGCAAAGTGTAAAAGCTTTTGTAATTAATAAGGAGACAAATGATTCCAAGGATTCAAGTATCGAACTGCGGCTTTCGATTCAAGACACTTCTAAAGATCAAAGGATAGAGTTGGCGTTGCCAAGGTTATGTGTTTCGAAAGAAGGTATTGTACGGCGAAGTTCCAAAACCTATATATCTAACCCAAAGGCTCTGTCTATAAAGGTTGTTGAGGCTGAAATATAGAAAGGTCTAAAGATAATATTAACACTCAAACTAACCACCCAAAGCCCAAGGATGTGACTCTCGAAGGTAAAGATGGAAAGCACACTCAAACCTTAATAGAGGATGTTGAGTCTCTCTATTACCCAAATCTTGCAAACTTTAGTTATCAAATGAAGAATCAAAAATGAATTCTCTTCTCAAACTTGAATAAGGGTTAAAAAGGTTATGCAAGGTTAGGATTTAGGCAAGGGTTAACTTTGGTTAAAGAATAAATTAATTAAAGATCGTCAGGAGAATAAATCGGGCTGTTCTTCACTAGATCGGTCGATTTCCTTTAGAACAGATCGATTTATCTGTTGTCGCAAAGTTAAATCTCAACTCTCAGGGTCCAAATGGTTAAATGAGTTCACTCCATCATCATCTAAGTAGCAATCATCAACTATTCTCCCCAGAATCACAAGGTTTTTAGCCTACCTTTTTCATATTTAAATCAAAATCAAGATTGAATGAATAAAACCAAATAAAACTCAAACTTTGTATAAAAACCAAATAATCTCCGAATCTGTAATCAAACCTTAAAATCTTTCAAAGAATCTCTCAAAACACTCAATAATGTGTTCATAAATCACAAGAATCAGAAGGGAAACAAAAGATCTCACAAACTTCTTCAATCTTGACTTCTTGTTTCTTTCCTTCAATCCTCTCTCCAAGAACCTTTGATTCCGCAAAATCCCGTAAATCTTCCACGCTGCGAACCCCCGATTTTCGTTCCTAGGGTTCCAATGTATACTTTCTCGCCAATGGGCCGCTTGGCATATCACTTCTCAGGCCCACAAGTGATGGGCTTTGGATCATAATATTTTTAGGCAAAAGCTAAAGGAAAATCGTTCGATTAAAGGCAATAAAAACCGTCCAATTTTTTTGTGGAAAATCGTCCGATCTCTAGTGTAAATGACTCGATTTTCTTCAACCTAAAGTGCTCGTCTCTTGACTTGTTTCCTTCCTTCTTTAGTGACCCTTTTACACACTTCCTTTGCTCTTCATGACTCCTCTAAGGTTCCTTAAGCTTCCTTATTGACCTTAGATACTCTTTGCTCCAATTTTGCTTCCGATTCCACCGAATTCACCTATAATTCAACCAAAACTCGTGTAGACCTCTATTTCCGGAATATAAATGAAATAAACCTTAAAGGTGCACAAATCTCTCCAAATACAAGGTAAATTGAGGTAAAACCTCAACAATATGCCTGATTATAATGACATATAATTCATGTCATCACTAATCTAGTGTCATAAATTACGTCATCAACGTCCTATGACACCGTGGACATGTTCATCAGCCAACAATCTCTGTGACCGGTTGTCCAATGCCCGTAGCATGCTAACGCTCGAAGAAACACGGAGTTCATGCCACACGGAACCGTCTCACGGCTTAGCAACATATGGGAAACAGTTTGTTTGAGGCAAATAAACTTCTCCCACTCAACACTCTGGTTCCGCTCAGCAGCCACAATCCAGAAACGGCAAACATCGGTCTAGGGGGCGCCGAAACCTTTCTGGAGATAATCAGCAACAAAACCACTTCCAAGAACATCAGCTCTCGGCCTAAAACAACTATCCGGCACAACGCCAGTCAGCCTACCAACAACATGGAAGCAACTAGATTGGCGGGCCTCCACCTTTCAAATCCTAGAGGTTGATTCAAAGCAAGATTACGAGTGAGATATTACTGAGAATCCTCACTGTACTGTTCTTTTTTTAATCAATCTAACAACATTGAGAAGAATCAATTGAATAACCAAACAAAAAAAGAGAACGAAGATGAATAATCAAATTTTGTCCAAAAATAAAGACTAATTTGTCACCATGCGCAGTAATCACAATGAACAATTTTTCATCCAAAATCATGATTATTACTCAAAATTGGTAGAAAAGAGGCAAACCAAGTATTGTTTTTTTTTGATAGTGTAATTGTATTGAGAGAGGATATATAACGGATGACAAGCTAGATAACGTGAGGTACACGTTTGTGAGAGATTGAAGATTCTTGGAGAGGGATTGAAGCAATATTGTCGGGAAGTCAATCTTGATCATATTTGTGAGATTTCTTTGTTTCACTGTGATTTTTGTGGTTTTTGAACACGAAATTGAGTTAATTGAGAGATACATTGATTAGTTTTGAGATTGGTTTACAAACATGAAGGTTATTGAGTTTTTATTCAAGATTCGGGTTTATTTGAATTATTTCACTCAATCTTAATTTTGATTTGATTTTGAAAATGGTTGGCTAAAACCATTGTGATTCTGGGGAGAATAGTTGAAGATTGAGGCTTAGATGATGATAGACTGAACTCATTCAAACATTTGAACCCTGAGAGTTTAGATTTTAACTTTGCGACATAGGAAAATCGGGTTGTTCTTCAGGAAAATCGGACGATTTTCTCAAGAACAGGTCGATTTAATCCCCTGACGATCTTTAATTGAATTAATCTTTAACCAAAGTTAATCCTTGCCTAAATCCCAACCTTGCTTAACCTTTTTAACCTCTAATTGAGTGTATGAAGAGACTTCAACCTTGATTCTACATTTAATAGATCAAGATTACAAGATTTGGGTAATAGAGAGACTCAACATCCTTTATTAAGATTTTAAGTGTGCTTTCTATTCTTTACCTTGGAGAGTCATATCCTAGGGTTTTAGGTAGTTAGTTTGAACATAATTCTTGTCTTTAGATCTTTCTATATTGCAGCCTCAACAACCCTTACAGAGAGAACCTTTGGACTAGACAAATAGGTTTCGGAACTTCACCGTACGATACCTACCTTTGAACACATAATCTTGGCAATATAAACTCTGTCCTTATATCCATTAGAAGTGTCTTGAATCGAAAGCCGCAGTTGGATACTTGAATCCTTGGAATCATTTCCCCCTTTATTAATCATAAAAGCTTTTGCATTTTGCTAGATAATTGAATTCGAATTTGTTCTCACCAAATCCCTGAGTTCGACTCTGGAATTTATTACCTTGCTACAGTCGATCCGTACACTGCGGGTTCGCTTTGCTTTGAGTTTTAGATATAAATTTAAGACTTTGACGCACACACTTTCGGCCAAACAACGCTTCGAGAGAATCTTGGAAATGGTCTTATAGATGGTGTTGCAGCAGGAAATGGGCCTGTAATATGAGGGAGCAAGAGGACAATCACGTTTAGCTATTAGAGTAATAGAAGCATGATTAAACTTCTTAAGCATACGTCCATTGGTGAAAAAATCCTGAATAGCTTTGGTGAAGTCATGATGAATGATATCCCATGTAGATTTGAAGAAGAGAGATCCGTAGCCATCCGGCCCAGGCGCCTTGGTAGCCCCAATGTTGAAAACAGTCGACTTGATCTCGTTAGAGGTTACCATCCTGTCCAGAGTTGCAACATCCTCCGGGTTAAGGAGGGGGAGGGTATGGGAAAACCAAGTATTGTTTTTGTTTTTTGGTAAAAGGTTATACTTTCCGCTTCCAAGTCACCATCCTATTTGCCAAGATAGAATATTTTACTTATGTGTTTCTATTTACTAAGAACCATAAAAGACAAATCATGAAAACCCTTTTAAAAACAATCTATTAAATATTAAATAATCTATTAAACAATCCTATTTGCCAAGATAGAATATTAAATGTGCCGCCATATTCCTTAGTCCTTACCCTGTAGCTAATCGATCATAAAGCTCGAAGTCCCTCGTAAGCTCGTACCATGCTTCAGCTTGTTAACCAGGTTTTAAGGTTTGTTTTCGTAAAATATTAAATATTTTAACTTTGAATTTTTGTGTTATATAACCTTTATAAACATCGCACTTTTGTTTCTACTAAGAAATAAAACCTCCAATAATTTAGATTTGTTCTAAAAAGCAACAAATTTATGCACTATATTAGATAAAGTCAGATTACATCTAATTAATTGAATTAAAAATTGATTTTGTTAATTAGATTTTACTAGCAAAATACAGATATTTGTGTGCTTCAAATGTTTCCATTTAATCTATTATTCGTTTAATTTTATCGTACCTAACCTATTAAAAAAATGTGTTTTATCTAGCAAACTAAAACCCATAAATGAAAGCACAAGGAAGCATATCTAAGGATCGATCAATCAAAACTAATCATCCAACAAGTTAAGCAATTATGAACAAACAACAAAAGAAATGTTTTGACATGAATACTCAAACACCATGCGAGCATAATCGAAATCAAGCACCACAAATCTTCAACAACGAACAATAACGGCGAACCGAAATTGAAACCCTACGTTGTGGCTGAAGTATCATTCATCTATGCTCACAATGAGCCGGAGGAAAGGTCTGATCTCAGGGCTTCCATCTCTACGTTGCGGCTCCTCAACACAAACAAGCCATGGGCCTTGACGGGTGACTTCAATGTTACGCTTTCACCGGACGAGAAGACTTCCAACAACCGGCCAAATATATCACAGTCTTCCAGTGAAATCGAGACTTGCTTTGTACAAAACTTGCTTTCAGATCTCCCTTGCTCCGGTTGTAAATTCACTTGGAATAACAAACAAGTTAATTCCCGTACAAAATTTTTTTGAAAGAGTTCTTGTGCTTCTAAGATTAGAGATGACTTCTATGATAGTTCTTACTTGTGGAATGAGTTTGATGACAATTCTATGCTTAAACGGAATAATGGATTGAAAAGAAATTGAATGTGTTGTTTATCCTTTCTTGAAAGTTTCATAATGGGAAAGTTCTATCTAAATAATATTCGATTTTCTTTCTTCTTTCTTTGATCACTTAGCCCCACAATGAAAGTAATTACCTCCCTTACCTATCCGGGAGTTTGGAGGAGTTGATATTAGGCATGTTTGATGTGGGAGGGCCATGAAAGCAAATTTTTGCATTCAAAGAATAGAATTAATAGGTTTGGGGAAGTCAATCATGACGATGAGTAACTCGGCACCATTCACATAGCCGGGTGTTTGCGTCTTGCCAAAGTCGGATTGAGCTTTATTCCTAACGAATTATGGTATGTGCATCAAGGATTTGAGGCATCTCGAAATTGAGAAACGCCAATCTCCTAGGCTTCGGTTTTTGTGCACCTCTATCCATCTTTCAAAAAGTAAAGTCGAAAAATAATGTGAAAAAGAAGAGAGCAAAGCCGAAAGTTGATGATGTTGCAATTCAAAGTAAAAAGAAAAAGAGTTGGGTTATTCATTTTTCCGGATTCATGCACCACATCCCTTATAAGTTTCCCTCCCTTCCGCATTCTAGACCTTACTTGAAAGTCCTTAAGATCAAAAGAATGTTATTTGACTTGGTGATCTAAATTGATATTTCTTATGCTTGATTTTGACAATACTTGAAGGTTATGATGTTTGTCTTAAAGTTTAAGCGACTTGTGATGTTTCTCTACTTTACATTCTTTGGTTTATGTATACAAGTGTTTTTCAAGGATGAATGAAGCAAGGTTTGAAGATGATCTATTGACTAGAAGCACATTTACCTCAAGTATGTTTTTGTTTTGAGATTGCTTGCATATTTCATTCTAACTTGTATTTTAGTGCTTTCGAAGACCTTGCTTCGGGACGAGGAAGTGACAGGTATGGGGTATTTTGTTAATATTTTTGATATTCTAGGCACTTATTTTGGTTGTTTTTCCCTCGTTATTGTATACATGGATGAAGTTTAGAAGCAATTATTAGTTTGTTCCTCTATTATTGTCGATATGGATGTCTACACTAGCTTTGTGTTGATTGTAGGCGAAAAGGAGCTAAATGGGAGCTATTGAGAGAGAAAAGAGAGGATTCGATCATATTCGAGGATTAGGAACACATCAAGGAAGCTAAGGAAGGACTTGGGATGAAGAATGTCACGACACAAAGGAAACTACAAGTATTCTACACTTCCACGCCCTGAATTACGGCCGTAGAAGAATCCACGCTCTAAACCACGACCTTGGATCTTGACATCATGAGCGTGGAGCATTCCAGTAAGTTACACGGCCTAAAGTACGGTCGTGGAAGTCACAAGAGACCGTAATCCAATTCCACGCCCTAAACCACGGTCGTGGAAACTCTTGAGATCGTGATTTAGGCGATCTGTTGACGAGTCTTTATTTTACACGTTATTTACGTGATGGGCCTGGACGGTTATTTCTTTCCGGTCTTATAAAAAGGTCAGAAAAGAGAGTTTTAGGGATCCGCGCTTACGCCCGCTAAATCTCGTTGTGTTGGATCCCGCGGAGACGCCGACGGACGCTGACGGCCGCTTACTTTGCTTGGAGCATTCTTGCCTAGGTGGATTGAAGATCGCCGAAGGTTTAACCTCTTTCTTAGGTTTTGACATTGAAGACAGATTGACAACATGTTCTTCATACTCGCCTTAGATTCTTGTGATGTTTTGTGTTATACATTCTGAATCCATCAAACACTGCTTCTTGTGTTACAGATTTGAGAATTGGTTTTGAAGTTTATTTGAGTATTTGAGGGTTTTCATCTTTTATTCTCTTTGATTGGAATATTGATATCATGACAATGATTGTTGGCTAAAACCCTTTAGCAATTCTAAAGTGAAGGGTTGATAGTTGTGGCTTAGATGATGATAGATCGATCGTAAATTGATTGGACCCTAAGAGTTAGAGAGATCTCGTCGACGAACCCAAATCACGGCATGTTCTTGGAGTTCCACGGCCGTGGTTCTAAAGATCTGACCGTGATTTACCCTAGTTTACGAACTTTGCTTTTACTTTGATCCAAGGTTAAAGATTAACTTTAATCTAGTCTTGGTTTACCCTTTTCTAGGTAGTAGTGAGACTCATCACCCTCTATTTCGATTTCGAGTGTCACAACCTTAATCGTTTTAGTTCGTCTTGATCCTTGGGTTACAAGTTTGGGTATTTGAGATTAATTCTTGTCCATGGATCCTTTTTATACTGAATCCTCAACAACCTTTATAAAGAGTGTCTTTAGATAAGTCATATAAAGTCTTGAAACTTCACCGTACATTGCTTTACTTTAGCACACCTTTGCAACTCCTAACTTTGTCCTTAGTTCTTTAGTATATCTTGAATCGATTGCCACAATTAGATACTTGGATCTTTAGGGTTGCTGTTTTCCCCAATATTTTCAAAGCTTTATACCTTTATATGATCGATATCTTGAGACTAGGTTTTGTTTCACCAAATCCCTGTGATCGATACTCTGGAATATTTGCTAATCTACGTCGATCCGTACACTTCGGGTTCGCTTGTTTTATTCTATTTTTATAAATTTAGGACTTGATTGCACGCACGTTTTAGGGCGAACACTCACCACACTCTTATTGCCCCTCTCCATACTTTTGAGCTCCCTCACTCAGACAACCCCAATGACAACCCAGTGCAAGCATCAAGGATTCTTGCCCATCACCCACTGTTATATCATGTATCTAAGCATTTGTGCTTTGAATGTTAGGCGTATAAACCACCCTAACAAGCAAAATGCAGTTCGTGACATAGTAAAATGACACAACCTTGACATTATTGCTATCATTGAAACCAAGCTATAGGTTAGTAAGATGAAGAAGCTTTCCCACCTTATTCCACACTGGAATCATACCTCCAACCTTTCAAAGGTGTCTGACCAATTCAAATGTTGCATTTGGGTGTGGTGGAACCCCCTGACTTTGCATATAACCCAGTTCTCATCAATGAGCAACTCATCCACTGTCACTTATCCTCCCTAAATCTCACCAACCCCCAACGCATCCTCTCTTGCACTTTTGTGTACGCTCATAACCTCCCCGATGATCGGAAGCCCCTATGGGACAGCATCGCCACTATCAAGCTCCTTAACCACAACGATGCTTGGACTCTCATGGGTGACACTTCAACACTACCCTCAGCCCGGATGAGAAGTTGGCCGACGGTTTCCCTTCCATCTCTCAACCTTTGTCTGAGCTCTCGGATTGCTTCTCTGGGAACTCGCTCTCTGACCATGAGTATTCTGGATGCAAACTCACTTGAAACAATAAAAAAATCTCCTCCAGGAATTGGTGTATGCTTGATCGGATCGTTATAAACTCCTCTTGGTCCTCCTCGTTCCCTAATTCAAAGGCCCTTTTTGATAACTCCTACCTCTCTGACCATTCACCAGCCTTGCTTTCCTTTGAATCTAAACTTCTCCCTCTCATTCTCCAATTCCGTTTCAACAACAATTGGGTGCACCATGAGAATTTTACCTCTTCTGTCTCACTTTCCTGGTCTCTCCCCATCGATGATGCTCATGATAACCTCATGATCGCACTCACCAAGAAGCTAAAACGCCTTAAGCCGTGGCTGAAACAATTCCCAAGCCTTATTCTCGAGAATCTCTACTCTAATGTTGAGACTCCTAAGTCCTCCATTTCTACTACCCAAACAGAACTTCATGAGGACCCCCATAATCATGCTCTCTTGATGACCGAAAGAGATAATACTTCCTCTCTCATCTCAATGCTAGACATGCTTCGCACTACCCTTGCCCAACTCTCCAAAGCATCGTGGTCTAAACATGGAGACCAATGCAATGCTTTTTTTTTTAAGAGCATCACCACCAGGAGGATCGCAAATGATATCAGAATATTTCTTGATCCCTTTAATCCCGCCTCTGGTCCCACCCACAATCCCGAGAATATTGCCACTATCCTTATAAACCATTTTTCATTATTCTCAATCATTCTTTAAACCACGACCCTCAAAACCTTTTCCCTAATTGCCCCCTTTCATCAATCTCTCCAGAAGACAAGCTCTCTCTCTGTACCACCGTTACCAGGGAGACCATCAAAGATACTCTTTTCAACTTGGGTGATCAAAAATCCCCTGGGCCTAACGGTTACAACGCAAAATTCTTCAAGTCTTCTTGTCATATTACTAGTAATGACTTCACCAATGTTTTCTTGAAAATTTTCAATACGGGTTGTTTCCCTTGGCTGATCAATCACACTTCGATCTCTCTAATTGTCAAGAAGGAAAATCCCATGCACCCCTCTGACTTCATACCAATCTCATGCTGCAATACTACCTACAAAGTCATCGCCAAGCTTCTGGCTTCCAGATTAAACGCCATTTTACCTTCCATAAATGGTACCTATCAAGGAGTGTTCATCAAAGGCCGTTCTATAAAGCACAACACCGAGAAATCTTTAAGAAGTACAACCAGCATCGTATTTCTCCAAGATGTTCCATTAAGGTTGATATCTCTAAGGCTTTCGACTCCATTGATCACAAACTCATCCTTTACTGCCTTAGAAGGATGGGGTTTCCCGAGTATTTCAATTGCTTGATTGAAAACTGCATCTCCACTGCTTCCTACTCAATCAATCTAAATGGAGCTATGAATAGTTTCTTCTAGGGCTCTCGAGGGCTTAGACAAGGCTGCCCTCTTTCCCCTCCTCTCTTTGTTATTGCCATGGAGGTGCTATCCTCGATGCTCCAAACCAACACCTCAAACCCAAACTTCAACATCCATCCAAAGTGTGTCTCTCCCCGCCTTACCCACCTATGTTTTACTGACGATCGTATGTTGTTTTGCAGGGGAGACATTACCTCCATCCACATCTTGATGAACACGTTACATTCCTTCGGTAACTACTCTAGTCTTTGCATAAACACTACAAAATCTTCCCTCTTTCTTGGTGGTCTATCTTCTCAGGAAAGAGATCTTTTCTCTCACTCTACTGCTCTACCTCTGGGCTCTCTCCCCTTATTCTACTTGGGCAACTGGTGGGCCGCAAAAGACTCAACGCAATCGAATACAACCCCCTCATCACCAAGATCACCAATAGAATCAATTCTTGGAGCGCCATAAATCTCTCTTACGCCGGAAGAAAATAGATAATCTCCTCAATCCTCTTCTCCTTACACTACTATTGGTGTTCCGTCCTGCTCATTCCATCCAAGATCATTCTCAAAATTGAAGGGCTTCTCCGCTCCTTCTTATGGTCGGGCAAGGCAAACAGTTCCCGTGCTCTAGTCTCATGGAAAGTTATTTGCAACTCCACTGCAAATAGTGGGCTAGATTTCAAAGAACTTTTATCCTAGAACAAGGCCTGCATCGCTAAGCTTATTTTTGATCTCGATCACTCAAACCACAATGATCTTTGGTTTGATTGGATCAATTAGAATATTCTTAAAGGCCAATCAATTTGGAACTATCCGACCTCCTACAAGAATAGCTTTGTTTGGTACATGATTCTCAAAGTTAGAAATGAAATTCTTGACTCCATGACGGGCCCAAACTTCATCAGTCAAACCTCAAACCCCCATGGTATTTTCTCTACCTCTGCTTCTTACAGCACCGTCTGACATGCTCATCCTAACCCAAGCTCCTACACGCTGAACATCATCTGGAAGGGCTTGAATGTTCCCAAGTCTAGTTTTATCTCTTGGATTTCTAGTCATCATTGGCTCCCTACCCTTACAAAGCTTGCAAACTGGAACCTGATCCTGAACAATCTTTGTAAGTTTTGCTCTATCCATGTTGAGGATGAAGACCACATTTTTCATCACTGCACCTATTCTACCATTGTGCTCGATCTCATCTCTAGATGGTCCAGGACGTCCCATCCTCACCCTTACAATAGCAACATCTGGAATTGGATCGGATCTCAAAACCCCAACAAGCACGACTTGATCTCCCATATCCACATTTCTACCATCACAAGTTTCATCTACTTTGTTTGGAAATCCAGGAATGATCTTGTCTTCAATAACCACTTCACCCATCCTACCATTTGTACTCTGAATGCAATCAACTCTACAAATTACTTCGCTGCTAAAAACTGGAAAGATAGATCGCCAAACTCGATCTCTTGGGCCAAGATCCTCGGTATCCACTTAGACTGGTTTCTTTCCTTCCTTTTCTTTTGTGTCTCGTGCTCTACCTTTGTCAAGTTCACTCTACATTTGAATCCTTCTTATAGAATACAACAAATTTTCAAAAAATAAGATGAGAAAAGAGAAGGGTATAAAGAAATGAAAAGCATATGTTTTTGGATAGGTTTTGTGGTGATCAAGCAAAGATCACAATCAAGCAACAAGGTCAACCAAACAACAAAACAAGCACGGAATATAAGATCAATGTATAGAGAGCGGATTCTAGAGATTCGGACTTCCTGTTATGGCCAGAACTCAAGATTCTAATCCACCTAGGACAAGATGTGGTATGTTGGGAAAGAATGTTTCTCTAATGGGATCCATCACCGGGTAGGTCTCATGGTCCAATAATCCCGCACCTAAGGTCCTATTACCGGGTAGGTCTCTAGGAACCTAAGGTTGGAGATTCTACTCAAACCGGATCACTACTTAGAGGTCAAACCTTTCCTTACCAGGTAAGTCTCGGGAAGGCAAGTCTTAAGCAACAATCCTAGCACACTCGATCCAATAGCGGCTTGTGAGGCTCACTACTACCTAGCGTTTGCCATCTTCTTAACCTAAGGTCGGGAATTACCGGTTAAGCCTCTTCCCTCACTTAGTCTACTGACCAAGGTCACTGATAAGTGATGGAATCACTATCATTTAGGATAGTTTTTAGAGTCTTTTGATTGCATTTGTGTCGGTTTATGCTACTAACTCCTTAGTCTAGAAGAAGAAGACTAAAAGAAGCTAAGGAAGGAGTTATAAGCACTTAGGAGTGAAGATCGTTCACGAAGCAAAGCTTCTGTTTCCTCACCGCCCCTGCGGAGCCCTGCCACCGCCCCTGCGGAGCCCTGCCACCGCCCCTGCGGGTGACGCCTTACACCGGAGCGCTCCCTGCGCCTTCACCAGCGCCAATTATGAAGTGTGTCACCGCCCTTGCGCCACTCCTTGGCGCCCCTGCGGTGACCTACACTGAAGAAACGAAGACCAGCTCCCCTGCGTCTCTCACTGCGGCCCTGCCTGCGCCTCAACCTGGGAGCTGGAAGACGAAGAGGTTGTGTCACCGCCCCTGCGTCGACATAGGGACGCCCCGGCGGCTTGGCATTAGAAACGTCAGGAAGTCAAAGGGTCAGACGTTTGAAGAGCATTGAAGATCCGCCCCAGCGGAATTGCCTAGCTACCCCTGCGGCCTTGAAGAAGATTAAGCGTTTTTTCCTTCACCGCCCCTGCGGAGCTGAAGGGCGCCCCTGCGGCTTAACGTCAGAAGCTTTACTCCGGCTGTTTACACCACCTTTATGGCATTAAAGGTGGCTGTTTTGGGCCCGTCATTTACTCCTATTTAGTG
This sequence comes from Fagopyrum homotropicum, assembly GCA_033239125.1. Classification (NCBI taxonomy): domain Eukaryota; kingdom Viridiplantae; phylum Streptophyta; class Magnoliopsida; order Caryophyllales; family Polygonaceae; genus Fagopyrum; species Fagopyrum homotropicum. Next base: position 86,496,246 of record BSWB01000005.1, on the reverse strand, counting down.
CCTTTTGTAGTATAAATAGTCCTTGGTTGATTGCTAGAGAGGATCTTATCATCTTGTTAACCAACAAATTATCCACTTAGATTGTCTTGCTACCTTGTAATGAGTTGTTAACTCCCTTGCTACATTGGGTTGGTTTGAAGCTGCATTGTTACTTTGGTTGTAAGTTCTTTATAATACTAGTTTTTATTCAGTAATACTTTGTCTCTCCTTGATCTCCATTGTCTAATTGCATGTTTACTATTGCTTAAGATTGATCACCTTAGGTTCTAAAGTGCATGTAAACAACTAGGATTAATCGGTTCCAGGTTCGGATCTTTAACCTAGTAGCAAATTTAAGTAATAACGGGTTGTGATTACTTAAAGAAAAGGAACACAAATATAAAGATAAGATTACTTGAAAACTTATAAAGGGAACTCACCAAAGTAGCAACTGCATGCTTAGAATCAACCTAGTGTAGATTCATCCATTATTGTCTTACTTGTCGCACTAATCATTTTCATAAGTTTTTGTGCATCAATTCAATCAACCCCCCCCCCCTTGTGTTACTTGTCACTTTAATCGATAATCGCATCTAAAACACCTTAACTCTCTTGGGTTTGACCCTTACTTAATCACTATACATGTTCTTAGTGCTAAGTCGGGATTTACTTTTGATTAGGTATAGACGACCTTTGAAATACCATCGGTCAAATTTTGGCGCTGTTGCCGGGGAGTTTTAGTGTTTTATTGTTATTATTGATTATTGGTTTGAACCATTTTTATGGTTCAAACCCGTGCTACTAACTCCGGCTTTGCTTCTTTTGATCCAAAAATTGAGAGGACGCACATCCAACAACGAAGACAACAACAACAACTTCAACAAGAGATGGTTGACCGTACTCTTCGTCAACTTACGCAGCCCACCTTCGCTCAAAACCCTCTTGCGGTCACTATACCGGCACTAGGGGAAGGAGTCAACTTTGAGCTCAAGCCGGGCCTCATTCACTTGCTTCCATCCTTCCATAGGCTAAGTGGTGAATGTTCGCCACTTAGCGTGCGTGCAAACAAGTCTTAAATTTATAAAACTAGAAATCAAGAAAGCGAACCCGCAGTGTACGGATCGCGTAGTAGAGCAAGAATTCCAGAGTATCGAACACAGGGAATTGGGGGGATAAATTCAGTTATAAGATTATCAAGCAAGTAAAAGGTAAAATTTTCAAATGTATTGGGAAAACACCAACCCTAAAGATCCAGGTATCTAATTGTGGCAATCGATTCAAGTTATACTAAAGAACTAAGGACAGAGTTAGGAGTTGCAAAGGTATGCTAAAGTAAAGCAATGTACGGTGAAGTTCCAAGACTTTATATGACTTATCTAAAGACACTCTCTATAAAGGTTGTTGAGGCTTCAGTATAGAAAGAAACTAAAGACAAGAATTAGTCTCAAATACCCAAACTTGTAACCCAAGAATCAAGACTAACTAAACCGATAAAGGTTGTGACACTCGAAATCAAAGTAGAGGTTGTTGAGGCTTCACTACTACCTAGAAAAGGCAAGCCAGGACTAGATTAAAGCTAATATTTAACCTTGGATCAAAGTAAAAGCAAGGTTCGTAACCGGCACAAATTACGGGCAGATCTTCAGTTCCACGGCCGTGGAATCTCAAGAACAAACCGTGATTTTGGTTCGTCGGCGAAATCTCTCTAACTCTCAAAGTCAAAATCTGTTTACGATCGATCTATCATCATCTAAGCCACAACTATCAACCCTTCACCTTAGAATTTCTAAAGGGTTTTAGCCAATAAATGTTATTATAATATCAAAATCAAGTTTTGGAAGAATGAAAGATGAAAACCTTCGAAAACCTTCAATAAAACTCAAGTCAATCTCAAATCCACACACAAAAATGATAATGTATATCAGATTTGGAAGAAACAAACACAAATCAATAACGATCCTAGATAAGGACGAAGAACGGGATGTCAATCCGTCTTCTAATCAAACCTAAACACAAAAGGCGTTACTTACGCAACAAGCAATTCCCAAATCTCAAAACCTTCGCGAATCTCCGATCTTCAATGTAGCCTAAAACACGTGTAAGCCAAGGTGTCGAATTTTCTCCCCTCCAGCCCATTTATAAGGAAGGGTCAAATAACCGTCCGGCTCATGTGCGTAAATATCGTGGCAATATTTTATTCGTCAAAAGATCACCTAAATCACGGTCTCATGGGGTTCCACGACCGTGGTTTAGAGCGTGGAAGTGGATTACGGTTCATCATGATTTCCACGACCGTACTTTACACCGTGTAACTTTCTGGAATAATCCACGTTCATGATGCCAAGATCCACGGCCGTGGTTTTGGACGTGGACTAGTCTACAACCGTATTTTAGAGCGTGGAAGTGTAAATAGCTTGTGATTTCCTTTGTGTCGTGCCATTCCTCATCCTAGCATCTCCTTTGACTTCCTTGATGTGTCCTAAATCCTTGGATGTGCTCAACTCTTCTCCAATCTCTCTCAATTTGTGCGGTTTTAGCTCTTATTCACCTATAATCAACACGAAGCTAATGTAGACCTCCATATCGAAAATATAAACAAACAAGCTAACAATTGCTTCAATGCCTTATCAATGAACACTATAATGGATGAAAAAAAATTAGAAAAAGTGCCTAGAATATCGCAATATTTCATGCTAACAAAATACCCCATACTTGCCACTTGCTTGTCCCCAAGCAAGGTCTTTCAAAAGCTTTAGAACATAAGTTAGGATGAAATATGCATGCAAACTCAATAACAAAAACATCTTTTAGGTAAATGTGCTTCTAGTCAATAGATCATTCTTAAACCTTGCTTCATTCATTCTTGAAACGCTCATATACATAATCAAAGAATGTAGAGGAAAGAAACATCATGAATTGATCAAACTTCAATGTAAACATCATAACCTTCAAGCATTGTCAAAATCAAGCATAAGAAACTTCAATTTAGATCACCAAGCCAAATAACACTCTTTTGATCTTAAGGACTTTCAAATAAGGTCTAGAATGTGGAAGGGAGGGAAAACTTATAAGGATTGTGGTGTATGAATCCGGGAAAGTGGACGCTAACTCTTTTCCCTTTTTTTTTTACTTCAACTTACAACACCATCACTTAGAGCTTTGCTCTCTTCTTTTCACGTCATTTTTCGACTTTACTTTTGGAGTTATGGACAGAGGTGCACAAAAACCGAAGCCTAGGAGATTGACGTTTCTCAAATTTAGAGATGTCTCAAACCCTTGATGCACATACCATAATCCGTTAGGAATATCGCTCAATCCGACTTTGGCAAGACACAAACACCCGGCTATGTGAATGGTGCCGAGTTACTCATCGTCATAATTGACTTTCCCAAACCTACAAGTTGTTTCTATTCTTTGAATATAAAATTTTGCTTTCATGGCCCTCCCACATCAAACATGCCAAAACACCACTCCTCCAAATTCCCTGATGGGTAAGGGAGGCAATTATTTCATTGAGGGGCTAAATGAACAAAGAAAGAAGAAATAAAAATCGAATTGCCTTAATCATTTCATAAAGAAGTATAGGAACTTATCATGTGATTTCAACTTCGATTTCTCAATATGATTTAGATAAAACTCTTCACATTATGAAACTTGCAAGAAAGTAAAATCAACACATTCAATTCCTTTTCAATTCACTGTTCGTTTAGGCATACAATTGTCATAAAAAACTCAATTCACAAGTAGTAATTATCATAGAAATCATCTCAATTCTTAGAAGCACAAAATTTTCAAAATTTTCAAAATTTATGGGTTTTTCAAAAGGTTTTTCATGCAATGCACTAATGAAATGTGTGACAATGGAATGAAACATGCAAAGTGTTCTCGAATCAAGGCAAATAAAGTGAGTAGTGTTATTACAAACGATAGTCACGATCCACCCCATACTTGAGACAAACATTGTCCCTAATGTTCAAAAAGAAATAAAGAAAAGAAAGAAAAAAAATGAACTCACAAGAAGGCGGTGAAGCAGCTAATGCTCTCAATCATCCATGGTCATCACTGAGGAGCTGGTGGGGAAGAAGCTGGAGTCGAAGTTCCGCCCAAACGGCGGTGGAGCAGCTAATGCTGTCAATCATCTATGGTCTCCAAAGATCCTACTCTCTTGGAAAGGTCGGTAGCCCACTCCGCTAGCTGCTCATACCACCCCGGTGCCTCACTGTACCATGCTGGTGCATCGGATGGTGCTGGTTCTGATGGCTGTTGTACTGTCGGTGGAGCTCCCATCCACTCCGGCTGTGATCTATACCAATCGGGAGGAGTATCTATCCATGTAGGCCTTTCACCCACGCTCGCACGGCGAGAGGAAGAGGCTCCAGAATGTCCGGCTGGTCGTGGTGACCGCCTAGGAGGGTCAGGGAAGTGTGCCGGCTGATCCGGGAAAGTACCAAAGTCATGCTCCTCACCTCCTCCCTCAAAACCATCATCTGCTCTCATCTCCTCCTCATCTGCAGCTAGTACCTCAGGTGGGACGTAAGGAGGGGCTACTAATCTGTTCGAGTGCATAGCCGCGAATGTCTGCTTCCAATTATGGCGTCCAACCATAATGGAATACTCGGGGAGCCATGCAATGCATCTACCTCCTCTATCCTCCCAAGGCATGACAGCGGTAGGTTGACCTCTATGCCTAAGAAAGATCAAACCTCTAGTCATGAGGCTCTGAAGTCCCAATGGTCTAGCTGCTATCCTAGTGCACGCAGAAAAGTCAATACCCAACTGTCTAACAATGTGGGTAACCATCCCACCATATCCGATATTCCCAGCCCTCTTGTTCTTAATCTTACTCATGGTGGAAGCTAGAAGAGTAGCACTATCAACAGATCTACCATATAACATAGAATAGAGGAGGAACAATTCATCTGTCTTGATCTTCTGAGGAGTCTCGGTCCTAGGGAAGAGACACTCAGAAAGTACTCTATGGGCTATCTTCAAGGCTAAGTGATAGATAAGCTTAGCCTTGGTGTCAGCTGGTTGCTAGCGGTCCTCGCTGACATAGATCATAGCAATATCCGCCCAGAAATCCTTAGCGTACACGCCGCTAGGAAAACGACCATTGAAGGTCTCTTGGAACCCAAAGAAGGCTCCGAACTCTAAGATCGAGAACTCATAGTTCTCCTCCATCAGCCGGAATGAAACTGTCCTATCCACTGCACTATGCTCAAAAGAAATCACAAACTCTCGGGTGATCTCCTCATATGCATCTTCCCTAATAGCGGAGAAGATGATCAAACCCGCTCTATCTAGCAACCAAGTAAGGTTTCCTACCATATTCAGTGGCTCTAACTCCTCAAGAAGCAAATAACGAGGTCCTATGACCGGTCTCTTCTCGATCCTTTCTAAGGCATCGAGGTAATCATTTTGGATCTTTGGAATTCTAGGGGGTGGGGTGATGGTGGCTCACTAGGAGGTACTCGGGAGGAGGAGGAAGCATCACCTTTCCTTTTCTTATTCCTAGCAGAAATTCTTCTAACGAAATCCATCTCAGTTCCAAAATTACGGCCTGTTCTAGAGGTTCCACGGCCGTGGTTTAAGCAGTGACCGTGGTTCGGCACTGAATCTCTCAAAACTCAATCAATCAACACCAAAATCAACAAACAACAGCCCTAGACTAATTCCAATCCAATTCCAATCAGTTCTTCTTATAATCCTTGCAAAAATTTAGCCAAATCGACAAAGTAATGAAAGAGGGAAAAACCTAGGTTTTGGATTTTTAAAATCCAAATTCCGTCTTCTCCAGTGATTGTCCACTCGATTTGTTGCTTGGATCTTGTAGATGGTTGAATTTGCTTCACTTTGGGCTCAAGAATCGTTCGAAACGATTAACGAACAAAGATTTGAGAGAGGGAGGCGATTTACGGCTGTTCGGGTCGTGGAAGAGGGGTTTTGGTGTGGTTTTCGTAAAGAAGGTGGTATATATAGTAACCGTAAAATTTTTGGAAAATTACGGTCACTCGGGGTGTTCCAAGGCCGTGGTTTTGTACGGAACCGTGGTTTTGGTGATTTTTCTCAGAATTTTGCAAATTACGGTCACTGTAGCTTCCACAACCGTGGTTTTGGCCATGGAACTCTCTGTAATGTGCCAAAATCCAAGTTTCGTCAATTTTCTTCAACTTTTCCTTCTCCCTTGCCTATTCCATTCCTCTTACATCCAAAAACACGAACATACCGGAAGGTATCGAAGGCAAAACAAAACAAAAACGTTCTAAACTAATCTAATCTACGAATGATAACAAAAACATAAGTGCAATACCTTGGGTTGCCTCCCAAGAAGCGCTTGTTTAAGGTCCGTAGCTAGACCGTACTTACACCTATTCGAGTGCGGTAGGTGTGAACTCTTCAGCTTGGAGTTCCGGTGAATACTTCTTGAGTCGTTGACCGTTCACCTTGAAGCTTCCGCCCTTTTCACCCCATACTTCAACTGCACCATGGGAAAAAACACGTTTGATTAGATAAGGTCCAGTCCAACGAGATTTAAGCTTACCTAGAAAGAGACGAAGTCTTGAATTGAAGAGGAGAACTTGATCTCCTTCTTTTAGGTTCTTTGGAATGATATGCTTATCATGCCAACGCTTCGCTCTTTCTTTATAGATCTTGGCATTTTCGTAGGCGTTCAAGCGAAGTTCTTCAAGCTCGTTAAGGTCTAAGAGACGCTTTTCTCCTGCCTCCTTCATGCTGAAGTTCAACCACTTTATTGCCCAATACGCCTTATGCTCTAGCTCCACCGGCAAGTGACAAGACTTACCATACACAAGGTTGTATGGTGTGGTACCTATGGGAGTCTTATATGCAGTCTAGTATGCCCATAATGCATCATCTAGCTTCAAAGACCAATCCTTCCTTGTCCTTGAAACCGTCTTCTCTAAGATTCCTTTAATCTCCCAGTTCGAAATCTCCACTTGTCCACTTATTTGTGGATGGTAAGGGGTGGCGATCTTGTGAGTCACCCCATACTTAGCTAATAGAGCTTCGAATCGTCGGGCAATGAAGTGAGAGCCTCCATCACTAATGATAGTCTGTGGTGTCCTGAATCGTGGGAAAATGGTCTTGTTAAAGAACTTAACCACAACCATGGCATCATTAGTAGGAGAGGCAATTGTTTCAACCCATCTCGAAACATAATCTACAGCTAGAAGTATGTATTGGTTTCCACAAGATGATGGGAAAGGTCCCATGAAGTCTACTCCCCAAACGTCAAAGATCTCCACCTCTTGAATGTTGTTAAGAGGCATCTCGTTTCTCCTAGAGATGTTTCCTGTTCTTTGACAAGCATCGCAGCAGGAAACAAAGGTTTGCACATCTTTAAATAAAGTAGGCCAAAAGAATCCAGATTGCAATACCTTAGCGCTAGTCTTGTTCGAACTAGCGTGTCCTCCACAAGGTAGTGAATGACAATGACGGATGACGCTTTGCATCTCGTCTTCCGGCACACATCGTCGAATGATGCCGTCAGGACCTCTCTTAAAGAGGAGAGGTTCATTCCAAAAGTGTTCTCGAACATCCTTAAAGAACTTCTTTCTTTGTGCATAGGATAATCCGGGCGGTAATTCCTGGCAAACCAAATAGTTAACAAAATCAGCAAACCATGGTTCATTACCTTTAGTGATCTTGTCGTTGCACTCCTCTATGATATGTAAATGCTCATCCGGAAAGGAGTCATCTATGGGTAGATTGTCGTCCTCTATATGTGGTAGACGACTCAAATGATCCGCAACAGAATTTTCCGAACCCTTCTTGTCACGGATCTCTAGATTGAATTCTTGTAGGAGAAGAATCCATCTAATTAGCCTGGTTTCGCATCCTTCTTTGCAAGTAGATACCGGATCGCAGCATGATCCGTGTATACAATCACCTTTGCACCTACAAGATAAGAGCGAAACTTTTCAAACGCATATACAATGGCTAGAAATTCTTTTTCGGTAGTGGCATAGTTGAGTTGCGCTTCATCAAGCGTCTTGCTAGCATAGTAGATAGCATGGGTTCGTCCTTCCTTCTTTTTCCCAAGCACAGCTCCTATAGCTACGTCACTTGCGTCACACATAACCTCGAATGGAAGATTCCAATCCGGAGGTTGGATGATCGGGGCTGAGATTAGAGCTTCCCGAATCTTATTAAACGCGTCTAAACATTCCTGCGAGAAATCAAAAACTGCATCTTTCATCAATAGATTAGTAAGCGGTTTTGATATCTTAGAGAAATCCTTTATAAAACGTATGTAAAATCCAGCATGTCCTAGAAAGCTTCTTATTCCTTTCACTGAAGATGGAGGAGGGAGCTTTTCTATAGTCTCTATCTTAGCCTTATACACTTCAATCCCTCTGTTACGCTCAGGATGTGTGCACAATAAGCTTTAAATTTATACTCGATATATTTCTCCTAACTCCTAGCGAACCCGCAGTGTACGGGACGTTTGTAGTAGGGGTAGTATTCCGAGGTCGAACACAAAGACTAAGGTGAGATTGATTCGATTTATGATTAAGTCTAGTGAAGATATATGGTAAGACAAGAGAAAGAAATAAAGAAATAAAAATCTCAATTGTTTTTGGTTGGTTTTTCGGTGATCAATCAAAGATCACAAATCATGCGAAATGTAATAATCAACTAAGCTAACAAATCAACGCAAACAATCAAGCTAAATACGAGATATAGATCTAAGATAGAGAAGCGGATTCTAGGGGTTGGAAGTTCCGGTTATGGCATAGGACTCAAGCTATCTAAACATTCCTTGGATTAACTATGATATGTTGGGAATAACTGTTTCTAGATTGGGATCAATCACCGGGTAGGTCTCATGGTCCACTAATCCGTCCCCAAGGCCTCATCACCGGGTAAGTCTCTAAGAACCTAAGGGATGAAATTTTACACAAACCGGATTGTTACCTAGGAATCTAACCTATCCTCATCGGGTAAGTCTCGAAAGGGTTAGTCCTAAACAACTATCCTAGCACACTTAGTCCAATGGCGGCTTATGAGGCTCACCACTACCTAAGGTTTGTCATCTTTGAAATCTAAGAGTAGAATCACCGGGTAAGTCTCTTCTAACACTTAGTTGCTAACACTAGGTCACCCTAGGGTAGGTTTAACTCAACAAACACTTAGGATTTCAACATTCTAACAATCTAAAGCTAGATCCATCAAACAAGGGAGAATCACGGGCTGTTCTACACCTTCCACGGCCATGGAAAGGCAAGATCAAACCGTGGACTCCAACAGAAACTACGTCCAAGCAAGAGAGTCATCCAAGGCTAATCTAAGTCCATCCTATCATAGTCCTAGCCATAACCATCCCTTCCTTACCCTAGAACCACATCTATTTAGCCTACAACATTCATCATAACATTCAAAATCATCAAACATAAAATCATGGCTTCCATTTGCAAGATAATGAAAAGAAAGAGATGAACAAGAGAAGTAACAAAACCAAGCTGAAAATATGGAATTAGAATGACTCACAACCCTTCTCAAAAAAGGTTCAAATGTTCATACAACTCTAGAAATCGATTCCGAAATTCTTCACTACAAGCTATCAAGATCTATCAATGGTGTGTTCTTCTTCTTCTCCAATCAAGCTCTTCTCCAATGGTAGCTTCCTTTTACTTCCTTCTTTCCTTCAAGATTCTTCTTGTTGAGAGAATATTTTTATAGGATGATAGTGGATAATGGAGAGCTGCTCCAAGATGATTCTCTCAACCAATGCAGGACCACTTTTATACTACAACTTTGCAAGAGCTGGTCAAGAGATCGTGGCACAGCTGTCAAGAAAACCTGGCAAAATCCACGGTCAGAATCACGGCCGTGATCTGTCAGTGAACCGTGATTTTGTGCTTCTGCTTTGCTTTTGATCATTAAGCTTCGATTGGGTGCATGGCTTGTGTTGGCAAGGTTCCATGAGTCCTCCTTAGCCTTTAGCTTGCATTCTAATGAGTCCGAGGGTGTGTCATCTTGATTAACGATCCTCAAACGTATCGTTTTAGCTCCTAAATCTCCCAAAATACCTACAAAGCAATTGACAAGTCCGTGTAGACATCTATCTCGACAAAATACGTGAATTGAGTGCAAACGTCGTGAACTAGTGCTAAACCATGTATGAATGAGCGGAAAATCTATCTAAATGAGTGTCTAAATCTAAGTCATAAATCGTGTTATCAAAAATACCCCATACTTAAGGTTTTCTCGTCCCCGAGCAAATGCTCAACTATAGACTACAAGATAATACGATTTATGTATGCAGAAAAATGGCAAAATCTTTTTGGGTTTGTGCTTCTATTATTGGATCACCTTCATAGTCATGTTTCATGGCTAAGGACAAGCAATTATGCATCAAATAAATGAAGGCATGGAAAGACAATTGCACTTAACTCGAAAGTATGCATGAAATGTAAAGATGAAGAAGTCAAGAAGATCAAGAGCATATCCAATCTAGATTACTAAGTCTTACAAACATGCAAGTAGGTCATAAGGTCTTATGAACTCAAAGGCCAAGAAACGTTGTGACTAGGTGGGGATTTTTCTAGGCTATGTGATGCTAATCCGGGAATGTAACTAACTTCACAATCTTGTCCTCGATCAACTTCCCTCAAGTATATATTTTTCTCTATCTTTTCTTTCTTTTCTTTGTCTTATTTTTGAGACAATGGCATTGGTGTACAAAAGCCGAAACCTTGGTGATTAGCCATCCTCGGGCTTTTTCTATTTTTCGAGGTGCATCCACACCGGGCACACATACCAAAGCTCGTTAGGACTATTGGTTTATTTGACTTTGGCAAGGTACCAACACCCGATTATGTGAAGTGTACCGAGTTACTTATCATTTAAACCAACGTCCCCAAACCTATATTTTTGGCTACACTTTCACAACAAATTCAGCATTTTATTCATGACATTCTTTCATCAACATCTTCACCCCACACTTGCTTTTCACACACATCAATACACTAACATGCTCCTATTCCCGGATGGGTCAAAAGAGGTCAATTTATATCAATCGAGGTGCTCAAACAATCATGATCAAGATGAGAAGTAGAGAAAGATGAATTGCCTCATTCATTCAATTTATATCAATCGATTTTCAATACTCAATCCATTCTAGGCAAACATCATGATCACAAATCATTCATTGAATTCAAGAGAAATGCTTCAAGTCCACATATGCTATCATCAATTTAACACATAAGGCCATCCATAGCCAATCCACAAGACAAGATTCATCATTAGGTCATATCCAAGCCTAGAAAGCACAAAAATTTTTAAATTTTCTGAATTTTTATGGGATTTTTGAAATGAATATATACAATGCAAGACATGTGAAGATTTTAAACTATCCTAGATGCTCATCATGCAAAGGATCATGCAAACCCCACCCCATACTTAGAAACACATTGTCCCCAATGTGTAAATGAAGTAAAAAGAGTGAAAGAAGGTTCTCACAATGTAAAAGTGGTTTGCTATGGTATTTGGGATTGCTCAAGTGAATTGATGTTGGATGATCCTATCAACATGGTAGAGAGCTCTAAGTGTTCATCAAGGCGTCGGGACCCGCGCTAAGCACCGCTAGCCGTCCAAGTTCCGCGTCCGCTCCACCCATAATTGATGAGGGGTTCATCATCATTATTCCTATGTCAAGCAAGGCTTAGAATGCCACTAATGTTCTAGCACACACACTAAGCACACGAAACACACACAAAAATAGGAAAATCAAAAACAAAAACAAAATAAAAAAGGGAAAAACGTTACCAATGGGTTGCCTCCCACCAAGCGCTTCTTTAAGGTCATTAGCTTGACCAAACTCGGGGGCGTCTACTCAAGGTGAAGTGGGGCAATCATATCCACCGGAGCTCCCGGGATATACTTCTTCAACCGGTGCCCATTCACCTTAAAGTTTTCACAATGCTCCCCTCCTATTTCAATAGCTCCATGGGGAAAGATCTTCTTCACCACATATGGCCCGGTCTATCTTGATTTGAGCTTTCCGGGAAAGAGCCGCAGCCTTGAGTTGAAGAGAAGGACAAGGTCTCCTTCACTCAACTCCTTGGGGACGATCCTCTTGTCATGCCACCGCTTGGTTCTCTCCTTGTAGATCTGGGCATTCTCGTATGCATCCAACCGGATCTCCTCAAGTGCGTTCATATCAAGCAACCTCTTCTCTCCGGCCTCCTTGAGATCAAAATTTAGCCACTTGATGGCCCAATGTGCTCTATGCTCTATTTCTACCGGAAGGTGGAAAGACTTGCCATAGACCAACTTGTAAGGAGTGGTCCCGATTGGTGTCTTGAAAGCGGTCCTATATGCCCACAAGGCATCATTGAGCTTCATAGCCCAATCCTTTCTAGTTCTAGATACCGTCTTCTTGAGAATGGCCTTTATCTCCCGGTTGGAGATCTCTACTTGGCCACTAGTTTAGGGATGGTAAGGTGTTGCCACCTTATGAGTCACCCCATACTTAGCCAAAAGTGCCCCAAAGTTCCTATTGGTGAAGTGCTTCCCTCCATCACTTATGATCACCCTTGGTGTTCCAAACCTAGGAAAGATCACTCGGTTGAAGAACCGCACCACAACCTTGGCGTCATTTGTAGGAGAGGCGATTGCCTCTACCCATCTCGAAACATAGTCAACCGCCAATAGGATGAAGAGGTTGCCACATGAAGAAGGGAATGGTCCCATGAAGTCCACACCCCACACATCAAATATTTCCACCTCTTGTATGTTGTTCAAGGGCATCTCATTCCTCCTTGAGATGTTGCCCGTCCTTTGGGAAGCATCACAAGCCACCACAAAGCTTTGCACATCCTTGAACAAACTCGGCCAAAAGAAGCCCGATTGTAACACTTTCGCACATGTCTTGTGGGAGCTAGCATGCCCTCCACATGGCAAGGAATGACAATGGCGGATCACACTCTCCACCTCATCCTCCGGTATGCATCTTCTAAACATTCCATCCGGCCCTCTTTTGAACAAAAGTGGCTCACTCCAATAGTAATGCCTCACATCTTTGAAGAACTTCTTCCTTTGGGCATATGTCAAACCGGGAGGCACTTCCTCACACACTAAGTAGTTCACAATGTCGGCAAACCATGGCTCGCTTCCTCTAGACACTTGGAACAAGCATTCCTCCACCATTTGCAATTGCTCATCCCGGAATGAGTCATCAATAGGGATGTCATCTCTTTCAAGCTCCAATGGTGGGAGTCTACTAAGGTGATCCGCCACAGAGTTCTCGGATCCCTTCTTGTCCCGGATTTCCAAATCAAACTCTTGAAGAAGAAGAATCCACCGAATCAACCTTGGTTTGGCATCCTTCTTTGTAAGTAGATAATGGATTGCAGCATGATCCGTATAAACTATGACCTTTGCTCCAACAAGATATGAGCGGAACTTCTCAAATGCATACACAACCGCTAGCAACTCCTTCTCGGTGGTAGCATAATTTAGTTCGGCATCATCTAGCATCTTGCTAGCATAATAATTAGCATGAGTGCGCCCTTCTTTCCTTTGTCCCAAGACAGCCCCAACGGCCACATCGGTTGCATCACACATGATCTCAAATGGTAAACTCCAATCCGGAGGTTGCATGATAGGTGCGGAGATCAAGGCGTTCTTCAACCTACAAAAAGCCTCAAGACAATCTTTAGAAAAGACAAAATCAACATCTTTCATTAGTAGGTTAGTGAGAGGTTTAGAAATTTTAGAGAAGTCTTGAATAAACCTCCGGTAAAAACCGGCATGCCCTAAGAAACTCCTTACCCCTTTCACCGAGGTAGGTGGTGGCAACTTCTCTATCGTTTCAATTTTTGCTCTATCAACCTCAATGCCACGGTTAGACACCAAGTGTCCTAACACAATACCTTAACTTACCATGAAGTGGCATTTTTCCCAATTTAAGACAAGATTTGTCTCCTCACATCTTGGCAATACTAATGAAAAGTTAGCCAAGCAATTATCAAAGGAAGAACCATAATCAGAGAAATCATCCATGATATTTTCAATGTATTCCGAAAAGATAGCCATCATACACCTTTGGAAGGTGGCGGGTGCATTACACAACCCAAATGGCATTCTCCTATATGCAAAAGTACCCCATGGACATGTAAAGGTAGTTTTCTCTTGGTCATCGGGGTGGATGGGGATTTGGAAAAATCCACTATAGCCATCTAGGTAGCAAAAATGAGAATGTTGAGCTAACCTCTCTAGCATTTGGTCAATGAAAGGGAGAGGGAATTGATCTTTCCTAGAGGCCATGTTCAACTTCCTATAATCAATGCACATTCTCCACCCCGTAACCGTCCTAGTTGGGATTAGTTCATTGTTCTCATTGGTCACTACGGTCATCCCACCTTTTTTAGGAACTACATGAACAGGACTAACCTACTTACTATCCGAGATAGGGTAGATTATCCCCGCATCTAGCAACTTAATGATTTCCTTTTTGACTACCTCTTTCATTATGGGATTTAATCTCCTTTGATGTTCAATAGAGGGTTTGTGGTTATCTTCCATCATTATCTTATGCATGCACAAAGAAGGCTTAATGCCAACCAAATCATCAATAGTATAGCCTATGGCTCTCCTATGCAATCTTAGTTCATGCAACAACTTAGCAAGTTCATCATCACTCAAGCATGCATTCACAATCACCGGATATGTAGAATCAACACCAAGGAAAGCATACTTTAAATGAGAGGGGAGGGGTTTAAGTTCAAGTTTAGGAGGACCTTTATCGAGTGTAGACGATCCAAGTAAGGTTGGGTGAGATGAATCCAAAGCAAATGAAGGCTCTCCATGGCTCCTAGAAGCTTGATCACCATCAAGGGCTGATCCAGGGGAAACCACGGCCAACTCCACGGTTTGCTCCAAGTCCACGGCCGTGGAAGTTGCCTGGCTCATTTTCTGTGGCTTTACAGAGAGTTTGACGGCCGTGGAACACAAATCTCGACCGTGGAACCTACAGTTGTTCAGCTCTTCTTCGTAGCCTTCATCTTGAGCACTTGTCTCCTCTTCTAATGCTTCTAAGGCCTTGATCTCTTCATTACAAGCCTCCTAAACATCTTCCTCCATCATACTTAAGGTAAGAACCTTCTCCAAGGGATCCTTGATCAAGATCGAGCTTACAACTTCTCTAGATTCCTCTTGCTCGACTATGTTGAAGACATCCTCATCAAGGGTTGGCCCTTTCATCATTGTGGACAACTTGAACTGGATGTTCTCTTCTCCAATGTTGAAGGAGAGAGTTTCATTCTTGCAATCCACTAGGCATCCGGAAGTGGCGAGGAAGGGTCTTCCTAAGATGATGGGAACCGGATAGTCCGCCGGAATATCCAAGACGAAAAAGTCAATTGGCACATAGAATCCTCCTAGTTGCACCGGGATGTCTTCTAAAATCCCAACCGGATGAGTGATAGAACGGTCCGCCATATAGAGGGTCATCTTGACCGGTTTTGGCTCTCCTAGCCCAACCTTGTTGCAAAGTGCAAGCGGTATGATGCTTATACTTACCCCAAGATCACAAAGCGCCTCGTACTTCACATCTCCCACTCCAATTGGGACGCAGAAAGAACCCGGATCTCTTAGCTTGGGAGGCATTTCTTCCTTCATTGTTTGAATCAGTTCCGAGGATCTCTTGGTCATTCTTATCTCCCCATACTCTTCCAACTTCCTTTTGTTGGAGAGTATCTCTTTCAAGAACTTTCCATATGCCGGCATTCCTAAAATAGCATCCATGAACGGAATGTTAATGTGCAATTTAGACATTAGTTCAAGGAACATACCAAAGTGATTGTCCAAACGAGCTCTTGCTCGTGATTGAGGAAACGGTAGTGCTGGCTTGTATGGAAGCGGTGCCACATATTTTGGCTCAACATCCTTGCTCTTGCCTCCATCTCCTTGCAAAGTCTCTTCCTCTATCACCACTTGTTTCCCTTTAGCATTGTCCTTAGGCAAAGGATCTTTCATGCTCAACCCACTCCTTGTAGTGATAGCCAACACTTGGCCTCTTGGGTTGTCTTCGGTTCTCCCGGGAAGCTTTCCCGGATCTCTATGGGCTTCACCCGCTTTTTGGAACACTTGTGCTTCTAACACTTTTTGAGCTTTAGAAATTGAAGTCACGGTGCTCTCAAGACCACTCAACCTTCCAAGCAATTGCTCAAACATCATTTCGGTTCTATCTTTTGGAGGTTGAGTAAATCCGGGTGGACGTTCTTGTGAAGCTTTTGGTGGTGGAGTTGTGCTTGTGGAAGCGGGAGGGTTCAAGGCTCCATCCGGGTTAGAGTAAGAGAATCCGGGATGGTTGTGGTTGGGCCGGTAATTGTTGAATTGCCGGTTGTTGTTGAAGTTCCTTGGACCTTGGTAGTTGTTGTAATTTCCCCTTCCCATGTAATTGATATCTTCCTCATTAGAAGACAAGTTAGCTTGTGGAAGCACTTGAGGAGTTGCTTGGTTCTTCAAGGTTGTAGCACACAACTCCCTCAAGGACTTCAATTCATTGTTGATGGCGTCAAGCTTGAAATTGCTCATGGTGACTTCACTCACCTCATATGCTCTCGCCTTTCTCCCTTCACTCTTCCTATGGGAGTATTTCTCAATCACTAGAGCTTGCTTCTTCACAAACTCCCAAGCTTCATCTACATGCTTCTCCATAAATGTCCCACCGGAAAGAGATTGGAGCTTGAATTGGCTATCTTCATCAAGTCCCTTGAAGTAGATCTCCAATAGCTCAATTTTCGGTATGCCATGGTGTGGACAATCTAGGAGAAGATCTTTGAACCTCTCCCAAGACTTGAATAAACTCTCTCTATCCTTCATCACGAAGGCATTGATCTTCCCTCTTAACTCGGTAGTCTTGGAAGGTGGGAAGAACTTAGTCAAAAACCCGGTTGTCATCTCCTCCCAAGTACCAACTCGCCCTTGTGGAATAGATTGATACCAAGCCAAGGCTTTATCCTTAAGAGAGAAGGAAAAATCCCTAAGCTTATGGTTGTTGCTCTCCAATCTTGGCGGTCTAAGAGTCTCCATCAAGATCTCATAATTCATCAAGTGTTGATGAGGAGACTCTCCTTCCATCTCTCCAAACTGATTATGCCGGATCATTTGTAGAACTTGAGGGCGGAGCTCATAGTTGTGGGTTGCGGGATCTCCTAAGTTCACACCCGGACGGTGTGCTCTTTGTGCCCGATCCATACGTCTCCCTAGGGTTTGTGGCTCTTCAATAGCAATGGGGACAACCCTAACATTCGCCGCCGGCCACGGTTGTGGTGGAGGAGGTGGAGGTTGTTGACGATTAAGCTCTCCTTGTACAAGGGCTTGCCTAATCTCATCAATCTCCCTCCTAGTTGCTTCTTGCCTCTCATTGGCAAGTCTCCTTTCTTCCTCTAAGAGCTCATCTCTTAGCCTTATTTGCTCCAAGGCTTCATCCAATTCAGCTTGGAGGTCTCTTTCGGCCATCTCTTTTCCCTTTTTAATGCTCTTGGATCTAGATCTAAGGGTTTTCTCCGGTTCGGGATCGAATGGAGCTAAATCCTTGCCACGAGATCTTCGCATACACCTAAAGAGTGAGAGATGTCCTGAAAAGCAAAGACACAAACCAAAAAGAGATCAAAAGCAACAAGAAAGATCTACACTACAATCAATCACAAAATAGACTCCATCCAGACCTAGTCCCCGGCAACGGCGCCAAAAACTTGTTACGCTCAGGATGTGTGCACAATAAGCTTTAAATTTATACTCGATATATTTCTCCTAACTCCTAGCGAACCCGCAGTGTACGGGACGTTTGTAGTAGGGGTAGTATTCCGAGGTCGAACACAAAGACTAAGGTGAGATTGATTCGATTTATGATTAAGTCTAGTGAAGATCTAGGGTAAGACAAGAGAAAGAAATAAAGAAATGAAAATCTCAATTGTTTTTGGTTGGTTTTTCGGTGATCAATCAAAGATCACAAATCATGCGAAATGTAATAATCAACTAAGCTAACAAATCAACGCAAACAATCAAGCTAAATACGAGATATAGATCTAAGATAGAGAAGCGGATTCTAGGGGTTGGAAGTTCCGGTTATGGCATAGGACTCAAGCTATCTAAACATTCCTTGGATTAACTATGATATGTTGGGAATAAGTATTTCTAGATTGGGATCAATCACCGGGTAGGTCTCATGGTCCACTAATCCGTCCCCAAGGCCTCATCACCGGGTAAGTCTCTAAGAACCTAAGGGATGAAATTTTACACAAACCGGATTGTTACCTAGGAATCTAACCTATCCTCACCCGGTAAGTCTCGGAAGGGTTAGTCCTAAACAACTATCCTAGCACACTTAGTCCTATGGCGGCTTATGAGGCTCACCACTACCTAAGGTTTGTCATCTTTGAAATCTAAGAGTAGAATCACCGGGTAAGTCTCTTCTAACACTAGGTCACCCTAGGGTAGGTTTAACTCAACAAACACTTAGGATTTCAACATTCTAACAATCTAAAGCTAGATCCATCAAACAAGGGAGAATCACGGGCTGTTCTACACCTTCCACGGCCGTGGAAAGGCAAGATCAAACCGTGGACTCCAACAGAAACTACGTCCAAGCAAGAGAGTCATCCAAGGCTAATCTAAGTCCATCCTATCATAGTCCTAGCCATAACCATCCCTTCCTTACCCTAGAACCACATCTATTTAGCCTACAACATTCATCATAACATTCAAAATCATCAAACATAAAATCCTGGCTTCCATTTGCAAGATAATGAAAAGAAAGAGATGAACAAGAGAAGTAACAAAACCAAGCTGAAAATATGGAATTAGAATGACTCACAACCCTTCTCAAAAAAGGTTCAAATGTTCATACAACTCTAGAAATCGATTCCGAAATTCTTCACTATAAGCTATCAAGATCTATCAATGGTGTGTTCTTCTTCTTCTCCAATCAAGCTCTTCTCCAATGGTAGCTTCCTTTTACTTCCTTCCTTCCTTCAAGAATCTTCTTGTTGAGAGAATATTTTAATTGGATGATAGTGGATAATGGAGAGCTGCTCCAAGATGATTCTCTCAGCCAATGCAGGACCACTTTTATACTACAACTTTGCAAGAGCTGGCCAAGAGATCGTGGCACAGCTGTCAAGAAAACCTGGCAAAATCCACGGTCAGAATCACGGCCGTGATCTGTCAGTGAACCGTGATTTTGTGCTTCAGCTTTGCTTTTGATCATTAAGCTTCGATTGGGTGCATGGCTTGTGTTGGCAAGGTTCCATGAGTCCTCCTTAGCCTTTAGCTTGCATTCTAATGAGTCCGAGGGTGTGTCATCTTGATGAACGATCCTCAAACGTATCGTTTTAGCTCCTAAATCTCCCAAAATACCTACAAAGCAATGCACAAGTCCGTGTAGACGTCTATCTCGACAAAATACGTGAATTGAGTGCAAACGTCGTGAACTAGTGCTAAACCATGTATGAATGAGCGGAAAATCTATCTAAATGAGTGTCTAAATCTAAGTCATAAATTGTGTTATCACCCTCTACTAGAGATCAAGTGTCCTAGTACATTGCCTTCTTTCACCATAAATTGACACTTTTCCCAATTGAGAACTAGGTTAGTGTCTTCACACCTTTGTAGCACAAGAGAAAGGTTAGAAAGGCAATTATCAAAAGAGGAACCATAAACAGAAAAGTCATCCATGAAAACCTCCATGATTTCCTCTATGTACTCCGAGAAGATAGCCATCATGCACCTTTGAAAAGTGGCTGGGGCATTGCAAAGCCCAAACGGCATTCTTCTATAAGCAAACGTACCCCACGGGCACGTGAATGTGGTCTTCTCTTGATCGTCCGGATGTATAGGGATCTAAAAGAAACCACTATAAACGTCAAGATAACATAAATGTGAGTGTTGTGCCAACTTTTCAAGCATTTGGTCGATGAATGGTAGTGGGAAGTGATCCTTCCTCGTTGCGTTGTTTAGCTTGCGGTAGTCTATGCACATCCTCCATCCTGTCACGGTTCATGTAGGAATGAGCTCATTGTTCTTGTTGGTGATGACCGTCATTCCTCCCTTCTTTGGAACCACCTGTACGGGGCTCACCCACTTATTATCGGAGATAGGATAGATGATACCTGCATCAAGTAGTTTAAGAGTTTCCTTCTTGACAACCTCCTTCATGGTCGGATTTAACCGCCTTTGAGGTTGTCGCGAAGTTCTAAAATCCTCTTCCATAAGGATCTTATGCATACATAGTGAAGGCTTGATTCCTACTAGATCCTCTATAGTGTAACTTAAGGCTTTCCTATGCTTCTTAAGAACAACCATAAGTTTACTATGTTCATATATACTTAGATCGGAACTAACAATTACCGGAAAGGTAGAATTAGATCCTAGAAATGCATACCTTAGATGTGCGGGAAGTGGCTTCAATTCCATCACCATAGGACTCTCTAATGGCTCTTGAGGAGTGTCCAATGCTTCCTTAGAAGTTGTTGGAGAAGAATCAGAAGAAGTGGTAGAAAGAACACAATTGTCTTCAGATTCACCCAAAATTACGGCTCCCCTGTTTCCTCCACGGCCGTGATTTTGGGCGTGGAAGTCAATTACGGTGCCTCTATTCGTTCCACGGCCGTGGTTTTGACCGTGTAACTTACTGGAGTCCTCTGAATACCTGATTACGGTCATGTTGGTAGAAACCATGGCCGTGGAATAGCACGACTGGCCGTGATTCCTTACGTTCTCTGACCCATCGTAGAGTTTCTCAAACTCTTCTTCATACACTTCCTTTTGCTTCCCTAAAGCTTCAATTTCCTCTTTGTATTCCTCTTCTTCCCCTATGTCCATAATGCTCAAGGTGATTACCTTTTGCAAAGGATCCTTGAAGAGGATTGAACTTGCTTCCTCCCTAGATAGCTCTTCGTCATAGATGTTGAACATATCCTCTTCAAAAGCTGGTTCTCTCGTCAAAGTGGAAAGAACGAACTCTACCTTTTCCTCTACTATGTCGAAGGCGAGTCTAGCATTCTTCCAATCAACCATACAACCGGATGTTGCAAGAAACGGTCTTCCGAGTATGATCGGGACCGGACTATCTGCAGGAATGTCAAGCACAACAAAATCTATGGGAACATAAAACTTACCAAGCTTTACCGGGACGCCTTCAACTATACCGACGGGACGAGTTATTGATCGATCCGCCATATATAACGTCATCTTCACCGGTTTAGGTTTGCCTAAACCGATCTTCCTGCATAAGGCAAGCAGAATGATGCTAACGCTTGCTCCTAAATCATATAATGCATCATATGTGACATCTCCCACTCCTATGGGAACGCAAAACGACCCCGGATCCTTCAGCTTTGGGGGCATCTTGTCTTTCATCGTCTTAATGAGATCCGAAGAATCCGAACTCATCTTGACTTCTCCAAAATCCTCTAATTTTCTCTTGTTAGAGAGGATCTCTTTTAAGAACTTTCCATAAGCCGGCATATCTACAATTGCATCAATGAAAGGTATATTAATATGCAGTTTGCTCATGAGTTCAATAAACTTACCGAATTGCTTGTCTAGACGCGCTCTTGCTCTAGATTGTGGGAACGGTAGGGGAGGTTTGTAAGATGGAGGAGGAATGTAGATGTCTTCCTTCTCCTTCCCCTTTTCCTTCTCCTTTTCAACGGAACTTCCACAAACTTAGGCTGCGGGTCGGTGGTTGTTGCTCCGCTCTTAGTTATGATAGTCATCACCCTTCCGTTTGGGTTATCCTCCGTCTTTCCTGGAAGTTTTCCTTGATTCCTAGGAACATCCTCAACATTGCTAAACATTTGGTTTTCTAAAACCTTTTGGGCTTTATCAACCTTAGTAATGTGGTTCTCCAATCCTTGAAGCTTTCCCAAAATCGTTTCCAATATGGGATCGGGCTTCTCCTTCCCCGAAGTGCTTCCACTATTAGATGTTTGCCCCTGGCTTTTCAAAGGAGTGGAAGAAGAAGAATGTGGAAGAATTACCGGAATTTTGTTGTTGGTTGGAACGCCAATTGTTGTTGTTTGCACCCCTATTGTTGTTCCAATTGTTATTCCGGTTGTTGTTGTTTTTCCAATTGTTCCGGTTGTTGTTCCGGTTGTTGCGATTTGTGTTCTCATTCCCATTGTGGTTATTGTTGTTCCCCAAATAACCAACATCTTGTTCCTTTTGCTTTGTAAAACCGGCCTTGATGACTTCCTTCAATTCTTTAATCTCGGAGTTGAGAGAAAAGATTTGAGTTTTAGCGGCTTCTGTTAGCTTTGCTCCTTGGTCCACCCGATTTGCTTCCACCTTCCGATGAGAATACTTCTCAATGACTCGGGCTTGCTTCTCAATGAAGTCCCAAGCGTCATCTTCCTTCATGTCCATGAATGTACCACATGAAAGGGATTGGAGCTTGAATTGTGATTCCATATCCGGCCCCTTATAGTATATCTCCAATAGCTCCAATTTGGAAATGCCATGATGTGGGCAATCCAATAGCAAATCCTGAAATCTTTCCCAAGACTGGAACAAACTTTCATTAGATCTCATAGAAAATGCATTAATCTTACCCCTCAACTCCGCCGTCTTGGATGGCGGAAAGAATTTGGTGAGGAACTCCGAAGAAAGATCCTCCCATGTGTTGAGTCTTCCATTTGGAAGAGCTTGATACCAAGATAAAGCTTTCCCTTTCAAAGAGAAGAAGAATGGCTTGATCTTGTAATTGTTGGTAGTTGCATTCTTTGGCTTCATTGTCTCCATCAAGATCTCAAAATTCTGTAAATGTTGATGTGGAGATTCAACACTCGTTCCTCCAAATTGACTTTGGCGAACGATGGTAATAACTTGTGGGTTGAAGCTAAACCCTTGCATATCATCAGCATCAAAGTTCACACCCAAACGGCGTGGTTGCTGAATTGGATCCATCCTTTGGACAAGAGTTCTTGGCTCTTCATCCACACGAGCGGCTCTCGTATTCCCAGCCGGGACACGATAATTGGCAGCCGGTCTTGGATTATATTGATTCATGTTGATCGTCGGATTGATGTCCTCTAACGGTGGCATGGAAGAGTCGTTATCCTCATTGGATGAGCTGGTTCTAACCAATCTTGCTGGTTTCCTCCTCTTCCACTTCTTAAGGTCGCTCAATTCCAGCCTCATTTGAAACATCATATCTGTTAGCTCATCAATTTTCAATTGATGACGGTCCGATTCCTCCTTGCGAGTCTTCTCGCTCCATCTAAGTTGAGCTTCGGAATCCTCCAATTCTGCTTGAAGATCCCACTCCTTTTCTTCAGCCATGTTTCTTTCCTTGAGCTTCTTCCTCAAAGTCTTCTCAAGTTCTTGATCAAAAGGTAAGAGGTCTTCGTTGTTCCTAGACCTGCGCATATACCTAAGGTAACGTGCAAATATCACTCAATAGAGATATCAAATAACAAGGGAAAAGATCCCAAGCTTGACAACCGATAACCGAATTCGGCCTAAACCAAATCCTCGGCAACGGCGCCAAAAAAACTTGTTCGCCACTTAGCGTGCGTGCAAATAAGTCTTAAGTTTATAAAACTAGAAATCAAGCAAGCGAACCCGCAGTGTACGGATCGCGTAGTAGAGCAAGAATTCCAGAGTATCGAACACAGGGATTTGGAGGGATAAATTTAGTTATAAGATTATAAAGCAAGTAAAAGGTAAACTTTTTAAATGTATTGGGAAAACAGCAACCCTAAAGATCCAGGTATCTAATTGTGGCAATCGATTCAAGATATACTAAAGAACTAAGGACAGAGTTAAGAGTTGCAAAGGTATGCTAAGGTAAAGCAATGTACGGTGAAGTTCCAAGGCTTTATATGACTTATCTAAGGATACTCTCTATAAAGGTTGTTGAGGGTTCAGTATAGAAATAAACTAAAGACAAGAATTAGTCTCAAATACTCAAACTTGTAACCCAAGGATCAAGACTAACTAAACCGATTAAGGTTGTGACACTCGAAATCGAAGTAGAGGTTGTTGAGGCTTCACTACTACCTAGAAAAGGCAAGCCAAGACTAGATTAAAGCTAATCTTTAACCTTGGATCAAAGTAAAAGCAAGGTTCATAACTGGCACAAATTACGGGCAGATCTTGAGTTCCACGGCCGTGGAATCTCAAGAACAAACCGTGATTTTGGTTCGTCGGCGAAATCTCTCTAACTCTCAGGGTCCAATCTGTTTACGATCGATCTATTATCATCGAAGCCACAACTATCAACCCTTTACCTTAGAATTGCTAAAGGGTTTTAGCCAATAACTGTCATTATAATATCAAAATCAAGTTTTGGAAGAATGAAAGATGAAAACCTTCGAAAACCTTCAATAAAACTCAAGTCAATCTCAAATCCAAACACAAAAATGATAATGTATATCAGATTTGGAACAAACAAACACAAATCAGTAACGATCCTAGATAAGGACGAAGAACGGGATGTCAATCCGTCTTCTAATCAAACCTAAGAACAAAAGGCGTTACTTATGCCACAAGAAATTCCCAAATCTCAAAACCTTCACGCATCTCCGATCTTCAATGCAGCCTAAAACATGTGTAAGCCAAGGTGTCGAATTTTCTCCCCTCCAGCCCTTTTATAAGGAACGGTCAAATAACCTTCCGGCCCATGTGCGTAAATATCGTGGCAATATTTTATTCGTCAAAAGATCGCCTAAATCACGGTCTCATGGGGTTCCACGACCGTGGTTTAGAGCGTGGAAGTGGATTACGGTTCTTCATGATTTCCACGACCGTACTTTATACCGTGTAACTTTCTGGAATACTCCACGTTCATGATGCCAAGATCCACGGCCGTGGTTTTGGACGTGGACTATTCTACGACCGTATTTTAGAGCGTGGAAGTGTAAATAGCTTGTGATTTCCTTTGTGTCGTGCCATTCCTCATCCTAGCATCTCCTTTGACTTCCTTGATGTGTCCTAAATCCTTGGATGTGCTCAATTCTTCTCTAATCTCTCTCAATTTGTGCGGTTTTAGCTCTTATTCACCTATAATCAACACGAAGCTAATGTAGACCTCCATAGCGAAAATATAAACAAGCAAGCTAACAATTGCTTCAATGCCTTATCAATGAATACTATAATGGATTAAAAACAATTAGAAAAAGTGCCTAGAATATCGCAATATTTCATGCTAACAGTGAAGACCCCATCAAGCACCTTGGGAAGTTCCATACCTAGCGTATGAGCATGAAGCCGGCCAAAATTACCGAAGAACAAATCAAGATGAGGGCATTCGGCTTCACACTCAAAGATTCGGCGGATGATTGGCATTACCACCTTCCATCAGGGAGTATCGACACTTGGGAGAACCTTCACAAGGCGTTCTTGGAGAAATACTTTCTAGCTAAGAAGGCCAATAGCTTGAAGAAAGCTATAAGTAACATCGAGCAAGAGGGAAATGAAACTCTCTACGAGTACTTTGAAAGGTTTGCACGCCTCTGATCCAGCTGTCCTTTTCACGGATATTCAACTCAAGATCTAGTCTTGTACTTGTACAATGGCTTGCTAGACAATGAAAGGACGATCGTCGATGTGGCTTGCGGAGGTAATATTCTTAACTCTACTCCTGACCTTGCTTTGGAAAAGATACAGGAACTAGCGGAAGGTAATCGGAACTTTGGAAGGACCCCGGCTAAGAAAGGAGTTCATGTTGTGAGTTCCGGGAAGAGTGAGATTTCCACCGAGCTCACGGAATTGAAGGAAATAGTGAAGAGGCTAACACTTATGGGAACACCGCAACAGCTCAAAGCTTGTGGAGTTTGTGCTGACCCGTATCATCCAACGGACATGTGTCCACAAGTTCAGGATGACGATGCTGAGGTAAACGCAATGGGTTATGGACAGCCACAACAGCAAAGACCTAGGAACGATCCCTATGCACAGAATTTCATGTCAAATTGGCGTGACCAACAGAATTTTCGTTGGAGGGATCAACAAAACCAACAACAACAGACCTGCCAATGTAAGTATCACTCAACTGAAGATATGTTACAGGTTTTGACTAAACACTTTGCTACTCATGTCCAAACAACAGAATCTACCATCAAGAACCTTGAACAACATGTTAGTCAAATGGCGGAAGCTATTTCAAGGACCGAATCAAGGCTTTCTGGAAGATTGCCTTCCCAGACATTTATAAACCCCAAGGAGAATGTTAGTGCCCTATCATTAAGGAGTGGGAAGCAAATCCATCAAAAA
Source organism: Fagopyrum homotropicum (assembly GCA_033239125.1). Taxonomy (NCBI): domain Eukaryota; kingdom Viridiplantae; phylum Streptophyta; class Magnoliopsida; order Caryophyllales; family Polygonaceae; genus Fagopyrum; species Fagopyrum homotropicum. Next base: position 86,470,020 of record BSWB01000005.1, on the reverse strand, counting down.
CCATCAAAAGAATCACAAAGCAAACCTTCTGTCGGTTTTTCCGCACCCACAGTCACCCCTGCGGCTGCAACTGCGCCCAACACAGAACGGAGGACGCCCCTGCGGCTGGATGTCCCCTCCCCTGCGGTGACAACCCCTGAGCCGCCCCTGCGCTTTCAAGTTGACGCCCCTGCGGAAAATACAACAGAGGGTCCTACTGAAAAGGATACCTACGTCCGGCCTAACTTTCCGCCACTGTACTCCGAGAAGCCACCAACTCCTTTTCCTGAGGCTTTGAAGGAGAGAAGAATCATTGAGGACAAGGACCTCTTTGAGACTTTCTCCAAATGTGAGGCAAACATTTCCCCTCCTTAAGTTGGTGAAAAGTATCCCTAAGTATGCTCGTTTTTTGAAGGAACTTTGCACTATCAAGAGGAATCAGAAGCTAAAGGGGAAACAGAAAGTGCAAGTGAGTGAGAGGTGTCGGCAGTTTTCCAACGGAGAATGCCCAAGAAGTGCAGCGATCCGGGTATGGTAAGCATTCCTTGTGTTATAGGGGAAACCCGCTTTGACAAAGCAATGCTTGATCTCGGTGCTTCTATCAATGTTTTACCATATTCGATTTACAAATCACTTGGCCTTGGGCCATTAATGGAAACTAGGATTGTAGTACAACTTGCTCATACATCTAATGTGTAGCTGAAAGGGAAAATTGAAGATGTATTAGTAATGGTAGACAACCTAATATTTCCTGCCGATTTCTTTGTAATGGATATGGAAAATGATTCACATGCTGCACCCATTCTATTAGGTAGGCCATTTCTGAAAACCGCTAGGACTAAAATTGATTATGTTAGTGGTAAATTGACCATGGAGTTTGATGGAGAAGTAGTGGAATTTGACATCTATGATGCAATAAGATTTCCTAGTGATGATCATTCTTTGTGTGCTATTGACATTGTTGAACCTTTTGTGCAAGATGTTTTTGATAACTCTGACGTGGATGAATTGAGAAATGTGATTGAGCATGATCTTGATGGTTTCAAATCAGATTATGTGTTAACATCTAGCATGAAAGAGGTCCTAGCCCAATTTGATGGGTATAAAAGGCTACCTGATGCGCCCTTGACCCCTATGTCCCAAGACGAGGAAGACGAGGCACTTCGGGTTCGCTCCGATGGACCGCTCACCCGTTCCCGTGCTAAAGCAATCGCTCAAGCTACCGGCTCCATCGTTAGCCGCACCGTTGCTTGTCACGGACCCATTGGTTGCAAACCGTGTCTCTACGCCACTATGACTTGAAGCTTGTCAAGCCGGCACCGTTCCGGCGCATTTTCCGCATTTTCCATAATTTAGCATTTTGTAATAATAAGTCTTTCTATTTACGGAATATTAATTTCCGGGACTTTATTTCCGGGTATTAATTTTCCGAATTTAAGATTAGACTTTTGGTTTCGGAATTAATTCGGAAACTTAATTCCGAACTTAAATTCTCAACCTTTCATATTTTTAGGTGTTTCATTCCGAAACTTAAATTCCAACTTTATTTCCGTCATTTAATTTCCGACTCTTTGTATAGCCTTCATCCACTATATAAGGGGATGCTTGGCTCATTTGTAAAGCATGTTCAATTTGATTAAGTAATGAGAAGTATTTTCCTCCTACTTACTTGAACATCAATCTCTCTTCCAATCCTCTCAAAGTTCTTCTTTTGGATCTTCGATCCAAACTCAACCATATTCGAGGGTTCTTCAAGAACCAACTCAACCGACCCACTTCAAGGTTTGATCGATCAATCTAGATCGACTCAATCATACAACTTCCGCCTCCATCTCTAAGCTTCCGCAACTTATCTTCAATTGCATTCGCACTTCAACTAAGGAGTAGTTGAGCTTCAGCTTGATCTAGATCCGGAATACTTCATTGACGTGTCCAAGGACACATCAAATTGGCATCAGAGCAAAGGGATCTAAGCTAAGTTATCTTTACTCTTGTTTTTGTGCGTTATTATATTCATCGTTTTTTGCCTTTTGTTCATCACCATCTTCATCTTGTTCTTCGCATCTTCATCCACGTTCTTGAAAAATTTTTTTTCTCGATCCATTTTGCAAAGCAAATTTAGGATATTTTTGGTTTGCCATCAAACCATTAATCAACAAAACATTTTTTCCTTACCGAAACCAACATTTTTGTTATTCAATTTCACCATTTTCTTGGGATTTTTTTGTTGACAAAATCGGAAATCACGCCTTTTGATATTCCAAAAACCAAAAACAAAGCAAAAACTCTTCAAAAAAAAAAAACAGATTTGTTTCAAAGAAACGTGGATTCATCTCTTGCATTCCAAAGGTTGCATTCAAAAGTTTCAAAAAGAAACAATTCCACAAAAACAAAAGTAAAAGACGTCCGGCAAACCGGTCCATCCGAAAAATCGGATTTTTGAAAAGGTCAAAGACCAAAGCAAGTAAAACTTGCCGATAAACGATCCGTCCATTTCCTATCTCTCCATTTTCTTACAAGTTGCAAATTTTCTCTTGAATTTGTGTGCATTTTGGTTCAAATTTGTTGGATTTGCCTTCCTTGCCTCACCGCCAAACGGCTTTCCCAAAGGTAGAACCTTAACGCACTTGAACTTGGGTAACGTTGACTTATCTTGTCACATTGCTCATTTGATTGCTTGCAATTTGTGTCCAATCTTGGAGTTATGACTAACGTCACAATGGAAAATTCTCAGGAATCTAGTGAAAGGCATGAGTCCCAAATTCTTACCCTTACGACCGCCCCACCAAATCCAAATGGAACCTTGGTCGATGCTTCCACATCCGATGGACGTCGCAAAGGCAAAGGTATATTGGGAGCCGAACCATCTAACGGTCGACGGCTTGCCTCCGTCATCAAAAACCACGGGCCCTCTCAAAATGACGGTCATGAGTCCCACAATGAAGGTGACGAGAACCCTGACCCTTCTCCAAATGATTTGCTATATGTTGACACGGAGAATCGGCACAAACGCTATGAGCACAACCGACGTAAGTATGGCACTTCCCCTCCTCCATCTAGTGCCCAACGCACCAACCATCCTGATGTGATCGAACTCGATTCGAACACGAGGATCCACCGGCACAAGTTCACACTCGGATTGGAATCGGTAAAATGGAACTCCTTTTTTTGGATTTTGTATTTTTGGATATGAAGAGCAAATTCCCTCGGCATCTCACTTTGGGAATCCCTCAACTCGAACGAACTACCCTCGGAATCTCACTTTGGGGTTCGAACCTTCGTTCCTCGGCCTCTCACCTTAGAACCACCTAAGCATCTCACCTAGATGTTTGAAAACTAAGCATCTCACCTAGAATTCGGGTTTTGTTTTTCTCAAAGTGAAAACACAACTTTTGATCGATAACTCAATTCTATTTCGTCCTCTAAAAACGTTTGTGGGAGAGGCCTTATATAGGCTGAAAATTCAGCACCTACTCCCAACATTAAAGGCTTACAAGTTCAAGAGTTGTGACATTAAACAAAGAGCAAACATAGGGACTTTCAACCACCTACTTTCTCACCTACTTTTCCACCTACTTTTCTCCACCAACTTTCACATAATTAATACATAAATTCATGCATAATATATGAATAATATGAGGATGATATGCTGCATAAAATATGTATTGGGTGGACGTGCATATGTTTGTATAACCATCTTTCATGTCTCCATGCATGATCTTGCCCAACAATCCATACAAGTACCGTAGTTGCTGCAATGTAGGATCATTTTCACCCTCTTCCTCTTGGAATCTCGACTTTGTGTAAACTAGAAAGTTGTAGATATTGAAAATACCTTTCAAAGTAGTACTCATGGGTATTTTAGTTCCAAGAATTGTCTCAGTTATAGTCGTTTTACTGAGAGTGCGCAAACCTGACAGCTTAGCCGGAGAGAGTGAAAATTGGCTTCCATTTGGCATGCTCGGTGCAAGCATTTTCGGTTTCATTTCAATAAGTTTTGGCTCAATTTTAGGCATGATCTCCAACACATAAGTATTGATTTCGATAGGTGCCGGTTGAGTTTTGACTTGGACGGTTGGTGGCAAAACGATTAGTTCCGGCATATTGACGATGATTTCTTCTCCGGTGGGGATCACATCATCCCCTTTCCCTTGAAAAGGATTCGTCCTCGAATCCGTCATGCCATCATTGGGAAATTGATTATCGGATTTATTACCATGGTAACTACTTCTCGTGACTTCGACGCCGTCATGTTGAGATGCTTTAATACGATCCGGGGACCCAAGGGCACGACTATTCAGATTTTGTTCTCGATGGTTGTTGCTTCGTTCATTCCGGTTTGCATGGTTGCTACCTCCTTGTATTTTGTCATGAGGGTTCAAGAGAAGGAGCGGAAACCTTCTCAATATCTCAGCTAGTTGGGCTTCAAGCCTATCCAAACGTTGGTTGATTTGATTACCACCGTTTGCATTGTCGTTGATGATCGTCATCCCCGAAAGCTTGAGGAACTCGTACCGTTGGGCTCTGATACCACTTGATGTGATCCAACTCGCACCGTTGGGCTCTGATACCACTTGATGTGATCGAACTCGATTCGAACACGAGGATCCACCGGCACAAGTTCACACTCGGATTGGAATCGGTAAAATGGAACTCCTTTTTTTGGATTTTGTATTTTTGGATATGAAGAGCAAATTCCCTCGGCATCTCACTTTGGGAATCCCTCAACTCGAACGAACTACCCTCGGAATCTCACTTTGGGGTTCGAACCTTCGTTCCTCGGCCTCTCACCTTAGAACCACCTAAGCATCTCACCTAGATGTTTGAAAACTAAGCATCTCACCTAGAATTCGGGTTTTGTTTTTCTCAAAGTGAAAACACAACTTTTGATCGATAACTCAATTCTATTTCGTCCTCTAAAAACGTTTGTGGGAGAGGCCTTATATAGGCTGAAAATTCAGCACCTACTCCCAACATTAAAGGCTTACAAGTTCAAGAGTTGTGACATTAAACAAAGAGCAAACATAGGGACTTTCAACCACCTACTTTCTCACCTACTTTTCCACCTACTTTTCTCCACCAACTTTCACATAATTAATACATAAATTCATGCATAATATATGAATAATATGAGGATGATATGCTGCATAAAATATGTATTGGGTGGACGTGCATATGTTTGTATAACCATCTTTCATGTCTCCATGCATGATCTTGCCCAACAATCCATACAAGTACCGTAGTTGCTGCAATGTAGGATCATTTTCACCCTCTTCCTCTTGGAATCTCGACTTTGTGTAAACTAGAAAGTTGTAGATATTGAAAATACCTTTCAAAGTAGTACTCATGGGTATTTTAGTTCCAAGAATTGTCTCAGTTATAGTCGTTTTACTGAGAGTGCGCAAACCTGACAGCTTAGCCGGAGAGAGTGAAAATTGGCTTCCATTTGGCATGCTCGGTGCAAGCATTTTCGGTTTCATTTCAATAAGTTTTGGCTCAATTTTAGGCATGATCTCCAACACATAAGTATTGATTTCGATAGGTGCCGGTTGAGTTTTGACTTGGACGGTTGGTGGCAAAACGATTAGTTCCGGCATATTGACGATGATTTCTTCTCCGGTGGGGATCACATCACATCCCTCCCGGGTTGATGACCGGTACCATCATCAAACAAATGATCGCTCTTAACGTCCCGAGAATGATCGGTCCGGCCAACGCCGCCAACGGCATAGCCGGTAACCGATCTATCATGATTATGACGAGTATGACGAAAGAGATGACTTTGATGAGTTCTCCGATGATGAGTCGGACTTGGAATGGGTGGCACATGTCCGTCCATGGCACCCACCCATCCGAGAGCCTTTTGAGAACCAAGATCGAGGTGAGGAATGGTTGCCTCCTCCTAACCCACAAAGGCATGCACCACATAATCATGGGCGCCAAAGGCATAACGATGGCCACCGGCGAGCCCATCACGAAGACGCCTATATAGCACCACCCCGACCGGATCCCTACCGAGCTCGTAGGGAAGGTAAGGTTAAATTTCCGGTATTTTATGGTGAATATGATCCTTGTGCGTTTCTTGATTGGGCACAGGATATGAAAAGAGCTCTCAAGCATTGCCATTATGAAGAATATGAGAAAATCGAAGCGGCGACACTTTACTTTGAAGGTGATGCAAAGTCTTGGTGGAACCGGTACGAGACCAACCGTGAGAACCGAGGATGGGCACCGGTTGCGACATTTGATCAATTGATCTATGTCATGACTAAGAAGTATGTGCCCGACGACTTCAAAAACGACATGCGGTTGCAAATTGCCGAATTCCAACAAGGAAGCCTTACTCCGGTGGCTTACTTAGCCAAGCTGGAGGACATGCATATGAAGGCCGGCATCTCGGCCTCCGCCTCCGCCCTTCGAACCAAATTCATGAGCGGCCTTAATCCGTCAATCCGGCGCCCCCTCGAGATTGTCCCATACAAGGACTTGGGAGCCTTATGTCATGCCGCCATGAAACTTCACAAGCAACAACTTGAAACGCCTCGATACTCAAGGTATAACTTTTCTACTAGTCAATACTCTTATACCACTAATTCTCGTTATCGAGATGTTTCTAGTCCCCAAGATTCAGGAGCCGCTAAAGGATCACCACGGATGAGTCAACCCACCCGGCAAGTGGCTACCGAGAAACCACCATACCGTGGCACCGTTGCTCCACCACAAACGCCTCCGGGCCGACCCCAACAAGGATCTCAACCGGTGGCCTGCCCAAGAGAACCCGTGTGTTTCAAATGTAGCGGGTTTGGTCATGTCCAACGTGATTGTCCGAACACCAAGCGGGTGATGTTTGCCAACCCATCATATGACGCTGGCGAAGAGGATTATAATGGTGATATCCTCTTGGAAGATGACCAAGATGCCGACCCATACTATGGCATGGAGCCATGCGACGACCAACTTGCTTTCGGTCCGGCATAACCAGGTAAGTTTGGTCTTGTCTCTCGTCGCATTCTTGCTATAAAAGAGCATCTCCCTATTGACCAACGCGAGAATCTCTTCCACTCTCGTTGCTTGGTCAATGACACTAGTCTCTCTCTTATCATCGATGGGGGTTCGTGTTGTAATATTATCAACGAAAAAGTGGTGAAACACTTTAAGTTGCCTACAACCCCCCACCCACAACCTTACGGACTCCAATGGATTTCCGATAAGGCAAGTGACACCGTCACACAACAAGCGTGGGTGACGTTTTCTATTGGCGCCTATGTTGATAAGGTCCTTTGTGATGTTATCAAAATGGACGCCACACATGTATTGTTGGGACGACCATGGCAATTTGACCGTAAAACTTTTCATGATGGTTATCTCAACCGTTATATGTTCCAATACAATGGAAAACGGATCACACTTTTGCCTATGACTCCACAGGAAATTTTAGTTGACTATGCAGAACGAAAGAGGTAACAAGTGATCGATGACACCACTACACCGCCGGCCACATCGGACCCTTCTCGTCGTTCTCCCGATGTTGTGGATGTTCCTACTTCCGGTTCCCATAATTCCGGCCATAAGGGTAATGCTACCGAAGCAAGAGGTAGTAAGAGCATTGTCCCGACACATGCACCTCCGGTTCCTACCATTCAAGGGCGATGTGAGCCCCGAATTCTTTTGGCCCGACGACATGACTTGACACCGGTCATGGAAGGTAAGTTTCCTTGTTTCTTACTTGTCCCTTTTTGTTTATCTATTTCCCATGACCCTAGTAATGTGTCACACGAGGTGTCCTTGTTGTTGTCCGAATTTCAAGACATCTTGACCGACAAACTACCACTCGGCTTGCCACCAATCCGAGGAATTGAGCACCAAATTGATTTGGTGCCCGGCGCGTCTTTGCCCAACCGTGCCGCTTACCGTGCAAGTCCGGAGGAGACCAAGGAGCTACAACGCCAAGTCCAAGAGCTCCTAGACCGGGGCTATGTCCGTGAGTCCTTGTCTCCATGTGTCGTGCCGGTCATACTTGTGCCCAAGAAAGACGGATCTTGGCGGATGTGTGTAGATTGCCGAGCCATCAATCAAATCACCGTCAAGTATCGTCATCCGATCCCGCGCCTTGATGATATGTTGGACGAGCTCCATGGCGCCACTATCTTCTCAAAGATCGATCTCCGGAGCGGATACCATCAAATCCGCATGGCCGAAGGTGATGAATGGAAGACGGCTTTCAAGACGAAGCATGGCCTCTACGAGTGGCTTGTCATGCCATTTGGCCTATCCAACGCACCATCCACCTTCATGCGCCTCATGAATCACGTCTTGTGCAAGTTTTTGGGTATTTTCGTTGTTGTCTATTTCGATGATATCTTACTCTTTAGCAAGTCTTTGGATGCCCACATCGAGCACCTTCGCTAAGTGCTCGAGTTCCTTAGACAAGAGCAATTATATGTTAATTTCGAGAAATGTGTCTTTTGCTCGGACACCACAATTTTTCTTGGCTATGTCGTGTCTAAGGACGGACTACGAGTGGACGAATCAAAAGTTCTCGCCATTCGGGAGTGGCCTACTCCTACTACGGCCACCATGGTTCGAGCCTTTCTCGGCTTAGCGGGTTTCTATCGACGCTTTGTCAAGGACTTTAGCTCGATAGCGGCACCGTTACATGAGCTTACTAATAAAGTTGTCACATTTGAGTGGCGTGACACCCATGCTCGAGCGTTTGAATCGCTCAAAGACCGTCTTTGTAATTCGCCACTACTTCAACTCCCAAACTTTTCGAAAACCTTCGAGGTGGAGTGTGACGCATCTAATGTAGGCATTGGGGGGGTTCTCCTACAAGAGAATCGACTCATTGCTTATTTTAGCGAAAAACTTTCCGCTCCCTCACTCAACTATCCAACTTATGACAAGGAACTATATGCTTTAGTTCGTTGTCTTAAAACATGGCAACACTACTTATGGCCGAAGGAGTTCGTGATTCATTCGGATCATGCGGCTCTTTCGTATCTCAAGGGTCAAACTACCTTGAGTCGGCGCCATGCGAGTTGGGTAGAGTTTCTTGAGACCTTTCCTTATGTCATTCGACATAAGAAGGGTAAAGAGAATGTGGTAGCCGACACCCTTTCTCGCCGATATATCCTTCTTGTGCATATGGACGCCAAGATCCATGGCTTTGCTCTTATCAAAGAGTTATATGCCACGGATCTTGACTTCAAGGATATATTTGCTCAATGCCTTGACCTCCGAGAGCATGAGTCTTTCTTTATTAACGATGGCTACTTATTCCGTGCGGGCAAACTTTGTATCCCGCACTCGAGTATTCGTCATTTGTTGATAAAGGAGGCCCATGAGGGTCGTGGTCACTTCGGTGCTACCAAGACTCTCGCCGCTCTACAAGAGCACTTCTTTTGGCCCCGTATGCGCATGCATGTGACACAGTTTTGCACAAGTTGCATCACATGTCACCATGCAAAATCGCGCCAAGGTCCGGATGGAATGTATTCTCCTTTGCCTATACCAATGGGACCTTGGGAGGATCTTTCTATGAACTTCGTGGTTGGCCTACCCATGTCTAAACGAGGCAAAGACTCCATTTTTGTGGTAGTCGATCGTTTTTCAAAAATGGCATATTTTATTGTATGTAAGAGCACACAAAATGCTAGTGAAGTAGCTACCCTTTTCTTTGACAATGTTGTGCGCTTACATGGAATACCGCGTTCCATCCTTAGTGATCGGGACGTAAAGTTTGTGAGCCATTTTTGGAGAACCTTATGGGGGAAACTTGGAACCAACTTGATGTTTTCAAGTAGCTATCATCCCCAAACCGATGGTCAAACGGAGGTGACCAATCGGACTCTCGGCGCTCTACTTAGAGCGACCCTTAGGAACAACCCACGCAAGTGGGAGGACTTACTTTCGATTGTGGAGTTTTCTTATACCAGGTCTCGACACTCGGCAACAAAGCTTTCACCCTTTGAAGTTGTCTACGGCCTTAATCCACACACCCCGATGGACTTCACTCCGCGTCCACTCAAAGACGGAGAACACATCACCGGAGCAAGTCGTGCCACTCACATCATTGAGCTTCATGAGCGGACTAGGACACAACTCCAACGGCGTGCCGATCAACTTGCCACACAACGCAACAAAGGGCGCCGTCCAATGTCATTCGAGCCCGGTGATCTAGTTTGGCTCCACTTAAGGAAGGAGCGTTTTCCATCCCGCCGCAGAGGCAAGCTCTCGGACCGCGGTGATGGACCATTCCGCATCTTATGCCGCCATGGCCCGAATGCTTACAAGTTGGAGCTTCCGGCCGACTATGGCGTGCACCCGACGTTCAATGTCAAGGACCTTGCACCATACATTGAGCCCCTATTTGACGAAGGTGAAACGAGGACGTTTCACATCCAAGATGGGGGGACTGATGCGCCCTTGACCCCTATGTCCCAAGACGAGGAAGACGAGGCACTTCGGGTTCGCTCCGATGGACCGCTCACCCGTTCCCGTGCTAAAGCAATCGCTCAAGCTACCGGCTCCATCATTAGCCGCACTGTTGCTTGTCACGGACCCATTGGTTGCAAACCGTGTCTCTACGCCACTATGACTTGAAGCTTGTCAAGCCGGCACCGTTCCGTTGCATTTTCCGCATTTTCCATAATTTTGCGTTTTGTAATAATAAGTCTTTTTATTTTCGGAATATTAATTTCCGGGACTTTATTTCCGGGTATTAATTTTCCGAATTTAAGATTAGACTTTTGGTTTTGGAATTTAATTCGAAAACTTAATTCCGAACTTAAATTCTCAACCTTTCATATTTTTAGGTGTTTCATTCCGGAACTTAAATTCCGACTTTATTTCCGTCATTTAATTTCCGACTCTTTGTATAGCCTTCATCCACTATATAAGGGGATGCTTGGCTCATTTGTAAAGCATGTTCAATTTGATTAAGTAATGAGAAGTATTTTCCTCCTACTTACTTGAGCATCAATCTCTCTTCCAATCCTCTCAAAGTTCTTCTTTTGGATCTTCGATCCAAACTCAACCATATTCGAGGGTTCTTCAAGAACCAACTCAACCGACCCACTTCAAGGTTTGATCGATCAATCTAGATCGACTCAATGATACAACTTCCGCCTCCATCTCTAAGCTTCCGCAACCCATCTTCAATTGCATTCGCACCTCAACTAAGGAGTAGTTAAGCTTCAGCTTGATCTAGATCCGGAATACTTCATTGACGTGTCCAAGGACGCATCACTACCTATCTCCAATTTGGCCATTGGGCCCACTTTACTAACCCCAAGCGAGAAGCTTGTTCCGTCCATAGTGCAGGCACCTGAAATAGAATTAAAGGACCTTCCGTCACACCTCAAGTACGTTTTCCTTGGAGAACACAATACCTTGCCGGTGATTATCTCCAACAATTTGACCACCGGACAAGATGACAAGTTGGTGAAAGTACTAAAAGAGCACAAGATGGCCCTTGGATGGACTATTGCGGACATCAAAGGAATAAGTCCTTCCACTTGCATGCATAGGATTCTACTTGAGGACGAAGCCAAGCCCTCTAGGCAACCTCAAAGGAGGTTAAACCCGCCAATGATGGATGTGGTCAAAAAGGAAGTGTTGAAGCTCCTCCAAGCGGATATGATCTTTCCTATCTCGGATAGCACTTGGGTTAGCCCGACCCAAGTAGTTCCAAAGAAGGGAGGCATCACTATGGTGGAAAATCAACATGGAGAGATGGTCCCAAGTAAAATACAAACCGGATGGAGAGTTTGCATTGACTACCGCAAGCTCAATAAGGTAACATGAAAACACAATTTTCCATTACCTTTTATTGATCAAATGTTGGAACGTCTTGCAGGTCATCAGTACTACTTTTTCCTGGATGGATATTCGGGCTATTTCCAAATAGCCATCGCACCAGAGGATCAAGAGAAGACGATGTTCACTTGCCCATTTGGCACTTTCGCATATCGTAGAATGTCATTTGGACTTTGCAACGTACCAGGCACTTTCCAACGGTGCATGATAAGTATTTTCTCCGAATACATAGAAAATTTCATTGAAGTCTTCATGGATGATTTTACCGTCCTTGGAGATAGTTTTGACGCATGTTTAGGACATTTGAAACTTGTTCTTGAAAAATGTGTTGAAACCAATTTAGTTCTTAATTCGGAAAAATATCATTTCATGGTCGAACAAGGAATTGTGTTGGGACATGTAATATCCTCAAAAGGGATAGAGGTAGATAAGGGAAAGGTTGATGTTATTCAAAATTTACCTTATCCTACTAATGTTCGGGGAATCCGATGTTTCCTTGGTCATGCAGGTTTCTACCGACGTTTCATCAAAGTTTTTTCAAAAATCTCGGCACCCCTGTGTGAATTGCTAAGGAAAGATGTCACCTTCATAGTGGATGAGGATCACAAGAAAGCTTTCGACACTTTGAAGGCATGTCTCACCACCGCACCAATCATCCGTTCCCCGGATTGGGAGAAACCTTTTGAAATCATGTGTGACGCTAGTGACTACGCCGTTGGAGCTGTCTTAGGACAAAAAGACGGACGGGCCTCCCATGTAATCCATTATGCGTCTATGATACTCAATGGAGCGCAAAGGAATTACTCTACCACCGAGAAGGAGATGTTAGCAGTGGTTTTTGCCGTTGAGAAATTCTGGCAGTACCTACTTGGGGTAAAGGTAATTATCTTCACTGACCATGCAGCTCTTAGGTACCTCATGGCAAAGAAGGAGGCCAAGCCACGATTGATCCGATGGGTGCTTCTTCGAAGTGAGTTTAACCTAGAGATAAGGGACAAGAAGGGGGCTGAGAACCTGGTGGCCGATCATTTGAGCAGACTAATACAAGAGGAGGAAGATCCAGAAAAAAAGAGAGATAGCCGGAAGTTTTCCAGACGATACATTCTACACAACTCTCTGTTGTGTAACCGCCCCCGCGCCTCACACCAGCCTCCCCTGCGGCTCACTCTAGGCGCCACTGCGGAATTGTCGACAGAGGTTTGCCTTAAGCTCCAATCTTTTAAGCCTTGGTTTGCTGACATTGTGAACTTCATCGTCAGGAAGGAGTATCCTCCAAGCTTCACAAAGGCACAACGAGAGAAGGTAAAGGCTGAAGCTCGACACTACGTTTGGGACGATCCTTACCTTTGGAAGCATTGTAGTGACCAAGTGATCCGGCGTTGCATTCCGGACAATGAGGTACAATCCGTCCTAACTTTCCGTTATTCCGAAGCATGTGGGGGGCACTTTGAGGCAAACAAAACTACAAGAAAAGTTTTGGATGCCGGTTTCTTTTGGCCATACATTTTTCGAGACGCTTTTTCATTTTGCAAAGTGTGTGATAGATGCCAAAGGATAGGAAATCTTTCAAGGAGACATGAAATGCCCCAATCCTCTCTTATATTTTGTGAAATATTTGATGTTTGGGGAATTGATTTCATGTGGCCATTTCCTACTTCATTCAGGAACACATATTTTTTGCTTGTGGTGGACTATGTTTCCAAGTGGGTGGAAGCAAAGGCCACCAAAACTGATGATTCAAAAGTAGTTGCAGCTTTTCTAGAAGGAAACTATCTTTGCAAGATTTGGAATCCCAAAAGCCTTAATCAGTGATAGGGGTATCCATCTTTGCAACAAGACGATCACGGCTCTCCTTAAGAAGTACCACGTTCACCAAAGAGTATCAACAGCTTATCATCAACAAACAAACGGCCAAGCTGAGGTGTCCAACCGGGATATAAAGACCATCCTTGAAAAGACGGTTTCTCCCAGGCGGCAGGATTGGAGTGCAAGGCTAAATGATGCCCTATGGGCATATCGGACAGCCTACAAAACTCCTATCGGGATGTCCCCTTTTAGGCTCGTGTTTGGGAAAGCTTGCCACCTACCGGTGTAGTTAGAGCACAAAGCTTGGTGGGCGGTAAAGAAGTACAACATGAACATAGAGGAAGTGGGAGAATTACGGAAGCTCCAATTGCAAGAGATGGAGGAACTGAGGCTAGATGCATATGACCATGCTACCACATACAAAGAAAAGACCAAAGCATGGCATGACCGGAACATTCTCCGGAAGGACTTCAAGGTAGGTAATAAGGTACTTCTCTATCAATAATGTTTGAAACTCTTTGCAGGTAAGCTGCGTTCGAGATGGACAGGGCCGTTCATAGTAGCCGAAGTATACCCTCACGGGGCGGTGGATCTCTATGATCCCAAAACGCACAAGGTGTTCAAAGTAAACGGAAAAATACTAAAGCTCTAACTTGAAGGAGTCAAGAACGATCCAATCGACGAGATGGTGCTAGAGGAAGCACAGTCAGAGAAGTACAGATCTTACGTCGAGCCAACGACGTAAAACAAAGGCGCTTCTCGGGAGGCAACCCGAAGGAATAAGAAGAGGAGCCTCTGTCAAGAAACCGCCCCTGCGGCATTGTGTCCCCGCCCCTGCGGTGACACTCATGCCCAGTGCCGCACCCGGTGCTGGGCCTGCGCCTGCAACACTCTTGTCACAGCCCCGCGGTGATATCCCTACGCCCCTGCGGCGGCCATCCTTGACACGAATTCGCAGTGCCGCCCCCGGCGCTGAGCCTGCGTGCCCCTCTCCCTTGTCGCCGCCCCCGCGGCGACAAACTCCCGCCCTTGAGGGTTTACCCAGAAATAAAAAAAAAAGAGGATCTCGAAAACGCCTACACCTACCACGCACCACCCACCAACCTTCTTCACCAAACACACAAACCCTCCAAAACCCCTCTCCTTCAGAAACACTCTCATGCCCCTGCGCCCTCTGCCCACCAACGCTCTCGCCGACGCCCCTGTGCTGCCTCCGACAGCCAGCCACCAGTCGCAACGCCCCTGCGCCACCCTCTCCCATTGCCCTTTACTCTAACACATCCCTACAACCTTCATCCTCACCCATTTCACACAATCCACCCTAGCTGCACCATCGACAAAAGCCTAAACCACCAAAGAAGTAACCGAAGCGACCTCAGCAACACCCCTTCCATCGCTCCCCGGAAGTCGCCTCTGCACTTCTCCCGCACCTGCGGCTGCAAGCATCCGCCCTTGCTCCTTACCGCCCCCGCGCCTGCACAGCCGCCCCTACGGAAATCACACCAGAGAGGTCGTTTTCTTTTCCTTATTTTGACATTTGCTAATCTTTTGCTTCAATTACTTTCAAGAATGGAAGCCCCAAGGAAATACAAGATGACCGAAGCAGAGAAGGAGCGTTACAGGATTGTGCAGGATCGAGTTGTGTATGCAACTCGATTTTTGCATATTCCTACACTCTTGACTACGCCAATCTACGGGAGGCCTTTGGGGTGACTCTAAACCCCTCTGTAAACTAGTGGTATCCAATCCCGGCCACGGACCTGTGCGAGTTTTGGCAGGCAGCTACCGGGTCAAAATTTCTTGCTGGGGTGAGTACTCCAACAAACTCACTCACCCCAGCTTGAGGCTCATTTCAAAGATCATCATGAGTGTCTTCTGTGGACACAAAGAGGAAAACAAGGTCGCCCTCAAGGACCTCCCACTACTCTACTCCTGCCTTCCGCAGAGCGAGAAGGTGATGGATTGGCCCTCTGTCTTCCTTGCCGCTTTGAAGCGGATTAGAAGGGACAAGCCGAGGGATATTATTGGCGGTGAGGCGATCTATTTGATCGCCTCACAGGTGATGGACCTGTCTGCGTTAGAGGACAGGATGGCGGCTCCTCTCCACACTGAGGGGATGCTTAGGAGGTACAAGCTCCTCCGGCGGGACGGGGAGAACCTATTTTGGATCTCCCTTGCAGATGGGATCCACCTCACCTACCTCCCCCGGCCTTTAACATTAGGAGGTGAGCTCTCCGAGCTCTACATTCCGGCAGATCCTTTCGTGACGAGGAGGCCACTAGTAGCTATTGTGGAGAGGCATGCTGCCAGCTCCAGCCGGGCTCATCAAGAGGAGCACCTGCCCATCCCAGATGATGAGGAGATGCCCACTGCGGCACCAAAGGAGGATCCGTCCCTTGCGAGCCTTCAGGCTCAGATGGCGGCTATGACGACCCAGCACCGGACATGGTAGTCCGATTACCAACGGATGTTGCTGGAGCAGCAGCAGAGCTGGCAGACCAGTTTTGCCACCTCCATGACCTCCCACTTTGACCAGATGCAGGAGGCATGGCAGGCAGCCCAACAGCAGCAGCTGGAGGCTCAGCAGCTGGCTTGGCAACCCAATTTTGAGACCTCTTTTGGCCGCCGGATGACAACCCAGCAGGACCGCATAGATGACATCTACCGTCGGCAGGAGCACTTCTTCCGCCATTTTCCTTACCCACCGGAGGAGGGTCCAGGTGGTCCATCCGGACCACCCCACTGAGGGGTACATTTCTTTTCCCTTCTCCCACATTTATATTTAACTCATTTCCACTTTGAGGACAAAGTGTACTTCAAGTATGGGGGAGGGATATATCATTGCTTGTATAGTTCATTGAGTTGTTTTGAATTTGTTTTGCATCGATTGAATTGAGATTGAAATTCACAAAAAAAAAAAGAAAAAGCCAAAGAAAATGAAAAAAAAAGACATGAAAAACCTTGGATAAACCGAAAACCCGAAAGGGCGGTTTAGGAAAAAAGAAGGTAGTCCGACTAACCTTAGGTTGGTGCAAAATTGGACTTGAGGGAAGTGAGTTCAAGTGAGAAAAGAAGAAGAGTGGTAAGGTGACAACCCGAAAGGGCGCCTTGGCAAAATGAGCGACACCGAGTGTAGGTTTCCCTTCCAGCTTTTGGCGACATAAGAAGGGGAGTCATAAGGAGGTTGTCCGGGTAGGCCACTCTTGGAGCAATAAGGATGGTAGTTTCTCTCTTTTTCTCATTTTTCCTCTCTTTTCATTTTTTCTTTCTTGGTTTTTCTCTTGTTTTCATTGTCTTTTCTTGCTTACCCATGCTTCATGAGGCCTTTGAATCTAGTTGCTGTCATTTGTTTTACTCGGGACGAGTAAAAGGTCTAAGTAAGGGGGAGTTTGATAGGTGATGGAATCACTATCATTTAGGATAGTTTTTAGAGTCTTTTGATTGCATTTGTGTCGGTTTATGCTACTAACTCCTTAGTCCAGAAGAATAAGACTAAAAGAAGCTAAGGAAGGAGTTATAAGCACTTAGGAGTGAAGATCGTTCACGAAGCAATGCTTCTGTTGCCTCACCGCCCCTGCGGAGCCCTGTCACCGCCTCTGCGGGTGACGCCTTACACCGGAGCGCTCCCTGCGCCTTCACCAGCGCCAACCATGAAGTGTGTCACCGCCCCTGCGCCACTCCTTGGCGCCCTTGCGGTGACCTACCTTGAAGAAACGAAGACCAGCTCCCCTGTGTCTCTCACTGTGGCCCTGCCTGCGCCTCAACCTGGGAGCTGGAAGACGAAGAGGTTTGTTCGCTCCAAACGGTGTGTGCAAGCTTTAAATTTATAACCCTAGACGTAAGCTTAAAACAAGGATGCGAACCCGCAGTGTACGGGTCAATTGTAGTAAAAGAAAGGAATTCCAGGGGTCGATCACAGGGACTTAGTGAAACAAAGTCCAATCACGGTATGCTTATGTAAATACTAACCACAAGAGCAATTAACACAATCAAAGATGAATAAGAAGTCAATAAAGGAAACATGCAATTCTAGGGATTAAAGCATCTAGTTGTGGTTCCAACTCAATATCTAAAGATAGCGGACAAAGCAGATTTTTGCATGGGGAAGGTGTTACTAAAGTGGAATAGATCACTGGGTAAGTCTCACTACTCACTAATCCTAAACCGTAACTCCTATTACCGGGTAAGTCTCAAGGAATCAAGATAAAGAACTATAACCTCAAACTAACACACCATCTAAGGGAATAGAATCAACCTTTACCGGGAAGTCTCAGGCTAACTCACAAAGATGGGATGAAAGCACACTCAAACCCCAATAAAGGATAAACCTTTATTACCTACACTTATGATCATTGGTACACAAACTAAGGAATTACCGGGTAAGTCTCATCCTAAGCTTGCATTGAACCAGGAAAGGTGTGATAAGAATATGATTTGGCAAACTCTAACACTTAACTATCAGTTTAGGATCAAATAAGTCACCTCGGTCAGCCAAATTCCACCCCGGCCGAGATGTTCATCGACTGAGCGAGATGCTTAGGGTTAAGGTTAAAGACTCGAACTTTCAGGGTCCTACTGGAATCTAAGATTATTCTATCATTGTTTTTCCCACAACCTTCAGCCAATCACCCTAGAATCACACAAGGAAATTAGCCACTCATCATCATTATGAAAGTATTAATCAAATATATGGGAAGAAGGTGAATATTTGAACAAGAAGAATTTAATGAAAAGACTTCAATAACTGGATCAAATATCACAACAAAAGCGTTCCTTGGATATAGATCCAACAAGCAAGACAACAAGGAAGAGAATCTAAGGTAATCTTACAAGAAAACCTCCAAAAGCTATAAAAGCTACAATTTTCAATCTTCCTTCAACCTTCAAAAAGGTTCTTTAAACCTCCCAACTGGAGTATGGCTGCTGCTGCGTATAAACCCTGATCGATGGTATAGCATGATGTTGGATTTGTGGAAATCCAACCCTTTTTATAGGAAAATAACCCTCCAAAGATAAAATATCATAGAAGAGATCTCTTCCCATAAAAATAGGTAAAATATAAGATCTACATTATCTTCTTCCTTCCAGGAGCCAAGCCCAAAAATATAAGATAACTTTCCAAATATAAAAGATCTCAACCAAGAATAAAATATTCTCGCCGCGTCCTAGGTATTCGCCTCGGTCGAGATGAATCTGTTGTCAACCGAGGTGAGTCACAACTGAATGTGAAATCTCTCAAAACTGGTCCAAAGTGAATTTTTAATCCATGGCTATGCTTCCTGGATGGTTCCTCATGTTCCTCAATGTAGCTCCAATGACTTCATAGCTCCTTTTGCTCCTTTTTGATGCAAAACGTGCCATTTTACCTACGATTACAACAAAACTAGGTGTAGACCTCGATTCCACCAAAGGTAGATGAAATGGTAATATAATCACATAATATACATACAAACAGGCAGATTATGAAAGATAAAACGTCCAAACAAACCCCAAAATATAGACTATTATTCATGCTATCAAAATACCCCATACTTAGCCCTTGCTTGTCCCCAAGCAAGTTCTGCATATAAGAGACAAGATAGAATGGATTATAAGTCAAGAAAATCAATGAAAAGTCTTTCAAAAACATTTTTATGTGTGCAACTATCATAGATCACTCTAAGAGAATACTTCATGGAATTTAAAATCCAAATATGATCAAAACATTTTATAAATATAGGAAAGTTGTTCATCTTTGCATAAAATCATAGAATGCATAATAAGTCATAATTATCAAAATTAATCATGCACAATCCAGTTTAAACCACTAAGTCAATCAACAAGCTCAAGGTCTCAAGGGCTTCCCAAAAGAAAGGTCAAGAAACGTGTAGGGTAGGGATGTATGTAAGGTAATGTGGTGCTAGAATCCGGGAAAAGAATGAACTTCACTTTCACTTTGACTTGCAACATCTTCCACCAATAAGCTTTGCTTATTTCACTTTTTTTTTTCTTTTTACTTTACTTTTTGGGATGCATGGACAGAGGTGCACAATAACCGAAGCCTAGGAAATCCGCAATCATCAATTTCTTGAGATGCATCAAACCCTTGATGCACATACCATGACCCGTTAGGAATATCGCTCAATCCGACTTTGGCAAGACACAAACACCCGGCTATGTGAACGAGGTGTTTCACTTCCAGCCAACTTCTCAACTTTACTTCACTTGCTTTCACCACTTGCTTGCTTCCAAATTCCCGGATAGGTAAAGGAAGGCAAAATGTATATGAGGGGCTAAGCATGATTAAGAAGAAGAAGAGAGAAGAATGAATTGCCTTGGTCTTTCCAGGAAGAAAGTGAGAGAACTCATGATGTGGTGTCAACCTTCAAATTCATCATAATTTAGACAAAAACTAAGTATTAAACATGCCAATAATTTCAAACAAAGCATTTAGCAACTTAAACATATTAGGAAACCTTTCAAACACATAAAGAATTTAAAACCAGTCAGTAAACAAGATCTTCACTGAGATCATATCCAGATAAATAACACAAAAATCATTTTCGAAAATTCTCAGTTAACCCACCTCGGTCGAGGTGTTCTTAGGTCAACCGAGGTGAAACACCTCGTTCGGCCAGAACTGCCCCGGTCGAGGTAAAAAATTTTTTTTTTAAAACCAGTTTTTCTCAATCAAATAACCTGTATGTATGCATGCAATCTCAGATAAACATATGGAAGCAAAATGAAGCATAAATATCATATAAAGTCGAGTCATACATCCATAAGTCAAATAATACATAAACACCCCATACTTGGGACATACTGTCCCAGTGGGTCAAAATAAGTCTAAAGGATGAAAATACTCACCGGATAATAAGCTGAACTGCATAAAAAATAATAAAGAAAATCATGCAGCTCTCAGTAGTCACGATCCGGTGGTGGTGGTGGTGGCACGTACGGATACTGGGTCGGGTCGAACGGATACCCCATGACGTGCTCAAACTGAATCTGGGCCATCATGTGCTGGTAGTGCTGCCGCTCCTGCATCTCGCGGATATCCAGTGACAAAGCAGCATATGAGTCAATAACCTGATCCGTCAGGTCATCGATCCGTCTGTGAGCATCTGGATCCCTGTGTCGGCGTGTCCTACGCCTAGCAGGTCTCACTGGAGAAGTAGCAGGTGCAGGCTCAGTGTCCTCCTCATCCAGATCTATAACTGGTGGTGCGCTCGTCCCTGCAGTATCTGTCCCTATATCCATCGGGACTCCACCCTCTCTCTCATCAACAGTCTCCTCATCATCAGCCTCCTCCTCAGCTGGGGCAGCTGCTGCCTCTCAGTAATCCTCCATCAGTGGAGCCCAAGCGGTCTGCCAATAGTGAGGGTCGTAAACAGTGAACTGGGCAGACCACCTGATCCCCTGTGGTGCAGCCGGCTCCCACGGTATAGCCACGTACGGAGTAGTCAGACCTCGGGGAACTAGAATCCGCCGAGTGATCATCTTCTACAATCCAAGCGGCTTTGGAGCCTCCACCATCGTGCAAGCACTGAGATCCATGTCCTGATAACTAGCTATATGGGTGACAAGCCCTCCGCTGCAGATGTCTCCCTTCACCTTGGCCTTGATCCTGTGCAGATCCTCTGCCAGCATCAAGCCAAAGTCCGGGATACCCCCAGTAACCATGCAGTACAAACTGAAAAGCTCTCCCTGTCGGATCTTCTGGGGCGTCTCAGTACGCGCCAGAAGTGTCTAGCTAAAGATCTAGTGGGCTAACCTAAAGGCTAAATGGAAGATGACCTTCTCCTTGGAATCTCCACGGCGCCATCTATCTCCGTGCTCAATAATATGGGTTATCTGCCCCCAAAACTCCCTAGCTATTGATCGGGACGGGAAGTCAACAATGGTGGGCTTCGGAAAGCCAAAAATATCTCTCCAGTACTCAAGTGGCACTAAGAAGTTCCGGTTCATCAACCGGTACTTCACAGACTGCTCTGTGGGAAGGTAGGTGAAGGAGCTAACGAACTCTAGGGTCGGCTCCAAGTAGGCTGGGGCTCGGATCTCAGTAAAATGATCCAGCCCAATTGTAGAAATCATCCTCCTAAGGTCTCCGTCTACCTGGAGGCAATCAAAAGCAGACACGTCCAGGAAGCGTGGTGCAATCACTGGACGGCCAGAAATACGGTCGTAATCGACCTAGTGTCACTCATGGATCACCGGTCGGTATGGTCGGGAAGAAGAGGAAGAAGGGGGAGGTGAGGATCTATCCCTAAGGACAAGGGGTCGATCAGAACTCATTTTCAATTCAGTCAACTCGGTCAACTGACAATACTCAATAATCACCTCGGCCGAGGCAGAGCTCGACTGGACCGAGGCGAAAAATTGGATCGTAATTTCTTCAGAAAATTCAGTTCTTTTCCCCCAAAATCACTACAACTGCTTCCTATGGGGTACTTAAGCCTTTCCTCAACAAATGCAAGGGCAACCAAAGCCCAAATCGAAGCGAAAAAGCGAGGTAGGGTTTCGGTTCTATTTTTACCTCGTTCGGCCGAATTGGTTCGATTCTCTTGCAGATCGATGTTGCACTGGGATCCTCTGAGTCTTAATCGCAGTTTGGAGACAAAAATCGTCGAAAACGAGCAAGAAATCGGAGAGGCGAGGTGAACTGTCGCTGCGGTCGAGGACAAAGAGTAAAGTGAGGAGAGAGAAATCTTCCGCCTTTTATACCCTTTTCTGGACTGCTGTCACCTCGGTCGAGATGGTCTCGACTGGACCGAGGTGGTACGGACCGAGGTGGGTCTTCAGAAAACCCTAGTTGCCTCGGTTGCTCAAGAATCATCTCGGTCGAGGTGCTTTGATAGAAACCGAGATGCCTCAGTCAAACTCTGTCTTCTCAAATTCTCGAACTTCTGTCCTTCCAGTTATGCTCCTTCCTTAGATGTCTCCTGTTATCTGTCTAGAACGCCAAAAACAAAACAAGGCAAAGCAAAAGCAAAAACTATCTAAGCTAGACTAGAAAAAGGGAAAAGAAAGCAATACCTTGGGTTGCCTCCCAAGAAGCGCTTGGTTTAAGGTCGCTAGCTGGACCATGATGCGTCTCAAATGAGGTATATTGGTGCAACCTCCTCAACCGGAGTTTCCGGTTGGTACTTCTTAAGTCTATGACCGTTGACCTTGAAGCTTCCGCTAGTTTCGCCCCATATCTCAACTGCACCATGAGGAAAAACATGTTTCACAACATAAGGTCCGGTCCATCTAGATTTTAAATTACCTGGAAAAAGGCGGAGGCGGGAGTTGAAGAGTAGAACTAGGTCTCCTTCGTTAAGCTCCTTTGGGACAATACGCTTGTCATGCCATCTCTTCGTCCTTTCCTTATAGATTTTGGCATTCTCATAAGCGTTCAAACGCAGCTCCTCCAGCTCGTTGAGTTCCAATAGTTGCTTCTCGCCAGCCTCCTTAATGTCGAAGTTCAACCATTTGATCGCCCAATATGCTTTGTGTTCCAATTCAACGGGCAAATGGCAAGACTTCCCATATACCAAATTATAAGGGGTGGTACCTATGGGAGTCTTAAATGCGGTCCTGTACGCCCAAAGAGCATCGTCCAATTTCATGGACCAATCCTTCCTCGTCCTAGAGAAGGTCTTCTCCAAAATTGCTTTGATTTCTCTATTCGAGATCTCGACCTGTCCACTAGTTTGAGGGTGATAAGGGGTTGATACCTTGTGGGTTACCCCATACTTCGATAGAAGTGTCTTGAACTTCCGGTTGATGAAATGCGTTCCTCCATCGCTGATGATGATGCGTGGAGTTCCAAACCGTGGAAAGATAGTCCTGTTTAGGAACTTCACAACCACCTTGGCGTCATTAGTGGGAGAAGCAATGGCTTCAACCCATCTAGAGACGTAATCAACTGCAAGAAGAATATAGAGGTTCCCTCCGGAGGATGGGAAAGGTCCCATGAAGTCAATCCCCCATACATCAAAGATTTCCACCTCTTGGATGTTGTTAAGTGGCATCTCATTCCTCCTCGATAAATTTCCCGTTCTTTGGCATGCATCACAAGAGACAACAAAAAGTTGTACATCCTTAAATAATGTGGGCCAAAAGAAACCGGAACGCAATACCTTAGCGCATGTTTTGTCGGTGCTAGCATGTCCTCCACAAGGAAGTGAATGGCAATGCCGTATAACGCTATTAACTTCATCTTCCGGAATGCATCTTTGAAGCATCCCCTCCGGCCCGTGCTTGAATAGCAGCGGCTCGTCCCAATAGTAATGTCGTACTTCTTTGAAGAACCTCTTCTTTTGAGAGTACGTCAATCCAGGCGGTATTTCCTGGCAAACAAGATAATTCACAATATCAGCATACCAAGGTCCGTTATTATCAGAGAGTTGGTGGATAGAATGTTCCACCAACTGAGGATGAATGTCATAGAAGGGAGTAAGAAGTTTATTATTCTCAGCAGTCTCAGTTGAAATTGTCTCGCCGTCAACCTCGGTCGAGGCGCAGAGGCGTTGACCGAGATGTTCTTCAGTCGCCTCGCTCAGTCCTGAAAGTGCCTCGGTCGAGGTACTGCAACTGGAACCGAAACTGGAGATCTTCGTCTCTTGGGTTAGCTTCTCAGTTTTAGCTCCTTGATCCTCTTTCAGTGCTTTTAAGCTCCGTATATCTGCATCACAAGAAGCATCTATACCATCCTCCGTTAAACTGAAGCTAATAACTCTTTCGAGTGGATCGTTAATAAGGATAGAGCTCACCAATTCTCTTGATTCTTCTTCATCATAGATGTTGAAGATATCATCACTCAGTTGCTCCCCTTTCATGGCTGCAAGTAGTGTGAACTCCACCTCATCGCCACCAATGTTGAATTTCAACTTGGCGTTCTTACAATCCACGTTGCAACCCGAAGTTGCTAGAAATGGCCTCCCGAGAATAATAGGAACAGGATAATCTGCGGGAATGTCAAGTACAACAAAATCTATAGGTAGATAGAAGTTACCTAACTTGACCGGAACGTCCTCCAAGATGCCCACGGGATGGGTAATGGAGCGATCCGCCATATAAAGTCGAATCTTGACCGGCTTGGGCTCTCCAAGTCCGATCTTCACACATAGCTCCAGCGGAATGATGCTCACGCTGGCTCCTAGATCACAAAGGGCTTCACAAGTGACATCCCCAACTTGAATGGGAATGCAAAATGAGCCGGGATCTCTCAATTTAGGTGGCATCTTCTCCTTCATGATTTGTATGAGTTCCGAGGATTTAGATGTCATCCTAACTTCACCAAAATCTTCCAGTTTCCTCTTCCTTGATAGGATCTCCTTCAAGAACTTCCCATAGGCAGGCATTCCTAGAATAGCATCAAGGAAAGGAATGTTAATATGCAGCTTATTCATCAAGTCAAGAAACTTACCAAAGTGCTTGTCTAGATGTGCTCTGGCCCTTGACTGGGGGAATGGAAGTGGTGGTTTGTATGCAGGAGGTGGAACATAAACTTCAGTTTTCCCCTCCGCTTTCTGTGGCTCCACCTCGGTTGGCATCTCGGCCGAAGTGTTCTTCGACTGAACCTGGACCGAGGTGGTCTTCGTCGGTACTGGCACCGACCGAGGCACTGGATCTGCAGTTTTCAGTCCACTCCTCGTAGTTATGGCCATGATCTGGCCCTTAGGGTTGCTTTCCGTCCTTGCTGGAAGCTTCCCTGGATCTCTTGGCGCTTCATTCGCCCTACTTGCAAGTTTTTGTTCAAAGGCCTTTTGGGCCTTCGAAAATGAAGTCGTAGAAGTCTCCATAGCATTGAGCTTGATCAAGATTGCCTCCATAACTGCGTCTTTCTTTTCTGGCTCCTGGCTTTTTAATGGAGTAGAAGAAGAAGAAGGGGAAGAGAGGAAAGGGTTAGAGGAATCGTTAGAGTTGGAGTTTGAATGATTGTTACTAGAATTTTGGTTGTTCGCCCTCCAGTTGTTGCTATTGGATCCTCTATTGTTGTTGTTGTAATTGTTGTTCCGGGAACCGTTGTTGTTGTTACGGTATCCGTTGTTGTTGTTCATTTGCCCTTGCTCTTCCTTCTTGGTTTGTGCAACCAAGAGTTCCTTCAATTGCTTCACGTCATTCTTCAAAGACGTGAGTTGATTGTTGTTGGGCTGAGTTTCCTGGAAGTTAACTCTTTTAACTCCACCTTCAGCTCCTTGGTGGGTGTACTTCTCCATATGCAAGGCTTGCTTCTCGATGAAGTCCCAAGCCTCGTCAATCGCCATGTCCATGAAGGTACCGGCGGAGAGTAGTTGGAGATTGAACTGGGTGCTTCCGTCCAGTCCTTTGAAGTATATCTCCAATAACTCTAACTTTGGAATCCCATGATGTGGGCAATCCAAATGAATGTCCTTGAACCGCTCCCATGACTTGGACAAGCTCTCCTTGTCCTTCATAATGAAAGCATTGATCTTCCCTCTCGTTTCAGTTGTCTTTGAGGGGGGAAAGAATTTGGTCAAGAACTCCGTTGTCATCTCCTCCCATGTGCTGATTTTTCCTGGAGGAAGAGATTGATACCAAGTAAGAGCTCTATCTTTTAAAGAAAAGTAAAAAGGTCTTAGCTTGTAGTTGTTATTTTCAATTCTTGGAGGTCTCAAGGTTTCCATCAAGATCTCATAGTTTTGAAGATGTTGATGTGGTGATTCCTTCTCCAACCCTCCGAATTGGCATTGGCGAATCATGGATAGAACTTGCGGTCGAAGTTCATAGTCATGGTCCGCTGGATCTCCTAGGTTAACTCCTGGACGCCTCAGTTGTTGATTAGGGTCCATCCTTTGACCTAGGGTTTGTGGGATTCGTGCAAGAAGAACATCTCGGACTGGCCTCCGAGGTGGAAGTACCTCGGCCGGGGCGTCAGGTACTGGGACCTGCCTCGGCCGAGGGTCAGCAACTGGGACCTGCATCGGTCGAGGGTCAGCAACTGGATCTTCCCTCGGTCGAAGTAGAATCTGGTCTCGTATGACTGCCATTTCTGCTTCGATTGCTTCAGTCTTGGTGTGAGTTTCTTCCTTCTCTTGCCTAAGTTCCTCCTTGCTGAGGCATAGCAGCTCTAACGCCTCTTTTAATTCGGCCTCAAGATCGCGGTTATCTTGTTGGGCCATCTTCGCTTCTCTTAAGCGTCGCTTGTATGTCTTTTCTGGTTCGGGATCATAAGGAACGATTTCCTTCCCACTGCGGGTTCTTCACATATACCTAAGAAAGAACCTGCAAAAGTCACTCAAGTAGAGTGGTTAGTAGACACGAGGGCAAGTGCCCCAAGAGCAAACCGTAACCGGCTCGGTCTAGACCAAGTCCCCGGCAACGGCGCCAAAAACTTGTTCGCTCCAAACGGTGTGTGCAAGCTTTAAATTTATAACCCTAGACGTAAGCTTAAAACAAGGATGCGAACCCGCGGTGTACGGGTCAATCGTAGTAAAAGCAAGGAATTCCAGGGGTTGATCCCAGGGACTTAGTGAAACAAAGTCCAATCACGGTATGCTTATGCAAATACTAACCACAAAAGCAATTAACACAATCAAAGATGAATAAGAAGTCAATAAAGAAAACATGCAATTCTAGGGATTAAAGCATCTAGTTGTGGTTCCAACTCAAGATCTAAAGATAGCGGACAAAGCGGAGATTTTTGCATGGGGAAGGTGTTACTAAAGTGGAATAGATCACCGGGTAAGTCTCACTACTCACTAATCCTAAACCGTAACTCCATTTACCGGGTAAGTCTCAAGGAATCAAGATAAAGAACTATAACCTCAAACTAACACACCATCTAAGGGAATAGAATCAACCTTTACCGGGTAAGTCTCAGGCTAACTCACAAAGATGGGATGAAAGCACACTCAAACCCCAATAAAGGATAAACCTTTATTACCTACACTTATGATCGTTGGTACAGAAACTAAGGAATTACCGGGTAAGTCTCATCCTAAGCTTGCATTGAACCAGGAAAGGTGTAATAAGAATAGGATTTGGCAAACTCTAACACTTAACTCTAAGTTTAGGATCAGATAAGTCACCTCGGTCAGCCAAATTCCACCCCGGCCGAGATGTTCATCGACTGAGCGAGATGCTTAGGGTTAAGGTTAAAGACTCAAACTTTCAGGGTCCTACTGGAATCTAAGATTATTCTATCATTGTTTTTCCCACAACCTTCAACCAATCACCCTAGAATCACACAAGGAAATTAGCCACTCATCATCATCATGAAAGTATTAATCAAATATATGGGAAGAAGGTGAATATTTGAACAAGAAGAATTTAATGAAAAGACTTGAATAACTGAATCAAATATCACAACAAAAGCGTTCCTTGGATATAAATCCAACAAGCAAGACAAAAAGGAAGAGAATCTAAGGTAATCTTACAAGAAAACCTCCAAAAGCTATAAAAGCTACAATCTTCAATCTTCCTTCAACCTTCAAAAAGGTTCTTCAAATCTCCCAACTGGAGTATGGCTGCTGCGTATAAACCCTGATCGATGGTATAGCATGATGTTGGATTTGTGGAAATGCAACCCTTTTCTATAAACCCTGATCGATGGTATAGCATGATGTTGGATTTGTGGAAATGCAACCCTTTTTATAGGAAAATAACCCTCCAAAGATAAAATTTCTTAGAAGAGATCTCTTCCCATAAAAATAGGTAAAATATAAGATCTACATTATCTTCTTCCTTCCAGGAGCCAAGCCCAAAAATATAAGATCACTTTCCAAATATAAAAGATCTCAGCCAAGAAATAAAATATTCTCGCCGCGTCCTAGGTATTCGCCTAGGTCGAGTCGACTTCCCTGGATCACCTCGGTCGAGATGAATCTGTGGTCAACCGAGGTGAGTCACAACTGAATGTGAAATCTCTCAAAACTGGTCCACGTGAATTTTTAATCCATGGCTATGCTTCCTGGATGGTTCCTCATGTTCCTCAATGTAGCTCCAATGACTCCATAGCTCCTTTTGCTCCTTTTTGATGCAAAACGTGCCATTTTACCTACGATTACAACAAAACTAGGTGTAGACCTCGATTCCCGCAAAGGTAGAAGAAATGGTAATATATTCACATAATATACATACAAACAGGTAGATTATGAAAGATAAAACGTTCAAACAAACCCCAAAATATAGACTATAATTCATGTTATCAAGGTTGTGTCACCGCCCCTGCGTCGACATAGGGATGCCCCAGCGGCTTGGCATCAGAAACGTCAGGAAGTCGAAGGGTCAGACGTTTGAAGAGCATTGAAGATCCGCCCCAGCGGAATTGCCTAGCCACCCCTACGGCCTTGAAGAAGATCAAGCGTTTTTGCCTTCACCGCCCTTGCGGAGCTGAAGGGCGCCCCTGCGGCTTAACGTCAGAAGCTTTACTCCGGCTGTTTACACCACCTTTATGGAATTAAAGGTGGCTATTTTGGGCCGGCCATTTACTCCTATTTAGTGCCTTTTGTAGTATAAATAGTCCTTGGTTGATTGTTAGAGAGTATCTTATCATCTTGGTAGCCAACAAATTATCCACTTAGATTGTCTTGCTACCTTGTAATGAGTTGCTAAATCCCTTGCTATATTGGGTTGGTTTGAAGCTGCATTGTTACTTTGGTTGTAAGTTCTTTATAATATAAGTTTTCATTCAGTAATACTTTGTGTCTCCTTGATCTCCATTGTCTAATAGCATGTTTACTATTGCTTAAGATTGATCACCTTAGGTTCTAAAGTGCATGTAAACAACTAGGATTAATAGGTTCCGGGTTCGGATCTTTAATCTCGTAGCAACTTTAAGTAATAACGGGTTGTGATTACTTAAAGAAAAGGAACACAAATATAAAGATAAGTTTAACGGTTTTAATCTTCTCTTTATATCCCTTAGTCTTTGTTTGAAAGCTAACTTGTTATTTGTTCTTGTAGGTTTACGGAACTCTAACTTGTTAAATTGTGTTGATGCCGGTTGGCTCAACACATATATATGATCGAGACGGCAGATTACTTGAAAACTTATAAAGGGAACTCACCAAAGTAGCAACTGCATGCTTAGAATCAACCTAGTGTAGATTCATCCATTATTGTCTTATTTGTCGCACTAATCGTTTTCATAAGTTTTTATGCATCAATTCAACCAAACCCCCCCCCTTGTGTTACTTGTCACTATAATCGATAATCGCATGAAAAACACCTTAACTCTCTTGGGTTCGACCCTTACTTAATCACTATACTTGTTCTTAGTGCTAAGTCGGGATTTAATTTTGATTGGGTATAGACGACCTTAGAAATACCATCGGTCAGTCATCCTCAACTAGATTAGGCTCAACAAACACTAGGATTTTAACTCTCAAATTCCCTAACATGAAGATATAACACAATTAGAACAACAACTCACATACCTAGGGTGGATCAAGAACATCTCGGCCGAAATCGTTGAAGAACAAGCCGATATTGTAGACTGAGCTAGGGATTTCGAGCAAGAAACTATCTTAAGACACATCTAAGTTCAATATATCATTATCCTAGCCATAACCTTTCATTCATCTCCCTATAATCATATGCTACTTACCCAACAACAATCATCTCAAGTTCATTCATCATCATATCATCACACATGCATGCCATAGCTATATGAAGAGTAATAAAACAATATAAAGCAAGAAACAATCTGAATAATGAGTTTAGAACAAGCTTACAAACATCCAAGGGTATATTTTCAAAATGAGATCAAGAATCTCTACAACTTTCCTCACTACAAATCTCTCAAAAACTCACACTAAAGCTATCAAATGGTGTGTTCTTCTTCTTCTCTTCATTGGGAGTCTTCTTCCTCTCTTCTCCAGACTATGGCTTTCCCAACAAGAATGAGATTCAAAATTAAGATCAATGTTAGAATGGAAGTCCAAAATGTCCGCAAAATGTGTGTGTGCTGCAATATAGCACTTCCTCTCCATCGTGGGAGCCAAAGGTCGTGGGCTAGAAGATGTGTGCCAAGTGTCATGATGGTTCAGACGGCGATCTCGGTCCCTTCTGAGAGTTTCTTGGCCGAGATGTGTTGGGGCTGGACCGAGATAAGTTGCTGCATGGCTAGGATCATGGCTAAACACAAAGCCGGTGCATGGCTCGCACCAATTAGGTCAACTTCTTCTTCTTTTCTCTAGGCATGCTTCATTGGAACCTTGAATTCGGGCCGTCACGAGGCTTGATCCTCATATGTGATCAATAATGCATGAAAGCTCCCCAAAATACCTACAAAATCGATTAATGTTCGTGTAGACGTCTATTCCGACAAAATGACTCGTTTAAGCGTAAACGTCCCGAACATAGGAAAAACCATGCATGAATGAACGTAAAAACTACCTAAAAGAGTGCCTAATTGTTCGCTCAAAAGTGTGTGTGTCAAAGTCTTAAAACTTATATCTAGAACTTATGCAAAAGCGAACCCGCAGTGTACGGATCAGCTGTAGTAAGACAAAAAAATCCTAGAGTCGAACTCAGGGATTTGGTGAGAATAAAATCGATTTCAATTTATTTGGCAAAGTGTAAAAGCTTTTGTAATTAATAAGGAGACAAATGATTCCAAGGATTCAAGTATCCAACTGCGGCTTTCGATTCAAGACACTTCTAAAGATCAAAGGACAGAGTTGGCGTTGCCAAGGTTATGTGTTTCAAAAGAAGGTATTGTACGGCGAAGTTCCAAAACCTATATATCTAACCCAAAGGCTCTCTCTATAAAGGTTGTTGAGGCTGAAATATAGAAAGGTCTAAGGATAATATTAACACTCAAACTAACCACCCAAAACCCAAGGATGTGACTCTCGAAGGTAAAGATGGAAAGCACACTCAAACCTTAATAGAGGATGTTGAGTCTCTCTATTACCCAAATCTTGCAAACTTTAGTTATCAAATGAAGAATCAATGATGAATTCTCTTCTCACACTTGAATAAGGGTTAAAAAGGTTATGCAAGGTTAGGATTTAGGCAAGGGTTAACTTTGGTTAAAGAATAAATCAATTAAAGATCGTCAGGAGAATAAATCGGGTTGTTCTTCACTAGATCGGTCGATTTCCTTTAGAACAGATCGATTTATCTGTTGTCGCAAAGTGAAATCTCAACTCTCAGGGTCCAAATGGTTAAATGAGTTCAGTCCATCATCATCTAAGTAGCAATCATCAACTATTCTCCACAGAATCACAAGGTTTTTAGCCAACCATTTTCATATTTAAATCAAAATCAAGATTGAATGAATAAAACCAAATAAAACTCAAACTTTGTATAAAAACCAAATAATCTCCGAATCTGTAATCAAACCTTAAAATCTTTCAAATAATCTCTCAAAACACTCAATAATGTGTTCATAAATCACAAGAATCAGAAGGGAAACAAAAGATCTCACAAACTTCTTCAATCTTGACTTCTTGTTTCTTTCCTTCAATCCTCTCTCCAAGAACCTTTGATTCCGCAAAATCCCGTAAATCTTCCATGCTGCGAACCCCCGATTTTTGTTCCTAGGGTTCCAATGTATGCTTTCTCGCCAATGGGCCGCTTGGCATATCACTTCTCAGGCCCACAAGTGATGGGCTTTGGATCATAATATTTTTAGGCAAAAGCTAAAGGAAAATCGTTCGATTAAAGGCAATAAAAACCGTCCGATTTTTTTGTGGAAAATCGTCCGATCTCTAGTGTAAATGACTCGATTTTCTTCAACCTAAAGTGCTCGTCTCTTGACTTGTTTCCTTCCTTCTTTAGTGACCCTTTTACACACTTCCTTTGCTCTTCATGCCTCCTCTAAGGTTCCTTAAGCTTCCTTATTGACCTTAGATACTCTTTGCTCCAATTTTGCTTCCGATTCCACCGAATTCACCTATAATTCAACCAAAACTCGTGTAGACCTCTATTTCCGGAATATAAATGAAATAAACCTTAAAGGTGCACAAATCTCTCCAAATACAAGGTAAATTGAGGTAAAACCTCTACAATATGCCTGATTATAATGACATATAATTCATGTCATCACTAATCTAGTGTCATAAATTACGTCATCAACGTCCTATGACACCGTGGACATGTTCATCAGCCAACAATCTCTGTGACCGACGTTGTCCAATGCCCGTAGCATGTTAACGCTCGAAGAAACACGGAGTTCATGCCACACGGAACCGTCTCACGGCTTAGAAACATATGGGAAACAGTTTGTTTGAGGCAAATAAACTTCTCCCCCTCAACACTCTGGTTCCGCTCAGCAGCTACAATCCAGACACGGCAAACATCGGTCTAGGGGGCGCCGAAACCTTTTTGGAGATAATCAGCAACAAAACCACTTCCAAGAACATCAGCTCTCGGCCTAAAACAACTATCCGGCATAACGCCAGTCAGCCTACCAACAACATGGAAGCAACTAGATTGGCGGGCCTCCACCTTTCAAACCCTAGAGGTTGATTCAAAGCAAGATTACGAGTGAGATATTACTGAGAATCCTCAATGCACTGTTCTTTTTTTAATCAATCTAACAACATTGAGAAGAATCAATTGAATAACCAAACAAAAAAAGAGAACGAAGATGAATAATCAAATTTTGTCCAAAAATAAAGACTAATTTGTCACCATGCGCAGTAATCACAATGAACAATTTTTCATCCAAAATCATGATTATTACTCAAAATTGGTAGAAAAGAGGCAAACCCAGTATTGTTTTTTTTTGATAGTGTAATTGTATTGAGAGAGGATATATAACGGATTACAAGCTAGATAACGTGAGGTACACGTTCAAAAACAAAGTTCAAGGGAAGCTAAAGAACATGATAGAAAGAGATAGAAAGAGTCTTAGACAAAGTGTATGTTCAACATACGGGCAGCATCGAGGGAGGAGGGCGATCTGTCCTTCCAGTTATGCTCAAAGTGAAGCTTGATGGATCTAATAATCGCACCGGCACACTCAACAGCTCTAGTGAAGGTGTTATTATAGACAATATTGTTCTTAGCAATCCAAACATGATAGATGAAAAAGGTGATAGAGGCAATGCGGATTCGGTCCATCAGGTTTGGCTTCCGGTGAGACCAGGTCGCGAGCCAATCCCAAAGGTTGCAAATATAGGGAGCAGGGTAAGGGGTCTTGGTCCAGCGGGAAACAATGTCCAGCACGAGGGAACCGTAGCTGCAAAAGGACCAGAGGTGGTCGTCATTTTCAGGGGCACTATTGCAAAGCTTGCATTTGTCAATACCAATTAAGTTCCATGACTTAATTTTAGCAAGTGTGGGAAGATGTCTAAGAGCGTCTAACCAGGAAATATAGCATCTCTTAGGGATATTGGATTTGAACCAAATGACTTTGTAGGGGGTTGGATGGGTTGGGTGATTTTCAGGCTTGAATATGGCATAGGCTTTCTTGTGCGAGAAGGTGGCATCATGGTTAGAGATGGCATCGCACCTCATCCTACTAGAGGGGGGTGGGGTATATCATCCCTAATTAAGAGCAAAGATTTCCAGAAAGAGATATGGTGAGGCTTAGAGATGCAGCTCCATATGGTGCAACCTTTGATCAGATGACGCTCAGCCTAGAGGCCCCAAATATTGTTGTCACCCCTATTCAGGTCAAAGATGAGCCTAGAAAAGGCGACTTTATTCCTAGTAGCGAGATCAGGGAAGCCAAGCCTACCATGGGCTTTTGGAGTACATATGGAGGACCAAGCAACCAAGACTCTATTGCTATTCTCAATTCCTGACCAGAAGTAAGATCGAATCAGGCCATTAATCGTGTTGATTACTTTAGCAGGAAGCATGAAAATAGAGCTCCAATAGTGGTTAATAGAGAAGAGAATAAAATTGACAAGTTGGGCTCTTTCCGCATACGAAAGGGATTTAGCACTCCAGGACTGGATACGTTTAGTTATCTTGTGGATCAAGGGCAGGTAGTTAGTAATCATCAGCCGCTTGCTACCAATCGGAACCCCAAGGTAATGAAAGGGAAGTGAACCAACATACATGCCAGTGAGGTTAACGGCTCTTTCTTGTTCAATATTACTCATCCCACCAGTGAAGATATGGGACTTAGCCAGGTTGATCACAAGCCCAAAGGCGGAGACAAACTGATCAAGCGTGTCTTTAAGTATCTTGATGGATGGAATATCGCCTCTACATAGAAGTAAGAGATCATCAACAAACGTCAAATGTGTGATAATGGGGAAGGAGCATTTTGGATGATGGTTGAACGCAAGAATGGAGGTATTAGTCTGGATCATCCTGGTAAGGAAGTCCATAGCAATAACGAATAGGGGTTGTGAATGTGGACCACCTTGCCGCAAGCCATGTCCACCCATGAAGTGGCCACGAAGGGAGCCATTAACATTGACAGAGTATGAGGCAATAGAGATACATTCCTTAATCAGCCTGATGAAGTGCATCGGGAAGCCCATTCCATGCAGACAGTGGAGGATGAAATCGTGGCTCACAGTGTCAAAAGCTTTCGAGATGTCGACCTTCATCCCAACCCTTGGGGAAATATGCTTCCTACCATACTTATGAAACATTTCTTGACAAAGCAGCACATTATGCTTGATGGATCTTTTAGCAATGAAAGCACTTTGATTGAAGCTGATGATACTCGGCAAGATATCATTGATGCGCTTGATGACATGAATTATATACCATTATAATCATGCATATTGTAGAGGTTTGCCTCGATTTACTTTGCATTTAGAGGGAACTTGTGTACTTTTTATGTTTTATTCAATTATATCTCGGAAATAGAGGTCTACACGAGTTTCGGTTGAATTGTAGGTAAATTGAGTGGATTTGGAAGCAAAAGTGGAGCAAGGAGCATCTAAGATCATTAGGGAAGCTAAAGGAGTCTTAGAGGAATCACAAAGAGCAAAGGAGTTGCGCAAAAGAAGCATAAAGGGAGGAAGGAAACAAGCCAAGAGATGAGCATTCTCTGTTGAAGAAAATCATGCCATTTACTACATAAATCGGACGATTTTTCCCTTTAAAAATCGAACGGTTTTGTGTGTAAATCGACTAGCTCGATTTTCTTTGTTTTTCGGCCCAATGGTAAAGACGACTCAAAGCCCATCACTTTTAGACTAGAGAAGTGTTTTGCCAAACGACCCATTAGCAAGAAACTATAGGTTGGAACCCTGGGAACGAAAATGGGACGACCGGACCGAGAAATCTTTACACGTTTGTGAGAGATTGAAGATTCTTGGAGAGGGATTGAAGCAATATTGCCGGGAAGTCAATCTTGATCATATTTGTGAGATTTCTTTGTTTCACTGTGATTTTTGTGGTTTTTGAACACGAAATTGAGTTAATTGAGAAATACATTGATTAGTTTTGAGATTGGTTTACAGACTTGAAGGTTATTGAGTTTTTATTCAAGGTTCGGGTTTATTTGAATTATTTCACTCAATCTTAATTTTGATTTGATTTTGAAAATGGTTGGCTAAAACCATTGTGATTCTGGGGAGAATAGTTGAAGATTGAGGCTTAGATGATGATAGACTGAACTCATTCAAACATTTGGACCCTGAGAGTTTAGATTTTAACTTTGCGACATAGGAAAATCGGGCTGTTCTTAAGGAAAATCGGACGATTTTCTCAAGAACAGGTCGATTTAATCCCCTGACGATCTTTAATTGAATTAATCTTTAACCAAAGTTAATCCTTGCCTAAATCCCAACCTTGCTTAACCTTTTTAACCTCTAATTGAGTGTATGAAGAGACTTCAACCTTGATTCTACATTTAATAGATCAAGATTACAAGATTTGGGTAATAAAGAGACTCAACATCCTTTATTAAGATTTTAAGTGTGCTTTCTATTCTTTACCTTGGAGAGTCATATCCTAGGGTTTTAGGTAGTTAGTTTGAACATAATTCTTGTCTTTAGATCTTTCTATATTGCAGCCTCAACAACCCTTATAGAGAGAACCTTTGGACTAGACAAATAGGTTTCGGAACTTCACCGTACGATACCTACCTTTGAACACATAATCTTGGCAATATAAACTCTGTCCTTACATCCATTAGAAGTGTCTTGAATCGAAAGCCGCAGTCGGATACTTGAATCCTTGGAATCATTTCCCCCTTTATTAATCACAAAAGCTTTTGCATTTTGCTAGATAATTGAATTCGAATTTATTCTCACCAAATCCCTGAGTTCGACTCTGGAATTTCTTACCTTGCTACAGTCGATCCGTACACTGCGGGTTCGCTTTGCTTTGAGTTTTAGATATAAATTTAAGACTTTGACACACACACTTTCGGCCAAACAACGCTTCGAGAGAATCTTGGAAATGGTCTTATAGATGGTGTTGCAGCAGGAAATGGGCCTGTAATATGAAGGAGCAAGAGGACAATCACGTTTAGCTATTAGAGTAATAGAAGCATGATTAAACTGCTTAAGCATACGTCCATTGGTGAAAAAATCCTGAATAGCTTTGGTGAAGTCATGATGAATGATATCCCATGTAGATTTGAAGAAGAGAGATCCGTAGCCATCCGGCCCAGGCGCCTTGGTAGCCCCAATGTTGAAAACTGTCGACTTGATCTCGTCAGAGGTTACCATCCTGTCCAGAGTTGCAACATCCTCCGGGTTAAGGAGGGGGAGGGTATGGGAAAACCAAGTATTGTTTTTGTTTTTTGGTAAAAGGTTATACTTTCCGCTTCCAAGTCACCATCCTATTTGCCAAGATAGAATATTTTACTTATGTGTTTATATTTACTAAGAACCATAAAAGACAAATCATGAAAACCCTTTAAAAAAAAGTGTTAAAATTATGTTTTGAGAAAATTTGTATTTTATCTCTAAGATTAAAAGAAAATCTTGGGGATATTTTTGGATTTTTTTTCCAGAATAATAACAAAATGAATATAATTTATGAGATTAGGCATGGATGAAAAGTTATTAAGAGAATAGGAAGACTTTGAGGGTCGAGCGGACCCATCGTTTTAAAGTGCGAGATCTTCATAACGTGTTTATATTTTTTTAATTTTGTTTTTTACTAATTTGGAATAATTGTTATGTTTTCTTAGTTATGTATTAATAATGCTCGGTTTCCTTTTTTTTGTTAATCTTTATTAGTTGGTTAACGAACTTAAATAAAAAAATGGGGTCTTTAAAATTTTTAAAGTTGTATTTTTTTTAGTTGTGTGTTTGTCAAGTTGAGATATTTTTTGTTCTTTGTTTAGGTTTTCTTCTAAATTCACATGCACCCTATCTTTTTAGTAATATGTTTTTACAAATCTTATTTCTACAATCAACCTCATCTTTTAGTTTTATTCACTTATACTTATTTTCTACCTTTTTGTTTCTACCTCTAATCTCCGGTCTTGTTTGAAATTCCCCTCAAAATTGACATATATGAACAATTAAAATCGTGAACCTTTATTTTGACCAATTCTATGATTTGACCCCAAACTAACTCTTAACCGAAAAACAATCTATTGTAGGACTGAGCACCGGTTTAAAACCGCAAAACCGCAACCGAACCGTTTCGCAAACCGCAATGTAAAATATGTTGAACCACAAACCGAACCGATTAGTTGCGGTTTGGTTGCTATAGTTACTATTATCCATAATACAATTGCTGCCAATAAACAATAGAA
Source organism: Fagopyrum homotropicum (assembly GCA_033239125.1). Lineage (NCBI taxonomy): Eukaryota > Viridiplantae > Streptophyta > Magnoliopsida > Caryophyllales > Polygonaceae > Fagopyrum > Fagopyrum homotropicum. The sequence continues at coordinate 86,431,850 of BSWB01000005.1, read as the reverse complement.
TCTTTGAGTTGAGGGCATTCACAGCTGAAACCGATCTACCATTTTTTTTTATGCACCAAGGCTGGGAAGGAAGCTTTTCTTGTAAGGGAGAAGGCTGGGAAGCTTTTCTTGTAAGGGAGAAGGCTGGGAAGCTTACAGAGAAGGCTCGGAAGATAGCTAAGTATTTAAACATAACCAACCGTCAATTAATTAGTGCATTCACTTTTGCACCAAACTCATTTATGGTTTTCTTACTCATCTTTAATCTTCACGTACAAAGTTGGTGTTAAGTATACTGCACTTTGTCTTTTACGTCATAAGTGGCTCAAAGTGAAGAAATTAGAAACCTTTATTTTTCTTAAATAATCTAAACTCATCCATGAGGGGTATCATATAAAAAAATAAAATGACATATAGTAAAGTGAAGAAACTTAAATTTTTATATTTTTATTTAAATAAAGTCAGATAAAATATGACAAAATAAAAAATAAATAAAATTGCTATATAAAGAAAAATATATAATATGATATCGGGTATTAGATTGAAGTTACATAATATTATAGATGGTTATTTAATGCTTTCGATATTTTAGATAATCTTAACCAAAAGTATATATGTTTTTATCAAAATTGCAACATTATATTTTCATTGCTCTTATTTATGTTGTTCCTCCACTTAAATTAAAGATCGGTGTCAATAGATTAGGGCCGAGCAGATTACGGTTCTTGATTTTAGATTATATATTTTTGAGTTCTTTCCCACGTAACCTATACGTAACCTATACAAACACAATCATCTCGACCAAGAGTCCTAAATTCAGACCATGTTTTGGTCTATAAAATCTGTTTTGAATACAGTATTCTCCTAATTAACAAAACATGAAATCCCTTCTTATTCTGGTCAATATATAAATTTTTTTTAAAAAAAAAACAAAACATGATTTTGTTAATTAGATTTTACTGACAAAATAGGGATATTTGTGTGTTTCAAACGCTACTAACCCAATAGCGTTTAACATTTGGTGAATATTTTAATAAGAGATACTAACTTCATAGTTGCAAAACAACCCTGGTAAGTCATAATGTCGTTTGAACCCATCATTTATTAATACATATGCTTTGTTATTATTGATTATTTATGAATGCCTTTTTGTAGAGTTTGCATAATGTACTCCCAAAATTTTCTTCTGAATGAAATTAATATAGATTTTGGTAGAGAGGTACCTTTAAGAGGTTTTATTCGTATACCTCTCTGCCATAACAACAATATAAATATTCATTGATAGAGTTTAGTAAGGGGTAACTATGAAATCAAAAGAAATTACCATTATTTTAAATATTTGTAGGGAGCAAATGATGATGGTGCGTATACTTGCCGCACGAAGATTTGTAGTTCAATTTTTTATTTATTACGTATTGTTTTGAAAATTATTGAGTTAAACTATATTGTTATACAGTTTATTTTACTTGATAGAAAACTTTAAGTTAAACTATATTCTTATACAATTTCTTTTACTTGGTATAAAATTTTGTCAAACTATTTTCTTAAATTCAAAAGAATATAACATAATTGATTTTTGGGTAAATTGAAGGCATTTGGATTGGATAATTAAGAATGGATGGTATAATATTACACTAATTTTCTCTTATTTTTTGATGAAATAGATTTTTTTTTTAAAAAAAAAAATTGTCGTCCTAACTAAACGCTAGGTTAAAAAAAATATATTAGTCAATGCATTTCTTTTATCCACCAAACTGTTATCAGAAAAAATGTCCATCTCTGAATGGAAGAGAAGTGTATAAATGAGTATAAATATATATAGAATACCAGGTATAACTCTTGTACGGTTTCGGTCTTTGTCCTTTACCTAGAAGGGCATTCAACATTGTACATCCCTCCCTCCCTGCATTGTTGCTTGTTTCGACATATATAGTGCGTACCAGTTTCAAAAAACATTAATCATCTTTTAACCGAGTTTTCAAAAAACGTAACGAATTTTTACCAAAAAAAACAACGTAACGAATTTGGCCTCAGTTTTTGTAAGCCGAGCCAGACCATAAATAGCTCCGTTAGTAATATCATCAATCCCTAACACAATGTTATTTTACGTGAGCGATGCGAGTTTGAACGAAAATAACATTTATAAATAACTCGAGCCTTAACTTTATCCGGAAAGTCCCTACCGCAATGTTATTTTACATGAGTGATGCGAGTTTGAACGGAATATTTCCGCTCGTTTATAAATAACTCGAGCCTTGACTTTATCCGGAAGAAATGTTGATATTCGTTTCGATTAAAAAATAAATGTGTTTAAACCCAATTTTTTCCGAGCCAAATCCAATACAACCTCAAATAACCCAAAATTGTTCACCCCACCCACCAACCGCCAAGGCCTCACCCGCATCCAATCCACCCGCATCCAACGGATGAAGGGGGTGGATCGGGTGAGATTTCAGGTGTTCTACACTTATTTATAAATTTTTTCAAAAAAAACCCCATTATTTTACAATAATTCAAGAGCATACTTCAATCCAACTGAAAATAATATAAGATTGTACATGGTATAAGTACGATACTATAACAATGTAAGATCCAAAATAACCAAGTTATAATGAATCAATAATAAGAACCGAAATATATTAGGAATCGAAAAATAGAGTAGGAAAGAAAATATAGGGTTTACTTTAATATAAATTATGCCGTAAGAAAATAAAGGTAAAAGTTTATGATATAAAAACTTCAAATAATAAAAATATATATATAATTTTAAACGGTTGAAAACTGGTCGGATAGATGGGTAGCTGAAACGTTCACCCGAATCCCACCCGACCCACCACCCGCTTTATCCACCACCCGTTTTCACCCGTCTTTTAACGAGTTTTCACCCTTTTTCGTTGGGTCGGGTGGGTAGATATCCGTCGAATACGGATGAAATTAACATCCCTAGTTGCTATGGCAGATAATTATATTTTTACTTTAAAAATATTTGAAAAAGTTAGTGCTACAATAAATATATATATATATATAGGGTCCGGTTCCGGTGAGGAGGACCCTTGCAGATAGGAATGAGGAGAGTTGGGGTGGTGACATGTGGCATGCCACATCACTTCTTTTTTTTTCCAGATTTTCTTTTTGTAAATAAAAATTGGTGTTCATATTTTTATAAGTATGTGTTCATTTTTAAAAGAGTCATTGTTCATATTTTATCAATAAATGTTCATTTTTTTCCCAACACTAACTATTCATTTTTTAACATTAATCGTTCATTTTTTATATTTTTTTAAAACATTTTTTTTGAAAATTATACTATTCTTTCAAATCGTGTTAATAAAATATGATGTTCATTTTTTTACAAGTATGTATTATTTTTTTTTACAGTTATGGTGTTTTATAATATGATGTTCATTTTTTGAAAATTATACTTTTCTTTCAAATCGTGTTTATAATATTCAGAGATCGATTACATAAAAAATTGTGAAATCAAAGAGAATAAAAGACGATTCAGATTTTGTTTCTTCGAATTTCTACTCTAACTGTTTAGATTTTCATTCTTAAGGTTTATGTTTCATTATTATTGATGTTTGTCTTCGAAATCAAATTTGTTTGAATCATTTTTGTGTTTGATAAGTTTGATTGAGAAAATAGATGTATATACATATGTTGAGTTGGTCTAATAGCTCCAATTGAATAATCTATATGCTCATTTTAGTGTGCACGCAAACCGTTCGGCAAAATGCCTTATAGAAAAATAGTTTTTAAATATACAGGAACAATGACATAAAACGTATGAACACTGACGAATAAAAACATGAACAATGACGTATAAAAGTATGAACAACGATGACTTATCTATAACTTTGACACATACATAACATATTATGATCATCTTTTAACGTTTTGTGATGAGTTTTTTTATTTTCTGTGGTTATATACTATAAATGAACATCTATGCATTATAAAATAAACACAAAGGAATAAATAGACATTACACTTTGATGAATAAAAATACTATATACACCGATGTATAAGAACATGAACAATGACATATAAAAGTATGAACACCGATGACTATTTTGAACGTAAGGGTATTTTTCAAGATTTTAAGTCAATTTACAAAAATGCCATTAATGATGAGCGTATGAGAGCCCTTGATTTAAAATCCATCCAAGGGCTTACAACCCTCCTAATTCCTATCTACAAGCTTTCTTCTTACTTGAACTAAAATCTATATATATATATATATATATATATATATATATATATATGAGATCAACCATAACTTCATTCATTATAATAATCATCCTCAACAATAGTGGTAACTTCGGCTGAGAAACGAAGAAGAATTAAACATGATATGCTCCCTAGGACATAGATTAGCTAACAAATGTGCCGCCATATTCCTTAATCCTTACCCTATAGCTAATCGATCATAAAGCTCGAAGTCCCTCGTAAGCTCGTACCATGCTTCAGCTTGTTAACCAGGTTTTAAGGTTTGTCTTCGTAAAATATTAAATATTTTAACTTTGAATTTTTGTGTTATATAACCTTTATAAACATCGCACTTTTGTTTCTACTAACAAATAAAAGCTCCAATAATTTAGATTTGTTCTAAAAAGCAACAAATTTATGCACTATATTAGATAAAGTCAGATTACATCTAATTAATTGAATTAAAAATTGATTTTGTTAATTAGATTTTACTAGCAAAATACAGATATTTGTGTGCTTCAAATGTTTCCATTTAATCTATTATTCGTTTAATTTTATCGTACCTAACCTATTAAAAAAATGTGTTTTATCTAGCAAACTAAAACCCATAAATGAAAGCACAAGGAAGCATATCTAAGGATCGATCAATCAAAGCTAATCATCCAACAAGTTAAGCAATCATGAACAAACAACAAAAGAAATGTTTTGACATGAATACTCAAACACCATGCGAGCATAATCAAAATCAAGCACCACAAACCTTCAACAACAAACAATAACGGCAAACCGAAACTGAAACCCTACGTTGTGGCTGAAGTATCATTCATCTATGCTCACAATGAGCCGGAGGAAAGGTTTGATCTCAGGGCTTCCATCTCTACGTTACGGCTCCTCAACACAAACAAGCCATGGGCCTTGACGGGTGACTTCAATGTTACGCTTTCACCGGACGAGAAAACTTCCAACAACCGGCCAAATATATCACAGTCTTCCAGTGAAATTGAGACTTGCTTTGTACAAAACTTGCTTTTAGATCTCCCTTACTCCGGTTGTAAATTCACCTGGAATATCAAACAAGTTAATTCCCGTACAAAATTTTTTTTGAAAGAGTTCTTGTGCTTCTAAGATTAGAGATGACTTCTATGATAGTTCTTACTTGTGGAATGAGTTTGATGACAATTCTATGCTTAAACGGAATAATGGATTGAAAAGAAATTGAATGTGTTGTTTATCCTTTCTTGAACGTTTCATAATGTGAAAGTTCTATCTAAATAATATTGAGAAATTGAGGTTGAAATCACATGATGAGTTCTTATACTTCTTTATGAAATGATTAAGGCAATTCGATTCTCTTTCTTCTTTCTTTGATCACTTAGCCCCACAATGAAAGTAATTACCTCCCTTACCTATCCGGGAGTTTGGAGGAGTTGATATTAGGCATGTTTGATGTGGGAGGGCCATGAAAGCAAATTTTTGCATTCAAAGAATAGAATTAATAGGTTTAGGGAAGTCAATCGTCCCGATGAGTAACTCGGCACCATTCACATAGCCGGGTGTTTGTGTCTTGCCAAAGTCGGATTGAGCTTTATTCCTAACGAATTATGGTATGTGCATCAAGGGTTTGAGACATCTCGAAATTGAGAAACGCCAATCTCCTAGGCTTCGGTTTTTGTGCACCTCTATCCATCTTTCAAAAAGTAAAGTCGAAAAATAATGTGAAAAAGAAGAGAGCAAAGCTGAAAGTTGATGATGTTGCAATTCAAAGTAAAAAGAAAAAGAGTTGGGTTATTCATTTTCCCGGATTCATGCACCACATCCCTTATAAGTTTCCCTCCCTTCCGCATTCTAGACCTTACTTGAAAGTCCTTAAGATCAAAAGAATGTTATTTGACTTGGTGATCTAAATTGATATTTCTTATGCTTGATTTTGACAATACTTGAAGGTTATGATGTTTGTCTTAAAGTTTAAGCGACTTGTGATGTTTCTCTACTTTACATTCTTTGGTTTATGTATACAAGTGTTTTTCAAGGATGAATGCAAGGTTTGAGGATGATCTATTGACTAGAAGCACATTTACCTAAAGTATGTTTTTGTTTTGAGATTGCTTGCATATTTCGTTCTAACTTGTATTTTAGTGCTTTCGAAGACCTTGCTTCAGGACAAGCAAGTGACAAGTATGGGGTATTTTGTTAATATTTTGATATTCTAGGCACTTATTTTGGTTGTTTTTCCCTCGTTATTGTATACATGGATGAAGTTTAGAAGAAATTATTAGTTTGTTCCTCTATTATTGTCGATATGGATGTGTACACTAGCTTTGTGTTGATTGTAGGCGAAAAGGAGCTAAATGGGAGCTATTGAGAGAGAAAAGAGAGGATTCGATCATATTCGAGGATTAGGAACACATCAAGGAAGCTAAGGAAGGAACTGGGATGAAGAATGTCACGACACAAAGGAAACTACAAGTATTCTACACTTCCACGCCCTGAATTACGGCCGTAGAAGAATCCACGCTCTAAACCACGACCGTGGATCTTGACATCATGAGCGTGGAGCATTCCAGTAAGTTACACAGCCTAAAGTACGGTCGTGGAAGTCACAAGAGACCGTAATCCAATTCCACGCCCTAAACCACGGTCGTGGAAACTCTTGAGACCGTGATTTAGGCGATCTTTTGACGAGTCTTTATTTTCCACGTTATTTACGTGATGGGCCTAGACGGTTATTTCTTTCCCGTCTTATAAAAAGGTCAGAAAAGAGAGTTTTGGGGATCCGCGCTTACGCCCGCTAAATCTCGTTGTGTTGGATCCCGCGGAGATGCCGACGGACGCTGACGGCCGCTTACTTTGCTTGGAGCATTCTTGCCTAGGGTGGATTGAAGATCGCCGAAGGTTTAACCTCTTTCTTAGGTTTTGACGTTGAAGACAGATTGACAACATGTTCTTCATACTCGCCTTAGATTCTTGTGATGTTTTGTGTTATACATTCTGAATCCATCAAACACTGCTTCTTGTGTTACGGATTTGAGAATTGGTTTTGAAGTTTATTTGAGTATTTGAGGGTTTTCATCTTTTATTCTCTTTGATTGGAATATTGATATCATGACAATGATTGTTGGCTAAAACCCTTTAGCAATTCTAAAGTGAAGGGTTGATAGTTGTGGCTTAGATGATGATAGATCGATCGTAAATTGATTGGACCCTGAGAGTTAGAGAGATCTCGTCGACGAACCCAAATCACGGCATGTTCTTGGAGTTCCACGGCCGTGGTTCTCAAGATCTAACCGTGATTTACCCTAGTTTACGAACTTTGCTTTTACTTTGATACAAGGTTAAAGATTAGCTTTAATCTAGTCTTGGTTTACCCTTTTCTAGGTAGTAGTGAGACTCATCACCCTCTATTTCGATTTCGAGTGTCACAACCTTAATTGTTTTAGTTCGTCTTGATCCTTGGGTTACAAGTTTGGGTATTTGAGATTAATTCTTGTCCATAGATCCTTTTTATATTGAAGCCTCAACAACCTTTATAGAGAGTGTCTTTAGATAAGTCATATAAAGTCTTGGAACTTCACCGTACATTGCTTTACTTTAGCACACCTTTGCAACTCCTAACTTTGTCCTTAGTTCTTTAATATATCTTGAATCGATTGTCACAATTAGATACTTGGATCTTTAGGGTTGCTATTTTCCCCAATATTTGCAAAGCTTTATACCTTTATATGCTCGATATCTTGAGACTGGGTTTTGTTTCACCAAATCCCTGTGATCGATACTCTTGAATATTTGCTACTCTACGTCGATCCGTACACTTCGGGTTCGCTTGTTTTATTCTAGTTTTATAAATTTAAGACTTGATTGCACGCACGTTTTAGGGCGAACACTCACCACACTCTTATTGCCCCTCTCCATACTTTTGAGCTCCCTCACTCAGACAACCCCAATGACAACCCAGTGCAAGCATCAAGGATTCTTGCCCATCACCCACTATTATATCATGTATCTAAGCATTTGTGCTTTGAATGTTAGGCGTATAAACCACCCTAACAAGCAAAATGCAGTTTGTGACATAGTAAAATGACACAACCTTGACATTATTGCTATCATTGAAACCAAGCTATAGGTTAGTAAGATGAAGAAGCTTTCCCACCTTATTCCACACAAGAATCATACCTCCAACCTTTCAAACGTGTCTGACCAATTCAAATGTTGCATTTGGGTGTGGTGGAACCCCCTGACTTTGCATATAACCCAGTTCTCATCAATGAGCAACTCATCCACTGTCACTTATCCTCCCCAAATCTCACCAACCCCCAACGCATCCTCTCTTGCACTTTTGTGTACGCCCATAACCTCCCCGATGATCGGAAGCCCCTATGGGACAACATAGCCACTATCAAGCTCCTTAACCACAACGATGCTTGGACTCTCATGGGTGACACTTCAACACTACCCTCAGCCCGGATGAGAAGTTGGCCGACGGTTTCCCTTCCATCTCTCAACCTTCGTCTGAGCTCTCGGATTGCTTCTCTAGGAACTCGCTCTCTGACCATGAGTATTCTGGATGCAAACTCACTTGAAACAATAAAAAAATCTCCTCCAGGAATTGGTGTAAGCTTGATCGGATCGTTATAAACTCCTCTTGGTCCTCCTCGTTCCCTAATTCAAAGGCCCTTTTTGATAACTCCTACCTCTCTGACCATTCACCAGCCATGCTTTCCTTTGAATCTAAACTTCTCCCTCTCATTCTCCAATTCCGTTTCAACAACAATTGGGTGCACCATGAGAATTTTACCTCTTCTGTCTCACTTTCCTGGTCTCTCCCCATCGATGATGCTCATGATAACCTCATGATCGCACTCACCAAGAAGCTAAAATGCCTTAAGCCGTGGCTGAAACAATTCCCAAGCCTTATTCTCGAGAATCTCTACTCTGATGTTGAGACTCTCAAGTCCTCCATTTCCACTACCCAAACAGAACTTCAAGAAGACCCCCATAATCATGCTCTCTTGATGACCGAAAGAGATAATACCTCCTCTCTCATCTCAATGCTAGACATGCTTCGCACTACCCTTGCCCAACTCTCCAAAGCATCGTGGTCTAAACATGGGGACCAATGCAATGCGTACTTTTTTAAGAGCATCACCACCAGGAGGATTGCAAATGATATCAGAATATTTCTTGATCCCTTTAATCCCGCCTCTGGTCCCACCCACAATCCCGAGAATATCGCCACTATCCTTATAAACCATTTTTCATTATTCTCAACCCTTCTTTAAACCACAACCCTCAAAACATTTTCCCTAATTGCCCCCTTCCATCAATCTCTCCGGAAGACAAGATCTCTCTCTGTACCACCGTTACCAGGGAGACCATCAAAGATACTCTTTTCAACTTGGGTGATCAAAAATCCCCTGGGCCTGACGGTTACAATGCAAAATTCTTCAAGTCTTCTTGTCATATTACTAGTAATGACTTCACTAATGTTATCTTGGAAGTTTTCAATACGGGTTGTTTCCCTTGGCTGATCAATCACACTTCGATCTCTCTAATTGTCAAGAAGGAAAATCCCATGCACCCCTCTGACTTCATACCAATCTCATGCTGCAATACTACCTACAAAGTCATCGCCAAGCTTCTGGCTTCCAGATTAAATGCCATTTTACCTTCCATAAATGGTACCTATCAAGGAGTGCTCATCAAAGGACGTTCTATAAAGTACAACACCGAGAAATCTTTAAGAAGTACAACCAGCATCGTATCTCTCCAAGATGTTCCATTAAGGTTGATATCTCTAAGGCTTTCGACTCCATTGATCACAAACTGATCCTTTACTGCCTTAGAAGGATGGGGTTTCCCGAGTATTTCAATCGCGTGATTGAAAACTGCATCTCCACTACTTCCTACTCAATCAATCTAAATGGAGCTATGAATAGTTTCTTCTAGGTCTCTCGAGGGCTTAGACAAGGCTGCCCTCTTTCCCCTCCTCTCTTTGTTATTGCCATGGAGGTGCTATCCTCGATGCTCCAAACCAACACCTCAAACCCAAACTTCAACATCCATCCAAAGTGTGTCTCTCCCCGCCTTACCCACCTATGTTTTGCTGACGATCTTATGTTGTTTTGCAGGGGAGACATTACCTCCATCCACATCTTGATGAACACGTTACATTCCTTCGGTAACTACTCTAGTCTTTGCATAAACACTACAAAATATTCCCTCTTTCTTGGTGGTCTATCTTCTCAAGAAAGAGATCTTTTCTCTCACTCTACTGCGCTACCTCTGGGCTCTCTCCCCTTATTCTACTTGGGCAACTGGTGGGCCGCAAAAGACTCAACGCAATCGAATACAACCCCCTCATCACCAAGATCACCAATAGAATCAATTCTTGGAGCTCCATAAATCTCTCTTACGCCGGAAGAAAATAGATAATCTCCTCAATCCTCTTCTCCTTACACTACTATTGGTGTTCCGTCCTGCTCATTCCATCCAAGATCATTCTCAAAATTGAAGGGCTTCTCCGCTCCTTCTTATGGTCGGGCAAGGCAAACAGTTCCCGTGCTCTAGTCTCATGGAAAGTTATTTGCAACTCCACTGCAAATAGTGGGCTAGATTTCAAAGAGCTTTTATCCTAGAACAAGGCCTGCATCGCTAAGCTTATTTTTTATCTCGATCACTCAAACCACAATGATCTTTGGTCTGATTGGATCAATTAGAATATTCTTAAAGGCCAATCAATTTGGAACTATCCGAACTCCTACAAGCATAGCTTTGTTTGGTACATGATTCTCAAAGTTAGAAATGAAATTCTTGACTCCATGATGGGCCCAAACTTCATCAGTCAAACCTCAAACCCCCATGGTATTTTCTCTACCTCTGCTTCTTACAGCACCGTCTGGCATGCTCATCCTAACCCAAGCTCCTACACGCTGAACATCATCTGGAAGGGCTTGAATGTTCCCAAGTCTAGTTTTATCTCTTGGATTTCTAGTCATCATTGCCTCCCTACCCTTACAAAGCTAGCAAACTGGAACCTCATCCTGAACAATCTCTGTAAGTTCTGCTCTATCCATGTTGAGGATGAAGACCACATTTTTCACTAGTGCACCTATTCTACCATTGTGCTTGATCTCATCTCTAGATGGTCCAGGACGTCCCATCCTCATCCTTACAATAGCAACATCTGGAACTGGATCGGATCTCAAAACCCCAACAAGCACGACTTGATCTCCCATATCCACATTTCTACCATCACAAGTTTCATCTACTTTGTTTGGAAATCCAGGAATGATCTTGTCTTCAATAACCACTTCACCCATCCTACCATTTGTACTCTGAATGCAATCAACTCTAAAAATTACTTCGCTGCTAAAAACTGGAAAGAAAGATCGCCAAACTCGATATCTTGGGCCAAGATCCTCGGTATCCACTTAGACTAGTTTCTTTCCTCCCTTTTCTTTTGTGTCTCATGCTCTACCTTTGTCAAGTTGACTCTATATGTAAATCCTTCTTATAGAATACAACAAATTTTCAAAAAATAAGATGAGAAAAGAGAAGGGTATAAAGAAATGAAAAGCATATGTTTTTGGATAGGTTTTGTGGTGATCAAGCAAAGATCACAATCAAGCAACAAGGTCAACCAAACAAAAAAAACAAGCACGGAATATAAGATCAATGTATAGAGAGCGGATTCTAGAGATTCGGACTTCCGGTTATGGCCAGATCTCAAGATTCTAATCAACCTAGGACAAGATGTGGTATGTTGGGAAAGAATGTTTCTCTAATGGGATCAATCACCGGGTAGGTCTCATGGTCCAATAATCCCGCACCTAAGGTCCTATTACCGGGTAGGTCTCTAGGAACCTAAGGTTGGAGATTCTACTCAAACCGGATCACTACTTAGAGGTCAAACCTTTCCTTACCAGGTAAGTCTCGGGAAGGCAAGTCCTAAGCAACAATCCTAGCACACTCGATCCAATAGCGGCTTGTGAGGCTCACTACTACCTAGCGTTTGCCATCTTCTTAACCTAAGGTCGGGAATTACCGGTTAAGCCTCTTCCCTCACTTAGTCTACTGACCAAGGTCACTGATAAGTGATGGAATCACTATCATTTAGGATAGTTTTTAGAGTCTTTTGATTGCATTTGTGAAGGTTTATGCTACTAACTCCTTAGTCCAGAAGAAGAAGACTAAAAGAAGCTAAGGAAGGAGTTATAAGCACTTAGGAGTGAAGATCGTTCACGAAGCAAAGCTTCTGTTGCCTCACCGCCCCTGCAGAGCCCTGCCACCGCCCCTGCGGGTGACGCCTTACACCGGAGCGCTCCCTACGCCTTCACCAGCGCCAACCATGAAGTGTGTCACCGCCCCTGCGCCACTCCTTGGCGCCCCTACGGTGACCTACACTGAAGAAACGAAGACCAACTCCCCTGCGTCTCTCACTGCGGCCTTGCCTGCGCCTCAACCTGGGAGATGGAAGACGAAGAGGTTGTGTCACCGCCCCTGCGTCGACATAGGGACGCCCCGACGGCTTGGCATTAGAAACGTCAGGAAGTCAAAGGGTCAGACGTTTGAAGAGCATTGAAGATCTGCCCCAGCGGAATTGCCTAGCTACCCCTGCGGCCTTGAAGAAGATTAAGCGTTTTTGCCTTCACCGCCCCTGCGGAGCTGAAGGGTGCCCCTGCGGCTTAACGTCAGAAGCTTTACTCCGGCTGTTTACACCACCTTTATGGCATTAAAGGTGGCTGTTTTGGGCCGGCCATTTACTCCTATTTAGTGCCTTTTGTAGTATAAATAGTCCTTGGTTGATTGCTAGAGAGGATCTTATCATCTTGTTAACCAACAAATTATCCACTTAGATTGTCTTGCTACCTTGTAATGAGTTGTTAACTCCCTTGGTACATTGGGTTGGTTTGAAGCTGCATTGTTACTTTGGTTGTAAGTTCTTTATAATATTAGTTTTTATTCAGTAATACTTTGTGTCTCCTTGATCTCCATTGTCTAATTGCATGTTTACTATTGCTTAAGATTGATCACCTTAGGTTCTAAAGTGCATGTAAACAACTAGTAGGTTCCGGGTTCGGATCTTTAACCTAGTAGCAACTTTAAGTAATAACGGGTTGTGATTACTTAAAGAAAAGGAACACAAATATAAAGATAAGTTTAACGGTTTTAATCTTCTATTTATATCCCTTAGTCTTTGTTTGAAAGCTAACTTGTTATTTGTTCTTGTAGGTTTACGGAACTCTAACCTGTTAACTTGTGTTGATGCCGGTTGGCTCAACACATATATATGATCGAGACGGGAGATTACTTGAAAACTTATAAAGGGAACTCACCAAAGTAGCAACTGCATGCTTAGAATCAACCTAGTGTAGATTCATCCATTATTGTCTTACTTGTCGCACTAATCATTTTCATAAGTTTTTGTGCATCTGTAACACCCCGAATCCGTGGGACTCGGAGCGCTACGGGTTGGGACCTCACAATGGGTCCCGACCCTTAGCTTGACAACAATTTCACCGGATCTTTCAACATGGCACAAATAAAGGCAAAACCGAAATTCCTTTTAATGCAAATGATAAGAAACCCGAAGGAATACAACAAAAGACTTCAGCCGATAAACAACACCAAAGACCAAAACGCCATACACGCGGCATACCAACATAATAAACGCAAAATAAAACACAACCCGACTCCAACCAAAACCCACTCCTAAAATGTACGGAACCCCGGCTGCCCAATCTTCCGGATCTCTCGGTCGCAATCCTAACTTGCAAGGCAATCTACAACAATCGGTATAAAACCGTTAGCTAATATTCGAAGCATTAGAATCAAGGTGAAAGGCACAAACACAAGTAAATCAACATAACACACAATGTACACCAAATCACACAAGTCCGGTTTATTATCTTTTTATTATTAAGTTGTATCCCGTTCTAATTCAACTTCTTTTGTGACACGAGAATCTCCCGAAACTCGCCTCGGTCCCCACTTACCGCATGGAACGGTGGATGCCTCCGACCGTCTAACCACACGGCTAGTCGCCAAGAACCTCCTAACTCTACGCAAGAGCTAGACAAGTTGTCACCGCCCGTTATCATACACTTGGGCCAAATAATATATAAAGGTCGGTAATCCTATTCTGGTTTATAAGTTATAATGAAAGCAATAAAACACACACCACCAAACACGCATTAAATCTAATACATAGAATACAAGCTAAGTAAGTCCGGAGACTTACCTCGTCCCAAACGCTAACTCACGCAACACTCTCGCTTCCCTTTGGAAGAAGCCTACAACCTGCTCACAACAAGATATCTATATTAACAACTCGCTCAACTCAAGAAGTCTTAGACTTCTACACAAATGATCTACGCAAGATCATTTGACTCTCATTCTAGGACCGCATCCTAGAGTCCCTCATCCTCACATCACACTCACACAAGCTAGAAGTCCTTAGGCTTTTTAGACCCTATGATCTCGCAAGATCATAACCCATTACACATACTTGGATAAACATGCCTAGTCCAAACAAACTCAACGGTAACAATTCCCTGCTAGGATAAGTCGATCCTAAGCTCCAAAATCCCACAACATCATACAACCCCAATCTTGAGCCTCAAAACGCTCACAAGATCAAACATACGCTCAAAACCTTATAACCTCTCTTGATCAAACACACATCAAGCCTTAGAATAAATGACAAGTCCTCAAGCACTCACCTAAGGTCCAAACCACTACTTGGCATTCACTCTAAGTTATGCTAGATCCAACCTAGCATGTACTACTAAATATAACTAGATCGAGGAAGGAGATACTCACACGAGGTCGAAGGCGGAAGACGAACTACGGATGTCGAGAATGGACTCGTTGGCCTTTATCGGGGCACTTTCGGACCTAACACCAAAGCTAAGAAAATTTAGCTTATAAGCTAAAGTTGAACGGAATATTTAGCTCATATAAGTCTTAAGGAAAACTCGCTTTCAAAACCAAGATTAAACTTGTTAAAACCTTTTTCCGGGGCAATTATACAAATATGAAATTTTAGTCATAAACCGCAATTAATCTTTGAGCCATAAACCCAATTTAATCCAACAAAGACGTAATATATAGTTTATATATACATATATGAATATCCCCGTAATTAAAACCAAAGTTAAAAACCGCTAACACATTTTGTGGGGCAACTTATACAGTTTTAGAAATATTGTAATTAAAACCTTGGGGCATTTTTTGAAAATAAACCAACAGAGGGCATAAATGCAATAATGCAGAAATATGGGACAAAGCTGTAATTTTAAAATATGGGTACATATTGTAATTACCCTAGATTCAAGGGGCCCGATTTAATTAGGGCAAAACTCCAGAAAAAAGAGCAGGCGGCAAGGAGGAGCAGGGCAGGCAATGGCATCCCTGAGTTCGGGCAAGGTTTGTGCAGGCGAGACGGGTTCACCGGCGTCGCTCCAGGCGGCAGAGCGTGGAGGTGGGTGGCTTCAGTACGCCGGAATCCACTACAACAGGGGGGGCGGCGACGAAGAGAGGAAAACAGGGACACCGCAGAGGCTGGAGATCCGGCGTCGATCTTCAGCAAGGCGAGGTGGCGGTGCCTAAACCGGCGACCCCGGTGGCTCAAGGCGGAAGGCGAGGGGGTGCGTTGCAGGGGAGAGGCGATGCAGCTCTTCTCCCTGGGCTATTGGGGGAATCGTGACAGCTAGGCTCGATGGTGAGCGTTGTAGAGCGCGAGAGAAGGAGAGGTGGTTCCTCTCGGCGACGGTGACTCCCTGGGCCCCTGGTAGCGTGGCGAGGCGGCACTCTAGGTTTCCGGTGGTGGTCGCCGGGGTAGAAAAGAGGTAACAGAAGAGGTTCTTGCTTGAGGGGAAGTGGAAGAATGGCAGAGGGGAGATGAGGAATGAGCAGAAGGAGCAGCTCGGTGAGGGAGATGAGGGGTCGGGGTTGGGTACTGGAAGCCAGGAGTCCGGTGCAGGGCTAAGGAGGGTTGACAGGGGTAGTCAGGCGGCAAGAGGTAAGGAACAGAGAAAGGGATACTTGCACCAAGCTGAAGAATGGTAATGATGCACTAGGAGCAACATACAGAGGTTAGGTGTAGGCTGCTAGCATAGACGGGCGGGGAAGACCAATATATATATATAAATTGGAACCGGAAATTAAATTAAATACGATTAAAATACCTGGAACGGAGAAATTTTCCGTAAAATAATATACGGAAGAATATCTACCAAATATATATTCGTAAAAATATAGTTTTCCATATAAAAATTATTCCCATAAAATATGTAAACTAATAAAATATCGATAAAAGCCGAAAAAATAAATATCGCAAACGCGCCAAAAATTGGGACATTACATTAGATCTCCCTGAAAACAAGTTTCGTCCCGAAACTTGCTATACGACGAACCTCTCGGTCCCTAAGACCGAGGTATGAACTCTCAAACTAAGAAGCCTTCTAATCTAAACACACCATCTACTCAAACTACCACCACCAGATATATCAGGTCATATAACACGCTCCCGGACATGACACAACTACACATATAATCACACATGCACATAACTCAAACAAGGGGAGAAATAGGTCTAACACATTGATTCTATCGATGCTACTAGATCCGCGTAAAACTCGACCAAAAATACTAGCCTTCGTCTTCCATTAGACTCATTGGTTTATCGTCTGCCACTAGATCTTCATGACCGACAACATGTCTTGAGTCATGTATGTACTTTCTCAATTGACACACATAAAACACCAGGTGAGCATCCTATACTCTAGGTGGCAACACCAACTTGTAAGTCACTTCTCCAACTCGCGCTAAGATCTCAAAAAGGTTAATATATCGGTACTTTACTTCCTTCTTGGTTTCGATGCAGCATCTCCATTATTTTCCCTTTGATTTTTTTTTTCTATCAAAGAAGATCGAACTCCCAATTTCACATTGTTGGCTTTGGTTCTTGTCAAACCAAACTTTAATGTTACATTTCATCAATTCTTGTTTCAAGCTATAAGGAACGAAAGAAGTACTTAACTTGACATTGCTTCAACTAACAAGGCACGTATGCTATTACTTTTACATCGTTCCTCAATACCCAATCAAGACCTTGTCTTGAAGAATTACTCGTATACTTCAAACCCATCCTACTTCGAGGCAAGTTCAACATAGTTGCACCAGTGAATCTCCTCTTAACTTTCAACAACTCCATTGTTAATTTTCGTCTCAGTCAAAACTCCATTGTCATCCGGAATAGGTTAGCCATAGATGGTGTTAATTGGATAATCTCTCTACAATTCCGGTTATGACCAACACATCCAAGAAAACTTGTAACTTCTTCCACGTCTTTCAGGGTTGCCATCCCGAGACAACTTGTCATACAACTTCTCTCTTCTTCGAGAATAGACCAAAAATATCTTATCCGGGACATTAGTAGGCTTATATGGAATCACTACAATTCAATTGACACTGGTTGGTCCGGAATGCCATAATTGCAATACCTCAGTCTCAAATTTTTAATTGACGACAATCAGACCTTAAATCATTCTTAGGATAGACTACCGACCCTTGCAACTGGTCGAGTAGATCATCTATCGGTGGTGAGGGATACTTGTCCTTCATTGTTAACTTGTTCGGCTCATGGTAATCGATGTACAAATTGAGATAACTATCTCTACTCTTTGCAAACTGGCATTCTCCATGACAACTTCGAATCAAAATTTTAAGATATATTCTAATATGAATTTCAAATGAAGATAGCATTCGGAGTTCTCCATAGCATTTCACTAAATCTAATAAACTATTTTCAATAAGTTCTTACAATTGCTCCTTCTCTTGCTTCCACAACTCATGTCTCTGCACAAATGTTATTCTATACGGCGCTTTAGACATCGGAATTAAATCAAGCTCGACCTTAGTGGAAAATTCCACATTCTGACGTATTGGAATCTATGATATCTCAGGTTTCATCTTTTCTCTTCCCGTCACATATCGTAATAACCGACACAATCTTGTCTTATCACTTTACAAGTGGTCATGTTACTAATGATCTACCTCGATCTGTTGGGGTGACGTCCTTTAAACACGTGTATTGTTCCATCTTTAGCTACATTGTTTACCGTCCTCTTTTAGAGATTCCTCATCTCTTGAGCTCGAGAGACTTGTTCAAGTCTTCCGACTCTTGTAGCCTTATTTAAGTATTCCTTTATCTTAATCTCATTCTCCCTCTTTGATGACATAATTGTAAAAATCTTCTTAGGTTTCTCACTTTTCTTCGCTTTCCACTATACTCCCCACCATATGGGAAACTCGATCTCCTTGCATTTTACGTAAGTTTGCACTGTAAACATCCTTTCTTTAAGTAGGTGTAGAACTAACTTCATTTCCCTTTTTTTTTTTTTTTTACAACGTCAATCCAACAACGGAGGCTAATCTCAAACTTTCATATACTTCTCGTACATCTCATGTCGACATCGAACTTCAAAACTTTGGTCTTCTCTTACTCTTGTTGGTCACCTTATGCATCTCTTGGGATTCCATGAACAACTTCACAACCGTACCAATATGCCCTGTGGTGAACGCTAGGCAAAATTCCCCAACCACAACCACTGAAAGATCCACTCATTACCTCACCAAGCACTCACATCATAACTCTAAGCTTGAAGTGTTGCCCTAATCTAGGTCCTCTCTTTCACGCCATAGCCATCATGTCTCTTCCGTGTGAGTCTAGAAACTTGACTTATCTCTTGCCCGCGGTAACATATCATCCATTTCATACCCTACATCCTCTATATACTCCCGTTTACGTACCACCTCCATGACACCTTACCTTCTTCTTGATTCACTACTTCCCCCTTTACCGTAGTCAAAATTTAACCCCTCTAATTGGTGTCGTTCTCTCATATGCCAATTCCATGACCTACAAAGGTCGCATAAGGTCATCCAAATCCCTTTGTATGCCCATAATCTGGTTTACTCATCCCCTTCTTCCTAGTCTCACATACTGGGTTACTCTTCCCTCCTACAATCACCAATATACAACCCGCACCTATACACCCTTGGTGGTCACCGATTAACTCATTGATGACCCTCTACAAGATCCACGACTTACTCCCCTACCGTACTTCCATGTTACCATACTCATGAAGGTTACCCTCCTCGGGGTACTTTACCTTAAACTTCACTGGCTCCTTTTTATTCTACTTCCCACTTCGTTAGCTCCAATTATGCTCCCCTCTTCCTTCCGCTTCTGTAAGATAACCATACCTACCCAGCTCTCTCGTGTCATATGTCCCACCTTTATAGGCCTAACTGCTCTTCATAAAGTTTTGCAAATGCACCCTCAAATATTCTAACATTAGTTAGTCTTCACTCTCATCCTTCTTGGTTGATAACTTAAGTTCTTCGATCCAGCTCCTTGTTTCCTCTTTCATATTCTTATGATCACCATCTACACACACTTCCTCCTTGGCGTTTCTTAGTCATATCATCATAAGGGAAAACCGGTCAACTCTTTTAGGGGAATTTTACCATGTGAAACTCCACCACGCCTTCTTCTCATAAGTCTCGTAATGTTTATACTTCTTATTGGTACCTCGTAAGCTTAACTAACGGTGTCTTAAATCTTTAGCAAATGGTTCGATCACTCTTCTCGTCTTGACTCCAATGCTTAGGAGCACCTATACAAAACTTCACGTCTTGAAGGAATACCACCTTTAAACTTGCTAGAAAGTATCCATCTCCTCCCCGATTCGCATCTTTAGTTGTCCACGCATCTTCTTGATGAACTTAAGTTTGTTATCTCCATTGGTCTCGTCGTTGTTCGATCATGGTTCTTTAGAACCACTTCTACATTTTAATGTTGCTCCCTTTTCTTGTACCGCTTCCATCTTGATTCCTCTTAAGTTGTCTCGAGTTTTCCTCCCACTTGTTCATCCTTCGTTTATGTAATCTCTAATCCTCCTTTTCGACATCCTTTTTAAAGGAATGCGAGAAACGCCATGGTATTCGTCCGAACATAACGCTCAAACTCGATACTTGAGCTTATTCCTCCTCGTATGGAGACTATCCTATGTAAAACGACGTCCTCCAAGGGCGATGATATCGTAATAGCATCTCAACTAAAAGGTCCTATATCTCCATATGCTACTATATGTAACAGGAATACGTATCCATAACTATATAAGTCCTAAGTCCATATTACTACTAATATCACGCATTCGGCATTCCAAAACAACAATACAAGGTCCAAAACCTATAATCGTTCACATATAAAACTATACACATAAATCATGTTCATCATGCAACTACAATCCACATACCATAATAACCCAAAAACATCCTAAGTCCACGATACATTTCTACATATATATGTATATATATATATATACACTAAAATCCAATAAACTATGCTGCCGAGATCCGCGGAAGAAGTGGTGGTCCGTACATTCTACCCCGACTCATGCATATGATTTTGAAAACGAAAACTCAGAACCCGCGGGGTTCTGTTTATTTCCTTATTCGGCCTTTAGAAGATTGCGAGTGCCATTGTTGTCAACCTAGGGCTCTGATACAACTTTTGTAACACCCCGAATCCGTGGGACTCGGAGCGCTACGGGTTGGGACCTCACAATGGGTCCTGACCCTTAGCTTGACAACAATTTCACCGGATCTTTCAACATGGCACAAATAAAGGCAAAACCGAAATTCCTTTTAATGCAAATGATAAGAAACCCGAAGGAAAACAACAAAAGACTTCAGCCAATAAACAACACCAAAGACCAAAACGCCATACACGCGGCATACCAACATAATAAACGCAAAATAAAACACAACCCTGTAACACCCCAAATCCTGAGAACTCGGGGAGCTACTGGTTAGGACCTCACAATGGGTCCCGACCTTAGTTTGACAACAATTTAACTTGGATCTTACAACAAGGCACAAAAGTATTTAAAACATTTGAAAACTTTAAACAATATATACATGAAGAATATATATCAGCCTTACAAAGCAAAGGTACCAAAACGACATATATAAAGAACATAAGACATTCCCGTCCCCAACTAAATGAGTACGTGGACCCGGCTGACCATTCCCTCCGGATCTCTCTACAATTGTTTTAACCTGCAAGACATCTACAAGCGGTATAAAACCGTTAGCTAACATTCTATGCATAAGTATAAAGGTAAAAGCACAAACACACAACATACACAATCAACATGCAACACTCAATCCTTTTATTATCTTTAATTAGGTGATAGTTTATTACTAATGATACTTATTTTGTGACACGAGGGATTCCCAAACCTCGCCCCTGTCCCCGTTTACCAACGCGGAATGGTACTAATGCATTTGACCGTCTACCGGACTGGGCTGGTCGCAAGGAACCTCCTAGACTCTCGCAAGAGCTAGGCAGATGATGTCACGACCCGTTATCATACACTTGGGTCAATTACGTAAATAATAAAGTCGGCCTAATCCGGTTTCGTTATTTATCATAACTAACAAACACCACTCATACACATTACACTCATACAAGAAGCCAGCTAAGTAAGTCCGTGGACTTACCTGAATCAGATCTTGACTTTCTAATTCGCAAATCGATCTGTACAGTAGGAATTCAGTGGCCTGTCAAAGGAGGCAAGTGTGTCAGCACACTTTCTAGGTGATTAGAAGTCTAAGACTTCTAAGATAGTAGGTCTTAATAGAACGGAATTGATTACAGTATTAATTTATGGTAAAATGACTATTTTACCCTTGGTCTCGAAACTTCCAAAAATTCCCTAATTCATGCCTAAACTCTTATTTGAGACTAAAGAGTCATATTCTAACTCCTAAAGATGAGTTTGGTTACAAATTGGCAATTTACCCATTTCCCTATTTTCGGAAAGATCGTTAAGGTCTAACTTTGGCTTCAAATATAAAATTCGAATAATCTTATAAAAATTCCAAAATAATTCCCTAGATCATCTATGATATCCCATCTACTCCTAGGAGCAAGAATTTCTTAAAACTGTTCAACCATCACTTCTACAAAAATTTCCAGAGTTGGTTACAACACTTAACAAACAACACATTGTCTTAACTTTGAAAAATCATAACTCCTAAACTACTAGCTGGATTTATCCCAAATTTTGATACATTCTACTATAAAATCTTATCTATAATATATCCAAAATTCAGCCACAAAAGAGATCAAAATCCTATTTAAAACTATCTCACAAAACCGAATTTCAGCACAACAGAAAAACTGCTGCTTATGACTAAATCTTTGAAAAATCATAAATCCCAAACCACTCGCTGGATACTTCTCAAATTTTAATATGTTCTACAACAATATGTCAACTATATCATATCCAAAATTCAAGCCCAACGGAGATCAATAGCTTATTCAAAACCATCTCACAAAACAGCATCACTTGCTGTTTTCCTCAACACTCAGCACATGTATACAAACTGCATGAGGCGTCAACTTTGGAACAAATTAACTCTCAAACCGTAGCTCCGATTCCTCTCAAATTTTAGTATGTTATACTATACAATATCGACTAAAACATATCCGAAAATCAGAAGTAAAGGTGGAGTCTAACCTACCCAAAACTGGACCGACGTTGACTGATTGTCACTTCCGCAAATTCAGAAAATGCCTCAGCTTTTCAAGCTATCTTCGGAGGCTGTTGGGTACGGCTTGGAGACACAACGGGGTTCACATCAGCATATAAATATTAAGGTTAAAGCCAGAGAAAGACCAAGAAAGGATGGGTATGGATCTTACTCGATTCTAGGGTTGATTGTATGCAAAACCAAGTCCTGAGACGAATAGCCAGTGCAGAAGAGATTCCTGGAGGCTAGCAAGGAGGCGTTCTGTGTGCTGCACCAAGAGGAGATGCCAAGGCCTCCCTTGCTGCTCGTGTGCCATCAAAGAGAAGCGTTTTGCGTGCTGCACCAGGAGGAGAAAGCTTGGACATTTTCTCCAGGAAGCGCAACCGGTTTGAAGGAGGTCGTCCTTGTCGGATCTAGGCGCTGGTGCACGCGACACAGATGAGGCGGCTGCAGCAAGAGTCTCCGTTGCTGTTGTCGATCCAGTGCAGAAGAGAGAGAAGGTCCATGGCTGCTGCTTGGTGGATGAAGGAGGAGAGACGTGAAGAGACGTGAAGAGACTTGGCGTGCAGCTGTTCACAAGGGCGCTAGGGCAAGACGTCTCTCACAGTTGGGCCGAGTAGCAGCAGGTACGTGGGCTGGCGCTGGAGCTGAGCAGGGATGGGCTTCAGTTCGGGCTGCTTCTGGCTGCAGCAGAGGAAGAGTGGGCTGCGAACTGGGCTGAAAACAAGGTAGGGATAGTGGGCTGAAAGAGTTGTCTTGGCTTTGTCACAGCCTTGTCAAAACGTGTCCTGGCCTTGTCATGGTCTTGTCTCAGCCTTGTCAAAATCTCGTCTCAGCCTTGTCATGATCTCGTCTAAAGTCATCGTTACGAATTAATTATAAGAATTAGGGTTTGATATAATTCTATCATTTTATGTGAATTAAATTCTACATAAAATGATAAATAATTATAAGAATTAGGATTTGATATAATTCTATCATTTTATGTGAAATAAATTCTACATAAAATGATAAATAATTATAAGAATTAGGGTTTGATATAATTCTATCATTTTATGTGAATTAAATTCTACATAAAATGATAAAATCTGTGAAGGAAGAAATACTCGATAGAATAGGAAACCGACAACGGCTCGAAGTCCGATTTGATTTGGAATTAAACGGAATAAAAATTCCGGATATTACATCAGTACCCCCTTAAAATAAGTTTCGTCCCGAAACTTAGAACAAGGTACTTAATTAAACGACTTCCATAAATAAACTGGTATGTCCTAGTCTCACTAAATTTTTATTTGTTTCCTAAACTTCTTTAACCCTATCAAAGCGTAACGAAAAAAAACTGGTCGTTACATCAGATCCCCCTCGAAATAAGTTTCGTCCCGAAACTTAGGGTAAGACAATCCTGATCGGCCTTTAAGACACCAAATGGGTGTGTTTGATCACTACACAAAACTCTCATCGTTTCCACATCTAAGTATCCCGCACATCAAGGTTACCAAAAGAACACATCACTGACTAAACACTAAGTCATGAAATAAACAAGCAATCAAACAATATCACACATACAAGGTCAAGCCCTAACTAGTCACTCCCGAGGTTACAACTATCGCTATATGGGTCTTTGAAAGGTTACGTCTCTTACTAACTCCAATCTTAGGTAGCCTTATCGGATTTTCATAAAACCACTAAATCTTAAATCCTTTCAGGTACTTAGATCACAAGCGTATGTTACCACATTCTAGAGTGGTTACCGGATGTCTCACCGATATCATCCGGCTCAACTGTCTAATCCTCTAATTTGATGACCTAACTCGTGTCTGGTAGGTATCTCTCCAACTGAAATTCTCAAACTCAGTTCCTAAACTTAGTCTCCATGAAAAACTGAAGTTCTAGATCCTTTGATGACCCTACGGAAAATGATCTATTCAACTTTCTTCCCTTCGTTATGACCACATGCTTACGGCCTTCTGAAGAGGTTCTGACTACCCACTCAGGCCAAAGGTCTTTGACATCCACCAACACTTACCAAATTCCCCATGCTCTTCGTATCACGACCCACATGGTCTTGTCTTTTAATATTACTCAGTCATCATGTTCCTCAGGTACGGAATTGTCACCCTTACTCTTTTCAGGTCTAATACTCAAGACAATTAAAAATCAAATCTAGTGTTTAGCCTCTTTGTTCACTTGGCTTTATTATATTATTTATAGATCTCTAATATATTGTTTGCTCCAACTTAGGCTTCTCACACATTTTCTAAGATCTTAAATAAAATAGAATAAGTCCGAAATGACGGTATTAGACACAAAGTGATCTCATATCACCTGTATTTGTTAATAACTACTCAATAAATGTTAACATATCATCAGCAGTGCGCTCTTTTATCCACCATTGTTACCAGCCCGATAGTATCCCCCTAACTCAAAACGCAACTAGGCTCTGTTTCGACATAACATTACACATAAAATCTACTCCGAGATTATGCTTTCTTTAAGCACTGTTACTAGGTTGCAAGTATGCTCCTGTCGCTTCTCTTTCTTATGTATCTTCGACTCAGGATGGCAGTTACTCACTTGGAGCTTTCTAGTGCAGGACATGCACAATACTTTTATTACCTCATTAATTCTTTCCTAATCCATCCCGAAAACTCACTCTAGAGTATTCCATTCGTATGAAATTCCAAAACTACTTGTCTGGCAACCTGTAGCAAAGCAGTCACTCTTCACTCGGATCCATAATAGGGTACCAGTCTCCTTCTATTACCTCTACCTGCACATAAGTTTCCGTACAACATTTTGAGTAACTCCACCTAGCCTATCTCACGTTCCTTCCAACTAGAATGCATTTCACAAACTATCACCATCTTAAACTCGACACGACATCCCTCAACACCCTTGAGCTTCTTGCTTTGTGGGTTAGGACCCACCACGCTTCCGCTGCACCATTCTGATTATTTTGTTGTTTCCCGTAATCATAAGGACGTGTTCTGTCAGTGCAAAATGATTAACCGGATGAAGTACAAAGTACTTTCCTTACTATGTCTTCTTGAAATAAAGTCGTGATTGGAAAACAACCATCTTCCGTTTACTTCCTTAATTCTTTTAAAACGGATCCAAACTACTAGACTCGACCGGAGTTTGATCTTAACCAGCCAAGAAGTAACCTCTAACACGATTCTCTATACCCTTAGTTGTCTAAGAAGATTGTTGTTGCGTATTTGAGGAAATCATTCCAGGCGTCGGTAAAGTTACTCCATAGATCCACAATCACAAATATCTCTTCGTAACGGCGCATAACTCGTCAATATCAAACAATACTTGCACGTCCTTGGTTGACATAGATTAGTCTATAATTGACTTATCTCAATTTCATACCTCTACTGGTATTAAACTTTTGGTCCACATCACCTACTAGATTTATCCTTTTATCCTTCTTTAGTTCGTCTTATCTTTCACTCTTCTGCTTCCTTTGGGACAAATCTCTTTCTCAAGTCTCACTGTGCCATTCACTTGACGTCAAAAGTTGTTTCTAACACTCCACGATAGATGGTAAGCGTCTTGTAGTTCCGATGACTTTTAATTACATCCCAATTGTAGTCCCTTTACAGGGACCGTCTATGTTGATGACCTATGTTCTGTTATAAATGGGGTTACCTTGGACTCTTTAGTCCACTACACAATTCTCACAAGCACAGGTTCCTTAATCGGCGTTGTTTGTAATATTTCCTTCCAAATCTCTATTGACTATGTTACCGGGCTTCGATCCTTTCGATACTGGCGTTGTGATTCTTCTTAGAATTCTTATCTTGAAAGAAGACAAAACGTCTCCTGGCTTGTGAATTCTATCTTTCGCTCTTACATTAAGTTGTAAGTCTCCAGTCCATGTTAATTGTGATCTGTCAAAATTTCCTTAGCTAATAGGTAAACAGTTGCTCACAATAATCCTTTTATACTTCTTTAGTTCGTTCTACCTTCCACCCTTCGGCTTCTTATAGCTAACTCCATTTCTCTAGTCCGATTATGCCATTCATTTGGCATAAATAGTCGTTTC
Source organism: Fagopyrum homotropicum (assembly GCA_033239125.1). Classification (NCBI taxonomy): domain Eukaryota; kingdom Viridiplantae; phylum Streptophyta; class Magnoliopsida; order Caryophyllales; family Polygonaceae; genus Fagopyrum; species Fagopyrum homotropicum. The sequence goes on along the minus strand of BSWB01000005.1, from coordinate 86,405,005 downwards.
AAGTTTCCACGATAGCTTACAACCGTCTTTGAAATTATTATGGCCGAAATGATCATCCACTTGCAGATCTTTTGCATGGACCATCTGTGTTGGTGGCTTAGGTCCCGTGATAATTCGGGTTACCCTGGACTCTCGAGTCTAGCAAGGTCGTTCTCCCATACAGATTTCTTCACTGGTGTTGGTCGTAATATCGCCTTCCTGAACCTCCGTTGACCCTGCTACAGGCTTCCATTCTTTGGATATTGGCGTCGCGGTTTCTTTCAAACTTCTTATATCTCTGAGGAGGTCAAAACCTCCCCACGCTTGTGGGGTCTGCCTTTTCGCTTTTACAATCAATTGTAGGTCTTCATTCCGTGCACCTTAGATTCTCACACCCGGATTGACACTTTGTCTCTTCTGGTTTCTCATGCCCCTAATGGTCTATGGGGCATCCGCCTCGATTATAATGTCCTTGATTCCGTAATCTTGGTTATACTCAATTCTACTTGTCTTGTTCCAATATTGTTATCTCTACTCCACACTCTTGTAGTCTCTTGCATGGTTCTTCTAGTTCCGTCTTTTGGCCTCATATGCCTGAGTTCCTTGTACGACCTTCTATTCCTTCTATCTGAGTTGACTCGGGAATTCTTCCTCATTTGATTGTACTTATGGTCAAAATTAACTCCACATCTTTACTTCTTCGCCTATTAGTTCATTTGATTGTACTTATGGTCCAAAACCTATAATCGTTCACATATAAAACTATACACATAAATCATGTTCATCATGCAACTACAATCCACATACCATAATAACCCAAAAACATCCTAAGTCCACGATACATTTCTACATATATACGTATATATATATATACACTAAAATCCAATAAACTATGCTGCCGAGATCCGCGGAAGAAGTGGTGGTCCGTACATTCTACCCCGACTCATGCATATGATTTTGAAAACGAAAACTCAGAACCCGCGGGGTTTTGTTTATTTCCTTATTCGGCCTTTAGAAGATTGCGAGTGCCATTGTTGTCAACCTAGGGCTCTGATACCACTTTTGTAACACCCCGAATCCGTGGGACTCGGAGCGCTACGGGTTGGGACCTCACAATGGGTCCCGACCCTTAGCTTGACAACAATTTCACCGGATCTTTCAACATGGCACAAATAAAGGCAAAACCGAAATTCCTTTTAATGCAAATGATAAGAAACCCGAAGGAATACAACAAAAGACTTCAGCCGATAAACAACACCAAAGACCAAAACGCCATACACGCGGCATACCAACATAATAAACGCAAAATAAAACACAACCCGACTCCAACCAAAACCCACTCCTAAAATGTACGGAACCCCGGCTGCCCAATCTTTCGGATCTCTCGGTCGCAATCCTAACTTGCAAGGCAATCTACAACAATCGGTATAAAACCGTTAGCTAATATTCGAAGCATTAGAATCAAGGTGAAAGGCACAAACACAAGTAAATCAACATAACACACAATGTACACCAAATCACACAAGTCCGGTTTATTATCTTTTTATTATTAAGTCGTATCCCGTTCTAATTCAACTTCTTTTGTGACACGAGAATCTCCCGAAACTCGCCTCGGTCCCCACTTACCGCATGGAACGGTGGATGCCTCCGACCGTCTAACCACACGGCTAGTCGCCAAGAACCTCCTAACTCTACGCAAGAGCTAGACAAGTTGTCACCGCCCGTTATCATACACTTGGGCCAAATAATATATAAAGGTCGGTAATCCTATTCCGGTTTATAAGTTATAATGAAAGCAATAAAACACACACCACCAAACACGCATTAAATCTAATACATAGAATACAAGCTAAGTAAGTCCGGAGACTTACCTCGTCCCAAACGCTAACTCACGCAACACTCTCGCTTCCCTTTGGAAGAAGCCTACAACCTGCTCACAACAATATATCTATATTAACAACTCGCTCAACTCAAGAAGTCTTAGACTTCTACACAAATGATCTACGCAAGATCTTTTGACTCTCATTCTAGGACCGCATCCTAGAGTCCCTCATCCTCACATCACACTCACACAAGCTAGAAGTCCTTAGGCTTTTTAGACCCTATGATCTCGCAAGATCATAACCCATTACACATACTTGGATAAACATGCCTAGTCCAAACAAACTCAACGGTAACAATACCCTGCTAGGATAAGTCGATCCTAAGCTCCAAAATCCCACAACATCATACAACCCCAATCTTGAGCCTCAAAACGCTCACAAGATCAAACATACGCTCAAAACCTTATAACCTCTCTTGATCAAACACACATCAAGCCTTAGAATAAATGACAAGTCCTCAAGCACTCACCAAAGGTCCAACCCACTACTTGGCATTCACTCTAAGTTATGCTAAATCCAACCTAGCATGTACTACTAAATATAACTAGATCAAGGAAGGAGATACTCACACGAGGTCGAAGGCGGAAGACGAACTACGGATGTTGAGAATGGAGTCGTTGGCCTTTATCGGGGCACTTTCGGACCTAACACCAAAGCTAAGAAAATTTAGCTTATAAGCTAAAGTTGAACGGAATATTTAGCTCATATAAGTCTTAAGGAAAACTCGCTTTCAAAACCAAGATTAAACTTGTTAAAACCTTTTTCCGGGGCAATTATACAAATATGAAATTTTAGTCATAAACCGCAATTAATCTTTGAGCCATAAACCCAATTTAATCCAACAAAGACGTAATATATAGTTTATATATACATATATGAATATCCCCGTAATTAAAACCAAAGTTAAAAACCGCTAACACATTTTGTGGGGCAACTTATACAGTTTTAGAAATATTGTAATTAAAACCTTGGGGCATTTTTTGAAAATAAACCAACAGAGGGCATAAATACAATAATGCAGAAATATGGGACAAAGCTGTAATTTTAAAATATGGGTACATATTGTAATTACCCTAGATTCAAGGGGCCCGATTTAATTAGGGCAAAACTCCAGAAAAAAGAGCAGGCGGCAAGGAGGAACAGGGCAGGCAATGACATCCCTGAGTTCGGGCAAGGTTTGTGCAGGCGAGACGGGTTCACCGGCGTCGCTCCAGGCGGCAGAGCGTGGAGGCGGGTGGCTTCAGTACGCCGGAATCCACTACAACAGGTGGGAGACGGCGAAGAGAGGAAAACAGGGACACCGCAGAGGCTGGAGATCTGGCGTCGATCTTCATCAAGGCGAGGCGGCGGTGCCTAAACCGGCGACCCCGGTGGCTCAAGGCGGAAGGCGAGGGGGTGCGTTGCAGGGGAGAGGCGATGCAGCTCTTCTCCCTGGGCTATTGGTGGAATCGTGACAGCTACGCTCGATGGTGAGCGTTGTAGAGCGCGAGAGAAGGAGAGGTGGTTCCTCTCGGTGACGGTGACTCCCTGGGCCCCTGGTAGCGTGGCGAGGCGGCACTCCAGGTTTCCGGTGGTGGTCGCCGGGGTAGAAAAGATGTAACAGAAGAGGTTCTTGCTTGAGGGGAAGTGGAAGAATGGCAGAGGGGAGATAAGGAATGAGCAGAAGGAGCAGCTCGGTGAGGGAGATGAGGGGTCGGGGTTGGGTACTGGAAGCCAGGAGTCCGGTGCAGGGCTAAGGAGGGTTGACAGGGGTAGTGAGGCGGCAAGAGGTAAGGAACATAGAAAGGGATACTTGCACCAAGCTGAAGAATGGTAATGATGCACTAGGAGCAGCATACATAGGTTAGGTGTAGGCTGCTAGCATAGACGGGCGGGGAAGACCAATATATATTTATATATATATATATATATATATATATATATAAATTGGAACCGGAAATTAAATGAAATACGATTAAAATACCTGGAACGGAGAAATTTTCCGTAAAATAATATACGGAAGAATATCTACCAAATATATATTCGTAAAAATATAGTTTTCCATATAAAAATTATTCCCATAAAATATGTAAGCTAATAAAATATCGACAAAAGCCGAAAAAATAAATATCGCAAACGCGCCAAAAATTGGGACATTACAGCATTCATTCAATCAAACCCCCCCTTGTGTTACTTGTCACTATAATCGATAATCGCATCTAAAACACCTTAACTCTCTTGGGTTCGACCTTTACTTAATCACTATACTTGTTCTTAGTGCTAAGTCGGGATTTACTTTTGATTAGGTATAGACGACCTTAGAAATACCATCGGTCAAATTTTGGCGCTGTTGCCGGGGAGTTTTAGTGTTTTATTGTTATTATTGATTATTGGTTTGAACCATTTTTATGGTTCAAACCTGTGCTACTAACTCCGGCTTTGTTTCTTTTGATCCAAAAATTGAGAGGACGCACATCCGGCAACGAAGACAACAACAACAACTTCAACAAGAGATGGTTGACCGTACTCTTCGTCAACTTACGCAGCCTACCTTGGATCAAAACCCTCTTGCGGTCACTATACCGGCACTAGGGGAAGGAGTCAACTTTGAGCTCAAGCCGGGCCTCATTCACTTGCTTCCATCCTTCCATGGGCTAAGTGGTGAATGTTCGCCACTTAGCGTGCGTGCAAACAAGTCTTAAATTTATAAAACTAGAAATCAAGCAAGCGAACCCGCAGTGTACGGATCGCGTAGTAGAGCAAGAATTCCAGAGTATCGAACACAGGGAATTGGGGGGATAAATTCAGTTATAAGATTATCAAGCAAGTAAAAGGTAAACTTTTCAAATGTATTGGGAAAACAGCAACCCTAAAGATCCAAGTATCTAATTGTGGCAATCGATTCAAGATATACTAAAGAACTAAGGACAGAGTTAGGAGTTGCAAAGGTATGCTAAAGTAAAGCAATGTACGGTGAAGTTCCAAGCCTTTATATGACTTATCTAAAGACACTCTCTATAAAGGTTGTTGAGGCTTCAGTATAGAAAGAAACTAAAGACAAGAATTAGTCTCAAATACCCAAACTTGTAACCCAAGAATCAAGACTAACTAAACCGATAAAGGTTGTGACACTCGAAATTGAAGTAGAGGTTGTTGAGGCTTCACTACTACCTAGAAAAGGCAAGCCAAGACTAGATTAAAGCTAATCTTTAACCTTGGATCAAAGTAAAAGCAAGGTTCGTAACTGGCACAAATTACGGGCAGATCTTGAGTTCCACGGCCGTGGAATCTCAAGAACGAACCGTGATTTTGGTTCGTCGGCGAAATCTCTCTAACTCTCAGAGTCCAATCTGTTTACGATCGATCTATCATCATCTAAGCCACAACTATCAACCCTTCACCTTAGAATTTCTTAAGGGTTTTAGCCAATAACTGTTATTATAATATCAAAATCAAGTTTTGGAAGAATGAAAGATGAAAACCTTCGAAAACCTTCAATAAAACTCAAGTCAATCTCAAATCCACACACAAAAATGATAATGTATATCAGATTTGGAACAAACAAACACAAATCAATAACGATCCTAGATAAGGACGAAGAACGGGATGTCAATCCGTCTTCTAATCAAACCTAAACACAAAAGGCGTTACTTACGCAACAAGCAATTCCCAAATCTCAAAACCTTCGCGAATCTCCGATCTTCAATGTAGCCTAAAACACGTGTAAGCCAAGGTGTTGAATTTTCTCCCCTCCAGCCCTTTTATAAGGAAGGGTCAAATAACCGTTCGGCCCATGTGCGTAAATATCGTGGCAATATTTTATTCGTCAAAAGATCACCTAAATCACGGTCTCAAGGGATTCCACGACCGTGGTTTAGAGCGTGGAAGTTGATTACGGTTCTTCATGATTTCCACGACCGTACTTTACACCGTGTAACTTTCTGGAATACTCCACGTTCATGATGCCAAGATCCACGGCCGTGGTTTTGGACGTGGAGTAGTCTACGACCGTATTTTAGAGCGTGGAAGTGTAAATAGCTTGTGATTTCCTTTGTGTCGTGCCATTCCTCATCCTAGCATCTCCTTTGACTTCCTTGATGTGTCCTAAATCCTTGGATGTGCTCAATTCTTCTCCAATCTCTCTCAATTTGTGCGGTTTTAGCTCTTATTCACCTATAATCAACACGAAGCTAATGTAGACCTCCATATCGAAAATATAAACAAACAAGCTAACAATTGCTTCAATGCCTTATCAATGAACACTATAATGGATGAAAAACAATTAGAAAGAGTGCCTAGAATATCGCAATATTTCATGCTAACAAAATACCCCATACTTGCCACTTGCTTGTCCCCAATCAAGGTCTTTCAAAAGCTTTAGAACATAAGTTAGGATGAAATATGCATGCAAACTCAATAACAAAACATCTTTTAGGTAAATGTGCTTCTAGTCAATAGATCATTCTTAAACCTTGCTTCATTCATTCTTGAAACGCTCATATACATAACCAAAGAATGTAGAGGAAAGAAACATCATGAATTGATCAAACTTCAATGTAAACATCATAACCTTCAAGCATTATCAAAATCAAGCATAAGAAACTTCAATTTAGATCACCAAGCCAAATAACACTCTTTTGATCTTAAGGACTTTCAAATAAGGTCTAGAATGTGGAAGGGAGGGAAAACTTATAAGGATTGTGGTGTATGAATCCGGGAAAGTGGACGCTAACTCTTTTCCCTTTTTTTACTTCAAATTACAACACCATCACTTAGAGCTTTGCTCTCTTCTTTTCACGTCATTTTTCGACTTTACTTTTGGAGTTATGGACAGAGGTGCACAAAAACCGAAGCCTAGGAGATTGACGTTTCTCAAATTTAGAGATGCCTCAAACCCTTGATGCACATACCATAATCCATTAGGAATATCGCTCAATCCGACTTTGGCAAGACACAAACACCCGGCTATGTGAATAGTGCCGAGTTACTCATCGTCATGATTGACTTTCCCAAACCTACAAGTTCTTTCTATTCTTTGAATATAAAATTTTGCTTTCATGGCCCTCCCACATAAAACATGCCAAAACACCACTCCTCCAAATTCCTGGATAGGTAAGGGAGGCAATTATTTCATTGAGGGGCTAAATGAACAAAGAAAGAAGAAATAAAAATCGAATTGCCTTAATCATTTCATAAAGAAGTATAGGAACTTATCATGTGATTTCAACTTCGATTTCTCAATATGATTTAGATAAAACTCTTCACATTATGAAACTTGCAAGAAAGTAAAATCAACACATTCAATTCCTTTTCAATTCATTGTTCGTTTAGGCATACAATTGTCATAAAAAACTCAATTCACAAGTAGTAATTATCATAGAAATCATCTCAATTCTTAGAAGCACAAAATTTTCAAAATTTTCAAATTTATGTGTTTTTCAAAAGCTTTTTCATGCAATGCACTAATGAAACGTGTGACAATGGAATGAAACATGCAAAGTGTTCTCGAATCAAGGCAAATAAAGTGAGTGGTGTTATTACAAATAATAGTCACGATCCACCCCATACTTGAGACAAACATTGTCCCTAATGTTCAAAAAGAAATAAAGGAAAGAAAGAAAGAAAATGAACTCACAAGACGGCTGTGGAGCAACTAATGCTGTCAATCATCCATGGTCATCACTGAGGAGCTGGTGGGGAAGAAGCTGGAGTCGAAGTTCCGCCCAAACGGCGGTGGAGCAGCTAATGCTGTCAATCATCCATGGTCTCCAAAGCTCCTACTCTCTTGGAAAGGTCGGTAGCCCACTCCGCTAGCTGCTCATACCACCCCGGTGCCTCATTGTACCATGCTGGTGCATCGGATGGTGCTGGTGCTGATGGCTGCTGTACGTACCATGTCGGTGGAGCTCCCATCCACTCCGGCTGTGATCTATACCAATCGGGAGGAGTATCTATCCATGTAGGCCTTTCACCCACGCTCGCACGGCGAGAGGAAGAGGCTCCAGAATGTCCGGCTGGTCGTGGTGAGTGCCTAGGAGGGTCAGGGAAGTGTGCCGGCTGATCCTGGAAAGTACCAAAGTCATGCTCCTCACCTCCTCCCTCAAAACCATCATCTCCTCTCATCTCCTCCTCATCTGCAGCTGTACCTCAGGTGGGACGTAAGGAGGGGCTACTAATCTGTTCGCGTGCATAGCCGCGAATGTCTGCTTCCAATTATGGCGTCCAACCATAATGGAATACTCGGGGAGCCATGCAATGCATCTACCTCCTCTATCCTCCCAAGGCATGACAGCGGTAGGTTGACCTCTATGCCTAAAAAAGATCAAACCTCAAGTCATGAGGCTCTGAAGTCCTAATGGTCTAGCTGCTATCCTAGTGCACGCAGAAAAGTCAATACCCAACTGTCTAGCAATGTGGGTAACCATCCCACAATATCCGATATTCCCAGCCCTCTTGTTCTTAATCTTACTCATGGTGGAAGCTAGAAGAGTAGCACTATCAACAAATCTACCATATAACATAGAATAGAGGAGGAACAATTCATCTGTCTTGATCTTCTGAGGAGTCTCGTTCCTAGGGAAGAGACACTCAGAAAGTACTCTATGGGCTATCTTCAAGGCTAAATGATAGATAAGCTTAGCCTTGGTGTCAGCTGGTTGCCAGCGGTTCTCGCTAGCATAGATCATAACAATATCCGCCCAGAAATCCTTAGCGTACACGCCGCTAGGAAAACGACCATTGAAGGTCTCTTGGAACCCAAAGAAGGCTCCGAACTCTAAGATCGAGAACTCGTAGTTCTACTCCATCAGCCGGAATGAAATTGTCCTATCCACTGCACTATGCTCAAAAGAAATCACAAACTCTCGGGTGATCTCCTCATATGCATCTTCCCTAATAGCGGAGAAGATGATCAAACCCGCTCTATCTAGCAACCAAGTAAGGTTTCCTACCATATTCAGTGGCTCTAACTCCTCAAGAAGCAAATAATGAGGTCCTATGACCGGTCTCTTCTCGATCCTTTCTAAGGCATCGAGGTAATCATTTTGGATCTTTGGAATTCTAGGGGGTGGGGTGATGGTGGCTCACTAGGAGGTACTCGGGAGGAGGAGGAAGCATCACCTTTCCTTTTCTTATTCCTAGCAGACATTCTTCTAACGAAATCCATCTCAGTTCCAAAATTACGGCCTGTTCTAGAGGTTCCACGGCCGTGGTTTAAGCAGTGACCGTGGTTCGGCACTGAATCTCTCAAAACTCAATCAATCAACACCAAAATCAACAAACAACAGCCCTAGACTAATTCCAATCCAATTCCAATCAGTTCTTCTTATAATCCTTGCAAAAGTTTAGCCAAATCGACAAAGTAATGAAAGAGGGAAAAACCTAGGTTTTGGATTTTTAAAATCCAAATTCTGTCTTCTCCAGTGATTGTCCACTCGATTTGTTGCTTGGATCTTGTAGATGGTTGAATTTGCTTCACTTTGCGCTCAAGAATCGTTCAAAACGATTAACAAACAAAGATTTGAGAGAGGGAGGCAATTTACGGCTGTTTGGGTCGTGGAAGAGGGGTTTTGGTGTGGTTTTTGTGAAGAAGGTGGTACATATAGTAACCGTAAAATTTTTGGAAAATTACGGTCACTCGGGGTGTTCCAAGGCCGTGCTTTTGTACGGAACCGTGGTTTTGGTGATTTTTCTCAGAATTTTGCAAATTATGGTCACTGTAGCTTCCACAACCGTGGTTTTGGCCTTGGAACTCTCTGTAATGTGCCAAAATCCAAGTTTCGTCAGTTTTTTTCAACTTTTCCTTCTCCCTTGCCTATTCCATTGCTCTTACATCCAAAAACACGAACATACCGGAAGGTATCGAAGGCAAAACAAAACAAAAACGTTCTAAACTAATCTAATCTACGAATGATAACAAAAACATAAGTGCAATACCTTGGGTTGCCTCCCAAGAAGCGCTTGTTTAAGGTCCGTAGCTAGACCGTACTTACACCTATTCGAGTGCAGTAGGTGTGAACTCTTCAGCTTGGAGTTCCGGTGAATACTTCTTGAGTCGTTGACCGTTCACCTTGAAGCTTCCGCCCTTTTCACCCCATACTTCAACTGCACCATGGGAAAAAACACGTTTGATTAGATAAGGTCCGGTCCAACGAGATTTAAGCTTACCTGGAAAGAGACGAAGTCTTGAATTGAAGAGGAGAACTTGATCTCCTTCTTTTAGGTCCTTTGGAATGATATGCTTATCATGCCAACGCTTCGCTCTTTCTTTATAGATCTTGGCGTTTTCGTAGGCGTTCAAGCGAAGTTCTTCAAGCTCGTTAAGGGATAAGAGACGCTTCTCTCCTGCCTCCTTCATGCTGAAGTTCAACCACTTTATTGCCCAATACGCCTTATGCTCTAGCTCCACCGGCAAGGTTGTATGGTGTGGTACCTATGGGAGTCTTATATGCAGTCCGGTATGCCCATAATGCATCATCTAGCTTCAAAGACCAATCCTTCCTTGTCCTTGAAACCGTCTTCTCTAAGATTCCTTTAATCTCCCAGTTCGAAATCTCCACTTGTCCACTTGTTTGTGGATGGTAAGGGGTGGCGATCTTGTGAGTCACCCCATACTTAGCTAATAGAGCTTCGAATCGTCGGGCAATGAAGTGAGAGCCTCCATCACTAATGATAGTCCGTGGTGTCCCGAATCGTGGGAAAATGGTCTTGTTAAAGAACTTAACCACAACCATGGCATCATTAGTAGGAGAGGCAATTGTTTCAACCCATCTCGAAACATAATCTACAGCTAGAAGTATGTATTGGTTTCCACAAGATGATGGGAAAGGTCCCATGAAGTCTACTCCCCAAACGTCCAAGATCTCCACCTCTTGAATGTTGTTAAGAGGCATCTCGTTTCTCCTAGAGATGTTTCCTGTTCTTTGACAAGCATCGCAACAGGAAACAAAGGTTTGCACATCTTTAAATAAAGTAGGCCAAAAGAATCCAGATTGCAATACCTTAGCGCTAGTCTTGTTCGAACTAGCGTGTCCTCCACAAGGTAGTGAATGACAATGACGGATGACGCTTTGCATCTCGTCTTCCGGCACACATCGTCGAATGATGCCGTCAGGACCTCTCTTAAAGAGGAGAGGTTTATTCCAAAAGTATTCCCGAACATCCTTAAAGAACTTCTTTCTTTGTGCATAGGATAATCCGGGCAGTAATTCCTGGCAAACCAAATAGTTAATAAAATCAGCAAACCATGGTTCATTACCTTTAGTGATCTTGTCGTTGCACTCCTCTATGATATGTAAATGCTCATCCGGAAAGGAGTCATCTATGGGTAGATTGTCGTCCTATAGATGTGGTAGACGACTCAAATGATCCGCAACAGAATTTTCCGAACCCTTCTTGTCACGGATCTCTAGATTGAATTCTTGTAGGAGAAGAATCCATCTAATTAGCCTTGGTTTCGCATCCTTCTTTGCAAGTAGATACCGGATCGCAACATGATCCGTGTATACAATCACCTTTGCACCTACAAGATAAGAGCGAAACTTTTCAAACACATATACAATGGCTAGAAATTCTTTTTCGGTAGTGGCATAGTTGAGTTGCGCTTCATCTAGCGTCTTGCTAGCATAGTAGATAGCATGTGTTCGTCCTTCCTTCTTTTGCCCAAGCACAGCTCCTATAGCTACGTCACTTGCGTCACACATAACCTCGAATGGAAGATTCCAATCCGGAGGTTGGATGATCGGGGCTGAGATTAGAGCTTCCCGAATCTTATTAAACGCGTCTAAACATTCCTGCGAGAAATCAAAAACTGCATCTTTCATCAATAGATTAGTAAGCGGTTTTGATATCTTAGAGAAATCCTTTATAAAACGTATGTAAAATCCAACATGTCCTAGAAAGCTTCTTATTCCTTTCACCGAAGATGGAGGAGGGAGCTTTTCTATAGTCTCTATCTTAGCCTTATACACTTCAATCCCTCTATTAGAGATCAAGTGTCCTAGTACAATGCCTTCTTTCACCATAAATTGACACTTTTCCCAATTGAGAACTAGGTTAGTGTCTTCACACCTTTATAGCACAAGAGAAAGGTTAGAAAGACAATTATCAAAAGAGGAACCATAAACAGAAAAGTCATCCATGAAAACCTCCATGATTTCCTCTATGTACTCCGAGAAGATAGCCATCATGCACCTTTGAAAAGTGGCTGGGGCATTGCAAAGCCCAAACGGCATTCTTCTATAAGCAAATGTACCCCACGGGCACGTGAATGTGGTCTTCTCTTGATCGTCCGGATGTATCGGGATCTGAAAGAAACCACTATAAACGTCAAGCTAACATAAATGTGACTGTTGTGCCAACCTTTCAAGCATTTGGTCGATGAATGGTAGTGGGAAGTGATCCTTCCTCGTTGCGTTGTTTAGCTTGCGGTAGTCTATGCACATCCTCCATCCTGTCACGGTTCGTGTAGGAATGAGCTCATTGTTCTTGTTGGTGATGACCGTCATTCCTCCCTTCTTTGGAACCACCTGTACGGGGCTCACCCACTTATTATCGGAGATAGGGTAGATGATACCTGCATCAAGTAGTTTAAGGGTTTCCTTCTTGACAACCTCCTTCATGGTCGGATTTAACCGCCTTTGAGGTTGTCGCGAAGTTCTAAAATCCTCTTCCATAAGGATCTTATGCATACATAGTGAAGGCTTGATTCCTACTAGATCCTCTATAGTGTAACCTAAGGCTTTCCTATGCTTCTTAAGAACAACTATAAGTTTACTATGTTCATCTATACTTAGATCGGAACTAACAATTACCGGAAAGGTAGAATTACATCCTAGAAATGCATACCTTAGATGTGCGGGAAGTGGCTTCAATTCCATCACCATAGGACTCTCTAATGGCTCTTGAGGAGTGTCCAATGCTTCCTTAGAAGTTGTTGGAGAAGAATCAGAAGAAGTGGTAGAAAGAACACAATTGTCTTCAGATTCACCCAAAATTACGGCTCCCCTGTTTCCTCCACGGCCATGATTTTGGGCGTGGAAGTCAGTTACGGTGCCTCTATTTGTTCCACGGCCGTGGTTTTGACCGTGTAACTTACTGGAGTCCTCTGAATACCTGATTACGGTCATGTTGGTAGAAACCACGGCCGTGGAATAGCACGAATGGCCGTGATTCCTTACGTTCTCTGACCCATCGTAGAGTTTCTCAAACTCTTCTTCATACACTTCCTTTTGCTTCCCTAAAACTTCAATTTCCTCTTTGTATTCCTCTTCTTCCCCTATGTCCATAATGCTCAAGGTGATTACCTTTTGCAAAGGATCCTTGAAGAGGATTGAACTTGCTTCCTCCCTAGATAGCTCTTCGTCATGGATGTTGAACATATCCTCTTCAAAAGCTGGTTCTCTCGTCAAAGTGGAAAGAACGAACTCTACCTTTTCCTCTACTATGTCGAAGGCGAGTCTAGCATTCTTGCAATCAACCATACAACTGGATGTTCCAAAAAACGGTCTTCCGAGTATGATTGGGACCGGACTATCTGCAGGAATGTCTAGCACAACAAAATCTATGGGAACATAAAACTTACCAAGCTTGACCGGGACGTCTTCAACTATACCGACGGGACGAGTTATTGATCGATCCGCCATATATAATGTCATCTTCACCGGTTTAGGTTTGCCTAAACCGATCTTCCTGCATAAGGCAAGCGGAATGATGCTAACGCTTGCTCCTAAATCACAAAATGCATCATATGTGACATCTCCCACTCCTATGGGAACGCAAAACGACCCCGGATCCTTCAGCTTTGGGGGCATCTTGTCTTTCATCGTCTTAATGAGATCCGAAGAATCCGAACTCATCTTGACTTCTCCAAAATCCTCTAATTTCCTCTTGTTAGAGAGGATCTCTTTTAAGAACTTTCCATAAGCCGGCATATCTACAATTGCATCAATGAAAGGTATATTAATATGCAGTTTGCTCATGAGTTCAATAAACTTACCGAATTGCTTGTCTAGACGCGCTCTTGCTCTAGATTGTGGTAACGGTAGGGGAGGTTTGTAAGCTGGAGGAGGAATGTAGATGTCTTCCTTCTCCTTCCCCTTTTCCTTCTCCTTTTCAACGGAAACTTCCACAAACTTAGGCTGCGGGTCGGTGGTTGTTGCTCCGCTCCTAGTTATGATAGTCATCACCCTTTCTTTTGGGTTATCCTCCGTCTTTCCTGGAAGTTTTCCTTGATTCCTAGGAACTTCCTCAGCATTGCTAAACATTTGGTTTTCTAAAACCTTTAGGGCTTTATCAACCTTAGTAATGTGGTTCTCCAATCCTTGAAGCTTTCCCAAAATCGTTTCCAATATGGGATCGGGCTTCTCCTTCCCCGAAGTGCTTCCACTATTAGATGTTTGCCCCTGACTTTTCAAAGGAGTGGAAGAAGAAGAATGTGGAAGAATTACCGGAATTTTGTTGTTGGTTGGAACGCCAATTGTTGTTGTTTGCACCCCTATTGTTGTTTCAATTGTTATTCCGGTTGTTGTTGTTTTTCCAATTGTTCCGGTTGTTGTTCCGGTTGTTGCGATTTGTGTTCTCATTCCCATTGTGGTTATTGTTGTTCCCCAAATAACAAACATCTTGTTCCTTTTGCTTTGTAAAACCGGCCTTGATGACTTCCTTCAATTCTTTAATCTCGGAGTTGAGAGAAAAGATTTGAGTTTGAGCGGCTTGTGATAGCTTTGCTCCTTGGTCCACCCGATTTGCTTCTACCTTCCGATGAGAATACTTCTCAATGACTCGGACTTGCTTCTCAATGAAGTCCCAAGCGTCATCTTCCTTCATGTCCATGAATGTACCACATGAAAGGGATTGAAGCTTGAATTGTGTTTCCATATCCGGCCCCTTATAGTATATCTCCAATAGCTCCAATTTGGAAATGCCATGATGTGGGCAATCCAATAGCAAATCCTGAAATCTTTCCCAAGACTGGAACAAACTTTCATTAGATCTCATAGAAAATGCATTAATCTTACCCCTCAACTCCGCCGTCTTGGATGGCGGAAAGAATTTGGTGAGGAACTCCGAAGAAAGATCCTCCCATGTGTTGAGTCTTCCATTTGGAAGAGCTTGATACCAAGATAAAGCTTTCCCTTTCAAAGAGAAGAATAATGGCTTGATCTTGTAATTGTTGGTAGTTGCTTTGGCTTCATTGTCTCCATCAAGATCTCAAAATTTTGTAAATGTTGATGTGGAGATTCAACACTCGTTCCTCCAAATTGACTTTGGCGAACGATGGTAATAACTTGTGGGTTGAAGCTAAACCCTTGCATATCATCAGCATCAAAGTTCACACCCAAACGGCGTGGTTGCTGAATTGGATCCATCCTTTGGCCAAGAGTTCTTGGTTCTTCATCCACACGAGCGGCT
Source organism: Fagopyrum homotropicum (assembly GCA_033239125.1). NCBI lineage: Eukaryota > Viridiplantae > Streptophyta > Magnoliopsida > Caryophyllales > Polygonaceae > Fagopyrum > Fagopyrum homotropicum. Next base: position 86,389,754 of record BSWB01000005.1, on the reverse strand, counting down.
CTCGCATTCCCAGCCGGGACACGATAATTGGCAGCTGGTCTTGGATTATATTGATTCATGTTGATCGTCGGATTGATGTCCTCTAACGGTGGCATGGAAGAGTCGTTATCCTCATTGGATGAGCTGGTTCTAACCGATCTTGCTGGTTTCCTCCTCTTCATCTTCTTAAGGTCGCTCAATTCCAGCCTCATTTGAAACATCATATCTGTTAGCTCATCAATTTTCAATTGATGACGGTCCGATTCCTCCTTGCGAGTCTTCTCGCTCCATCTAAGTTGAGCTTCGGAATCCTCCAATTCTGCTTGAAGATCCCGCTCCTTTTCTTCAGCCATCTTTCTTTCCTTGAGCTTCTTCCTCAAAGTCTTCTCAAGTTCTTGATCAAAAGGTAAGAGGTCTTCGTTGTTTCTAGATGTTACGCTAAGATCGTGATGCGCAAATGGGTTTTAAATTTATAACTCGAACTAAATCCTAAACTACCTAGCGAAACCCGCAGTGTACGGGACGTTTGTAGTAGGGATAGTATTCCGAGGTCGAACACAAAGACTAAGGTGAAATTGATTCGATTTGTGATTGAGTTTAGTAAAGACCTAGGTTGAAAGAGAAGAAAGAAATAAGAAATGAAAATCTCAAATGTTTTTGGTTGGTTTTTGGTGATCAATCAAAGATCAAAATTCATATAAAGTAAACAATCAACTAAACTATGAATCAACACAAATAAACAAGCTAAACAAGATATAGATCAAAGAAAGAAAAGACGGATTCTAGGGGTTGGAAGTTCCGGTTATGGCATAGGACTCAAGCTATCTATTCATTCTTTGGATTAACTATATTGGGGTTAAGTGTTTCTAAATTGGGATCAATCACCGGGTAGGTTTCATGATCCACTAGTCCATTCCCTAGGTCTCATTACCGGGTAAGTCTCTAAGAACCTAAGGGAAAGAATTCTACTCAAACCGGATTGTTATCTAAAGATCCAACCTATCCTCACCGGGTAAGTCTCGGAAGGGTTAGTCTTAAGCTACCATCCAACACACTTAATCCAATGGCGGCTTATTAGGCTCACCACTACCTAAGGTTTGTTATCTTTGGAATCTAAGAGTAAGGATTACCGGGTAAATCTCTCCTAAGACTTAGTTGCTAACACTAGGTCACCCTAGGATAGATTTAACTCAACAAACACTTAGGATTTCAACATTCTAACAATCTAAGACTAGATCCACCGAACCACGGAAAATCACGGTTTGTTCTACCTAAACCACGGCCGTGGTTTGACAAGAACCACCCGTGATTCCTAACAGAGGCTACGTTTATGCACACAAGTCATCCAAAGATAAATCTAAGTTCGTCCTATCATAGCCCTAGCCATAACCATCCTTTCCTTACCCTAGAATCACATATATTTAGCCTACAACATTCATAATAGAAATCGAAACAAACAAACATAAAACCATGACATCCATTTGCAATTGATAAAGGAAAAGAGATGAACAAGTGAACTTAAATCAAAACCAAGCTGAAAATAGAATTAGAGTAACTCACAATCCTTCCAAAAGAAGGTTCAAATGGTTCATACAACTCTAGAAATAGAATCCGGAATTCTTCACTACAAAAACTATCAAAGTGTGGTAATGATGTGTGTTCTTCTTCTCCTCTTCATAGGAGCTCTTCTTCCTCCTTTTTGACACTTTCCTTCCTAGAAAAACTTCTTCTTGAGAGAATATTTTTGTTAGAAGATAATGGATAATGGAGAGCTGCTCCCAGATGCTCCCAACTGCTTCTCACAGCCAATGAAGGACCACTTTTATAACAAACTTGCATGAGCTGGCCATGAGAGTCGTGGCACAGCTGTCACAAGAATCTGGCAAAATCCACGGGTGATTCCACGGCCGTGGAGTGTCAGAGAACCGTGATTCTGTGCAGAAACTTCGCCTTGGATCATTAAGTTGTGATTTGGTGCATGGCTAGTGTTGGCAAGGTTCCATGAGTCCGTCTTAGTCCTTAATTTGCATCCTAATGCGTCCGTGTAGACGTCTATCTCGACAAAGTACGTGAATTGAGTGCAAACGTTGTGAACTAGTGCTAAACCATGCATGAATGAGTGAGAAATTTATCTAAATGATTGCCTAAAACTAAGTCATAAATCGTGTTATCAAAATACCCCATACTTAAGGTTTGCTCGTCCCCGAGCAAATGCTCAACTATAGAATACGAGATAGCATGATTTATGTATGCAGAAAAATGGCAAAATCTTTTTGGGTTTGTGCTTCTACTATTGGATCACCTTCATAGTCATGTTTTATGGCAATGGACAAGCAATTATGTATCAAACAAATGAAGGCATGGAAAGACAATTGTACTTAACTCAAAGACATGCATGAGATGTAAAGATGAAGAGGTCAAGAAGATCAAGAGTATATCCAATCTAGATTACTAAGTCTTACAAACATGCAAGTAGGTCATAAGGTCTTGTGACATAAAAGGCCAAGAAACGTTGTGATTAGGTGGGGAATTTTCTTGGTTATGTGATGCTAATCCGTGAATGGAACTAACTCCACATCCTTGTCCTCGATCAACTCCCCTCAAGTGTATATTTTTCCCTATCTTGCTTTCTTTTTCTTTGTCTTTGACTTATTTTTGAGACAATGGCATTGGTGTACAATAGCCGAAACCTCGGTGATTAGCCATCCTCGGGTTTTTTCTATTTTTCGAGGTGCATCCACACCGGGCACACATACCAAAGCTCGTTAGGGCTATTGGTTCATTTGACTTTGGCAAGGCACCAACACCCGATTATGTGAAGTGTACCGAGTTACTTGTCATTTAAACCAACGCCCCCAAACCTATGTTTTTGGCTACACTTCCACAATAATTTCAGCATTTCATTCATGACATTCCTTTCATTAACAACTTTACTCCACACTTGCTTTTCACACACTTCAACACACTAGCATGCTCCTATTCCCGGATGGGTTAAAAGAGGTCAATTTTACATCAATTGAGGTGCTCAAGCAATCATGATCAAGATGAGAAGTAGAGAAAGATGAAATGCCTCATTCATTCCTAGATGGTATGCAAGAACTATCATGTAATTTCGACTTTCAATACTCAATCCATTCTAGGCAAACATCATGATCACAAATCATTCATAGAATTTAAGAGAAGTAGTTCAAGTCCACATATGCATTTATCAATTCAACACATAAGGCCATCCATAGCCAATCCACAAGACAAGATTCATCATTAGGGTCATATATAAGCCTAGAAAGCACAAAATTTTTTTTTAAATTTTCTGATTTTTATGGGATTTTTGAAATATGTATCTACAATGCAAGATATGTGCAAATATTAAACTATCCAAGATGCTCATCATGCAAAGGATCATGCAAACCCCACCCCATACTTAGAAACACATTGTCCCCAATGTGTAAATGAAGTAAAGAGAGTGAAAGAAGGTTCTCACAATGTAAAAGTGTTTTGCTATGGTATTTGGGATTTCTCAAGTGAATTGATGTTGGATGATCCTATCAACCATGGTAGAGAGCTCTAAGCATCCATCAAAGCTTCGGGACCCGCACTAGGCACCGCTAGCCATCCAAGTTCCGCGTCCGCTCCACCCATAATTGGTGAGGGGTTCATCATCATCATTCATATGCCAAGAAAGGCTTCCAATGCCACTAATGCTCTAGCACACACACGAGGTAGACAAAACACACACAAAGATAGAAAAATCTAAAAACGAAAACAAAACGAAAAAGGAAAAATGTTACCAATGGGTTGCCTCCCACCAAGCGCTTCTTTAAGGTCATTAGCTTGACCAAACTCGGGAGTGTCTATTCAAGGTGAAGTGGGGCAATCATGTCTACCGGAGCTCCCGGAATATACTTCTTCAAATGGTGCCCATTCACTTTGAAATTTCCACAATGTTCCCCTCCTATCTCTATAGCTCCATGGGAATAGATCTTCTTTACCACATATGGCCCGGTCCATCTTGATTTGAGCTTTCCGGGAAAGAGCCGCAGCCTTGAGTTGAAGAGAAGGACAAGGTCGCCTTCAATCAACTCCTTCGGGATGAGGCACTTGTCATGCCATCTTTTGGTCCTCTCCTTGTAGATTCGGGCATTCTCATAAGCTTCCAACCGGATCTCCTCAAGGGTGTTTATATCAAGCAACCTCTTCTCTCCCGCTTCATTGATGTCAAAATTTAGCCACTTAATGGCCCAATAAGCTCTATGCTCCATTTCCACCGGAAGATGGCAAGACTTTCCATAGACCAACTTGTAAGGAGTGGTTCCAATTGGTGTCTTGAAGGCGGTTCTATATGCCCACAATGCGTCATTGAGCTTCATAGCCCAATCCTTTCTCGTCCTAGACACCGTCTTCTCAAGGATGGCCTTGATCTCCCGGTTGGAGATCTCCACTTGGCCACTAGTTTGGGGATGGTAAGGTGTTGCCACTTTATGAGTCACCCCATACTTGGCCAAAAGTGCCCCAAAGTTCCTATTGGTGAAGTGCTTTCCTCCATCGCTTATGATCACCCTTGGCGTTCCAAATCTAGGGAAGATCACCCGGTTGAAGAACCGCACCACAACCTTGGCGTCATTCGTGGGAGAGGCGATTGCCTCCACCCATCTTGACACATAGTCCACCGCCAATAGGATGTAGAGGTTGCCACATGAAGAAGGGAATGGTCCCATGAAGTCCACACCCCACACATAAAAAATCTCCACTTCTTGAATGTTGTTCAAGGGCATCTCATTCCTCCTTGAGATCTTGCCCGTCCTTTGGCAAGCATCACATGCCGCTACAAAACATTGCACATCTCTAAACAAGTTAGGCCAATAAAAACCAGATTGCAATACCTTTGCACACGTCTTGTGTGAGCTAGCATGGCCTCCACATGGTAAGGAGTGACAATACCGGATCACACTCTCCACTTCATCTTCCGGTATGCATCTTCTAAACATTCCATCCAGCCCTCTCTTGAATAGAAGTAGTTCACTCCAATAGTAGTGCCTCACATCGTTGAAGAACTTCTTCCTTTGTGCATATGTTAATCCGGGAGGCACTTCCTCACACACTAAGTAGTTCACGATGTCGGCAAACCATGGCTCACTTCCTCTAGACACTTGGAACAAGCATTCCTCCACCATTTGCAATTGCTCATCCCGGAATGAGTCATCTATCGGGATGTTGTCTTTTTTAAGCTCCAATGGTGGGAGTCTACTAAGGTGATCCGCCACGGAGTTCTCGGATCCCTTCTTGTCCCGTATTTCTAAATCAAACTCTTGAAGAAGAAGGATCCACCGAATCAACCTTGGTTTGCCATCCTTCTTTGTAAGTAGATAACGGATCGCAGCATGATCCGTATAAACTATGACCTTCGCTCCAACAAGGTATGAGCGGAACTTCTCAAATGCATACACAACCGCTAGCAACTCCTTCTCGGTGGTAGCATAATTGAGTTGGGCATCATCTAGCATCTTGCTAGCATAATAAATAGCATGAGTACGCCCTTCTTTCCTTTGCCCCAAGACAGCCCCAACGGCTACATCGCTTGCATCACACATGATCTCAAATGGTAGACTCCAATCCGGAGGTTGCATAATAGGTGCGGAGATCAAGGCGTTCTTCAACCTACAAAAAGCCTCAAGACAATCCTTGGAAAAGACAAAATCAACATCTTTCATTAGTAGGTTAGTGAGGGGCTTAGAAATTTTAGAGAAGTCTTGAATAAACCTCCGGTAGAAACCGGCATGCCCTAAGAAACTCCTTACCCCTTTCACCGAGGTAGGTGGTGGCAACTTCTCTATTGTTTCAATCTTGGCCCTATCAACCTCAATGCCACGGTTAGACACCAAGTGTCCTAACACAATTCCTTCACTTACCATGAAGTGGCATTTTTCCCAATTTAAGACAAGATTTGTCTCCTCACATCTTTGCAATACTAATGACAAGTTAGCCAAGCAATTATCAAAGGAAGAACCATAAAGAGAGAAATCATCCATAAACACTTCCATGATATTTTCTATGTATTCCGAAAAGATAGCCATCATACACCTTTGGAAGGTAGCGGGTGCATTACACAACCCAAATGGAATTCTCCTATATGCAAAAGTACCCCATGAACATGTAAAGGTTGTTTTCTCTTGGTCATCAGGGTGGATAGGGATTTGGAAGAATCCACTATAGCCATCTAGGTAGCAAAAATGAGAGTGTTGAGCTAACCTTTCTAGCATTTGGTCAATGAAGGGGAGAGGGAAGTGATCTTTCCTAGAGGCCATGTTCAATTTCCTATAATCAATGCACATCCTCCACCCCGTAACCGTCCTAGTCGGGATTAGTTCATTGTTCTCATTGGTTACTACGGTCATCCCACCCTTCTTAGGTACTACATGAACGGGACTAACCCACTTACTATCCGAGATAGGGTAGATAATTCCCGCATCTAGCAACTTAATGATTTCCTTTTTGACTACCTCTTTCATTATAGGATTCAATCTCCTTTGATGTTCAATAGAGGGTTTATGGTTATCTTCCATCATTATCTTATGCATGCACAAAGAAGGCTTAATGCCAACCAAATCATCAATAGTATAACCAATGGCTTTTCTATGCAATCTTAGTTCATGCAACAACTTAGCAAGTTCATCATCACTTAAGCATGCATTAACAATCACCGGTTATGAAGAATTTTCACCAAGAAAAGCATACTTCAAATGAGAGGGGAGGGGTTTAAGTTCAAGTGAAGGAGGACCTTTATCGGTTGAAGACGATCCGAATAAGGTTGGATGAGATGAATCCAAAGCAAATGAAGACTCCCCATGGCTCCTAGAAGCTTGATCATCATCAAGAGCTGATCCAGGGAAAATCACGGCTGGAAACACGGTTTGTTCAACTTCCACGGCCGTGGTTCTTGCTAAGCTTGCTTCCCGGAGTTGTCCAGAAAGTTTGACGGCCGTGGAACATAAATCTTGACCGTGGAATTTGCAGCTATTCAACACCTCTTCGTGGCCTTCAAATCCAACTCTTGGCTCCTCTTCCAATGCTTCCAAGGCCTTGATCTCTTCATTGCAAGCCTCCTCAACACCTTCCTCCATCATACTTAAGGTAAGAACCTTCTCCAAGGGATCCTTGGTCAAGATCGAGCTCACAACTTCTCTAGATTCTTCATATTCGACTATGTTGAAGACATCCTCATCAAGGGTTGGCCCTTTCATCATTGTGGACAACTTGAACTTGATGTTCTCTTCTCCAATGTTGAAGGAGAGAGTCCCGTTCTTGCAATCCACTAGGCATCCGGAAGTGGCTACGAAAGGTCTTCCTAAGATGATAGGAACCGGATAGTCCGCCGGAATATCCAAGACGACAAAGTCAATTGGCACATAGAATCCTCCTAGTTGCACCGGGATGTCCTCTAAAATCCCAACCGGATGAGTGATAAAACGGTCCGCCATACAGAGGGTCATCTTGACCGGTTTTGGTTCTCCTAGCCCGACCTTGTTGCAAAGTGCAAGCGGTATGATGCTTACACTTGCTCCAAGATCACAAAGGGCCTCGTACTTCACATCTCCTACTCCTATTGGGACACAAAAAGAACCCGGATCTCTTAGCTTGGGAGGCATCTCCTCCTTCATTGTTTGGATCAATTCCGAGGATCTCTTGGTCATTCTTATCTCCCCATACTCCTCCAACTTCCATTTGTTGGAGAGTATTTCCTTCAAAAACTTGCCGTACGTTGGCATTCCTAAAATGGCATCCATGAACGGAATGTTAATATGCAATTTAGACATTAGTTCAAGGAACTTACCAAAGTGATTGTCCAAACGAGCTCTTGCTCTTGATTGTGGGAATGGTAGTGGTGGCTTGTATGGAGGCGGTGCCACATAGGTTGGCTCTACATCCTTGCTCTTGCCTCCATCTTCTTGCAACTTTCCCTCTTCTACCACTACTTGCTTTCCCTTAGCATTGTCCTTGGGCAAAGGATCTTTCATACTCAACCCACTCCTTGTTGTGATAGCCAACACTTGACCTCTTGGGTTGTCTTCGGTTCTTCCGGGAAGCTTTCCCGGATCTCTATGGGTTTCACCCGCCTTTTGGAACACTTGTGCTTCCAAAACCTTTTGAGCTTTAGAAATTGAAGTCACGGTGCTCTCAAGGCCACTCAACCTTCCTAGCAATTGCTCGAACATTATTTCGGTTCTATCCTTGGGAGGTTGTGTAAATCCGGGTGGAGGTTCTTGTGAAGCTCTTGGTGGTGGGGTTGTGCTTGTGGAGGAGGAAGGGTTCAAGGCTCCATCCGGGTTAGAGTAAGAAAATCCGGGGTGGTTGTTGTTAGGCCGGTAATTGTTGAATTGCCGGTTGTTGTTGAAACTCCTTGGGCCTTGGTAATTGTTGAAGTTGCCCCTTCCCATGTAATTCACATCCTCCTCCTTGGAAGACAAGTTGGCTTGTGGAAGCACTTGAGGAGTTGCTTGGTTCTTCAAAGTTGTAGCACACAACTCCCTCAAGGACTTCAATTCATTGTTGATGGCGTCAAGCTTGAAATTGCTCATGGTGACTTCACTCACCCCATAAGCTCCCGCCTTCCTCCCTTCACTCTTCCTATGGGAGTATTTCTCAATCACTAGAGCTTGCTTCTCCACAAACTCCCAAGCTTCATCTACAAGCTTCTCCATAAAAGTCCCACCGGAAAGAGATTGGAGCTTGAATTGGCTATCTTCATCAAGCCCCTTGAAGTAGATCTCCAATAGCTCAATTTTCGGTATGCCATGGTGTGGACAATCAAAGAGAAGATCTTTGAACCTCTCCCAAGACTTGAACAAGCTTTCTCTATCCTTCATCACGAAGGCATTGATCTTCCCTCTTAATTCGGTAGTCTTGGAAGGTGGGAAGAACTTAGTCAAAAACTCGGTTGTCATCTCCTCCCAAGTACCAACTCGCCCTTGTGGAATAGATTGATACCAAGCTAGGGCTTTATCCCTAAGAGAGAAGGAAAAAGCCCTAAGCTTATGGTTGTTGCTCTCCAATCTTGGCGGTCTAAGAGTCTCCATCAAGATCTCATAATTCATCAAGTGTTGATGAGGGGACTCTCCTTCCATCCCTCCAAATTGATTATGCCGGATCATTTGTAGAACTTGAGGGCGGAGCTCATAGTTGTGGGTCGCGGGATGTCCTAAGTTCACACCCGGTCGGTGTGCTCTTTGTGCCGGATCCATACGTCTCCCTAGGGTTTGTGGCTCCTCAATAGCAATGGGTACAACCCTAACATTAGCCGCCGGCTGCGGTTGTGGTGGTGGAGGTGGAGGTTGTTGGCGATTAAGCTCCCCTCGTACAAGGGTTTGCCTAATCTCATCAATCTCCCTCCTAGTTGCTTCTTGCCTCTCATTGGCAAGTCTCCTTTCTTCCTCCAAGAGCTCATCTCTTAGCCTTATTTGCTCTAAGGTTTCATCCAATTCAGCTTGGAGGTCTCTTCCGGCCATCTCTTTTCCCTTCTTAATACTCTTGGATCTAGATCTAAGGGTTTTCTCCGGTTCGGGATCGAATGGAGCTAAATCCTTGCCACGAGATCTTCGCATACACCTAGAGAATAAGAGATGTCTTGAAAAGTAAAAACATACACCAAAGAGAGATCAAAAGCAACAAGAAAGATCTACACTAATAAACAATCACAAAATAAACTCAATCTAGACCTAGTCCCCGGCAACGGCGCCAAAAACTTGTTACGCTAAGATCGTGATGCGCAAATGGGTTTTAAATTTATAACTCGAACTAAATCCTAAACTAACTAGCGAAACCCGCAGTGTACGGGACGTTTGTAGTAGGGATAGTATTCCGAGGTCGAACACAAAGACTAAGGTGAAATTGATTCGATTTGTGATTGAGTTTAGTAAAGACCTAGGTTGAAAGAGAAGAAAGAAATAAGAAATGAAAATCTCAAATGTTTTTGGTTGGTTTTTGGTGATCAATCAAAGATCACAATTCATGTAAAGTAAACAATCAACTAAACTATGAATCAACACAAATAAACAAGCTAAACAAGATATAGATCAAAGAAAGAAAAGACGGATTCTAGGGGTTGGAAGTTCCGGTTATGGTATAGGACTCAAGCTATCTATTCATTCTTTGGATTAACTATGTTGGGGTTAAGTGTTTCTAAATTGGGATCAATCACCGGGTAGGTCTCATGATCCACTAGTCCATTCCCTAGGTCTCATTACCGGGTAAGTCTCTAAGAACCTAAGGGACGGAATTCTACTCAAACCGGATTGTTATCTAAAGATCCAACCTATCCTCACCGGGTAAGTCTCGGAAGGGTTAGTCTTAAGCTACCATCCAGCACACTTAATCCAATGGCGGCTTATTAGGCTCACCACTACCTAAGGTTTGTTATCTTTGGAATCTAAGAGTAAGGATTACCGGGTAAATCTCTCCTAACACTTAGTTGCTAACACTAGGTCACCCTAGGATAGATTTAACTCAACAAACACTTAGGATTTCAACATTCTAACAATCTAAGACTAGATCTACCGAACCAGGGAAAATCACGGTTTGTTCTACCTAAACCACGGCCGTGGTTTGACAAGAACCACCCGTGATTCCTAACAGAGGCTACGTTTATGCACACAAGTCATCCAAAGATAAATCTAAGTTCGTCCTATCATAGCCCTAGCCATAACCATCCTTTCCTTACCCTAGAATCACATCTATTTAGCCTACAACATTCATAATAGAAATCGAAACAAACAAACATAAAATCATGACATCCATTTGCAATTGATGAAGGAAAAGAGATGAACAAGTGAACTTAAATCAAAACCAAGCTGAAAATAGAATTAGAGTAACTCACAATCCTTCCAAAAGAAGGTTCAAATGGTTCATACAACTCTAGAAATAGAATCCGGAATTCTTCACTACAAAAACTATCAAAGTGTGGTAATAATGTGTGTTCTTCTTCTCCTCTTCAATGGAGCTCTTCTTCCTCCTTTTTGACACTTTCCTTCCTAGAAAAACTTCTTCTTGAGAGAATATTTTTGTTAGAAGATAATGGATAATGGAGAGCTGCTCCCAGATGCTCCCAGCTGCTTCTCACAACCAATGAAGCACCACTTTTATAACAAACTTGCATGAGCTGGCCATGAGAGTCGTGGCACAGCTGTCACAAGAATCTGGCAAAATCCACGGGTGATTCCACGGCCGTGGAGTGTCAGAGAACCGTGATTCTGTGCAGAAACTTCGCCTTGGATCATTAAACTGTGATTTGGTGCATGGCTAGTGTTGGCAAGGTTCCATGAGTCCTTCTTAGTCCTTAATTTGCATCCTAATGCGTCCGAGGATGTGTCATCTTGACGAACGATCCTCAAACGTATCGTTTTAGCTCCTAAATCTCCCAAAATACCTACAAGGCAACGCACAAGTCCGTGTAGACGTCTATCTCGACAAAGTACGTGAATTGAGTGTAAACGACATGAACTAGTGCTAAACCATGCATGAATGAGTGAGAAATCTATCTAAATGATTGCCTAAAACTAAGTCATAAATCGTGTTATCACTAGCCCTGCGCATATACATAAGGTAACGTGCAAATATCACTCAATAGAGATATCAAATAACAAGGGAAAAGATCCCAAGCTTGACAACCGATAACCGAATTTGGCCTAAACCAAATCCTCGGCAACGGCGCCAAAAAAACTTGTTTGCCACTTAGCGTGCGTGCAAATAAGTCTTAAGTTTATAAAACTAGAAATCAAGCAAGCGAACCCGCAGTGTACGGATCGCGTAGTAGAGCAAGAATTCCAGAGTATCAAACACAGGGATTTGGAGGGATAAATTTAGTTATAAGATTATCAAGCAAGTAAAAGGTAAACTTTTTAAATGTATTGGGTAAACAGCAACCCTAAAGATCCAGGTATCTAATTGTGGCAATCGATTCAGGATATACTAAAGAACTAAGGACAGAGTTAAGATTTGCAAAGGTATGCTAAGGTAATGCAATGTACGGTGAAGTTCCAAGGCTTTATATGACTTATCTAAGGATACTCTCTATAAAGGTTGTTGAGGCTTCAGTATAGAAAGAAACTAAAGACAAGAATTAGTCTCAAATATCCAAACTTGTAACCCAAGGATCAAGACTAACTAAACCGATTAAGGTTGTGACACTCGAAATCGAAGTAGAGGTTGTTGAGGCTTCACTACTACCTAGAAAAGGCAAGCCAAGACTAGATTAAAGCTAATCTTTAACCTTGGATCAAAGTAAAAGCAAGGTTCATAACTGGCACAAATTACGGGCAGATCTTGAGTTCCACGGCCGTGGAATCTCAGAACAAACCCTGATTTTGGTTCGTCGGCGAAATCTCTCTAACTCTCAGGGTCCAATCTGTTTACGATCGATCTATTATCATCTAAGCCACAACTATCAACCCTTCACCTTAGAATTGCTAAAGGCGTTACTTACGCCACAAGCAATTCCCAAATCCAAACACAAAAATGATAATGTATATCAGATTTGGAATAAACAAACACAAATCAATAACGATCCTAGATAAGGACGAAGAACGGGATGTCAATCCGTCTTCTAATCAAACCTAAGAATAAAAGGCGTTACTTACGCCACAAGCAATTCCCAAATCTCAAAACCTTCGCGAATATCCGATCTTCAATGCAGCCTAAAACACGTGTAAGCCAAGGTGTCGAATTTTCTCCCCTCCAGCCCTTTTATAAGGAAGGGTCAAATAACCGTCCGGCCCATGTGCGTAAATATCGTGGCATACTCCACGTTCATGATGCCAAGATCCACGTTCATGATGCCAAGATCCACGGCCGTGGTTTTGGACGTGGACTATTCTACGACCGTATTTTAGAGCGTGGAAGTGTAAATAGCTTGTGATTTCCTTTGTGTCGTGCCATTCCTCATCCTAGCATCTCCTTTGACTTCCTTGATGTGTACTAAATCCTTGGATGTGCTCAATTCTTCTCTAATCTCTCTCAATTTGTGCGGTTTTAGCTCTTATTCACCTATAATCAACACGAAGCTAATGTAGACCTCCATAGCGAAAATATAAACAAGCAAGCTTACAATTGCTTCAATGCCTTATCAATGAATACTATAATGGATTAAAAACAATTAGAAAAAGTGCCTAGAATATCGCAATATTTCATGCTAACAGTGAAGACCCCATCAAGCACCTTGGGAAGTTCCATACCTAGTGTATGAGCATGAAGCCGGCCAACATTACCGAAGAACAAATCAAGATGAGGGCATTCGGCTTCACACTCAAAGATTCGGCGGATGATTGGTATTACCACCTTCCATCCGGGAGTATCGACACTTGGGAGAACCTTCACAAGGCGTTCTTGGAGAAATACTTTCTAGCTAAGAAGGCCAATAGCTTGAAGAAAGCTATAAGCAACATCGAGCAAGAGGGAAATGAAACTCTCTACGAGTACTTCGAAAGGTTTGCACGCCTCCGATCCAGCTGTCCTTTTCACGGATATTCAACTCAAGATCTAGTCTTGTACTTGTACAATGGCTTGCTAGACAATGAAAGGACGATCGTCGATGCGGCTTGCGGAGGTAATATTCTTAACTCTACTCCTGACCTTGCTTTGGAAAAGATACAGGAACTAGCGGAAGGTAATCGGAACTTTGGAAGGACCCCGGCTAAGAAAGGAGTTCATGTTGTGAGTTACGAGAAGAGTGAGATTTCCACCGAGCTCACGGAATTGAAGGAAATAGTGAAGAGGCTAACACTTATGGGAACACCGCAGCAGCTCAAAGCTTGTGGAGTTTGTGTTGACCCGTATCATCCAACGGACATGTGTCCACAAGTCCAGGATAACGATGTTGAGGTAAACGCAATGGGTTATGGACAACCACAACAGCAAAGACCTAGGAACGATCCCTATGCACAGAATTTCATGCCAAATTGGCGTGACCAACAGAATTTTCGTTGGAGGGATCAACAAAACCAACAACAACAGACCCGCCAAGGTAAGTATCACTCAACTGAAGATATGCTACAGGTTTTGACTAAACACTTTGCTACTCATGTCCAAACAACAGAATCTACCTTCAAGAACCTTGAACAACATGTTAGTCAAATGGCGGAAGCTATTTCAAGGACCGAATCAAGGCTTTCTGGAGGATTGCCTTCCCAGACATTTATAAACCCCAAGGAGAATGTTAGCGCCCTAACATTAAGGAGTTGGAAGCAAATCCAACAAAAACCAGCAAAAGAATCACAAAGCAAACCTTCTGTCGGTTTTTTCCGCACCCACAGTCACCCCTGCGGCTGCAACTGCGCCCAACACAGAACGGAGGACGCCCCTGCGGCTGGATGTCCCCTCCCCTGCGGTGACAACCCCTGAGCCGCCCCTGCGCTTTCAAGTTGACGCCCCTGCGGAAAACACAATCGAGAGTCCTACTGAAAAGGATACCTACGTCCGGCCTAACTTTCCGCCACCGTACTCCGAGAAGGCACCAACTCCTTTTCCTGAGGCTTTGAAGGAGAGAAGAATCATTGAGGACAAGGACCTATTTGAAACTTTCTCCAAATGCGAGGCAAACATTCCCCTCCTTAAGTTGGTGAAAAGTATCCCTAAGTATGCTCGTTTTTTGAAGGAACTTTGCACTATCAAGAGGAATCAGAAGCTAAAGGGGAAACAGAAAGTGCAAGTGAGTGAGAGGTGTCGGCAGTTTTCCAACGGAGAATGCCCAAGAAGTGCAGCGATCCGGGTATGGTAAGTATTCCTTGTGTTATAGGGGAAACCCGCTTTGACAAAGCAATGCTTGATCTCGGTGCTTCTATCAATGTTTTACCATATTCGATTTACAAATCACTTGGCCTTGGGCCATTAATGGAAACTAGGATTGTAGTACAACTTGCTGGTACATCTAATGTGTAGCTGAAAGGGAAAATTGAAGATGTATTAGTAATGGTAGACAACCTAATATTTCCTGCTGATTTCTTTGTAATGGATATGGAAAATGATTCACATGCTGCACCCATTCTGTTAGGTAGGCCATTTCTGAAAACGGCTAGGACTAAAATTGATTATGTTAGTGGTAAATTGACCATGGAGTTTGATGGAGAAGTAGTGGAATTTGACATCTATGATGCAATAAGATTTCCTAGTGATGATCATCCTTTGTGTGTTATTGACATTGTTGAACCTTTTGTGCAAGATGTTTTTGATAACTCTGACGTGGATGAATTGAGAAATGTGATTGAGCATGATCTTGATGGTTTCAAATCAGATTATGTGTTAACATCTAGCATGAAAGAGGTCCTAGCCCAATTAGATGGGTATAAAAGGCTACCTATCTCCAATTTGGCCATTGGGCCCACTTTACTAACCCCAAGCGAGAAGCTTGTTCCGTCCATAGTGCAGGCACCTGAAATAGAATTAAAGGACCTTCCGTCACACCTCAAGTACACTTTCCTTGGAGAACACAATACCTTGCCGGTGATTATCTCCAACAATTTGACCACCGGACAAGATGACAAGTTGGTGAAAGTACTAAAAGAGCACAAGACGGCCCTTGGATGGACTATTGCGGACATCAAAGGAATAAGACCTTCCACTTGCATGCATAGGATTCTACTTGAGGACGAAGCCAAGCCCTCTAGGCAACCTCAAAGGAGGTTAAACCCGCCAATGATGGATGTGGTCAAAAAGGAAGTGTTGAAGCTCTTCCAAGCGGATATGATCTTTCCTATCTCGGATAGCACTTGGGTTAGCCCGACCCAAGTAGTTCCAAAGAAGGGAGGCATCACTATGGTGGAAAATCAACATGGAGAGATGGTCCCAAGCAAAACACAAACCGGATGGAGAGTTTGCATTGACTACCGCAAGCTCAATAAGGTAACACGAAAAGACAATTTTCCATTACCTTTTATTGATCAAATGTTGGAACGTCTTGCAGGTCATCAGTACTATTGTTTCCTGGATGGATATTCGGGCTATTTCCAAATAGCCATCGCACCAGAGGATCAAGAGAAGACGATGTTCACTTGCCCATTTGGCACTTTCACATATCGTAGAATGTCATTTGGACTTTGCAACGTACCAGGCACTTTCCAACGGTGCATGATAAATATTTTCTCCGAATACATAGAAAATTTCATTGAAGTCTTCATGGATGATTTTACCGTCCTTGGAGATAGTTTTGACGCATGTTTAGGACATTTGAAACTTGTTCTTGAAAAATGTATTGAAACCAATTTAGTTCTTAATTCGGAAAAATGTCATTTCATAGTCGAACAAGAAATTGTGTTGGAACATGTAATATCCTCAAAAGGGATAGTGGTAGATAAGGGAAAGGTTGATGTTATTCAAAATTTACCTTATCTTACTAATGTTCGGGGAACCCGATCTTTCCTTGGTCATGCAGGTTTCTACCGACGTTTCATCAAAGTTTTTTCAAAAATCTCGGCACCCCTGTGTGAATTGCTCAAGAAAGATGTCACCTTCATAGTGGTTGAGGATCGCAAGAAAGCTTTCGACACTTTGAAGGCATGTCTCACCACCGCACCAATCATCCGTTCCCCGGATTGGGAGAAACCTTTTGAAATCATGTGTGACGCTAGTGACTACGCCGTTGGAGCTGTCTTAGGACAAAAAGACGGACGGGCCTCCCATGTAATCCATTATGCGTCTATGATACTCAATGGAGCGCAAAGGAATTACTTTACCACCGAGAAGGAGATGTTAGCAGTGGTTTTTGCCGTTGAGAAATTCCGGCAGTACCTACTTGGGGTAAAGGTAATTATCTTCACTGACCATTCAGCTCTTAGGTACCTCATGGCAAAGAAGGAGGCCAAGCCACGATTGATCCGATGGATGCTTCTTCCAAGTGAGTTTAACCTAGAGATAAGGGACAAGAAGGGGGTTGAGAACCTGGTGGTCGATCATTTGAGCAGACTAATGCAAGAGCAGGACGATCTAGAAAAAAAGAGAGATAGCCGGAAGTTTTCCAGACGATACATTCTACACAACTCTCTGTTGTGTAACCGCCCCCACGCCTCACACCAGCCGCCCCTGCGGCTCAGACTAGGCGCCACTGCGGAATTGTCGACAGAGGTTTGCCTTAAGCTCCAATCTTTTAAACCTTGGTTTGTTGACATTGTGAACTTCATCGTCAGGAAGGAGTATCCTCCAAGCTTCACAAAGGCACAACGAGAGAAGGTAAAGGCTGAAGCTCGACACTACGTTTGGGACGATCCTTACCTTTGGAAGCATTGTAGTGACCAAGTGATCCGGCGTTGCATTCCGGACAATGAGGTACATTCCGTCCTAACTTTCTGTTATTCCGAATCATGTGGGGGGCACTTTGGGGCAAACAAAACTACAAGAAAAATTTTGGATGCCGGTTTCTTTTGGCCACACATTTTTCGAGACGCTTTTTCATTTTGCAAAGTGTGTGATAGATGCCAAAGGATAGGAAATCTTTCAAGGAGACATGAAATGCCCCAATCTTCTCTTATATTTTGTGAAATATTTGATGTTTGGGGAATTGATTTGATGTGGCCATTTCCTACTTCATTCGGGAACACATATATTTTGCTTGCGGTGAACTATGTTTCCAAGTGGGTGGAAGCAAAGGCCACCAAAACTGATGATTCAAAAGTAGTTGCAGCTTTTCTAGAAGGAAACTATCTTTGCAAGATTTGGAATCCCAAAAGCCTTAATCAGTGATAGGGGTACCCATTTTAGTAACAAGACGATCACGACTCTCCTTAAGAAGTACCACGTTCACCAAAGAGTATCAACAGCTTATCATCCACAAACAAACGGCCAAGCTGAGGTGTCCAACCGGGATATAAAGACCATCCTTGAAAAGACGGTTTCTCCCAGGCGGCAGGATTGGAGTGCAAGGCTAAATGACGCCCTATGGGCATATCGGACAGCCTACAAAACTCCTATCGGGATGTCCCCTTTTAGGCTCGTGTTTGGGAAAGCTTTCCACCTACCGGTGGAGTTAGAGCACAAAGCTTGGTGGGCGGTAAAGAAGTACAACATGAACATAGAGGAAGTGGGAGAATTACGGAAGCTCCAATTGCAAGAGTTGGAGGAACTGAGGCTAGATGCATATGACCATGCTACCACATACAAAGAAAAGACCAAAGCATGGCATGACCGGAACATTCTCCGGAAGGACTTCAAGGTAGGTAATAAGGTACTTCTCTTTCAATAACGTTTGAAACTCTTTGCAGGTAAGCTGCGTTCGAGATGGACAGGGCCATTCATAGTAGCCGAAGTATACCCTCACGGGGCGGTGGATCTCTATAATCCCAAAACGCACAAGGTGTTCAAAGTAAACGGACAAAGACTAAAGCTCTACCTTGAAGGAGTCAAGAACGATCCAATCGACGAGATGGTGCTAGAGGAAGCACAGTCAAAGAAGTAGAGATCTTACGTCGAGCCAACGACGTAAAACAAAGGCGCTTCTCGGAAGGCAACCCGAAGGAATAAGAAGAGGAGCCTTTGTCAAGAAACCGCCCCTGCGGCATTGTGTCCCCGCCCCTGCGGTGACACTCATGCCCAGTGCCACCCCCGGCGCTGGGCCTGCGCCTACAAGACTCCTGTCACCGCCCCGCGGTGACATCCCTACGCCCCTGCGGCGGCCATCCTTGACACGAATTCGCAGCGCCGCCCCCGGCGCTGAGCCTGCGTGCCCCTCTCCCTTGTCGCCGCCCCCGCGGCGACAAACTCCCGCCCCTGAGGGTATACCCACAAATTAAAAAAAAAGAGGATCTCGAAAACGCCTACACCTACCACGCACCACCCACCAACCTTCTTCACCAAACACACAAACCCTCCAAAACCCCTCTCCTTCAGAAACACTCTCACGCCCCTGCGCCCTCTGCCCACCAACGCTCTCGCCGACGCCCCTGCGGCGCCTCCGACAGCCAGCCACCAGTCGCAACGCCCCTGCGCCACTCTCTCCCACTGCCCTTTACTCTAACACATCCCTACAACCTTCATCCTCACCCATTTTACACAATCCACCCTAACTGCACCATCGACAAAAGCCTAAACCACCAAAGAAGTAACCGGAGCGACCTCAGCAACACCCCTTCCATCGCTCCCCGGAAATTGCCTCTGCACTTCTCCCGCACCTGCGGCTGCAAGCAACCGCCCTTGCTCCTAACCACCCCCGCGCCTGCACAGCCGCCCCTACGGAAATGACACCAGAGAGGTCGTTTTCTTTTCCTTATTTTGACATTTGCTAATCTTTTGCTTCAATTACTTTCAAGAATGGAAGCCCCAAGGAAATACAAGATGACGGAAGCAGAGAAGGAGCGTTATAGGATTGTACAGGATCGAGTTGTGTATGCAACTCGATTTTTGCATATTCCTACACTCTTGACTACGCCAATCTACGGGAGGCCTTTGGGGTGACTCTAAACCCCTTTGTAAACTAGTGGTATCCAATCCCGGCCACGGACCTGTGCGAGTTTTGGCAGGCAGCTACCGGGTCAGAATTCCTTGCTGAGGGTGAGTACTCCAACAAACTCACTCACCCCAGCTTGAGGCTTATTTCAAAGATCATCATGAGTGTCTTCTGTGGACACAAAGAGGAAAACAAGGTCGCCCTCAAGGACCTCCCACTACTCTACTCCTGCCTTCCGCAGAGCGAGAAGGTGATGGATTGGCCCTCTCTCTTCCTTGCCGCTTTGAAGCGGATTAGGAGGGACGAGCCGAAGGATATTATTGACGGTGAGGCGATCTCTTTGATCGCCTCACAGGTGATGGACCTGTCTGCGTTAGAGGACAGGATGGCGGCTCCTCTCTACACTGAGGGGATGCTTAGGAGGTGCAAGCTCCTCCGGCGGGACGGGGAGAACCTATTTTGGATCTCCCTTGCAGATGGGATCCACCTCACCTACCTCCCCCGGCCTTTACCATTAGGAGGTGAGCTCTCCGAGCTCTACATTCCGGCAGATCCTTTCGTGACGAGGAGGCCACTAGTAGCTATTGTGGAGAGGCATGCTGCCAGCTCCAGCCGGGCTCATCAAGAGGAGCACCTGCCCATCCCAGATGACGAGGAGATGCCCACTGCGGCACCAGAGGAGGATCCGTCCCTTGCGAGCCTTCAGGCTCAGATGGCGGCTATGACGACCCAGCACCGGACATGGTAGTCCGATTACCAACGGATGTTGCTGGAGCAGCAGCAGAGCTGGCATACCAGTTGTTACGCTAAAAAGTGTGCACGCAATAAGCCTTAAATTTATACTCGTTATAATTATCCTAACTTCTAGCGCACCCGCAGTGTACGGGACGTATGTAGAAAGATAAGTATTCCGAGGTCGAACACAAAGACTAAGGTGAAATTGATTCAAGTTGTGATTGAGTTTAGCAAAGATCTAAATCTAAAGAAAAGAAGGAAATAAAGGAAAGAAGAAAATCTCAATTGTCTTTGTCGGTTTTAGGTGATCAAATCGAAGATCACAATTCAAGCAAACAATCAAACTAAACCAAAAATCGCAAATAAACAAATCAAACAAGATATTGATCAAGGGGAAAGAGAGATGGATTCTAGGGGTCGGAAATTCCGGTTATGGCATAAAACTCAAGTCATCTATTCATTCTTTGGATCTCACTATGATATGTTGGGATTTAATGTTTCTAATTTGGGATCAATTACAGGGTAAGTCTCATGATCCAACTAGTCCACTCCTAAGATCTCATTACCGGGTAAGTCTCTAAGATCTTAAGGATAGGAATTCTACACAAACCGGATTGTTAATTAGGGATCTAACCTATCCTTACCGGGTAGGTCTTGGAAAAGAAAGTCCTAATCAACTATCCTAGCACATCTAATCCAATGGCGGCTTATTAGGCTCACCATTACCTAAGGTTTGCTATTTTAGATTCTAAGGGAAAGGATTACCGGGTAAGTCTCTCCTAACTCTTAGCCACTACACTAAGTTACCCTAGGATAGGTTAAACTCAGCAAACATGTAGGGTTTCAACAATTCATAGGTCTTAGGCAAAATCCTTCGAACCAGGAAAATCACGGTTTGTTCTTGTTCGCCCCTAGAGGTGTGTGCAAATAAGTTTTAAATTTATAAAACTAGAATCAAGCAGCGAACCCGCAGTGTACGGATCGACGTAGTTAAGCAAGAATTCCAGAGTATCGAACACAGGGATTTGGGTGGAGCGAACTCGATTGCAGGTTATCAAGCAAGTAAATATGGGAGTTTTGCAAATATTGGGAAAACAACAATCCTAAAGATCCAGGTATCCAGCTGTGGCAATCGATTCAAGATATACTAATGATGTAAAGACAGAGTAGAGATATGCAAAGGTATACTAATGTAAGGTAATCGTACGGTTGAGGTTCCAAAAACCTTATGTAACTCACCTAAAAGATACTCCCTATACAGGTTGTTGAGGCTCAATATAGAAAGATTCTAAAGACGAGGATTAGTATCAAATACCCAAACTTATAATCTAAAGATCAAGACTAACTTAACCGATTGAGGTTGTTGAGGCTCACAATCGAGGTAGAGGTTGTTGAGGCTTCACTACCACCTAGAAAAGACAAGTCTAAACTAAGCTAAAGCCAATCTATAACTTTAAATTAAAGTAAAAGCAGGTTCGTAAACTAAAGGGAAATCACGGTTAGTTCTTGAGGTTCCACGGCCGTGGACTCAAGAACAGCCCGTAATTTAGGGTTGTCGACGATATTTCTCTAACTCTCAGGGTCTAATCTGTTTGCGATCGATCTATCATCACCTATGCCACAACTATCAACCCTTCACCTTAGAATTGTTAAGGGTTTTTAGCCAATAACAGTCATATTGATATCAATTCAAGAATTAAAGGATAAAAGATGTAAACTTTCAAGAACTATCAACAATCTTCAATTGAATCTCAAGATC
This sequence comes from Fagopyrum homotropicum, assembly GCA_033239125.1. Lineage (NCBI taxonomy): Eukaryota > Viridiplantae > Streptophyta > Magnoliopsida > Caryophyllales > Polygonaceae > Fagopyrum > Fagopyrum homotropicum. Next base: position 86,367,867 of record BSWB01000005.1, on the reverse strand, counting down.
ACAATCAAGAACAAGTGTTTATCAAAAGATTCAAAACGGAGTGAACAATCACAACCTTAGGAAAGAAGAGAACCGGGATGTCAATCCGCTTCCAAATCAAACCTAAACAAGAAGAGAGATCTTCTTGCAAAATCTTCCAAGAACTTCGATCTTCCACAAATCTGAAGATCACAGCAGCAATCTCCACTAAAAGTGCGAGTTTTGAGCAACTCTCCAATAACTTTGATCTCCAATGAGATCTCCCAAATACCTCTAAGATGAGGGTTTGTCTGTTGCTAAGCGTTGCTCCTAAGCGTTAATGTGTAAGCGATGATTGTAAGCGAGGATCTTAGCCGGCCTGACGGAATCTCCTTTCTTCCGTCTTTTTATAATGCAGGGCAAAGTGTCGGCCCGGCCCGATCTTCAAAAGATCATGGCTTCGAAGTGTGGCGAAAGGATTCGCCAAGATCACGGTCGTGGAAGATTCCACGACCGTAATTCTAGGGCGTGGAAACAATTACGGTTAGTTCCACGGCCGTAGAATCCCCTGGAATGAACATCGAATTCTGACTCTGAATCCACGGCCGTAATTCTGAACGTGGTTTGTGATACGGCCGTATTTTAGGGCGTAATTTAGGGCAAGAACGTGATTCTTCCCTAAACTCGTGCATTCCTCAATCTAAGACTCCAAATTGCTTCCAAAAAGTGTCCTCGATCTATGGACATATCAACTCAACTCTCCTTTGCTCGATTCCGTTCGGAAATAGCTCCAAATCACCTATAATCAACATAGAACTAGTGTAGACATCCATATCGACAATATAGGCAATACTAGCTCACATATGCACAAAGATCAATTCAAAGACTATCAATATGAATCAAATACGATTAGAAAACGTGCCTAAAATATCACAATATTTCATGCTAACAAATAACCCCATACTTAACACTTGCTTGTCCCTAAGCAAGGTCTTTCAAAAAGCTTTAAACAAGAGTTAGGATGAAATATGTGTACCTTCTTTTGGATGAATGTGACTTCTAAAGAATAGATCATTCTCAAACCTTGCTTCAATTGTTCATCAAACTTTCACACACTCAATTAAAGAGTAAAAAGCAAAGAGAGTTCATGAATCAATTTAACCTCAAAACAAGCATTATAACCTTCAAACATTATCAAAATCAATAATAAGAAGCTTCAATTTAGATCACCAAGTCATATAACATTCTTTTGATCTTAAGGACTTTCAAAGAAAAGGTCTAGAGTATGGAAGGGAAGGGAAAACTTTAAGGGAAAGTGGTGCATAAATCCGGGAAAGTGGACAACTACCTTCTTCTTCTTATGCGGTTCCCGCAACACTTCAACTTAGAGCTTCGCTCTCTTCTTTTCATTCTTCGACTTTACTTTTGGAGTTATGGATAGAGGTGCACAAAAACTGAAGCCTAGGAGATTGGCGTTTCTCAAAATTGCAAGAGATGCCTCAAACCCTTAGCGCACATACCATAATCCGCTAGGAATATCCCTCAATCCGACTTTGGCAAGACACAAACACCCGGCTATGTGAATGGTGCCGAGTTACTCATCGTCATGATTGACTTCCCCAAACCTATAAATTCTTTCTATTCAATTGATTGCAAATAATTGCTCTCATGGCCCTCCCACATCAAACATGCCTTTTTCTCTCATTCACTTTTCCAAGTTCCCGGATAGGTAAAGGAGGCTAATATTTCAATGAGGAGCTAGATGATCAAAGAAAAGAAGAAAGAAAGTATCGAATTGCCTTAATCATTTCAACAAGAAGTATAGGAACTTATAATGTGATTTCAACTTCAATTTCTCAACATGATTTAGGCAATGTTCTCACATTATAAAACTTGCAAAAGAGGTAGAATTCATTCATTCAAATTCTTTTCGACTTACAATCCTTTTAAGCATGCAATTGTCATCAAACTCAATTCACAAGTAGTGATTATCATGGAAATCATCTCAATTCATTAGAAGCACAAAATTTTCAAAATTCATTTCAATTTTTATGGGTTTTTAAAGTTCTTTTTCATGCAATGCAATAAGGAAACGTGTAACACATAATGAACATGCAATGATAGTCTCGAAATGAAAGCAACATAGAGAGTAGAGTTATTACAAACTTTTAGTACATCCCACCCCATACTTAGGACGAACATTGTCCCTAATGTTCACAAGAAAGAACAAAAGAAAAGAAAAAGAAACTCACAAGTGGTGGCGGGAATGTCTAAAACGAACGGTCATGCATCGATCACTGCGGCGCTGGTGGAGGTGGGAATGGAGAGAAACTTGGATCATAGAACCGCCCAAACTGCTGGCGGTAGACGTCCCTCATCATGTGGTCAAGGTCGTCCAAGCGTCCGTCTCTAGCATCCGCCCGGATCTCTAGTGCTCCAACTCTCTCCGAAAGTCCGGTAACCCAATCCGGCATCCTCTCATACCATCCCGGGGCGTGATCATACCATGCGGGGGCATCGGCTGGTGCTGGTGCTGGTGGTGGCGGTGGTGCTGCTGGCTGCGTCGTGGACCAAGGAGGGGGTGTGTCGTACCAAGTGGGAGGTGTAGTCATCCACGTGGGCCTCTCACTCACGCTGGCGCGGTGAGATGACGAGCCTGAGGCTCTAGCTGGGCGTGGAGAGCGCCTAGGTACATCCGGGGCCGCCTCCGGCTGATCCGGAAACGTGCCGAACTCCTGCTCCGCTCCTCCACCACTCTCGTACTGCTCTCCCATGTCCTCCTCATCCACAACCGGTGGTGGAACGTAAGGGGGAGCTACAAGCCTGTTCGCGTGCATCGCAGCGAACGTCTCCTTCCAATTGTGGCGTCCCGCCACAATGGAATACTCTGGCAGCCACTCAACACCCCTGCCTGTCCTACTCTCCCAAGGCATGCCCGCATAAGGCGGACCTCTATGTGTGGGGAAGATGAGTCCCCTAACCATGAATGCATGTAATCCTAGAGGTACGGCGGGTATGCGGGTGCAAGCTGAAAAATCCACACCAAGGCTCCTAGCTATGTGGGTCACTATCCCGCCATATCCAATGTTCCCCTTCGATTTGTTCTTGAGTTTACTCATCGTAGCCGCCAAAAGAGTAGCACAATCTGCGCGGCGACCGTAAAGCATACAGTAGAGCAAGAATAGCTCATCCGTCTTGATCTTTTGGGGCGTCTCCGTCCTAGGAAAGAGACACTCCGAAAGAACACGGTGAGCTATCTTCAAGGCTAGATGGTACATCAATCTAGCCTTGGTATCGGCGGGTTGCCAACGGTCCTCGTCGGCGTAAATCATGGCTACTTCCTCCCAAAAATCCTTGGGGTAAACTCCGCTCGGAAATCGACCATTGTATGTCTCATGGAACCCGAAAATGGTCCCAAACTCAACTATACTCAACTGATAGTCTCGATTCATGAGACGGAAGGAGACGGTCCTATCAACATGGCTGTGCTCAAAAGACGTCACAACCTCTCGGGTGATCTCCTCATAGGCGTCTTCACGAATGTTCGTGAAGACAAGCAATCTGGCTCTATCCAAGAGCCATGTAAGGTCATCAACTATGTTGAGAGGATATAGATCCTCCAACAACAAATACCTAGGACCTATCACTGTCCTCTTCTCTATCTTCTCAAATGCAGCTAGGTAGTTTTCGTGTATGGTCGGAATGCTAGGGTGAGGAGGTGAAGATGGAGGTGAAGGTGAGGATAGTAGTGAGGGAGATGAGGGTGGTGGTGCCCTAGAGGTTGAGGGGTTGCCCTTTCTTTTCTTATTTTGCTCCCCTTTCTTCTCCTTTATCCTTCCCGACATTCTCCTCACAAAGTCCATTTTCAGCAAAAATCACGGTCTGTTCTTGGGGAATTACGGCCGTGGTTACCCAGCGACCGTGATTCATCTCAAAAATTCGTGAATCTCAGCAAATTCACCAACAATCACCACAGCAAGAAGTCCTAATCTAATTCCTTCCGGTCTTTATCAGTTCTTCCTAAAAAACTATAGCAAAAACGAACTAAATCCGCTAAAATCGAGAAGAAAGAAATAACCTCTTTTTCGGATTGAAAAATCCAAAATGCGTGTTTGTTGATCGATTTCCACTCGATTTGTTGCTTGGATTCTGTTCGTGGTTGGATTTGCTGCAGTTTAGGACGAAGAATCGTTGAAAACGATTAGAAAACGAGGAATTGAAAGAGGTGGAGGGTTTTCGGTTTCTAGGTCGTGGAATTGGGGAAATTTTGGTTAAGTGTGTGAAGAATGTGGGTTTTATAGTGGCCGGCAAATTTTCCAGAAATTACGGTCTGTCGGGGCATTCCACGGCCGTGGAAGTGTACGGACCCGTGGTTTTGGTGATTTTTCAAAGGCTTTTGAAAATTACGGCCACTGTAGCTATGACGACCGTAATTTAGACCGTGGAACCTTCTGTAAAGCTTCAAAGTCCAAATTTCGTCACTCCTCTTCGACATTATCTTCCCTTTTTCCTTTTCCATCGATCCTACAACCAAAAACACGAACATACCGGAAGAAATCGAGGCAAAGTAAAGCAAAAACGTCTATTCTAAACTAGTCTATGAATCGAAAACAAAAACAAAAATGCAATACCTTGGGTTGCCTCCCAAGAAGCGCTTTGTTTAAGGTCCGTAGCTAGACCATTCTTGCACTTATTCGAGTGCGGTAGGTGCAAACTCCTCAGCTTGGAGTTCCGGCGAGTACTTCTTGAGTCGTTGGCCGTTCACCTTAAAACTTCCGCTAGCTTCACCCCATACTTCAACTGCACCATGGGGGAAAATACGCTTAATTAGAAAAGGTCCAGTCCAACGGGATTTAAGCTTACCTGGAAAGAGGCGAAGTCTTGAGTTAAAGAGGAGAACTTGATCTCCTTCCTTGAAGTCCTTTGGAATGATATGCTTATCATGCCAACGCTTTGCTCTTTCCTTGTAGATCTTGGCGTTTTCATAGGCGTTCAAACGAAGCTCATCCAGCTTGTTGATGTCTAGGAGACGCTTCTCTCCCGCTTCCTTCATGCTGAAATTTAGCCACTTGATAGCCCAAAACGCTTTGTGCTCTAAATCTACCGGCAAATGACAAGACTTCCCATACACAAGGTTGTATGGTGTGGTTCCTATGGGAGTCTTGTACGCAGTCCGGTACGCCCATAATGCGTCATCTAGTTTCAAGGACCAATCCTTCCTAGTCCTTGAAACCGTCTTCTCTAGAATTCCCTTGATCTCCCTATTTGAGATCTCAACTTGTCCACTCGTTTGTGGATGGTAAGGGGTGGCGATCTTGTGAGTAACCCCATACTTGGCTAGAAGAGCTTCAAAGCGACGGACTATGAAGTGAGAACCTCCATCACTAATGATTGTCCTTGGTGTTCCAAATCGCGAAAAGATGGTCTTGTTGAAGAACTTAACCACCACCATGGCATCATTTGTGGGAGAGGCAATTGCTTCTACCCATCTAGAAACGTAGTCTACCGCCAATAATATGTATTGGTTTCCACAAGAAGAAGGGAATGGTCCCATGAAGTCGACTCCCCAAACGTCGAAAATCTCCACCTCTTGGATGTTGTTGAGGGGCATCTCGTTCCTTCTAGAGATATTGCCTGTTCTTTGACAAGCATCGCAACAAGAAACAAAGGATTGCACATCTTTAAATAAAGTAGGCCAATAGAATCCAGATTGCAATACCTTTGCGCTAGTTTTGTTCGAACTAGCGTGTCCTCCACAAGGTAGTGAATGACAATGGCGGATGACACTTTGCATCTCATCTTCCGGCACACATCGCCGGATGATGCCATCCGGACCTCTCTTAAAGAGGAGAGGCTCGTTCCAATAGTATTCCCGGACGTCCTTGAAGAACTTCTTCTTTTGTGCGTATGACAGTCCGGGTGGTATCTCCTGGCAAACCAAATAGTTAACGAAATCAGCAAACCATGGTTCGTTACCTTTGGAGACTACCTTGATGCACTCCTCTATGATATGTAGGTGTTCGTCCGGAAAGGAGTCATCAATGGGCAAATGGTCGTCCTCTAGATGTGTTAGACGACTCAAATGATCCGCAACAGAATTTTCCGAGCCTTTCTTGTCGCGGATCTCAAGATCGAATTCTTGTAGGAGAAGAATCCATCTAATCAGCCTTGGCTTCGCATCTTTCTTCGCAAGGAGGTACCGGATCGCAGCATGATCCGTGTAGACAATCACCTTTGTACCTACAAGATAAGAGCGAAACTTGTCAATAGCGTAGACAATGGCTAAAAATTCCTTCTCTGTGGTGGCGTAGTTGAGCTGAGCTTCGTCTAGCGTCTTGCTAGCGTAGTATATGGCGTGGGTTCGGCCTTCCTTTCGTTGCCCAAGAACAGCTCCAATGGCTACGTCACTAGCATCGCACATAATCTCGAAGGGGAGAGTCCAATCCGGAGGTTGGATAATAGGTGCTGAAATTAGAGCTTGCCGAATGGTGTTAAACGCATCCAAACATTCCTGCGAAAACTCAAAAACCGCATCCTTCATCAATAGATTAGTGAGAGGTTTTGATATCTTAGAAAAGTCCTTAATGAAACGTCTATAGAATCCAGCATGTCCTAGGAAACTTCTTATCCCTTTCACCGAAATTGGGGGAGGAAGTTTCTCTATGGTCTCTATCTTAGCCTTGTCTACCTCTATCCCTCTACTAGAGACTAAGTGACCTAACACGATTCCTTCCTTAACCATAAACTGACACTTCTCCCAGTTAAGAACTAGGTTAGTGTCTTCACATCTTTGCAAAACAAGAGAAAGGTTAGAAAGACAATCGTTAAAAGAGGAACCGTAAACGGAGAAGTCGTCCATGAAGACTTCCATGATTTCCTCTATGTATTCGGAGAAGATGGCCATCATGCACCGTTGAAAGGTGGCTGGGGCGTTGCAAAGCCCGAACGGCATTCTCCTATAGGCGAACGTACCCCAAGGGCACGTGAATGTGGTCTTCTCTTGATCATCCGGATGTATCGGAATCTGAAAGAAGCCACTATAACTGTCAAGGTAGCAAAAGTATGAATGTTGTGCTAACCTTTCAAGCATCTGATCGATGAATGGCAATGGAAAGTGATCCTTCCGCGTTGCGTTGTTGAGCTTGCGGTAGTCTATACACATTCGCCATCCAGTTACGGTTCGGGTAGGAATGAGTTCGTTGTTCTTATTGGTGATGACCGTCATTCCTCCCTTCTTCGGAACTACTTGAACCGGGCTCACCCACTTGCTATCGGAGATAGGATAGATGATACCTGCATCAAGAAGTTTAAGAATTTCCTTCTTGACAACCTCCTTCATGGTCGGATTCAACCGCCTTTGAGGTTGTCTTGAAGTTCTAAAGTCCTCCTCCATTAGTATCTTATGCATGCATAGGGAGGGTTTAATTCCTACTAAGTCCTCAATAGTATAGCCTATGGCTTTTCTATGTTTCCTAAGGACAATCATGAGCTGTTCATGTTCATCTATGCTTAATTCGGAACTAACGATAACCGGAAAGGTGGAATTAGATCCAAGAAAAGCGTACCTTAGATGAGTAGGAAGTGGTTTGAGTTCCATCACTTTCGGAGCTTCCAATGATCCTTGAGGAGCTTCCGATGTTTCCTTAGAAGTTTCTAAGGATGTTGAATGGGTTGGAGAAGAATTAGAAGAAGTTGAAGAAGTATGCCGGTCACCTTCTTCCACGGTCAAAATTACGGTCTCCTCTTGTGTTCCACGGCCGTAATATCCTCTGGAATGGAAGTCGATTTTGGTCGTAGAATCCACGGTCGTGGAATACAGGGTATGACCGTGGATTCTAATATTCTCAGCCTCATCGTGGAGTTTTTCAAACTCCACTCCATGCATCTCTTCTTGTGCTTCTAAGGCTTGAATTTCCTCTTTGCACTCTTCTTCTTCTCCTACATTGGTTAGACTCATAGTGATAACCTTTTGTAAAGGATCGTTAAAGAGAATTGCACTTACCTCCTCCCTAGACAAACCTTCTTCGTCTTGGATATCGTAGATATCCTCGTCAAAGATTGGTTCCTTCACTAGAGTGGAAAGAACGAACTCTACTTTCTCTTCTCCAACGTCAAAAGCGAGTCTTCCATTCTTGCAATCGACCATGCAGCCGGAAGTTGCAAGAAACGGTCTTCCGAGTATGATCGGGACCGGACTATCTGCAGGAATGTCAAGCACGACAAAATCAATGGGGACAAAGAACTTGCCTAGCTTGACCGGGACGTCTTCTACAATGCCGACGGGACGAGTAATGGATCGATCCGCCATGTATAACGTCATCTTGACCGGTTTAGGATCACCTAAACCGATCTTCCTACACAATGCAAGTGGTATGATGCTCACACTTGCTCCTAAGTCACATAAAGCGTCATATGTGACATCTCCCAATCCAATGGGAATGCAAAATGACCCCGGATCTTTCAGCTTTGGGGGCATTTTCTCCTTCATCGTCTTGATGAGATCCGAAGAATCCGAACTCATCTTGACTTCACCGAAATCTTCTAGCTTCCTCTTGTTAGAGAGGAGCTCCTTCAAGAACTTGCCATAAGCTGGCATACCTACAATAGCATCAATGAAAGGTATATTAATATGCAGCTTGCTCATGAGTTCTATAAACTTACCGAATTGCTTGTCTAGGCGCGCTCGCGCTCTAGATTGAGGGAACGGTAGGGGAGGTTTGTAAGCTGCAGGAGGGACATAGACATCTTCCTTCTCCTTCCCCTTTTCTTTGTCCTTCTCTACGGGGACTTCAACGAACGTAGGCTGCGGGTCGGTGGTAGTCACTCCGCTCCTAGTTGTAATCGCCATTACCCTTCCTTTAGGGTTGTCCTCCGTCTTTCCTGGAAGTTTCCCTTGATTTCTAGGGACTTCCTCCGCGTGGTTGAACAATTGGTTTTCCAAAACCTTTTGAGCTTTGTCAACCTTAGAGACTTGATCATCAACCTTGATGAGGCGGTTCTCCAACCCTTGAAGCTTTCCCAAGATTGTCTCCAACATGGGATCGGACTTCTCTTTTCCCGAAGTGCTTCCACTATTAGATGATTGCCCCTGGCTTTTCAAAGGAGTAGAGGAAGAGGAAGGTGGAGTTAGTGAATTGGAATTGGAAGGATAGGAGTTACCGGAATTTTGTTGATTGGAGCGCCAATTGTTGTTGTTTGAACCCCGATTGTTGTTCCAATTGTTGTTGTTCCGGTTGTTGTTATTTCCATTCCAATTGTTATTCCGGTTATTGTTCCGGTTATTGTTGTTGCGGTTGGTGTTATCACCGCCGTTGTTGTTGCCCAAATACCCAACATCCTTCTCTTGTTGCTTTGGGAAGTTGGTCTTGATAGCCTCCTTCAACTCTTTGATCTCATTGTTGAGGGAGAAAATCTAATTTTGAGCTTCATGTGTGAGCTTTGCTCCTTGCTCCACACGATTTCCCTCCACTTTCCGGTGGGAATACTTCTCTATGACTCTTGCTTGCTTCTCAATGAAGTCCCAAGCGTCATCTTCTCTCATGTCCATGAACGTTCCACATGAGAGGGATTGGAGGTTGAATTGCGTTCCCGCATCCAGCCCCTTGTAGTAAATCTCCAGCAAGGCAAGCTTGGATATGCCATGATGAGGGCAATCCAAGAGCAAATCCTGAAACCTTTCCCAAGATTGAAACAAACTTTCGTTAGGTCTCATGGAAAAAGCATTAATCTTACCTCTAAGTTCCGCCGTTTTGGAAGGCGGAAAGAATTTGGTGAGAAACTCTGCGGAAAGGTCTTCCCATGTGTCTAGTTTCCCATTGGGAAGAGCTTGATACCATGACAACGCTTTCCCTTTCAAAGAGAAAAAGAAAGGTTTGAGCTTATAGCTGTTGGTAGTGGCGCTCTTCGGTCTCATCGTCTCCATCATACACTCAAAGTTTTGCAAGTGTTGGTGTGGAGATTCAGCGCTTGTACCGCCAAATTGGCTTTGGCGAACAAGAGTGATAACTTGAGGGTTGAAGCTAAACCCTTGCACATCTTCAGCATCAAAATTCACACCCAAGCGGCGTGGTTGTTGTGTTGGATCCATCCGTTGGCCAAGAGTTCTTGGCTCATTATCCACACGTTCGACTCTCGCATTCCTTGGTGGGATGCGGCGATTAGCAGCTCCTTGTGGATTGAAAGGATTTATATTGATCGTGGGATCAATCTCTTCTAACGGTGGCATGGAAGAATCACTATCATCAGCGGATGAGTGGCTTTTTCTTCTAGACCTTGATCTCCTTCTCGAGGACTTCTTGCCTACCTTATCTTCAAGGTCGCTCATCTTTATCCTCATTTGGAAGAGCATGTCTTGTAGACCGTTAACTTGAGATTGATGACGATCCATCTCATCCTGGCGGAGAGTCTCATTCCATCGGAGTTGTTCTTTGGAAAAACTCTATTCCGTTGCCGGAACAAGAACTTCGTATGTACCTAAGAACACAAACCTGCAAGAACACTCAAAAGAGATATCAAATAACAAGAGCAAAGCTCCCAAGCTTGACAACCGATAACCGAATTCGGCCTAAACCAAATCCCCGGCAACGGCGCCAAAAACTTGTTCGCCCCTAGAGGTGTGCAAATAAGCTTTAAATTTATAAAACTAGAATAAAAGCAAGCGAACCCGCAGTGTACGGATCGGCGTAGATTAGCAAGTATTCCAGAGTATCGAACACAGGGATTTGGGGGGAACAAATTCAGTTGTAGAGTTGTCAAGCAAGTAAAAGGTAAAGCTTTGCAAATATATTGGGAAAACAGCAACCCTAAAGATCCAGGTATCCAATTGTGGCAATCGATTCAAGATATACTAAATGATATAAAGACAGAGTTGAGATATGCAAAGGTATGCTAATGTAAGGTAATCGTACGGTGAAGTTCCAAAAACCTTATATGACTCACCTATAAGAAACTCTCTATACAGGTTGTTGAGGCTCAATATAGAAAGATTCTAAAGGCAAGAATTAATGGCAAATACCCAAACTTGTAACCCAAGGATCAAGACTAACTTAACCGATTGAGGTTGTGACACTCACAATCGAGGTAGAGGTTGTTGAGGCTTCACTACCACCTAGAAAAGGCAAGCCTAAACTAAGTTAAAGCAAATCTTTAACTTTGAATTAAAGTAAAAGCAAGATTCGTAAACTGAAGTAAATCACGGGTAGTTCTTGAGAATCACGGCCGTGGAAACCTAAGAACAGGCCGTTATTTAGGATGTCGACGATATTTCTCTAACTCTCAGGGTCCAATCAAATTACAATTGATCTATCATTATCTAAGCCACAACTATCAACCCTTCACCTTAGAATTGCTAAAGGGTTTTAGCCAATAATCATCATTATGATATCAATAATCAAATATGAAAGGGAGAAAAGGTAAAACCTTGAAATCTCAATAACAAACACAAAACCAATGTCAACAAAACTCAAACGTAACTTGCGTTCAATAGATGTAGGATAGAATAAGAATCTCTCACAAATCTCAAGGAACAAAGAAGAACGGGATGTCAATCCGCCTTCAAATGAAACCCTAAAATCTTCCAACTTCGCAAAAAGGGAAGTGCGTCCTTCCCCAAATCTTCCCTCCAAATAGCAAGACCTCCAAGTCTGCCTCTCTAAGTATCCTTTGGAGAATTTAACTCCAAGTCCCGGGGCTGTCACCGTCGTCCGGAGAAATTGACTCCCTTTGGAGGTTTTGGCTCACCTTCAATGTTGAAGGCTCTTCGATTTATATAGGGATAAATCTAGGGTTTAAAGATAAAACCCTAAATATTTGGGCTGAAAAGAAGTCGAATCCGCTGGTATCAGAAAATACTTTGGCGCGTCAGACGGTATCAGAGAATACTTTGGGCCGCGTCCGACGGTATCAGAAAATACTTTGGGCCGCGTCCGACGGTATCAGAAAATACTTTGGCGCGTCCTAAATTTCTTTTATGCTCCTTTTTGTCCCACTTCAAGGCTTAATCCTTAAATGTGCCATTTTTGCTTCATAATTCACCAAATTACCTACAAATGCAATAAAACTCTGTGTAGACCTCTATTCTTGCAAAGTAGGTAAATATAACCATAAATGCCATGAATGTATGTCTATGCATGCAAAATTAAGGGAAAATCTATATAAATACATGCCTAAAAATAGGTCATAATTCATGTCATCAGTTCTACAGAAACCACGGCCGTGGTTCTTCAAGAACTACCCGTGATTTCCAACAAGAACTACGTTCATAAACAAAAATCATCCAAAGGTAAATCTAAGTCCGTCCTATCGTGGTTCTAGCCATAACCTTCCTTTCCTTACCCTAGAACCACATCAATTTAGCCTACAACATTCATGATGGAACTCAAAACAAACAAACATGAAATCAAAACATCCATTGCAAGATAATGAAAGAAAAGGGATGAATAAGTAAACTTAATCCAAAACTAAACTGAAGATTAGAATTAGAATCACTTACAACCCTTCCAAAAGAAGGTTCAAAGTCTCATACAATCTCTAGAAAACGAAATCCGAAATACAAGAAAGCTATGGTGTGTTCTTCTCCTCCTCTTCAATGGAATTCTTCTCCTTCTCTTTGACACTTTCCTTCCTAGAAAACCTCTTGATTTTTGAGAATATATTTGTTAGAGAAATGGATAATGGATGAGCTGCTCCCAAACTACCCCCAGCTGCCTCAAACAATCCATGAAGGACCACTTTTATAACAAATCTCTCATGAGCTGGCCATGAGAGTCGTGGCACAGCTGTCACGAGAATCTGGCAAAATCCACGGTCATTTCCACGGCCGTGGTTCTTCAGAGAACCGTGATTCTATGCAGAAACTTCGCCTTGGATCATTGAGCTGTGGTTTGGTGCATGGTTTGTGTTGGCAAGGTCCCATGAGTCCTTCTTAGTCCTTGGCTTGTGTCCTAATGAGTCCGAGGACGTGTCATCTAAATGAACGATCCTTAAACGCGTTGTTTTAGCTCTAAACTTCCCAAAATACCTACAAAACGCACACAAGTCCGTGTAGACGTCTATCTCGACAAAATACGTGAATTGGTTGCAAAACGTCCTGAACTAATGCTAGATCATGCATGAATGAGCGAGAATTCTATCTAAATGTACACCTAAAACTATGTTATAAATCGTGTTATCAAAATACCCCATACTTAAGGTTTGCTCGTCCCCGAGCAAATTCCCACATATAGACTAAAAGATGACATGATTTATGTATGCAGAAAAATGGCAAAATCTTTTTGGGTTTGTGCTTCTACTATTGGATCACCTTCATAGTCATGATCAATGGCAATTGGATAAGCAATTATGTATCAAACAATAAGGGCATGGAAAGACAATTGTACTTAACTCAAAAGCATGCATGAAATGTGAAGATGAAGAGGTCAAGAAGATCAAGAGTCTATCCAATCTAGATTACTAAGTCTTACAAACATGCAAGTAGGTCATAAGGGCTTGTGACATAAAAGGCCAAGAAACGTTGCAAATGGGGTGGGGGATTCTCTAGGTTATGTGATGCTAATCCGGGAATGGAACTAACTCCACATCCTTGTCCTCGATCAACTTCCCCCAAGTGTATATTTTTCCCTATCTTGCTTTCTTTTCTTTTTCTTTAACTCATTTTTGAGTCAATGGCCTTGGTGTACAATAGCCGAAACCTCGGTGATTAGCCATCCTCGGGCTTTTTCTCTTTTTCGAGGTGCATCCACACCGGGCACACATACCAAAGCTCGTTAGGGCTATTGGTTCATTTGACTTTGGCAAGGCACCAACACCCGATTATGTGAAGTGTACCGAGTTACTTGTCATTTAAACCAACGCCCCCAAACCTATATTTTGGCTACACTTCCACAATAATTTCAGCATTTCATTCACGACATTCTTTTCATTACATCTTCACCCCGCACTTGCTTTTCGCACATTTCAACACACTAGCATGCTCCTATTCCCGGATGGGTTTAAAGGAGATCGATTTTATATCAATTGAGGTGCTCAAGAAATCATGATCAAGATGAGAAGTAGAGAAAGATGAAATGCCTCATTCATTCCTAGATGGTATGCAAGAACTATCATGTAATTTCGATTTTCAATACTCAATCCATTCTAGGCAATCATCATGATCACAAGTCATTCATAGAATTTAAGAGAAGTTGTTCAAGTCCACATATGCATTTATCAATTCAACACATAAGGCCATTCATAGCCAATCACAAGACAAGTTTCATCATTAGGATCATATCCAAGCCTAGAAAGCACAAAAATTTTTAAATTTTCTGATTTTTATGGGATTTTCGTTTTAAACATGTATAATGCAAGACATGTGCAAAATATTAGCCTATCCTAGATGCTCATCATGCAAAGGATCATGCAAACCCCACCCCATACTTAGAAACACATTGTCCCCAATGTGGTATTCAAGTAAAGAGAGTGAAAGAAGGTTCTCACAATGTAAAATTGTTTGCTATGGTATTTGGGAATTCTCAAGTGAATTAATGTTGGATGATCCTTTCAACCATGGTAGAGAGCTCTAAGCATCCTTCAAAGCTTTGGAACCCGCACTAGGCACCGCTAGCCGTCCAAGTTCTGCGTCCGCTCCACCCATAATTGGTGAGGGTGTCATCATCATCATTTTCATTGCCAAGAGAGGCTTCCAATGCCACTAATGCACTAGCACACACACGAAGGTAGACAAAACACACACAAAGCAGACAAAAACAGAAAAAATCTAAGCAAAAATGGAAAGGGAAAAAAGTTACCAATGGGTTGCCTCCCACCAAGCGCTTCTTTAAGGTCATTAGCTTGACCAAACTCGGGAGCGTCTATTCGAGGTGAAGCGGGGCAATCATGTCTACCGGGGCTCCCGGAATATACTTCTTCAAGCGATGCCCATTCACCTTGAAATTTCCACAATGCTCCCCTCCTATTTCAATAGCTCCATAGGGAAAGATCTTCTTCACCACATATGGCCCGGTCCATCTTGATTTGAGCTTTCCGGGAAAGAGCCTTAGCCTTGAGTTGAAGAGAAGGACAAGATCTCCTTCACTCAACTCCTTTGGAATGATCCTCTTGTCATGCCACCTTTTGGTTCTCTCCTTGTAGATCCGGGCATTCTCATAAGCTTCCAACCGGAGCTCCTCAAGGGCATTGATATCAAGAAACCTCTTTTCTCCGGCTTCCTTGAGGTCAAAATTTAGCCACTTAATGGCCCAATAAGCTCTGTGCTCCATTTCCACCGGAAGATGGCAAGACTTGCGATAGACAAACTTGTAGGGGGTGGTTCCAATTGGTGTCTTGAAGGCGGTTCTATATGCCCATAGTGCGTCATCGAGCTTCATAGCCCAATCCTTCCTTGTCCTAGACACCGTCTTTTCGAGGATGGCCTTGATCTCTCGGTTGGAGATCTCCACTTGACCACTTGTTTGGGGATGGTAAGGTGTTGCCACCTTATGAGTCACACCATACTTAGCCAAAAGTGCTCCAAAGTTCCTATTCGTGAAGTGCTTCCCTCTATCACTAATGATTACCCTTGGTGTTCCAAACCTAGGGAAGATCACCCGGTTGAAGAATCGCACTACCACCTTGGCATCATTCGTAGGAGAGGCGATTGCCTCTACCCATCTTGACACATAGTCCACCGCCAATAGGATGTAGAGATTGCCACATGAAGAAGGGAATGGTCCCATGAAGTCTACACCCCACACATCAAAAATCTCAACTTCTTGGATGTTATTCAAGGGCATTTCATTCCTCCTTGAGATGTTGCCCGTCCTTTGGCAAGCATCACATGCCGCTACAAAACCTTGCACATCTCTAAACAAGTTAGGCCAATAAAAACCGGATTGCAATACCTTTGCACACGTCTTGTGTGAGCTAGCATGGCCTCCGCAGGGTAAGGAGTGGCAATGCCGGATCACACTCTCTACTTCATCCTCCGGTATGCATCTTCTAAGCACCCCATCCGGGCCTCTCTTGAATAGAAGTGGCTCACTCCAATAGTAATGCCTTACATCGTTGAAGAACTTCTTCCTTTGTGCATATGTAAGTCCGGGAGGCACTTCCTCACACACTAAGTAGTTCACGATGTCGGCGTACAACGGCTCACTTCCTCTAGCCACTTGGAACAAACATTCCTCCATCATTTGCAATTGTTCATCCCGGAATGAATCATCTATCGGGATGTTGTCTTTCCCAAGCTCCAATGGTGGGAGTCTACTAAGGTGATCCGCCACGGAGTTCTCGGATCCCTTCTTATCTCGTATCTCCAAATCAAACTCTTGAAGAAGAAGGATCCACCGAATCAACCTTGGTTTGGCATCCTTCTTTGTAAGTAGATAACGGATCGCCGCATGATCCGTATAAACTATGACCTTCGCTCCAACAAGGTATGAGCGGAATTTCTCAAATACATACACCACCGCCAACAACTCCTTCTCGGTGGTTGCATAGTTAGGTTGGGCATCATCTAGCGTCTTGCTAGCATAGTAAATAGCATGAGTGCGCCCTTCTTTCCTTTGCCCTAAAACGGCCCCAACGGCCACATCACTTGCATCGCACATGATCTCAAATGGTAGACTCCAATCCGGAGGTTGCATGATAGGTGCGGAGATCAAGGCGTTCTTCAACCTACAAAAAGCTTCAAGACAATCCTTGGAAAAGACAAAATCAATATCTTTCATTAGTAGGTTAGTGAGAGGCTTAGAAATTTTAGAGAAGTCTTGAATAAACCTCCGGTAAAAACCGGCATGCCCTAAGAAACTCCTTACCCCCTTCACCGAGGTAGGTGGTGGCAACTTCTCTATCGTTTCAATCTTAGCCCTATCAACCTCAATGCCGCGGTTAGACACCAAATGTCCTAACACAATCCCTTCACTTACCATGAAGTGGCATTTTTCCCAATTTAAGACAAGATTTGTCTCCTCACATCTTTGCAACACTAATGACAAGTTAGCCAAGCAATCATTGAAAGAAGAACCATAAACAGAGAAATCATCCATGAACACTTCCATGATATTTTCTATGTATTCCGAAAAGATAGCCATCATACACCTTTGAAAGGTGGCGGGTGCATTACACAACCCAAATGGCATTCTCCTATATGCAAAGGTACCCCATGGACATGTAAAAGTCGTTTTCTCTTGGTCATCGGGGTGGATAGGGATTTGGAAGAATCCACTATACCCATCTAAATAGCAAAAATGAGAGTGTTGAGCTAACCTTTCTAGCATTTGGTCAATGAAGGGGAGGGGGAAGTGATCTTTCCTAGAGGCCATGTTTAACTTCCTATAATCAATGCACATTCTCCACCCCGTAACCGTCCTAGTCGGTATTAGTTCATTATTCTCATTAGTTACTACCGTCATTCCACCCTTTTTAGGCACTACATGAACGGGGCTAACCCACTTACTATCCGAGATAGGGTAGATAATTCCCGCATCTAGTAACTTAATGATTTCCTTTTTGACCACCTCTTTCATTATAGGGTTCAATCGCCTTTGATGTTCAATAGAGGGTTTGTGGTTATCTTCCATCATTATCTTATGCATGCACAAAGATGGCTTAATGCCAACCAAATCATCAATGGTATAGCCAATGGCTTTCCTATGCAATCTTAGTTCATGCAACAACTTAGTAAGTTCATCATCACTCAAGCATGCATTAACAATCACCGGATATGTAGAATTGTCACCAAGAAATGCATACTTTAAATGAGAGGGAAGGGGTTTAAGTTCAAGTGAGGGAGGACCTTTTTCGGTTGAAGAAGATCCTAATAAGATTGGATGAGATGAATCCAAAGCAAGGGAAGACTCCCCATGGCTCCTAAAAGCTTCATCATCAAGAGTTGATTCAGGGAAAACCACGGTTGGAAACACGGGTTGCTCATCTTCCACGGCCGTGGTTCTTTGCAAGCTTGCTTCTCGGAGTTGTCCAGAAAGTTTGACGGCCGTGGTTTGTAAATCTCGACCGTGGAACTTGCAGCTGTTTACTACCTCTTCGTGGCTTTCAAATCCAACTCTTGGTTCCTCTTCCAAAGCTTCTAAAGCCTTGATCTCTTCATTACAGGCCTCTTCAACACCCTCCTCCATCATGCTTAAGGTGAGAACCTTTTCCAAAGGATCCTTGATCAAGATCGAGCTCACAATCTCTCTAGACTCTTCTTACTCGACTAAGTTGAAGATATCTTCATCAAGGGTTGGCCCTTTCATCATTGTGGAAAGCTTGAACTTGATGCTCTCTTCCTCTATGTTGAAGGAGAGAGTCCCATTCTTGCAATCCACTAGGCAACCGGAAGTAGCTAGTAAAGGTCTTCCTAAGATGATAGGAACCGGATAATCCGCCGGAATGTCCAACACTACAAAATCAATAGGCACGTAGAATCCTCCTAGTTGCATCGGAATGTCCTCTAGAATCCCAACCGGATGAGTGATAGAACGGTCCGCCATATAGAGGGTCATCTTGACCGGCTTTGGCTCTCCTAACCCGACCTTGTTGCTAAGTGCAAGCGGTATGATGCTTACACTCGCCCCTAGATCACAAAGGGCCTCTTACTTCACATCTCCCACTCCTATTGGGACGCAAAAGGAACCCGGATCCCTTAGCTTGGGAGGCATTTCTTCCTTCATGGTTTGGATCAATTCCGAGGATCTCTTGGTCATCCTTATCTCCCCATACTCCTCCAACTTCCTCTTGTTGGAGAGTATCTCTTTCAAAAATTTCCCATATGCCGGCATTCCTAAGATAGCATCCATGAACGGAATGTTAATATGTAACTTGGACATTAGTTCAAGGAACTTACCAAAGTGATTGTCCAAACGAGCTCTTGCTCTTGATTGTGGGAATGGTAGTGGCGGCTTGTATGGAGGCGGTGCTACATAAGTTGGCTCTACATCCTTGCTCTTGCCCCCATCTTCTTGCGTTCTTCCCTCTTCTACCACTATTTGCTTTCCCTTAGCTTGATCCTTGGGCAAAGGATCCTTCATATTCAACCCACTCCTTGTTGTGATAGCCAACACTTGGCCTCTTGGGTTGTCTTCGGTTCTTCCAGGAAGCTTCCCCGGATCTCTATGTGCTTCACCCGCCTTTTGAAAAACTTGTGCTTCCAAGACCTTTTGAGCCTTAGAAATTGAAGTCACGGTGCTCTCAAGTCCACTCAACCTCCCTAGTAATTGCTCAAACATGACTTCGTTTCTATCCTTTGAAGGTTGAGGAAAACCGGGTGGAGGCTCTTGTGAAGCTCTTTGTGGTGGAGTTGTGCTTGAGGAGGCGGGAGGGTTCAAGGCTCCATCCGGGTTAGAGTAAGAAAATCCGGGATGGTTGTGGTTGGGCCGGTAATTGTTGAATTGCCGGTTGTTGTTGAAATTTCTTGAGCGTTGGTAATTGTTGAAGTTGCTCCTTCCCATGTAATTCACATCCTCCTCCTTGGAAGACAAGTTAGCTTGTGGAAGCACTTGAGGAGTTGCTTGGCTCTTCAAGGTTGTAGTACACAACTCTCTCAAGGATTTCAATTCGTTGTTGATGGCGTCAAGCTTGAAATTGCTCATTGTGACTTCGCTCACCTCATATGCTCCCGCCTTTCTTCCTTCACTCTTCCTATGAGAGTACTTCTCAATCACTAGAGCTTGCTTCTCCACAAACTCCCAAGCATCATCTACATGCTTCTCCATGAAAGTCCCACCGGAGAGGGATTGAAGCTTGAATTGGCTATCTTCATCAAGTCCCTTGAAGTAGATTTCCAATAGCTCAATTTTTGGTATGCCATGGTGAGGACAATCTAGGAGAAGGTCCTTGAATCTCTCCCAAGACTTGAACAAACTTTCTCTATCCCTCATCACGAAGGCATTGATCTTTCCCCTTAATTCGGTGGTCTTGGAAGGTGGGAAAAACTTGGTTAAGAACTCGGTTGTCATCTACTCCCAAGTACCAACTCGCCCTTGCAGAATAGATTGATACCAAGCCAAGGCTTTATCCTTAAGAGAGAAGGAAAAAGCCCTAAGCTTATGGTTGTTGCTCTCCAATCTTGGCGGTCTAAGAGTCTCCATCAAAATCTCGTAGTTCATCAAATGTTGGTGAGGAGACTCTCCTTCCATCCCTCCAAATTGATTGTGCCGGATCATTTGTAGAACTTGAGGGCGGAGCTCATAGTTGTGGGTTGCGGGATCTCCTAGATTCACACCCGGTCGGTGTGCTCTTTGCGCCGGATCCATTCGTCTCCCTAGGGTTTGTGGCTCCTCAATAGCAATGGGAACGACCCTAACATTGGCCGCCAGCTGCGGTTGTACCATCGGTGGTGGAGGAGGCGGAGGTTGTCGGCGATTTAGCTCTCCTTGAACAAGGGCTTGCCTAATCTCCTCAATCTCCCTCCTAGTTTCCTCTTGCCTCTCATTGGCAAGTCTCCTCTCTTCCTCCAAGAGCTCATCTCTTAGCCTTATTTGCTCTAAGGCTTCATCCAACTCAGCTTGGAGGTTTCTACCGGCCATCTCTCTCTCTTTTCGGATGTTCTTGGATCTAGATCGAAGGGTTTTCTCCGGTTCGGGATCGAATGGAGCTAAATCCTTTCCACGAGATCTTCGCATACACCTAAAGAGAAATAAATGTCCTGAAAAGCAAAGACACCAACCAAAGAGAGATCAAAAGCAACAAGAAAGATCTACACTAGAAACAATCACAAAATAGACTCAATCTAGACCTAGTCCCCGGCAACGGCGCCAAAAACTTGTTACGCTAAAAAGTGTGCACGCAATAAGCCTTAAATTTATACTCGTTATAATTATCCTAACTTCTAGCGCACCCGCAGTGTACGGGACGTATGTAGAAAGATAAGTATTCCGAGGTCGAACACAAAGACTAAGGTGAAATTGATTCAAGTTGTGATTGAGTTTAGCAAAGATCTAAATCTAAAGAAAAGAAGGAAATAAAGGAAAGAAGAAAATCTCAATTGTCTTTGTCGGTTTTAGGTGATCAAATCGAAGATCACAATTCAAGCAAACAATCAAACTAAACCAAAAATCGCAAATAAACAAATCAAACAAGATATTGATCAAGGGGAAAGAGAGATGGATTCTAGGGGTCGGAAATTCCGGTTATGGCATAAAACTCAAGTCATCTATTCATTCTTTGGATCTCACTATGATATGTTGGGATTTAATGTTTCTAATTTGGGATCAATTACCGGGTAAGTCTCATGATCCAACTAGTCCACTCCTAAGATCTCTTTACCGAGTAAGTCTCTAAGATCTTAAGGATAGGAATTCTACACAAACCGGATTGTTAATTAGGGATCTAACCTATCCTTACCGGGTAGGTCTTGGAAAAGAAAGTCCTAATCAACTATCCTAGCACATCTAATCCAATGGCGGCTTATTAGGCTCACCATTACCTAAGGTTTGCTATTTTAGATTCTAAGGGCAAGGATTACCGGGTAAGTCTCTCCTAACTCTTAGCCACTACACTAAGTTACCCTAGGATAGGTTAAACTCAGCAAACACTTAGGGTTTCAACAATTCATAGGTCTTAGGCAAAATCCTTCGAACCAGGAAAATCACGGTTTGTTCTACAGAAACCACGGCCGTGGTTCTTCAAGAACTACCCGTGATTTCCAACAGGAACTACGTTCATAAACAAAAATCATCCAAAGGTAAATCTAAGTCCGTCCTATCATGGTTCTAGCCATAACCTTCCTTTCCTTACCCTAGAACCACATCAATTTAGCCTACAACATTCATGATGGAACTCAAAACAAACAAACATGAAATCAAAACATCCATTGCAAGATAATGAAAGAAAAGGGATGAATAAGTAAACTTAATCCAAAACTAAACTGAAGATTAGAATTAGAATCACTTACAACCCTTCCAAAAGAAGGTTCAAAGTCTCATACAATCTCTAGAAAACGAAATCCGAAATACAAGAAAGCTATGGTGTGTTCTTCTCCTCCTCTTCAATGGAATTCTTCTCCTTCTCTTTGACACTTTCCTTCCTAGAAAACCTCTTGATTTTTGAGAATATATTTGTTAGAGAAATGGATAATGGATGAGCTGCTCCCAAACTACCCCCAGCTGCCTCAAACAATCCATGAAGGACCACTTTTATAACAAATCTCTCATGAGCTGGCCATGAGAGTCGTGGCACAGCTGTCACGAGAATCTGGCAAAATCCACGGTCATTTCCACGGCCGTGGTTCTTCAGAGAACCGTGATTCTATGCAGAAACTTCGCCTTGGATCATTGAGTTGTGGTTTGGTGCATGGTTTGTGTTGGCAAGGTCCCATGAGTCCTTCTTAGTCCTTGGCTTGTGTCCTAATGAGTCCGAGGACGTGTCATCTAAATGAAAGATCCTTAAACGCGTCGTTTTAGCTCTAAACTTCCCGAAATACCTACAAAACGCACACAAGTCCGTGTAGACGTCTATCTCGACAAAATACGTGAATTGGTTGCAAAACGTCCTGAACTAATGCTAGATCATGCATGAATGAGCGAAAATTCTATCTAAATGTACACCTAAAACTATGTTATAAATCGTGTTATCACCAGTTTTGCCACCTCCATGACCTCCCACTTTGACCAGAGGCAGGAGGCTTGGCAGGCATCCCAGCAGCAGCAGTTGGAGGCTCTGCAGCTGGCTTGGCAGCCCAGTTTTGAGACCTCTTTTGGCCGCCGGATGAAGCCCAGCAGGACCGCATAGATGATATCTACCGCCGACAGGAGCACTTCTTCCGCCATTTTCCTTACCCACCGGAGGAGGGTCCAGGTGGTCCATCTGGACCACCCCACTGAGGGGTACATTTCTTTTCCCTTCTCCCATATTTATCTTTGACTCATTTCCACTTTGAGGACAAAGTGTACTTCAAGTATGAGGGAGGGATATATCATTGCTTGTATAGTTCATTGAGTTGTTTTGAATTTGTTTTGCATTGTTTGAATTCAGATTGAAATTCACAAAAAAAAAAAGAAAAAGCCAAAGAAAATGAAAAAAAAAGACATGAAAAACCTTGGATAAACCGAAAACCCGAAAGGGCGATTTAGGAAAAAAGAAGGTAGTCCGACAAACCTTAGGTTGGTGCAAAATTGGACTTGAGGGAAGTGAGTTCAAGTGAGAAAAGAAGAAGAGTGGTAAGGTAAAAACCCGAAAGGGCGCCTTGGCAAAATGAGCGACACCGAGTGTAGGTTTCCCTTCCAGCGTTTGGCGACATAAGAAGGGGAGTCATAAGGAGGTTGTCCGGGTAGGCCACTCTTGGAGTAATAAGGATGGTAGTTTCTCTCTTTTTCTCATTTTCCCTTCCAGCGTTTCATTCTTTCTTTCTTGGTTTTTCTTGCTTACCCATGCGCCTTCACCAACGCCAACCATGAAGTGTGTCACCGCCCCTGCGGCACTCTTTGGCGCCCTTGCAGTGACCTACCTTGAAGAAACGAAGACCAGCTCCCCTGTGTCTCTCACTACGGCCTTGCCTGCGCCTCAACCTGGGAGCTGGAAGACGAAGAGGTTGTGTCACCGCCCCTGCATCGACATAGGGATGCCCCGGCGGCTTGGCATCAGAAACGTCAGGAAGTTGAAGGGTTAGACGTTTGAAGAGCATTGAAGATCTGCCCCAGCGGAATTGCCTAGCTACCCCTGCGGCCTTGAAGAAGATCAAGCGTTTTTGCCTTCACCGCCCTTGCGGAGCTGAAGGGCGCCACTGCGGCTTAACGTCAGAAGCTTTACTCCGGCTGTTTACACCACCTTTATGGCATTAAAGGTGGCTGTTTTGGGCCGGCCATTTACTCCTATTTAGTGCCTTTTGTAGTATAAATAGTCCTTGGTTGATTGCTAGAGAGGATCTTATCATCTTGGTAGCCAACAAATTATCCACTTAGATTGTCTTGCTACCTTGTAATGAGCTGCTAAATCCCTTGCTACATTGGGTTGGTTTGAAGCTGCATTGTTACTTTGGTTCTAATTTCTTTATAATATAAGTTTTCATTCAGTAATACTTTGTGTCTCCTTGATCTCCATTGTCTAATAGCATGTTTACTATTGCTTAAGATTGATCACCTTAGGTTCTAAAGTGCATGTAAACAACTAGGATTAATAGGTTCCGGGTTCGGGTCTTTAATCTAGTAGCAACTTTAAGTAATAACGGGTTGTGATTACTTAAAGAAAAGGAACACAAATATAAAGATAAGTTTAACGGTTTTAATCTTCTCTTTATATCCCTTAGTCTTTGCTTGAAAGCTAACTTGTTATTTGTTCTTGTAGATTTACGGAACTCTAACCTGTTAAATTGTGTTGATGCCGGTTGGCTCAACACATATATATGATCGAGACGGCAGATTACTTGAAAACTTGTAAAAGGAACTCACCAAAGTAGCAACTGCATGCTTAGAATCAACCTAGTGTAGATTCATCCATTATTGTCTTATTTATCGCACTAATCGTTTTCATAAGTTTTTGTGCATCATATCAACCAAACCCCCCCCCCTTGTGTTACTTGTCACTATAATCGATAATCGCATGAAAAACACCTTAACTCTCTTGGGTTCGACCCTTACTTAATCACTATACTTGTTCTTAGTGCTAAGTCGGGATTTAATTTTGATTGGGTATAGACGACCTTAGAAATACCATCGGTCAGTCATCCTCAACTAGATTAGGCTCAACAAACACTAGAATTTTAACTCTCAAACTCCCTAACATGAAGATATAACACAATTAGAACAACAACTCACACACCTAGGGTGGATCAAGAACATCTCGGCCGAAATCGTTGAAGAACAAGCTGAGATTGTAGACTGAGCTAGGGATTTCGAGCAAGAAACCATCTTAAGACACATCTAAGTTCAATATATCATTATCCTAGCCATAACCTTTCATTCATCTCCCTAGAATCATATGCTACTTACCCAACAACAATCATCTCAAGTTCATTCATCATCATATCATCACACATGCATGCCATAGCTAGATGAAGAGTAATAAAACAATATAAAGCAAGAAACAATCTAAATAATGAGTTTAGAACAAGCTTACAAACATCCAAGGGTATATTTTCAAAATGAGATTAAGAATCTCTACAACTTTCCTCACTACAAATCTATCAAAAACTCACACTAAAGCTATCAAATGGTGTGTTCTTCTTCTTCTCTTCATTGGGAGTCTTCTTCCTCTCTTCTCCAGACTATGGCTTTCCCAACAAGAATGAGATTCAAAATTAAGATCAATGTTAGAATGGAAGTCCAAAATGTCCACAAAATGTGTGTGTGCTGTAATACAGCACTTCCTCTCCATCGTGGGAGCCAAAGGTCGTGGGCTAGAAGATGTGTGCCAAGTGTCATGATGGTTCAGACGGCGATCTCGGTCCCTTCTGAGAGTTTCTCGGCCGAGATGGGTTGGGGCTGGACCGAGATAAGTTGCTGCATGGCTAGGATCATGGCTAAACACAAAGCCGGTGCATGGCTCGCACCAATTAGGTCAACTTCTTCTTCTTTTCTCTAGGCATGCTTCATTGGAACCTTCAATTCGGGCCGTCACGAGGCTTGATCCTCATATGTGATCAATAATGCATGAAAGCTCCCCAAAATACCTACAAAATCGATTAATGTTCGTGTAGACATCTATTCCGACAAAATGACTCGTTTAAGCGTAAACGTCCCGAACATAGGAAAAACCATGCATGAATGAACGTAAAAACTACCTAAAAGAGTGCCTAATTGTTCGCTCAAAAGTGTGTGCGTCAAAGTCTTAAAATTTATATCTAGAACTTATGCAAAAGCGAACCCGCAGTGTACGGATCAGCTGTAGTAAGACAAGAAATCCTAGAGTCGAACTCGGGATTTGGTGAGAATAAAATCGATTTCAATTTATTTGGCAAAGTGTAAAAGCTTTTGTAATTAATAAGGAGACAAATGATTCCAAGGATTCAAGTATCCAACTGCGGCTTTCGATTCAAGACACTTCTAAAGATCAAAGGACAGAGTTGGCGTTGCCAAGGTTATGTGTTTCGAAAGAAGGTATTGTACGGTGAAGTTCCAAAACCTATATATCTAACCCAAAGGCTCTCTCTATAAAGGTTGTTGAGGCTGAAATATAGAAAGGTATAAGGATAATATTAACACTCAAACTAAGCACCCAAAACCCAAGGATGTGACTCTCGAAGGTAAAGATGGAAAGCACACTCAAACCTTAATAGAGGATGTTGAGTCTCTCTATTACCCAAATCTTGCAAACTTTAGTTATCAAATGAAGAATCAATGATGAATTCTCTTCTCACACTTGAATAAGGGTTAAAAAGGTTATGCAAGGTTAGGATTTAGGCAAGGGTTAACTTTGGTTAAAGAATAAATCAATTAAAGATCGTCAGGAGAATAAATCGGGTTGTTCTTCACTAGATCGGTCGATTTCCTTTAGAACAGATCGATTTATCTCTTGTCGCAAAGTTAAATCTCAACTCTCAAGGTCCAAATGGTTAAATGAGTTCAGTCCATCATCATCTAAGTAGCAATCATCAACTATTCTCCCCAGAATCAGAAGCTTTTTAGCCAACCATTTTCATATTTAAATCAAAATCAAGATTGAATGAATAAAACCAAATAAAACTCAAACTTTGTATAAAAACCAAATAATCTCCGAATCTGTAATCAAACCTTAAAATCTTTCAAAGAATCTCTCAAAACACTCAATAATGTGTTCATAAATCACAAGGATCAGAAGGGAAACAAAAGATCTCACAAACTTCTTCAATCTTGACTTCTTGTTTCTTTCCTTCAATCCTCTCTCCAAGAACCTTTCATTCCGCAAAATCCCGTAAATCTTCCACGCTGCGAACCCCCGATTTTCGTTTCTAGGGTTCCAATGTATGCTTTCTCGCCAATGGGCTGCTTGGCATATCACTTCTCAGGCCCACAAGTGATGGGCTTTAGATCATAATATTTTTAGGCAAAAGCTAAAGGAAAATCGTTCGATTAAAGGCAATAAAAACCGTCCGATTTTTTTGTGGAAAATCGTCCGATCTCTAGTGTAAATGACTCGATTTTCTTTAACCTAAAGTGCTCGTCTCTTGACTTGTTTCCTTCCTTCTTTAGTGACCCTTTTACACACTTTCTTTGCTCTTCATGACTCCTCTAAGGTTCCTTAAGCTTCCTTATTGACCTTAGATACTCTTTGCTCCAATTTTGCTTCCGTTTCCACCGAATTCACCTATAATTCAACCAAAACTCGTGTAGACCTCTATTTCCGGAATATAAATGAAATAAACCTTAAAGGTGCACAAATCTCTCCAAATACAAGGTAAATTGAGGTAAAACCTCTACAATATGCCTGATTATAATGACATATAATTCATGTCATCACTAATCTAGTGTCATAAATTACGTCATCAACGTCCTATGACACCGTGGACATGTTCATCAGCCAACAATCTTTGTGACCGACGTTGTCTAATGCCCGTAGCATGTTAACGCTCGAAGAAACACGGAGTTCATGCCACACGGAACCGTCTCACGGCTTAGCAACATATGGGAAACAGTTTGTTTGAGGCAAACAAACTTCTCCCCCTCAACACTCTAGTTCCGCTCAGCAGCCACAATCCAGAAACGGCAAACATCGGTCTAGGGGGCGCCGAAACCTTTCTGGAGATAATCAGCAACAAAACCACTTCCAAGAACATCAGCTCTCGGCCTAAAACAACTATCCGGCATAACGCAGGCAGCCTACCAACAACATGGAAGCAACTAGATTGGCGGGCCTCCACCTTTCAAACCCTAGAGGTTGATTCAAAGCAAGATTACGAGTGAGATATTAATGAGAATCCTCACTGCACTGTTCTTTTTTTAATCAATCTAACAACATTGAGAAGAATCGATTGAATAACCAAACAAAAAAAGAGAACGAAGATGAATAATCAAATTTTGTCCAAAAATAAAGACTAATTTGTCACCATGCGCAGTAATCACAATGAACAATTTTTCATCCAAAATCATGATTATTACTCAAAATTGGTAGAAAAGAGGCAAACCAAGTATTGTTTTTTTTTATAGTGTAATTGTATTGAGAGAGGATATATAACGGATTACAAGCTAGATAACGTGAGGTACACGTTCAAAAACAAAGTTCAAGGGAAGCTAAAGAACATGATAGAAAGAGATAGAAAGAGTCTTAGACAAAGTGTATGTTCAACATACGGGCAACATCGAGGGAGGAGGGCGATCTGTCCTTCCAGTTGTGCTCAAAGTGAAGCTTGATGGATCTAATAATCGCACCGACACACTCAACAGCTCTAGTGAAGGTGTTATTATAGACCATATTGTTCTTCGCAATCCAAACATGATAGATGAAAAAGGTGATAGAGGCAATGCGGATTCGGTCCATCAGGTTTGGCTTCCGGTGAGACTAGGTCGCGAGCCAATCCCAGAGGTTGCAAATATAGGGAGCAGGGTAAGGGGTCTTGGTCCAGCGGGAAACAATGTCCAGCACGAGGGAACCGTAGCTGCAGAAGGACCAGAGGTGGTCGTCATTTTCAGAGGCACTATTGCAAAGCTTGCATTTGTCAATACCAATTAAGTTCCATGACTTAATTTTAGCAAGTGTGGGAAGACGTCTAAGAGCGACTAACCAGGAAATATAGCATCTCTTAGGGATATTGGATTTGAACCAAATGACTTTGTAGGGGGTTGCATGGGTTGGGTGATTTTCAGGCTTGAATATGGCATAGGCTTTCTTGTGCGAGAAGGTGGCATCATGGTTAGAGATGGCATCGCACCTCATCCTACCAGAGGGGGGTGGGGTATATCATCCCTAATTAAGAGCAAAGATTTCCAGAAAGAGCTATGGTGAGGCTTAGAGATGCAGCTCCATATGGTGCAACCTTTGATCAGATGAAGCCTAGAGGCCCCAAATATTGTTGTCACCCCTATTCAGGTCAAAGATGAGCCTAGAAAAGGCGACTTTAAGAACCGAAATATATTTGGAATCGAAAAATAGAGTAGGAAAGAAAATATAGGGTTTACTTTAATATAAATTATGCCCTAAGAAAATAAAGGTAAAAGTTTATGATATAAAAACTTCAAATAATAAAAATATATATATAATTTTAAACGGTTGAAAACTGGTCGGATAGATGGGTACATGAAACGTTCACCCGAATCCCACCCGACCCACCACCCGCTTCATCCACCACCCGTTTTCACCCGTCTTTTAACGAGTTTTCACCCTTTTTCGTTGGGTCGGGTGGGCAGATATCCGTCGAATATGGATGAAATTAACATCCCTAGTTGCTATGGCAGATAATTATATTTTTACTTTAAAGATATTTGAAAAAGTTAGTGCTACAATAAATATATATATATATATATATATATGAAATCAACCATAACTTCATTCATTATAATAATCATCCTCAACAATAGTGGTAACTTCGGCTGAGAAACGAAGAAGAATTAAACATGATATGCTCCCTAGGACATAGATTAGCTAACAAATGTGCCGCCATATTCCTTAATCCTTACCCTGTAGCTAATCGATCATAAAGCTCGAAGTCCCTCGTAAGCTCATACCATGCTTCAGCTTGTTAACCAGGTTTTAAGGTTTGTTTTCGTAAAATATTAAATATTTTAACTTTGAATTTTTGTGTTATATAACCTTTATAAACATCGCACTTTTGTTTCTACTAACAAATAAAAGCTCCAATAATTTAGATTTGTTCTAAAAAGCAACAAATTTATGCACTATATTAGATAAAGTCAGATTACATCTAATTAATTGAATTAAAAATTGATTTTGTTAATTAGATTTTACTAGCAAAATACAGATATTTGTGTGCTTCAAATGTTTCCATTTAATCTATTATTCGTTTAATTTTATCGTACCTAACCTAATAAAAAAATGTGTTTTATCTAGCAAACTAAAACCCATAAATGAAAGCACAAGGAAGCATATCTAAGGATCGATCAATCAAAGCTAATCATCCAACAAGTTAAGCAATCATGAACAAACAACAAAAGAAATGTTTTGACATGAATACTCAAACACCATGCAAGCATAATCAAAATCAAGCACCACAAACCTTCAACAACGAACAATAACGGCGAACCGAAACTGAAACCCTACGTTGTGGCTGAAGTATCATTCATCTATGCTCACAATGAGCCGGAGGAAAGGTCTGATCTCAGGGCTTCCATCTCTACGTTGCGGCTCCTCAACACAAACAAGCCATGGGCCTTGACGGGTGACTTCAATGTTACGCTTTCACCGGACGAGAAGACTTCCAACAACCGGCCAAATATATCACAGTCTTCCAGTGAAATCGAGACTTGCTTTGTACAAAACTTGCTTTCAGATCTCCCTTACTCCGGTTGTAAATTCACCTGGAATATCAAACAAGTTAATTCCCGTACAAAATTTTTTTTGAAAGAGTTCTTGTGCTTCTAAGATTAGAGATGACTTCTATGATAGTTACTTGTGGAATGAGTTTGATGACAATTCTATGCTTAAACGGAGTAATGGATTGAAAAGAAATTGAATGTGTTGTTTATCCTTTCTTGAAAGTTTCATAATGTGAAAGTTCTATCTAAATAATATTGAGAAATTGAGGTTGAAATCACATGATGAGTTCTTAAACTTCTTTATGAAATGATTAAGGCAATTCGATTTTCTTTCTTCTTTCTTTGATCACTTAGCCCCACAATGAAAGTAATTACCTCCCTTACCTATCCGGGAGTTTGGAGGAGTTGATATTAGGCATGTTTGATGTGGGAGGGCCATGAAAGCAAATTTTTGCATTCAAAGAATAGAATTAATAGGTTTGGGGAAGTCAATCATGACGATGAGTAACTCGGCACCATTCACATAGCCGGGTGTTTGTGTCTTGCCAAAGTCGGATTGAGCTTTATTCCTAACGAATTATGGTATGTGCATCAAGGGTTTGAGGCATCTCGAAATTGAGAAACGCCAATCTCCTAGGCTTCGGTTTTTGTGCACCTCTATCCATCTTTCAAAAAGTAAAGTCGAAAAATAATGTGAAAAAAGAAGAGAGCAAAGCTGAAAGTTGATGATGTTGCAATTCAAAGTAAAAAGAAAAAGAGTTGGGTTATTCATTTTCACGGATTCATGCACCACATCCCTTATAAGTTTCCCTCCCTTCCGCATTTTAGACCTTACTTGAAAGTCCTTAAGATCAAAAGAATGTTATTTGACTTGGTGATCTAAATTGATATTTCTTATGCTTGATTTTGACAATACTTGAAGGTTATGATGTTTGTCTTAAAGTTTAAGCGACTTGTGATGTTTCTCTACTTTACATTCTTTGGTTTATGTATACAAGTGTTTTTCAAGGATGAATGAAGCAAGGTTTGAGGATGATCTATTGACTAGAAGCACATTTACCTAAAGTATGTTTTTATTTTGAGATTGCTTGCATATTTCATTCTAACTTGTATTTTAGTGCTTTCGAAGACCTTGCTTCGGGACAAGCAAGTGACAAGTATGGGGTATTTTGTTAATATTTTGATATTCTAGACACTTATTTTGGTTGTTTTTCCCTCGTTATTGTATACATGGATGAAGTTTAGAAGCAATTATTAGTTTGTTCCTCTATTATTGTCGATATGGATGTCTACACTAGCTTTGTGTTGATTGTAGGCGAAAAGGAGCTAAATGGGAGCTATTGAGAGAGAAAAGAGAGGATTCGATCATATTCGAGGATTAGGAACACATCAAGGAAGCTAAGGAAGGAACTGGGATGAAGAATGTCACGACACAAAGGAAACTATAAGTATTCTACACTTCCACACCCTGAATTACGGCCGTAGAAGAATCCACGCTCTAAACCACGACCGTGGATCTTGACATCATGAGCGTGGAGCATTCCAGTAAGTTACACGGCCTAAAGTACGGTCGTGGAAGTCACAAGAGACCGTAATACAATTCCACGCCCTAAACCACGGTCGTGGAAACTCTTGAGACCGTGATTTAGGCGATATTTTGACGAGTCTTTATTTTCCACGTTATTTACGTGATGGGCCTGGACGGTTATTTCTTTCCCGTCTTATAAAAAGGTCAGAAAAGAGAGTTTTGGGGATCCGCGCTTACGCCCGCTAAATCTCGTTGTGTTGGATCCCGCGGAGACGCCGACGGACGCTGACGGCCACTTACTTTGCTTGGAGCATTCTTGCCTAGGGTGGATTGAAGATCGCCGAAGGTTTAACCTCTTTCTTAGGTTTTGACATTGAAGACAGCTTGACAACATGTTCTTCATACTCGCCTTAGATTCTTGTGATGTTTTGTGTTATACATTTTGAATCCATCAAACACTGCTTCTTGTGTTACGGATTTGAGAATTGGTTTTGAAGTTTATTTGAGTATTTGAGGGTTTTCATCTTTTATTCTCTTTGATTGGAATATTGATATCATGACAATGATTGTTGGCTAAAACCCTTTAACAATTCTAAAGTGAAGGGTTGATAGTTGTGGCTTAGATGATGATAGATCGATCGTAAATTGATTGGACCCTGAGAGTTAGAGAGATCTCGTCGACGAACCCAAATCACGGCATGTTCTTGGAGTTCCACGGCCGTGGTTCTCAAGATCTGACCGTGATTTACCCTAGTTTACGAACTTTGCTTTTACTTTGATCCAAAGTTAAAGATTAGCTTTAATCTAGTCTTGGTTTACCCTTTTCTAGGTAGTAGTGAGACTCATCACCCTCTATTTCGATTTCGAGTGTCACAACCTTAATCGTTTTAGTTTGTCTTGATCCTTGGGTTACAAGTTTGGGTATTTGAGATTAATTCTTGTCCATAGATCCTTTTTATACTGAAGCCTCAACAACCTTTATAGAGAGTGTCTTTAGATAAGTCATATAAAGTCTTGGAACTTCACCGTACATTGCTTTACTTTAGCACACCTTTGCAACTCCTACTTTGTCCTTAG
Source organism: Fagopyrum homotropicum (assembly GCA_033239125.1). Taxonomy (NCBI): domain Eukaryota; kingdom Viridiplantae; phylum Streptophyta; class Magnoliopsida; order Caryophyllales; family Polygonaceae; genus Fagopyrum; species Fagopyrum homotropicum. Next base: position 86,334,987 of record BSWB01000005.1, on the reverse strand, counting down.
TTCTTTAGTATATCTTGAATCGATTGGCACAATTAGATACTTGGATCTTTAGGGTTGCTGTTTTTCCCAATATTTGCAAAGCTTTATACCTTTATATGCTCGATATCTTGAGACTGGGTTTTGTTTAACCAAATCCCTGTGATCGATACTCTTGAATATTTGCTAATCTACGTCGATCCGTACACTTCGGGTTCGCTTGTTTTATTCTAGTTTTATAAATTTAAGACTTGATTGCACGCACGTTTTAGGGCGAACACTCACCACACTCTTATTGCCCCTCTCCATACTTTTGAGCTCCCTCACTCAGACAACCCCAATGACAACCCAGTGCAAGCATCAAGGATTCTTGCCCATCACCCACTGTTATATCATGTATCTAAGCATTTGTGCTTTGAATGTTAGGCGTATAAACCACCCTAACAAGCAAAATGCAGTTTGTGACATAGTAAAATGACACAACCTTGACATTATTGCTATCATTGAAACCAAGCTATAGGTTAGTAAGATGAAGAAGCTTTCCCACCTTATTCGACACTGGAATCATACCTCCAACCTTTCAAACGTGTCTGACCAATTCAAATGTTGCATTTGGTTGTGGTGGAACCCCCTGACTTTGCATATAACCTAGTTCTCATCAATGAGCAACTCATCCACTGTCACTTATCCTCCCCAAATCTCACCAACCCCCAACGCATCCTCTCTTGCACTTTTGTGTACGCCCATAACCTCCCCGATAATCGGAAGCCCCTATGGGACAGCATAGCCACTATCAAGCTCCTTAACCACAACGATGCTTGGACTCTCATGGGTGACACTTCAACACTACCCTCAGCCCGGATGAGAAGTTGGCCGACGGTTTCCCTTCCATCTCTCAACCTTCGTCTGAGCTCTCGGATTCCTTCTCTGGGAACTCGCTCTCTGACCATGAGTATTCTGGATGCAAACTCACTTGAAACAATAAAAAAATCTCCTCCAGGAATTGGTGTAAGCTTGATCGGATCGTTATAAACTCCTCTTGGTCCTCCTCGTTCCCTAATTCAAAGGCCCTTTTTGATAACTCCTACCTCTCTGACCATTCACCAGCCTTGCTTTCCTTTGAATCCAAACTTCTCCCTCTCATTCTCCAATTCCGTTTCAACAACAATTGGGTGCACCATGAGAATTTTACCTCTTCTGTCTCACTTTCCTGGTCTCTCCCCTTCGATGATGCTCATGATAACCTCATGATCGCACTCACCAAGAAGCTAAAACGACTTAAGCCGTGGCTGAAACAATTCCCAAGCCTTATTCTCGAGAATCTCTACTCTAATGTTGAGACTCTCAAGTCCTCCATTTCCACTACCCAAACAGAACTTCAAGAGGACCCCCATAATCATGCTCTCTTGATGACCGAAAGAGATAATACCTCCTCTCTCATCTCAATGCTAGACATGCTTCACACTACCCTTGCCCAACTCTCCAAAGCATCGTGGTCTAAACATGGAGACCAATGCAATGCGTTCTTTTTTAAGAGCATCACCACCAGGAGGATCGCAAATGATATCAGAATATTTCTTGATCCCTTTAATCCCGCCTCTGGTCCCACCCACAATCCCGAGAATATCGCCACTATCCTTATAAACCATTTTTCATTATTCTTAATCCTTCTTTAAACCACAACCCTCAAAACCTTTTCCCTAATTGCCCCCTTCCATCAATCTCTCTGGAAGACAAGCTCTCTCTCTGTAGCACCGTTACCAGGGAGACCATCAAAGATACTCTTTTCAACTTGGGTGATCAAAAATCCCCTGGGCCTGATGGTTACAACGTAAAATTCTTCAAGTCTTCTTGTCATATTACTAGTAATGACTTCACCAATGTTATCTTGGAAGTTTTCAATACGGGTTGTTTCCCTTGGCTGATCAATCACACTTCGATCTCTCTAATTGTCAAGAAGGAAAATCCCATGCACCCCTCTGACTTCATACCAATCTCATGCTGCAATACTACCTACAAAGTCATCGCCAAGCTTCTGGCTTCCAGATTAAACGCCATTTTACCTTCCATAAATGGTACCTATCAAGGAGTGTTCATCAAAGGCCGTTCTATAAAGCACAACACCGAGAAATCTTTAAGAAGTACAACCACCATCGTATCTCTCCAAGATGTTCCATTAAGGTTGATATCTCTAAGGCTTTCGACTCCATTGATCACAAACTCATCCTTTACTGCCTTAGAAGGATGGGGTTTCCCGAGTATTTCAATCGCCTGATTGAAAACTACATCTCCACTGCTTCCTACTCAATCAATCTAAATGGAGCTATGAATAGTTTCTTCTAGGGCTCTCGAGGGCTTAGACAAGGCTGCCCTCTTTCCCCTCCTCTCTTTGTTATTGCCATGGAGGTGCTATCCTCGATGCTCCAAACCAACACCTCAAACCCAAACTTCAACATCCATCCAAAGTGTGTCTCTCCCCGCCTTACCCACCTATGTTTTGCTGACGATCTTATGTTGTTTTGCAGGGGAGACATTACCTCCATCCACATCTTGATGAACACGTTACATTCCTTCGGTAAATACTCTAGTCTTTGCATAAACACTACAAAATCTTCCCTCTTTCTTGGTGGTCTATCTTCTCAGGAAAGAGATCTTTTCTCTCACTCTACTGCTCTACCTCTGGGCTCTCTCCCCTTATTCTACTTGGGCAACTGGTGGGCCGCAAAAGACTCAACGCAATCGAATACAACCCCCTCATCACCAAGATCACCAATAGAATCAATTCTTGGAGCGCCATAAATCTCTCTTATGCCGGAAGAAAATAGATAATCTCCTCAATCCTCTTCTCCTTACACTACTATTGGTGTTCCGTCCTGCTCATTCCATCCAAGATCATTCTCAAAATTGAAGGGCTTCTCCGCTCCTTCTTATGGTCGGGCAAGGAAAACAGTTCCCGTGCTCTAGTCTCATGGAAAGTTATTTGCAACTCCACTGCAAATAGTGGGCTAGATTTCAAAGAACTTTTATCCTAGAACAAGGCCTGCATCGCTAAGCTTATTTTTGATCTCGATCACTCAAACCACAATGATCTTTGGTCTGATTGGATCAATTAGAATATTCTTAAAGGCCAATCAATTTGGAACTATCCGACCTCCTACAAGCATAGCTTTGTTTGGTACATGATTCTCAAAGTTAGAAATGAAATTCTTGACTCCATGATGGGCCCAAACTTCATCAGTCAAACCTCAAACCCCCATGGTATTTTCTCTACCTCTGCTTCTTACAGCACCGTCTGGCATGCTCATCCTAACCCAAGCTCCTACACGCTGAACATCATCTGGAAGGGCTTGAATGTTCCCAAGTCTAGTTTTATCTCTTGGATTTCTAGTCATCATTGCCTCCCTACCCTTACAAAGCTTGCAAACTGGAACCTCATCCTAAACAATCTCTGTAAGTTCTACTCTATCCATGTTGAGGATGAAGACCACATTTTTCACCACTGCACCTATTCTACCATTGTGCTCGATCTCAACTCTAGATGGTCCAGGACGTCCCATCCTCACCCTTACAATAGCAACATCTGGAACTGGATCGGATCTCAAAACCCCAACAAGCACGACTTGATCTCCCATATCCACATTTCTACCATCACAAGTTTCATCTACTTTTTTTGGAAATCCAGGAATGATCTTGTCTTCAATAACCACTTCACCCATCCTACCATTTGTACTCTGAATGCAATCAACTCTACAAATTACTTCGCTGCTAAAAACTGGAAAGATAGATCGCCAAACTCGATCTCTTGGGCCAAGATCCTCGGTATCCACTTAGACTTGTTTCTTTCCTCCCATTTCTTTTGTGTCTCATGCTCTACCTTTGTCAAGTTGACTCTACATGTAAATCCTTCTTATAGAATACAACAAATTTTCAAAAAATAAGATGAGAAAAGAGAAGGGTATAAAGAAATGAAAAGCATATGTTTTTGGATAGGTTTTGTGGTGATCAAGCAAAGATCACAATCAAGCAACGAGGTCAACCAAAAAACAAAACAAGCACGGAATATAAGATCAATGTATAGAGAGCGGATTCTAGAGATTCGGACTTCCGGTTATGGCCAGAACTCAAGATTCTAATCAACCTAGGACAAGATGTGGTATGTTAGGAAAGAATGTTTCTCTAATGGGATCAATCACCGGGTAGGTCTCATGGTCCAATAATCCCGCACCTAAGGTCCTTTTACCAGGTAGGTCTCTAGGAACCTAAGGTTGGAGATTCTACTCAAACCGGATTACTACTTAGAGGTCAAACCTTTCCTTACCAGCTAAGTCTCGGGAAGGCAAGTCCTAAGCAACAATCCTAGCACACTCGATCCAATAGCGGCTTGTGAGGCTCACTACTACCTATCGTTTGCCATCTTCTTAACCTAAGGTCGGGAATTACCGGTTAAGCCTCTTCCCTCACTTAGTCTACTGACCAAGGTCACTGATAAGTGATGGAATCACTATCATTTAGGATAGTTTTTAGAGTCTTTTGATTGCATTTGTGTCGGTTTATGCTACTAACTCCTTAGTCCAGAAGAAGAAGACTAAAAGAAGCTAAGGAAGGAGTTATAAGCACTTAGGAGTGAAGATCGTTCACGAAGCAAAGCTTCTGTTGCCTCACCGCCCCTGCGGAGCCCTGCCACCGCCCCTGCGGGTGGCGCCTTACACCGGAGCGCTCCCTGCGCCTTCACCAGCGCCAACCATGAAGTGTGTCACCGCCCCTGCGCCACTCCTTGGCGCCCCTGCGGTGACCTACACTTAAGAAACGAAGACCAGCTCCCCTGCGTCTCTCACTGCAGCCCTGCCTGCGCCTCAACCTGGGAGCTGGAAGACGAAGAGGTTGTGTCACCGCCCTTGCGTCGACATAGGGACGCCCCGGCGGCTTGGCATCAGAAACGTCAAGAAGTCAAAGGGTCACACGTTTGAAGAGCATTGAAGATCCGCCCCAGCGGAATTGCCTAGCTACCCCTACGGCCTTGAAGAAGATTAAGCGTTTTTGCCTTCACCGCCCCTGCGGAGCTGAAGGGCGCCCCTGCGGCTTAACGTCAGAAGCTTTACTCCGGCTGTTTACACCACCTTTATGGCATTAAAGGTGGCTGTTTTGGGACGGCCATTTACTCCTATTTAGTGCCTTTCGTAGTATAAATAGTCCTTGGTTGATTGCTAGAGAGGATCTTATCATCTTGTTAACCAACAAATTATCCACTTAGATTGTCTTGCTACCTTGTAATGAGTTGTTAACTCCCTTGCTACATTGGGTTGGTTTGAAGCTGCATTGTTACTTTGGTTGTAAGTTCTTTATAATATTAGTTTTTATTCAGTAATACTTTGTGTCTCCTTGATCTCCATTGTCTAATTGCATGTTTACTATTGCTTAAGATTGATCACCTTAGGTTCTAAAGTGCATGTAAACAACTAGGATTAATAGGTTCCGGGTTCGGATCTTTAACCTAGTAGCAACTTTAAGTAATAACGGGTTGTGATTACTTAAAGAAAAGGAACACAAATATAAAGATAAGTTTAACGGTTTTAATCTTCTATTTATATCCCTTAGTCTTTGTTTGAAAGCTAACTTGTTATTTGTTCTTGTAGGTTTACGGAACTCTAACCTGTTAACTTGTGTTGATGCCGGTTGGCTCAACACATATATATGATCGAGACGGAAGATTACTTGAAAACTTATAAAGGGAACTCACCAAAGTAGCAACTGCATGCTTAGAATCAACCTAGCGTAGATTCATCCATTATTGTCTTACTTGTCGCACTAATCGTTTTCATAAGTTTTTGTGCATCAATTCAATCAAACCCCCCCCCCCTTGTGTTACTTGTCACTATAATCGATAATCGCATCTAAAACACCTTAACTCTCTTGGGTTCGACCCTTACTTAATCACTATACTTGTTCTTAGTGCTAAGTCGGGATTTACTTTTGATTAGGTATAGACGACCTTAGAAATACCATCGGTCAAATTTTGGCGCCGTTGCCGGGGAGTTTTAGTGTTTTATTGTTATTATTGATTATTGGTTTGAACCATTTTTATAGTTCAAACCCATGCTACTAACTCCAGCTTTGCTTCTTTTGATCCAAAAATTGAGAGGACGCACATCCGGCAATGAAGACAACAACAACAACTTCAACAAGAGATGGTTGACTGTACTCTTCGTCAACTTACGCAGCCCACCTTGGCTCAAAACCCTCTTGCGGTCACTATACCGGCACTAGGGGAAGGAGTCAACTTTGAGCTCAAGCCGGGCCTCAATCACTTGCTTCCATCCTTCCATGGGCTAAGTGGTGAATGTTCGCCACTTAGCGTGCGTGCAAACAAGTCTTAAATTTATAAAACTAGAAATCAAGCAAGCGAACCCGCAGTGTACGGATCGCGTAGTAGAGCAAGAATTCCAGAGTATCGAACACATGGAATTGGGGGGATAAATTCAGTTATAAGATTATCAAGCAAGTAAAAGGTAAACTTTTCAAATGTATTGGGAAAACAGCAACCCTAAAGATCCAGGTATCTAATTGTGGCAATCGATTCAAGATATACTAAAGAACTAAGGACAGAGTTAGGAGTTGCAAAGGTATCCTAAAGTAAAGCAATGTACGGTGAAGTTCCAAGACTTTATATGACTTATCTAAAGACACTCTCTATAAAGGTTGTTGAGGCTTCAGTATAAAAAGGATCTATGGACAAGACTTAATCTCAAATACCCAAACTTGTAACCCAAGGATCAAGACAAACTAAAACGATTAAGGTTGTGACACTCGAAATCGAAATAGAGGGTGATGAGTCTCACTACTACCTAGAAAAGGGTAAACCAAGACTAGATTAAAGCTAATCTTTAACTTTGGATCAAAGTAAAAGCAAAGTTCGTAAACTAGGGTAAATCACGGTCAGATCTTGAGAACCACGGCCGTGGAACTCCAAGAACATGCCGTGATTTGGGTTCGTCGACGAGATCTCTCTAACTCTCAGGGTCCAATCAATTTACGATCGATCTATCATCATCTAAGCCACAACTATCAACCCTTCACCTTATAATTTCTAAAGGGTTTTAGCCAATAACTGTTATTATAATATCAAAATCAAGTTTTGGAAGAATGAAAGATGAAAACCTTCGAAAACCTTCAATAAAACTCAAGTTGATCTCAAATCCACACACAAAAATGATAATGTATATCAGATTTGGAACAAACAAACACCAATCAATAACGATCCTAGATAAGGACGAAGAACGGGATGTCAATCCGTCTTCTAATCAAACCTAAACACAAAAGGCGTTACTTACGCAACAAGCAATTCCCAAATCTCAAAACCTTCGCGAATCTCCGATCTTCAATGTAGCCTAAAACACGTGTAAGCCAAGGTGTCGAATTTTCTCCCCTCCAGCCCTTTTATAAGGAAGGGTCAAATAACCGTCCGGCCCATGTGCGTAAATATCGTGGCAATATTTTATTCGTCAAAAGATCACCTAAATCACGGTCTCATGGGGTTCCACGACCGTGGTTTAGAGCGTGGAAGTGGATTACGGTTCTTCATGATTTCCACGACCATACTTTAAACCGTGTAACTTTCTGGAATACTCCACGTTCATGATGCCAAGATCCACGGCCGTGGTTTTGGATGTGGACTAGTCTACGACCGTATTTTAGAGTGTGGAAGTGTAAATAGCTTGTGATTTCCTTTGTGTCATGCCATTCCTCATCCTAGCATCTCCTTTGACTTCCTTGATGTGTCCTAAATCCTTGGATGTGCTCAATTCTTCTCCAATCTCTCTCAATTTGTGCGGTTTTAGCTCTTATTCACCTTTAATCAACACGAAGCTAATGTAGACCTCCATATCGAAAATATAAACAAACAAGCTAACAATTGCTTCAATGCCTTATCAATGAACACTATAATGGATGAAAAACAATTAGAAAAAGTGCCTAGAATATCGAAATATTTCATGCTAACAAAATACCCCATTCTTTCCACTTGCTTGTCCCCAAGCAAGGTCTTTCAAAAGCTTTAGAACATAAGTTAGGATGAAATATGCATGCAAACTCAATAACAAAACATCTTTTAGGTAAATGTGCTTCTAGTCAATAGATCATTCTTAAACCTTGCTTCATTCATTCTTGAAACGCTCATATACATAACCAAAGAATGTAGAGGAAAGAAACATCATGAATTGATCAAACTTCAATGTAAACATCATAACCTTCAAGCATTATCAAAATCAAGCATAAGAAACTTCAATTTAGATCACCAAGCCAAATAACACTCTTTTGATCTTAAGGACTTTCAAATAAGGTCTAGAATGTGGAAGGGAGGGAAAACTTATAAGGATTGTGGTGTATGAATCCGGGAAAGGGGAAGCTAACTCTTTTCCCTTTTTTTTTTTACTTCAACTTACAACACCATCACTTAGAGCTTTGCTCTCTTCTTTTCACGTCATTTTTCGACTTTACTTTTGGAGTTATGGACAGAGGTGCACAAAAACCGAAGCCTAGGAGATTGACGTTTCTCAAATTTAGAGATGCCTCAAACCCTTGATGCACATACCATAATCCGTTAGAAATATCGCTCAATCCGACTTTGGCAAGACACAAACACCCGGCTATGTGAATGGTGCCGAGTTACTCATCGTCATGATTGACTTTCCCAAACCTACAAGTTCTTTCTATTCTTTGAATATAAAATTTTGCTTTCATGGCCCTCCTACATCAAACATGCCAAAACACCACTCCTCCAAATTCCCGGATAGGTAAGGGAGGCAATTATTTCATTGAGGGGCTAAATGAACAAAGAAAGAAGAAATAAAAATCGAATTGCCTTAATCATTTCATAAAGAAGTATAGGAACTTATCATGTGATTTCAACTTTGATTTCTCAATATGATTTAGATAAAACTCTTCACATTATGAAACTTGCATGAAAGTAAAACCAACACATTCAATTCCTTTTCAATTCATTGTTCGTTTAGGCATACAATTGTCATAAAAAACTCAATTCACAAGTAGTAATTATCATAGAAATCATCTCAATTCTTAGAAGCACAAAATTTTCAAAATTTTCAAATTTTATGGGTTTTTCAAAAGCTTTTTCATGCAATGCACTAATGAAACGTGTGACAATGGAATGAAACATGCAAAGTGTTCTCGAATCAAGGCAAATAAAGTGAGTAGTGTTATTACAAACGATAGTCACGATCCACCCCATACTTGAGACAAACATTGTCCCTAATGTTCAAAAAGAAATAAAGAAAAGAAAGAAAGAAAATGAACTCACAAGACGGCGGTGGAGTAGCTAATGCTGTCAATCATCCATGGTCATCACTGAGGAGCTGGTGGGGAAGAAGCTGGAGTCGAAGTTCCGCCCAAACGGCGGTGGAGTAGCTATTGCTGTCAATCATCCATGGTCTCCAAAGCTCCTACTCTCTTGGAAAGGTCGGTAGCCCACTCCGCTAGCTGCTCATACCACCCCGGTGCCTCACTGTACCATGCTGGTGCATCGGATGGTGCTAGTGTTGATGGCTGCTGTACGTACCATGTCGGTGGAGCTCCCATCCACTCCGGCTGTGATCTATACCAATCGGGAGGAGTATCTATCCATGTAGGCCTTTCACCCACGCTCGCACGGCGAGAGGAAGAGGCTCCAGAATGTCCGGCTGGTCGTGGTGAGCGCCTAGGAGGGTCAGGAAAGTGTGCCGGCTGATCCGGGAAAGTACCAAAGTCATGCTCCTCACCTCCTCCCTCAAAACCATCATCTCCTCTCATCTCCTCCTCATCTGTAGCTGGTACCTCAGGTGGGACGTAAGGAGGGGCTACTAATCTGTTCGCATGCATAGCCGCGAATGTCTGCTTCCAATTATGGCGTCCAACCATAATGAAATACTCGGGGAGCCATGCAATGCATCTACCTCCTCTATCCTCCCAAGGCATGACAGCGGTAGGTGGACCTCTATGCCTAAGAAAGATCAAACCTCTAGTCATGAGGCTCTAAAGTCCCAATGGTCTAGCTGCTATCCTAGTGCACGCAGAAAAGTCAATACCCAACTGTCTAGCAATGTGGGTAACCATCCCACCATATCCGATATTCCCAGCCCTCTTGTTCTTAATCTTACTCATGGTGGAAGCTAGAAGAGTAGCACTATCAACAAATCTACCATATAAAATAGAATAGAGGAGGAACAATTCATCTGTCTTGATCTTCTGAGGAGTCTCGGTCCTAGGGAAGAGACACTCAGAAAGTACTCTATGGGCTATCTTCAAGGCTAAGTGATAGATAAGCTTAGCCTTGGTGTCAGCTGGTTGCTAGCGGTCCTCGCTGGCATAGATCATAGCAATATCCGCCCAGAAATCCTTAGCGTACACGCCGCTAGGAAAACGACCATTGAAGGTCTCTTGGAACCCAAAGAAGGCTCCGAACTCTAAGATCGAGAACTCATAGTTCTCCTCCATCAGCCGGAATGAAACTGTCCTATCCACTGCACTATGCTCAAAAGAAATCACAAACTCTTGGGTGATCTCCTCATATGCATCTTCCCTAATAGCGGAGAAGATGATCAAACCCGCTCTATCTAGCAACCAAGTAAGGTTTCCTACCATATTCAGTGGCTCTAACTCCTCAAGAAGCAAATAACGAGGTCCTATGACCGGTCTCTTCTCGATCCTTTCTAAGGCATCGAGGTAATCATTTTGGATCTTTGGAATTCTAGGGGGTGGGGTGATGGTGGCTCACTAGGAGGTACTCGGGAGGAGGAGGAAGCATCACCTTTCCTTTTCTTATTCCTAGCAGACATTCTTCTAACGAAATCCATCTCAGTTCCAAAATTACGGCCTGTTCTAGAGGTTCCACGGTTGTGGTTTAAGCAGTGACCGTGGTTCGGCACTAAATCTCTCAAAACTCAATCAATCAACACCGAAATCAACAAACAACAGCCCTAGACTAATTCCAATCCAATTCCAATCAGTTCTTCTTATAATCCTTGCAAAAATTTAGCCAAATCGACAAAGTAATGAAAGAGGGAAAAACCTAGGTTTTGGATTTTTAAAATCCAAATTCCGTCTTCTCCAGTGATTGTCCACTCGATTTGTTGCTTGGATCTTGTAGATGGTTGAATTTGCTTCACTTTGGGCTCAAGAATCGTTCGAAACGATTAACGAACAAAGATTTGAGAGAGGGAGGCGATTTACGGCTGTTTGGATCGTGGAAGAGGGGTTTTGGTGTGGTTTTTGTGAAGAAGGTGGTATATATAGTAACCGTAAAATTTTTGGAAAATTACGGTCACTCGGGGTGTTCCAAGGCCATGGTTTTGTACGGAACCGTGGTTTTGGTGATTTTTCTCAGAATTTTGCAAATTACGGTCACTGTAGCTTCCACAACCGTGGTTTTGGCCGTGGAACTCCTTGTAATGTGCCATAATCCAAGTTTCGTCAATTTTCTTCAACTTTTCCTTCTCCCTTGCCTATTCCATTGCTCTTACATCCAAAAACACAAACATACCGGAAGGTATCGAAGACAAAACAAAACAAAAACGTTCTAAACTAATCTAATCTACGAATGATAACAAAAACATAAGTGCAATACCTTGGGTTGCCTCCCAAGAAGTGCTTGTTTAAGGTCCGTAGCTAGACCGTACTTACACCTATTCGAGTGCGGTAGGTGTGAACTCTTCAGCTTGGAGTTCCGGTGAATACTTCTTGAGTCGTTGACCGTTCACCTTGAAGCTTCCGCCCTTTTCACCCCATACTTCAACTGCACCATGGGATAAAACACGTTTGATTAGATAAGGTCCGGTCCAACGAGATTTAAGCTTACCTGGAAAGAGACGAAGTCTTGAATTGAAGAGGAGAACTTGATCTCCTTCTTTTAGGTCCTTTGGAATGATATGCTTATCATGCCAACGCTTCGCTCTTTCTTTATAGATCTTGGCGTTTTCGTAGGCGTTCAAGCAAAGTTCTTCAAGCTCGTTAAGGTCTAAGAGACGCTTCTCTCCTGCCTCCTTCATGCTGAAGTTCAACCACTTTATTGCCCAATACGCCTTATGCTCTAGCTCCACCGGCAAGTGACTAGACTTACCATACACAAGGTTGTATGGTGTGGTACCTATGGGAGTCTTATATGCAGTCCGGTATGCCCATAATGCATCATCTAGCTTCAAAGACCAATCCTTCCTTGTCCTTGCAACCGTCTTCTCTAAGACTCCTTTAATCTCCCAGTTCGAAATCTCCACTTGTCGACTTGTTTGTGGATGGTAAGGGGTGGCGATCTTGTGAGTCACCCCATACTTAGCTAATAGAGCTTCGAATCATCGGGCAATGAAGTGAGAGCCTCCATCACTAATGATAGTCCGTGGTGTCCCGAATCGTTGGAAAATGGTCTTGTTAAAGAACTTAACCACAACCATGGCATCATTAGTAGGAGAGGCAATTGTTTCAACCTATCTCGAAACATAATCTACATCTAGAAGTATGTATTGGTTTCCACAAGATGATGGGAAAGGTCCCATGAAGTCTACTCCCCAAACGTCAAAGATCTCCACCTCTTGAATGTTGTTAAGAGGCATCTCGTTTCTCCTAGAGATGTTTCCTGTTCTTTTACAAGCATCGCAGCAGGAAACAAAGGTTTGCACATCTTTAAATAAAGTAGGCCAAAAGAATCCAGATTGCAATACCTTAGCGCTAGTCTTGTTCGAACTAGCGTGTCCTCCACAAGGTAGTGAATGACAATGACGGATGACGCTTTGCATCTCGTCTTCCGGCACACATCGTCGAATGATGCCGTCAGGACCTCTCTTAAAGAGGAGAGGTTCATTCCAAAAGTATTCCCGAACATCCTTAAAGAACTTCTTTCTTTGTGCATAGGATAATCCGGGCGGTAATTCCTGGCAAACCAAATAGTTAACAAAATCAGCAAACCGTGGTTCATTACCTTTAGTGATCTTGTCGTTGCACTCCTCTATGATATGTAAATGCTCATCCGGAAAGGAGTCATCTATGGGTAGATTATCGTCCTCTAGATCTGGTAGACGACTCAAATGATCCGCAACAGAATTTTCCGAACCCTTCTTGTCACGGATCTCTAGATTGAATTCTTGTAGGAGAAGAATCCATCTAATTAGCCTTGGTTTCGCATCCTTCTTTGCAAGTAGATACCGGATCGCAGCATGATCCGTGTATACAATCACCTTTGCACCTACAAGATAAGAGCGAAACTTTTCAAACGCATATACAATGGCTAGAAATTCTTTTTCGGTAGTGGCATAGTTGAGTTGCGCTTCATCTAGCGTCTTGCTAGCATAGTAGATAGCATGGGTTCGTCCTTCCTTCTTTTGCCCAAGCACAGCTCTTATAGCTACGTCACTTGCGTCACACATAACCTCGAATGGAAGATTCCAATCCGGAGGTTGGATGATCGGGGCTGAGATTAGAGCTTCCCGAATCTTATTAAACTCGTCTAAACATTCCTGCGAGAAATCAAAAACTGCATCTTTTATCAATAGATTAGTAAGCGGTTTTGATATCTTAGAGAAATCCTTTATAAAACGTATGTAAAATCCATCATGTCCTAGAAAGCTTCTTATTCCTTTCACCAAAGATGGAGGAAGGAGCTTTTCTATAGTCTCTATCTTAGCCTTATACACTTCAATCCCTCTACTAGAGATCAAGTGTCCTAGTACAATGCCTTCTTTCACCATAAATTGACACTTTTCCCAATTGAGAACTAGGTTAGTGTCTTCACACCTTTGTAGCACAAGAGAAAGGTTAGAAAGGCAATTATCAAAAGAGGAACCATAAACAGAAAAGTCATCCATGAAAACCTCCATGATTTCCTCTATGTTCACCGAGAAGATAGCCATCATGCACCTTTGAAAAGTGGTTGGGGCATTGCAAAGCCCAAACGGCATTCTTCTATAAGCAAACGTACCCCACGGGCACGTGAATGTGATCTTCTCTTGATCGTCCGGATGTATCGGGATCTGAAAGAAACCACTATAAACGTCAAGATAACATAAATGTGAGTGTTGTGCCAACCTTTCAAGCATTTGGTCGATGAATGGTAGTGGGAAGTGATCCTTCCTCGTTGCGTTGGTTAGCTTGTGGTAGTCTATGCACATCCTCCATCCTGTCACGGTTCGTGTAGGAATGAGCTCATTGTTCTTGTTGGTGATGACCGTCATTCCTCCCTTCTTTGGAACCACCTGTACGGGGCTCACCCACTTATTATCGGAGATAGGGTAGATGATACCTGCATCAAGTACTTTAAGGGTTTCCTTCTTGACAACCTCCTTCATGGTCGGATTTAACCGCCTTTGAGGTTGTCGCGACGTTCTAAAATCCTCTTCCATAAGGATCTTATGCATACATAGTGAAGGCTTGATTCCTACTAGATCCTCTATAGTGTAACCTAAGGCTTTCCTATGATTCTTAAGAACAACCATAAGTTTACTATGTTTATCTATACTTAGATCGGAACTAACAATTACCGGAAAGGTAGAATTAGATCCTAGAAATGCATACCTTAGATGTGCAGGAAGTGGCTTCAATTCCATCACCATAGGACTCTCTAATGGCTCTTGAGGAGTGTCCAATGCTTCCTTAGAAGTTGTTGGAGAAGAATCAGAAGAAGTGGTAGAAAGAACACAATTGTCTTCAGATTCACCCAAAATTACGGCTCCCCTGTTTCCTCCACGGCCGTGATTTTGGGCGTGGAAGTCAATTACGGTGCCTCTATTTGTTCCACGGCCGTGGATTTGACCGTGTAACTTACTGGAGTCCTCTGAATACCTGATTACGGTCATGTTGGTAGAAACCACGGCCGTGGAATAGCACGACTGGCCGTGATTCCTTACGTTCTATGACCCATCGTAGAGTTTCTCAAACTCTTCTTCATACACTTCCTTTTGCTTCCCTAAAGCTTCAATTTCCTCTTTGTATTCCTCTTCTTCCCCTATGTCCATAATGCTCAAGGTGATTACCTTTTGCAAAGGATCCTTGAAGAGGATTGAACTTGCTTCCTCCCTAGATAGCTCTTCGTCATGGATGTTGAACATATCCTCTTCAAAAGCTGGTTCTCTCGTCAAAGTGGAAAGAACGAACTCTACCTTTTCCTCTACTATGTCGAAGGCGAGTCTAGCATTCTTGCAATCAACCATACAACCGGATGTTGCAAGAAACGGTATTCTGAGTATGATCGGGACCGGACTATCTGCAGGAATGTCAAGCACAACAAAATCTATGGGAACATAAAACTTACCAAGCTTGACCGGGACGTCTTCAACTATACCGACGGGACGAGTTATTGATCGATCCGCCATATATAACGTCATCTTCACCGGTTTAGGTTTGCCTAAACCGATCTTCCTGCATAAGGCAAGCGGAATGATGCTAACGCTTGCTCCTAAATCACATAATGCATCATATGTGACATCTCCCACTCCTATAGGAACGGAAAACGACCCCGGATCCTTCAGCTTTGGGGGCATCTTGTCTTTCATCGTCTTAATGAGATCCGAAGAATCCGAACTCATCTTGACTTCTCCAAAATCCTCTAATTTCCTCTTGTTAGAGAGGATCTCTTTTAAGAACTTTCCATAAGCCGGAATATCTACAATTGCATCAATGAAAGGTATATTAATATGCAGTTTGCTCATGAGTTCAATAAACTTACCGAATTGCTTCTCTAGACGCGCTCTTGCTCTAGATTGTGGGAACGGTAGGGGAGGTTTGTAAGCTGGAGGAGGAATGTAGATGTCTTCCTTCTCCTTCCCCTTTTCCTTCTCCTTTTCAACGGAAACTTCCACAAACTTAGGTTGCGGGTCGGTGGTTGTTGCTCCGCTCCTAGTTATGATAGTCATTACCCTTCCTTTTGGGTTATCCTCCGTCTTTCCTGGAAGTTTTCCTTGATTCCTAGGAACTTCCTCAGCATTGCTAAACATTTGGTTTTCTAAAACCTTTTGGGCTTTATCAACCTTAGTAATGTGGTTCTCCAATCCTTGAAGCTTTCCCAAAATCGTTTCCAATATAGGATCGGGCTTCTCCTTCCCCGAAGTGCTTCCACTATTAGATGTTTGCCCCTGGCTTTTCAAAGGAGTGGAAGAAGAAGAATGTGGAAGAATTACCGGAATTTTGTTGTTGGTTGGAACGCCAATTGTTGTTGTTTGCACCCCTATTGTTGTTCCAATTGTTATTCCGGTTGTTGTTGTTTTTCCAATTGTTCCGGTTGTTGTTCCGGTTGTTGCGATTTGTGTTCTCATTCCCATTGTGGTTATTGTTGTTCCCCAAATAACAAACATCTTGTTCCTTTTGCTTTGTAAAACCGGCCTTGATGACTTCCTTCAATTCTTTAATCTCGGAGTTGAGAGAAAAGATTTGAGTTTGAGCGGCTTGTGTTAGCTTTGCTCCTTGGTCCACCCGATTTGCTTCTACCTTCCGATGAGAATACTTCTCAATGAAGTCCCAAGCGTCATCTTCCTTCATGTCCATGAATGTACCACATGAAAGGGATTGGAGCTTGAATTGTGTTTCCATATCCGGCCCCTTATAGTATATCTCCAATAGCTCCAATTTGGAAATGCCATGATGTGGGCAATCTAATAGCAAATCCTGAAATCTTTCCCAAGACTGGAACAAACTTTCATTAGATCTCATAGAAAATGCATTAATCTTACCCCTCAACTCCGCCGTCTTGGATGGCGGAAAGAATTTGGTGAGGAACTCCGAAGAAAGATCCTCCCATGTGTTGAGTCTTCCATTTGGAAGAGCTTGATACCAAGATAAAGCTTTCCCTTTCAAAGAGAAGAAGAATGGCTTGATCTTGTAATTGTTAGTAGTTGCATTCTTTGGCTTCATTGTCTCCATCAAGATCTCAAAATTCTGTAAATGTTGATGTGGAGATTCAACACTCGTTCCTCCAAATTGACTTTGGCGAACGATGGTAATAACTTGTGGGTTGAATCTAAACCCTTGCATATCATCAGCATCAAAGTTCACACCCAAACGGCGTGGTTGCGGAATTGGATCCATCCTTTGGCCAAGAGTTCTTGGCTCTTCATCCACACGAGCGGCTCTCGCATTCCCAGCCCGGACACGATAATTGGCAGCCGGTCTTGGATTATATTGATTCATGTTGATCGTCGGATTGATGTCCTCTAATGGTGGCATGGAAGAGTCGTTATCCTCATTGGATGAGCTGGTTCTAACCGATCTTGCTGGTTTCCTCCTTTTCTTCTTCTTAAGGTCGCTCAATTCCAGCCTCATTTGAAACATCATATCTGTTAGCTCATCAATTTTCAATTGATGACGGTCCGATTCCTCCTTGCGAGTCTTCTCGCTCCATCTAAGTTGAGCTTCGGAATCCTCCAATTCTGCTTGAAGATCCCGCTCCTTTTCTTCAGCCATCTTTCTTTCCTTGAGCTTCTTCCTCAAAGTCTTCTCAAGTTCTTGATCAAAAGGTAAGAGGTCTTCGTTGTTCCTAGACCTGCGCATATACCTAAGGTAACGTGCAAATATCACTCAATAGAGATATCAAATAACAAGGGAAAAGATCCCAAGCTTGACAACCGATAACCGAATTCGGCCTAAACCAAATCCTCGGCAACGGCGCCAAAAAAAACTTGTTCGCCACTTAGCGTGCGTGCAAATAAGTCTTAATTTTATAAAACTAGAAATCAAGCAAGCGAACCCGCAGTGTACGGATCACGTAGTAGAGCAAGAATTCCAGAGTATCGAACATAGGGATTTGGAGGGATAAATTTAGTTATAAGATTATCAAGCAAGTAAAAGGTAAACTTTTTCAATGTATTGGGAAAACAACAACCCTAAAGATCCAGGTATCTAATTGTGGCAATCGATTCAAGATATACTAAAGAACTAAGGACAGAGTTAAGAGTTGCAAAGGTATGCTAAGGTAAAGCAATGTACGGTGAAGTTCCAAGGCTTTATATGACTTATCTAAGGATACTCTCTATAAAGGTTGTTGAGGCTTCAGTATAGAAAGAAACTAAAGACAAGAATTAGTCTCAAATACCCAAACTTGTAACCCAAGGATCGAGACTAACTAAACCGATTAAGGTTGTGACACTCGAAATCGAAGTAGAGGTTGTTGAGGCTTCACTACTACCTAGAAAAGGCAAGCCAAGACTAGATTAAAGCTAATCTTTAACCTTGGATCAAAGTAAAAGCAAGGTTCATAACTGGCACAAATTACGGGCAGATCTTGAGTTCCACGGCCGTGGAATCTCAAGAACAAACCGTGATTTTGGTTTGTCGGCGAAATCTCTCTAACTCTCAGGGTCCAATCTGTTTACGATCGATCTATTATCATCTAAGCCACAACTATCAACCCTTCACCTTAGAATTGCTAAAGGGTTTTACCCAATAACTGTCATTATAATATCAAAATCAAGTTTTGGAAGAATGAAAGATGAAAACCTTCGAAAACCTTCAATAAAACTCAAGTCAATCTCAAATCCAAACACAAAAATAATAATGTATATCAGATTTGGAACAAACAAACACAAATCAATAACAATCCTAGATAAGGACGAAGAACGGGATGTCAATCCGCCTTCTAATCAAACCTAAGAACAAAAGGCGTTACTTACGCCACAAGCAATTCCCAAATCTCAAAACCTTCGCGAATCTCTGATCTTCAATGCAGCCTAAAACACGTGTAAGCCAAGGTGTCGAATTTTCTCCCCTCCAGCCCTTTTATAAGGAAGGGTCAAATAACCGTCCGGCCCATGTGCGTAAATATCGTGGCAATATTTTATTCGTCAAAAGATCGCCTAAATCACAGTCTCATGGGGTTCCACGACCGTGGTTTAGAGCGTGGAAGTGGATTACGGTTCTTCATGATTTCCACGA
Source organism: Fagopyrum homotropicum (assembly GCA_033239125.1). NCBI lineage: Eukaryota > Viridiplantae > Streptophyta > Magnoliopsida > Caryophyllales > Polygonaceae > Fagopyrum > Fagopyrum homotropicum. The sequence continues at coordinate 86,316,117 of BSWB01000005.1, read as the reverse complement.
CCGTACTTTATACCGTGTAACTTTCTGGAATACTCCACGTTCATGATGCCAAGATCCACGGCCGTGGTTTTGGACGTGGACTTTTCTACGACCGTATTTTAGAGCGTGGAAGTGTAAATAGCTTGTGATTTCCTTTGTGTCATGCCATTCCTCATCCTAGCATCTCCTTTGACTTCCTTGATGTGTCCTAAATCCTTGGATGTGCTCAATTCTTCTCTAATCTCTCTCAATTTGTGCGGTTTTAGCTCTTATTCACCTATAATCAACACGAAGCTAATGTAGACCTCCATAGCGAAAATATAAACAAGCAAGCTAACAATTGCTTCAATGCCTTATCAATGAATACTATAATGGATTAAAAAAAATTAGAAAAAGTGCCTAGAATATCGCAATATTTCATGCTAACAGTGAATACCCCATCAAGCACCTTGGGAAGTTCCATACCTAGTGTATGAGCATGAAGCCGGCCAACATTACCGAAGAACGAATCAAGATGAGGGCATTCGGCTTCACACTCAAAGATTCGGCGGATGATTGGTATTACCACCTTCCATCCGGGAGTATCGACACTTGGGAGAACCTTCACAAGGCGTTCTTGGAGAAATACTTTCCAGCTAAGAAGGCCAATAGCTTGAAGAAAGCTATAAGCAACATCGAGCAAGAGGGAAATGAAACTCTCTACGAGTACTTCGAAAGGTTTGCACGCCTCCGATCCAGCTGTCTTTTCACGGATATTCAACTCAAGATCTAGTCTTGTACTTGTACAATGGCTTGCTAAACAATGAAAGGACGATCGTCGATGCGGCTTGCGGAGGTAATATTCTTAACTCTACTCCTGACCTTGCTTTGGAAAAGATACAGGAACTAGCGGAAGGTAATCGGAACTTTGGAAGGACCCCGGCTAAGAAAGGAGTTCATGTTGTGAGTTCCGGGAAGAGTGAGATTTCCACCGAGCTCACGGAATTGAAGGAAATAGTGAAGAGCCTAACAGTTATGGGAACACCGCAGCAGCTCAAAGCTTGTGGAGTTTGTGCTGACCCGTATCATCCAACGGACATGTGTCCACAAGTCCAGGATGACGATGCTGAGGTAAACGCATGGGTTATGGACAACCACAACAGCAAAGACCTAGGAAAGATCCCTATGCACAGAATTTCATGCCAATTTGGCTTGACCAACAGAATTTTCGTTGGAGGGATCAACAAAACCAACAACAACAAACCCGCCAAGGTAAGTATCACTCAACTGAAGATATGTTACAGGTTTTGACTAAACACTTTGCTACTCATGTCCAAACAACAGAATCTACCATCAAGAACCTTGAACAACATGTTAGTCAAATGGCGGAAGCTATTTCAAGGACCGAATCAAGGCTTTCTGGAGGATTGCCTTCCCAGACATTTATAAACCCCAAGGAAAATGTTAGTGCCCTAACATTAAGGAGTGGGAAGCAAATCCAACAAAAACCAGCAAAAAAATCACAAAGCAAACCTTCTTTCGGTTTTTCCGCACCCACAGTCACCCCTGCGGCTGCAACTGCGCCCAACACAGAACGGAGGACGCCCCTGCGCTTTCAAGTTGACGCCCCTGCGGAAAACACAACAGAGGGTCCTACTGAAAAGGATACCTACGTCCGGCCTAACTTTCCACCACTGTACTCCGAGAAGCCACCAACTCCTTTTCCTGAGGCTTTGATGGAGAGAAGAATCATTGAGGACAAGGACCTCTTTGAGACTTTCTCCAAATGCGAGGCAAACATTCGCCTCCTTAAGTTGGTGAAAAGTATCCCTAAGTATGCTCGTTTTTTGAAGGAACTTTGCACTATCAAGAGGAATTCGAAGCTAAAGGGGAAACAGAAAGTGCAAGTGAGTGAGAGGTGTCGGCAGTTTTCCAACGGAGAATGCCCAAGAAGTGCAGCGATCCGGGTATGGTAAGCATTCCTTGTGTTATAGGGGAAACCTGCTTTGACATAGCAATGCTTGATCTCGGTGCTTCTATCAATGTTTTACCATATTCGATTTACAAATCACTTGGCCTTGGGCCATTAATGGAAACTAGGATTGTAGTACAACTTGCTGATACATCTAATGTGTAGCTGAAAGGGAAAATTGAAGATGTATTAGTAATGGTAGACAACCTAATATTTCCTGCTGATTTCTTTGTAATGGATATGGAAAATGATTCACATGCTGCACCCATTCTGTTAGGTAGGCCATTTCTGAAAACGGCTAGGACTAAAATTGATTATGTTAGTGGTAAATTGACCATGGAGTTTGATGGAGAAGTAGTGGAATTTGACATCTATGATGCAATAAGATTTCCTAGTGATGATCATTCTTTGTGTGCTATTGACATTGTTGAACCTTTTGTGCAAGATGTTTTTGATAACTCTGACGTGGATGAATTGAGAAATGTGATTGAGCATGATCTTGATGGTTTCAAATCAGATTATGTGTTAACATCTAGCATGAAAGAGGTCCTAGCCCAATTAGATGGGTATAAAAGGCTACCTATCTCCAATTTGTCCATTGGGCCCACTTTACTAACCCCAAGCGAGAAGCTTGTTTCGTCCATATGCAGGCACCTGAAATAGAATTAAAGGACCTTCTGTCACACCTCAAGTACGTTTTCCTTGGAGAACACAATACCTTGCCGGTGATTATCTCCAACAATTTGACCACCGGACAAGATGACAAGTTGGTGAAAGTACTAAAAGAGCACAAGACGGCCCTTGGATGGACTATTGCGGACATCAAAGGAATAAGTCCTTCCACTTGCATGCATTGGATTCTACTTGAGGACGAAGCCAAGCCCTCTAGGCAACCTCAAAGGAGGTTAAACCCGCCAATGATGGATGTGGTCAAAAAGGAAGTGTTGAAGCTCCTCCAAGCGGATATGATCTTTCCTATCTCGGATAGCACTTGGGTTAGCCCGACCCAAGTAGTTCCAAAGAAGGGAGGCATCACTATGGTGGAAAATCAACATGGAGAGATGGTCCCAAGCAAAACACAAACCGGATGGAGAGTTTGCATTGACTACCGCAAGCTCAATAAGGTAACACGAAAAGACAATTTTCCATTACCTTTTATTGATCAAATGTTGGAACGTCTTGCAGGTCATCCGTACTACTGTTTCCTGGATGGATATTCGGGCTATTTCCAAATAGCCATCGTACCAGAGGATCAAGAGAAGACGATGTTCACTTGCCCATTTGGCACTTTCGCATATCGTAGAATGTCATTTGGACTTTGCAACGTACTAGGCACTTTCCAACGGTGCATGATAAGTATTTTCTCCGAATACATAGAAAATTTCATTGAAGTCTTCATGGATTATTTTACCGTCCTTGGAGATAGTTTTGACGCATGTTTAGGACATTTGAAACTTGTTCTTGAAAAATGTGTTGAAACCAATTTAGTTCTTAATTCGGAAAAATGTCATTTCATGGTCGAACAAGGAATTGTGTTGGGACATGTAATATCCTCAAAAGGGATAGAGGTAGATAAGGGAAAGGTTGGTGTTATTCAAAATTTACCTTATCCTACTAATGTTCGGGGAATCCGATCTTTCCTTGGTCATGCAGGTTTCTACCGACGTTTCATCAATGTTTTTTCAAAAATCTCGGCACCCCTGTGTGAATTGCTCAAGAAAGATGTCACCTTCATAGTGGATGAGGATCGCAAGAAAGCTTTCGACACTTTGAAGGCATGTCTCACCATCGCACCAATCATCCGTTCCCCAGATTGGGAGAAACCTTTTGAAATCATGTATGACACTAGTGACTATGTTGTTGGAGCTGTCTTAGGACAAAAAGACGGACGGGCCTCCCATGTAATCCATTATGCGTCTATGATACTCAATGGAGCGCAAAGGAATTACTCTACCACCGAGAAGGAGATGTTAGCAGTGGTTTTTGCCGTTGAGAAATTCCGGCAGTACCTACTTGGGGTAAAGGTAATTATCTTCACTGACCATGCAGCTCTTAGGTACCTCATGGAAAAGAAGGAGGCCAAGCCACGATTGATCCGATGGGTGCTTCTTCCAAGTGAGTTTAACCTAGAGATAAGGGACAAGAAGGGGGCTGAGAACCTGGTGGCCGATCATTTGAGCAGACTAATGCAAGAGGAGGAAGATCCAGAAAAAAAGAAAGATAGCCGGAAGTTTTCCAGACGATACATTCTACAAAACTCTCTGTTCTGTAACCGCCCCCGCGCCTCACACCAGCCGCCCCTGCGGCTCAGTCTAGGCGCCACTGCGGAATTGTCGACAGAGGTTTGCCTTAAGCTCCAATCTTTTAAGCCTTGGTTTGCTGACATTGTGAACTTCATCGTCAAGAAGGAGTATCCTCCAAGCTTCACAAAGGCACAACGAGAGAAGGTAAAGGCTGAAGCTCAACACTACGTTTGGGACGTTCCTTACCTTTGGAAGCATTGTAGTGACCAAGTGATCCGGCGTTGCATTCCGGACAATGAGGTACAATCCGTCCTAACTTTCTGTTATTCCGAAGCATGTGGGGGGCACTTTGGGGCAAACAAAACTACAAGAAAAGTTTTGGATGCCGGTTTCTTTTGGCCACACATTTTTCGAGATGCTTTTTCATTTTGCAAAGTGTGTGATAGATGCCAAAGGATAGGAAATCTTTCAAGGAGACATGAAATGCCCCAATCCTCTCTTATATTTTGTGAAATATTTGATGTTTGGGGAATTGGTTTCATGTGGCCATTTCCAACTTCATTCGGGAACACATATATTTTTCTTGCGGTGGACTATGTTTCCAAGTGGGTGGAAGCAAAGGCCACCAAAACTGATGATTCAAAAGTAGTTGCAGCTTTTCTAGAAGGAAACTATCTTTGCAAGATTTGGAATCCCAAAAGCCTTAATCAGTGATAGGGGTACCCATTTTTGCAACAAGACGATCACGGCTCTCCTAAAGAAGTACCACGTTCACCAAAGAGTATCAACAGCTTATCATCCACAAACAAACGGCCAAGCTGAGGTGTCCAACCGGGATATAAAGACCATCCTTGAAAAGACGGTTTCTCCCAGGCGGCAGGATTGGAGTGCAAGGCTAAATGACGCCCTATGGGCATATCGGACAGCCTACAAAACTCCTATCGGGATGTCCCCTTTTAGGCTCGTGTTTGGGAAAGCTTGCCACCTACCGGTGAAGTTAGAGCACAAAGCTTGGTGGGCGGTAAAGAAGTACAACATGAACATAGAGGAAGTGGGAGAATTACGGAAGCTCCAATTGCAAGAGTTGGAGGAACTGAGGCTAGATGCATATGACCACGCTACCACATACAAAGAAAAGACCAAAGCATGGCATGACCGGAACATTCTCCGGAAGGACTTCAAGGTAGGTAATAAGGTACTTCTCTTTCAATAACGTTTGAAACTCTTTGCAGGTAAGCTGCGTTCGAGATGGACAGGGCCGTTCATAGTAGCCGAAGTATACCCTCACGGGGCGGTGGATCTTTATGATCCCAAAACGCACAAGGTCTTCAAAGTAAACGGACAAAGACTAAAGCTCTACCTTGAAGGATTCAAGAACGATCCAATCGATGAGATGGTGCTAGAGGAAGCACAGTCAGAGAAGTAGAGATCTTACGTCGAGCCAACGACGTAAAACAAAGGCGCTTCTCGGGAGGCAACCCGAAGGAATAAGAAGAGGAGCCTCTGTCAAGAAACCGCCCCTGCGGCATTGTGTCCCCACCCCTGCGGTGACACTCATGCCCAGTGCCGCCCCCGGCGCTGAGCTTGCGTGCCCCTTTCCCTTGTCGCCGCCCCCACGGCGACAAACTCCCGCCCCTGAGGGTTTACCCAGAAATAAAAAAAAAAGAGGATCTCGAAAACGCCTACACCTACCACGCACCACCCACCAACCTTCTTCACAAACACACAAACCCTCCAAAACCCCTCTCCTTCAGAAACACTCTTACGCCCCTGCGCCCTCTGCCCACCAACGCTCTCGCCGACGCCCCTGCGCCACCCTCTCCCACTGCCCTTTACTCTAACACATCCCTACAACCTTCATCCTCACCCATTTCACACAATCCACCCTAGCTGCACCATCGACAAAAGCCTAAACCACCAAAGAAGTAACCGGAGCGACCTCAGCAACACCCCTTCCATCGCTCCCCGGAAATCGCCTCTGCACTTCTCCCGCACCTGCGGCTGCAAGCATCCGCCCTTGTGCCTTACCGCCCCCGCGCCTGCACAGCCGCCCCTACGGAAATCACACCAGAGAGGTCGTTTTCTTTTCCTTATTTCGACATTTGCTAATCTTTTGCTTCAATTACTTTCAAGAATGGAAGCCCCAACGAAATATAAGATGACCGAAGCAGAGAAGGAGCGTTACAGGATTGTGCAGGATCGAGTTGTGTATGCAACTCGATTTTTGCATATTCCTACACTCTTGACTACGCCAATCTACGGGAGGCCTTTGGGGTGACTCTAAACCCCTCTGTAAACTAGTGGTATCCAATCCCGGCCACGGACCTGTGCGAGTTTTGGCAGGCAGCTACCGGGTCAGAATTCCTTGCTGAGGGTGAGTACTCCAACAAACTCACTCACCCCAGCTTGAGGCTCATTTCAAAGATCATCATGAGTGTCTTTTGTGGACACAAAGAGGAAAACAAGGTCGCCCTCAAGGACCTCCCACTACTCTACTCCTGCCTTCCGCAAAGCGAGAAGGTGATGGATTGGCCCTCTCTCTTCCTTGCTGCTTTGAAGCGGATTAGGAGGGACGAGCCGAGGGATATTATTGGCGGTTTGGCGATCTCTTTGATCGCCTCACAGGTGATGGACCTGTCTGCGTTAGAGGACATGATGGCGGCTCCTCTCTACACTGAGGGGATGCTTAGGAGGTGCAAGCTCCTCCGGCGGGACGGGGAGAACCTATTTTGGATCTCCCTTGCAGATGGGATCCACCTCACCTACCTCCCCCGGCCTTTACCATTAGGAGGTGAGCTCTCCGAGCTCTACATTCCGGTATATCCTTTCGTGACGAGGAGGCCACTAGTAGCTATTGTGGAGAGGCATGCTGCCAGCTCCAGCCAGGCTCATCAAGAGGAGCACCTGCCCATCCTAGATGACGAGGAGATGCCCACTGCGGCACCAGAGGAGGATCCGTCCCTTGCGAGCCTTTAGGCTCAGATGGCGGCTATGATGACCCAGCACCGGACATGGTAGTCCGATTACCAACGGATGTTGCTGCAGCAGCAGAAGAGCTGGCAGACCAGTTTTGCCACCTCCATGACCTCCCACTTTGACTAGAGGCAGGAGGCTTGGCAGGCAGCCCAGCAGCAGCAGCTGGAGGCTCAGCAGCTGGCTTGGCAGCCCAGTTTTGAGACCTCTTTTGGCCGCCGGATGACAGCCCAGCAGGACCGCATAGATGATATCTACCGCCGGCAGGAGCACTTCTTCCGCCATTTTCCTTACCCACCGGAGGAGGGTCCAGGTGGTCCATCCCGATCACCCCACTGAGGGGTACATTTCTTTTCCCTTCTCCCACATTTATCTTTGACTCATTTCCACTTTGAGGACAAAGTGTACTTCAAGTATGGGGGATGGATATATCATTGCTTGTATAGTTCATTGAGTTGTTTTGAATTTGTTTTGCATCGTTTGAATTCAGATTGAAATTCACACAAAAAAAAAAGAAAAAAGCCATAGAAAATGAAAAAAAAAGACATGAAAAACCTTGGATAAACCGAAAACCCGAAAGGGCGGTTTAGGAAAAAAGAAGGTAGTCCGACTAACCTTAGGTTGGTGCAAAATTGGACTTGAGGGAAGTGAGTTCAAGTGAGAAAAGAAGAAGAGTGGTAAGGTGAAAACCCGAAAGGGCGCCTTGAAAAAATGAGCGACACCGAGTGTAGGTTTCCCTTCTAGCGTTTGGCGACATAAGAAGGGGATTTATAAGGAGGTTGTCCGGGTAGGCCACTCTTGGAGCAATAAGGATGGTAGTTTCTCTCTTTTTCTCATTTTTCCTCTCTTTTCATTCTTTCTTTCTTGGTTTTTCTCTTGTTTTCATTGTCTTTTCTTGCTTACCCATGCTTCATGAGGCCTTTGAATCTAGTTGCTGTCATTTGTTTTACTCGGGACGAGTAAAAGGTCTAAGTAAGGGGGAGTTTGATACGTGATGGAATCACTATCATTTAGGATAGTTTTTAGAGTCTTTTGATTGCATTTGTGTCGGTTTATGCTACTAACTCCTTAGTCCAGAAGAATAAGACTAAAAGAAGCTAAGGAAGGAGTTATAAGCACTTAGGAGTGAAGATCGTTCACGAAGCAATGCTTCTGTTGCCTCACTGCCCCTGCGGAGCCCTGCCACCGCCTCTGCGGGAGACGCCTTACACCGGAGCGCTCCCTGCGCCTTCACCAGCGCCAACCATGAAGTGTGTCACTGCCCCTGCGCCACTCCTTGGCGCCCTTGCGGTGACCTACCTTGAAGAAACGAAGACCAGCTCCCCTGTGTCTCTCACTACGGCCCTGCCTGCGCCTCAACCTGGGAGGTGGAAGACGAAGAGGTTGTGTCACCGCCCCTGCGTCGACATAGGGATGCCCCGGCGGCTTGGCATCAGAAACGTCAGGAAGTCGAAGGGTCAGACGTTTGAAGAGCATTGAAGATCCGCCCCAACGGAATTGCCTAGCCACCCCTGCGGCCTTGAAGAAGATCAAGCGTTTTTTCCTTCACCGCCCTTGCGGAGCTGAAGGGCGCCCCTGCGGCTTAACGTGAGAAGCTTTACTCCGGCTGTTTACACCACCTTTATGGCATTAAAGGTGGCTGTTTTGGGCCGGCCATTTACTCCTATTTAGTGCCTTTTGTAGTATAAATAGTCCTTGGTTGATTGCTAGAGAGGATCTTATCATCTTGGTAGCCAACAAATTATCCACTTAGATTGTCTTGCTACCTTGTAATGAGTTGTTAAATCCCTTGCTACATTGGGTTGGTTTGAAGCTGCATTGTTACTTTGGTTGTAAGTTCTTTATAATATAAGTTTTCATTCAGTAATACTTTGTGTCTCCTTGATCTCCATTGTCTAATAGCATGTTTACTATTGCTTAAGATTGATCACCTTAGGTTCTAAAGTGCATGTAAACAACTAGGATTAATAGGTTCCGGGTTCGGGTCTTTAATCTAGTAACAACTTTAAGTAATAACGGGTTGTGATTACTTAAAGAAAAGGAACACAAATATAAAGATAAGTTTAACGGTTTTATTCTTCTCTTTATATCCCTTAGTCTTTGTTTGAAAGCTAACTTGTTATTTGTTATTGTAGGTTTACGGAACTCTATCCTGTTAAATTGTGTTGATGCCGGTCGGCTCAACACATATATATGATCGAGACGGCATATTACTTGAAAACTTGTAAAGGGAACTCACCAAAGTAGCAACTGCATGCTTAGAATCAACCTAGTGTAGATTCATCCATTATTGTCTTATTTGTCGCACTAATCGTTTTCATAAGTTTTTGTGCATCAATTCAACCAAACCCCCCCCCCCCCCTTGTGTTACTTGTCACTATAATTGATAATCGCATCAAAAACACCTTAACTCTCTTGGGTTCGACCCTTACTTAATCACTATACTTGTTCTTAGTGCTAAGTCGGGATTTAATTTTGATTGGGTATAGACGACCTTAGAAATACCATCGGTCAGTCATCCTCAACTAGATTAGGCTCAACAAACACTAGAATTTTAACTCTCAAACTCTCTAACATGAAGATATAACACAATTAGAACAACAACTCACACACCTAGGGTGGATCAAGAACATCTCGGCCGAAATCGTTGAAGAACAAGCTGAGATTGTAGACTGAGCTAGGGATTTCGAGCAAGAAACTATCTTAAGACACATCTAAGTTCAATATATCATTATCCTAGCCATAACCTTTCATTCATCTCCCTAGAATCATATGCTACTTACCCAACAACAATCATCTCAAGTTCATTCATCATCATATCATCACACATGCATGCCATAGCTATATGAAGAGTAATAAAACAATATAAAGCAAGAAACAATCTGAATAATGAGTTTAGAACAAGCTTACAAACATCCAAGGGTATATTTTCAAAATGAGATCAAGAATCTCTACAACTTTCCTCACTACAAATCTCTCAAAAACTCACACTAAAGCTATCAAATGGTGTGTTCTTCTTCTTCTCTTCATTGGGAGTCTTCTTCCTCTCTTCTCCAGACTATGGCTTTCCCAACAAGAATGAGATTCAAAATTAAGATCAATGTTAGAATGGAAGTCCAAAATGTCCGCAAAATGTGTGTGTGCTGCAATATAGCACTTCCTCTCCATCGTGGGAGCCAAAGGTCGTGGGCTAGAAGATGTGTGCCAAGTGTCATGATGGTTCAGACGGCGATCTCGGTCCCTTCTGAGAGTTTCTCGGCCGAGATGGGTTGGGGCTGGACCGAGATAAGTTGCTGCATGGCTAGGATCATGGCTAAACACAAAGCCGGTGCATGGCTCGCACCAATTAGGTCAACTTCTTCTTCTTTTCTCTAGGCATGCTTCATTGGAACCTTGAATTCGGGCCGTCACGAGGCTTGATCCTCATATGTGATCAATAATGCATGAAAGCTCCCCAAAATACCTACAAAATCGATTAATGTTCGTGTAGACGTCTATTCCGACAAAATGACTCGTTTAAGCGTAAACGTCCCGAACATAGGAAAAACCATGCATGAATGAACGTAAAAACTACCTAAAAGAGTGCCTAATTGTTCGCTCAAAAGTGTGTGCGTCAAAGTCTTAAAATTTATATCTAGAACTTATGCAAAAGCAAACCCGCAGTGTACGGATCAGCTGTAGTAAGACAAGAAATCCTAGAGTCGAACTCACGGATTTGGTGAGAATAAAATCGATTTCAATTTATTTGGCAAAGTGTAATAGCTTTTGTAATTAATAAGGAGACAAATGATTCCAAGGATTCAAGTATCCAACTGCGGCTTTCGATTCAAGACACTTCTAAAGATCAAAGGACAGAGTTGGCGTTGCCAAGGTTATGTGTTTCGAAAGAAGGTATTGTACGGCGAAGTTCCAAAACCTATATATCTAACCCAAAGGCTCTCTCTATAAAGGTTGTTGAGGCTGAAATATAGAAAGGTCTAAGGATAATATTAACACTCAAACTAACCACTCAAAACCCAAGGATGTGACTCTCAAAGGTAAAGATGGAAAGCACACTCAAACCTTAATAGAGGATGTTGAGTCTCTCTATTACCCAAATCTTGCAAACTTTAGTTATCAAATGAAGAATCAATGATGAATTCTCTTCTCACACTTGAATAAAGGTTAAAAAGGTTATGCAAGGTTAGGATTTAGGCAAGGGTTAACTTTGGTTAAAGAATAAATCAATTAAAGATTGTCAGGAGAATAAATCGGGTTGTTCTTCACTGAAGCGGTCGATTTCCTTTAGAACAGATCGATTTATCTGTTGTCGCAAAGTTAAATCTCAACTCTCAGGGTCCAAATGGTTAAATGAGTTCAATCCATTATCATCTAAGTAGCAATCATCAACTATTCTCCCCAGAATCACAAGGTTTTTAGCCAACCATTTTCATATTTAAATCAAAATCAAGATTGAATGAATAAAACCAAATAAAACTCAAACTTTGTGTAAAAACCAAATAATCTCCGAATCTGTAATCAAACCTTAAAATCTTTCAAAGAATCTCTCAAAACGCTCAATAATGTGTTCATAAATCACAAGAATCAGAAGGGAAACAAAAGATCTCACAAACTTCTTCAATCTTGACTTCTTGTTTCTTTCCTTCAATCCTCTCTCCAAGAACCTTTGATTCCGCAAAATCCCGTAAATCTTCCACGCTGCAAACCCCCGATTTTCGTTCCTAGGGTTCCGATGTATGCTTTCTCGCCAATGGGCCGCTTGGCATATCACTTCTCAGGCCCACAAGTGATGGGCTTTGGATCATAATATTTTTAGGCAAAAGCTAAAGGAAAATCGTTCGATTAAAGGCAATAAAAACCGTCCGATTTTTTTGTGGAAAATCGTCCGATCTCTAGTGTAAATGACTCGATTTTCTTCAACCTAAAGTGCTCGTCTCTTGACTTGTTTCCTTCCTTCTTTAGTGACCCTTTTACACACTTCCTTCGCTCTTCATGCCTCCTCTAAGGTTCCTTAAGCTTCCTTATTGACCTTAGATACTCTTTGCTCCAATTTTGCTTCCGATTCCACCGAATTCACCTATAATTCAACCAAAACTCGTGTAGACCTCTATTTCCAGAATATAAATGAAATAAACCTTAAAGGTGCACAAATCTCTCCAAATACAAGGTAAATTGAGGTAAAACCTCTACAATATACCTGATTATAATGACATATAATTCATGTCATCACTAATCTAGTGTCATAAATTACGTCATCAACGTCCTATGACACCATGGACATGTTCATCAGCCAACAATCTCTGTGACCGACATTGTCCAATGCCTGTAACGCTCGAAGAAACACGGAGTTCATGCCACACGGAACCGTCTCACGGCTTAGCAACATATGGGAAACAGTTTGTTTGAGGCAAACAAACTTCTCCCCTTCAACACTCTTGTTCCCCTCAGCAGCCACAATCCAGAAACGGCAAACATCGGTCTAGGGGGCGTTGAAACCTTTCTGGAGATAATCAGCAACAAAACCACTTCCAAGAACATCAGCTCTCGGCCTAAAACAACTATCCGGCATAACGCCAGTCAGCCTACCAACAACATGGAAGCAACTAGATTGGCGGGCCTCTACCTTTCAAACCCTAAAGGTTGATTCAAAGCAAGATTACGAGTGAGATATTACTGAGAATCCTCACTGCACTGTTCTTTTTTTAATCAATCTAACAACATTGAGAAGAATTAATTGAATAACCAAACAAAAAAAGAGAACGAAGATGAATAATCAAATTTTGTCCAAAAATAAAGACTAATTTGTCACCATGCGCAGTAATCACAATGAACAATTTTTCATCCAAAATCATGATTATTACTCAAAATTGGCAGAAAAGAGGCAAACCAAGTATTGTTTTTTTTTATAGTGTAATTGTATTGAGAGAGGATATGTAACGGATTACAAGCTAGATAACGTGAGGTACACGTTCAAAAACAAAGTTCAAGGGAAGCTAAAGAACATGATAGAAAGAGATAGAAAGAGTCTTAGACAAAGTGTATGTTCAACATACGGGCAGCATCGAGGGAGGAGGGCAATTTGTCCTTCCAGTTGTGCTCAAAGTGAAGCTTGATGGATCTAATAATCGCACCGGCACACTCAACAGCTCTAGTGAAGGTGTTATTATAGACCATATTGTTCTTAGCAATCCAAACATGATAGATGAAAAAGGTGATAGAGGCAATGCGGATTCGGTCCATCAGGTTTGGCTTCCGGTGAGACCAGGTCGCGAGCCAATCCCAGAGGTTGCAAATATAGGGAGCAGGGTAAGGGGTCTTGGTCCAGCGGGAAACAATGTCCAACACGAGGGAACCGTAGCTGCAGAAGGACCATAGTTGGTCGTCATTTTCAGGGGCACTATTGCAAAGCTTGCATTTGTCAATACCAATTAAGTTCCATTACTTAATTTTAGCAAGTGTGGGAAGACGTCTAAGAGCGGCTAACCAGGAAATATAGCATCTCTTAGGGATAGTGGATTTGAACCAAATGACTTTGTAGGGGGTTGGATGGGTTGGGTGATTTTCAGGCTTGAATATGGCATAGGCTTTCTTGTGCGAGAAGGTGGCATCATGGTTAGAGATGGCATCGCACCTCATCCTACCAGAGGGGGGTGGGGTATATCATCCCTAATTAAGAGCAAAGATTTCCAGAAAGAGCTATGGTGAGGCTTAGAGATGCAGCTCCATATGGTGCAACCTTTGATCAGATGAAGCTCAGCCTAGAGGCCCCAAATATTGTTGTCACCCCTATTCAGGTTAAAGATGAGCCTAGAAAAGGCGACTTTATTCCTAGTAGCGAGATCAGGGAAGCCAAGCCCACCATGGGCTTTTGGAGTACATATGGAGGACCAAGCAACCAAGACTCTATTGCTATTCTCAATTCCTGACCAGAAGTAAGATCGAAATAAGGCCATTAATCGTGTTGATTACTTTAGCAGGAAGCATGAACATAGAGCTCCAATAGTGGTTAATAGAGAAGAGAATGAAATTGACAAGTTGGGCTCTTTCAGCATACGAAAGGGATTTAGCACTCCAGGACTGGATACGTTTAGTTATCTTGTGGATCAAGGGCATGTAGTCAGTAATCATCAGCCGCTTGCTACCAATCGGAACCCCAAGGTAATGAAAGGGAAGTGAACCAACAGACATGCCAGTGAGGTTAACGGCTCTTTCTTGTTCAATATTACTCATCCCACCAGTGAAGATATGGGACTTAGTCGGGTTGATCACAAGCCCAAAGGCGGAGACAAACTGATCAAGCGTGTCTTTAAGTATCTTGATGGATGGAATATCGCCTCTACATAGAAGTAAGAGATCATCAACAAACGTCAAATGTGTGATAATGGGGGAGGAGCATTTTGGATGATGGTTGAACGCAAGAATGGAGGTATTAGTCTGGATCATCCTGGTAAGGAAGTCCATAGCAATAACGAATAGGGGTGGTGAAAGTGGACCGCCTTGCCGCAAGCCATGTCCACCCATGAAGTGGCCACGAAGGGAGCCATTAACATTGACAGAGTATGAGGCAGTAGAGATACATTCCTTAATCAGCCTGATGAAGTGCATCGGGAAGCCCATTCCATGCAGACAGTGGAGGATGAAATCGTGGCTCACAGTGTCAAAAGCTTTTGAGATGTCGACCTTCATCCCAACCCTTGGGGAAATATGCTTCCTACCATACTTATGAAACATTTCTTGACAAAGCAGCACATTATGCTTGATGGATCTTTTAGCAACGAAAGCACCTTGATTGAAGCTGATGATACTCGGCACGATATCATTGATGCGCTTCATGACATGAATTATATACCATTATAATCATGCATATTGTAGAGGTTTGCCTCGATTTACTTTGCATTTAGAAGGAACTTGTGTACTTTTTATGTTTTATTCAATTATATCTCGGAAATAGAGGTCTACACGAGTTTTGGTTGAATTGTAGGTAAATTGAGTGGATTTGGAAGCAAAAGTGGAGCAAGGAGCATCTAAGATCATTAGGGAAGCTAAAGGAGTCTTAGAGGAATCACAAAGAGCAAAGGAGTTACGCAAAAGAAGCATAAAGGGAGGAAGGAAACAAGCCAAGAGATGAGCATTCTCTGTTGAAGAAAATCGTGCCATTTACTACATAAATCGGACGATTTTTCCCTTTAAAAATCGAACGGTTTTGTGTGTAAATCGACTAGCTCGATTTTCTTTGTTTTTCGGCCCAATGGTAAAGACGACTCAAAGCCCATCACTTTTAGACTAGAGAAGTGTTTTGCCAAACGACCAATTAGCAAGAAACTATAGGTTGGAACCCTGGGAACGAAAACGGGATGGCCGCACCGAGAAATCTTTACACGTTTGTGAGAGATTGAAGATTCTTGGAGAGGGATTGAAGCAATATTGCCGGGAAGTCAATCTTGATCATATTTGTGAGATTTCTTTGTTTCACTGTGATTTTTGTGGTTTTTGAACACGAAATTGAGTTAATTGAGAGATACATTGATTAGTTTTGAGATTGGTTTACAGACTTGAAGGTTATTGAGTTTTTATTCAAGATTCGGGTTTATTTGAATTATTTCACTCAATCTTAATTTTGATTTGATTTTGAAAATGGTTGGCTAAAACCATTGTGATTCTGGGGAGAATAGTTGAAGATTGAGGCTTAGATGATGATAGACTGAACTCATTCAAACATTTGGACCCTGAGAGTTTAGATTTTAACTTTGCGACATAGGAAAATCGGGTTGTTCTTTAGGAAAATCGGACGATTTTCTCAAGAACAGGTCGATTTAATCCCCTGACGATCTTTAATTGAATTAATCTTTAACCAAAGTTAATCCTTGCCTAAATCCCAACCTTGCTTAACCTTTTTAACCTCTAATTGCGTGTATGAAGAGACTTCAACCTTGATTCTACATTTAATAGATCAAGATTACAAGATTTGGGTAATAGAGAGACTCAACATCCTTTATTAAGATTTTAAGTGTGCTTTCTATTCTTTACCTTGGAGAGTCATATCCTAGGGTTTTAGGTAGTTAGTTTGAACATAATTCTTGTCTTTAGATCTTTCTATATTGCAGCCTCAACAACCCTTATAGAGAGAACCTTTGGACTAGACAAATAGGTTTCGGAACTTCACTGTACGATACCTACCTTTGAACACATAATCTTCGCAATATAAATTCTGTCCTTATATCCATTAGAAGTGTCTTGAATCGAAAGCCGCAGTCGGATACTTGAATCCTTGGAATCATTTCCCCCTTTATTAATCACAAAAGCTTTTGCATTTTGCTAGATAATTGAATTCGAATTTATTCTCACCAAATCCTTGAGTTCGACTCTGGAATTTCTTACCTTGCTACAATCGATCCGTACACTGCGGGTTCGCTTTGCTTTGAGTTTTAGATATAAATTTAAGACTTTGACACACACACTTTCGGCCAAACAACGCTTTGAGAGAATCTTGGAAATGGTCTTATAGATGGTGTTGCAGCAGGAAATGGGCCTGTAATATGAGGGAGCAAGAGGACAATCACGTTTAGCTATTAGAGTAATAGAAGCATGATTAAACTGCTTAAGCATACGTCCATTGGTGAAAAAATCCTGAATAGCTTTGGTGAAGTCATGATGAATGATATCCCATGTAGATTTGAAGAAGAGAGATCCGTAGCCATCCGGCCCAGGCGCCTTGGTAGCCCCAATGTTGAAAACAGTCGACTTGATCTCGTCAGAGGTTACCATCCTGTCCAGAGTTGCAACATCCTCCGGGTTAAGGAGGGGGAGGGTATGGCAAAACCAAGTATTGTTTTTGTTTTTTGGTAAAAGGTTATACTTTCCGCTTCCAAGTCACCATCCTATTTGTCAAGATAGAATATTTTACTTATGTGTTTATATTTACTAAGAACCATAAAAGACAAATCATGAAAACCCTTTTAAAAAAAAGTGTTAAAATTATGTTTTGAGAAAAATTTGTATTTTATCTCTAAGATTAAAAGAAAATCTTGGGGATATTTTTGGATTTTTTTTCCAGAATAATAACAAAATGAATATAATTTATGAGATTAGGCATGGATGAAAAGTTATTAAGAGAATAGGAAGACTTTGAGGGTCGAGCGGACCCATCGTTTTAAAGTGCGAGATCTTCATAACGTGTTTATATTTTTTTAATTTTGTTTTATACTAATTTGGAATAATTGTTATGTTTTCTTAGTTATGTATTAATAATGTTCGGTTTCCTTTTTTTTGTTAATCTTTATTAGTTGGTTAACGAACTTACATAAAAAAATGGGGTCTTTAAAATTTTTAAAGTTGTATTTTTTTTAGTTGTGTGTTTGTCAAGTTGAGATATTTTTTGTTCTTTGTTTAGGTTTTCTTCTAAATTCACATGCACCCTATCTTTTTAGTAATATGTTTTTACAAATCTTATTTCTACAATCAACCTCATCTTTTAGTTTTATTCACTTGTAACACCCCGAATCCGCGGGACTCGGGATGCTACGGGTTGAGACCTCACAATGGGTCCCGACCCTTAGCTTGACAACAATTTCACCGGATCTTACAACAAGACACAAATAAAGGCAAAACCGAAATACATTTTTATGCAAATGATATGATCCCCAGAAACAACTAAAAGACAACTTCAGCCGAGTTCTCAACTTCAAAGACTCGAACATAAAAAAAAACATAACAATATACAAGATACAATACCCAAAAACAACTCCAATCAAACCCCTCCTAAAATGTACGGAACCCCGGCTGCCCACTCTTCCGGATCTCTCGACCGCATTCCTAACCTGCAAGACAATCTACAACAATCGGTATAAAACCGTTAGCTAATATTCGAGGCATTAGAATCAAGGTGAAAGGCACAAACACAAGTCAATCATCATAAACACCCAATACACTCCAAAGCACACAAGTCCGGTTTATTATCTTATTATTATTAAGTCATATCCCGTTCTAATTCAACTTAGGTTGTGACACGAGAGTCACCGAAACTCGCCTCGGTCCCTACTTACCGGCATGGAATGGTACTGATACATCTGACCGTCTACCAGCACGGGATAGTCGCCGAGAACCTCCTAGCTCTCGCGGGAGCCAGGCAAGTTGTCACCGCCCGTTATCATACACTTGGGCCAAATAATATAAAGGTCGGTAATCCTATTTCCGGTTTAGTTGTTATAAACAATAAAGAATAAACACACACCACCAAGCACACATCAATGCTAATACAAGGAATACGAGCTAAGTAAGTCCGGAGACTTACCTCGTCACCACACTCAACTCACAACACTCTCGCTTCCTTAGGGGAGGAAGCCCATAACCTGCTCAGAAGGAGATAACTATATCAACAACGACCCACTCACAATAGAAGTCTTAGACTTCTATACAAATGATCTACGCAAGACCATTTGACTCTCTATTCTAGGACCGCATCCTAGAAAACCTCGTTCTCATATCACACTCAACAGAAGCTAGAAGTCCTAAGACTTCTAAACCTTCGGATCTCGCAAGATCATAACTCACAACACCACTAGGATACTCTCTTTCTAGTCCACAACCTCAAAACTCATACAACCTCAACCCCTAAATTCTCACAAGCTCAACATACAACTTAAAGCCATAAACAACCTCACAAGATAATATCAACACCTCAAGCCTAATGCTTCTCACAAGATCAAACCATATACTCGAATCCTTATAACAACCTCACTAGACCGCAATACCACATCAAGCTTAGAATCCACATCAATCCATCAAACAATATCAAATCCTCAAAACTCACCTAAGGTCCAAGTCACTACTTGACATTCACTCTAACTTATGCTAGATTCATCCTAGCATGATACTAATACTAAACATAACTAGATTGAGGAAGAAGAATACTCACACGACGTCAAAAGATGGAAGTCGATCTACGGATGTCGAGTTTGGAATCGTTGGCCTTTATCGGGGCGCTTCCGAACCTAAAACCAAAGCTAAACAAATTTAGCTCATACGCTAAATTTGATAGTAATATATACGATATATTAATTTGAGGTAAAACTCATTTTCAAAAGCCAACATTAACATCCCACAAAGCATTTTCCAAGTAATTTATACGAACATAGGAACTTGGTCATAAACCACAATTAAAATCTTTAGGGTCAAAATCCGAAATTAATCCGACAAGGGCATAATTGATAATTTGTAAAACCGGATCAATATATGTAATTAATTTTCTGCAGAGGGCATAAATGCAACTTCTAAAAATGTGGGTCCAAAACCGCAATTACAAAAATGTGGGTACATTCAGTAATTATACCAAAATAGAGGGGGGCCCGATTTAATATACCCTAAAAAGCTCTCTTCGTCAATATATGCAGCCGCTTGGAGAGAAGAAGGAAGCAGGGCAACGGCGGCGGTTCTGCAGTGGTAAGGGCGAGGCAGCAGGCAGTCGGCCTCCAGTCTCCGGTCTCCGGCGAGTGCAAAGCTCCTCCAGTGAGGGGAACAGGGGAGCACACGCGTGGCACGAGGTGGAGTCCGAAACTGAAGGTGACAGACAAAGGTGGCTTCTCCGGATTCTAGGGTGCAGGGAGGGTTCAAGGCGGCTGATGACGGCAAGTGAGAGGCTTGAAAAACCCAGGCGGCGGTGGCTCTTAGGCTGTCTCCGGCGAAGTTGACTAGCGCAGGGGGTTGTTGTTCTTCTAGATGGAAGGCCGAATAAATGGAGGCTGATGACGGCCAAGGCTCGAAGGTGAGCGCTGCCAAGGAGTGAGTGGTTGTAGACGAGTGTGAAGAAATAGAGAGGAGGGAGATGGTGAGCACGGGAGATACATCTCCTGTCCAGAAGGTCATCGCTGGTTTGCTTGTTGTTTGCAAACGAAAGAGGGAAAGATGAGAGATTGAGGAGCTGCTAGAATAGAGGGGGGGTTGAGTGTCCGAGAGAGGGAGTAGATAGGGTCAGGGCTGAGGGGTCGGGCTAGGTGTAGCTTGCAATTTCAGAGGTTGGGGTAGCCTGGGCGGCTAGGCCGGTCTGGGCACAAGGGAAGCTAGGATGCTATTGTTACACAAAAAAAAAACAAACAGGAAAGAACGCAAGGGGAGGCTGGAAAGGAAAAGAAATAAAAAAAAAAAGAACCGGATACATGTTACTCGGAACGGGATTTTCGAAACGGAAAACTCATGAACTTTTCCATAAAATAAAACACGGAATATATATTTATAAATATAAAATATATAAACTCATAAAGTTTCATTTACGACGTGAAAATACCCGTAAAAATATTTAGACTACTACAATAGTAATAAACATACGGAAAAATAAATATCGGAGACGCGCCTAATAAACGGGGCGTTACATTAGATCCCCCTAAAGACAAGTTTCGTCCCGAAACTTGCTATACGTTGAACTTCTCGGTCCTTAAGGCCGAGGTATGAACTCTCAAACTCAGGTGGCTTAGACGTTCTAATCTACACATATAAACTACTCGAACTACCAATGCAAGCTATATCAACTCATATAGCACATTCCCACACGGGGCAAAAACTACACATAACATCACATATGCACATAACTCAACCAAGGAAATAACTAGTTCTAACCCGACAATTCTATCAATGCTACTACCACAGCATAAAACTCAACCAAAGATACTATCCTCCGTCTTCCAGTTAACCTCATCGGTTCCTCGTCTGTCACTAGATCCTCATGACTTACAGTATGTCTCGAGTCATGTACATATTCTCTAGATTGATACACATGAAACATCAAGTAAACACTCTCCACTCTCGGCGGCTACGCCAACCGTTAAACCACTCTCCTTACTTGCGATATAATCTTAAAAAGGACTGATACATCGGAAATTCAACTTCCTTCTTGGGTCCTTTTCAATGCAGCATTTCCATTATGTTTCCCTTTTCTTGTCTCTAGAAAGAAGGTTGAACTTCTAATTTACACTATTGACTTTGGTTCTTGTCAAACAAGCTTTGATGTTATGTTTCCTCAATTTGTGTTGCAAGTTCTAAGTAATGAGGGAAGCACTTTACTTTCACATCACTTGACAAGGCACGTATGTTATTACTTCTCTCTTTTGCATCAACACTTAACCAAGACCTTGTCTTGGAGAATTGGTTGTAATCACCAAATCCATCATATAGTGAGGCAATGCCAAAACAGTTGCTCATAGACTCTCTCTTAACTCTTAACAACTCTTCTAACACTTGTCCCGCTCAAACCTTTTTGTCTTTCGGAGTAGGTTGGTCGTATATGGTGTTGCTTTGGAGAATCTCTCCATAATTCCGGGAATGACCGGCACATCCAATAAAACTTGTAACATTTTTCACATCCTTCGGGGGTTGTCATCCAGAGACAACTTGTCATACAATTTCTCTCTTCTTAGAGAGTAGACCAAACTATCTTATTTGGGCATTAGTAAGCCCATAGGAATCACTAAAACTCGTAAGTTACCATGGTTTATTCGAAATGCCGTATTCGCAATATCCAGTCTCGAATCCTCAATTGGTGACAATCAAATCGTAGTTAATCTTAGAAGAAACTACCGACCCTTGCAACTGATCGAGTAGGTCCCCCATTCGTTGTAAGGGATACTTGTCCTTCATTGTCATCTTGCTCAACTTATAGTAATCAATGTACAAACGGAGATAGCCTTCTCTCTCTTCGCAGACTGGTGCCCTCTATAATAACTTCAAATTAAGAATTTACGATGACATTTGGTGTTCTCTCTGGCAGTGCATTAGTTCTAATGAGCCTTTATCAACAAGGTCTTGCAATTGTTCGTTCAAATGCTTCCACAACTCACGTCTGTTCACAAGTGTCATTCCATATGGCGCCTTAGGTATCGAATTGAATCAAGCTCGACTTAGTGGGAAAATTCACATTTTGACATATTGAAATCCGTGATATCTCGTTTTTTGTCTTTCCTTCTTTCGTCCCATAACATAAGACCGACACAATCTTGTCTTATCACTTTACAAGTGGTCATGATACTAATGATCTATCCCGATCTGTTGGGGTGACGTATTTTAAACACGTGTATTGTTCCGTCTTTAGCTATAATGTTTACCGCCCTCTTCCAGAGATCCTTCATCTCTTGAACTCGAGAGACTTGCTCGAGTCTTCTGACTCTTGTAGCCTTATTTAAGTATTCCTTTAACTTAATCTCATTCTTCCTCTTTGATGACATGATTGTAAAAATCTTCTAAGGTTTCTCACTTATGTGCAGTCATAAGGGTCCAAATTGCAGGACTTAACTGTGCTTCAAAACAATTAACCTTTTCTTCTTCACTTTCCATGACATGCCAACATATGGGAGGAGCTCTTCGTATTCTACCTAAGCTTGCACCATAGACATCCTTTCTTCAAGTAGAAATTATACTTCGCTTTCCTTTTGTAAAGTCAACCCGACGGTAGAGGTTTTAACCTCAATCTTCCATGTACTTTTTGTACATCTCTTGACGACATCAAACTTCAAAACTTCGATCTTCTCTTACTCTTGTTGGTCACCTTATGCATCTCTCGGTATTCCAGGAACAACTTCACAACTGTACCGGTATACCCCGTGGAAAAATGCTAGAAGAAACTCCCCATCCAAAACCATTAAAATATCAAACTCATTACATCTCCAGGTACTAACATCATAACTCCAAGCTTACAGTGTTGCCCTAATCTAGGTCCTCTCTTTCACGCCATAACCACCATGTCTCTTCCGTGTGAGTATAGAAACTTGACTTATCTCTTGCCGGTAGTAACATATCATCCATTTCATACCATGCATCCTCTATATACTCCCGTTTACGTACCACCTCCATGACACCTTACCTTCTTCTTGATTCACTACTTCCCCTTTATCGTGGTCAAACTTTAAAACCTCTAATTCGTGTCGTTCTCCCATATGTCAATTCCATGACCTACAAAGGTCGCATAAGGTTATCCAAATCCCTCTATATGCCGATAATCTTGTTTACTCATCCCCTCTACACCCACCAATAGACAACCCGCGCACGTGCGTTCTTGGTTGTCACCAATTAACTTATAACTGACCTTCTCCGATGTCAATGACTTACCATTCTTCTTACCCTCCATGTTACCATACTCCTAAAGGCTACCCTCTTAGGGTACTCTGTCTTAAACTTCATTAGTTCTTTCTTCATTCGATGCTTCCTCTTCTTTATAAGATAACTATATCTTCCTTGCCTTGTTGTTTGATATAACTCCCTTTCATAGACTTAACCATTCTTCCTTGATGTCTTTCGAGAGCACCTTCCCAAAGATTATAGCCCTAGCTAGCATCCACTCGCGTTCCTCTTGATTGGTATCTTAAGTCTCTTGATCAAAGCTCTTCGTTTCGTCTTTCATCTTCTTGGGGTCATCATTTATACACACTTCCTCCTTCTTGGCGTTCCATAGTTTTATCATCATAATGGAAATTGGTCAACTCTACGTGAATCCCCACCATGCCCTTCTTCTCATAATTCTAGTGTTTTTGACACTTCACTTATTGGTACCTTGTAAGCTTAACTTCCGGTATCTTAAACCTTTAGCAAATGGTTCGTTCACTCTTCTCATCTCGACTCCAATGTTTTGGAGCGCCTAAAGAAAACTTCACATCTTAATGGAATGCCGCCTTTATCCTTGCTAGAATATACCCATCTCCTCCTCGGTTCACATCTTTAGTTGTCCACACGTCTTCTTGAAAAACTTAAGTTCGTTCTCTCCCTTGCTCTCGTCGTCGTTCGATCATGGCCTCTTTAGAACCGCTTCTACACTTTTAATGTTGCTCCCTTTTCTTGTATTGCTCCCATCTTGATCCCCCTTAAGTCGTCTCGAGTTTTCTTTTACTTCGTTGCTCTTTGTTTACATCATCTCTATCCTCCGCTTCGACATCCTATTAAAGGAATCCGAAAAACTCCAAGGTATTTGTCCGAACGTAACGCTCAAACTCGATACTTGAGCTTATTCCTCCTTGTATGAATGTTATCTCATGCCAAAAATATCGTCCTAAAGGTTATAATATCTTACTATCATCTTTTCTATAAAGTCCTACATCTCCATATGCTACTACTATATATAATAAGAATACGTATACATAACTATATAAATCCTAAGTCCATATCACTACCAATATAACACATCCAACATTTCATTCACAATATAAGGTCTCAAAACATATAACTGTCCACATATATAACTATACACATAAGTCATGTTCTTCATGCAACTACAATCCACAAAGATACACGTCAATTCCATCATGCATAACTACAAACCTCATATCCATATCTATATATACATATATATACATATCAAAATCCAATAAACTAAGTTGCCGAGATCCGCGGAAGGAGTGGTGGTCCGTACATTCTACCCCGACTCATGCATGTGATTTTGAAAACGAAAAGTCAGAACCCGTGGGGTTCTGTTTATTCCTTATTAGGCCTTTAGAAGATTGCGAGTGCCATTGTTGTCAACCTGGCTCTGATACCACTTTTGTAACACCCCGAATCCACGGGACTCGGGATGCTACGGGTTGAGACCTCACAATGGGTCCCGACCCTTAGCTTGACAACAATTTCACCGGATCTTACAACAAGACACAAATAAAGGCAAAACCGAAATACATTTTTATGCAAATGATATGATCCCCAGAAACAACTAAAAGACAACTTCAGCCGAGTTCTCAACTTCAAAGACTCGAACATAAAAAAAAACATAACAATATACAAGATACAATACCCAAAAACAACTCCAATCAAACCCCTCCTAAAATGTACGGAACCCCGGCTGCCCACTCTTCCGGATCTCTCGACCGCATTCCTAACCTGCAAGACAATCTACAACAATCGGTATAAAACCGTTAGCTAATATTCGAGGCATTAGAATCAAGGTGAAAGGCACAAACACAAGTCAATCATCATAAACACCCAATACACTCCAAAGCACACAAGTCCGGTTTATTATCTTATTATTATTAAGTCATATCCCGTTCTAATTCAACTTAGGTTGTGACACGAGAGTCACCGAAACTCGCCTCGGTCCCTACTTACCGGCATGGAATGGTACTGATGCATCTGACCGTCTACCAGCACGGGATAGTCGCCGAGAACCTCCTAGCTCTCGCGGGAGCCAGGCAAGTTGTCACCGCCCGTTATCATACACTTGGGCCAAAATAATATAAAGGTCGGTAATCCTATTTCCGGTTTAGTTGTTATAAACAATAAAGAATAAACACACACCACCAAGCACACATCAATGCTAATACAAGGAATACGAGCTAAGTAAGTCCGGAGACTTACCTCGTCACCACACTCAACTCACAACACTCTCGCTTCCTTAGGGGAGGAAGCCCATAACCTGCTCAGAAGGAGATAACTATATCAACAACGACCCACTCACAATAGAAGTCTTAGACTTCTATACAAATGATCTACGCAAGACCATTTGACTCTCTATTCTAGGACCGCATCCTAGAAAACCTCGTTCTCATATCACACTCAACAGAAGCTAGAAGTCCTAAGACTTCTAAACCTTCGGATCTCGCAAGATCATAACTCACAACACCACTAGGATACTCTCTTTCTAGTCCACAACCTCAAAACTCATACAACCTCAACCCCTAAATTCTCACAAGCTCAACATACAACTTAAAGCCATAAATAACCTCACAAGATAATATCAACACCTCAAGCCTAATGCTTCTCACAAGATCAAACCATATACTCGAATCCTTATAACAACCTCACTAGACCGCAATACCACATCAAGCTTAGAATCCACATCAATCCATCAAACAATATCAAATCCTCAAAACTCACCTAAGGTCCAAGTCACTACTTGACATTCACTCTAACTTATGCTAGATTCATCCTAGCATGATACTAATACTAAACATAACTAGATTGAGGAAGAAGAATACTCACACGACGTCAAAAGATGGAAGTCGATCTACGGATGTCGAGTTTGGAATCGTTGGCCTTTATCGGGGCGCTTCCGAACCTAAAACCAAAGCTAAACAAATTTAGCTCATACGCTAAATTTGATAGTAATATATACGATATATTAATTTGAGGTAAAACTCATTTTCAAAAGCCAACATTAACATCCCACAAAGCATTTTCCAAGTAATTTATACGAACATAGGAACTTGGTCATAAACCACAATTAAAATCTTTAGGGTCAAAATCCGAAATTAATCCGACAAGGGCATAATTGATAATTTGTAAAACCGGATCAATATATGTAATTAATTTTCTGCAGAGGGCATAAATGCAACTTCTAAAAATGTGGGTCCAAAACTGCAATTACAAAAATGTGGGTACATTCAGTAATTAT
Organism: Fagopyrum homotropicum; assembly: GCA_033239125.1. Lineage (NCBI taxonomy): Eukaryota > Viridiplantae > Streptophyta > Magnoliopsida > Caryophyllales > Polygonaceae > Fagopyrum > Fagopyrum homotropicum. The sequence goes on along the minus strand of BSWB01000005.1, from coordinate 86,289,617 downwards.
ACCAAAATAGAGGGGGGCCCGATTTAATATACCCTAAAAAGCTCTCTTCGTCAATATATGCAGCCGCTTGGAGAGAAGAAGGAAGCAGGGCAACGGCGGCGGTTCTGCAGTGGTAAGGGCGAGGCAGCAGGCAGTCGGCCTCCAGTCTCCGGTCTCCGGCGAGTGCAAAGCTCCTCCAGTGAGGGGAACAGGGGAGCACACGCGTGGCACGAGGTGGAGTCCAAAACTGAAGGTGATAGACAAAGGTGGCTTCTCCGGATTCTAGGGTGCAGGGAGGGTTCAAGGCGGCTGATGACGGCAAGTGAGAGGCTTGAAAAACCCAGGCGGCGGTGGCTCTTAGGCTGTCTCCGGCGAAGTTGACTAGCGCAGGGGGTTGTTGTTCTTCTAGATGGAAGGCCGAATAAATGGAGGCTGATGACGGCCAAGGCTCGAAGGTGAGCGCTGCCAAGGAGTGAGTGGTTGTAGACGAGAGTGAAGAAATAGAGAGGAGGGAGATGGTGAGCACGGGAGATACATCTCCTGTCCAGAAGGTCACCGCTGGTTTGCTTGTTGTTTGCAAACGAAAGAGGGAAAGATGAGAGATTGAGGAGCTGCTAGAATAGAGGGGGGGTTGAGTGTCCGAGAGAGGGAGTAGATAGGGTCAGGGCTGAGGGGTCGGGCTAGGTGTAGCTTGCAATTTCAGAGGTTGGGGTAGCCTGGGCGGCTAGGCCGGTCTGGGCACAAGGGCAGCTAGGATGCTATTGTTACACAAAAAAAAACAAACAGGAAAGAACGCAAGGGGAGGCTGGAAAGGAAAAGAAATAAAAAAAAAAAGAACCGGATACATGTTACTCGGAACGGGATTTTCGAAACGGAAAACTCATGAACTTTTCCATAAAATAAAACACGGAATATATATTTATAAATATAAAATATATAAACTCATAAAGTTTCATTTACGACGTGAAAATACCCGTAAAAATATTTAGACTACTACAATAGTAATAAACATACGGAAAAATAAATATCGGAGACGCGCCTAATAAACGGGGCGTTACATTAGATCCCCCTAAAGACAAGTTTCGTCCCGAAACTTGCTATACGTTGAACTTCTCGGTCCTTAAGGCCGAGGTATGAACTCTCAAACTCAGGTGGCTTAGACGTTCTAATCTACACATATAAACTACTCGAACTACCAATGCAAGCTATATCAACTCATATAGCACATTCCCACACGGGGCAAAAACTACACATAACATCACATATGCACATAACTCAACCAAGGAAATAACTAGTTCTAACCCGACAATTCTATCAATGCTACTACCACAGCATAAAACTCAACCAAAGATACTATCCTCCGTCTTCCAGTTAACCTCATCGGTTCCTCGTCTGTCACTAGATCCTCATGACTTACAGTATGTCTCGAGTCATGTACATATTCTCTAGATTGATACACATGAAACATCAAGTAAACACTCTCCACTCTCGGCGGCTACGCCAACCGTTAAACCACTCTCCTTACTTGCGATATAATCTTAAAAAGGACTGATACATCGGAAATTCAACTTCCTTCTTGGGTCCTTTTCAATGCAGCATTTCCATTATGTTTCCCTTTTCTTGTCTCTAGAAAGAAGGTTGAACTTCTAATTTACACTATTGACTTTGGTTCTTGTCAAACAAGCTTTGATGTTATGTTTCCTCAATTTGTGTTGCAAGTTCTAAGTAATGAGGGAAGCACTTTACTTTCACATCACTTGACAAGGCACGTATGTTATTACTTCTCTCTTTTGCATCAACACTTAACCAAGACCTTGTCTTGGAGAATTGGTTGTAATCACCAAATCCATCATATAGTGAGGCAATGCCAAAACAGTTGCTCATAGACTCTCTCTTAACTCTTAACAACTCTTCTAACACTTGTCCCGCTCAAACCTTTTTGTCTTTCGGAGTAGGTTGGTCGTATATGGTGTTGCTTTGGAGAATCTCTCCATAATTCCGGGAATGACCGGCACATCCAATAAAACTTGTAACATTTTTCACATCCTTCGGGGGTTGTCATCCAGAGACAACTTGTCATACAATTTCTCTCTTCTTAGAGAGTAGACCAAACTATCTTATTTGGGCATTAGTAAGCCCATAGGAATCACTAAAACTCGTAAGTTACCATGGTTTATTCGAAATGCCGTATTCGCAATATCCAGTCTCGAATCCTCAATTGGTGACAATCAAATCGTAGTTAATCTTAGAAGAAACTACCGACCCTTACAACTGATCGAGTAGGTCCCCCATTCGTTGTAAGGGATACTTGTCCTTCATTGTCATCTTGCTCAACTTATAGTAATCAATGTACAAACGGAGATAGCCTTCTCTCTCTTCGCAGACTGGTGCCCTCTATAATAACTTCAAATTAAGAATTTACGATGACATTTGGTGTTCTCTCTGGCAGTGCATTAGTTCTAATGAGCCTTTATCAACAAGGTCTTGCAATTGTTCGTTCAAATGCTTCCACAACTCACGTCTGTTCACAAGTGTCATTCCATATGGCGCCTTAGGTATCGAATTGAATCAAGCTCGACTTAGTGGGAAAATTCACATTTTGACATATTGAAATCCGTGATATCTCGTTTTTTGTCTTTCCTTCTTTCGTCCCATAACATAAGACCGACACAATCTTGTCTTATCACTTTACAAGTGGTCATGATACTAATGATCTATCCCGATCTGTTGGGGTGACGTATTTTAAACACGTGTATTGTTCCGTCTTTAGCTATAATGTTTACCGCCCTCTTCCAGAGATCCTTCATCTCTTGAACTCGAGAGACTTGCTCGAGTCTTCTGACTCTTGTAGCCTTATTTAAGTATTCCTTTAACTTAATCTCATTCTTCCTCTTTGATGACATGATTGTAAAAATCTTCTAAGGTTTCTCACTTATGAGCAGTCATAAGGGTCCAAATTGCAGGACTTAACTGTGCTTCAAAACAATTAACCTTTTCTTCTTCACTTTCCATGACATGCCAACATATGGGAGGAGCTCTTCGTATTCTACCTAAGCTTGCACCATAGACATCCTTTCTTCAAGTAGAAATTATACTTCGCTTTCCTTTTGTAAAGTCAACCCGACGGTAGAGGTTTTAACCTCAATCTTCCATGTACTTTTTGTACATCTCTTGACGACATCAAACTTCAAAACTTCGATCTTCTCTTACTCTTGTTGGTCACCTTATGCATCTCTCGGTATTCCAGGAACAACTTCACAACTGTACCGGTATACCCCGTGGAAAAATGCTAGAAGAAACTCCCCATCCAAAACCATTAAAATATCAAACTCATTACATCTCCAGGTACTAACATCATAACTCCAAGCTTACAGTGTTGCCCTAATCTAGATCCTCTCTTTCACGCCATAACCACCATGTCTCTTCCGTGTGAGTATAGAAACTTGACTTATCTCTTGCCGGTAGTAACATATCATCCATTTCATACCATGCATCCTCTATATACTCCCGTTTACGTACCACCTCCATGACACCTTACCTTCTTCTTGATTCACTACTTCCCCTTTACCGTGGTCAAACTTTAAAACCTCTAATTCGTGTCGTTCTCCCATATGTCAATTCCATGACCTACAAAGGTCACATAAGGTTATCCAAATCCCTCTATATGCCGATAATCTTGTTTACTCATCCCCTCTACACCCACCAATAGACAACCCGCGCACGTGCGTTCTTGGTTGTCACCAATTAACTTATAACTGACCTTCTCCGATGTCAATGACTTACCATTCTTCTTACCCTCCATGTTACCATACTCCTAAAGGCTACCCTCTTAGGGTACTCTGTCTTAAACTTCATTAGTTCTTTCTTCATTCCATGCTTCCTCTTCTTTATAAGATAACTATATCTTCCTTGCCTTGTTGTTTGATATAACTCCCTTTCATAGACTTAACCATTCTTCCTTGATGTCTTTCGAGAGCACCTTCCCAAAGATTATAGCCCTAGCTAGCATCCACTCGCGTTCCTCTTGATTGGTATCTTAAGTCTCTTGATCAAAGCTCTTCGTTTCGTCTTTCATCTTCTTGGGGTCATCATTTATACACACTTCCTCCTTCTTGGCATTTCATAGTTTTATCATCATAATGGAAATTGGTCAACTCTACGTGAATTCCCACCATGCCCTTCTTCTCATAATTCTAGTGTTTTTGACACTTCACTTATTGGTACCTTGTAAGCTTAACTTACGGTATCTTAAACCTTTAGCAAATGGTTCGTTCACTCTTCTCGTCTCGACTCCAATGTTTTGGAGCGCCTAAAGAAAACTTCACATCTTAATGGAATGCCGCCTTTATCCTTGCTAGAATATACCCATCTCCTCCTCGGTTCACATCTTTAGTTGTCCACACGTCTTCTTGAAAAACTTAAGTTCGTTCTCTCCCTTGCTCTCGTCGTCGTTCGATCATGGCCTCTTTAGAACCGCTTCTACACTTTTAATGTTGCTCCCTTTTCTTGTATTGCTCCCATCTTGATCCCCCTTAAGTCGTCTCGAGTTTTCTTTTACTTCGTTGCTCTTTGTTTACATCATCTCTATCCTCCGCTTCGACATCCTATTAAAGGAATCCGAAAAACTCCAAGGTATTTGTCCGAACGTAACGCTCAAACTCGATACTTGAGCTTATTCCTCCTTGTATGAATGTTATCTCATGCCAAAAATATCGTCCTAAAGGTGATAATATCTTACTATCATCTTTTCTATAAAGTCCTACATCTCCATATGCTACTACTATATATAATAAGAATACGTATACATAACTATATAAATCCTAAGTCCATATCACTACCAATATAACACATCCAACATTTCATTCACAATATAAGGTCTCAAAACATATAACTGTCCACATATATAACTATACACATAAGTCATGTTCTTCATGCAACTACAATCCACAAAGATACACGTCAATTCCATCATGCATAACTACAAACCTCATATCCATATCTATATATACATATATATACATGTCAAAATCCAATAAACTAAGTTGCCGAGATCCGCGGAAGGAGTGGTGGTCCGTACATTCTACCCCGACTCATGCATGTGATTTTGAAAACGAAAAGTCAGAACCCGTGGGGTTCTGTTTATTCCTTATTAGGCCTTTAGAAGATTGCGAGTGCCATTGTTGTCAACCTGGCTCTGATACCACTTTTGTAACACCCCGAATCCACGGGACTCGGGATGCTACGGGTTGAGACCTCACAATGGGTCCCGACCCTTAGCTTGACAACAATTTCACCGGATCTTACAACAAGACACAAATAAAGGCAAAACCGAAATACATTTTTATGCAAATGATATGATCCCCAGAAACAACTAAAAGACAACTTCAGCCGAGTTCTCAACTTCAAAGACTCGAACATAAAAAAAAACATAACAATATACAAGATACAATACCCAAAAACAACTCCAATCAAACCCCTCCTAAAATGTACGGAACCCCGGCTGCCCACTCTTCCGGATCTCTCGACCGCATTCCTAACCTGCAAGACAATCTACAACAATCGGTATAAAACCGTTAGCTAATATTCGAGGCATTAGAATCAAGGTGAAAGGCACAAACACAAGTCAATCATCATAAACACCCAATACACTCCAAAGCACACAAGTCCGGTTTATTATCTTATTATTATTAAGTCATATACCGTTCTAATTCAACTTAGGTTGTGACACGAGAGTCACCGAAACTCGCCTCGGTCCCTACTTACCGGCATGGAATGGTACTGATGCATCTGACCGTCTACCAGCACGGGATAGTCGCCGAGAACCTCCTAGCTCTCGCGGGAGCCAGGCAAGTTGTCACCGCCCGTTATCATACACTTGGGCCAAAATAATATAAAGGTCGGTAATCCTATTTCCGGTTTAGTTGTTATAAACAATAAAGAATAAACACACACCACCAAGCACACATCAATGCTAATACAAGGAATACGAGCTAAGTAAGTCCGGAGACTTACCTCGTCACCACACTCAACTCACAACACTCTCGCTTCCTTAGGGGAGGAAGCCCATAACCTGCTCACAAGGAGATAACTATATCAACAACGACCCACTCACAATAGAAGTCTTAGACTTCTATACAAATGATCTACGCAAGACCATTTGACTCTCTATTCTAGGACCGCATCCTAGAAAACCTCGTTCTCATATCACACTCAACAGAAGCTAGAAGTCCTAAGACTTCTAAACCTTCGGATCTCGCAAGATCATAACTCACAACACCACTAGGATACTCTCTTTCTAGTCCACAACCTCAAAACTTATACAACCTCAACCCCTAAATTCTCACAAGCTCAACATACAACTTAAAGCCATAAACAACCTCACAAGATAATATCAACACCTCAAGCCTAATGCTTCTCACAAGATCAAACCATATACTCGAATCCTTATAACAACCTCACTAGACCGCAATACCACATCAAGCTTAGAATCCACATCAATCCATCAAACAATATCAAATCCTCAAAACTCACCTAAGGTCCAAGTCACTACTTGACATTCACTCTAACTTATGCTAGATTCATCCTAGCATGATACTAATACTAAACATAACTAGATTGAGGAAGAAGAATACTCACACGACATCAAAAGATGGAGGTCGATCTACGGATGTCGAGTTTGGAATCGTTGGCATTTATCGGGGCGCTTCCGAACCTAAAACCAAAGCTAAACAAATTTAGCTCATACGCTAAATTTGATAGTAATATATACGATATATTAATTTGAGGTAAAACTCATTTTCAAAAGCCAACATTAACATCCCACAAAGCATTTTCCAAGTAATTTATACGAACATAGGAACTTGGTCATAAACCACAATTAAAATCTTTAGGGTCAAAATCCGAAATTAATCCGACAAGGGCATAATTGATAATTTGTAAAACCAGATCAATATATGTAATTAATTTTCTGCAAAGGGCATAAATGCAACTTCTAAAAATGTGGGTCCAAAACTGCAATTACAAAAATGTGGGTACATTCAGTAATTATACCAAAATAGAGGGGGGCCCGATTTAATATACCCTAAAAAGCTCTCTTCGTCAATATATGCAGCCGCTTGGAGAGAAGAAGGAAGCAGGGCAACGGCGGCGGTTCTGCAGTGGTAAGGGCGAGGCAGCAGGCAGTCGGCCTCCAGTCTCCGGTCTCCGGCGAGTGCAAAGCTCCTCCAGTGAGGGGAACAGGGGAGCACACGCGTGGCACGAGGTGGAGTCCGAAACTGAAGGTGACAGACAAAGATGGCTTCTCCGGATTCTAGGGTGCAGGGAGGGTTCAAGGCGGCTGATGACGGCAAGTGAGAGGCTTGAAAAACCCAGGCGGCGGTGGCTCTTAGGCTGTCTCCGGCGAAGTTGACTAGCGCAGGGGGTTGTTGTTCTTCTAGATGGAAGGCCGAATAAATGGAGGCTGATGACGGCCAAGGCTCGAAGGTGAGCGCTGCCGAGGAGTGAGTGGTTGTAGACGAGAGTGAAGAAATAGAGAGGAGGGAGATGGTGAGCACGGGAGATACATCTCCTGTCCAGAAGGTCACCGCTGGTTTGCTTGTTGTTTGCAAACAAAAGAGGGAAAGATGAGAGATTGAGGAGCTGCTAGAATAGAGGGGGGGGGGGGGGTTGAGTGTCCGAGAGAGGGAGTAGATAGGGTCAGGGCTGAGGGGTCGGGCTAGGTGTAGCTTGCAATTTCAGAGGTTGGGGTAGCCTGGGCGGCTAGGCCGGTCTGGGCACAAGGGCAGCTAGGATGCTATTGTTACACAAAAAAAAACAAACAGGAAAGAACGCAAGGGGAGGCTGGAAAGGAAAAGAAATAAAAAAAAAAAAGAACCGGATACATGTTACTCGGAACGGGATTTTCGAAACGGAAAACTCATAAACTTTTCCATAAAATAAAACACGGAATATATATTTATAAATATAAAATATATAAACTCATAAAGTTTCATTTACGACGTGAAAATACCCGTAAAAATATTTAGACTACTACAATAGTAATAAACATACGGAAAAATAAATATCGGAGACGCGCCTAATAAACGGGGCGTTACATCACTTATACTTATTTTCTACCTTTTTGTTTCTACCTCTAATCTCCGGTCTTGTTTGAAATTCCCCTCAAAATTGACATATATGAACAATTAAAATCGTGAACCTTTATTTTGACCAATTCTATGATTTGACCCCAAACTAACTCTTAACCGAAAAACAATCTATTATAGGACTGAGCACCGGTTTAAAACCGCAAAACCGCAACCGCAACCGAACCGTTCCGCAAACCGCAATGTAAAATATGTTGAACCGCAAACCGAACCGATTAGTTGCGGTTTAGTTGCTATAGTTACTATTATCCATAATACAATTGCTGCCAATAAACAATAGAATCTTTGAGTTGAGGGCATTCGCAGCTGAAACCGATCTACCATTTTTTTTGATGCACCAAGGCTGGGAAGGAAGCTTTTCTTGTAAGGGAGAAGGCTGGGAAGCTTTTCTTGTAAGGGAGAAGGCTGGGAAGCTTACAGAGAAGGCTCGGAAGATAGCTAAGTATTTAAACATAACTAACCGTCAATTAATTAGTGCATTCACTTTTGCACCAAACTCATTTATGGTTTTCTTACTCATCTTTAATCTTCACGTACAAAGTTGGTGTTAAGTATACTGCACTTTGTCTTTTACGTCATAAGTGGCTCAAAGTGAAGAAATTAGAAACCTTTATTTTTCTTAAATAATCTAAACTCATCCATGAGGGGTATCATATAAAAAAATAAAATGACATACAGTAAAGTGAAGAAACTTAAATTTTTATATTTTTATTTAAATAAAGTCAGATAAAATATCACAAAATAAAAAATAAATAAAATTGTAATATAAAGAAAAATATATAATATGATATCGGGTATTAGATTGAAGTTACATAATATTATAGATGGTTATTTAATGCTTTCGATATTTTAGATAATCTTAACCAAAAATATATATATTTTTATCAAAATTGCAACATTATATTTTCATTGCTCTTATTTATGTTGTTCCTCCACTTAAATTAAAGATCGGTGTCAATAGATTAGGGCCGAGCAGATTACGGTTCTTGATTTTAGATTATATATTTTTGAGTTCTTTCCCACGTAACCTATACGTAACCTATACAAACACAATCATCTCGACCAAGAGTCCTAAATTCAGACCATGATTTGGTCTATAAAATCTGTTTTGAATACAGTATTCTCCTAATTAACAAAACATGAAATCCCTTCTTATTCTGGTCAATATACAAATTTTTTTAAAAAAAAAACAAAACATGATTTTGTTAATTAGATTTTACTGACAAAATAGGGATATTTGTGTGTTTCAAACGCTACTAACCCAATAGCGTTTAACATTTGGTGAATATTTTAATAAGAGATACTAACTTCATAGTTGCAAAACAACCCTGGTAAGTCATAATGTCGTTTGAACCCATCATTTATTAATACATATGCTTTGTTATTATTGATTATTTATGAATGCCTTTTTGTAGAGTTTGCATAATGTACTCCCAAAATTTTCTTCTGAATAAAATTAATATAGATTTTGGTAGAGAGGTACCTTTAAGAGGTTTTATTCGTATACCTCTCTGCCATAACAACAATATAAATATTCATTGATAGAGTTTAGTAAGGGGTAACTATGAAATCAAAAGAAATTACCACTATTTTAAAGATTTGTAGGGAGCAAATGATGATGGTGCGTATACTTGCCGCACGAAGATTTGTAGTTCAATTTTTTATTTATTACGTATTGTTTTGAAAATTATTGAGTTAAACTATATTGTTATACAGTTTATTTTACTTGATAGAAAACTTTAAGTTAAACTATATTCTTATACAATTTCTTTTACTTGGTATAAAATTTTGTCAAACTATTTTCTTAACTTCAAAAGAATATAAAATAATTGATTTTTGGGTAAATTGAAGGCATTTGGATTGGATAATTAAGAATGGATGGTATAATATTACACTAATTTTCTCTTATTTTTTGATAAAATAGATTTTTTTTTTTAAATTGTCGTCCTAACTAAACGCTAGGTTAAAAAAAATATATTAGTCATTGCTTTTAATTTTATCCACCAAACTGTTATCAGAAAAAATGTCCATCTCTGAATGGAAGAGAAGTGTATAAATGAGTATAAATATATATAGAATACCAGGTATAACTCTTGTACGGTTTCGGTCTTTGTCCTTTACCTAGAAGGGCATTCAACATTGTACATCCCTCCCTCCCTGCATTGCTGCGTGTTTCGACATATATAGTGCGTACCATTTTCAAAAAACATTAATCATCTTTTAACCGAGTTTTCAAAAAACGTAACGAATTTTTACCAAAAAAAACAACGTAACGAATTTGGCCTCAGTTTTTGTAAGCCGAGCCAGACCATAAATAGCTCCGTTAGTAATATCATCAATCCCTAACACAATGTTATTTTACGTGAGCGATGCGAGTTTGAACGGAAATAACATTTATAAATAACTCGAGCCTTAACTTTATCCGGAAAGTCCCTACCGAAATGTTATTTTACATGAGTGATGCGAGTTTGAACGGAATATTTCCGCTCGTTTATAAATAACTCGAGTCTTGACTTTATCCGGAAGAAATGTTGATATTCGTTTCGATTAAAAATAAACGTGTTTAAACCCAATTTTTTCCGAGCCAAATCCAATACAACCTCAAATAACCCAAAATTGTTCACCCCACCCACCAACCGCCAAGGTCTCACCCGCATCCAATCCACCCGCATCCAACGGATGAAGGGGGTGGATCGGATGAGATTTCAGGTGTTCTACACTTATTTATAAATTTTTTCAAAAAAAACCCCATTATTTTACAAAAATTCAAGAGCATACTTAAATCCAACTGAAAATAATATAAGATTGTACATGGTATAAGTACGATACTATAACAATGTAAGATCCAAAATAACCAAGTTATAATGAATCAATAATAAGAACCGAAATATATTAGGAATCGAAAAATAGAGTAGGAAAGAAAATATAGGGTTTACTTTAATATAAATTATGCCGTAAGAAATAAAGGTAAAAGTTTATGATATAAAAACACCAAATAATAAAAATATATATATATAATTTTAAACGGTTGAAAACTGGTCGGATAGATGGGTAGATGAAACGTTCACCCGAATCCCACCCGACCCACCACCCGCTTCATCCACCACCCGTTTTCACCCGTCTTTTAACGAGTTTTCACCCTTTTTCGTTGGGTCGGGTGGGCAGATATCCGTCGAATACGGATGAAATTAACATCCCTAGTTGCTATGGATAATTATATTTTTACTTTAAAAATATTTGAAAAAGTTAGTGCTACAATATATATATATATATATATATATATCAAAGTATTTATACTATTTAAAACTAAAAGTTGTATTTTTCCTAATTCACTCTCAATTGCCGGTGGAATTTAAGTGTTTAATCGCGCTAGTCATTTTTTTTTTTCGTTTGTTTTTCTCCTCTCTAGAATCACAAATCTTCACCATCTTCTATAGGTTTCTCTTCATTCTTCCTCATATTCACTAGTCGTTGAAATTTCTAAACGTGTTTTGGTCTTGCAAAATTTTGAAGTTCATGAACACCCAAGACCTAACTCGATCCACCTGCTTCATTATTGGATACAACCTAGGTGAATGATATATTGGATAGTGAGGATGATTTTTGATGACGGGTAGGGTGACGGTACCACACGATCCTTTGCAACCCTAACGTAATATTTAAGGTGTTGCTTTTGTCAAAAGTGATTATTTTGTAGTACTACTAAGCTTAATTAATAAGAGGGTCGAGGGCTTATGTTGGATTACCATTAATCACCCTTGATTACTGATGTTATACTTCAGATGTGTTATTTGGGCTTGTATTGGATTTGGCTCGGAGAAAATTGGGTTCAAATACGTTTGGTTTTAAATGAACCGAATATGAACACTTTTTCGGATAAAGTTAAGGTTCGAATCATTTTTAAAAAATCGCAGTGCTCGTGTAAAATAACACTGTGGTAGGGATTGCTGATATTACTATCTGAACTATTTATGGTCGGCTCAGCTTAAAAAATCTCAGGCCAAATTCATTACGTTGTAAATAAACTAAATACGAACATTTTTTAAAAACTTGGTTAAAAGATGATTATTGTTTTCTTTTCTTTTTTTGGTTAGAATGATTATTGTTTTCTGAAAAGGATTCGTACTATTTATGTAGAAACATGCAGCCATGCAGAGTTTAGTGGATATAATAAATGTACCGACTAATATATTTTTTATTAGGGTTGCAAACTATTAGTAATATTAAAAGTAAAAGCTAAGTTAAATTTAGAGAATAAATGAAATAAACTAGTTATATTAAAAAGTAAAGAAAATACACTAAATTACTGGAAAAGAACATTCGAAAAGTTAAACAGACTAGTCCAAATTACATGCTCTTCCAGTCCCAGTACATCTCGTACATCGGGTTGAAATAGCTAGTCTCGGAATTGAAATAGTCAAGATAGGCGGCGTGCAGGGCTTCTTCTTCGGCGGCTTCATCGATGGCCTCGTCCAGATGGGCTTCTTCTGCTTCTTCTGCGTGTTCATCGTTTTCCTCGTCCAGATGGGCTTCTTCTGCGTGTTCATCGTGTTCCTCGTCCAGATGAGCTTCTTCTTCGACAATTTCAACAACGTGGCCACCGTCTCTCCTAGGAGGAAGAGCAGCAAGAAAAGCCGGAACGTTCTGAGGAGCAGGAGGGCCTTCAGCACCCTGAGCAATGTTCAGAGGAGCAGGATGAGAGAGTTCTATAAGATTCAGAAAATTGTTCTCACGTTCAATTTCTCTACGGTTCCATCGAGCGGCATCCCGGTTCTTAACAAACCTGTCCGCCATGTAGAAAAACAACGAAAAAATGACCAAGAGCACGATTTCTGCACTAGACGACCATCTCGGCTTGTCTTTTGGGATCAGGAACATGGAAGTGGCTATCAGCGAAATGAATTGGACGACCAGAAGACCAAAAAATCCCAGTTTTAATCTACGAGACGTACCCATCTCAAAGAAAACTGTAAAAAAAAAAAAAAAAATTAGAGATAATAACTTATTAAGATTGATTTTAAATATTTAATTACTTACATGCATTGAAGATTGCCATCACAGTTACGAGGTAGCCTCTCGCGCCTGGGGACATGCCAACTGTCCAGCACGTTGATACAGTCCCAGACATAACTAAACTGATTATACCCATAGTAATACTATGGGGTAATTCAATTAATACTATTTCAGGGTCCTCTCTTAAATCTTTGTATCCGTCCATCAATTTTTTAGTGAAATAGATGAAATAAATTGCATACCTGGCCGCAGGAATGATCAAACAAATAAAACCGAAAATCCTCGTCCATGGTCGACAAAAGCCCTAGTTCCTAGGGCAAAATGTGCGAACGTACTCAAAGTAAACTATAGTTACTATTATCCATAATACAATTGCTGCCAATAAACAATAGAATCTTTGAGTTGAGGGCATTCGCAGCTGAAACCGATCTACCATTTTTTTTGATGCACCAAGACTGGGAAGGAAGCTTTTCTTGTAAGGGAGAAGGGTGGGAAGCTTACAGAGAAGGCTCGGAAGATAGCTAAGTATTTAAACATAACCAACCGTCAATTAATTAGTGCATTCACTTTTGCACCAGACTCATTTATGGTTTTCTTACTCATCTTTAATCTTCACGTACAAAGTTGGTGTTAAGTACACTGCACTTTGTCTTTTACGTCATAAGTGGCTCAAAGTGAAGAAATTAGAAACCTTCATTTTTCTTAAATAATCTAAACTCATCCATGAGGGGTATCATATAAAAAAATAAAATGACATATAGTAAAGTGAAGAAACTTAATATTTTATATTTTTATTTAAATAAAGTCAGATAAAATATGACAAAATAAAAAATAAATAAAATTGCAATATAAAGAAAAATATATAATATGATATCGGGTATTAGATTGAAGTTACATAATATTATAGATGGTTATTTAATGCTTTCGATATTTTAGATAATCTTAACCAAAAGTATATATGTTTTTATCAAAATTGCAAAATTATATTTTCATTGCTCTTATTTATGTTGTTCCTCCACTTAAATTAAAGATCGGTGTCAATAGATTAGGGCCGAGCAGATTATGGTTCTTGATTTTAGATTATACATTTTTGAGTTCTTTCCCACGTAACCTATACGTAACCTATACAAACACAATCATCTCGACCAAGAGTCCTAAATTCAGACCATGTTTTGGTCTATAAAATCTGTTTTGAATACAGTATTCTCCTAATTAACAAAACATGAAATCCCTTCTTATTCTGGTCAATATACAAATTTTTTTAAAAAAAAAAACAAAACATGATTTTGTTAATTAGATTTTACTAACAAAATAGGGATATTTGTGTGTTTCAAACGCTACTAACCCAATAGCGTTTAACATTTGGTGAATATTTTAATAAGAGATACTAACTTCATAGTTGCAAAACAACCCTGGTAAGTCATAATGTCGTTTGAACCTATCATTTATTAATACATATGCTTTGTTATTATTGATTATTTATGAATGCCTTTTTGTAGAGTTTGCATAATGTACTCCCAAAATTTTCTTCTGAATGAAATTAATATAGATTTTGGTAGAGAGGTACCTTTAAGAGGTTTTATTCGTATACCTCTATGCCATAACAACAATATAAATATTCATTGATAGAGTTTAGTAAGGGGTAACTATGAAATCAAAAGAAATTACCACTATTTTAAAGATTTGTAGGGAGCAAATGATGATGGTGCGTATACTTGCCGCACGAAGATTTGTAGTTCAATTTTTTATTTATTACGTATTGTTTTGAAAATTATTGAGTTAAACTATATTGTTATACAGTTTATTTTACTTGATAGAAAACTTTAAGTTAAACTATATTCTTATACAATTTCTTTTACTTGGTATAAAATTTTGTCAAACTATTTTCTTAACTTCAAAAGAATATAACATAATTGATTTTTGGGTAATTTGAAGGCATTTGGATTGGATAATTAAGAATGGATGGTATAATATTACACTAATTTTCTCTTATTTTTTGATAAAATAGATTTTTTTTTTTAAAAAAATTGTCGTCCTAACTAAACGCTAGGTTAAAAAAAATATATTAGTCATTGTATTTATTTTATCCACCAAACTGTTATCAGAAAAAATGTCCATCTCTGAATGGAAGAGAAGTGTATAAATGAGTATAAATATATATAGAATACCAGGTATAACTCTTGTACTGTTTCGGTCTTTGTCCTTTACCTAGAAGGGCATTCAACATTGTACATCCCTCCCTCCCTGCATTGCTGCGTGTTTCGACATATATAGTGCGTACCATTTTCAAAAAACATTAATCATCTTTTAACCGAGTTTTCAAAAAACGTAACGAATTTTTACCAAAAAAAACAACGTAACGAATTTGGCCTAAGTTTTTGTAAGCCGAGCCAGACCATAAATAGCTCCGTTAGTAATATCATCAATCCCTAACGCAATGTTATTTTACGTGAGCGATGCGAGTTTGAACGGAAATAACATTATAAATAACTCGAGCCTTAACCTTATCCGGAAAGTCCCTACCGCAATGTTATTTTACATGAGTGATGCGAGTTTGAACGGAATATTTTCGCTCGTTTATAAATAACTCGAGCCTTGACTTTATCCGGAAGAAATGTTGATATTCGTTCCGATTAAAAAATAAACGTGTTTAAACCCAATTTTTTCCGAGCCAAATCCAATACAACCTCAAATAACCCAAAATTGTTCACCCCACCCACCAACCGCCAAGGTCTCACCCGCATCCAATCCACCCGCATCCAACGGATGAAGGGGGTGGATCGGGTGAGATTTCAGGTGTTCTACACTTATTTATAAATTTTTTCTAAAAAAACCCCATTATTTTACAAAAATTCAAGAGCATACTTAAATCCAACTGAAAATAATATAAGATTGTACATGGTATAAGTACGATACTATAACAATGTAAGATCCAAAATAACCAAGTTATAATGAATCAATAATAAGAACCGAAATATATTAGGAATCGAAAAATAGAGTAGGAAAGAAAATATAGGGTTTACTTTAATATAAATTATGCCGTAAGAAAATAAAGGTAAAAGTTTATGATATAAAAACACCAAATAATAAAAATATATATATAATTTTAAACGGTTGAAAACTGGTCGGATAGATGGGTAGATGAAACGTTCACCCGAATCCCACCCGACCCACCAATAGTGGTAACTTCATTCATTATATATATATATATATATATATATATATATATATATATATATGAGATCAACCATAACTTCATTCATTATAATAATCATCCTCAACAATAGTGGTAACTTCGGCTGAGAAACGAAGAAGAATTAAACATGATATGCTCCCTAGGATATAGATTAGCTAACAAATGTGCCGCCATATTCCTTAATCCTTACCCTGTAGCTAATCGATCATAAAGCTCGAAGTCCCTCGTAAGCTCGTACCATGCTTCAGCTTGTTAACCAGGTTTTAAGGTTTGTTTTCGTAAAATATTAAATATTTTAACTTTGAATTTTTGTGTTATATAACCTTTATAAACATCGCACTTTTGTTTCTACTAACAAATAAAAGCTCCAATAATTTAGATTTGTTCTAAAAAGCAACAAATTTATGCACTATATTAGATAAAGTCAGATTACATCTAATTAATTGAATTAAAAATTGATTTTACTAGCAAAATACAGATATTTGTGTGCTTCAAATGTTTCCATTTAATCTATTATTCGTTAAATTTTATCGTACCTAACCTATTAAAAAAATGTGTTTTATCTAGCAAACTAAAACCCATAAATGAAAGCACAAGGAAGCATATCTAAGGATCGATCAATCAAAGCTAATCATCCAACAAGTTAAGCAATCATGAACAAACAACAAAAGAAATGTTTTGACATGAATACTCAAACACCATGCAAGCATAATCAAAATCAAGCACCACAAACCTTCAACAACGAACAATAATGGCGAACCGAAACTGAAACCCTACGTTGTGGCTGAAGTATCATTCATCTATGCTCACAATGAGCCGGAGGAAAGGTCTGATCTCAGGGCTTCCATCTCTACGTTGCGGCTCCTCAACACAAACAAGCCATGGGCCTTGACGGGTGACTTCAATGTTACGCTTTCACCGGACGAGAAGACTTCCAACAACCGGCCAAATATATCACAGTCTTCCAGTGAAATCGAGACTTGCTTTGTACAAAACTTGCTTTGAGATCTCCCTTACTCCGGTTGTAAATTCACCTGGAATATCAAACAAGTTAATTCCCGTACAAAATTTTTTTTGAAATAGTTCTTGTGCTTCTAAGATTAGAGATGACTTCTATGATAGTTCTTACTTGTAGAATGAGTTTGATGACAATTCTATGCTTAAACGGAATAATGGATTGAAAAGAAATTGAATGTGTTGTTTATCCTTTCTTGAAAGTTTCATAATGTGAAAGTTCTATCTAAATAATATTGAGAAATTGAGGTTGAAATCACATGATGAGTTCTTATACTTCTTTATGAAATGATTAAGGGAATTCGATTTTCTTTCTTCTTTCTTTGATCACTTAGCCCCACAATGAAAGTAATTACCTCCCTTACCTATCCGGGACCGGGAGTTTGGAGGAGTTGATATTAGGCATGTTTGATGTGGGAGGGCCATGAAAGCAAATTTTTGCATTCAAAGAATAGAATTAATAGGTTTGGGGAAGTCAATCATGACGATGAGTAACTCGGCACCATTCACATAGCCGGGTGTTTGTGTCTTGCCAAAGTCGGATTGAGCTTTATTCCTAACGAATTATGGTATGTGCGTCAAGGGTTTGAGGCATCTCGAAATTGAGAAACGCCAATCTCCTAGGCTTCGGTTTTTGTGCACCTCTATCCATCTTTCAAAAAGTAAAGTCGAAAAATAATGTGAAAAAGAAGAGAGCAAAGCTGAAAGTTGATGATGTTGCAATTCAAAGTAAAAAGAAAAAGAGTTGGGTTATTCATTTTCCCGGATTCATGCACCACATCCCTTATAAGTTTCCCCCCCTTCCGCATTCTAGACCTTACTTGAAAGTCCTTAAGATCAAAAGAATGTTATTTGACTTGGTGATCTAAATTGATATTTCTTATGCTTGATTTTGACGATACTTGAAGATTATGATGTTTGTCTTAAAGTTTAAGCGACTTGTGATGTTTCTCTACTTTACATTCTTTGGTTTATGTATACAAGTGTTTTTCAAGGATGAATGAAGCAAGGTTTGAGGATGATCTATTGACTAGAAGCACATTTACCTAAAGTATGTTTTTGTTTTGAGATTGCTTGCATATTTCATTCTAACTTGTATTTTAGTGCTTTCGAAGACCTTGCTTCGGGACAAGCAAGTGACAAGTATGGGGTATTTTGTTAATATTTTGATATTCTAGGCACTTATTTTGGTTGTTTTTCCCTCGTTATTGTATACATGGATGAAGTTTAGAAGCAATTATTAGTTTGTTCCTCTATTATTGTCGATATGGATGTCTACACTAGCTTTGTGTTGATTGTAGGCGAAAAGGAGCTAAATGGGAGCTATTGAGAGAGAAAAGAGAGGATTCGATCATATTCGAGGATTAGGAACACATCAAGGAAGCTAAGGAAGGAACTGGGATGAAGAATGTCACGACACAAAGGAAACTACAAGTATTCTACACTTCCACACCCTGAATTACGGCCGTAGAAGAATCCACGCTGTAAACCACGACCGTGGATCTTGACATCATGAGCGTGGAGCATTCCAGTAAGTTACACGGCCTAAAGTACGGTCGTGGAAGTCACAAGAGACCGTAATCCAATTCCACGCCCTAAACCACGGTCGTGGAAACTCTTGAGACCGTGATTTAGGCGATATTTTGACGAGTCTTTATTTTCCACGTTATTTACGTGATGGGCCTGGACGGTTATTTCTTTCCCGTCTTATAAAAAGGTCAGAAAAGAGAGTTTTGGGGATCCGCGCTTACGCCCGCTAAATCTCGTTGTGTTGGATCCCGCGGAGACGCCGACGGACGCTGACGGCCGCTTACTTTGCTTGGAGCATTCTTGCCTAGGGTGGATTGAAGATCGCCGAAGGTTTAACCTCTTTCTTAGGTTTTGACATTGAAGACAGATTGACAACATGTTCTTCATACTCGCCTTAGATTCTTGTGATGTTTTGTGTTATACATTCTGAATCCATCAAACACTGCTTCTTGTGTTACGGATTTGAGAATTGGTTTTGAAGTTTATTTGAGTATTTGAGGGTTTTCATCTTTTATTCTCTTTGATTGGAATATTGATATCATGACAATGATTGTTGGCTAAAACCCTTTAGCAATTCTAAAGTGAAGGGTTGATAGTTGTGGCTTAGATGATGATAGATCGATCGTAAATTGATTGGACCCTGAGAGTTAGAGAGATCTCGTCGACGAACCCAAATCATGGCATGTTCTTGGAGTTCCACGGCCGTGGTTCTCTAGATCTGACCGTGATTTACCCTAGTTTACGAACTTTGCTTTTACTTTGATCCAAGGTTAAAGATTAGCTTTAATCTAGTCTTGGTTTACCCTTTTCTAGGTAGTAGTGAGACTCATCACCCTCTATTTCGATTTCGAGTGTCACAACCTTAATCGTTTTAGTTCGTCTTGATCCTTGGGTTACAAGTTTGGGTATTTGAGATTAATTCTTGTCCATAGATCCTTTTTATATTGAAGCCTCAACAACCTTTATAGAGAGTGTCTTTAGATAAGTCATATAAAGTCTTGGAACTTCACCGTACATTGCTTTACTTTAGCACACCTTTGCAACTCCTAACTTTGTCCTTAGTTCTTTAGTATATCTTGACTCGATTGCCACAATTAGATACTTGGATCTTTAGGGTTGCTGTTTTCCCCAATATTTGCAAAGCTTTATACCTTTATATGCTCGATATCTTGAGACTGGGTTTTGTTTCACCAAATCCCTGTGATCGATACTCTTGAATATTTGCTAATCTACGTCGATCCGTACACTTCGGGTTCGCTTGTTTTATTCTAGTTTTATAAATTTAAGACTTGATTGCACGCACGTTTTAGGGCGAACACTCACCACACTCTTATTGCCCCTCTCCATACTTTTGAGCTCCCTCACTCCGACAACCCCAATGACAACCCAGTGCAAGCATCAAGGATTCTTGCCCATCACCCACTGTTATATCATGTATCTAAGCATTTGTGCTTTGAATGTTAGGCGTATAAACCATCCTAACAAGCAAAATGCAGTTCGTGACATAGTAAAATGACACAACCTTGACATTATTGCTATCATTGAAACCAAGCCATAGGTTAGTAAGATGAAGAAGCTTTCCCACCTTATTCCACACTGGAATCATACCTCCAACCTTTCAAATGTGTCTGACCAATTCAAATGTTGCATTTGGGTGTGGTGGAACCCCCTGACTTTGCATATAACCCATTTCTCATCAATGAGCAACTCATCCACTGTCACTTATCCTCCCCAAATCTCACCAACCCCCAACACATCATCTCTTGCACTTTTGTGTACGCCCATAACCTCCCCGATGATCGGAAGCCCCTATGGGACAGCATAGCCACTATCAAGCTCCTTAACCACAACGATGCTTGGACTCTCATGGGTGACACTTCAACACTACCCTCAGCCCGGATGAGAAGTTGGCCGACGGTTTCCCTTCCATCTCTCAACCTTCGTCTGAGCTCTCGGATTGCTTCTCTGGGAACTCGCTCTCTGACCATGAGTATTCTGGATGTAAACTCACTTGAAACAATAAAAAAATCTCCTCCAGGAATTGGTGTAAGCTTGATCGGATCGTTATAAACTCCTCTTGGTCCTCCTCGTTCCCTAATTCAAAGGCCCTTTTTGATAACTCCTACCTCTCTGACCATTCACCAGCCTTGCTTTCCTTTGAATCCAAACTTCTCCCTCTCATTCTCCAATTCCGTTTCAACAACAATTGGGTGCACCATGAGAATTTTACCTCTTCTGTCTCACTTTCCTGGTCTCTCCCCATCGATGATGCTCATGATAACCTCATGATCGCACTCACCAAGAAGCTAAAACGCCTTAAGCCGTGGCTGAAACAATTCCCAAGCCTTATTCTCGAGAATCTCTACTCTAATGTTGAGACTCTCAAGTCCTCCATTTCTACTACCCAAACAGAACTTCAAGAGGACCCCCATAATCATGCTCTCTTGATGACCGAAAGAGATAATACCTCCTCTCTCATCTCAATGCTAGACATGATTCGCACTACCCTTGCCCAACTCTCCAAAGCATCGTGGTCTAAACATGGAGACCAATGCAATGCGTTCTTTTTTAAGAGCATCACCACCAGGAGGATCGCAAATGATATCAGAATATTTCTTGATCCCTTTAATCCCGCCTCTGGTCCCACCCACAATCCCGAGAATATCGCCACTATCCTTATAAACCATTTTTCATTATTCTCAATCCTTCTTCAAACCACAACCCTCAAAACCTTTTCCCTAATTGCCCCCTTCCATCCATCTCTCCGGAAGACAAGCTCTCTCTCTGTACCACCGTTACCAGGGAGACCATCAAAGATACTCTTTTCAACCTGGGTGATCAAAAATCCCCTGGGCCTGACGGTTACAACGCAAAATTCTTCAAGTCGTCTTGTCATATTACTAGTAATGACTTCACCAATGTTATCTTGGAAGTTTTCAATACGGGTTGTTTCCCTTGGCTGATCAATCACACTTCGATCTCTAATTGTCAAGAAGGAAAATCCCATGCACCCCTCTGACTTCATACCAATCTCATGTTGCAATACTACCTACAAAGTCATCGCCAAGCTTCTAGCTTCCAGATTAAACGCCATTTTACCTTCCATAAATGGTACCTATCAAGGAGTGTTCATCAAAGGCCGTTCTATAAAGCACAACACCAAGAAATCTTTAAGAAGTACAACCAGCATCGTATCTCTCCAAGATGTTCCATTAAGGTTGATATCTCTAAGGCTTTCGACTCCATTGATCACAAACTCATCCTTTACTGCCTTAGAAGGATGGGGTTTCCCGAGTATTTCAATCGCCTGATTAAAAACTGCATCTCCACTGCTTCCTACTCAATCAATCTAAATGGAGCTATGAATAGTTTCTTCTAGGGCTCTCGAGGGCTTAGACAAGGCTGCCCTCTTTCCCCTCCTCTCTTTGTTATTGCCATGGAGGTGCTATCCTCGATGCTCCAAACCAACACCTCAAACCCAAACTTCAACATCTATCCAAAGTGTGTCTCTCCCTGCCTTACCCACCTATGTTTTCCTGACGATCTTATGTTTTTTTGCAGGGGAGACATTACCTCCATCCACATCTTGATGAACACGTTACATTCCTTCGGTAACTACTCTAGTCTTTGCATAAACACTACAAAATCTTCCCTCTTTCTTGGTGGTCTATCTTCTCAGGAAAGAGATCTTTTCTCTCACTCTATTGCTCTACCTCTAGGCTCTCTCCCCTTATTCTACTTGGGCAACTGGTGGGCCGCAAAAGACTCAACGCAATCGAATACAACCCCCTCATCACCAAGATCACCAATAGAATCAATTCTTGAAGCGCCATAAATCTCTCTTACGCCGGAAGAAAATAGATAATCTCCTCAATCGTCTTCTCCTTACACTACTATTGGCGTTCCGTCCTGCTCATTCCATCCAAGATCATTCTCAAAATTGAAGGGCTTCTCCGCTCTTTCTTATGGTCAGGCAAGGCAAACAGTTCCCGTGCTCTAGTCTCCTGGAAAGTTATTTGCAACTCCACTGCAAATAGTGGGCTAGATTTCAAAGAACTTTTATCCTAGAACAAGACCTGCATCGCTAAGCTTATTTTTGATCTCGATCACTCAAACCACAATGATCTTTGGTCTGATTGGATCAATTAGAATATTCTTAAAGGCCAATCAATTTGGAACTATCCGACCTCCTACAAGCATAGCTTTGTTTGGTACATGATTCTCAAAGTTAGAGATGAAATTCTTGACTCCATGACGGGCCCAAACTTCATCAGTCAAACCTCAAACCCCCATGGTATTTTCTCTACCTCTGCTTCTTACAGCACCGTCTGGCATGCTCATCCTAACCCAAGCTCCTACACGCTGAACATCATCTGGAAGGACTTGAATGTTCCCAAGTCTAGTTTTATCTCTTGGATTTCTAGTCATCACTGCCTCCCTACCCTTACAAAGCTTGCAAACTGGAACCTCATCCTGAACAATCTTTGTAAGTTCTGCTCTATCCATGTTTAGGATGAAGACCACATTTTTCACCACTGCACCTATTCTACCATTGTGCTTGATCTCATATCTAGATGGTCCAGGACGTCCCATCCTCACCCTTACAATAGCAACATCTGGAACTGGATCGGATCTCAAAACCCCAACAAGCACGACTTGATCTCCCATATCCGCATTTCTACCATCACAAGTTTCATCTACTTCGTTTGGAAATTTAGGAATGATCTTGTCTTCAATAACCACTTCACCCATCCTACCATTTGTACTCTGAATGCAATCAACTCTACAAATTACTTCGCTGCTAAAAACTGGAAAGGTAGATCGCCAAACTCAATCTCTTTGGCCAAGATCCTCGGTATCCACTTAGACTAGTTTCTTTCCTCCCTTTTCTTTTGTGTCTCATGCTCTACCTTTCTCAAGTTGACTCTACATGTAAATCCTTCTTATAGAATACAACAAATTTTCAAAAAATAAGATGAGAAAAGAGAAGGGAATAAAGAAATAAAAAGCATATGTTTTTGGATAGGTTTTGTGGTGATCAAGCAAAGATCACAATCAAGCAACAAGGTCAACCAAACAACAAAACAAGCACGGAATATAAGATCAATGTATAGAGAGCGGATTCTAGAGATTCGGACTTCCGGTTATGGCAAGAACTCAAGATTCTAATCTACCTAGGACAAGATGTGGTATGTTGTCTTGCTACCTTGTAATGAGTTGCTAAATCCCTTGCTACATTGGGTTGGTTTGAAGCTGCATTGTTACTTTGGTTGTAAGTTCTTTATAATATAAGTTTTTATTCAGTAATACTTTGTGTCTCCTTGATCTCCATTGTCTAATTGCATGTTTACTATTGCTTAAGATTGATCACATTAGGTTCTAAAGTGCATGTAAACAGCTAGGATTAATAGGTTCCGGGTTCGGGCTTTAATCTTGTCGCAACTTTAAGTAATAACGGGTTGTGATTACTTAAAGAAAAGGAACACAAATATAAAGATAAGTTTAACGGTTTTAATCTTCTCTTTATATCCCTTAGTCTTTGTTTGAAAGCTAACTTGTTATTTGTTCTTGTAGGTTTACGGAACTCTAACCTGTTAACTTGTGTTGATGCCGGTTGGCTCAACACATATATATGATCGAGACGGGAGATTACTTGAAAACTTATAAAGGGAACTCACCAAAGTAGCAACTGCATGCTTAGAATCAACCTAGTGTAAATTCATCCATTATTGTCTTACTTGTCGCACTAATCGTTTTCATAAGTTTTTGTGCATCAATTCAATCAACCCCCCCCCCCCTTGTGTTACTTGTCACTATAATCGATAATCGCATCTAAAACACCTTAACTCTCTTGGGTTCGACCCTTACTTATATACTTGTTCTTAGTGCTAAGTCGGGATTTACTTTTGATTAGGTATAGACGACCTTAGAAATACCATCGGTCAAATTTTGGCGCCGTTGTCGGGGATTTTTAGTGTTTTATTGTTATTATTGATTATTGGTTTGAACCATTTTTATAATTCAAACCCGTGCTACTAACTCCGACTTTGCTTCTTTTGATCCAAAAATTGAGAGGACGCACATCCGGCAATGAAGACAACAACAACAACTTCAACAAGAGATGGCTGACCGTACTCTTCGTCAACTTACGCAGCCCACCTTGGCTCAAAACCCTCTTGCGGTCACTATACCGGCACTAGGGGAAGGAGTCAACTTTGAGCTAAAGCCGCGCCTCATTCACTTGCTTCCATCCTTCCATGGGCTAAGTGGTGAATGTTCGCCACTTAGCGTGCATGCAAATAAGTTTTAAATTTATAAAACTAGAAATCAAGCAAGCGAACCCGCAGTGTACGGATCGCGTAGTAGAGCAAGAATTCCAGAGTATCGAACACAGGGATTTGGGGGGATAAATTCAGTTATAAGATTATCAAGCAAGTAGAAGGTAAACTTTTCAAATGTATTGGGAAAACAGCAACCCTAAAGATCCAGATATCTAATTGTAGCAATCGATTCAAGATATACTAAAGAACTAAGGATAGAGTTAGGAGTTGCAAAGGTATGCTAAAGTAAAGCAATGTACGGTGAAGTTCCAAGACTTTATATGACTTATCTAAAGACTCTCTATAAAGGTTTTTGAGGCTTCAGTATAAAAAGGATCTATGGACAAGAATTAGTCTCAAATACCCAAACTTGTAACCCAAGGATCAAGACTAACTAAACCGATTAAGGTTGTGACACTCGAAATCGAAGTAGAGGTTGTTGAGGCTTCACAACAACCTAGAAATGGCAAGCCAAGACTAGATTAAAGCTAATCTTTAACATTGGATCAAAGTAAAAGCAAGGTTCGTAACTAGCACAAATTACGGGCAGATCTTGAGTTCCACGGCCGTGGAATCTCAAGAACAAACCGTGATTTTGGTTTGTCGGCGAAATCTCTCTAACTCTCACGGTCCAATCTGTTTACGATCGATCTATCATCATCTAAGCCACAACTATCAACCCTTCACCTTAGAATTGCTAAAGGGTTTTAGCCAATAACTGTCATTATAATATCAAAATCAAGTTTTGGAAGAATGAAAGATGAAAACCTTCGAAAACCTTCAATAAAACTCAAGTCAATCTCAAATCCACACACAAAAATGATAATGTATATCAAATTTGGAACAAACAAACACAAATCGACAACGATCCTAGATAAGGACGAAGAACGGGATGTCAATCCGTCTTCTAATCAAACCTAAGAACAAAAGGCGTTACTTACGGCACAAGCAATTCCCAAATCTTAAAACCTTCGCGAATCTCCGATCTTCAATGCAGCCTAAAACACGTGTAAGCCAAGGTGTCGAATTTTCTCCCCTCCAACCCTTTTATAAGGAAGGGTCAAATAACCGTCCGGCCCATGTGCGTAAATATCGTGGCAATATTTTATTCGTCAAAAGATCGCCTAAATCACGGTCTCATGGGGTTCAACGACCGTGGTTTAGAGTGTGGAAGTGGATTACGGTTCTTCATGATTTCCACGACCGTACTTTACACCGTGTAACTTTCTGAAATACTCCACGTTCATGATGCCAAGATCCACGGCCGTGTTTTTGGACGTGGACTAGTCTACGACCGTATTTTAGAGCGTGGAAGTGTAAATAGCTTGTGATTTCCTTTGTGTCGTGCCATTCCTCATCCTAGCATCTCCTTTGACTTCCTTGATGTGTCCTAAATCCTTGGATGTGCTCAATTCTTCTCCAATCTCTCTCAATTTGTGCGGTTTTAGCTCTTATTCACCTATAACAACACGAAGCTAATGTAGACCTCCATATCGAAAATATAAACAAACAAGCTAACAATTGCTTCAATGTCTTATCAATGAACACTATAATGGATGAAAAACAATTAGAAAAAGTGCCTAGAATATCGCAATATTTCATGCTAACAAAATACCCCATACTTGCCACTTGCTTGTCCCCAAGCAAGGTCTTTCAAAAGCTTTAGAACATAAGTTAGGATGAAGTATGCATGCAAACTCAATAACAAAACATCTTTTAGGTAAATGTGCTTCTAGTCAATAGATCATTCTCAAACCTTGCTTCATTCATTCTTGAAACGCTCATATACATAACCAAATAATGTAGAGGAAAGAAACATCATGAATTGATCAAACTTCAATGTAAACATCATAACCTTCAAGCATCATCAAAATCAAGCATAAGAAACTTCAATTTAGATCACCAAGCCAAATAACACTCTTTTGATCTTAAGGACTTTCAAATAAGGTCTAGAATGTGGAAGGGAGGGAAAACTTATAAGGATTGTGGTGTATGAATCCGGGAAAGTGGACGCTAACTCTTTTCCCTTTTTTTTTTTTACTTCAACTTACAACACCATCACTTAGAGCTTTTGTAATAGCTAGGATTTCCGAATTCTAATTAATGTTGATTAACTTAATCGTTGATAGTAATTGACACACAACTCGCGAAGATTTCGCAAGTGATGAGTATGAGTCCCACCGTTATGTTCCTCGCGTAATTTTGGACGTTTGGGGAAATTTTTACTTTTTCCCCCGGGTAATTATTTTTACCCTCCGGTGTTATTTGGAGCATTTAGGAGCTCCAGTTAATAAAAATGCACTTGAGAGAAATGATCAGGACATCGGATATGTCTTAGATATGAAATAACATGGAGAGGCAAAACGGCCAAAAGAGTCGCTATTTCGTTTCTTAACGGCTAAGAAAGACGGCTTAGGAATACACGTTTTCCGAGGCAGTTGTGTAATAATTATCCCTACAATATTCCAGATTTAATGTTCCAATCTCGAGAAGTTTGGAGAAAGAGGTTCGACCCGCCTTTGGATCGGTTAAAGGATAATTATCGACTTTACTAAAGGATAATTATCGTCTTCACTATAAATAGCGGAAAATCCTTTATTAATTCATTTCCTTTCACATTTTCTCGTAAAAGCTCTGATTTCTCTCAACCTTCAAACTCAGATCTACTCTCCGTTTGTAATCCGATTTCAATTCCGTTTGAGTTTCTGGATTCCTCTCTTCATTCTGTTCATAACGGTACCGAGTTTCTGCATTTCCGAGTATATGGTGGGCTGGTCGAGCATATATGTCACCAGGACGGTTCCGTCGCTCAGATTCCGATGCATTTGATGTTGTCCATGCGTAGCCTGCGTCGTTGTGCTTCCGAATCTTCTTTTAGATCGTCAATCGGGTTAGTAATGAATAAGTTATGAATTTATTCGTTTTCCGTACTACGATTTGGCCTAAATTGACTTTAGGCTTGTCAAATAGGACAATTAGAAATTCCATTATGGTCGTTATATTATTCTGGTGATTATGGGTTCTTGTTTGATGAAATCTGATGATAGGGGGTTTAGAAATTGCCTGCGGGCAAAACGTTATTCTGGCGAAATCTAATTAATTAATTAAAGGTTAATTAATTAAATTAGGATTAAAATTGAGATTAAGGAATGTTGATTAGATACTACCTTGAGATTTGAGGATTTGTGAGCTATGTTGAGATATTGAGGTTTAGTTGGTTGTGAGGCTCATAGATTGAGTATGATCCTTATGGATCCCTTTGGGTCTAGGTGTGACCCCTTTGATAAATAGAGGTTGATATATCTCTTTATGCCTTTTTATAGGCCGTGTTGTCCCTCCAGTGTAGAGGTGATCGTGGTTGATTTTGTACGAGGTTGAGGTAAGTCCGTAGGACTTACTTAGCTACCATCCCTATATTGGGTGTTTGCATGAGTGGTGTGTGCTTTATATGTTTGCTATGATATCATGAGTTGTTGTTTTTATCGACCTATGTTCTATTGACTGCCCCACTGCGTTGCTGTGATAACCTTTCCCTTTCATCCCGCCGTGGAGTCTGGGAGGTTCTCTGATGTCGGGCCAGACTGGTTTACAGGAAGGGCGCAATCCACTCCCATACCGATACTCGTACAACTGGACATTGTACTCAGAGGCGGGGATGTAACGGTCCTCGTGTCACATACTTTCATCTATCTATATATATACGGTTTTTGAGTGAATGGTTATTATATAAAGATAATAAATGGGTAAATGTGTGATAGCATGCTGATGTGTTTATCTTTCATGATTGTGCTTGTGCTTATGCATTACCTCATATATGTATGGTTAGCTAACGGTTTCATACCGTGTTGTAGATTTTTACAAGTTAGGCGCTACTGGGTGATCTGGCAGGGTGACAGGCCGAGGACTCTCGTACATTAGGTGGTTGGTTTGAGGTTGTTGTGTTTCCCCTCCTGCGTGAGGATGATCTTTTGTACCTCCTATGTGAGGATGTCATTTTATATACTCGGCTATGTTGTTGTTTACTTTGGGTCGTACAGTTTATACTGTTTTATGTATTTGTTTTATATCTGTCAGTGCCATGTTGTAAGGTCCAGTGAACTTGTTGTCTGGCTAGGGTCAGGATCCATTGTGAGATCCTAGCCCAATGTGACACCCCGAGTCCCGCGGATTCGGGGTGTTACAGAGTTGGTATCAGAGCCCAGGTTGACAACAATGGCACTTGCTACCTGCAATGAGGTTTGATAGGTAAAATAAACAGAGCCCACATGGGATCTGACGTTTTCAAAGGTTTTGGTTTTAAGTGTGGTTTTGGGATAGAATGTACGAGAAGTCGTCACCTCTGCCATGGATCTCTGCAGCGTAGATATGTATATATATTTGTGTGTACTATGGATTATGTGGATGTATTATATACATATCGATACCTATGGCATATATATAGCCTTATAAGATTAGGTGCGTATATCCTATAGATGACTCAGACTAGAGTAGTATATGTAGTGGGATGAGGTAGGGGCACACCCCTCTTCCTCCAGTGGTGATAAGTCAGGGACCAGTTTTCGCTGTTGTTTCGCCTATGGCAGAGAACGAGTTTGAAGAGGCTGATTGTGTCTCCATGAGTAGATCCGAGTTTCAAGAATAAATGTAACATGTATATGAAGCGGTGATAGCGGGTAGATCCACACCGGATTTACCAACAATTGTGAGATCAACTGAAGCTTTTGGATCCGGAAAGAAGCAATGGACTAAATCAGTTACTGGAGAAGCAAAGATGATGAATGGGGAACCAAGTCCGATATCAGGACAATCTAGTGATCCTTTGGCCATGAAGATGACTGGCAATGAACGACAGTGTTTTAATTGCGTGGAAGTTGGGACACTGGTGAGCTGTGTGCCCAAAGACGCCCATCATATGCTTTACGTGTGGTAAAGCAGGGCATAGAGCGAAGTTTTGTCGACAGGGCAAGGCATTGTCTTTACAGGTTCCCTTCAAGAGTGAGATCATTCCAGGTGGACGACGAAGGTCGAGTTACCCTTCAGTTGCACAGGTTGCAAGGATGGGATGATTATGTTTCAGTTGTGGCTATCCAGATCATTTGCGTTCTGTGTGCCCTTTGGCACTGATAGCTTGTTTCACTTGTGGTGAGTTAGGCCATCTGGCCCTTTCTGTCAGCACGGTGGTGTTTCTTCCCAACAAGACCTTCCTCTTTCCGGTGCAGAAAGAGTGGAAGTGGAGGCTATAGTAATGACCTTAGTGATACCTGAGGAGCATGGATCTGACATTGAGTGATGATATGTAGAGGAGCTACGAGTGTTAGCTGTTATAGGTACCATTCTCGTTAATGGTTTATCTGGCGGAGTTTTGTTTGTTGTGAGTGCTATGCACTTCATGTCTTTCGATGCATGCGTTAATAGTTGATTGTGTAAACAGTAGAATATAGACTTTCCTTTACATGATTACCAGTTAAGGGTCTGAGGTACCCGCGAGATTGTGAGTGTCCCATTCATTCAGGGGCTTGTGTATGGTTTATAGACTTCTTTGTCATGCCTTAGGTGCATGAGGAAGTCACTATGTGTATGGTTTGGATGAATAGATATCATATCATGTTAGATATCAGTTGGAAGGTTGTTACAATCTCTACTGAGACCGATTAGACAGAGGTCTTCCGAGGTTACGACCTTTGAAGAGATTAGTCTTTTCATTAGTGCCGTATGAGCAGCGAAGTTGATAACACAAGGAGGTGATGTTTTCTGATGTTATGATATGAAGAAGATAGTTCCACATTGGAGGATGTTCCAGTGGTTTATGAGCTTATAGACGTGTTATTGAACCGTCTAGTTGCCACCTCAGCGGAGTGTGGACATTATTATCAAGTTGAAGTGTGATACGACACTGATTGGGAAGGCCCATATTATATGGTGCTTTTTGATATGTTGTAACTTAAGGATTGAAGAGTTGGCTGAGACGAGCTTCCTTCGCCCTAGTGTATCCAATGTCTCGTATTGACGACCTGATGAGTTAGCTTCAAGAAGCAATTGTGTCTTCAGGATTCCTTTGTGCTCAAGATATCCCTAGTCATGGATGAGAGAGCATCATGTGTATGAGATAGCATCCGATACCCGTTATGGACACTACAAGTTTGTAGTGATGTCATTTGGGTTGACAAATGTTTTAGTAGTTTTTATGGAGTTGATGAATAGTATCTTCATCGACTTCCTTGATTAGTTGGTTGTGGACTTCATTGATGACATGTCGGTATACTCTCATAGTAGAGAATAGTAGACCGATCGTCTGAGGACCGTTATGCAGATTTTGAGAGATAGAGGACTGTATGCTACACTCTGTAAGTGAAGGTTGAGATGCCAGTGGTAGCCTTTTTAGGCCATGTTGTCTCCGCCAGTGGAATCATGGCTGACCAGGCGATAAATTAGTATGTTGTACCATGGGAGATACTGATGAACATTAAGGAATACGTAGTTTTCTCGGCTCATCCGATTGCTACCAATGCTTTGAGGAAGGATTTTATATGATTACGTATTCATTTGCGAGTCTTTTGAGAAGACCACCATAACTACGTGATGAAAGCAGTGTGTCTAAGTTTTGAAGAGTTGAGGAGGCATTTGACCTCTGCTTCCATTCTATTGTAGTCAGAAGATTTTTGGGATCCCGTGATTTACGGTGATACATCCCAACTAAGTCTGAGATGTGTATTACTACAGAGGAGTAGGGTTATTGATATGTGTGTTTACAACTGAGAACGTATGATGAGAACTACCCGACTAATGATTTAGAGTTAGTAGTGGTAGTTCAAGCCTTTAAGTTTTGAAGACCGTACCGGTGTGATCTTCATGTCAGATTTTCATAGATCATAGAAATCTGAAGTTTATTTTATGCAACAGGGGTTGAATAACCGCCAGTTTTAAGAGCTTAAGTTGATCAAGACTTTGACTAGAAGATTTCATATCATTCAGAGAAGTTGAACGTTGTCGCCGATAACTTGAATTGAAAGACTCTCCAAGAGAAGATGATTGTAAGACTGATAGTTCCGCCTCAGCTTCAAAGAGATCTAGCTTGGGTAGAGTTGGACAATCAATTTCTTGATGAGGATACCCAGTTATACCTCAGAGGTTATAGCTGGTGTGTTTGATGAGGTCCAACAGAAGCAGGAGACCTGCCCGGCCTTGACAAGGTTTAAAGAAAGGATGTCTCGTATTGAGCCACCATAGTTCTCCATGGGAGTAGATGGACTGATGAAGAGTAATGACCGCTTTTGTGTACGTGCTGATGTAGATGGAGACAGAGAATATTACGGTATACCCATTGTACGCCTTATTCAGTACATTCAGGTACGAGTAAGATGTACCACGAGATGAGATGCTTATATTGTATGAAGCCGATATAACTAGATTTGTGATACAGTGTGTGACCTGTCAGCGGGTCCAGATAGAGTATTTCCAATCTAGAGATAAGCTCCACCCACTAACAGTGCAGTAGTAGAATTTGGGAGGACATCTCTATGGACTTTGTTATGGGATTGTGACCCAGTAGAAGATTGATGTTATCTGGATTGTTGGTAACAAATTAATGAAACCGGTACGTTTCATTTCTACTAGAAGGACG
The DNA here is from genome assembly GCA_033239125.1 of Fagopyrum homotropicum. Taxonomy (NCBI): domain Eukaryota; kingdom Viridiplantae; phylum Streptophyta; class Magnoliopsida; order Caryophyllales; family Polygonaceae; genus Fagopyrum; species Fagopyrum homotropicum. The sequence goes on along the minus strand of BSWB01000005.1, from coordinate 86,256,800 downwards.
TGGCTAGTGAATGAATTGGCTGAGGAGTACACTAGACAAATAGTGAGACTCCATGGTATATTGAGAATGATCAATTCTGATCGAGATGGATGTTTTTACTTTGAGATTTTGGGCACCAGATTCAGACTGCTTTGGGGACGGGTTTGTACCCCATGACTACACTTCACCCCTTGACAGATGGTCAGTTAGAGAGGATCATCTAGATCTTAAAGATCTATTATAAGTTGTAAGTTGAATGGGAAATGTGGATGGTTATATTACCTTCCATTAATGAGTTTATTATATAATAATGAAGGACGTGCATCTTTCTAGGAAGGCCCTATGAGGCAATATATAGACATAGATGTCATATATCCTTATGCTAGAAGTGATCTAGCAATAGTAGTGGAATAACACATGACCAGATTCAAGATTTTATAGTTCAAGTAACGTTGATTGAAGGAAGAATGTTGGCTGTACAGAGTCGCCAGATATTATATGTAGACAAGAGGCGTTAACCTCTAAAGTTCAAGCGAGAGTTCATGTCCGGCTGAAGGTATCTCAACTGTGAGACATTAGTTGTGTTATTATGGAAAGGGGAACTGAGTTTCCAATATGTCGGTTACTTGAGATCTTGATCAGTTTTGTGAAGGCAACATGATGTTTAGCTTTGCCTCTGAGATTAGAGGATATTCACCCAGTTCTTCATATGTCTCAATTGAGGAAGTATATACCAGACTCGAGACACCTTGTGAGTTACGATGATTTGGTGGTTGAGTCCAACCACACTTTTATTGAGCATTCGATTACATTCTTGGAATGAAATATGAAACGCTTGCATTCGAAAGACATTCCCATATTGAGGATATGATGGTCGAGATGAAGACATGAAGAGGCTATGTGAGAGACTGAGGATAGTATCCTGAGGAACTATCTAGAGTATATATGGGGACAGACCCATTTGTGGGAGCACGAATAGATCTTAGTGCTATCTTGATGAATGTTGTGCTTATGTGCTTATATGCCTTGATGTGTTATTCCATGCTAGCTGTGATGTGATTTATGATCTTAGTAGATCTTGATGTGCTAGCGTGATGTATGCTATAGCTAGAGATGATTACTTCCTCCACGCTACCCGAGTATGATCATATTTATAGTTGGAGATGGTTCTTTCCTCCACGCTATTTGAGTGGGATTAGGAATCAGCTGGAGATGGTTCTTTCCTCCATGCTACCTTGATGGACATAGTTCAGTGGAGATGTGATTCCTCCATGCGATATATATGTTTATGGGTTGGCTAGAGACGTATTTCCTCTATGCATGTGATATGTTTTGGCTAGAGATGTGCTTCCGGACGTGATTCCTCTACGCCTTTGGGTAGCGTTATGGCCATGTTTCCTGGAGTGATGATTCCTCCATGTTTATACTTGAGGTTATAGATTGTTATAGGTTGTGATCTTTTGAACGGAGATGTGATACCTCCGATAGAACGAGTGAGAGTTATACCTCGGCGTATGGGTCTGAGAGGATTTGAGAATTGTTCAAGTTTCGGGACGAAACTTTTTTTGAGGGGTGTGTGATGTAATAGCTAGGATTTCCGAATTCTAATTAATGTTGATTAACTTAATCGTTGATAGTAATTGACACACAACTCGCGAAGATTTCGCAAGTGATGAGTATGAGTCCCACCGTTATGTTCCTCGCGTAATTTTGGACGTTTGGGGAAATTTTTACTTTTTCCCCCGGGTAATTATTTTTACCCTCCGGTGTTATTTGGAGCATTTGGGAGCTCCAATTAATAAAAATGCAGTTGAGAGAAATGATAAGGACATCGGATATGTCTTAGATATGAAATAACATGGAGAGGCAAAACGGCCAAAAGAGTCGCTATTTCGTTTCTTAACGGCTAAGAAAGACGGCTTAAGAATACACGTTTTTTGAGGCAGTTGTGTAATAATTATCCCTACAATATTCAAGATTTAATGTTCCAATCTCGAGAAGTTTGGAGAAAGAGGTTCGACCCGCCTTTGGATCGGTTAAAGGATAATTATCGATTTTACTAAAGGATAATTATCGTCTTCACTATAAATAGCGGAAAATCCTTTATTAATTCATTTCCTTTCACGTTTTCTCGTAAAAGCTCTGATTTCTCTCAACCTTCAAACTCAGATCTACTCTCCGTTTCTAATCCGATTTCAATTCCGTTTGAGTTTCTGGATTCCTCTCTTCATTCTCTTCATAACGGTACCGAGTTTCTGCATTTCCGAGTATATGGTGGGCTGGTCGAGCATATATGTCACCAGGACGGTTCTGTCGCTCAGATTCCGATGAATTTGATGATGTCCATGCGTAGCCTGCGTCGTTGTGCTTCCGAATCTTCTTTCAGATCGTCAATCGGGTTAGTAATGAATAAGTTATGAATTTATTCGTTTTCCGTACTGCGATTTGGCCTAAATTGACTTTAGGCTTGTCAAATAGGACAATTAGAAATTCCATTATGGTCGTTATATTATTCTGGTGATTATGGGTTCTTGTTTGATGAAATCTAATGATAGGGGGTTTAGAAATTGCCTGCGGGCAAAACGTTATTCTGGCAAAATCTAATTAATTAATTAAAGGTTAATTAATTAAATTAGGATTAAAATTGAGATTAAGGAATGTTGATTAGATACTACCTTGAGATTTGAGGATTTGTGAGCTATGTTGAGATATTGAGGTTTAGTTGGTTGTGAGGCTCATAGATTGAGTATGATCCTTATGGATCCCTTTGGGTCTAGGTGTGACCCCTTTGATAAATAGAGGTTGATATATCTCTTTATGCCTTTTTATAGGCCGTGTTGTCCCTCCAGTGTAGAGGTGATCGTGGTTGATTTTGTACGAGGTTGAGGTAAGTCCGTAGGACTTTCTTAGCTACCATCCCTATATTGGGTGTTTGCATGAGTGGTGTGTGCTTTATATGTTTGCTATGATATCATGAGTTGTCGTTTTTATCGACCTATGTTCTATTGACTGCCCCACTGCGTGGCTGTGATAACCTTTCCCTTTTATCCCGCCGTGGAGTCTGGGAGGTTCTTTGATGTCGGGCCAGACTGGTTTACAGGAAGGGCGCAATCCACTCCCATAGGGTACACGGATTGTGTGACCGATACTCGTACAGCTGGACATTGTACTCAGAGGCGGGGATGTATCGGTCCTCGTGTCACATACTTTCATCTATCTATATATATACGGTTTTTGAGTGAATGGTTATTATATAAAGATAATAAATGGGTAAATGTGTGATAGCATGCTGATGTGTTTATCTTTCATGATTGTGCTTGTGCTTATGCATTACCTCATATATGTATGGTTAGCTAACGGTTTCATACCGTGTTGTAGATGTTTACAGGTTAGGCGCTACTGGGTGATCTGGCAGGGTGACAGGCCGAGGACTCTCGTACATTAGGTGGTTGGTTTGGGGTTGTTGTGTTTCCCCTCCTGCGTGAGGATGATCTTTTGTACCTCCTATGTGAGGATGTCATTTTATATACTCGGCTATGTTGTTGTTTACTTTGGGTCGTACAGTTTATACTGTTTTATGTATTTGTTTTATATCTGTCAGTGCCATGTTGTAAGGTCCAGTGAACTTGTTGTCAGGCTAGGGTCAGGATCCATTGTGAGATCCTAGCCCAATGTGACACCCCGAGTCTCGCGGATTCAGAGTGTTACAGCTTTGCTCTCTTCTTTTCACGTCATTTTTTGACTTTACTTTTGGAGTTATGGACAGAGGTGCACAAAAATCGAAGCCTTGGAGATTGGCATTTCTCAAATTTAGAGATGCCTCAAACCCTTGATGCACATACCATAATCCGCTAGGAATATCGCTCAATCCGACTTTGGCAAGAAACAAACACCCGGCTATGTGAATGGTGCCGAGTTACTCATCGTCATGATTGACTTTCCCAAACCTACAAGTTCTTTCTATTCTTTGAATATAAAATTTTGCTTTCATGGCCCTCCCACATCAAACATGCCAAAACACCACTCCTCCAAATTCCCGGATAGGTAAGGGAGGCAATTGTTTCATTGAGGGGCTAAATGAACAAAGAAAGAAGAAAGAAAAATCGAATTGCCTTAATCATTTCATAAAGAAGTATAGGAACTTATCATGTGATTTCAACTTCGATTTCTCAATATGATTTAGATAAAATTCTTCACATTATGAAACTTGCAAGAAAGTAAAATCAACACATTCAATTCCTTTTCAATTCATTGTTCGTTTAGACATACAATTGTCATCAAAAACTCAATTCACAAGTAGTAATTATCATAGAAATCATCTCAATTCTTAGAAGCACAAAATTTTCAAAATTTTCAAATTTTATGGGTTTTTCAAAAGCTTTTTCATGCAATGCACTAATGAAACGTGTGACAATGGAATGAAACATGCAAAGTGTTCTCGAATCAAGGCAAATAAAGTGAGTAGTGTTATTACAAACGATAGTCACGATCCACCCCATACTTGAGACAAACATTGTCCCTAATGTTCAAAAAGAAATAAAGAAAAGAAAGAAAGAAAATGAACTCACAAGAAGGCGGTGGAGCAGCTAATGCTCTCAATCATCCATGGTCATCACTGAGGAGCTGGTGGTGGTGGAAACGGGAAGAAGCTGGAGTCAAAGTTCCGCCCAAACTGCTGACGGTAGATGTCCTCATCATCCTATCATGCTCATCGGCTCGTACATCTCTAGCGTCCTGCCGGATCTCCAAAGCTCCTACTCTCCTAGAAAGGTCGGTATCCCACTCCGGTAGCTGCTCATACCACCCCGGTGCCTCACTGTACCAAGCTGGTGCATCGGATGGTGCTGGTGCTGATGGCTGCTGTGCGTACCATGTCGGTGGAGCTCCCATCCACTCCGGATGTGATCTATACCAATATGGAGGAGTATCTATCCATGTAGGCCTTTCACTCAAGCTCGCACGGCGAGAGGAAGAGGCTCCAGAATGTCCGGCTGGTCGTGGTGAGGGCCTAGGAGGGTCAGGGAAGTGTGCCGGCTGATCCGGGAAAGTAACAAAGTCATGCTCCTCACCTCCTCCCTCAAAACCATCATCTCCTCTCATCTCCTCCTCATCTGCAGCTGGTACCTCAGGTGGGACGTAAGGAGGGGCTACTAATCTGTTTGCGTGCATAGCCGCGAATGTCTGCTTCCAATTATGGCGTCCAGCCATAATGGAATACTCGGGGAGCCATGCAATGCCTCTACCTCCTCTATCCTCCCAAGGCATGGCAGCGGTAGGTGGACCTCTATGCCTAGGAAAGATCAAAGCTCTAGTCATGAGGCTCTGAAGTCCCAATGGTCTAGCTGCTATCCTAGTGCACGCAGAAAAGTCAATACCCAACTGTCTAGCAATGTGGGTAACCATCCCACCATATCCGATATTCCCAGCCCTCTTGTTCTTAAGCTTACTCATGGTGGAAGCTAGAAGAGTAGCACAATCAGCAGATCTACCATATAACATAGAATAGAGGAGGAACAACTCATCTGTCTTGATCTTCTGAGGAGTCTCGGTCTTAGGGAAGAGACACTCAGAAAGTACTCTATGGGCTATCTTCAAGGCTAAGTGATAGATAAGCTTAGCCTTGGTGTCAGCTGGTTGCCAGCGGTCCTCGTTGGCATAGATCATAGCAATTGTTAGCATGAAATATTGTGATATTTTAGGCACGTTTTTTAAGTGTATTTCATCTATAATGGTAGTCATTGATTAAGAATTAATACATTTGTGAGCTAGTTTGTCTATATTGTCGATATAGAGATCTACACAAGCTTTATGTTGATTGTAGGCAATTAAGAGCTATTTCAGAACGGATTGAGAGAGAATGGAGTTTGATTGAGCATGTCCAAGGATTGAGGACATCTCTAGGAGCTAAGGAAGGTGCTAACTTGAAGAATGGTACGAGACCAAGGGAAATCACGAACTACCTCTAAACCACGCTCTAAAATACGGCCGTACTAGATTCCACGTTCATGTCCACGGCCGTGGAACCTTGGCAAAAGAAGCGTGGTGCATTCCAGCAACTTACACGGCCGTGGAGGGTTGTGACAAACCGTGACCAACTTCCACGCTCTAAATTACGGGCGTGGAACCCTTCCACGACCGTGATCTTGGCGATCTTTTACGCAATATTTTAAGCCACGATCTTCTACGCAATGGGCCGGGCCAATATATTATCTTACACTATAAAAGGACGGAAGAAGAGAGATTCCGTCACCACTGCTTAGACGCACCTTCACTTACACTTGAACTTACCCTAGTTTCACGTCCTTGCGGAGATCGTCGTTGAGAGATTTTGGGCTTTGCCCGATTGAGATTTCCGGATTGACGGAAAGAGAGAAGATTTGGAAGATTGTTCGTAAGGAGATTTCGCTTCTTGTTTAGGTTTGATTAGAAGACGGATTGACATCCCATTCTTTGTTCTTATCTAAGATTGTGATTGTTTGTGTTATTCCGAATCTATTGACGTTATTGTTCTTGATTTGTGGATTTGAGATTGACTTGAGAGTTATTCAAGGTTTTCGGAAGTTTTCATCTTTCATTCTTTTAAATCTTGAATTTGATATCAATATGACTGTTGTTGGCTAAAACCCTTTAGCAATTCTAAGGTGAAGGGTTGATAGTTGTGGCTTAGATGATGATAGATCGATCGTAAACAGATTGGATCCTGAGAGTTAGAGAGAATCGCCGACGAACCTAATCCACGGTCTGTTCTTGAGTTTCCATGGCCGTGGAACTCAAGAACTACCCGTAATTTTGTGTCAGTTTACGAACTTGCTTTTACTTTAATCCAAAGTTAAAGATTTGCTTTAACTTAGTCTTGGCTTGCCTTTTCTAGGTGGTAGTGAAGCCTCAACAACCTCTACCTCGATTTCGAGTGTCACAACCTTAATCGGTTTAGTTAGTCTTGATCCTTGGATTACAAGTTTGGGTATTTGACGTTAATTCTTACCTTTAGAACCTTTCTATACTGAAGCCTCAACAACCTTTATAGAGAGTGTCTTTTAGGTGGGTCATATAAGGTTTTTGGAACTTCACCGTACGATTACCTTACATTCGTATACCTTTGCAAACCTCAACTCTGTCCTTATATCTTTAGTATATCTTGAATCGTTTGCCACAGCTGGATTCCTGGATCTTTAAGATTGTTGTTTTCCCAATACATTTGAAAAGCTTCATACATTTACTTGCTTGATAGTCTATAACTGGATTTAACCCCCCAGATCCCTGTGTTCGATACTCTGGAATTCTTGCTCAACTATATCGATCCGTACACTGCGGGTTCGCTTGCTTGATTTCTAGTTTTGTAATTAAAGCTTATTTGCACGCACGCTAAGTGGCGAACAAGTTTTTGGCGCCGTTGCCGGGGATTTGGTCTAGGCCGAATTCGGCTATCGGTTGTCAAGCTTGGGAGCTTCTCCCTTGTTATTTGATATCTTTTTGAGTGTATGCGCAGGTCTAGGAACACCGAAGACCTCTTACCTCTTGATCAAGAGCTTGAAAGGACTTTAAGGAGAAAAAAATGGCTGAAGAAAGAGAACGTGATCTCCAATCGGAGTTAGCGGAGAAGGAAGCTCAACTCCAATGGAGTGAGAAAACTCGTAGGGAAGAGATGGATCGTCATCAAACAAAGGTTGATGATCTATCGGACATGATGTTCCAAATGAGGTTGGAGATAAACAACCTTAAGGAGAAAAAGAAAAGGAGGAGACCGGGAAGATCGGTTAGAGCCAACTCATCCAATGAGGATAGCGACTCCTCCATGCCACCGTTAGAGGAAATTGATCCCACGATCAATGTGAATCCATTCTTTCCATGGCCAGCTGCAAATCGCCGTGTTCCACCTAGGAATGCGAGGGTCGAACGTGTGGAAGAAGAGCCAAGAACTCTTGGCCAAAGGATGGATCCAACGCAGCAACCACGCCGTCTAGGTGTGAACTTTGATGCCGACGATGCACAAGAGTTTAGCTTCAACCCTCAAGTTATTACCATTGTTCGCCAAAACCAATTTGGTGGAACAAGTGCTGAATCTCCACACCAACATCTACAAAACTTTGAGATTATGATGGAGACAATGAAGCCTAAGAACGCAACTACCAATAGCTACAAACTCAAGCCTTTCTTCTTCTCCTTGAAGGGGAAAGCATTATCTTGCTATCAAGCTCTTCCAAGTGGAAAGCTTGAGACATGGGAGGATCTTTCCGCAGAGTTCCTCACTAAGTTCTTTCCGCCATCCAAAACGGCGGAGCTAAGAGGTAAGATTAATGCATTTTCTATGAGATCTAACGAAAGTTTGTTTCAATCTTGGGAAAGATTTCAGGATTTGCTATTGGATTGCCCTCATCATGGTACATTCATGGACATGAGGGAAGATGACGCTTGGGACTTCATTGAGAAGCAAGCACGAGTTATAGAGAAGTATTCTCACCGGAAAGTGGAAGGGAATCGTGTAGAGCAAGGAGCAAAGCTCACACATGAAGCTCAAACTCAAATCTTTTCTCTCAACAATGAGATTAAAGAGTTGAAGGAAGCTATCAAGACCAACTTTCCAAAGCAAAACGGAAAGGATGTTGGTTACATGGGCAACAACAACAACGGTGGTGAGAATACAAACCGCAACAACAACAACCGGAATAACAACCGGAATAACTGGAACAACAACAACAACCGGAACAACAATTGGAACAACAATAGGGGTTCAAACAACAACAATTGGCGTCCCAATCAACAAAACTCCGGTAATCCTTATTCTTCCAATTCAAATTCACTAACCCCCACCTTCCTCCTCTTCCACTCCTTTGAAAAGCCAGGGGCAAACATCCAATGGTGGAAGCACTTCGGGGAAGGAGAAGCCCGATCCCATGTTGGAAACGATTTTGGGGAAGCTTCAAGGGTTGGAGACTCGCATCATCAATGTTGATGATCACATTACTAAGGTTGATAAAGCCCAAAAGGTTTTAGAAAACCAAATGTTTACTCATGCGGAGGAAGTTCCTAGGAATCAACGGAAACTTCCAGGAAAAATGGAGGACAACCCAAAGGGAAGGGTGATGGCAATTACAACTAGGAGCGGAGTGACAACCACCGATCCGCAGCCTAAGTTTGTTGAAGTCTCCGTTGAGAAAGACAAAGAGAAGGGGAAGGAGAAGGAAGATGTCTACGTTCCTCCTCCAGCTTACAAACCTCCCCTACCATTCCCTCAATCTAGAGCAAGAGTGCATCTAGATAAACAATTCGGTAAGTTTATAGAACTCATGAGCAAATTGCATATTAATACACCTTTCATTGATGCCATTGTAGGTATGCGGGCTTATGGCAAGTTCTTAAAGGAGATCCTCTCTAACAAGAGAAAGTTAGAGGATTTTGGAGAGGTTAAGATGAGTTCGGATTCTTCGGATCTCATCAAGACCATGAAGGAGAAGATGCCCCCAAAGCTAAAAGATCCGGGGGGTCATTTTGTATTCCCATAGGAGTGGGAGATGTCACATATGATGCATTATGTGACTTGGGAGCAAGTGTGAGCATCATCCCACTTGCATTATGTAGGAAGATCGGTTTAGGCGATCCTAAACCGGTGAAGATGACGTTGTACATGGCGGATCGATCCATAACTCGTCCCGTCGGTATTGTGGAAGACGTCCCGGTCAAGCTAGGTAAATTCTATGTTCCTATAGATTTTGTTGTGCTTGACATTCCTGCAGATAGTCCGGTCCCGATCATTCTCGGAAGACCGTTTCTTGCAACGTCCGGCTGCATAGTCGATTGCAAGAATGCTAGACTTGCCTTTGACATAAGAGAAGAGAAGGTATAGTTCGTTCTTTCTACTCTAGTGAAGGAACCAATCTTTGATGAGGATATATTCAATATCCAAGATGAAGAAGGGTTGTCTAGAGAGGAGGTAAGTGCTATTCTCTTCAAAGATCCTTTGCAAAAGGTTATTACTATGAGTCTAATGGATGTAGGGGAAGAAGAGGAGTGCAATGAGGCAATTGAAGCCTTAGAGGCACAAGAAGAAGTATATGAAGAGGAGTTCGAGAAACTCCACGACGAAGCAGAAAACGTGAGAATCCACGGTTATACACTATATTCCACGGCCGTCGATTTCACCAACAAAAGCGTGGCTCACTCCAGAGGGTTACACGGTCGTGGAGAAAACTAAGCACCCGTAACTACATTCCATGCCCAAAATCACGGCCGTGGAGCAAACAGAGAAACCGTAATTTTGGCCGTGGACGAAGGCAAATGTGCCACTTCTTCAACTTCTCTTGATTCTTCTCCAGCACCTTCTACTTCCTTTGATGCTTCTAAGGAACCATCGGATGCTCCTCAAGAGCCATTGGAGACTCCGATCGCAATGGATTGAAACAACTTCCTACACATCTAAGGTACGCTTTTCTAGGACCTAATTCTACCTATCCGGTAATTGTTAGTTCCGATTTAAGCGTAGATGAACATAGTAAGCTCATGGTTGTCCTTAGGAAACATAGAAAAGCTTTAGGATATACTATAGAGGACTTAGTTGGAATTAAACCTTCCCTATGTATGCACAAGATATTAATGGAAGAGGACTTTAGGAGTTCGCGACAACCTCAAAGGCGGTTAATTCCGACCATAAAGGAGGTTGTCAAGAAGGAAATTCTTAAACTTCTTGATGCAGGTATCATCTACCCTTTCTCCGATAGCAAGTGGGTGAGTCCGGTACAAGTGGTTCCAAAGAAGGGAGGAATGACGGTCATCACCAACAAGAATAACGAACTCATTCCTACCCGGACCGTAACGGGATGGCGGATGTGCATAGACTACCGCAAGCTAAACAACGCGACGAGGAAGGATCACTTCCCACTACCCTTCATCGACCAAATGCTTGAAAGGTTAGCACAATATTCGCACTTTTGCTATCTTGACGGTTATAGTGGTTTCTTTCAGATCCCGATACACCTGGATGATCAAGAGAAGACCACGTTCACGTGCCCGTGGGGTACGTTCGCCTATAGGAGGATGCCGTTCGGGCTTTGCAACGCCCCAGCCACCTTTCAAAGGTGCATGATGGCCATCTTCTCCGAATATATAGAGGAAATCATGGAGGTTTTTATGGATGACTTCTCCGTTTACGGTTCCTCTTTTGACAATTGCCTTTCTAACCTTGGTCTTGTATTACAAAGGTGTAAAGACACTAACCTAGTTCTTAATAGGGAGAAGTGTCAATTTATGGTAAAGGAAGGAATTGTATTAGGACACTTAATCTCTAGTAGAGGGATAGAGGTGGATAAAGCTAAGATAGAGACCATAGAAAAGCTTCCTCCCCCAACTTCGGTGAAAGGGATAAGAAGTTTTCTAGGACATGCTGGATTTTATAGACACTTCATAAAAGACTTCTCTAAAATATCAAAACCGCTCACTAATCTATTGATGAAGGATGCAGTTTTTTAGTTTTCGCAGGAATGCTTGGATGCGTTTAACATGATTCAGGAAGCTCTAATTTCAGCACCTATTATCCAACCTCCGGATTGGAATCTTCCCTTTGAGGTTATGTGCGATGCTAGTGATGTAGCTATAGGAGATGTTCTTGGACAAAGAAAGGAAGGGCGAACCCATGCTATCTACTACGCTAGCAAGACGCTAGATGAAGCGCAGCTCAACTACGCAACTACGGAAAAGGAATTTTTAGCCATTGTTTATGCAATTGACAAATTTCGCTCTTATCTTGTAGGTGCAAAGGTGATTGTGTACACGGATCATGCTGCGATCCAGTACCTCCTTGTAAAGAAGGATGTGAAGCCAAGGCTAACTAGATGGATTCTTCTCCTACAAGAACTCGATCTAGAGATCCGCGACGAGAAGGGTTCGGAAAATTCTGTTGCGGATCACATGAGTCGCCTAACACATCTAGAGGACGACCATCTACCTATAGATGACTCCTTCCCGGACGAACATTTACACATTATAGAGGAGTGCATCGATGTGATCTCCAAAGGTAACGAAACATGGTTTGCTGATTTTGTTAACTATTTGGTTTGTCAAGAGATACCGCCCGGATTATCCTACACACAAAGAAAGAAGTTCTTTAAGGATGTTCGGGAATACTTTTGGAATGAACCTCTCCTCTTTAAGAGAGGTCCGGATGGCATTATTCGGCGATGTGTGCCGGAAGATGAGATGCAAAGTGTCATCCGCCATTGTCATTCACTACCTTGTGGAGGACACGCTAGTTCGAACAAGACTAGCGCTAAGGTATTGCAATCTGGATTCTTTTGGCCTACTTTATTTAGAGATGTGCAAACCTTTGTTTCCTGCTGCGATGCTTGTCAAAGAACAGGAAATATCTCTAGGAGGAACGAGATGCCTCTCAATAACATCCAAGAGGTGGAGATTTTTGACGTTTGGGGAGTTGATTTTATAGGACCGTTCCCATCATCTTGTGGAAACCAATACATACTCTTAGCGGTGGATTACGTTTCTAGATGGGTGGAAGCAATTGCCTCTCCCACGAATGATGCCATGGTAGTGGTTAAGTTCTTTAACAAGACCATCTTCCCACGATTTGGGACACCAAGGACTATCATTAGTGATGGAGGTTCTCACTTCATTGCCCGGCGCTTTGAAGCTCTTCTAGCAAAGTATGGGGTTACTCACAAGATCGCCACCCCTTATCATCCACAAACTAGTGGACAAGTTGAGATCTCAAACCGGGAGATCAAAGGAATGCTAGAGAAGACGGTTTCAAGGACTAGGAAGGATTGATCCTTGAAGCTTGATGATGCATTGTGGGCGTACCGGACTGCGTACAAGACTCCCATAGGAACCACACCATACAACCTTGTGTATGGGAAGTCTTGTCACTTACCGGTAGAGTTAGAGCACAAGGCATTTTGGGCCATCAAGTGGTTGAATTTCAGCATGAAGGAAGCGGGAGAGAAGCGTCTCTTGGACCTTAATGAGCTTGAAGAACTCCGCTTGAACGCTTATGAAAACGCCAAGATTTACAAAGAAAGAGCAAAGCGTTGGCATGATAAGCATATCATTCCAAAGGACTTCAAAGAAGGAGATCAAGTTCTCCTCTTCAATTCAAGGCTTCGTCTCTTTCCAGGTAAGCTTAAATCTCGTTGGACCGGACCTTTTCTAATCAAACGTATTTTTCCCCATGGTGCAGTTGAAGTATGGGGTGAAACGGGCGGAAGCTTTAAGGTGAACGGTCAACGACTCAAGAAGTATACGCCGGAACTCCAAGCTGAAGAGTTCGCGCCCACCGCACTCGAATAAGTGCGAATATGGTCTAGCTACGGACCTTAAACAAAGCGCTTCTTGGGAGGCAACCCAAGGTATTGCATTTACGTTTTTGTTTTTGATTCATAGATTAGCTTAGTTTAGACGTTTTTGTTTTGTTTTGCCTTCGATTCCTTCCGGTATGTTCGTGTTTTTGGATGTAGGAACAGTGGAAAAGAAAAGGGGAAGAGAAAGTTTGAAGAAAAGTGACGAAACTCGGACTTTGGAGCATTACAGAGAGTTCCACAGCCTAAACCACGGCCGTGACAACTACAGTGACCGTAATTTCCAAAAGCCTGAGAAAAATCACCAAAACCACGGCTCCGTACATTTCCACTGCCGTGGAACCCCCGACAGACCGTGATTTTCAAAAATTTTTACGGCCACTATATAAACCACGTTCTTCACAAAAACACAACATCACAAAACCCATTCCACGCCCTAAACGCCGAATTGCTTCCCCTCACCTCAAATCTTTAATCGTTTTTAACGATTCTTTGGCCAAAACAGAAGCAAATCCGATCACCAAATAGATCCAGGCAACAATTTGAGCGGCAAATCACCGAGGAAAGCAGAATTCGGATTTAAAAATCCGAAAACCTAGGTTTTTTCGCTCTTCTCTATCTTTGTCGATTCGGACTTGCATTTGCTAGAATTTTTAGGAATAACTGATTGGAATTGGAAGAGAACTAGTATAGGACTGCTGCTGTGAAATTTGGTGATTGATTATTGAGATTTGCGAAATTTTGAGAGAAACCACGGTTCCGGGACGTTCCACGGCCGTGGAATCTGAAGAACAAACCGTGGTTTTCAACAGAAAATGGATTTTGTGAGGAGAGTGTCCGGTAGGAATAAGGACAAGAACAAAGAGAAGGAAAAGAGTAAAAAGAGGAAGGGCAACCCCTCTTCCTCCTCTAGAGCACCACCACCTTCATCACCTCCATCCCCTTCACCTCCATCATCACCATCACCACCTCACCCTAGGGTCCCTACCATTCACGAGGATCATCTCGACGCCTTAGAGAGGATCCATAAGAGGACGGTCATAGGACCTAGATACCTACTGTTGGAGGACTTAGCGCCTCTACATGTGATAGAGGACATCACTTGGCTCTTGGATTGAGCCGGATTAGTCATCTTCTCCGCTATTCGGGAAGATGTATATGAGGAGATTACGAGAGAGGTTGTGGTCTCTTTTGAGCACAACCATGTTGATAGGACCGTTTCTTTCCGGCTCATGGAAAGAAACTATGATTTCTCCATCCGGGAGTTTGGAGCCTTCTTTGGGTTCCACGAGACCTTCAATGGTCGTTTCCCTAGTGGCGTGTACGCCAAAGATTTCTGGAAAGAGGTCGCTATGATCTATGCCAACGAGGACCGCTGGCAACTAGCTGATACCAAGGCTAAGTTGATGTATCACTTAGCCTTGAAGATTGCTCATAGGGTACTTTCTGAGTGTCTCTTCCCTAGGACGGAGACACCTCAGAAGATCAAGACAGATGAGCTCTTTCTTCTCTACTGTATGCTATACGGTAGACCTGCTGACTACGCCACCCTCTTAGCTGCTACCATGAGCAAGCTAAAGAATAAGAGGGCTGGCAACATTGGATATGGTGGGATAGTCACCCACCTTGCTAGGGCACTAGGGGTAGATTTCTCCGCCTGCACACGCATTGCTGTTGTACCCCTAGGACTTCAGGCCCTTATGACTAGAGGCCTCATCTTCCCCACCCATAGAGGTCCACCT
This sequence comes from Fagopyrum homotropicum, assembly GCA_033239125.1. Classification (NCBI taxonomy): domain Eukaryota; kingdom Viridiplantae; phylum Streptophyta; class Magnoliopsida; order Caryophyllales; family Polygonaceae; genus Fagopyrum; species Fagopyrum homotropicum. Next base: position 86,241,778 of record BSWB01000005.1, on the reverse strand, counting down.
TGCGCTGCTATGCCATGGGAGAGTAGGACGGGGAGAGGTATTGAGTGGCTCCCCGAGTATTCCATTATGGTTGGACGCCATAACTGGAAGGCGACGTTCGCTGCCATGCACGCGAACTGATTAGTAGCCCCTCCCTACGTTCCACCACCACCAGTTGTAGAGGAGGAGATGGGAGGAGATGATTATGAGGGAGGAGGAGGAGCTGAGCAGGATTTTGGTACATTCCCGGATCAGCCGGATGCAGCTCCCGACATGCCCAGACGTTCTGGGCATGTCGGGAGCTGCATCTACCATATAGAGGAGGAACAACTCATGGTGGAAGCTAGAAGAGTAGCACAATCAGCAAATCTACCAAATAACATAGAATAGAGGAGGAACAACTCATCTGTCTTGATCTTCTGAGGAGTCTCGGTCTTAGGGAGGAGACACTCAAAAAGTACTCTATGGGTTATCTTCAAGGCTAAGTGATAGATAAGTTTAGCCTTGGTGTCAGCTGGTTGCCAGCGGTCCTCGTTGGCATAGATCATAGCAATTGTTAGCATGAAATATTGTGATATTTTAGGAACGTTTTCTAAGTGTATTTCATCTATAATGGTAGTCATTGATTAAGCATTGATACATTTGTGAGCTAGTTTGTCTATATTGTCGATATAGAGATCTACACAAGCTTTATGTTGATTGTAGGCAATTAAGAGCTATTTCCGAACGGATTGAGAGAGAATGGAGTTTGATTGAGCATGTCCAAGGATTGAGGACATCTCTAGGAGCTATGGAAGGTTCTAACTTGAAGAATGGCACGAGACCAAGGGAAATCATGAACTACCTCTAAACCACGCTCTAAAATACAGCCGTACTAGATTCCACGTTCAAGTCCACGGCCGTGGAACCTTGGCAAGAGAAGCGTGGTGCATTCCAGCAACTTACACGGCCGTGGAGGGTTGTGACAAACCGTGACCAACTTCCACGCTCTAAATTACGGGCGTGGAACCCTTCCACGACCGTGATCTTGGCGATCTTTTACGCAATATTTTAATCCACGATCTTCTACGCAATGGGCCGGGCCAATATTTTATCGTACACTATAAAAGGACGGAAGAAGAGAGATTCCGTCACCTCTTCTTAGACGCACCTTCGCTTACACTTGAACTTACCCTAGTTTCACGTCCTTGCGGAGATCGTCGTTGAGAGATTTTACGCTTTGCCCGATTGAGATTTCCGGATTGACGGAAAGAGAGAAGATTTGGAAGATTGTTCGTAAGGAGATTTCGCTTCTTGTTTAGGTTTGATTAGAAGACGGATTGACATCCCGTTCTTCGTTCTTATCTAAGATTGTGATTGTTTGTGTTATTCCGAATCTATTGACGTTATTGTTCTTGATTTGTGGATTTGAGATTGACTTGAGAGTTATTCAAGGTTTTCGGAAGTTTTCATCTTTCATTCTTTTAAATCTTGAATTTGATATCAATATGACTGTTGTTGGCTAAAACCCTTTAGCAATTCTAAGGTGAAGGGTTGATAGTTGTGGCTTAGATGATGATAGATCGATCGTAAACAGATTGGATCTTGAGAGTTAGAGAGAATCGCTGACGAACCTAATCCACGGTTTGTTCTTGAGCTTCCACGGCCGTGGAACTCAAGAACTACCCGTAATTTTGTGTGAGTTTGTGAACTTGCCTTTACTTTAATCCAAAGTTAAAGATTTGCTTTAACTTAGTCTTGGCTTGCCTTTTCTAGGTGGTAGTGAAGCCTCAACAACCTCTACCTCGATTTCGAGTGTCACAACCTTAATCGGTTTAGTTAGTCTTGATCCTTGGATTACAAGTTTGGTTATTTGACGTTAATTCTTACCTTTAGAACCTTTCTATACTGAAGCCTCAACAACCTTTATAGAGAGTGTCTTTTAGGTGGGTCATATAAGGTTTTTGGAACTTCACCGTACGATTACCTTACATTCGTATACCTTTGCAAACCTCAACTCTGTCCTTATATCTTTAGTATATCTTGAATCGATTGCCACAGCTGGATTCCTGAATCTTTAGGATTGTTTTTTTCCCAATACATTTGAAAAGCTTCATACATTTACTTGCTTGATAATCTATAACTGGATTTAACCCCCCAAATCCATGTGTTCGATACTCTGGAATTATTGCTCAACTATATCGATCCGTACACTGCGGGTTTGCTTGCTTGATTTCTAGTTTTATAATTAAAGCTTATTTGCACGCACTCTAACTGGCGAACAACAATATCCGCCCAGAAATCCTTAGCGTACACGCCGCTAGGAAAACGACCATTGAAGGTCTCTTGGAACCCAAAGAAGGCTCCAAACTCTAAGATCGAGAACTCATAGTTCTCCTCCATCAGCCGGAATGAAACTGTCCTATCCACTGCACTATGCTTAAAAGAAATCACAAACTCTCGGGTGATCTCCTCATATGCATCTTTCCTAATAGCGGAGAAGATGATCAAACCCGCTCTATCTAGCAACCAAGTAAGGTCTCCTACCACATTCAGTGGCTCTAACTCCTCAAGAAGCAAATAACGAGGTCCTATGACCGGTCTCTTCTCGATCCTTTCTAAGGCATCGAGGTAATCATTTTGGATCTTTGGAATTCTAGGGGGTGGGGTGATGGTGGCTCACTAGGAGGTACTCGGGAGGAGGAGGAAGCATAACCTTTCCTTTTCTTATTCCTAGCAGACATTCTTCTAACAAAATTCATCTCAGTTCCAAAATTACGGCCTGTTCTAGAGGTTCCACGGTCGTGGTTTAAGCAGTGACCGTGGTTCGGCACTGAATCTCTCAAAACTCAATCAAACAACACCAAAATCAACAGACAACAACCCTAGACTAATTACAATCAGTTCTTTTAATAATCCTTGCAAAAATTTAGCCAAATCGACAAAGTAAAGAAAGAGGGAAAAACCTAGGTTTTGGATTTTTAAAATCCAAATTCCGTCTTCTCTAGTGATTGTCCACTCGATTTGTTGCTTGGATTTTGTAGATGGTTGAATTTGCTTCACTTTGGGCTCAAGAATCGTTCGAAACGATTAACGAACAAAGATTTGAGAGAGGGAGGCGATTTACGGCTGTTTGGGTCGTGGAAGAGGGGTTTTGGTGTGGTTTTTGTGAAGAAGGTGTTATATATAGTAACCGTAAAATTTTTGGAAAATTACGGTCACTCGGGGTGTTCCAAGGCCGTGGTTTTGTACGGAACCGTGGTTTTTGTGATTTTTCTCAGAATTTTGCAAATTACGGTCACTGTAGCTTCCACAACCGTGGTTTTGGCCGTGGAACTCTCTGTAATGTGCCAAAAACCAAGTTTCGTCAATTTTCTTCAACTTTTCCTTCTCCCTTGCCTATTCCATTGCTCCTACATCCAAAAACACGAACATACCGGAAGGTATTGAAGGCAAAACAAAACAAAAACGTTCTAAACTAATCTAATCTACGAATGATAACAAAAACATAAGTGCAATACCTTGGGTTGCCTCCCAAGAAGCGCTTGTTTAAGGTCCGTAGCTAGACCGTACATACACCTATTCGAGTGCGGTAGGTGCAAACTCTTCAGCTTGGAGTTCCGGTGAATACTTCTTGAGTCGTTGACCGTTCACCTTGAAGCTTCCGCCCTTTTCACCCCATACTTCAACTGCACCATGGGAAAAAACACGTTTGATTAGATAAGGTCCGGTCCAACGAGATTTAAGCTTACCTAGAAAGAGACGAAGTCTTGAATTGACGAGGAGAACTTGATCTCCTTCTTTTAGGTCCTTTGGAATGATATGCTTATCATGCCAACGCTTCGCTCTTTCTTTATAGATCTTGGCGTTTTCGTAGGCGTTCAAGCGAAGTTCTTCAAGCTCGTTAAGGTCTAAGAGACACTTCTCTCCTGCCTCCTTCCTGCTGAAGTTCAACCACTCTTTCCTTGTCCTTGAAACCGTCTTCTCTAAGATTCCTTTAATCTCCCGGTTCGAAATCTCCACTTGTCCACTTGTTTGTGGATTGTAAGGGGTGTCGATCTTGTGAGTCACCCCATACTTAGCTAATAGAGCTTCGAATCGTCGGGCAATGAAGTGAGAGCCTCCATCACTAATGATAGTCCGTGGTATCCCGAATCGTGGGAAAATGGTCTTGTTAAAGAACTTAACCACAACCATGGCATCATTAGTAGGAGAGGCAATTGTTTCAACCCATCTCGAAAAATAATCTACAGCTAGAAGTATGTATTGGTTTCCACAAGATGATGGGAAAGGTCCCATGAAGTCTACTCCCCAAACGTCAAAGATCTCCACCTCTTGAATGTTGTTAAGAGGCATATCGTTTCTCCTAGAGATGTTTCCTGTTCTTTGACAAGCATCGCAGCAGGAAACAAAGGTTTGCACATTTTTAAATAAAGTAGGCCAAAAGAATCCAGATTGCAATACCTTAGCGCTAGTCTTGTTCGAACTAGCGTGTCCTCCACAAGGTAGTGAATGACAATGACGGATGACGCTTTGCATCTCGTCTTCCGGCACACATCGTCGAATGATGCGGTCAGGACCTCTCTTAAAGAGGAGAGGTTCATTCCAAAAGTATTCCCGAACATCCTTAAAGAACTTCTTTCTTTGTGCGTAGGATAATCCGGGCGGTAATTCTTGGCAAACCAAATAGTTAACAAAATCAGCAAACCATGGTTCATTACCTTTAGTGATCTTGTCGTTGCACTCCTCTATGATATGTAAATGCTCATCCGGAAAGGAGTCATCTATGGGTAGATTGTCGTCCTCTAGATGTGGTAGACGACTCAAATGATAAATTTTCCGAACCCTTCTTGTCACGGATCTCTAGATCGAATTCTTGTAGGAGAAGAATCCATCTAATTAGCCTTGGTTTCGCATCCTTCTTTGTAAGTAGATACCGGATCGCAGCATGATCCGTGTATACAATCACCTTTGCACCTACAAGATAAGAGCGAAACTTTAAACGCATATACAATGGCTATAAATTCTTTTTCGGTAGTGGCACAGTTGAGCTGCGCTTCATCTAGCGTCTTGCTAGCATAGTAGATAGCATGGGTTCGTCCTTCCTTCTTTTGCCCAAGCACAGCTCTTATAGCTACGTCACTTGCGTCACACATAACCTCGAATGGAAGATTCCAATCCGGAGGTTGGATGATCGGGGCTGAGATTAGAGCTTCCCGAATCTTATTAAACGCGTCTAAACATTCATGCGAGAAATCAAAAACTGCATCTTTCATCAATAGATTAGTAAGCGGTTTTGATATCTTAGAGAAATCCTTTATAAAACGTCTGTAAAATCCAGCATGTCCTAGAAAGCTTCTTATTCCTTTCACCGAAGATGGAGGAGGGAGCTTTTCTATAGTCTCTATCTTAGCCTTATCCACTTCAATCCCTCTACTAGAGATTAAGTGTCCTAGTACAATGCCTTCTTTCACCATAAATTGACACTTTTCCCAATTGAGAACTAGGTTAGTGTCTTCACACCTTTGTAGCACAAGAGAAAGGTTAGAAAGGCAATTATCGAAAGAGGAACCATAAACAGAAAATTCATCCATGAAAACCTCCATGATTTCCTCTATGTACTCCGAGAAGATAGCCATCATGCACCTTTGAAAAGTGGCTAGGGCATTGCAAAGCCCAAACGGCATTCTTCTATAAGCAAACGTACCCCACGGGCACGTGAATGTGGTCTTCTTTTGATCGTCGGATGTATCGGGATCTGAAAGAAACCACTATAACCGTCAAGATAACAGAAATGTGAGTGTTGTGCCAACCTTTCAAGCAATTGGGCGATGAATGGTAGTGGGAAGTGATCCTTCCTTGTTGTGTTGTTTAGCTTGCGGTAGTCTATGCACATCCTCCATCCTGTCACGGTTCGTGTAGGAATGAGCTCATTGTTCTTGTTGGTGATGACCGTCATTCCTCCCTTCTTTGGAACCACCTGTACGGGGATCACCCACTTGCTATCGGAGATAGGGTAGATGATACATGCTGTTCACGCTAGGATTAGTAGCACAAAAAGCTTTACATTTATAACTCGAACTAAATCCTAAACTACCTAGCGAAACCCGCAGTGTACGGGACGTTTGTAGTAGGGATAAGTATTCCGAGGTCGAATTCAAGGATTGAGGTGAAATCAAGTCATTCAATGATCAAAGATAGTGTGAATCTAGACTAAGATAAGATGAGGAATAAAGAAAATGGAAAACACAATGTTTTTGAAGGGTTTTGGGTGATCAAACAAAGATCACAAGTATGTGAACACAATCAAGCAACACAAACACACACTAACACAAAAGATAGGAGAATGGAAGTAACAAAGCGGATTCTAGAGTTTCGAAGTCCCGGTTATGGCTTTTGACTCAAGCTATCTATTCATTCCTCGGATTAACTATGATATGTTGGGATTAAGCGTTTCTGGATTGGGATTAATTACCGGGTAGGTCTCATGATCCACTAGTCCATTCCTAAGGTCTCATCACCTGGTAAGTCTCTAAGAACCTAAGCATAGGAATTCTACACAAACCGGATTATTACCTAGGGATCTAACCTATCCTTACCGGGTAAGTCTCGGAAAGGGAAGTTCTAAGCAACTATCCTAGCACACTTAGTCCAATGGCGGCTTGTGAGGCTCACCACTACCTAGGATTTGTCATCTTTGGAATCTAAGAGTAAGAATCACCGGGTAGGTCTCTTCTAAAACTTAGTTGCTAACATTAGGTCACCCTAGGATAGATTTAGCTCAACAAACACTAGGATTTCAACATTCTAACAATCTAGAACTTAGATCCATCGAACCATGTAAACCACGGGCTGTTCTACCACTTCCACGGCCGTGGAATGGCATGAACAAGCCGTGGACTTCAACAGAGGCTTCGTTCAAGTAATCAAGTCATCCAAGGGCAAAACTAAGTCCATCCTATCATAGTCCTAGCCATAACCCTTCTTTCCTTACCCTAGAATCGCAATCTATCTAGCCAACAACATACATTTCAAGATCAAACTTCACAAATAAAGCATGCTTGCAAGTCATGGTTAATTGATGAAGACAAATCCAAAGAAAAGACATTAAAAGCATAGAATAGAGGTTACCAAATCTTACAAGGCTCCAAGAGCTAATCCAAGTTGTCAACAATGAACTCCTCTCTCAAAACCACTCTAATCTCACTCTAAAACGAGAATCTACACTAATCTCTTCCAAGAACACCCACAATGGGTGCTTGGAAGAGAGGCAACAATGGAGAAGTGTTTTGGGGAAGAAGATAGGTCAAAAAGTAGGGAGAGAGATCCCCAATTACAGCCTGCAAGATTCTTTAAATACCCACTAGGAGCAAGAGCAATGGAAGAGATCGTGGCCCAGCTGTCAACGTGGTCCTGGCAGGAACCACGGACATAGTCCACGGCCGTGGAGAGGCCCCTGACCGTGGTTTGCTCCAGAAGCTTCTTCTTGAACCATTGGACCATGAGTTGGTGCATGGCTTGTGTGGGCAAGGTTCCATGAGTCCTCCTTAGCCCTTAGCTTGCATTCCAATGAGTCCAAAGGCGTGTCATCTCGAGGAACGACCCTTGGATGTATCGATTAAGCTCTTAAATCTCCCAAAATACCTACAAAGCAAGCAAAAGTCCGAGTAGACATCTATCTCGACAAAATACGTGATTTGAGTGCAAACGTCGTGAACTAATGCTAAACCATGCATGAATGAGCGGAGAATCTATCTAAATGAGTGTCTAAATCTAAGTCATAAATCGTGTTATCAAAATACCCCATACTTAAGGTTTGCTCGTCCCCGAGCAAATTCCCAACTATAGACTAAGTGATGACATGATTTATGTATGCAGAAAAATGGCAAAATCTTTTTGGAGTTGTGCTTCTAATATTGGATCACCTTCATAGTTATGTTTCATGGCAATGGATAGACAATAATGTATGAAATGAATGAAGGCACGGAAAGACAATCGTACTTAACTCGAAAGCATGCATAAAAGGTAAGAATGATGAAGTCAAGATGATCATGAGAATGTCCAATCTAGATCACTAAGTCATACACATAAGCAAATAGGTCTTAAGGACTTAGGAAAGAAGAGGCCAAGAAATGTGATGATGAGGTGGGAATTTTCTAAGGCCATGTGGTGCAAATCCGGGAAAGGAACTAAACAACCACAACTTTTACATTTATACTTCATCCACCAAAGTGTATTTTTCTCCTTCTTTTCTTTTCTTTTTCACTTAATTTTGAGACAATGGCATTGGTGTACAAAAGCCGAAACCTTGGTGATTAGCCGTCCTCGGGCTTTTTCTATTTTTCGAGGTGCATCCACACCGGGCACACATACCAAAGCTCGTTAGGACAATTGGTTCATTTGACTTTGGCAAGGCACCAACACCCGATTATGTGAAGTGTGCCGAGTTACTTGTCATTTAAACCAACGTCCCCAAACCTATGTTTTTGTCTACACTTTCACAACACATTTTCAACAACTTCATTCACAACATTCATAATATCAACTTCACCACCCCACACTTGCTTTTCATACACATCAACACACTAGCATGCTCCTATTCCCGGAAGGGTCAAAAGAGGTCAAAATTTTTAATCAAGTGAGGTGCTCAAGCAACATGATCAAGATGAGAAGAAGATGAGATGAATTTGCCTTAATCATTCCTAGATGATGTGCAAGAACTAGCATGTAATTTCGACTTTCAATCCTCAATCCAATCAAGGCAAGCATCATAATCACAATCCATACATAGGATTCAAGAGAAGTACATCAAATCCACATATGCATAAATCCATTCAACACACAAGGCCATCCATAGCCAATTCACAAGACAAGATTCATCATTAGGGTCATATCCAAACCTAGAAAGCACAAAAATTTTGAAATTTTTCGATTTTTTTTGAAATTTTGAAATGTATATGTACAATGCAAACCCCACCCCATACTTAGAAACACATTGTCCCCAATGTGTAAATGAAGTAAAGAAGAGTGAAAGAGGGTTCTCACAATGTAAAAATGTGGCATTTTCGGTATTTGGGTTAACTCGTGTGAAGTGGTGGTGGATGATCCTATCAACAATGGTAGAGAGCTCTTCATAGTCATTCCGGCGTCGAGATATGTGAGATGGGAGCTCTTCCATCAACAAAGACACCTTAAGCCGTCCAAGTCCCACGTTCGCTCCACCCATGGTTGAAAACGGAATCATCATCATCAACTCGCCTTGCAAGGCTTCTTTATTACCTAAGATCTTCCACACAAACACAAAACACAAAAACACACAAAAGCAAAAAGAAAAGCAAAAACAAAAGAGAAAAGGGAAAGAGTTGTACCAATGGGTTGCCTCCCATTAAGCGCTTCTTTTAGGTCATTAGCTTAGCCTCACTTGTTCTTCCCTCTCGAAGTTCAATCTTCTTTCATTCTTCAGGGCCAAATCCCTTCAATCTCCCTCCTCATTTGTTCTTCCCTCTCGAAGTTCAATCTTCTTTCATTCTTCAGGGCCAAATCCCTTAGCCTCACTTGCTCCCAAGCTTCATCCAACTCTCCTTGAAGTTCCTTAATGATCATGGTTGATTCGGGCAATCCTTGGATCTCCTCATGGTGAACCTCCTCTTGTTGAGACACATCCGCTTTGAGCTCCATGTTGGAACTCGAAATGGAAGCAAGGTTGCTTTCTAGATCGTCCATCTTCCTCAACATTTCTTCTAGCATTGATTCTACCCTATCATTGTGAGGTTGTGGTGAGGTTCCTCATGAGGCAATATAGTCATGTGAACTTGATTATGGGACTCATGATAGGCATTAAACTCCTCGCAATACTCAAACTCATCATGGAGAGGTCCTAGATCTTGGCTTTCCATCCATTCCTCATACTCCATGTTATCAAGGTCGTCTCGGAGGTGCAATCCGTCCATGGCAAACATGAAAAGGCAAAGACAAAAACAACACAAGATCAAAAGTAACAAGAAAGATAAACACTAAAAACAATCAAAAGCAAATGACTTAATCTTAACCTAGTCCCCGGCAACGGCTGATAACACGATTTATGATCTAGATTTAGACACTCATTTAGATAGATTTCCCGCTCGTTCATGCATGGTTTAGCATTAGTTCAAGACGTTTTGCACTCAATTCATGTATTTTGTCGAGATAGACGTCTACACGGACTTGTGCGTGTTTTATAGGTATTTCGGGAAATTTAGGAGCTAAAACGATGCGTTGAGGATCGTTCATCTAGATGACACATCCTCGGACTCATTAGGACACAAATTAAGGGCCAAGGAGGACTCATGGAACCTTGCCAACACTAGCCATGCACCAAATCACAGCTTAATAATCAAAGGCGAAGTTTCTGCACAGAATCACGGTTCTCTGACAAATCACGGCCGTGGAATCAACCGTGGATTTTGCCAGATTCTTGTGACAGCTGTGCCACGACTCTCATGGCCAGCTCATGCAAGTTTGTTATAAAAGTGGTCCTTCATGGGCTGTGAGAGGCAGCTGGGAGCATCTTGGAGCAGCTCATCCATTCTTCATTTCCTCTAACAAAAATATCCTCTCAACAAGAAGATTTTCTAGGAAGGAAAGTGTCAAAAAGGAAGAAGAACAGCTCCATTGAAGAGGAGAAGAAGCACACACACCATTGCCACACCTTGCTAGTTTTGTAGTGAAGAATTCCGGATTCTATTTCTAGAATTTTATGAACCTTTGAACCTTCTTTTGGAAGGGTTGTAAGTTGCTCTAATTCTAATTTCAGCTTGGTTTGATTCTAGTTCACTTGTTCATCTCTTTTCTTCATTATCTTGCAAATGTATGCTATGATTTTGTGTTTGTTTGTTTCATTTTCGATTATGAATGTTGTAGGCTAAGTAGATGTGGTTCTAGGGTAAGGAAAGGATGGTTATGGCTGGGGATATGATAGGATGAACTTAGATTTACCTTTGGATGACTTGTGTTTTTGAACGTATCCTCTGTTAGGAATCACGGCCAGATCTTGCCAAACCACGGTCGTGGTTTAGGTAGAACAACCCGTGATTTTCCCTGTTTCGGTGGATCTAGTCTTAGATTGTTAAAATGTTGAAATCCTAAGTGTTTGTCAAGTTAAATCTATCCTAGGTGACCTAGTGTTAGCAACTAAGTGTTAGGAGAGACTTACCCGGTAATCCTTATTCTTAGATTCCAAAGATAACAAACCTTAGGTAGTGGAGAGCCTAATAAGCCGCCATTGGATTAAGTGTGCTGGATGGTAGCTTAAGACTAACCCTTCCGAGACTTACCCGGTAAGGATAGGTTGGATCTTTATTTAGCAAATCCGGTTTGAGTAGAATTCCATCCCTTAGGTTCTTAGAGACTTACCCGGTAATGAGACCTAGGGAATGGACTAGTGAATCATGAGACCTACCCGGTGATTGATCCAAACCTAGAAACAATTAACCCCAACATAGTTAATCCAAAGAATGAATAGATAACTTGAGTCCTATGCCATAACCGGAACTTCCAACCCCTAGAATCCGTCTTTTCTTTCTTTGATCTATATCTTGTTTAGTTTGTTTACTTGTGTTGATTTATAGTTTAGTTGATCGATTTCCTGCATGAATTGTGATCTTTGATTGATCACCAAAACCAACCAAAAACATTTGAGATTTTCATTTTCTTTATTTCTTTCTTTCAACTTAGGTCTTTACTAAACTCAATCACAAATCTAATCAATTTCACCTTAGTCTTCGTGTTCGACCTCGGAATACTATCCCTACTACGAACGTCCCGTACACTGCGGGTTCGCTAGGAGATAGGAGAAATATAACGAGTATAAATTTAAAACCCATTTGCGCATCACACGATCTTAGCGTAACAAGTTTTTGGCGCCGTTGCCGGGGACTAGGTCTAGATTGAGTCTATTTTGTGATTGTTTCTAGTGTAGATCTTTCTTGTTGCTTTTGATCTCTTTTTGGTTTGTGTCTTTGCTTTTCAGGACATCTATTACTCTTTAGGTGTATGCGAAGATCTCGTGGAAAGGATTTAGCTCCATTCGATCCCGAACCGGAGAAAACCCTTCGATCTAGATCCAAGAACATCCGAAAAGAGAAAGAGATGGCCGGAAGAAACCTCCAAGCTGAGTTTGATGAAGCCTTAGAGCAAATAAGGCTAAGAGATGAGCTCTTGGAGGAAGAAAGGAGACTTGCCAATGAGAGGCAAGAGGAAACTAGGAGGGAGATTGAGGAGATTAGGCAAGCCCTTGTTCAAGGAGAGCTTAATCGCCGACAACCTCCACCTCCACCACCACAACCGCAGCCGGCGGCCAATGTTAGGGTTGCTCCCATTGCTATTGAGGAACCACAAACCCTAGGGAGACGTATGGATCCGGTACAAAGAGCACACCGACCGGGTGTGAATCTAGGAGATCCCGCAACCCACAACTATGAGCTCCGCCCTCAAGTTCTACAAATGATCCAGCATAATCAATTTGGAGGGATGGAAGGAGAGTCTCCTCATCAACACTTGAAGAACTATGTGATTTTGATGGAGACTCTTAGACCGCCAAGATTGGAGAGCAACAACCATAAGCTTAGGGCTTTTTCCTTCTCTCTTAAGGATAAAGCCTTGGCTTGGTATCAATCTATTCCAGAAGGGCGAGTTGGTACTTGGGAGGAGATGACAACCGAGTTTTTGACCAAGTTCTTCCCACCTTCCAAGACTACCGAATTAAGAGGGAAGATAAATGCCTTCGTGATGAAGGATAGAGAAAGTTTATTCAAGTCATGGGAGAGGTTCAAAGATCTTCTCCTTGATTGTCCACACCATGGCATACCGAAAATTGAGCTATTGGAGATCTACTTCAAGGGACTTGATGAAGATAGCCAATTCAAGCTCCAATCTCTTTCCGGCGGGACTTTTATGGAGAAGCATGTAGATGAGGCTTGGGAGTTTGTATAGAAGTAAGCTCTAGTAATTGAGAAGTACTCCCATAGAAAGAGTGAAGGAAGAAAGGCGGGAGCATATGAGGTTAGTGAGGTCACCATGAACAATTTCAAGCTTGACGCCATCAACAACGAATTGAAGTCCTTGAGGGAGTTGTGTGCTACAACTTTGAAAAACCAAGCAACTCCTCAAGTGCTTCCACAAGCCAACTTGTCTTCCAAGGAGGAGGATGTGAATTATATGGGAAGGGGCAACTTCAACAATTACCAAGGCCCAAGGAGTTTCAACAACAACCGGCAATTCAACAATTACCGGCCCAACCACAACCATCCCGGATTTTCTTACTCTAACCCGGATGGAGCCTTGAACCCTCCCGCTTCCACAAGCTCAACTCCACCACCAAGAGCTTCACAGGAACCTCCACCCGGATTTATTCAACCTCCAAAGGATAGAACCGAATTAATGTTTGAGCAATTGCTAGGAAGGTTGAGTGGTCTTGAGAGCACCGTAACTTCAATCTCTAAAGCTCAAAAGGTCTTGGAAGCACAAGTGTTCCAAAAGGCCATAGAGACCCGGGAAAGCTTCCCGGAAGAACCGAAGACAACCCAAGAGGCCAAGTGTTGGCTATCACAACAAGGAGTGGGTTGAGTATGAAGGATCCTTTGCCCAAGGACCATGCTAAGGGAAAGCAAGTAGTGGTAGAAGAGGGAAGATTGCAAGAAGATGGAGGCAAGAGCAAGGATGTAGGGCCAACCTATGTGGCACCGCCTCCATACAAGCCACCACTACCGTTCCCACAATCAAGAGCGAGAGCTCGTTTGGACAATCACTTTGGTAAGTTCCTTGAACTAATGTCTAAATTGCATATTAACATTCCGTTCATGGATGCCATTTTAGGAATGCCGGCATATGGCAAGTTTTTGAAAGAGATACTCTCCAACAAAAGGAAGTTGGAGGAGTATGGGGAGATAAGGATGACCAAGAGATCCTCGGAATTGATCCAAACAATGAAGGAGGAAATGCCTCCCAAGCTGAGGGATCCGGGCTCTTTTTGTGTCCCAATAGGAGTGGGAGATGTAAAGTACGAGGCTCTTTGTGATCTTGGGGCAAGTGTAAGCATCATACCGCTTGCACTTTGCAACAAGGTTGGGCTAGGAGAGCCAAAGCTGGTCAAGATGACCCTCTATATGGCGGACCGTTCTATCACTCATCCGGTTGGGATCTTAGAAGACATCCCGGTGCAACTAGGAGGATTCTATGTGCCAATTGACTTTGTCGTCTTGGATATTCCGGCGGATTATCCGGTTCCCATCATCTTAGGAAGACCTTTCCTAGCCACCTCCGGGTGCTTAGTGGATTGCAAGAATGGGACTCTCTCCTTCAACATTGGAGAAGAGAACATCAAATTCAAGTTGTCCACAATGATGAAAGGGCCAACCCTTGATGAAGATGTCTTCAACATAGTCGAGCAAGAAGAATCTAGAGAAATTGTGAGCTCGATCTTGATCAAGGATCCCTTGGAGAAGGTTCTTACCTTAAGTATGATGGAGGAAGGTGTTGAGGATGCTTGCAATGAAGAAATCAAGGCCTTGGAAGCATTGGAAGAGGAGGCAAGAGTTGGATTTGAAGGCCACAAAGAGGTGTTGAACAGCTGCAAGTTCCACGGTCGAGATTTATGTTCCACGGCCGTCAAACTTTCTGGACAACTCAGGGAAGCAAGCTTGGCAAGTTCCACGGCCGTGGAATTTGAGCAAACCGTATTTCCAACCGTGGTTTTCCCTGGAACAGCTCTTGATAATGATCAAGCTTCTAGGAGCCATGGGGAGTCTTCATTTGCTTTGGATTCATCTCATCCAATCTTATTTGGATCGTCTTCAACCGATAAAGGTCCTCCTTCACTTGAACTTAAACCCCTTCCCTCTCATTTGAAGTATGCTTTTCTTGGTGAAAATTCTACATATCCTGTGATTGTTAATGCATGCTTAAGTGATGATGAACTTGCTAAGTTGTTGCATGAACTAAGATTGCATAGGAGAGCCATTGGTTATACTATTGATGATTTGGTTGGCATTAAACCTTCTTTGTGCATGCATAAGATAATGATGGAAGATAACCACAAACCCTCTATTGAACATCAAAGGAGATTAAATCCCATAATGAAAGAGGTAGTCAAAAAGGAAATCATTAAGTTGCTAGATGCGGGAATTATCTACCCTATCTCGGATAGTAAGTGGGTTAGTCCCGTTCATGTAGTTCCTAAAAAAGGTGGGATGACGGTAGTGACTAATGAGAACAATGAACTAATCCCAACTAGGACGGTTACGGGGTGGAGGATGTGCATTGATTATAGGAAATTGAACATGGCCTCTAGGAAAGATCACTTCCCTCTCCCCTTCATTGACCAAATGCTAGAAAGGTTAGCTCAACACTCTCATTTTTGCTATCTAGATGGCTATAGTGGATTCTTCCAAATCCCTATCCACCCCGATGACCAAGAGAAAACAACTTTTACATGTCCATGGGGTACTTTTGCATATAGGAGAATGCCATTTGGGCTGTGTAATGCACCCGCCACCTTCCAAAGGTGTATGATGGCTATCTTTTCGGAATACATAGAAAATATCATGGAAGTGTTCATGGATGATTTCTCTGTTTATGGTTCCTCTTTTGATGATTGCTTGGCTAACTTGTCATTAGTGTTGCAAAGATGTGAGGAGACAAATCTTGTCTTAAATTCGGAAAAATGCCACTTCATGGTAAGTGAAGGCATCGTGTTAGGACACTTGGTGTCTAACCGTGGCATTGAGGTTGATAGGGCTAAGATTGAGACGATAGAGAAGTTGCCACCACCTACCTCGGTGAAGGGGGTAAGGAGTTTCTTAGGGCATGCCGGTTTCTACCGGAGGTTTATTCAAGATTTCTCTAAAATCTCTAAGCCCCTCACTAACCTACTAATGAAAGATGTTGATTTTGTCTTTTCCAAAGATTGTCTTGAAGCCTTTTGTAGGTTGAAGAACGCCTTGATCTCCGCACCTATCATGCAACCTCCGGATTGGAGTCTACCATTTAAGATCATGTGCGATGCAAGCGATGTAGCCGTTGGGGCTGTTTTGGGGCAAAGGAAAGAAGGGCACACTCATGCTATTTATTACGCTAGCAAGACGCTAGATGATGCTCAACTCAACTATGCTACTACCGAGAAGGAATTGCTAGCGGTGGTGTATGCATTTGAAAAATTCCGCTCATACCTTGTTGGAGCGAAGGTCATAGTTTATACGGATCATGCTGCGATCCGTTATCTACTTACCAAGAAGGATGCCAAACCAAGGTTGATTCGGTGGATCCTCCTTCTTCAAGAGTTTGATTTGGAAATACGGGACAAGAAGGGATCCGAAAACTCCGTGGCGGATCACCTTAGTAGACTCCCACCATTAGAGCTTGAAAAAGACAACATCCCGATAGATGACTCATTCCGGGAGGAGCAATTGCAAATGGTGGAGGAATGCTTGTTCCAAGTGTCTAGAGGAAGTGAGCCATGGTCCGCCGACATCGTGAACTACTTAGTGTGTGAGGAAGTGCCTCCCGGATTAACATATGCACAAAGGAAGAAGTTCTTCAACGATGTGAGGCACTACTATTGGAGTGAACCACTTCTATTCAAGAGAGGGCCGGATGGGATGTTTAGAAGATGCATACCGGAAGATGAAGTGGAGAGTGTGATCCGGCATTGTCACTCCTTACCATGTGGAGGCCATGCTAGCTCGCACAAGACGTGTGCAAAGGTATTGCAATCCGGTTTTTATTGGCCTAACTTGTTTAGAGATGTGCAAGGTTTTGTAGCGGCGTGTGATGCTTGCCAAAGGACGGGAAACATCTCAAGGAGGAATGAAATGCCCTTGAACAACATCCAAGAAGTCGAGATTTTTGATGTGTGGGGTGTGGACTTCATGGGACCATTCCCTTCTTCATGTGGCAATCTCTACATCCTATTGGCGGTGGATTATGTGTCAAGATGGGTGGAGGCAATCGCCTCTCCCACAAACGATGCCAAGGTAGTGGTGCGGTTCTTCAACCGGGTGATCTTCCCTAGGTTTGGAACACCAAGGGTGATCATTAGTGATGGAGGGAAGCACTTCACAAATAGGAATTTTGGGGCACTTTTGGCTAAGTATGGGGTGACTCATAAGGTGGCAACACCTTACCATCCCCAAACTAGTGGCCATGTGGAGATCTCCAACCGAGAGATAAAGACCATACTTGAGAAGACGGTGTCTAGAACTAGAAAGGATTGGGCTATGAAGCTCAATGACGCATTGTGGGCATATAGAACCGCCTTCAAGATGCCAATTGGAACCACTCCCTACAAGTTAGTCTATGGCAAGTCTTGCCATCTTCCGGTGGAAATGGAGCATAGAGCTTATTGGGCCATTAAGTGGCTAAATTTTGACCTCAAGGAGGCGGGAGAGAAGAGGTTGCTTGATATAAACGCCCTTGAGGAGATCCGGTTGGAAGCCTATGAGAATGTCCGGATCTACAAGGAGAGAACCAAAAGATGGCATGACAAGAGGATCATCCCCAAGGAGTTGAGTGAAGGAGATCTTGTCCTTCTCTTCAACTCAAGGCTAAGGCTCTTTCCCGGAAAGCTCAAATCAAGATGGACCGGGCCATATGTGGTGAAGAAGATCTTTCCCCATGGAGCTATTGAGATAGGAGGGGAGCATTGTGGGAATTTCAAAGTGAATGGGCATCGCTTGAAGAAGTATATTCCGGGAGCCCCGGTAGACATGATTGCCCCGCTTCACCTTGAATAGACCCTCCCGAGTTTGGTCAAGCTAATGACCTTAAAGAAGCGCTTGGTGGGAGGCAACCCATTGGTAACATTTTTCCTGTTTTGTTTTGTTTTCGTTTTTAGATTTTTCTATCTTTGTGTGTGTTTTGTCTACTTTGTGTGTGTGCTAAGAGCATTAGTAGCATTGGAAGCCTCTCTTGGAATGTGAATGATGATGATGAACCCCTCACCAATTATGGGTGGAGCGGACACGGAACTTGGACGGCTAGCGGTGCCTAGAGCGGGTCCCGAAGCTTTGATGGATGCTTAGAGCTCTCTACCATGGTTGATAGGATCATCCAACATCAATTCACTTGAGAAATCCCAAATACCATAGCAAACCATTTTTACATTGTGAGAACCTTCTTTCACTCTCTTTACTTGTATACCACATTAGGGACAATGTGTTTCTAAGTATGGGGTGGGATTCGCATGATCTTTTGCATGATGAGCATCTAGGATAGCTTAAAATTCGCACATGTCTTGCATTGTACATACTTAAATCGAAAATCCCATAAAAATCAGAAAATTTAAAACTTTTTGTGCTTTCTAGGATTGGATATGATCCTAATGATGAATCTTGTCTTGTGAATTGGCTATGGATGGCCTTATGTGTTGAATTGATAAATGCATATGTGGACTGGAACTACTTCTCTTGAATTCTATGAATGATTTGTGATCATGATTATTGCCTAGAATGGATTGAGCATTGAAAGTCGAAATTACATGATAGTTCTTGCATACCATCTAGGAATGAATGAGGCATTTCATTTTTCTCTACTTCTCATCTTAATCATGATTGCTTGAGCACCTCAATTGATATAAAAATTGACCTCTTTTAACCCATCCGGGAATAGGAGCATGCTAGTGTGTTGAAGTTTGTGAAAAGCAAGTATGAAGTAAAGTTGTTGATGAAAGGAATGTCATGAATGAAATGCTGAAATTATTGTGGAAGTGTAGCCAAAAATAGGTTTGGGGGCGTTGGTTTAAATGACAAGTAACTCGGTAAACTTCACATAATCGGGTGTTGGTGCCTTGCCAAAGTCAAATGAACCAATATCCCTAACGAGCTTTGGTATGTGTGCCCGGTGTGGATGCACCTCGAAAAAGAGAAAAAGCCCGAGGATGGCTAATCACCGAGGTTTCGGCTATTGTACACCAATGCCATTGTCTCAAAAATAAGTCAAGGAAAAAGAAAAGAAAGCAAGATAGGGAAAAATATACACTTGGGGGAAGTTGATCAAGGACAAGGAAGTGGAGTTAGTTCCATTCCCGGATTGGCATCACATAACCTAGAAAAATTCCCCACCTAATCACAACGTTTCTTGGCCTTTTATGTCACAAGACCTTATGACCTACTTGCATGTTTGTAAGACTTAGTAATCTAGATTGGATATACTCTTGATCTTCTAGACCTCTTCATCCTCGCATCTCATGCATACTTTTGAGTCAAGTACAATTGTCTTTCCATGCCTTCATTTGTTTGATACATAATTGCTTGTCCAATTGCCATGAAACATGACTATGAAGGTGATCCAATACTAGAAGCACAAACCCAAAAAGATTTTGCCATTTTTCTGCATACATAAATCATGTCATCTCTTAGTCTATAGTTGGGAATTTGCTCGGGGACGAGCAAACCTTAAGTATGGGGTATTTTGATAACACGATTTATGATCTAGATTTAGACACTCATTTAGATAGATTTCCCGCTCGTTCATGCATGGTTTAGCATTAGTTCAAGACGTTTTGCACTCAATTCATGTATTTTGTCGAGATAGACGTCTACACGGACTTGTGCGTGTTTCATAGGTATTTCGGGAAATTTAGGAGCTAAAACGATGCGTTGAGGATCGTTCATCTAGATGACACATCCTCGGACTCATTAGGACACAAATTAAGGGCCAAGGAGGACTCATGGAACCTTGCCAACACTAGCCATGCACCAAATCACAGCTTAATGATCAAAGGCGAAGTTTCTGCACAGAATCACGGTTCTCTGACAAATCACGGCCGCGGAATCAACCGTGGATTTTGCCAGATTCTTGTGACAGCTGTGCCACGACTCTCATGGCCAGCTCATGCAAGTTTGTTATAAAAGTGGTCCTTCATGGGCTGTGAGAGGCAGCTGGGAGCATCTTGGAGCAGCTCATCCATTCTCCATTTCCTCTAACAAAAATATCCTCTCAACAAGAAGATTTTCTAGGAAGGAAAATGTCAAAAAGGAAGAAGGAGAGCTCCATTGAAGAGGAGAAGAAGCACACACACCATTGTCACACCTTGCTAGTTTTGTAGTGAAGAATTCCGGATTCTATTTGTAGAATTTTATGAACCTTTGAACCTTCTTTTGGAAGGGTTGTAAGTTGCTCTATTTCGAATTTCACCTTGGTTTGATTCTAGTTCACTTGTTCATCTCTTTTCTTCATTATCTTGCAAATGTATGCTATGATTTTGTGTTTGTTTGTTTCGTTTTCAATTATGAATGTTGTAGGCTAAGTAGATGTGGTTCTAGGGTAAGGAAAGGATGGTTATGGCTGGGGCTATGATAGGATGAACTTAGATTTACCTTTGGATGACTTGTGTTTTTGAACGTATCCTCTATTAGGAATCACGGCCAGATCTTGCCAAACCACGGTCGTGGTTTAGGTAGAACAACCCGTGATTTTCCCTGTTTCGGTGGATCTAGTCTTAGATTGTTAAAATGTTGAAATCCTAAGTGTTTGTCAAGTTAAATCTATCCTAGGTGACCTAGTGTTAGCAACTAAGTGTTAGGAGAGACTTACCCGGTAATCCTTACTCTTAGATTCCAAAGATAACAAACCTTAGCTAGTGGTGAGCCTAATAAGCCGACATTGGATTAAGTGTGCTGGATGGTAGCTTAAGACTAACCCTTCCGAGACTTACCCGGTAAGGATAGGTTGGATCTTTAGTTAGAAAATCCGGTTTGAGTAGAATTTCATCCCTTAGGTTCTTAGAGACTTACCCGGTAATAAGACCTAGGGAATGGACTAGTGAATCATGAGACCTACCCGGTGATTGATCCAAACCTAGAAACACTTAACCCCAACATAGTTAATCCAAAGAATGAATAGATAACTTGAGTCCTATGCCATAACCGGAACTTCCAACCCCTAGAATCCGTCTTTTCTTTCTTTGATCTATATCCTGTTTAGTTTGTTTACTTGTGTTGATTTATAGTTTAGTTGATTGATTTCCTGCATGAATTGTGATCTTTGATTGATCACCAAAACCAACCAAAAACATTTGAGATTTTCATTTTCTTTATTTCTTTCTATCAACTTAGGTCTTTACTAAACTCAATCACAAATCTAATCAATTTCACCTTAGTCTTCGTGTTCGACCTCGGAATACTATCCCTACTACGAACGTCCCGTACACTGCGGGTTCGCTAGGAGTTAGGAGAAATATAACGAGTATAAATTTAAAACCCATTTGCGCATCACACGATCTTAGCGTAACAACGGCGCCAAAAACTTGTTCACGCTAGGATTAGTAGTACAAAAAGCTTTACATTTATAACTCGAACTAAATTCTAAACTACCTAGCAAAACCCGCAGTGTACGGGACGTTTGTAGTAGGGATAAGTATTCCGAGGTCGAACTCAAGGACTGAGGTGAAATCAAGTCATTCAATGATCAAAGATAGTGTGAATCTAGACTAAGATAAGATGAGTAATAAAGAAAATGGAAAACACAATGTTTTTGAAGGGTTTTGGGTGATCAAACAAAGATCACAAGTATGTGAACACAATCAAGCAACACAAACACACACTAACACAAAAGATAGGAGAATGGAAGTAACAAAGCGGATTCTAGAGTTTGGAAGTCCCGGTTATGGCATTTGACTCAAGCTATCTATTCATTCCTCGGATTAACTATGATATGTTAGGATTAAGCGTTTCTGGATTGGGATTAATTACCGGGTAGGTCTCATGATCCACTAGTCCATTCCTAAGGTCTCATCACCGGGTAAGTCTTTAAGAACCTAAGGATAGAAATTCTACACAAACCGGATTATTACCTAGGGATCTAACCTATCCTTACCGGGTAATTCTCGGAAAGGGAAGTTCTAAGCAACTATCCTAGCACACTTAGTCCAATGGCGGCTTGTGAGGCTCACCACTACCTAGGATTTGTCATCTTTGGAATCTAAGAGTAAGAATCACCGGGTAGGTCTCTTCTAACACTTAGTTGCTAACACTAGGTCACCCTATGATAGATTTAGCTCAACAAACACTAGGATTTCAATATTCTAACAATCTAGAACTTAGATCCATCGAACCATATAAACCACGGGCTGTTCTACCACTTCCACGGCCGTGGAATGGCAAGAACAAGCCGTGGACTTCAACAGAGGCTTCGTTCAAGTAATCAAGTCATCCAAGGGCAAAACTAAGTCCATCCTGTCATAGTCCTAGCCATAGCCCTTCTTTCCTTACCCTAGAATCGCAATCTATCTAGCCAACAACATACATTTCAAGATCAAACTTCACAAATAAAGCATGCTTGCAAGTCATGGTTAATTGATGAAGACAAATCCAAAGAAAAGACATTAAAAGCATAGAATAGAGGTTACCAAATCTTACAAGGCTCCAAGAGCTAATCCAAGTTGTCAATAATGAACTCCTCTCTCAAAACCACTATAATCTCACTCTAAAACGAGAATCTACACTAATCTCTTCCAAGAACACCCACAATGGGTGCTTGGAAGAGAGGCAACAATGGAGAAGTGTTTTGGGGAAGAAGATAGGTCAAAAAGTAGGGAGAGAGATCCCCACTTACAGCCTGCAAGATTCTTTAAATACCCACTAGGAGCAAGAGCAATGGAAGAGATCGTGGCCCAGCTGTCAACGTGGTCCTGGCAGGAACCACGGGCATAGTCCACGGCCGTGGAAAGGCCCCTGACCGTGGTTTGCTCCAGAAGCTTCTTCTTGAACCATTGGACCATGAGTTGGTGCATGGCTTGTGTGGGCAAGGTTCCATGAGTCCTCCTTAACCCTTAGCTTGCATTCCAGTGAGTCCGAAGGCGTGTCATCTCGAGGAACGACCCTTGGATGTATCGATTAAGCTCTTAAATCTCCCAAAATACCTACAAAGCAAGCAAAAGTCCGAGTAAACGTCTATCTCGACAAAATACGTGATTTGAGTGCAAACGTCGTGAACTAATGCTAAACCATGCATGAATGAGCGGATAATCTATCTAAATGAGTGTCTAAATCTAAGTCATAAATCGTGTTATCACCTGCATCAAGTAGTTTAAGGGTTTCCTTCTTGACAACCTCCTTCATGGTCGGATTTAACCGCCTTTGAGGTTGTCGCGAAGTTCTAAAAACCTCTTCCATTAGGATCTTATGCATACATAGTGAAGGCTTGATTCCTACTAGATCCTCTATAGTGTAACCTAAGGCTTTCCTATGCTTCTTAAGAACAACCATAAGTTTACTATGTTCATCTATACTTAGATCGGAACTAACAATTACCGGAAAGGTAGAATTAGATCCTAGAAATGCATACCTTAGATGTACGGGAAGTGGCTTCAATTCCATCACCATAGGACTCTCTAATGGCTCTTGAGGAGTGTCCAATGCTTCCTTAGAAGTTGTTGGAGAAGAATCAGAAGAAGTGGTAGAAAGAACACAATTGTCTTCAGATTCACCCAAAATTACAGCTCCCCTGTTTCCTCCACGGCCGTGATTTTGGGCGTGGAAGTCAATTACGGTGCCTTTGAATACCTGATTACGGCCGTGTTGGTAGAAACCACGGCCGTGGAATAGCACGACTGGCCGTGATTCCTTACGTTCTCTGACCCATCGTAGAGTTTCTC
This sequence comes from Fagopyrum homotropicum, assembly GCA_033239125.1. Taxonomy (NCBI): domain Eukaryota; kingdom Viridiplantae; phylum Streptophyta; class Magnoliopsida; order Caryophyllales; family Polygonaceae; genus Fagopyrum; species Fagopyrum homotropicum. The sequence goes on along the minus strand of BSWB01000005.1, from coordinate 86,218,194 downwards.
AAACTCTTCTTCATACACTTCCTTTTGCTTCCCTAAAGCTTCAATTTCCTCTTTGCATTCCTGTTCTTCCCCTATGTCCATAATGCTCAAGGTGATTACCTTTTGCAAAGGATCCTTGAAGAGGATTGAACTTGCTTCCTCCCTAGATAGCTCTTCGTCATGGATGTTGAACATATCCTCTTCAAAAGCTGGTTCTCTCGTCAAAGTGGAAAGAATGAACTCTACCTTTTCCTCTACTATGTCGAAGGCGAGTCTAGTATTCTTGCAATCAACCATACAACCGGATGTTGCAAGAAACGGTCTTCCGAGTATGATCGGGACCGGACTATCTGCAGGAATGTCAAGCACAACAAAATCTATGGGAACATAAACTTACCAAGCTTGACCGGGAAGTCTTCAATTATACCGACGGGACGAGTTATTGATCGATCCGCCATATATAACGTCATCTTTACCGGTTTAGCTTTGCCTAAACCGATCTTCCTGCACAAGGCAAGCGGAATGATGCTAACGCTTGCTCCTAAATCACATAATGCATCATATGTGACATCTCCCACTCCTATGGGAATGCAAAACGACTCCGGATCCTTCAACTTTGGGGGCATCTTGTCTTTCATCGTCTTAATGAGATCCGAAGAATCCGAACTCATCTTGACTTCTCCAAAATCCTCTAATTTCCTCTTGTTAGAGAGGATCTCTTTTAAGATCTTTCCATAAGCCGGCATACCTACAATTGCATCAATGAAAGGTATATTAATATGCAGTTTGCTCATGAGTTCAATAAACTTACCGATTTGCTTGTCTAGACACGCTCTTGCTCTAGATTGTGGGAACGGTAGGGGAGGTTTGTAAGCTGGAGGAGGAATGTAGATGTCTTCCTTCTCCTTCCCCTTTTCCTTCTCCTTTTCAACGGAAACTTCAACAAACTTAGGTTGCGGGTCGGTGGTTGTTGCTCCGCTCCTAGTTGTGATAGCCATCACCCTTCCTTTTGGGTTATCCTCCGTCTTTCCTGGAAGTTTTCCTTGATTCCTAGGAACTTCCTCAGCATTGCTAAACATTTGGTTTTCTAAAACCTTTTGGGATTTATCAACCTTAGTAATGTGGTTCTCCAATCCTTGAAGCTTTCCCAAAATCGTTTCCAATATGGGATCGGGCTTCTCCTTCCCCGAAGTGCTTCCACTATTAGATTTTTGCCCCTGGCTTTTCAAAGGAGTGGAAGAAGAAGAATGTGGAAGAATTACCGGAATTTTATTGTTGGTTGGAACGCCAATTGTTGTTGTTTGCACCCCTATTGTTGTTCCAATTGTTATTCCGGTTGTTGTTGTTGTTCCAATTGTTCCGGTTGTTGTTCCGGTTGTTGCGATTTGTGTTCTCATTCCCATTGTGGTTATTGTTGTTCCTCAAATAACCAACATCTTGTTCCTTTTGCTTTGGAAAACCGGCCTTGATGACTTCCTTCAATTCTTTAATCTCGGAGTTGAGAGAAAAGATTTGAGTTTGAGCGGCTTCTACCTTCCGATGAGAATACTTCTCAATGACTCGGGCTTGCTTCTCAATGAAGTCCCAAGCGTCATCTTCCCTCATGTCCATGAATGTACCACATGAAAGGGATTGGAGCTTGAATTGTGTTTCCATATCCGGCCCCTTATAGTATATCTCCAATAGCTCCAATTTGGAAATGCCATGATGTGGGCAATCCAATAGCAAATCCTGAAATCTTTCCCAAGATTGGAACAAATTTCATTAGATCTCATAGAAAATGCATTAATCTTACCCCTCAACTCCACCGTCTTGGATGGCGGAAATAATTTGGTGAGGAACTCCGAAGAAAGATCCTCCCATGTGTTGAGTCTTCCATTTGGAAGAGCTTGATACCAAGATAAAGCTTTCCCTTTCAAAGAGAAGAAGAATGGCTTGATCTTGTAATTATTGGTAGTTGCATTCTTTGGCTTCATTGTCTCCATCAAGATCTCAAAATTCTGTAAATGTTGATGTGGAGATTCAGCACTCGTTCCTCCAAATTGACTTTGGCAAACGATGGTAATAACTTGTGGGTTGAAGCTAAACCCTTGCATATCATCAGCATCAAAGTTCACACCCAAACGGCGTGGTTGCTAAATTGGATCCATCCTTTGGCCAAGAGTTCTTGGCTCTTCATCCACACGAGCGGCTCTCGCATTCCCATCCGGGACACGATAATTGGCAGCCGGTCTTGGATTATATTGATTCATGTTGATCGTTGGATTGATGTCCTCTAACGGTGGCATGGAAGAGTCGTTATCCTCATTGGATGATCTGGTTCTAACCGATCTTGATGGTTTTCTCCTCTTCTTCTTCTTAAGGTCGCTCAATTCCAGCCTCATTTGAAACATCATATCCGTTAGCTCATCAATTTTCAATTGATGACGGTCCGATTCCTCCTTGCGAGTCTTCTCGCTCCATCTAAGTTGAGCTTTGGAATCCTCCAATTATGCTTGAAGATCCCGCTCCTTTTCTTCAGCCATCTTTCTTTCCTTGAGCTTCTTCCTCAAAGTCTTCTCAAGTTCTTGATCAAGAGGTAAGAGGTCTTCGTTGTTCCTAGACCTGCGCATATACCTAAGGTAACGTGCAAATATCACTCAAAAGAGATATCAAATAACAGAGGAAAATCTCCCAAGCTTGACAACCGATAACTGAATTCGGCCTAAACCAAATCCCCGACAACGGCGCCAAAAAAACTTGTTCGCCACTTAGCGTGCGTGCAAATAAGTCTTAAATTTATAAAACTAGAAATCAAGCAAGTGAACCCGCAGTGTACGGATCGCGTAGTAGAGCAAGATTTCCAGAGTATCGAACACAGGGATTTGGGGGGATAAATTTAGTTATAAGATTATCAAGCAAGTAAAAGGTAAACTTTTCAAATGTATTGGGAAAACAGCAACCCTAAATTTCCAGGTATCTAATTGTGGCAATTGATTCAAGATATACTAAAGAACTAAGGACAGAGTTAAGAGTTGCAAAGGTATGCTAAGTTAAAGCAATGTACGGTGAAGTTCCAAGGCTTTATATGACTTATCTAAGGATACTCTCTATAAAGGTTATTGAGGCTTCTGTATAGAAAGAAACTAAAGACAAGAATTAGTCTCAAATACCCAAACTTGTAACCCAAGGATCAAGACTAACTAAACCGATTAAGGTTGTGACACTCAAAATCGAAGTAGAGGTTGTTGAGGCTTCACTACTACCTAGAAAAGGCAAGCCAAGACTAGATTAAAGCTAATCTTTAACCTTGGATCAAAGTAAAAGCAAGGTTCGTAACTGGCACAAATTACGGGTAGATCTTGAGTTCCACGGCCGTGGAATCTCAAGAACAAACCGTGATTTTGGTTGTTCGGCGAAATCTCTATAACTCTCAGGGTCCAATCTGTTTACGATCGATCTATCATCATCTAAGCCACAACTATCAACCCTTCACCTTAGAATTGCTAAAGGGTTTTAGCCAATAACTGTCATTATAATATCAAAATCAAGTTTTGGAAGAATGAAAGATGAAAACCTTCGAAAACCTTCAATAAAACTAAAGTCAATCTCAAATCCACACACAAAAATGATAACGTATATCAGATTTCGAACAAACAAACACAAATCAATAACGATCCTAGATAAGGACGAAGAACGGGATGTCAATCCGTCTTCTAATCAAACCTAAGAACAAAAGGCGTTACTTACGCCACAAGCAATTCCCAAATCTCAAAACCTTCGCGAATCTCCGATCTTCAATGCATCCTAAAACACGTGTAAGCCAAGGTATCGAATTTTCTCCCCTCCAGCCCTTTTATAAGAAAGGATCAAATAACCGTCCGGCCCATGTGCGTAAATATCGTGGCAATATTTTATTCGTCAAAAGATCGCCTAAATCACGGTCTCATGGGGTTCCACGACCGTTGTTTAGAGCGTGGAAGTGGATTACGGTTCTTCATGATTTCCACGACCGTACTTTACACCGTGTAACTTTCTGGAATACTCCACGTTCATGATGCCAAGATCCACGGCCGTGGTTTTGGACGTGGACTAGTCTACGACCGTATTTTAGAGCGTGGAAGTGTAAATAGCTTGTGATTTCCTTTGTGTCGTGCCATTCCTCAACCTAGCATCTCCTTTGACTTCCTTGATGTGTCCTAAATCCTTGTATGTGCTCAATTCTTCTCTAATCTCTCTCAATTTGTGCGGTTTTAGCTCTTATTCACCTATAATCAACACGAAGCTAATGTAGACCTCCATATCGAAAATATAAACAAACAAGCTAAAAATTTGCTTCAATGCCTTATCAATGAACACTATAATGGATGAAAAACAATTCGAAAAAGTGCCTAGAATATCGCAATATTTCATGCTAACAGTGAAGACCCCATCAAGCACCTTGGGAAGTTCCATACCGTGTGTATGAGCATGAAGCCGGCCAACATTACCGAAGAACAAATCAAGATGACGGCATTCGGCTTCACACTCAAAGATTCGGCGGATGATTGGTATTACCACCTTCCATCCGGGAGTATCGACACTTGGGAGAACCTTCACAAGACGTTCTTGGAGAAATACTTTCCAGCTAAGAAGGCCAATAGCTTGAAGAAAGCTATAAGCAACATCGAGCAAGAGGCAAATGAAACTCTCAACGAGTACTTCGAAAGGTTTGCACGCCTCCGATCCAGCTGTCCTTTTCACGGATATTCAACTCAAGATCTAGTCTTGTACTTGTACAATGGCTTGCTAGACAATGAAAGGACGATCGTCGATGCGGCTTGCGGAGGTAATATTCTTAACTCTACTCCTGACCTTGCTTTGGAAAAGATACAGGAACTAGCGGAAGGTACTCAGAACTTTGGAAGGACCCCGGCTAAGAAAGGAGTTCATGTTGTGAGTTCCGGGAAGAGTGAGATTTCCACCGAGCTCACGGAATTGAAGGAAATGGTGAAGAGGCTAACACTTATGGGAACACCGTAGCAGCTCAAAGCTTGTGGAGTTTGTGCTGACCCGTATCATCCAACGGACATGTGTCCACAAGTCCAGGATGACGACGCTGAGGTAAACGCAATGGGTTATGGACAACCACAACAGCAAAGACCTAGGAACGATCCCTATGCACAAAATTTCATGCCAAATTGGCGTGACCAACAGAATTTTCGTTGGAGGGATCAATAAAATCAACAACAATAGACCCGCCAAGGTAAGTATCACTCAACTGAAGATATGTTATAGGTTTTGACTAAACACTTTGCTACTCATGTCCAAACAACAGAATCTAGCATCAAGAACCTTGAACAACATGTTAGTCAAATGGCGGAAGCTATTTCAAGGACCGAATCAAGGCTTTCCGGAGGATTGCCTTCCCAGACATTTATAAACCCCAAGGAGAATGTTAGTGCCCTAACATTAAGGAGTGGGAAGCAAATCCAACAAAAACCAGCAAAAGAATCACAAAGCAAACCTTCTGTCGGTTTTTCCGCACCCACAGTCGCCCCTGCGGCTGCAACTGCGCCCAACACAGAACGGAGGACGCCCCTGCGGCTGGATGTCCCCTCCCCTGCGGTGACAACCCTGCGGAAAACACAACAGAGGATCCTTCTGAAAAGGATACCTACGTCCGGCCTAACTTTCCGCCACCGTACTCCGAGAAGCCACCAACTCCTTTTCCCGAGGCTTTGAAGGAGAGAAGAATCATTGAGGATAAGGACCTCTTGAGACTTTCTCCAAATGCGAGGCAAACATTCCCCTCCTTAAGTTGGTGAAAAGTATCCCTAAGTATGCTCGCTTTTTGAAGGAACTTTGCACTATCAAGAGGAATCAGAAGCTAAAGGGGAAACAAAAAGTGCAAGTGAGTGAGCATGTGTCGGCAGTTTTCCAATGGAGAATGCCCAAGAAGTGCAGCGATCCGGGTATGGTAAGCATTCCTTGTGTTATAGGGGAAACCCGCTTTGACAAAGCAATGCTTGATCTCGGTGCTTCTATCAATGTTTTACCATATTCGATTTACAAATCACATGGCCTTGGGCCATTAATGGAAACTAGGATTGTAGTACAACTTGCTGATAGATCTAATGTGTAGCTGAAAGGGATAATTGAAGATGTATTAGTAATGGTAGACAACCTAATATTTCTTGCTGATTTCTTTGTAATGGATATGGAAAAAGACTCACGTGTTGCACCCATTTTGTTAGGTAGGCCATTTCTGAAAACGGCTAGGACTAAAATTGATTATGTTAGTGGTAAATTGACCATGGAGTTTGATGCAGAAGTAGTGGAATTTGACATCTATGATGCAATAAGATTTCCTAGTGATGCTCATTCTTTGTGTGCTATTGACATTGTTGAACCTTTTGTGCAAGATGTTTTTGATAACTCTGACGTGGATGAATTGAGAAATGTGATTGAGCATGATCTTGATGGTTTCAAATCAGATTATGTGTTAACATCTAGCATGAAAGAGGTCCTAGCGCAATTACATGGGTATAAAAGGCTACCTATCTCCAATTTGGCCATTGGGCCCACTTTACTATCCCCAAGCGAGAAGCTTGTTCCGTCTATAGTGCAGGCACCTGAAATAGAATTAAAGGACCTTCCGTCACACCTCAAGTACGTTTTCCTTGGAGAACACAATACCTTGCCGGTGATTATCTCCAACAATTTGACCACCGGACAAGATGACAAGTTGGTGAAAGTACTAAAAGAGCACAAGACGGCCCTTGGATGGACTATTGCGGACATCGAAGGAATAAGTCCTTTCACTTGCATGCATAGGATTCTACTTGAGGACGAAGCCAAGCCCTCTAGGCAACCTCAAAGGAGGTTGAACCCGCCAATGATAGATGTGGTCAAAAAGGAAGTGTTGAAGCTCTTCCAAGCGGATATGATCTTTCCTATCTCGGATAGCACTTGGGTTAGCCCGACCCCAGTAGTTCCAAAGAAGGGAGGCATCACTATGGTGGAAAATCAACATGGAGAGATGGTCCCAAGCAAAACACAAACCGGATGGAGAGTTTGCATTGACTACCGCAAGCTCAATAAGGTTACACGAAAAGACAATTTTCCATTACCTTTTATTGATCAAATGTTGGAACGTCTTGCAGGTCATCAGTACTACTGTTTCCTGGATGGATATTCGGGCTATTTCTAAATAGCCATCGCACCAGAGGATCAAGAGAAGACGATGTTCACTTGCCCATTTGGAACTTTTGCATATCGGAGAATGTCATTTGGACTTTGCAACGCACCAGGCACTTTCCAACGGTGCATGATAAGTATTTTCTCCGAATACATAGAAAATTTCATCGAAGTCTTCGTGGATGATTTTACCGTCCTTGGAGATAGTTTTGACGCATGTTTAGGACATTTTAAACTTGTTCTTGAAAAATGTGTTGAAACCAATTTAGTTCTTAATTCGGAAAAATGTCATTTCATGGTCGAACAAGGAATTGTGTTGGGACATGTAATATCCTCAAAAGGGATAGAGGTAGATAAGAGAAAGGTTGATGTTATTCAAAATTTACCTTATTCTACTAATGTTCGGGAAATCCGATCTTTCCTTGGTCATGCAGGTTTCTACCGACGTTTCATCAAAGATTTTTCAAAAAAGATGTCATGTGTGACGCTAGTGACTACGCCGTTGGAGCTGTCTTAGGACAAAAAGACGGACGGGCCTCCCATGTAATCCATTATGCGTCTATGATACTCAATGGAGCGCAAAGGAATTACTCTACCACCGAGAAGGAGATGTTAGCAGTGGTTTTTGCCCTTGAGAAATTCCGGCAGTACCTACTTGGGGTAAAGGTAATTATCTTCACTGACCATGCAGCTCTTAGGTACCTCATGGCAAAGAAGGAGGCCAAGCCACGATTGATCCGATGGGTGCTTCTTCTAAGTGAGTTTAACCTAGAGATAAGGGAAAAGAAGGGGGTTGAGAACCTGGTGGCCGATCATTTGAGCAGACTAATGCAAGAGGAGGAAGATCCAGAAAAAAAGAGAGATAGCCGGAAGTTTTCCAGACGATACATTCTACACAACTCTCTGTTGTGTAACCGCCCCCGCGCCTCACACCAGCCGCCCCTTCGGCTCAGTCTAGGCGCCCCTGCGGAATTGTCGATAGAGGTTTGCCTTAAGCTCCATTCTTTTAAGCCTTGGTTTGCTGACATTGTGAACTTCATCGTCAGGAAGGAGTATCCTCCAAGCTTCACCAAGGCACAATGAGAGAAGGTAAAGGCTGAAGCTCGACACTACATTTGGGACGATCCTTACCTTTGGAAGCATTGTAGTGACCAAGTGATCCGGTGTGGCATTCTGGACAATGAGGTACAATCCGTCCTAACTTTTTGTTATTTTGAAGCATGTGGGGGGCACTTTGGGGCAAACAAAACTGCAAGAAAAGTTTTGGATGCCGGTTTCTTTTGGCCACACATTTTTCGAGACGCTTTTGCATTTTGTAAAGTGTGTGATAGATGCCAAAGGATAGGAAATCTTTCAAGGAGACATGAAATGCCCCAATCCTCTCTTATATTTTGTGAAATATTTGATGTTTGGGGAATTGATTTCATGTGGCCATTTCCTACTTCATTTGGGAACACATATATTTTGCTTGCGGTGGACTATGTTTCCAAGTGGGTGGAAGCAAAGGCCACCAAAACTGATGATTCAAAAGTAGTTGCAGCTTTTCTGAAGGAAACTATCTTTGCAAGATTTGGAATCCCAAAAGCCTTAATCAGTGATAGGGGTACCCATTTTTGCAACAAGACGATCACGGCTCTCCTTAAGAAGTACCACGTTCACCAAAGAGTATCAACAGCTTATCATCCACAAACAAACGGCCAAGCTGAGGTGTCCAACCGGGATATAAAGACCATCCTTGAAAAGACGGTTTCTCCCAGGCGGAAGGATTGGAGTGCAAGGCTAAATGACGCCCTATGGGCATATCGGACAGCCTACAAAACTCCTATCGGGATGTCCCCTTTTAGGCTCGTGTTTGGGAAAGCTTGCCACCTACCGGTGGAGTTAGAGCACAAAGCTTGGTGGGCGATAAAGAAGTGCAACATGAAGATAGAGGAAGTAGGAGAATTCCGGAAGCTCCAATTGCAAGAGTTGGAGGAACTGAGGCTAGATGTATATGACCATGCTACCACATACAAAGAAAAGATCAAAGCATGGCATGACCGGAACATTCTCCGGATGGACTTCAAGGTAGGTAATAAGGTACTTCTCTTTCAATAACGTTTGAAACTCTTTGCAGGTAAGCTGCGTTCGAGATGGACAGGGCCGTTCATAGTAGCCGAAGTATACCCTCACGGGGCGGTGGATCTCTATGATCCCGAAACGCACAAGGTGTTCAAAGTAAACGGACAAAGACTAAAGCTCTACCTTGAAGGAGTCAAGAACGATCCAATCGACGAGAGGGTGCTAGAGGAAGCACAGTCAGAGAAGTAGAGATCTTACGTTGAGCCAACGACGTAAAACAAAGGCGCTTCTCGGGAGGCAACCCGAAGGAATAAGAAGAGGAGCCTCTGTCAAGAAACCTCCCCTGCGGCATTGTGTCCCCGCCCCTGCGGTGACACTCATGCCCAGTGCCGCCCCCGGCGTTGGGCCTGCGCCTGCAACACTCCTGTCACCGCCCCCGCGGTGACATCCCTACGCCCCTGCGGCGGCCATCCTTGACACGAATTCGCAGCGCCGCCCCCGGCGCTGAGCCTGCGTGCCCCTCTCCCTTGTCGCCGTGCCCGCAACGACAAACTCCCGCCCCTGAGGGTATACCCAGAAAAGAAAATAAAAAGAGGATCTCGAAAACGCCTACACCTACCACGCACCACCCACCAACCTTCTTCACCAAACACACAAACCCTCCAAAACCCCTCTCCTTCAGAAACACTCTCACGCTCATGCGCCCTCTGCCCACCAACGCTCTCGCCGACGCCCCTGCACCGCCTCCGAGAGCCAGCCACTAGTCGCAATGCCCCTGTGCCACCCTCTCCCACTGCCCTTTACTCTAACACATCCCTACAACCTTCATCCTCACCCGTTTCACACAATCCACCCTAGATGCACCATCGACAAAGCCTAAACTACCAAAGAAGTAACCGGAGCGACCTCACCAACACCCCTTCCATCGCTCCCCGGAAATCGCCTCTGCACTTCTCCCGCACCTACGGCTGCAAGCATCCGCCCTTGCGCCTTACCGCCCCCGCGCCTGCACAGCCGCCCCTGCAGAAATCACACCAGAGGTCGTTTTCTTTTCCTTATTTCGACATTTGCTAATCTTTTCTTCAATTACTTTCAAGAATGGAAGCCCCAAGGAAATACAAGATGACCGAAGCAAAGAAGGAGCATTACAGGATTGTGCAGGATCGAGTTGTGTATGCAACTTGATTTTTGCATATTCCTACACTTTGCGAGCCTTTAGGCTCAGATGGCGGCTATGACGACCCAGCACCGGACATGGTAGTCCGATTACCAACGGATGTTGCTGGAGCAGCAGCAGAGCTAGCAGACCAGTTTTGCCACCTCCATGACCTCCCACTTTAACCAGAGGCAGGAGGCCTGGCAGGCAGCCCAGCAACAGCAGCTGCAGGCTCAGCAATTGGCTTGGCAGCCCAATTTTGAGACCTCTTTTGGCCGCCGGATGACAGCCCAACAGGACCGCATAGATGACATCTACCGCCGGCAGGAGCACTTCCTCCACCATTTTCCTTACCCACCGGAGGAGGGTCCAGGTGGTCCTTCCGGACCACCCCACTGAGAGGTACATTTCTTTTCCCTTCTCCCACATTTATCTTTGACTCATTTCCACTTTGAGGACAAAGTGTACTTCAAGTATGGGGGAGGGATATATCATTGCTTGTATAGTTCATTGAGTTGTTTTAAATTTGTTTTGCATCTTTTGAATTCAGATTGAAATTCACAAAAAAAAAAAAGAAAAAGCCAAAGAAAATGAAAAAAAAGACATGAAAAACCTTGGATAAACCGAAAAGCCGAAAGGGCGGTTTAGGCAAAAAGAAGGTAGTCCGACCAACCTTAGGTTGGTGCAAAATTGGACTTGAGGGAAGTGAGTTCAAGTGAGAAAAGAGGAAGAGTGGTAAGGTGAAAACCCGAAAGGGCGCCTTGGCAAAATGAGCGACACCGAGTGTAGGTTTCCCTTCCAGCGTTTGGCGACATAAGAAGGGGAGTCATAAGGAGGTTGTCCGGGTAGGCCACTCTTGGAGAAATAAGGATGGTAGTATCTCTCTTTTTCTAATTTTTCCTCTCTTTTCATTCTTTCTTTCTTGGTTTTTCTCTTGTTTTCATTGTCTTTTCTTGCTTACCCATGCTTCATGAGGCCTTTGAGTCTAGTTGCTGTCATTTGTTTTACTTGGGACGAGTAAAATGTCTAAGTAAGGTGGAGTTTGATAGGTGATGGAATCACTATCATTTAGGATAGCTTTTAGAGCCTTTTGATTACATTTGTGTCGGTTTATGCTACTAACTCCTTAGTCCAGAAGAATAAGACTAAAAGAAGCTAAGGAAGGAGTTATAAGCACTTAGGAGTGAAGATCGTTCACGAAGCAAAGCTTATGTTGCCTCACCGCCCCTGCGGAGCCCTGCCACCTCCCCTGCGGGTGACGCCTTACACCGGAGCGCTCCCTGCGCATTCACCAGCGTCAACCATGAAGTGTGTCACCGCCCCTGCGCCACTCCTTGGCGCCCCTGCGGTGACCTACCTTGAAGAAACGAAGACCAGCTCCCTGTTTCTCTCACTGCGGCCCTGCCTGCGCCTCAACCTGGGAGCTGGAAGACGAAGAGGCTGTGTCACCGCCCCTGCATCGACATAGGGATGCTCCGGCGGCTTGGCATCAGAAATGTCAGGAAGTCGAAGGGTCAGACGTTTGAAGAGCATTGAAGATCCGCCCCATCGGAATTGCCTAGCCACCCCTGCGGCCTTGAAGAAGATCAAGCGTTTTTGCCTTCACCGCCCTTCCGGAGCTGAAGGGCGCCCTGCGGCTTAACGTCAGAAGCTTTACTCCGGCTGTTTACACCACCTTTATGGCATTAAAGGTGGCTATTTTGGGCCGGCCATTTACTCCTATTTAGTGCCTTTTGTAGTATAAATAGTCCTTGGTTGATTGCTAGAGAGGATCTTATCATCTTGGTAGCCAACAAATTATCCACTTAGATTGTCTTGCTACCTTGTAATAAGTTGCTAAATCCCTTGCTACATTGGGTTGGTTTGAAGCTGCATTGTTACTTTGGTTGTAAGTTCTTTATAATATAAGTTTTCATTCAGTAATACTTTGTGTCTCCTTGATCTCCATTGTCTAATAGCATGTTTACTATTGCTTAAGATTGATCACCTTAGGTTCTAAAGTGCATGTAAACAACTAGGATTAATAGGTTCCGGGTTCGGGTCTTTAATCTAGTAGCAACTTTAAGTAATAACGGGTTGTGATTACTTAAAGAAAAGGAACACAAATATAAAGATAAGTTTAACGGTTTTAATCTTCTCTTTATATCCCTTAGCCTTTGTTTGAAAGCTAACTTGTTATTTGTTCTTGTAGGTTTACGGAACTCTAACCTGTTAAATTGTGTTGATGCCAGTTGGCTCAACACATATATATGATCGAGACGGCAGATTACTTGAAAACTTGTAAAGGGAACTCACCAAAGTAGCAACTGCATGCTTAGAATCAACCTAGTGTAGATTCATCCATTATTGTCTTATTTGTCGCACTAATCATTTTCATAAGTTTTTGTGCATCAATTCAACCAACCCCCCCCCCCCCCTTGGGTTACTTGTCACTATAATCGATAATCGCATCAAAAACACCTTAACTCTCTTCGGTTCGACCCTTACTTAATCACTATACTTGTTCTTAGTGCTAAGTCGGGATTTACTTTTGATTGGATATAGACGACCTTAGAAATACCATCGGTCAGTCATCCTCAACTAGATTAGGCTCAACAAACACTAGGATTTTAACTCTTAAACTCCCTAACATGAAGATATAACACAATTAGAACCACAACTCACACACCTCGTGTGGATCAAGAACATCTCGGCCGAAATCGTTGAAGAACAAGCCGAGATTGTAGACTGAGCTAGGGATTTCGAGCAAGAAACTATCTTAAGACACATCTAAGTTCAATATATCATTATCCTAGCCATAACCTTTCATTCATCTCCCTAGAATCATATGCTACTTACCCAACAACAATCATCTCAAGTTCATTCATCATCATATCATCACACATACATGCCATAGCTATATGAAGAGTAATAAAACAATATAAAGCAAGAAACAATCTGAATAATGAGTTTAGAACAAGCTTACAAACATCCAAGGGTATATTTTCAAAATGAGATCAAGAATCTCTACAACTTTCCTCACTACAAATCTCTCAAAAACTCACACTAAAGCTATCAAATGGTGTGTTCTTCTTCTCTTCATTGGGAGTCTTCTTCCTCTCTTCTCCAGACTATGGATTTCCCAACAAGACTGAGATTCAAAATTAAGATCAATGTTAGAATGGAAGTCCAAAATGTCCGCAAAATGTGTGTGTGCTGCAATATAACACTTCCTCTCCATCGTGGGAACCAAAGGTCGTGGGCTAGAAGATGTGTGCCAAGTGTCATGATGGTTCAGACGACGATCTCGGTCCCTTCTGAGAGTTTCTCGGCCGAGATGGGTTGGGGCTGGACCGAGATAAGTTGCTGCATGGCTAGGATCATGGCTAAACACAAAGCCGGTGCATGGCTCGCACCAATTAGGTCAACTTCTTCTTCTTTTCTCCAGGCATGCTTCATAGGAACCTTGAATTCGGGCCGTCACGAGGCTTGATCCTCATATGTGATCAATAATGCATGAAAGCTCCCCAAAATACCTACAAAATCGATTAATGTTCGTGTAGACGTCTATTCCGACAAAATGACTCGTTTAAGCGTAAACGTCGCGAACATAGGAAAAACCATGCATGAATGAACGTAAAAACTACCTAAAAGAGTGCCTAATTGTTCGCTCAAAAGTGTGTGCGTCAAAGTCTTAAAATATATATCTAGAACTTATGCAAAAGTGAACCCGCAATGTACGGATCAGCTGTAGTAAGATAAGAAATCCTAGAGTCGAACTTAGGGATTTGGTGAGAATAAAATTGATTTCAATTTATTTGGAAAAGTGTAAAAGCTTTTGTAATTAATAAGGAGACAAATGATTCCAAGGATTCAAGTATCGAACTGCGGCTTTCGATTCAAGACACTTTTAAAGATCAAAGGACAGAGTTGGCGTTGCCAAGGTTATGTGTTTCGAAAGAAGGTATTGTACGGCAAAGTTCCAAAACCTATATATCTAACCCAAAGGCTCTCTCTATAAAGGTTGTTGAGGCTGAAATATAGAAAGGTCTAAGGATAATATTAACACTCAAACTAACCACCCAAAACCCAAGGATGTGACTCTCGAAGGTAAAGATGGAAAGCACACTCAAACCTTAATAGAGGATGTTGAGTCTCTTTATTACCCAAATCTTGCAAACTTTAGTTATCAAATGAAGAATCAATGATGAATTCTCTTCTCAAACTTGAATAAGGGTTAAAAAGGTTATGCAAGGTTAGGATTTAGGCAAGGGTTAACTTTGGTTAAAGAATAAATCAATTAAAGATCGTCAGGAGAATAAATCGGGTTGTTCTTCACTAGATCGGTCGATTTCCTTTAGAACAGATCGATTTATCTGTTGTCGCAAAGTTAAATATCAACTCTCAGGGTCCAAATGGTTAAATGAGTTCAGTCCATCATCATCTAAGTAGCAATCATCAACTATTCTCCCCAGAATCAAAAGGTTTTTAGCCAACCATTTTCATATTTAAATCAAAATCAAGATCGAATGAATAAAACCAAATAAAACTCAAACTTTGTATAAAAACCAAATAATCTCCGAATCTGTAATCAAACCTTAAAATCTTTCAAAGAATCTCTCAAAACACTCAATAATGTGTTCATAAATCACAAGAATCAGAAGGGAAACAAAAGATCTCACAAACTTCTTCAATCTTGAGTTCTTGTTTCTTTCCTTTAATCCTCTCTCCAAGAACCTTTGATTCCGCAAAATCCCGTAAATCTTCCACGCTGCGAACCCCCGATTTTTGTTTCTAGGGTTCCAATGTATGCTTTCTCACCAATGGGCCGCTTGGCATATCACTTCTCAGGCCCACAAGTGATGGGCTTTGGATCATAATATTTTTAGGCAAAAGCTAAAGGAAAATCGTTCGATTAAAGGCAATAAAAGCCGTCCGATTTTTTTGTGGAAAATCGTCCGATCTCTAGTGTAAATGACTCGATTTTCTTTAAACTAAAGTGCTCGTCTCTTGACTTGTTTCCTTCCTTCTTTAGTGACCTTTTTACACACTTCCTTTGCTCTTCATGACTCCTCTAAGGTTCCTTAAGCTTCCTTATTGACCTTAGATACTCTTTGCTCCAATTTTGCTTCTGATTCCACCAAATTCACCTATAATTCAACCAAAACTCGTGTAGACCTCTATTTCCGGAATATAAATGAAATAAACCTTAAAGGTGCACAAATCTCTCCAAATACAAGGTAAATTGAGGTAAAAACCTCCACAATATGCCTGATTATACTGACATATAATTCATGTCATCACTAATCTAGTGTCATAAATTACGTCATCAACGTCCTATGACACCGTGGACATGTTCATCAGCCAAAAATCTCTGTGACCGACGTTGTCCAATGCCCGTAGCATGTTAACGCTCGAAGAAACACGGAGTTCATGCCACACGGAACCGTCTCACGGCTTAGCAACATATGGGAAACAGTTTGTTTGAGGCAAACAAACTTCTCCCCCTCAACACTCTGGTTCCGCTCAGCAGCCACAATCCATAAACGGTAAACATCAGTCTAGGGGGCGCCGAAACCTTTCTGGAGATAATCAGCAACAAAACCACTTCCAAGAACATCAGCTCTTGGCCTAAAACAACTATCCGGCACAACGCCAGTCAGCCTACCAACAACATGGAAGCAACTAGATTGGCGGGCCTCCACCTTTCAAACCCTAGAGGTTGATTCAAAGCAAGATTACGAGTGAGATATTACTAAGAATCCTCACTACATTGTTCTTTTTTTAATCAATCTAACAACATTGAGAAGAATCAATTGAATAACCAAACAAAAAAAGAGAACGAAGATGAATAATAAAATTTTGTCCAAAAATAAAGACTAATTTGTCACCATGCGCAGTAATCACAATGAACAATTTTTCATCCAAAATCATGATTATTACTCAAAATTGGTAGAAAAGAGGCAAACCAAGTATTTTTTTTTTTGATATTGTAATTGTATTGAGAGAGGATATATAACGGATTACAAGCTAGATAACGTGAGGTACACGTTCAAAAACAAAGTTCAAGGGAAGCTAAAGAACATGATAGAAAGAGATAGAAAGAGTCTTAGACAAAGTGTATGTTCAACATACGGGCAGCATCGAGGGAGGAGGGCTATTTGTCCTTCCAGTTGTGCTCAAAGTGAAGCTTGATGGATCTAATAATCGCACCGGCACACTCAACAGCTCTAGTGAAGGTGTTATTATAGACCATATTGTTCTTAGCAATCCAAACATGATAGATGAAAAAGGTGATAGAGGCAATGCGGATTCGGTCCATCAGGTTTGGCTTCCGGTGAGACCAGGTCGCGAGCCAATCCCAGAGGTTGCAAATATAGGGAGCAAGGTATGGGGTCTTGGTCCAGCGGGAAACAATGTCCAGCATGAGGGAACCGTAGCTGCAGAAGGACCAGAG
Source organism: Fagopyrum homotropicum (assembly GCA_033239125.1). NCBI lineage: Eukaryota > Viridiplantae > Streptophyta > Magnoliopsida > Caryophyllales > Polygonaceae > Fagopyrum > Fagopyrum homotropicum. The sequence continues at coordinate 86,201,404 of BSWB01000005.1, read as the reverse complement.
GTGGTCGTCATTTTCAGGGGCACTATTGCAAAGCTTGCATTTGTCAATACCAATTAAGTTCCATGACTTAATTTTAGCAAGTGTGGGAAGACGTCTAAGAGCGGCTAACCAGGAAATATAGCATCTCTTAGGGATATTGGATTTGAACCAAATGACTTTGTAGGGGGTTGGATGGGTTGGGTGATTTTCAGGCTTGAATATGGCATAGGCTTTCTTGTGCGAGAAGGTGGCATCATGGTTAGAGATGGCATCGCACCTCATCCTACCAGAGGGGGGTGGGGTATATCATCCCTAATTAAGAGCAAAGATTTCCAAAAAGAGCTATGGTGAGGCTTAGAGATGCAGCTCCATATGGTGCAACCTTTGATCAGATGACGCTCAGCCTAGAGGCCCCAAATATTGTTGTCACCCCTATCCAGGTCAAAGATGAGACTAGCAAAGGCGACTTTATTCCTAGTAGCGAGATCAGGGAAGCCAAGCCCACCATGGGCTTTTGGAGTACATATGGAGGACCATGCAACCAAGACTCTATTGCTATTCTCAATTCCTGACCAGAAGTAAGATCGAATAAGGCCATTAATCGTGTTGATTACTTTAGCAGGAAGCATGAACATAGAGCTCCAATAGTGGTTAATAGAGAAGAGAATGAAATTGACAAGTTGGGCTCTTCCAGCATACGAAAGGGATTTAGCACTCCAGGACTGGATACGTTTAGTTATCTTGTGGATCAAGGGCAGGTAGTCAGTAATCATCAGCCGCTTGCTACCAATCGGAACCCCAAGGTAATAAAAGGGAAGTGAACCAATAGACATGCCAGTGAGGTTAACGGCTCTTTCTTGTTCAATATTACTCATCCCACCAGTGAAGATATGGGACTTAGCCGGGTTGATCACAAGCCCAAAGGCGGAGACAAACTGATCAAGCGTGTCTTTAAGTATCTTGATGGATGGAATATCGCCTCTACATGGAAGTAAGAGATCACCAACAAACGTCAAATGTGTGATAATGGGGGAGGAGCATTTTGGATGATGGTTGAACGCAAGAATGGAGGTATTAGTCTGGATCATCCTGGTAAGGAAGTCCATAACAATAACGTATAGGGGTGGTGAAAGTGGACCGCCTTGCCGCAAGCCATGTCCACCCATGAAGTGGCCACGAAGGGAGCCATTAACATTGACAAAGTATGAGGCAGTAGAGATACATTCCTTAATCAGCCTGATGCAGTGCATCGGGAAGCCCATTCCATGTAGACAGTGGAGGATGAAATCGTGGCTCACAGTGTCAAAAGCTTTCGAGATGTTGACCTTCATCGCAACCCTTGGGGAAATATGTTTCCTACCATATTATGAAATATTTCTTGACAAAGCAACACATTATGCTTGATGGATCTTTTAGCAACGAAAGCACTTTGATTGAAGGTGATGATACTCGGCAAGATATCATTGATGCGCTTGATGACATGAATTATATACCATTATAATCATGCATATTGTAGAGGTTTGCCTCGATTTACTTTGCATTTAGAGGGAACTTGTGTACTTTTTATGTTTTATTCAATTATATCTCGGAAATAGAGGTCTACATGAGTTTCGGTTGAATTGTGGGTAAATTGAGTGGATTTGGAAGCAAAAGTGGAGCAAGGAGCATCTAAGATCATTAGGGAAGCTAAAGGAGTCTTACAGGAATCACAAAGAGCAAAAGAGTTGCGCAAAAGAAGCATAAAGGGAGGAAGGAAACAAGCCAAGAGATGAGCATTCTCTGTTGAAGAAAATCGTGCCATTTACTACATAAATCGGACGATTTTTCCCTTTAAAAATCGAACGGTTTTGTGTGTAAATCGACTAGCTCGATTTTCTTTGTTTTTCGGCCCAATGGTAAAGACGACTCAAAGCCCATCACTTTTAGACTAGAGAAGTGTTTTGCCAAACGACCCATTAGCAAGAAACTATAGGTTGGAACCCTGGGAACGAAAACGGGACGACCGCAACGAGAAATCTTTACACGTTTGTGAGAGATTGAAGATTCTTGGAGAGGGATTGAAGCAATATTGCCGGGAAGTCAATCTTGATCATATTTGTGAGATTTCTTTGTTTCACTGTGATTTTTGTGGTTTTTGAACACGAAATTAAGTTAATTGAGAGATACATTGATTAGTTTTGAGATTGGTTTACAGACTTGAAGGTTATTGAGTTTTTATTCAAGATTCGGGTTTATTTGAATTATCTCACTCAATCTTAATTTTGATTTGATTTTGAAAATGGTTGGCTAAAACCATTGTGATTCTGGGGAGAATAGTTGAAGATTGAGGCTTAGATGATGATAGACTGAACTCATTCAAACATTTTGACCCTGAGAGTTTAGATTTTAACTTTGCGACATAGGAAAATCGGGTTGTTCTTCAGGAAAATCGGACGATTTTCTCAAGAACAGGTCGATTTAATCCCCTAACGATCTTTAATTGAATTAATCTTTAACCAAAGTTAATCCTTGCCTAAATCCCAACCTTGCTTAACCTTTTTAACCTCTAATTGAGTGTATGAAGAGACTTCAACCTTGATTCTACATTTAATAGATCAAGATTACAAGATTTGGGTAATAGAGAGACTCAACATCCTTTATTAAGATTTTAAGTGTGCTTTCTATTCTTTACCTTGGAGAGTCATATCCTAGGGTTTTAGGTAGTTAGTTTGAACATAATTCTTGTCTTTAGATCTTTCTATATTGCAGCCTCAACAACCCTTATAGAGAGAACCTTTGGACTAGACAAATAGGTTTCGGAACTTCACCGTACGATACCTACCTTTGAACACATAATCTTCGCAATATAAACTCTGTCCTTATATCCATTAGAAGTGTCTTGAATCGAAAGCCGCAATTGGATACTTGAATCCTTGGAATCATTTCCCCCTTTATTAATCATAAAAGCTTTTGCATTTTGCTAGATAATTGAATTCGAATTTATTCTCACCAAATCCCTGAGTTCGACTCTGGAATTTCTTACCTTGCTACAGTCGATCCGTACACTGCGGGTTCGCTTTGCTTTCAAGTTTTAGATATAAATTTAAGACTTTGACGCACACACTTTCGGCCAAACAACGCTTCGAGAGAATCTTGGAAATGGTCTTATAGATGGTGTTGCAGCAGGAAATGGGCCTGTAATATGAGGGAGCAAGAGGACAATCACGTATAGCTATTAGAGTAATAGAAGCATGATTAAACTGCTTAAGCATACGTCCATTGGTGAAAAAATCCTGAATAGCTTTGGTGAAGTCATGATGAATGATATCCCATGTAGATTTGAAGAAGAGAGATCCGTAGCCATCCGGCCCAGGCGCCTTGGTAGCCCCAATGTAGAAAACAGTCGACTTGATCTCGTCAGAGGTTACCATCCTGTCCAGAGTTGCACCATCCTCCGGGTTAAGGAGGGGGAGGGTATGGGAAAACCAAGTATTGTTTTTGTTTTTTGGTAAAAGGTTATACTTTCCGCTTCCAAGTCACCATCCTATTTGCCAAGATAGAATATTTTACTTATGTGTTTATATTTACTAAGAACCATAAAAGACAAATCATGAAAACCCTTTTAAAAACAATCTATTAAATATTAAATAATCTATTAAACAATCCTATTTGCCAAGATAGAATATTAAATGTGCCGCCATATTCCTTAGTCCTTACCCTGTAGCTAATCGATCATAAAGCTCGAAGTCCCTCGTAAGCTCGTACCATGCTTCAGCTTGTTAACCAGGTTTTAAGGTTTGTTTTCGTAAAATATTAAATATTTTAACTTTGAATTTTTGTGTTATATAACCTTTATAAACATCGCACTTTTGTTTCTACTAACAAATAAAAGCTCCAATAATTTAGATTTGTTCTAAAAAGCAACAAATTTATGCACTATATTAGATAAAGTCAGATTACATCTAATTAATTGAATTAAAAATTGATTTTGTTAATTAGATTTTACTAGCAAAATACAGATATTTGTGTGCTTCAAATGTTTCCATTTAATCTATTATTCGTTTAATTTTATCGTACCTAACCTATTAAAAAAATGTGTTTTATCTAGCAAACTAAAACCCATAAATGAAAGCACAAGGAAGCATATCTAAGGATCGATCAATCAAAGCTAATCATCCAACAAGTTAAGCAATCATGAACAAAAAGCAAAAGAAATGTTTTGACATGAATACTCAAACACCATGCGAGCATAATCGAAATCAAGCACCACAAACCTTCAACAACGAACAATAACGGCGAACCGAAACTGAAACCCTACGTTGTGGCTGAAGTATCATTCATCTATGCTCACAATGAGCCGGAGGAAAGGTCTGATCTCAGGGCTTCCATCTCTACGTTGCGGCTCCTCAACACAAACAAGCCATGGGCCTTGACGGGTGACTTCAATGTTACGCTTTCACCGGACGAGAAGACTTCCAATAACCGGCCAAATATATCACAGTCTTCCAGTGAAATCGAGACTTGCTTTGTACAAAACTTGCTTTCAGATCTCCCTTGCTCCGGTTGTAAATTCACCTGGAATAACAAACAAGTTAATTCCCGTACAAAATTTTTTTGAAAGAGTTCTTGTTCTTCTAAGATTAGAGATGACTTCTATGATAGTTCTTACTTGTGGAATGAGTTTGATGACAATTCTATGCTTAAACGGAATAATGGATTGAAAAGAAATTGAATGTGTTGTTTATCCTTTCTTGAAAGTTTCATAATGTGAAAGTTCTATCTAAATAATATTGAGAAATTGAGGTTGAAATCACATGATGAGTTCTTATACTTCTTTATGAAATGATTAAGGCAATTCGATTTTCTTTCTTCTTTCTTTGATCACTTAGCCCCACAATGAAAGTAATTACCTCCCTTACCTATCCGGGAGTTTGGAGGAGTTGATATTAGGCATGTTTGATGTGGGAGGGCCATGAAAGCAAATTTTTGCATTCAAAGAATAGAATTAATAGGTTTGGGGAAGTCAATCATGACGATGAGTAACTCGGCACCATTCACATAGCCGGGTGTTTGTGTCTTGCCAAAGTCGGATTGAGATTTATTCCTAACGAATTATGGTATGTGCATCAAGGGTTTGAGGCATCTCGAAATTGAGAAACGCCAATCTCCTAGGCTTCGGTTTTTGTGCACCTCTATCCATCTTTCAAAAAGTAAAGTCGAAAAATAATGTGAAAAAGAAGAGAGCAAAGCTGAAAGTTGATGATGTTGCAATTCAAAGTAAAAAGAAAAAGAGTTGGGTTATTCATTTTCCCGGATTCATGCACCACATCCCTTATAAGTTTCCCTCCCTTCCGCATTCTAGACCTTACTTGAAAGTCCTTAAGATCAAAATAATGTTATTTGACTTAGTGATCTAAATTGATATTTCTTATGCTTGATTTTGACAATACTTGAAGGTTATGATGTTTGTCTTAAAGTTTAAGCGACTTGTGATGTTTCTCTACTTTACATTCTTTGGTTTATGTATACAAGTGTTTTTCAAGGATGAATGAAGCAAGGTTTGAAGATGATCTATTGACTAGAATCACATTTACCTAAAGTATGTTTTTGTTTTGAGATTGCTTGCATATTTCATTCTAACTTGTATTTTAGTGCTTTCGAAGACCTTGCTTCGGGACAAGCAAGTGACAAGTATGGGGTATTTTGTTAATATTTTGATATTCTAGGCACTTATTTTGGTTGTTTATCCCTCGTTATTGTATACATGGATGAAGTTTAGAAGCAATTATTAGTTTGTTCCTCTATTATTGTCGATATGGATGTCTACACTAGCTTTGTGTTGATTGTAGGCGAAAAGGAGCTAAATGGGAGCTATTGAGAGAGAAAAGAGAGGATTCGATCATATTCGAGGATTAGGAACACATCAAGGAAGCTAAGGAAGGAACTGGGATGAAGAATGTCACGACACAAAGGAAACTACAAGTATTCTACACTTCCACGCCCTGAATTACGGCCGTAGAAGAATCCACGCTCTAATCCACGACCGTGGATCTTGACATCATGAGCGTGGAGCATTCCAATAAGTTACACGGCCTAAAGTACGGTCGTGGAAGTCACAAGAGACCGTAATCCAATTCCACGCCCTAAACCACGGTCGTGGAAACTCTTGAGACCGTGATTTAGGCGATCTTTTGACGAGTCTTTATTTTCCACGTTATTTACGTGATGGGCCTGGACGGTTATTTCTTTCCCGTCTTATAAAAAGGTCAGAAAAGAGAGTTTTGGGGATCCACGCTTACGCCCGCTAAATCTCGTTGTGTTGGATCCCGCGGAGACGCCGACGGACGCTGACGGCCGCTTACTTTGCTTGGAGCATTCTTGCCTAGGGTGGATTGAAGATCGCCGAAGGTTTAACCTCTTTCTTAGGTTTTGACATTGAAGATAGATTGACAACATGTTCTTCATACTCGCCTTAGATTCTTGTGATGTTTTGTGTTATACATTCTGAATCCATCAAACACTGCTTCTTGTGTTACGGATTTGAGAATTGGTTTTGAAGTTTATTTGAGTATTTGAGGGTATTCATCTTTTATTCTCTTTGATTGGAATATTGATATCATGACAATGATTGTTGGCTAAAACCCTTTAGCAATTCTAAAGTGAAGGGTTGATAGTTGTGGCTTAGATGATGATAGATCGATCGTAAATTGATTGGACCCTGAGAGTTAGAGAGATCTCGTCGACGAACCCAAATCACGGCATGTTCTTGGAGTTCCACGTCCGTGGTTCTCAAGATCTGACCGTGATTTACCCTAGTTTACGAACTTTGCTTTTACTTTGATCCAAGGTTAAATATTAGCTTTAATCTAGTCTTGATTTACCCTTTTCTAGGTAGTAGTGAGACTCATCACCCTCTATTTCGATTTCGAGTGTCACAACCTTAATTGTTTTAGCTCGTCTTGATCCTTGGGTTACAAGTTTGGGTATTTGAGATTAATTCTTGTCCATAGATCCTTTTTATACTGAAGCCTCAACAACCTTTATAGAGAGTGTCTTTAGATAAGTCATATAAAGTCTTGGAACTTCACCGTACATTGCTTTACTTTAGCACACCTTTGCAACTCCTAACTCTGTCCTTAGTTCTTTAGTATATCTTGAATCGATTGCCACAATTAGATACTTGGATCTTTAGGGTTGCTGTTTTCCCCAATATTTGCAAAGCTTTATACCTTTATATGCTCGATAACTTGAGACTGGGTTTTGTTTCACCAAATCCCTGTGATCGATACTATGGAATATTTGCTAATCTACGTCGATCCGTACACTTCGGGTTCGCTTGTTTTATTCTAGTTTTATAAATTTAAGACTTGATTGCACTCACGTTTTAGGGCGAACACTCACCACACTCTTATTGCCCCTCTCCATACTTTTGAGCTCCCTCACTCAGACAATCCCAATGACAACCCAGTGCAAGCATCAAGGATTCTTGCTCATCACCCACTGTTATATCATGTATCTAAGCATTTGTGCTTTGAATGTTAGGTGTATAAACAACCCTAACAAGCAAAATACAGTTCGTGACATAGTAAAATGACACAACCTTGACATTATTGCTATCATTGAAACCAAGCTATAGGTTAGTAAGATGAAGAACCTTTCCCACCTTATTCCACAATGGAATCATACCTCCAACCTTTCAAACGTGTCTGACCAATTCAAATGTTGCATTTAGGTGTGGTGGAACCCCCTGACTTTGCATATAACCCAGTTCTCATCAATGAGCAACTCATCCACTGTCACTTATCCTCCCCAAATCTCACCAACCCCCAACGCACCCTCTCTTGCACTTTTGTGTACGCCCATAACCTCCCCGATGATTGGAAGCCCCTATGGGACAGCATAGCCACTATCAAGTTCCTTAACCACAACGATGCTTGGACTCTCATGGGTGACACTTCAACACTACCCTCAGCCCGGATGAGAAGTTGGCCGACGGTTTCCCTTCCATCTCTCAACCTTCGTCTGAGCTCTCGGATTGCTTCTCTTGGAACTCGCTCTCTAACCATGAGTATTCTGGATGCAAACTCACTTGAAACAATAAAAAAATCTCCTCCAGGAATTGGTGTAAGCTTGATCGGATCGTTATAAACTCCTCTTGGTCCTCCTCGTTCCCTAATTCAAAGGCCCTTTTTGATAACTCCTACCTCTCTGACCATTCACCAGCCTTGCTTTCCTTTGAATCCAAACTTCTCCCTCTCATTCTCCAATTCCGTTTCAACAACAATTGGGTGCACCATGAGAATTTTACCTCTTCTGTCTCACTTTCCTGGTCTCTCCCCATCGATGATGCTCATGATAACCTCATGATCGCACTCACCAAGAAGCTAAAACGCCTTAAGTCGTGGCTGAAACAATTCCCAAGCCTTATTCTCGAGAATCTCTACTCTAATGTTGAGACTCTCAAGTCCTCCATTTCCACTACCCAAACAGAACTTCAAGAGGACCCCCATAATCATGCTCTCTTGATGACCGAAAGAGATAATACCTCTTCTCTCATCTCAATGCTAGACATGCTTCGCACTACCCTTGCCCAACTCTCCAAAGCATCGTGGTCTAAACATGGAGACCAATGCAATGCGTTCTTTTTTAAGAGCATCACCACCAGGAGGATCGCAAATGATATCAGAATATTTCTTGATCCCTTTAATCCCGCCTCTGGTCCCACCCACAATCCCGAGAATATCGCCACTATCCTTTATAAACCATTTTTCATTATTCTCAATCCTTCTTTAAACCACAACCCTCAAAACCTTTTCCCTAATTGCCCCCTTCCATCAATCTCTCCGGAAGACAAGCTCTCTCTTTGTACCACCGTTACCACGGAGACCATCAAAGATACTCTTTTCAACCTGGGTGATCAAAAATCCCCTGGGCCTGACGGTTACAACGCAAAATTCTTCAAGTCTTCTTGTCATATTACTAGTAATGACTTCACCAATGTTATCTTGGAAGTTTTCAATACGGGTTGTTTCCCTTGGCTGATCAATCACACTTTGATCTCTCTAATTGTCAAGAAGGAAAATTCCATGCACCCCTCTGACTTCATACCAATCTCATGCTGCAATACTACCTACAAAGTCATCGCCAAGCTTCTGGCTTCTAGATTAAACGCCATTTTACCTTCCATAAATGGTACCTATCAAGGAGTGTTCATCAAAGGCCGTTCTATAAAGCACAACACCGAGAAATCTTTAAGAAGTACAACCAACATCGTATCTCTCCAAGATGTTCCATTAAGGTTGATATCTCTAAGGCTTTCGACTCCATTGATCACAAACTCATCCTTTACTGCCTTAGAAGGATGGGGTTTCCCGAGTATTTCAATCGCCTGATTGAAAACTGCATCTCCACTGCTTCCTACTCAATCAATCTAAATGGAGCTATGAATAGTTTCTTCTAGGGCTCTCGAGGGCTTAGACAAGGCTGTCCTCTTTCCCCTCTTCTCTTTGTTATTGCCATGGAGGTGCTATCCTCGATGCTCCAAACCAACACCTCAAACCCAAACTTCAACATCCATCTAAAGTGTGTCTCTCCCCGCCTTACCCACCTATGTTTTGCTGACGATCTTATGTTGTTTTGCAGGGGAGACATTACCTCCATCCACATCTTGATGAACACGTTACATTTCTTCGGTAACTACTCTAGTCTTTGCATAAACACTACAAAATCTTCCCTCTTTCTTGGTGGTCTATCTTCTCAGGAAAGAGATCTTTTCTCTCACTCTACTGCTCTACCTCTGGGCTCTTTCCCCTTATTCTACTTGGGCAACTGGTGGGCCGCAAAAGACTCAACGCAATCGAATACAACCCCCTCATCACCAAGATCACCAATAGAATCAATTCTTGGAGCGCCATAAATCTCTCTTACGCCGGAAGAAAATAGATAATCTCCTCAATCCTCTTCTCCTTACACTACTATTGGTGTTCCGTCCTGCTCATTCCATCCAAGATCATTCTCAAAATTGAAGGGCTTCTCCGCTCCTTCTTATGGTCGGGCAAGGCAAACAGTTCCCGTGCTCTAGTCTCATGGAAAGTTATTTGCAACTCCACTGCAAATAGTGGGCTAGATTTCAAAGAACTTTTATCCTAGAACAAGGCCTGCATCGCTAAGCTTATTTTTGATCTCAATCACTCAAAGCACAATGATCTTTGGTCTGATTGGATCAATTAGAATATTCTTAAAGGCCAATCAATTTGGAACTATCCGACCTCCTACAAGCATAGCTTTGTTTGGTACATGATTCTCAAAGTTAGAGATGAAATTCTTGACTCCATGACGGGCCCAAACTTCATCAGTCAAACCTCAAACCCCCATGGTATTTTCTCTACCTCTGCTTCTTACAGCACCGTCTGGCATGCTCATCCTAACCCAAGCTCCTACACGCTGAACATCATCTGGAAGGGCTTGAATGTTCCCAAGTCTAGTTTTATCTCTTGGATTTGTAGTCATCATTGCCTCCCTACCCTTACAAAGCTTGCAAACTGGAACCTCATCTTGAACAATCTCTGTAAGTTCTGCTCTATCCATGTTGAGGATGCAGACCACATTTTTCACCACTGCACTTATTCTACCATTGTGCTCGATCTCATCTCTAGATGGTCCAGGACGTCCCATCCTCACCCTTACAATAGCAACATCTGGAACTGGATCGGATCTCAAAACCCCAACAAGCACGACTTGATCTCCCATATCCACATTCTACCATCACAAGTTTCATCTACTTTGTTTGGAAATCCAGGAATGATCTTGTCTTCAATAACCACTTCACCCATCCTACCATTTGTACTCTGAATGCAATCAACTCTACAAATTACTTCGCTGCTAAAAACTGGAAAGATAGATCGCCAAACTCGATCTCTTGGGCCAAGATCCTCGGTATCCACTTAGACTAATTTCTTTCCTCCCTTTTCTTTTGTGTCTCATGCTCTACCTTTGTCAAGTTGACTCTACATGTAAATCCTTCTTATAGAATACAACAAATTTTCAAAAAATAAGATGAGAAAAGAGAAGGGTATAAAGAAATGAAAAGCATATGTTTTTGGATAGGTTTTGTGGTGATCAAGCAAAGATCACAATCAAGCAACAAGGTCAACCAAACAACAAAACAAGCACGGAATATAAGATCAATGTATAGAGAGCGGATTCTAGAGATTCGGACTTCCGGTTATGGCCACAACTCAAGATTCTAATCAACCTAGGACAAGATGTGGTATGTTGGGAAAGAATGTTTCTCTAATGGGATCAATCACCGGGTAGGTCTCATGGTCCAATAATCCCGCACCTAAGGTCCTATTACCGGGTAGGTCTTTAGGAACCTAAGGTTGGAGATTCTACTCAAACCGGATCACTACTTAGAGGTCAAACCTTTCCTTACCAGGTAAGTCTCGGGAAGGCAAGTCCTAAGCAACAATCCTAGCACACTCGATCCAATAGCGACTTGTGAGGCTCACTACTACCTAGCGTTTGCCATCTTCTTAACCTAAGGTCGGGAATTACCGGTTAAGCCTCTTCCCTCACTTAGTCTACTGACCAAGGTCATTGATAAGTGATGGAATCACTATCATTTAGGATAGTTTTTAGAGTCTTTTGATTGCATTTGTGTCGGTTTATGCTACTAACTCCTTAGTCCAGAAGAAGAAGACTAAAAGAAGCTAAGGAAGGAGTTATAAGCACTTAGGAGTGAAGATCGTTCACGAAGCAAAGCTTCTGTTGCCTCACCGCCCCTGCGGAGCCCTGCCACCGCCCCTGCGGGTGACGCCTTACACCGGAGCGCTCCCTGCGCCTTCACCAGCGCCAACCATGAAGTGTGTCACCGCCCCTGCGCCACTCCTTGGCGCCCCTGCGGTGACCTACATTGAAGAAACGAAGACCAGCTCCCCTGCGTCTCTCACTGCGGCCCTTCTTGCGCCTCAACTTGGGAGCTGGAAGACGAAGAGGTTGTGTCACCGCCCCTGCGTCGACATAGGGACGCCCCCGCGGCTTGGCATTAGAAACGTCAGGAAGTCAAAGGGTTAGACGTTTGAAGAGCATTGAAGATCCGCCCCAGCGGAATTGCCTAGCTACCCCTGCGGCCTTGAAGAATATTAAGCGTTTTTGCCTTCACCGCCCCTGCGGAGCTGAAGGGCGCCCCTGCGGCTTAACGTCAGAAGCTTTACTTCGGCTGTTTACACCACCTTTATGCCATTAAAGGTGGCTGTTTTGGGCCAGCCATTTACTCCTATTTAGTGCCTTTTGTAGTATAAATAGTCCTTGGTTGATTGCTAGAGAGGATCTTATCATCTTGTTAACCAACAAATTATCCACTTAGATTGTCTTGCTACCTTGTAATGAGTTGTTAACTCCCTTGCTACATTGGGTTGGTTTGAATCTGCATTGTTACTTTGGTTGTAAGTTCTTTATAATATTAGTTTTTATTCAGTAATACTTTGTATCTCCTTGATCTCCATTGTCTAATTGCATGTTTACTATTGCTTAAGATTGATCACCTTAGGTTCTAAAGTGCATGTAAACAACTAGGATTAATAGGTTCCGGGTTCGGGTCTTTAACCTAGTAGCAACTTTAAGTAATAACGGGTTGTGATTACTTAAAGAAAAGGAACACAAATATAAAGATAAGTTAAACGGTTTTAATCTTCTATTTATATCCCTTAGTCTTTGTTTGAAAGCTAACTTGTTATTTGTTCTTGTAGGTTTACGGAACTCTAACATGTTAACTTGTGTTGATGCCGGTTGGCTCAACACATATATATGATCGAGACGGGAGATTACTTGAAAACTTATAAAGGGAACTCACCAAAGTAGCAACTGCATGCTTAGAATCAACCTAGTGTAGATTCATCCATTATTGTCTTACTTGTCGCACTAATCGTTTTCATAAGTTTTTGTGCATCAATTCAATCAAACCCCCCCCCCCCTTGTGTTACTTGTCACTATAATCGATAATCGCATCTAAAACACCTTAACTCTCTTGGGTTCGACCCTTACTTAATCATTATACTTGTTCTTAGTGCTAAGTCGGGATTTACTTTTGATTAGGTATAGACGACCTTAGAAATACCATCGCTCAAATTTTGGCGCCGTTGCCGGGGAGTTTTAGTGTTTTATTGTTATTATTGATTATTGGTTTGAACCATTTTTATGTTTCAAACCCGTGCTACTAACTCCGGCTTTGCTTCTTTTGATCCAAAAATTGAGAGGACGCACATCCGGCAACGAAAACAACAACAACAACTTCAACAAGAGATGGCTGACCGTACTCTTCGTCAACTTACGCAGCCCACCTTGGCTCAAAACCCTCTTGCGGTCACTATACCGGCACTAGGGGAAGGAGTCAACTTTGAGCTCAAGCCGGGCCTCATTCACTTGCTTCCATCCTTCCATGGGCAAAGTGGTGAATGTTCGCCACTTAGCGTGCGTGCAAACAAGTCTTAAATTTATAAAACTAGAAATCAAGCAAGCGAACCCGCAGTGTACGGATCGCGTAGTAGAGCAAGAATTCCAGAGTATCGAACACATGGATTTGGGGGGATAAATTCAGTTATAAGATTATCAAGCAAGTAAAAGGTAAACTTTTCAAATGTATTGGGAAAACAGCAACCCTAAAGATCCAGGTATCTAATTGTGGCAATCGATTCAAGATATACTAAAGAACTAAGGATAGAGTTAGGAGTTGCAAAGGTATGCTAAAGTAAAGCAATGTACGGTGAAGTTCCAAGACTTTATATGACTTATCTAAAGACACTCTCTATAAAGGTTGTTGAGGCTTCAGTATAGAAAGAAACTAAAGACAAGAATTAGTCTCAAATACCCAAACTTGTAACCCAAGGATCAAGACTGACTAAACCGATTAAGGTTGTGACACTCGAAATCGAAGTAGAGGTTGTTGAGGCTTCACTACTACACTAGTACAAATACCCCACCTAGACCACGGTTATTTTGTACATGGGAACCCGGTTAAGGAAGCGTGGTTAACGGGAGCGAGGTCCGGGCGTTCGCACCCCGGAAAATGTCACCGGGTTAATTTTCTCGGACCCCGGTTTTTTAATAACCGGGGTAATTTTCGGACCCCGGTTATTTTATAATAACCGGGGTAATTTTCGGACCCCGGTTGTTTTATAATAACCGGGGTAATTTTCGGACCCCGGTTATTTTATAATAACCGGGGTAATTTTCGGACCCCGGTTATTATAAAAAACCGGGGTCCGAAAATTACCCCGGTTATTATAAAATAACCGGGGCCCCAGCTCTAAATTTTTTTAAAAAAAAACACCACGGTTCTTTAAAGAACCGTGGCTGCAAGGTTTGAATACAAAAAGAAAACACAATAGTTTTACTCAAAACATGCAATAATCTAATGTTCAAATGACATTTTGCTCTGTGTTCGCACCAGCACAACAAGAGGTCTATAACTACAACAATACTAGTCATTCTAAGGCATTATGCTGCTTCCAGTAGAAACAGATTCACTAGGAGTTAAAAATCCAAACTCTGCTGAAGCCCATAAGACCCACTCTTCACTGAGTCTAGACAGATGAATGGCGGTGATTGAATTTGCAGATAGGAACTCTATAAAAAGTCTCTATCTGAAACTGCATCAATCCTGTATTAGATAAGAATAGTGAAAGGATTAGTGAAGAAATCCATAATAGTAGATATTATGCCTAAAAGGCAAGAGTTGCATCAGAACACTGCTTTTTCACAACTCACAAATACATAACATAGTACATGGGCTTGCTAACAAATATCAATTTGCATCTAAACACTGCTGCTTCATTGAATTTGCCATCACAGAGACACAACTTCATACTAAATTGAACTTGTAAATGGCGTAAGCCAAGCTATTTAATACCAATGTAAGTGTTCCATGGTACACATTTCATTTGAAATGACATATTGGCTGAGTAACATTCAAGGCAAAACTAGTAAACATTTATCAACCAAAAATTCTTGGGCAGATGTATATGTAACTGCCTATCCAGGAAATCAAAAGGAACATCTAATATAGCATTTCCAGCTTTGAAGAAGGTCATTACAATGGCAAGCTATAGGCTAAAATTTATTAAGAGGGCCAGCTAATACCTGGAGACCGGTGCAGTTCATGTATGAGATCATTGGCCCGAACTATTGTGAATTTAAGTCATGATTGATGTCATTGCTCGTTTTTCCATGAGTTGTTTGCCACTTCAGCAGATGAGCCACTGGAATACCCCTCCTAGAACACGGTTTGAACTATTAGACAATAAATTGGCTATGAAAATGAATTGGCTATGAAACATACTTACTGAGTTCCAACAATTCTGCGAGTATCTAGTTGAGTTTGATCAACTTGAGACAGCCTTACTGTGCCAAAGTCTGCAATCTTTGGTCTCATTGCTGCATCAAGAAGTACATTCCTCCAATGATCTCATAGCGCTTTTCCCAATTCAATTGGACCTTCCTGGTTTCATATCTATAATCAGAAGAAAAGCATAAACACATTTGATTCAACTTAACTGAAATCCAGCATTTAACCCGAAGAAATAATCATTTTTTATTTGTTTAGCATACCAAACAAGAAATGGTCAAGGCTTGCATTGAGCACAAACTCGTATATAAGAAGTCCTCCTTCCTTTGAACACCTTCCCGAATGAACCTTCGCCAACTTGCTCAATCACATGATAGTATTTGACGCCCATTTTCAACTCACGCAGCCGATCTGCGAGATTTTACCTTATTGCTAGAACATGTTCAAGTTGAAGTCGCAGATCTAGCGAAATTTGGAATATCGACTAACCCTAGAATTAGAATAGATGAAAATTAGTTTGAAACCAACTGAAGGAGATGGGAAGGACTCCAAATGAAATAGCAAACCGAAATCAAATCTGAAGGACTCCAATCCAAATTAGAATCAATGCAGATTGTAAAGAAAAGAATTGGACATATAGACTACATAAATTAGTTGGATGAATCTTTAATTTGTGTATATGTCTCGTTCTCTTCAGGTTATGATTAGTATTGACGACAAGTGAATTCTATGACCTTGCTTGTTGTTAATCTGACTATGTCACTTAATAAAATCTCGTAGTTCACTTTAGAATGTATTCTGTAACAACACTAGCCTCTTGTCCCTCCATTGTTGATGCCTATAGAACTGAAAATGGAAAAATATGACAACAATTGAATTCTATGACCTTGCTTCTTTTATAAACAAAACCATCTGACACGTTCTTTGGTTCTAACAAAAGTGTAAAATAAAATAAAAAGAGAAGATGGTAAGTTAAGAAACCCGTTACTATGTTACTAAGTTTAAGGATATCTAAACTGTTCTAACAAAACTCAAGCGTATATAATCAAGGCCTCTGCATCTTCCCTAACTGTAGGTGTAGTTCTTCTCATCAATTCAATCATCAACCACTTATCCCAATTACTCAACAATTCATCAAGGAAACCAACACGCAAGAAAAAGGGATTTCATCACCTTAGGAGAAGCGCATACCGTTTGCCCAGACACAAACTCATCATAGTTCTCGACTCGGCTTCGTTCATTTACTGATAATGCTCAAGCATTATCAGTAAATGCTTGAGCATACCCTGTATCCCACGGGACAAAAGCATCATGCATGACTGGAAGCAGGCAGGAGACAACCACACTAAACCAACTACAAAATTCAGCATTGCTAATTCTACCCCTTTTTGACAGGAAAGTAAAAACTAAAAAGAAGTAATGCAAAGCGATGCTAAACAATAACTGTCCACACCATATTATCCTATATGCTCACAAACTAAAACAGTCAGGTTTGTTGCTCAGAAAAGGAATGCAAAATCAACTTATAAGCGTGCTATGGACTTTTTCATGTGAAAGTGCAGTATTAGCCGCGTCATTGACAATGAACAATACATAAGCTAAAAGGAAAGAGCAGCACACAAGTGACCTAGACACCATTTCCTAGTTGATGTATGAAAGGCATTCAAGCAGTCACATAGGAAGCAACAAAGCCTTCATTATCACAATACTATCAGTCTTAATGAACAATATATTAATTCAAGCAGTCGTATAGATGTATAGGTATGTAATTCAGCAAAGGTGCTGAGCAAGTAGAAGTACCTATCATTTGCTAGATTACAAGCCTCCTGTTTCAATTCTAGAGGCGTTCCAAGGGTGACAAGGTAATTTGATATAAATTTGTGAGAATGTTCAACTTGACAGATAAAAACCCATCTCTTTAAGTAGATGCCTCTTTGTCCTTATCATATTCATCTTTGGCTCTGAATAATTCTGTTGTACAAGGAACCAATAATCAGAAAGCAAATAGATGTTTCAAAGGTTTTCTAACTTAAAACCAAACAAGCAACTTCATTATCACATTGATGAACTAAACTCGACATGCTCAGTATAAGACAACTTATATAGTCAATGTAAAAAAAGGAAAAGAACCCAACAACCAGGAGATCATTGACAAAAACCGAAATCAAACCCTAAATAGTGCAACCCGATGAAGTAAAAGAACCCAAAATCAGACCCTAAATAGTGCAACCAGGAGATCATTGACAAAACCATGTTCAGAGTCTACTAATGAACTCGACATGCTTAGTTCTATTCCAAGCTAAGTCGATGAAGTAAAAGTAATAAACATTACAACTTTCACCTTAGACAGCCAATGATCTGCTTTACTTCTTCTCAAATTTTCACTCCTCTGCAATATCACCACAATTTTCAATTACAACAAGCGAGGTAGTCCTTTCGCCCTCTGTACCGACCTTCTCCATCTCCTTGACCACACTATAGCCATCGACGACCTTCCCAAAGAGCGGTGGATGCCTAGAGGATGTGGTAGTAGTGTGGAGGTTGTAGTCGGCATATTGCCTCCTCGTGACTCTCTTCGGAATAGCGAAAGCGGTGGATGCCTCCGATTCAGTCGGCGTGGGAGGAGAAACGACGAATTCGACGGCGGGAGCGGGAGCGGGAGCGGGAGGGGGAGCGGGATCGGAGGGATCGTAGGGCACGGTCATGCCGGTGGTTCGCTTGATGAGATGCCGACAGGGTCTCTTTTCCACCAACATCTTGTCCAGTTTGATATACCGAAGGAGAGAAGAAGGATAGGTTGCTAGGGTTTTTTTTTATTTCTAAACGACGAGTTTTGATAGAGGGTTTCTTTATAACATACCACGGTTATTAAATAACCGGGGTCCGATAATGTTGTATCACCCCGGTTCTTATTAGTAACCGTGGTATTGACAAAAAAATTAATATTATAACCCGGTTATTTCATTTAACCGGGGTCCGATTTTTTTTTTTTTTTTTAAAATCAATTGTCCTCGGTTATACGTATAACCGTGGTCCGAAAATAGTGTTGAACACGGTTTTTTAAAACCGCTCCAACATAAGCGAGGTCTAGGTGGGGGTTTTGTACTAGTGCTACCTAGAAAAGGCAAGTCAAGACTAGATTAAAGCTAATCTTTAACTTTGGATCAAAGTGAAAGCAAGGTTCGTAACTGGCACAAATTACGGGCAGATCTTGAGTTCCACGGCCGTGGAATCTCACGAACAAACCGTGATTTTGGTTCGTCGGCAAAATCTCTCTAACTCTCAGAGTCCAATCTGTTTACGATCGATCTATCATCATCTAAGCCACAACTATCAACTCTTCACCTTAGAATTGCTAAAGGGTTTTAGCCAATAACTGTTATTATAATATCAAAATCAAGTTTTGGAAGAATGAAAGATGAAAACCTTCGAAAACCTTCAATAAAACTCAAGTCAATCTCAAATCCACACACAAAAATGATAATGTATATCAGATTTGGAACAAACAAACACAAATCAATAACGGTCCTAGATAAGGACGAAGAACGGGATGTCAATCCGTCTTCTAATCAAACCTAAGAACAACAGGCGTTACTTACGCAACAAGCAATTCCCAAATCTCAAAACCTTCGCGAATCTCCGATCTTCAATGTAGCCTAAAACACGTGTAAGCCAAGGTGTCGAATTTTCTCCCCTCCAGCCCTTTTATAAGGAATGGTCAAATAACCGTCCGGCCCATGTGCGTAAATATCGTGGCAATATTTTATTCGTCAAAAGATCACCTAAATCACGGTCTCATGGGGTTCCACGACCGTGGTTTAGAGCGTGGAAGTGGATTACGGTTCTTCATAATTTCCACGACCGTACTTTACACCGTGTAACTTTCTGGAATACTCCACGTTCATGATGCCAAGATCCACGGCCGTGGTTTTGGACGTGGACTAGTCTACGACCGTATTTTAGAGCGTGGAAGTGTAAATAGCTTGTGATTTCCTTTGTGTCGTGCCATTCCTCATCCTAGCATCTCCTTTGACTTCCTTGATGTGTCCTAGATCCTTGGATGTGCTCGATTCTTCTCCAATCTCTCTCAATTTGTGCGGTTTTAGCTCTTATTCACCTATAATCAACAGGAAGCTAATGTAGACCTCCATATCGAAAATATAAACAAACAAGCTAACAATTACTTCAATGCCTTATCAATGAACACTATAATCGATGAAAAACAATTAGAAAAAGTGCCTAGAATATCGCAATATTTCATGCTAACAAAATACCCCATACTTGCCACTTGCTTGTCCCCAAGCAAGGTCTTTCAAAAGCTTTAGAACATAAGTTAGGATGAAATATGCATGCAAACTCAATAACAAAAGATATTTTAGGTAAATGTGCTTCTAGTCAATAGATCATTCTTAAACCTTGCTTCATTCATTCTTGAAACGCTCATATAGATAACCAAAGAATGTAGAGGAAAGAAACATCATGAATTGATCAAATTTCAATGTAAACATCATAACCTTCAAGCATAATCAAAATCAAGCATAAGAAACTTCAATTTAGCTCACCAAGCCAAATAACACTCTTTTGATCTTAAGGACTTTCAAATAAGGTCTAGAATGTGGAAGGGAGGGAAAACTTATAAGGATTGTGGTGTATGAATCCGGGAAAGTGGACGCTAACTCTTTTCCCTTTTTTTTTTACTTCAACTTACAACACCATCACTTAGAGCTTTTCTCTCTTCTTTTCACGTCATTTTTCGACTTTACTTTTGGAGTTATGGACAGAGGTGCACAAAAACTGAAGCCTAGGAGATTGGCGTTTCTCAAATTTAGAGATGCCTCAAACCCTTGATGCACATACCATAATCTGTTAGGAATATCGCTCAATCCGACTTTGGCAAGACACAAACACCCGGCTATGTGAATGGTGCCGAGTTACTCATCGTCAGGATTGACTTTCCCAAACCTACAAGTTCTTTCTATTCTTTGAATATAAAATTTTGCTTTCATGGCCCTCCCACATCAAACATGCCAAAACACCACTCCTCCAAATTCCCGGATAGGTAAGGGAGGCAATTATTTCATTGAGGGGCTAAATGAACAAAGAAAGAAGAAATAAAAATCGAATTGCCTTAATCATTTCATAAAGAAGTATAGGAACTTATCATGTGATTTCAACTTCGATTTCTCAATATGATTTAGATAAAACTCTTCACATTATGAAACTTGCAAGAAAGTAAAATCAACACATTCAATTCCTTTTCAATTCATTGTTCGTTTAGGCATACAATTGTCATAAAAAACTCAATTCACAAGTAGTAATTATCATAGAAATCATCTCAATTCTTAGAAGCACAAAATTTTCAAAATTTTCAAATTTTATGGGTTTTTCAAAAGCTTTTTCATGCAATGCACTAATGAAACGTGTGACAATGGAATGAAACATGCAAAGTGTTCTCGAATCAAGGCAAATAAAGTGAGTAGTGTTATTACAAACGATAGTCACGATCCACCCCATACTTGAGACAAACATTGTCCCTAATGTTCAAAAAGAAATAAAGAAAAGAAAGAAAGAAAATGAACTCACAAGACGGCGGTGCAGCAGCTAATGCTGTCAATCATCCATGGTCATCACTGAGGAGTTGGTGGTGGTGGAAACGGGAAGAAGCTGGAGTCAAAGTTCCGCCCAAACGGCGGTGGAGCAGCTAATGTTGTCAATCATCCATGGTCTCCAAAGCTCCTACTCTCTTGGAAAGGTCGGTAGCCCACTCCGGTAGCTGCTCAAACCACCCGGTGCCTCACTGTACCATGCTGGTGCATCGGATGATGCTGGTGCTGATGGCTGTTGTACGTACCATGTCAGTGGAGCTCCCATCCACTCCGGCTGTGATCCATACCAATCGGGAGGAGTATCTATCCATGTAGGCCTTTCACTCACGCTCGCACGGCGAGAGGAAGAGGCTCCAGAATGTCCGGCTGGTCGTGGTGAGCGCCTAGGAGGGTCAGGGAAGTGTGCCGGCTGATCCGGGAAAGTACCAAAGTCATGCTCCTCACCTCCTCTCTCAAAACCATCATCTCCTCTCATCTCCTCCTCATCTGCAGCTGGTACCTCAGGTGGGACGTAAGGAGGGGCTACTAATCTGTTCGCGTGCATAGCCGCGAATGTCTGCTTCCAATTATGGCGTCCAACCATAATGGAATACTCGGGGAGCCATGCAATGCCTCTACCTCCTCTATCCTCTCAAGGCATGAGAGCGGTAGGTGGACCTCTATGCCTAGAAAGATCAAACCTCTAGTCATGAGGCTCTGAAGTCTCAATGGTCTAGCTGCTATCCTAGTGCACGCAGAAAAGTCAATACCCAACTGTCTAGCAATGTGGGTAACCATCCCACCATATACGATATTCCCAGCCCTCTTGTTCTTAATCTTACTCATGGTGGAAGCTAGAAGAGTAGCACTATCAACAGATCTACCATAGAACATAGAATAGAGGAGGAACAACTCATCTGTCTTGATCTTCTGAGGAGTCTCGGTCCTAGGGAAGAGACACTCATAAAGTACTCTATGGGCTATCTTCAAGGCTAAGTGATAGATAAGCTTAGCCTTGGTGTCAGTTGGTTGCCAGCGGTCCTCGCTGGCATAGATCATAGCAATATCCGCCCAGAAATCCTTAGCGTACACGCCGCTAGGAAAACGACCATTCAAGATCTCTTGAAACCCAAAGAAGGCTCCGAACTCTAAGATCGAGAACTCATAGTTCTCCTCCAACATCCGGAATGAAACTGTCCTATCCACTGCACTATGCTCAAAAGAAATCACAAACTCTCGAGTGATCTCCTCATATGCATCTTCCCTAATAGCGGAGAAGATGATCAAACCCGCTCTATCTAGCAACCAAGTAAGGTCTCCTACCACATTCAGTGGCTCTAACTCCTCAAGAAGCAAATAACGAGGTCCTATGACCGGTCTCTTCTCGATCCTTTCTAAGGTATCGAGGTAATCATTTTGGATCTTTGGAATTCTAGGGGGTGGGGTGATGGTGGCTCACTAGGAGGTACTCGGGAGGAGGAGGAAGCATCACCTTTCCTTTTCTTATTCCTAGAAGACATTCTTCTAACAAAATCCATCTCAGTTCCAAAATTACGGCCTGTTCTAAAGGTTCCACGGCCGTGGTTTAAGCAGTGACCGTGGTTCGGCACTGAATCTCTCAAAACTCAATCAATCAACACCAAAATCAACAGACAACAACCCTAGACTAATTACAATCAATTCTTTTAATAATCCTTGCAAAAATTTAGCCAAATCGACAAAGTAAAGAAAGAGGGAAAAACCTAGGTTTTGGATTTTTAAAATCCAAATTCCGTCTTCTCCAGTGATTGTCCACTCGATTTGTTGCTTGAATCTTGTAGATGGTTAAATTTGCTTCACTTTGGGCTCAAGAATCGTTCGAAATGATTAACGAAAAAAGATTTGAGAGAGGGAGGCGATTTACGGCTGTTTGGCTCGTGGAAGAGGGGTTTTGGTGTGGTTTTTGTGAAGAAGGTGGTATATATAGTAACCGAAAATTTTTGGAAAATTACGGTCACTCGGGGTGTTCCAAGGCCGTGGTTTTGTACGGAACTGTGGTTTTGGTGATTTTTCTCAGAATTTTGCAAATTACGGTCACTGTAGCTTCCACAACCGTGGTTTTGGCCGTGGAACTCTCTGTAATGTGCCAAAATCCAAGTTTCGTCAATTTTCTTCAACTTTTCCTTCTCCCTTGCCTATTCCATTGCTCCTACATCCAAAAACACGAACATACCGGAAGGTATCGAAGGCAAAACAAAACAAAAACGTTCTAAACTAATCTAATCTACGAATGATAACAAAAACATAAGTGCAATACCTTGGGTTCCCTCCCAATAAGCGCTTGTTTAAGGTCCGTAGCTAGACCGTACTTACACCTATTCGAGTGCGGTAGGTGTGAACTCTTCAGCTTTGAGTTCCGGTGAATACTTCTTGAGTTGTTGACCGTTCACCTTGAAGCTTCCGCCCTTTTCACACCATACTTCAACTGCAGCATGGGAAAAAACACGTTTGATTAGATAAGGTCCGGTCCAACGAGATTTAAGCTTACCTGGAAAGAGACGAAATCTTGAATTGAAGAGGAGAACTTGATCTCCTTCTTTTAGGTCCTTTAGAATGATATGCTTATCATGCCAACGCTTCGCTCTTTCTTTATAGATATTGGCATTTTCGTAGGCGTTCAAGCGAAGTTCTTCAAGCTCGTTAAGGTCTAAGAGACGCTTCTCTCCTGCTCCTTAATGCTGAAGTTCAACCACTTTATTGCCCAATACGCCTTATGCTCTAGCTCCACCGGAAAGTGACAAGACTTACCATACACAAGGTTGTATGGTGTGGTACCTATGGGAGTCTTATATGCAGTCCGGTATGCCCATAATGCATCATCTAGCTTCAAAGACCAATCCTTTCTTGTCCTTGAAACCGTCTTCTCTAAGATTCCTTTAATCTCCCAGTTCGAAATCTCCATTTGTCCACTTGTTTGTGGATGGTAAGGGGTGGCGATCTTGTGAGTCACCCCATACTTAGCTAATAGAGCTTCGAATCGTCGGGCAATGAAGTGAGAGCCTCTATCACTAATGATAGTCCGTGGTGTCCCGAATCGTGGGAAATGGTCTTGTTAAAGAACTTAACCACAACCATGGCATCATTAGTAGGAGAGACAATTGTTTCAACCCATCTCGAAACATAATATACAGCTAGAAGTATGTATTGGTTTCCACAAGATGATGGGAAAGGTCCCATGAAGTCTACTCCCCAAACGTCAAAGATCTCCACCTCTTGAATGTTGTTAAGAGGCATCTCGTTTCTCCTAGAGATGTTTCCTGTTCTTTGACAAGCATCGCAGCAGGAAACAAAGGTTTGCACATCTTTAAATAAAGTAGGCCAAAAGAATCCAGATTACAATACCTTAGTGCTAGTCTTGTTTGAACTAGCGTGTCCTCCATAAGGTAGTGAATGACAATGACGGATGACGCTTTGCATCTCGTCTCCCGGCACACATCGTCGAATGATGCCGTCAGGACCTCTCTTAAAGAGGAGAGGTTCATTCCAAAAGTATTCCTGAACATCCTTAAAGAACTTCTTTCTTTGTGCATAGGATAATCCGGGCGGTAATTCCTGGCAAACCAAATAGTTAACAAAATCAGCAAACCATGGTTCATTACCTTTAGTGATCTTGTCGTTGCACTCCTCTATGATATGTAAATGCTCATCCGGAAAGGAGTCATATATGGGTAGATTGTCGTCCTCTAGATGTGGTAGACGAATCAAATGATCCGCAACAGAATTTTCCGAACCCTTCTTGTCACGGATCTCTAGATCGAATTCTTTTACGAGAAGAATCCATCTAATTAGCCTTGGTTTCGCATCCTTCTTTGCAAGTAGATACCAGATCACAACATGATCCGTGTATACAATCACTTTTGTACCTACAAGATAAGAGCGAAACTTTTCAAACGCATATACAATGGCTAGAAATTCTTTTTCGGTAGTGGCGTAGTTGAGCTGCGCTTCATCTAGCGTCTTGCTAGCATAGTAGATAGCATGGGTTCGTCCTTCCTTCTTTTGCCAAAGCACAGCTCCTATAGCTACGTCACTTGCGTCACACATAACCTCGAATGGAAGATTCCAATCCGGAGGTTGGATGCTTGGGGCTGAGATTAGAGCTTCCCGAATCTTATAAAACGCGTCTAAATATTCCTGCGAGAAATCAAAAACTGCATCTTTCATCAATAGATTAGTAAGTGGTTTTGATATCTTAGAGAAATCCTTTATAAAACGTATGTAAAATCCAGCATGTCCTAGAAAGCTTCTTATTCCTTTCACCGAAGATGGAGGAGGGAGCTTTTCTATAGTCTCTATCTTAGCCTTATACACTTCAATCCCTCTACTAGAGATCAAGTGTCCTAGTACAATGCCTTCTTTCACCATAAATTGACACTTTTCCCAATTGAGAACTAGGTTAGTGTCTTCACACCTTTGTAGCACAAGAGAAAGGTTAGAAAGGCAATTACCAAAAGAGGAACCATAAACAGAAAAGTCATCCATGAAAACCTCCATGATTTCCTCTATGTACTCCGAGAAGATAGCCATCATGCACCTTTGAAAAGTGGTTGGGGCATTGTAAAGCCCAAACGGCATTCTTCTATAAGCAAACGTACCCCACGGGCACGTGAATGTGGTCTTCTCTTGATCGTCCGGATGTATCGGGATCTGAAAGAAACCACTATAAACGTCAAGATAACAGAAATGTGAGTGTTGTGCCAACCTTTCAAGCATTTGGTCGATGAATGGTAGTGGGAAGTGATCCTTCCTCGTTGCGTTGTTTAGCTTGCGGTAGTCTATGCACATCCTCCATCCTGTCACGGTTCGTGTAGGAATGAGCTCATTGTTCTTGTTGGTGATGACCGTCATTCCTCCCTTCTTTGGAACCACCTGTACGGGGCTCACCCACTTGCTATCGGAGATAGGGTAGATGATAGCTGCATCAAGTAGTTTAAGGGTTTCCTTCTTGACAACCTCCTTCATGGTCGGATTTAACCGCCTTTGAGGTTGTCGCGAAGTTCTAAAATCCTCTTCCATAAGGATCTTATGCATACATAGTGAAGGCTTGATTCCTACTAGATCCTCTATAGTGTAACCTAAGGCTTTCCTATGCTTCTTAAGAACAACCATAAGTTTACTATGTTCATCTATACTTAGATCGGAACTAACAATTACCGGAACGGTAGAATTAGATCCTAGAAATGCATACCTTAGATGTGCGGGAAGTGGCTTCAATTCCATCACCATAGGACTCTCTAATGGCTCTTGAGGAGTGTCCAATGCTTCTTTAGAAGTTGTTGGAGAAGAATCAGAAGAAGTGGTAGAAAGAACACAATTGTCTTCAGATTCACCCAAAATTACGGCTCCCCTGTTTCCTCCACTACCGTGATTTTGGGCGTGGAAGTCAATTACGGTGCCTTTGTTTGTTCCACGGCCGTGGTTTTGACCGTGTAACTTACTGGAGTCCTCTGAATACCTGATTACGGTCATGTTGGTAGAAACCACGGCCGTGGAATAGCACGACTGGCCGTGATTCCTTACGTTCTCTGACCCATCGTAGAGTTTCTCAAACTCTTCTTCATACACTTCCTTTTGCTTCCCTAAAGCTTCAATTTCCTCTTTGTATTCTTCTTCTTCCCCTATGTCCATAATGCTCAAGGTGATTACCTTTTGCAAAGGATCCTTGAAGAGGATTGAACTTGCTTTCTCCCTAGATAGCTCTTCGTCATGGATGTTGAACATATCCTCTTCAAAAGCTGGTTCTCTTGTCAAAGTGGAAAGAACGAACTCTACCTTTTCCTCTACTATGTCGAAGGCGAGTCTAGCATTCTTGCAATCAACCATACAACCGGATGTTGCAAGAAACGGTCTTCCGAGTATGATCGGGACCGGACTATTTGCAGGAATGTCAAGCACAACAAAATCTATGGGAACATAAAACTTACCAAGCTTGACCGGGACGTCTTCAACTATACCGACGGGACGAGTTATTGATCGATCCGCCATATATAACGTCATCTTCACCGGTTTAGGTTTGCCTAAACCGATCTTCCTGCATAAGGCAAGCGGAATGATGCTAACGCTTGCTCCTAAATCACATAATGCATCATATGTGACATCTCCCACTGCTATGGGAACGCAAAACGACCCCGGATCCTTCAGCTTTGGGGGCATCTTGTCTTTCATCGTCTTAATGAGATCCGAAGAATCCGAACTCATCTTGACTTCTCCAAAATCCTCTAATTTCCTCTTGTTAGAGAGGATTTCTTTTAAGAACTTCCATAAGCCGGCATACCTACAATTGCATCAATGAAAGGTATATTAATATGCAGTTTGCTTATGAGTTCAATAAACTTACCGAACTGCTTGTCTAGACGCGCTCTTGCTCTAGATTGTGGGAACGGTAGGGGAGGTTTGTAAGCTGGAGGAGGAATGTAGATGTCTTCCTTCTCCTTCCCCTTTTCCTTCTCCTTTTCAACGGAAACTTCCACAAACTTAGGCTGCGGGTCGGTGGTTGTTGCTCCGCTCCTAGTTATGATAGTCATCACCCTTCGTTTTGGGTTATCCTCCGTCTTTCCTGGAAGTTTTCCTTGATTCCTAGGAACTTCCTCAACATTGCTAAACATTTGGTTTTCTAAATCCTTTTGGGCTTTATCAACCTTAGTAATGTGGTTCTCCAATCCTTGAAGCTTTCCCAAAATCTTTTCCAATATGGGATCGGGCTTCTCCTTCCCAAAAGTGCTTCCACTATTAGATGTTTGCCCCTGGCTTTTCAAAGGAGTGGAAGAAGAAGAATGTGGAAGAATTACCGGAATTTTGTTGTTGGTTGGAACGCCAATTGTTGTTGTTTGCACCCCTATTGTTGTTCCAATTGTTATTCCGGTTGTTGTTGTTGTTCCAATTGTTCCGGTTGTTGTTCCGGTTATTGCGATTTGTGTTCTCATTCCCATTGTGGTTATTGTTGTTCCCCAAATAACCAACATCTTGTTCGTTTTGCTTTGTAAAACCGGCCTTGATGACTTCCTTCAATTCTTTAATCTCGTAGTTGAGAGAAAAGATTTGAGTTTGAGCGGCTTGTGTTAGCTTTGCTCCTTGGTCCACCCGATTTGCTTCTACCTTCCGATGAGAATACTTCTCAATGACTCGGGCTTGCTTCTCATTGAAGTCGCAAACGTCATCTTCCCTCATGTCCATGAATGTACCACATGAAAGGGATTGGAGCTTGAATTGTGTTTCCATATCCGGCCCCTTATAGTATATCTCCAATAGCTCCAATTTGGAAATGCCATGATGTGGGCAATCCAATAGCAAATCCTGAAATCTTTCCCAAGACTGGAACAAACTTTCATTAGATCTTATAGAAAATGCATTAATCTTACCCCTCAACTCCGCCGTCTTGGATGGCGGAAAGAATTTGGTGAGGAACTCCGAAGAAAGATCCTCCCATGTGTTGGGTCTTCCATTTGGAAGAGCTTGATACCAAGATAAAGCTTTCCCTTTTAAAGAGAAGAAGAATGGCTTGATCTTGTAATTGTTGGTAGTTGCATTCTTTGGCTTCATTGTCTCCATCAAGATCTCAAAATTTTGTAAATGTTGATGTGGAGATTCAACACTCGTTCCTCCAAATTGACTTTGGCGAACGATGGTAATAACTTGTGGGTTGAAGCTAAACCCTTGCATATCATCAGCATCAAAGTTCACACCCAAACGGCGTGGTTGCTGAATTGGATCCATCCTTTGGCCAAGAGTTCTTGGCTCTTCATCCACACGAGCGGCTCTCGCATTCCCAGCCGGGACATGATAACTGGCAGCCGGTCTTGGATTATATTGATTCATGTTGATCGTCGGATTGATGTCCTCTAACGGTGCCATGGAAGAGTCATTATCCTCATTGGATGAGCTGGTTCTAACCGATCTTGCTGGTTTCCTCCTCATCTTCTTCTTAAGGTCGCTCAATTCCAGCCTCATTTGAAACATCATATCTGTTAGCTCATCAATTTTCAATTGATGACGGTCCGATTCCTCCTTGTGAGTCTTCTCGCTCCATCTAAGTTGAGCTTCGGAATCCTCCAATTCTGCTTGAAGATCCCGCTCCTTTTCTTCAGCCATCTTTCTTTCCTTGAGCTTCTTCCTCAAAGTCTTCTCATGTTCTTGATCAAAAGGTAAGAGGTCTTCATTGTTCCTAGACCTGCGCATATACCTAAGGTAACCTGCAAATATCACTCAAAAGAGATATCAAATAACAAGGGAAAAGATCCCAAGCTTGACAACCGATAACCGAATTCGGCCTAAACCAAATCCTCGGCAACGGCGCCAAAAAAAATTGTTCGCCACTTAGCGTGCGTGCAAATAAGTATTAAGTTTATAAAACTAGAAATCAAGCAAGCGAACCCGCAGTGTACGGATCGCGTAGTAGAGCAAGAATTCCAGAGTATCGAACACAGGGATTTGGAGGGATAAATTTAGTTATAAGATTATCAAGCAAGTAAAAGGTAAACTTTTTAAATGTATTGGGAAAACAGCAACCCTAAAGATCCAGGTAACTAATTGTGGCAATCGATTCAAGATATACTAAAGAACTAAGGATAGAGTTAAGAGTTGCAAAGGTATGTTAAGGTAAAGCAATGTACGGTGAAGTTCCAAGGCTTTATATGACTTATCTAAGGATACTCTCTATAAAGGTTGTTGAGGCTTCAGTATAGAAAGAAACTAAAGACAAGAATTAGTCTCAAATACCCAAACTTGTAACCCAAGGATCAAGACTAACTAAACCGATTAAGGTTGTGACACTCGAAATCGAAGTAGAGGTTGTTGAGGCTTCACTACTACCTAGAAAAGGCAAGCCAAGACTAGATTAAAGCTAATATTTAACCTTGGATCAAAGTAAAAGCAAGGTTCGTAACTGGCACAAATTACGGGCAGATCTTGAGTTCCACGGCCGTGGAATCTCAAGAACAAACCGTGATTTTGGTTCGTCGGCGAAATCTCTCTAACTCTCAGGGTCCAATCTGTTTACGATCGATCTATCATCATCTAAGCCACAACTATCAACCATTCACCTTAGAATTGCTAAAGGGTTTTAGCCAATAACTGTCATTATAATATCAAAATCAAGTTTTGGAAGAATGAAAGATGAAAACCTTCGAAAACCTTCAATAAAACTCAAGTCAATCTCAAATCCAAACACAAAAATGATAATGTATATCTGATTTGGAACAAACACACACAAATCAATAACGATCCTAGATAAGGACGAAAAACGGGATGTCAATCCGTCTTCTAATCAAACCTAAGAACAAAAGGCGTTACTTACGCCACAAGCAATTCCCAAATCTCAAAACCTTCGCGAATCTCCGATCTTCAATGCAGCCTAAAACACGTGTAAGCCAAGGTGTCGAATTTTCTCCCCTCCAGCCCTTTTATAAGGAAGGGTCAAATAACCGTCCGGCCCATGTGCGTAAATATCGTGGCAATATTTTATTCGTCAAAAGATCGCCTAAATCACGGTCTGATGGGGTTCCACGACCGTGGTTTAGAGCGTGGAAGTGGATTACGGTTCTTCATGATTTCCACGACCGTACTTTATACCGTGTAACTTTCTGGAATACTCCACGTTCATGATGCCAAGATCCACGGCCGTGGTTTTGGACGTGGACTATTCTACGACTGTATTTTAGAGCGTGGAAGTGTAAATAGCTTGTGATTTCCTTTGTGTCGTGCCATTCCTCATCCTAGCATCTCCTTTGACTTCCTTGATGTGTCCTAAATCCTTGGATGTGCTCAATTCTTCTCTAATGTGTCTCAATTTGTGCGGTTTTAGCTCTTATTCACCTATAATCAACACGAAGCTAATGTAGACCTCCATAACGAAAATATAAACAAACAAGCTAACAATTGCTTCAATGCCTTAT
Source organism: Fagopyrum homotropicum (assembly GCA_033239125.1). Classification (NCBI taxonomy): domain Eukaryota; kingdom Viridiplantae; phylum Streptophyta; class Magnoliopsida; order Caryophyllales; family Polygonaceae; genus Fagopyrum; species Fagopyrum homotropicum. The sequence goes on along the minus strand of BSWB01000005.1, from coordinate 86,170,589 downwards.
CAATGAATACTATAATGGATTAAAAACAATTAGAAAAAGTGCCTAGAATATCGCAATATTTCATGCTAACAGTGAAGACCCCATCAAGCACCTTGGGAAGTTCCATACCGTGTGTATGAGCATGAAGCCGGCCAACATTACCGAAGAACAAATCAAGATGAGGGCATTCGGCTTCACACTCAAAGATTCGGCGGATGATTGGTATTACCACCTTCCATCCGGGAGTATCGACACTTGGGAGAACCTTCACAAGGCGTTCTTGGAGAAATACTTTCTAGCTAAGAAGGCCAATAGCTTGAAGAAAGCTATAAGCAACATCGAGCAAGAGGCAAATGAAACTCTCTACGAGTACTTCGAAAGGTTTGCACGCCTCCGATCCAGCTGTCCTTTTCACGGATATTCAACTCAAGATCTAGTCTTGTACTTGTACAATGGCTTGCTAGACAATGAAAGGACGATCGTCGATGCGGCTTGCGGAGGTAATATTCTTAACTCTACTCCTGACCTTGCTTTGGAAAAGATACAAGAACTAGCGGAAGGTACTCGGAACTTTGGAAGGACCCCGGCTAAGAAAGGAGTTCATGTTGTGAGTTCCGGGAAGAGTGACATTTCCACCGAGCTCACGGAATTGAAGGAAATGGTGAAGTGGCTAACACTTATGGGAACACCGCAGCAGCTCAAAGCTTGTGGAGTTTGTGCTGACCCGTATCATCCAACGGACATGTGTCCACAAGTCCAGGATGACGATGCTGAGGTAAACGCAATGGGTTATGGACAACCACAACAGCAAAGACCTAGGAACGATCCCTATGCACAGAATTTCATGCCAAATTGGCGTGACCAACAGAATTTTCGTTGGAGGGATCAACAAAACCAACAACAACAGGCCCGCCAAGGTAAGTATAACTCAACTGAAGATATGTTACAGGTTTTGACTAAACACTTTGCTACTCATGTCCAAACAACAAAATCTACCATCAAGAACCTTGAACAACATGTTAGTCAAATGGCGGAAGCTATTTCAAGGACCGAATCAAGACTTTCGGGAGGACTGCCTTCCCAAACATTTATAAACCCCAAGGAGAATGTTAGTGCCCTAACATTAAGGAGTGGGAAGCAAATCCAACAAAAACCAGCAAAAGAATCACAAAGCAAACCTTCTGTCGGTTTTTTCCGCACCCACAGTCGCCCCTGCGGCTGCAACTGCGCCCAACACAGAACGGAGGACGCCCCTGCGGCTGGATGTCCCCTCCCTTGCGGTGACAACCCCTGAGCCGCCCTTGCGCTTTCAAGTTGACGCCCCTACTGAAAAGGATACCTACGTCCGGCCTAACTTTCCGCCACTATATTCCGAGAAGCCACCAACTCCTTTTCCTGAGGCTTTGAAGGAGAGAAGAATCATTGAGGACAAGGACCATTTTGAGACTTTCTCCAAATGCGAGGCAAACATTCCCCTCCTTAAGTTGGTGAAAAGTATCCCTAAGTATGCTCGTTTTTTTAAGGAACTTTGCACTATCAAGAGGAATCAAATGCTAAAGGGGAAACAGAAAGTGCTAGTGAGTGAGAGGTGTCGGTAGTTTTTCAACGGAAAATGCCCAAGAAGTGCAGCGATCCGGGTATGGTAAGCATTCCTTGTGTTATAGGGGAAACCCGCTTTGACAAAGCAATGCTTGATCTCGGTGCTTCTATCAATGTTTTACCATATTTGATTTACAAATCACTTGGCCTTGGGCCATTAATGGAAACTAGGATTGTAGTACAACTTGCTGATACATCTAATGTGTAGCTGAAAGGGATAATTGAAGATGTATTAGTAATGGTAGACAACCTAATATTTCCTGCTGATTTCTTTGTAATGGATATGGAAAATGATTTACATGCTGCACCCATTCTGTTAGGTAGGCCATTTCAGAAAACGGCTACGACTAAAATTGATTATGTTAGTGGTAAATTGACCATGGAGTTTGATGGAGAAGTAGTGGAATTTGACATCTATGATGCAATAAGATTTCCTAGTGATGATCATTCTTTGTGTGCTATTGACATTGTTGAACCTTTTGTGCAAGATGTTTTTGATAACTCTGACGTGGATATATTGAGAAATGTGATTGAGCATGATCTTGATGGTTTCAAATCAGATTATGTGTAAACATCTAGCATGAAAGAGGTCCTAGCCCAATTAGATGGGTATAAAAGGCTACCTATCTCCAATTTGGCCACTGGGCCCACTTTACTAACCCCAAGCGAGAAGCTTATTCCGTCCATAGTGCAGGCACCTGAAATAGAATTAAAGGACCTTCCGTCACACCTCAAGTACGTTTTCCTTGGAGAACACAATACCTTGCCGGTGATTATCTCCACCAATTTGACCACCGGACAAGATGACAAGTTGGTGAAAGTACTAAAAGAGCACAAGACGGCCCTTGGATGGACTATTGCGGACATCAAAGGAATAAGTCCTTCCACTTGCATGCATAGGATTCTACTTGAGGACGAAGCCAAGCCCTCTAGGCAACCTCAGAGGAGGTTGAACCCGCCAATGATGGATGTGGTCAAAAAGGAAGTGTTGAAGCTCCTCCAAGCGGATATGATCTTTCCTATCTCGGATAGCACTTGGGTTAGCCCGACCCAAGTAGTTCCAAAGAAGGGAGGCATCACTATGGTGGAAAATCAACATGGAGAGATGATCCCAAGCAAAACACAAACCGGATGGAGAGTTTGCATTGACTACCGCAAGCTCAATAAGGTAACACAAAAAGACAATTTTCCATTACCTTTTATTGATCAAATATTGGAACGTCTTGCAGGTCATCAGTACTACTGTTTCCTGGATGGATATTCGGGCTATTTCCAAATAGCCATTGCACCAGAGGATCAAGAGAAGACGATGTTCACTTGCCCATTTGGCACTTTCACATATCATAGAATGTCATTTGGACTTTGCAACATACCAGGCACTTTCCAACGGTGCATGATAAGTAATTTCTCCGAATACATAGAAAATTTCATTAAAGTCTTCATGGATGATTTTACCGTCCTTGGAGATAGTTTTGACGCATGTTTAGGACATTCGAAACTTGTTCTTGAAAAATGTGTTGAAACCAATTTAGTTCTTAATTCGGAAAAATGTCATTTCATGGTCGAACAAGGAATTGTGTTGGGACATGTAATATCCTCAAAAGGGATAGAGGTAGATAAGGGAAAGGTTGATGTTATTCAAAATTTACCTTATCCTACTAATGTTCGGGAAATCCGATCTTTCCTTGGTCATGCAGGTTTCTACGGACGTTTCATCAAAGTTTTTTCAAAAATCTCGGCATCCCTGTGTGAATTGCTCAAGAAAGATGTCACCTTCATAGTGGATGAGGATTGCAAGAAAGCTTTCGACACTTTGAAGGCATGTCTCACCACCGCACTAATCATCCGTTCCCCGGATTGGGAGAAACCTTTTGAAATCATGTGTGACGCTAGTGACTACGCCGTTGGAGATGTCTTAGGACAAAAAGACGGACGGGCCTCCCATGTAATCCATTATGCGTCTATGATACTCAATGGAGCGCAAAGGAATTACTCTACTACCGAGAAGGAGATGTTAGCAGTGGTTTTTGCCGTTGAGAAATTCCGGCAGTACCTACTTGGGGTAAAGGTAATTATCTTCACTGACCATGCAGCTCTTAGGTACCTCATGGAAAAGAAGGAGGCCAAGCCACGATTGATCCGATGGGTGCTTCTTCCAAGTGAGTTTAACCTAGAGATAAGGGACAAGAAGAGGGTTGAGAACCTGGTGGCCGATCATTTGAGCAGACTAATGCAAGAGGAGGAAGATCCAGAAAAAAAAGAGAGATAGCCGGATGTTTTCCAGACGATACATTCTACACAACTCTCTGTTGTGTAACCGCCCCCGTGCCTCACACCAGCTGCCCCTGCGGCTCAGTCTAGGCGCCGCTGCGGAATTGTCGACACAGGTTTGCCTTAAGCTCCAATCTTTTAAGCCTTAGTTTGCTGACATTGTGAACTTCATCGTCAGGAAGGAGTATCCTCCAAGCTTCACCAAGGCACAACGAGAGAAGGTAAAGGCTGAAGCTTGACACTACGTTTGGGACGATCCTTACCTTCGGAAGCATTGTAGTGACCAAGTGATCCGGCGTTGCATTCCGGACAATGAGGTACAATCCGTCCTAACTTTCTGTTATTCCGAAGCATGTGGGGGGCACTTTGGGGCAAACAAAACTGCAAGAAAAGTTTTAGATGCTGGTTTCTTTTGGCCACACATTTTTCGAGACGCTTTTTCATTTTGCAAAGTGTGTGATAGATGCCAAAGGATAGGAAATCTTTCAAGGAGACATGAAATGCCCCAATCCTCTCTTATATTTTGTGAAATATTTGATGTTTGGGGAATTGATTTCATGTGGCCATTTCCTACTTTATTCGGGAACACATATATTTTGCTTGCGGTGGACTATGTTTCCAAGTGGGTGGAAGCAAAGGCCACCAAAACTCATGATTCAAAAGTAGTTGTAGCTTTTCTAGAAGGAAACTATCTTTGCAAGATTTGGAATCCCAAAAGCCTTAATCAGTTATAGGGGTACCCATTTTTGCAACAAGACGATTACGGCTCTCCTTAAGAAGTACCACGTTCACCAAAGAGTATCAACAGCTTATCATCCACAAACAAACGGCCAAGCTGAGGTGTCCGGGATATAAAGACCATCCTTGAAAAGACGGTTTCTCCCAGGCGGAAGGATTGGAGTGCAAGGCTAAATGACGCCCTATGGGCATATCGGGCAGCCTATAAAACTCCTATCGGGATGTCCCCTTTTAGGCTCGTGTTTGGGAAAGCTTGCCACCTACCGGTGGAGTTAGAGCACAAAGCTTGGTGGGCGGTAAAGAAGTACAACATGAACATAGAGGAAGTGGGAGAATTACGGAAGCTCCAATTGCAAGAGTTGGAGGAACTGAGGCTAGATGCATATGACCATGCTACCACATACAAAGAAAAGACCAAAGCATGGCACGACCGGAACATTCTCCGGAAGGACTTCAAGGTAGGTAATAAGGTACTTCTCTTTCAATAACGTTTGAAACTCTTTGCAGGTAAGCTGCGTTCGAGATGGATAGGGCCGTTCATAGTAGCCGAAGTATACCCTCACGGGGCGGTGGATCTCTATGATCCCAAAACTCACAAGGTGTTCAAAGTAAACGGACAAAGACTAAAGCTCTACCTTGAAGGAGTCAAGAACGATCCAATCAACGAGATGGTGCTAGAGGAAGCACAGTCAGAGAAGTAGAGATCTTACGTCGAGCCAATGACGTAAAACAAAGGCGCTTCTCGGGAGGCAACCCGAAGGAATAAGAAGAGGAGCCTCTGTCAAGAAACTGCCCCTGCTGCATTGTGTCCCCGCCCCTACGGTGAAACTCATGCCCAGTGCCGCCCCCGGCGCTGGGCCTGCGCCTGCAACACTCCTGTCACCGTCCCGCGGTGACATCCCTACGCCCCTGCGGCGGCCATCCTTGACACGAATTCACAGCGCCGCCCCCGGCGCTGAGCCTGCGTGCCCCTCACCCTTGTTGCCGCCCCCGCGGCGACAAACTCCCGCCCCTGAGGGTTTACCCAGAAATAAAAAAAAAGAGGATCTCGAAAACGCCTACACCTACCACGCACCACCCACCAACCTTCTTCACCAAACACACAAACCCTCCAAAACCCCTCTCCTTCAGAAACACTCTCACGCCCTGTTACGCTAAAAAGTGTGCACGCAATAAGCCTTAAATTTATACTCGTTATAATTATCCTAACTTCTAGCGCACCCGCAGTGTACGGGACGTATGTAGAAAGATAAGTATTCCGAGGTCGAACACAAAGACTAAGGTGAAATTGATTCAAGTTGTGATTGAGTTTAGCAAGGATCTAAGTCTAAAGAAAAGAAGGAAATAAAAGAAAGAAGAAAATCTCAATTGTCTTTGTCGGTTTTAGGTGATCAAATCGAAGATCACAATTCAATGCAAACAATCAAACTAAACCAAAAATCGCAAATAAACAAATCAAACAAGATATTGATCAAAGGGAAAGAGAGATGGATTCTAGGGGTCGGAAATTCCGGTTATGGCATAAAACTCAAGTCATCTATTCATTCTTTGGATCTCACTATGATATGTTGGGATTTAATGTTTCTAATTTGGGATCAATCACCGGGTAAGTCTCATGATCCAACTATTCCACTCCTAAGATCTCATTACCGGGTAAGTCTCTAAGATCTTAAGGATAGGCATTCTACACAAACCGGATTGTTAATTAGGGATCTAACCTATCCTTACCGGATAGATCTTGGAAAAGAAAGTCCTAATCAACTATTCTAGCACATCTAATCCAATGGCGGCTTATTAGGCTCACCATTACCTAAGGTTCGCTATTTTAGATTCTAAGGGCAAGGATTACCAGGTAAGTCTCTCCTAACTCTTAGCCACTACACTAGTTACCCTAGGATAGGTTAAACTCAGCAAACACTTAGGGTTTCAACAATTCATAGGTCTTAGGCAAAATCCTTCGAACCAGGAAAATCACGGTTTGTTCTACAGAAACCACGGCCGTGGTTCTTCAAGAACTACCCGTGATTCCTAACAGGAACTACGTTCATTAACAAAGATCATCCAAAGGTAAATCTAAGTCCGTCCTATCATAGTTCTAGCCATAACCTTCCTTTCCTTACCCTAGAACCACATCAATTTAGCCTACAACATTCATAATGGAACTCAAAACAAACAAACATGAAATCAAAACATCCATTGCAAGATAATGAAAGAAAAAGGATGAACAAGTGAACTTAATCCAAAACTAAGCTGGAGATTTGAATTAGAACCACTTACAACCCTTCCAAAAGAAGGTTCAAAGACTCATACAATCTCTAGAAAAAAAAATCCGAAATGCAAGAAAGCTATGGTGTGTTCTTCTCTTCCTCTTCAATGGAGTTCTTCTCCTTCTCTTTGGCACTTTCTTTCCTAGAAAAACCTCTTGATTTTTGAGAATATATTTGTTAGAGAAATGGGAAATGGAGGAGCTGCTCCCAAACTACCCCAGCTGCCTTAAACAACTCATCAAGGACCACTTTTATAACAAATTGTGCATGAGCTGGCCATGAGAGTCGTGGCACAGCTGTCACGAGAATCTAGCAAAATCCACGGTCAGAACCACGGCCGTGGTTCTTCAGAGAACCGTGATTCTATGCAGAAACTTCGCCTTTGATCATTAAGCTGTGGTTTGGTGCATGGCTTGTGTTGGCAAGGTTCCATGAGTCCTCCTTAGCCCTCGGCTTCTGTCCTAATGAGTCCGAGGTCGTGTCATCTTAAATGAACGATCCTTAAACGCATTGTTTTGGCTCTAAACTTCCCGAAATACCTACAAAACGCACACAAGTCCGTGTAGACGTCTATCTCGACAAAATACATGTTTTGAGTGCAAAACGTCTTGGACTAATGCTAGACCATGCATGATTGAGCGAGAAATCTATCTAAATGTACACCAAAAACTATGCTATAAATCGTGTTATCAAAATACCCCATACTTAAGGTTTGCTCGTCCCCGAGCAAATTCCCACATATAGACTAGAAGATGACATGATTTATGTATGCAGAAAAATGGCAAAATCTTTTTGGGTTTGTGCTTCTACTATTGGATCACCTTCTTAGTCATGATCAATGGCAATTGGATAAGCAATTATGTATCAAACAATAAGGGCATGGAAAGACAATTGTACTTAACTCAAAAGCATGCATGAAATGTGAAGATGAAGAGGTCAAGAAGATCAAGAGTCTATCCAATCTAGATTACTAAGTCTTACAAACATGCAAGTAGGTCATAAGGGCTTGTGACATAAAAGGCCAAGAAACGTTGCAAATGGGGCGGGGGATTCTCTAGGTTATGTGATGCTAATCCGGCAATGGAACTAACTCCACATCCTTGTCCTCGATCAACTTCCCTCAAGTGTATATTTTTCCCTATCTTGCTTTCTTTTCTTTTTCTTTAACTCATTTTTGAGACAATGGCATTGGTGTACAATAGCCGAAACCTTGGTGATTAGCCGTCCTCGGGCTTTTTCTCAGTTTTCGAGGTGCATCCACACCGGGCACACATACCAAAGCTCGTTAGGGCTATTGGTTCATTTGACTTTGGCAAGGTACCAACACCCGATTATGTGAAGTGTACCGAGTTACTTGTCATTTAAACCAACGCCCCCAAACCTATATTTTGGCTACACTTCCTCAATAATTTCAGCATTTTATTCACGACATTCTTTTCATTACATCTTCACCCCGCACTTGCTTTTTGCACATTTCAACACACTAGCATGCTCCTATTCCCGGATGGGTTTAAAGGAGGTCGATTTTATATTAATTGAGGTGCTCAAGCAATCATGATCAAGATGAGAAGTAGAGAAAGATGAAATGCCTCATTCATTCCTAGATGGTATGCAAGAACTATCATGTAATTTCGATTTTCAATACTCAATCCATTCTAGGCAATCATCATGATCACAAGTCATTCATAGAATTTAAGAGAAGTAGTTCAAGTCCACATATGCATTTATCAATTCAACACATAAGGCCATTCATAGCCAATCACAAGACAAGTTTCATCATTAGGATCATATCCAAGCCTAGAAAGCACAAAAAAAATTTTAAATTTTCTGATTTTTATGGGATTTTCGTTTTAAACATGTATAATGCAAGACATGTGCAAAATATTAGCCTATCCTAGATGCTCATCATTCAAAGGATCATGCAAACCCCACCCCATACATAGAAACACATTGTCCCCAATGTGGTATTCAAGTAAAGAGAGTGAAAGAAGGTTCTCACAATGTAAAATTGTTTGCTATGGTATTTGGGAATTCTCAAGTGAATTAATGTTGGATGATCCTTTCAACCATGGTAGAGAGCTCTAAGCATCCTTCAAAGCTTTGGAACCCGCGCTAGGCACCGCTAGCCGTCCAAGTTCCGCGTCCGCTCCACCCATAATTGGTGAGGGTGTCATCATCATCATTTTCATTGCCAAGAGAGGCTTCCAATGCCACTAATGCTCTAGCACACACACGAAGGTAGACAAAACACACACAAGGCACACAAAAACAGAAAAAATCTAAGCAAAAACGAAAAGGAAAAAAAATGTTACCAATGGGTTGCCTCCCACCAAGCGCTTCTTTAAGGTCAATAGCTTGACCAAACTCGGGAGCGTCTATTCGAGGTGAAGCGGAGCAATCATGTCTACCGGGGCTCCCGGAATATACTTCTTCAAGCGATGCCCATTCACCTTGAAATTTCCACAATGTTCCCCTCCTATTTCAATAGCTCCATGGGGAAAGATCTTCTTCACCACATATGGCCCGGTCCATCTTGACTTGAGCTTTCCGGGAAAGAGCCTTAGCCTTGAGTTGAAGAGAAGGACAAGATCTCCTTCACTCAACTCCTTTGGAATGATCCTCTTGTCATGCCACCTTTTGGTTCTCTCCTTGTAGATACGGGCATTCTCATAAGCTTCCAACCGAAGCTCCTCAAGGGCATTGATATCAAGCAACCTCTTTTCTCCCGCTTCCTTGAGGTCAAAATTTAGCCACTTAATGGCCCAATAAGCTCTATGCTCCATTTCCACCGGAAGATGGCAAGACTTGCCATAGACCAACTTGTAGGGGGTGGTTCCAATTGGTGTCTTGAAGGCGGTTCTATATGCCCATAGTGCGTCATCGAGCTTCATAGCCCAATCCTTCCTTGTCCTAGACACCGTCTTTTCGAGGATGGCCTTGATTTCTCGGTTGGAGATCTCCACTTGACCACTAGTTTGGGGATGGTAAGGCGTTGCCACCTTATGAGTCACCCCATACTTAGCCAAAAGTGCTCCAAAGTTCCTATTCGTGAAGTGCTTCCCTCCATCACTAATGATTACCCTTGGTGTTCCAAACCTAGGGAAGATCACCCGGTTGAAGAATCTCACTACCACCTTGGCATCATTCGTAGGAGAGGCGATTGCCTCTACCCATCTTGACACATAGTCCACCGCCAATAGGATGTAGAGATTGCCACATGAAGAAGGGAATGGTCCCATGAAGTCTACACCCCACACATCAAAAATCTCAACTTCTTGGATATTATTCAAGGGCATTTCATTCCTCCTTGAGATGTTGCCCGTCCTTTGGCAAGCATCACATGCCGCTACAAAACCTTGCACATCTCTAAACAAGTTAGGCAAATAAAAACCGGATTGCAATACCTTTGCACACGTCTTGTGTGAGCTAGCATGGCCCCCGCATGGTAAGGAGTGGCAATGCCGGATCACACTCTCTACTTCATCCTCCGGTATGCATCTTCTAAGCACCCCATCCGGGCCTCTCTTGAATAGAAGTGGCTCACTCCAATAGTAATGCCTTACATCGTTGAAGAACTTCTTCTTTTGTGCATATGTAAGTCCGGGAGGCACTTCCTCACACACTAAGTAGTTCACAATGTCGGCGTACCACGGCTCACTTCCTCTAGCCACGTGGAACAAGCATTCTTCTACCATTTGCAATTGTTCGTCCCGGAATGAATCATCTATTGGGATGTTGTCTTTCCCAAGCTTCAAGGGTGAGAGTCTACTAAGGTGATCCGCTACGGAGTTCTCGGATCCTTTCTTATCTCATATCTCCAAATCAAACTCTTGAAGAAGAAGGATCCACCGAATCAACCTTGGTTTGGCATCCTTCTTTGTAAGTAGATAACGGATCGCCGCATGATCCGTATAAACTATGACCTTTGCTCCAACAAGGTAGGAGCGGAATTTCTCAAATGCATACACTACCGCTAACAACTCCTTCTCGGTAGTAGCATAATTGAGTTGGGCATCATCTAGCGTCTTGCTAGCATAGTAAATAGCATGAGTGCGCCCTTCTTTCCTTTGCCCTAAAACAGCCCCAACGGCCACATCACTTGCATCGCACATGATCTCAAATGGTAGACTCCAATCCGGAGGTTGCATGATAGGTGCGGAGATCAAGGCGTTCTTCAACCTACGAAACGCTTCAAGACAATCTTTGGAAAAGACAAAATCAACATCTTTCATTAGTAGGTTAGTGAGAGGCTTAGAAATTTTAGAGAAGTCTTGAATAAACCTCCGGTCAAAACCGGCATGCCCTAAGAAACTCCTTACCCCCTTCACCGAGGTAGGTGGTGGCAACTTCTCTATCGTTTCAATTTTAGCCCTATCAACCTCAATGCCACGGTTAGACACCAAGTGTCCTAACACAATCCCTTCACTTACCATGAAGTGGCATTTCTCCCAATTTAAGACAAGATTTGTCTCCTCACATCTTTGCAACACTAATGACAAGTTAGCCAAGCAATCATCGAAAGAAGAACCATAAACAGAGAAATCATCCATGAACACTTCCATGATATTTTCTATGTATTCCGAAAAGATGGCCATCATACACCTTTGGAAGGTGGCGGGTGCATTACACAACCCAAATGGCATTCTCCTATATGCAAAGGTACCCCATGGACATGTAAAAGTTGTTTTCTCTTGGTCATCGGGGTGGATAGGGATTTGGAAGAATCCACTATACCCATCTAAATAGCAAAAATGAGAGTGTTGAGCTAACCTTTCTAGCATTTGGTCAATGAAGGGGAGGGGGAAGTGATCTTTCCTAGAGGCCATGTTTAACTTCCTATAATCAATGCACATTCTCCACCCCGTAACCGTCCTAGTCGGTATTAGTTCATTATTCTCATTAGTTACTACCGTCATTCCACCCTTTTTAGGCACTACATGAACGGGGCTAACCCACTTACTATCCGAGATAGGGTAGATAATTCCCGCATCTAGCAACTTAATGATTTCCTTTTTGACCACCTCTTTCATTATAGGATTCAATCTCCTTTGATGTTCAATAGAGGGTTTGTGGTTATCTTCCATCATTATCTTATGCATGCACAAAGATGGCTTAATGCCAACCAAATCATCAATAGTATAACCAATGGCCTTCCTATGCAATCTTAGTTCATGCAACAACTTAGCAAGTTCATCATCACTCAAGCATGCATTAACAATCACCGGATATGTAGAATTATCACCAAGGAATGCATACTTTAAATGAGAGGGAAGGGGTTTAAGTTCAAGTGAGGGAGGACCTTTTTCGGTTGAAGAAGATCCTAATAAGATTGGATGAGATGAATCCAAAGCAAGGGAAGACTCCCCATGGCTCCTAGAAGCTTGATCATCATGAGCTGATTCAGGAAAAACCACGGTTGGAAACACGGGTTGCTCATCTTCCACGGCCGTGGTTCTTTGCAAGCTTGCTTCTCGGAGTTGTCCAGAAAGTTTGACGGCCGTGGTTTGTAAATCTCGACCGTGGAACTTGCAGCTGTTTACTACCTCTTCGTGGCTTTCAAATCCAACTCTTGGTTCCTCTTCCAAAGCTTCCAAAGCCTTGATCTCTTCATTGCAGGCCTCTTCAACACCCTCCTCCATCATGCTTAAGGTGAGAACCTTTTCCAAAGGATCCTTGATCAAGATCGAGCTCACAATCTCTCTAGACTCTTCTTGCTCGACTATGTTGAAGATATCTTCATCAAGGGTTGGCCCTTTCATCATTTTGGAGAGCTTGAACTTGATGCTCTCTTCCCCTATGTTGAAGGAGAGAGTCCCATTCATGCAATCCACTAGGCAACCGGAAGTAGCTAGGAAAGGTCTTCCTAAGATGATAGGAACCGGATAATCCGCCGGAATGTCCAACACTACAAAATCAATAGGCACGTAGAATCCTCCTAGTTGCACCGGAATGTCCTCTAGAATCCCAACCGGATGAGTGATAGAACGGTCCACCATATAGAGGGTCATCTTGACCGGCTTTGGCTCTCCTAACCCGACCTTGTTGCTAAGTGCAAGCGGTATGATGCTTACACTCGCCCCTAGATCACAAAGGGCCTCGTACTTCACATCTCCCACTCCTATTGGGACGCAAAAGGAACCCGGATCCCTTAGCTTGGGAGGCATTTCTTCCTTCATGGTTTGGATCAATTCCGAGGATCTCTTGGTCATACTTATCTCCCCATACTCCTCCAACTTCCTCTTGTTGGAGAGTATCTCTTTCAAAAATTTCCCATATGCCGGCATTCCTAAGATAACATCCATGAACGGAATGTTAATATGTAACTTGGACATTAGTTCAAGGAACTTACCAAAGTGATTGTCCAAACGAGCTCTTGCTCTTGATTGTGGGAATGGTAGTGGCGGCTTGTATGAAGGTGGTGCTACATAAGTTGGCTCTACATCCTTGCTCTTGCCCTCATCTTCTTGTTTCTTCCCTCTTCTACCACTACTTGTTTTCCCTTAGCTTGATCCTTGGGCAAAGGATCCTTCATGTTCAACCCACTCCTTGTTGTGATAGCCAACACTTGGCCTCTTGGGTTGTCTTCGGTTCTTCCGGGAAGCTTCCCCGGATCTCTATGTGCTTCACCCGCCTTTTGAAAAACTTGTGCTTCCAAGACCTTTTGAGCCTTAGAAATTGAAGTCACAGTGCTCTCAAGTCCACTCAACCTCCCTAGTAATTGCTCAAACATGACTTCGGTTCTATCCTTTGAAGGTTGAGGAAAACCGGGTGGAGGCTCTTGTGAAGCTCTTTGTGGTGGAGTTGTGCTTGAGGAGGCGGGAGGGTTCAAGGCTCCATCCGGGTTAGAGTAAGAAAATCCGGGATGGTTGTGGTTGGGTCGGTAATTGTTGAATTGCCGGTTGTTGTTGAAATTTCTTGAGCCTTGGTAATTGTTGAAGTTGCTCCTTCCCATATAATTCACATCCTCCTCCTTGGAAGACAAGTTAGCTTGTGGAAGCACTTGAGGAGTTGCTTGGCTCTTCAAGGTTGTGGTACACAACTCTCTCAAGGATTTCAATTCGTTATTGATGGCGTCAAGCTTGAAATTGCTCATGGTGACTTCGCTCACCTCATATGCTCCCGCCTTTCTTCCTTCACTCTTCCTATGAGAGTACTTCTCAATCACTAGAGCTTGCTTCTCCACAAACTCCCAAGCATCATCTACATGCTTCTCCATGAAAGTCCCACCGGAGAGGGATTGAAGCTTGAATTGGCTATCTTCATCAAGTCCCTTGAAGTAGATTTCCAATAGCTCAATTTTTGGTATGCCATGGTGAGGACAATCTAGGAGAAGGTCCTTGAATCTCTCCCAAGACTTGAACAAACTTTCTCTATCCCTCATCACGAAGGCATTGATCTTTCCCCTTAATTCGGTGGTCTTGGAAGGTGGGAAAAACTTGGTTAAGAACTCGGTTGTCATCTCCTCCCAAGTACCAACTCGCCCTTGCGGAATAGATTGATACCAAGCCAAGGCTTTATCCTTAAGAGAGAAGGAAAAAGCCCTAAGCTTATGGTTGTTGCTCTCCAATCTTGGCGGTCTAAGAGTCTCCATCAAAATTTCGTAGTTCATCAAATGTTGGTGAGGAGACTCTCCTTCCATCCCTCCAAATTGATTGTGCCGGATCATTTGTAGAACTTGAGGGCGGAGCTCATAGTTGTGGGTTGCGAGATCTCCTAGATTCACACCCGGTCGGTGTGCTCTTTGCGCCGGATCCATACGCCTCCCTAGGGTTTGTGGCTCCTCAATAGCAATGGGAACAACCCTAACATTGGCCGCCGGCTGCGGTTGTGGTGGAGGAGGTGGAGGTTGTCGGCGATTAAGCTCTCCTTGAACAAGGGCTTGCCTAATCTCCTCAATCTCCCTCCTTGTTTCCTCTTGCCTCTCATTGGCAAGTCTCCTTTCTTCCTCCAAGAGCTCATCTCTTAGCCTTATTTGCTCTAAGGCTTCATCCAACTCAGCTTGGAGGTTTCTACCGGCCATCTCTCTCTCTTTTCGGATGTTCTTGGATCTAGATCGAAGGGTTTTCTCCGGTTCGGGATCGAATGGAGCTAAATCCTTTCCACGAGATCTTCGCATACACCTAAAGAGAAATAAATGTCCTTAAAAGCAAAGACACCAACCAAAGAGAGATCAAAAGCAACAAGAAAGATCTATACTAGAAACAATCACAAAATAGACTCAATCTAGACCTAGTCCCCGGCAACGGCGCCAAAAACTTGTTACGCTAAAAAGTGTGCACGCAATAAGCCTTAAATTTATACTCGTTATAATTATCCTAACTTCTAGCGCACCCGTAGTGTACGGGACGTATGTAGAAAGATAAATATTCCGAGGTCGAACACAAAGACTAAGGTGAAATTGATTCAAGTTGTGATTGAGTTTAGCAAGGATCTAAGTCTAAAGAAAAGAAGGAAATAAAAGAAAGAAGAAAATCTCAATTGTCTTTGTCGGTTTTAGGTGATCAAATCGAAGATCACAATTCAATGCAAACAATCAAACTAAACCAAAAATCGTAAATAAACAAATCAAACAAGATATTGATCAAAGGGAAAGAGAGATGGATTCTAGGGGTCGGAAATTCCGGTTATGGCATAAAACTCAAGTCATCTATTCATTCTTTGGATCTCACTATGATATGTTGGGATTTAATGTTTCTAATTTGGGATCAATCACCGGGTAAGTCTCATGATCCAACTAGTCCACTCCTAAGATCTCATTACCGGGTAAGTCTCTAAGATGTTAAGGATAGGCATTCTACACAAACCGGATTGTTAATTAGGGATCTAACCTATCCTTACCGGGTAGATCTTGGAAAAGAAAGTCCTAATCAACTATCCTAGCACATCTAATCCAATGGCGGCTGATTAGGCTCACCATTACCTAAGGTTCGCTATTTTAGATTCTAAGGGCAAGGATTACCGGGTAAGTCTCTCCTAACTCTTAGTCACTACACTAGTTACCCTAGGATAGGTTAAACTCAGCAAACACTTAGGGTTTCAACAATTCATAGGTCTTAGGCAAAATCCTTCGAACCAGGAAAATCACGGTTTGTTCTACAGAAACCACGGCCGTGGTTCTTCAAGAACTACCCGTGATTCCTAACAGGAACTACGTTCATTAACAAAGATCATCCAAAGGTAAATCTAAGTCCGTCCTATCATAGTTCTAGCCATAACCTTCCTTTCCATACCCTAGAACCACATCAATTTAGCCTACAACATTCATAATGGAACTCAAAACAAACAAACATGAAATCAAAACATCCATTGCAAGATAATGAAAGAAAAAGGATGAACAAGTGAACTTAATCCAAAACTAAGCTGGAGATTTGAATTAGAACCACTTACAACCCTTCCAAAAGAAGGTTCAAAGACTCATACAATCTCTAGAAAACAAAATCCGAAATGCAAGAAAGCTATGGTGTGTTCTTCTCTTCCTCTTCAATGGAGTTCTTCTCCTTCTCTTTGGCACTTTCCTTCCTAGAAAAACCTCTTGATTTTTGAGGATATATTTGTTAGAGAAATGGGAAATGGATGAGCTGCTCCCAAACTACCCCAGCTGCCTTAAACAACTCATCAAGGACCACTTTTATAACAAATTGTGCATGAGCTGGCCATGAGAGTCGTGGCACAGCTGTCACGAGAATCTGGCAAAATCCACGGTCAGAACCACGGCCGTGGTTCTTCAGAGAACCGTGATTCTATGCAGAAACTTCGCCTTTGATCATTAAGCTGTGGTTTGGTGCATGACTTGTGTTGGCAAGGTTCCATGAGTCCTCCTTAGCCCTCGGCTTGTGTCCTAATGAGTCCGAGGTCGTGTCATCTTAAATGAACGATCCTTAAACGCATCGTTTTGGCTCTAAACTTCCCGAAATACCTACAAAACGCACACAAGTCCGTGTAGACGTCTATCTCGACAAAATACATGTTTTGAGTGCAAAACGTCTTGGACTAATGCTAGACCATGCATGATTGAGAGAGAAATCTATCTAAATGTACACCAAAAACTATGCTATAAATCGTGTTATCACGCCCCTGCGCCCTCTGCCCACCAACGCTCTCGCCGACGCCCCTACGCCGCCTCCGATAGCCAGCCACCAGTCGCAACACCCCTGCGCCACCCTCTCCCACTGCCCTTTACTCTAACACATCCCTACAACCTTCATCCTCACCCATTTCACACAATCCACCCTAGCTGCACCATCGACAAAAGCCTAAACCCCGAAAAAAGTAACCGGAGCGACCTCAGCAACACCCCTTCCATCGCTCCCCGGAAATCGCCTCTGCACTTCTCCCGCACCTGCGGCTGCAAGCATCCGCCCTTGCGCCTTACCGCCCCGCGCCTGCACAGCCGCCCCTACGGAAATCACACCAGAGAGGTCGTTTTCTTTTCCTTATTTCGACATTGGCTAATCTTTTGCTTCAATTACTTTCAAGAATGGAAGCCCCAAGGAAATACAAGATGACCGAAGCAGAGAAGGAGCGTTACAAGATTGTGCAGTATCGAGTTGTGTATGCAACTCGATTTTTGCATATTCCTACACTCTTGACTACGCCAATCTACGGGAGGCCTTTGGGTGACTCTAAACCCCTCTGTAAACTAGTGGTATCCAATCCCGGCCACGGACCTGTGCGAGTTTTGGCAGGCAGCTACCGGGTCAGAATTCCTTGTTGGGGGTGAGTACTCCAACAAACTCACTCACCCCAGCTTGAGGCTCATTTCAAAGATCATCATGAGTGTTTTCTGTGGACACAAAGAGGAAAACAAGGTCGCCCTCAAGGACCTCCCACTACTCTACTCCTACCTTCCGCAGAGCGAGAAGGTGATGGATTGGCCCTCTCTCTTCCTTGCCGCTTTGAAGCGGATTAGGAGGGACGAGCCGAGGGATATTATTGGCGGTGGGGTGATCTCTTTGATCGCCTCACAAGTGATGGACCTGTCTGCGTTAGAGGACAGGATAGCGGCTCCTCTCTACACTGAGGGGATGCTTAGGAGGTGCAAGCTCCTCCGGCGGGACGGGAAGAACCTATTTTTGAACGTCTTGTAGATGGGATCCACCTCACCTACCTCCCCCGGCCTTTACCATTAGGAGGTGAGCTCTCCGAGCTCTACATTCCGGCATATCCTTTCGTGCCGAGGAGGCCACTAGTGGCTATTGTGGAGAGGCATGCTGCCAGCTCCAGCCAGGCTCATCAAGAGGAGCACCTGCCCATCCCAGATGACGAGGAGATGCCCACTGCGGCACCAGACGAGGATCCGTCCCTTGCGAGCCTTCAGGCTCAGATGGCGGCTATGACAACCCAGCACCGGACATGGTAGTCCGATTACCAACGGATGTTGCTGGAGCAGCAGGAGAGCTGGCAGACCAGTTTTGCCACCTCCATGACCTCCACTTTGACCAGACGCAGGAGGCCTGGCAGGCAGCCCAACAGCAATAGTTGGAGGCTCAGTAGCTGGCTTGGCAGCCCAGTTTTAAGACCTCTTTTGGCCGCCGGATGACAGCCCAGCAGGACCGCATAGATGACATCTATCGCCGGCAGGAGCACTTCTTCCGCCATTTTCCTTACCCACCGGAGGAGGGTCCAGGTGGTCCATCCGGACCACCCCACTGAGGGGTACATTTCTTTTCCCTTCTCCCACATTTATCTTTGACTCATTTCCACTTTGAGGACAAAGTGTACTTCAAGTATGGGGGAGGGATATATCATTGCTTGTATAGTTCATTGAGTTGTTTTGAATTTGTTTTGCATCGTTTGAATTCAGATTGAAATTCACAAAAAAAAAAAGAAAAAGCCAAAGAAAATGAAAAAAAAGACATGAAAAACCTTGGATAAACCGAAAACCCGAAAGGGCAGTTTAAGAAAAAAGAAGGTAGTCCGACTAACCTTAGGTTGGTGCAAAACTGGACTTGAGGGAAGTGAGTTCAAGTGAGAAAAGAAGAAGAGTGGTGAGGTGAAAACCCGAAAGGGCGCCTTGGCAAAATGAGCGACACCGAGTGTAGGTTTCCCTTCCAGCGTTTGGCGACATAAGAAGGGGAGTCATAAGGAGGTTGTCCGGGTAGGCCACTCTTGGAGTAATAAGGATGGTAGTTTCTCTCTTTTTCTCATTTTTCCTCTCTTTTCATTCTTTCTTTCTTGGTTTTTCTCTTGTTTTCATTGTCTTTTCTTGCTTACCCATGCTTCATGAGGCCTTTGAGTCTAGTTGTTGTCATTTGTTTTACTCGGGACGAGTAAAAGGTCTAAGTAAGGGGGAGTTTGATAAGTGATGGAATCACTATCATTTAGGATAGTTTTTAGAGTCTTTTGATTGCATTTGTGTCGGTTTATGCTACTAACTCCTTAGTCCAGAAGAATAAGACTAAAAGAAGCTAAGGAAGGAGTTATAAGGACTTAGGAGTGAAGATCGTTCACAAAGCAAAGCTTCCATTGCCTCACCGCCCATGCGGAGCCCTGCCACCGCCCCTACGGGTGACGCCTTACACCGGAGCGCTCCCTGCGCCTTCACCAGCACCAACCATGAAGTGTGTCACCGCCCCTGCGCCACTCCTTGGCGGCCCTGCGGTGACCTACCTTGAAGAAATGAAGACCAGCTCCTCTGTGTCTCTCACTGCGGCCCTGCCTGCGCCTCAACCTGGGAGCTGGAAGACGAAGAGGTTGTGTCACCGCCCCTGCGTCGAAATAGGGATGCCCCGGCGGCTTGGCATCAGAAACGTCAGGAAGTCGAAGGGTCAGACGTTTGAAGAGCATTGAAGATCCGCCCCAGCGGAATTGCCTAGCCACCCCTGTGGCCTTGAAGAAGATCAAGCGTTTTTGCCTTCACCGCCCTTGCGGAGCTGAAGGGCGTCCCTGCGGCTTAACGTCAGAAGCTTTACTCCGGCTGTTTACACCACCTTTATGGCATTAAAGGTGGCTGTTTTGGGCCGGCCATTTACTCCTATTTAGTTCCTTTTGTAGTATAAATAGTCCTTGGTTGATTGCTAGAGAGGATCTTATCATCTTGGTAGCCAACAAATTATCCACTTAGATTGTCTTGCTACCTTGTAATGAGTTGTTAACTCCCTTGCTACATTGGGTTGGTTTGAAGTTGCATTGTTACTTTGGTTGTAAGTTCTTTATAATATAAGTTTTCATTCAGTAATACTTTGTGTCTCCTTGATCTCCATTGTCTAATAGCATGTTTACAATTGCTTAAGATTGATCACCTTAGGTTCTAAAGTGTATGTAAACAACTAGGATTAATAGGTTCCGGGTTCGGGTTCGGGTCTTTAATCTAGTAGCAACTTTAAGTAATAGCGGGTTGTGATTACTTAAAGAAAAGGAACACAATTATAAAGATAAGTTTAACGGTTTTAATCTTCTCTTTATATCCCTTAGTCTTTGTTTGAAAGCTAACTTGTTATTTGTTCTTGTAGGTTTACGGAACTCTAACTTGTTAAATTGTGTTGATGCCGGTTGGCTCAACACATATATATGATCGAGACGGCAGATTACTTGAAAACTTGTAAAGGGAACTCACCAAAGTAGCAACTGCATGCTTAGAATCAACCTAGTGTAGATTCATCCATTATTGTCTTATTTGTCGCACTAATCGTTTTCATAAGTTTTTGTGCATCAATTCAACCAAACCCCCCCCCCCTTGTGTTACTTGTCACTATAATCGATAATTGCATGAAAAACACCTTAACTCTCTTGGGTTTGACCCTTACTTAATCACTATACTTGTTCTTAGTGCTAAGTCGGGATTTAATTTTGATTGGGTATAGACGACCTTAGAAATACTATCGGTCAAAGGATCCTTCATGTTCAACCCACTCCTTGTTGTGATAGCCAACACTTGGCCTCTTGGGTTGTCTTCGGTTCTTCCGGGAAGCTTCCCCGGATCTCTATGTGCTTCACCCGCCTTTTGAAAAACTTGTGCTTCCAAGACCTTTTGAGCCTTAGAAATTGAAGTCACAGTGCTCTCAAGTCCACTCAACCTCCCTAGTAATTGCTCAAACAAGACTTCGGTTCTATCCTTTGAAGGTTGAGGAAAACCAGGTGGAGGCTCTTGTGAAGCTCTTTGTGGTGGAGTTGTGCTTGAGGAGGCGGGAGGGTTCAAGGCTCCATCCGGGTTAGAGTAAGAAAATCCGGGATGGTTGTGGTTGGGTCGGTAATTGTTGAAATGCCGGTTGTTGTTGAAATTTCTTGAGCCTTGGTAATTGTTGAAGTTGCTCCTTCCCATATAATTCACATCCTCCTCCTTGGAAGACAAGTTAGCTTGTGGAAGCACTTGAGAAGTTGCTTGGCTCTTCAAGGTTGTGGTACACAACTCTCTCAAGGATTTCAATTCGTTGTTGATGGCGTCAAGCTTGAAATTGCTCATGGTGACTTCGCTCACCTCATATGCTCCCGCCTTTCTTCCTTCACTCTTCCTATGAGAGTACTTCTCAATCACTAGAGCTTGCTTCTCCACAAACTCCCAAGCATCATCTACATGCTTCTCCATGAAAGTCCCACCGGAGAGGGATTGAAGCTTGAATTGGCTATCTTCATCAAGTCCCTTGAAGTAGATTTCCAATAGCTCAATTTTTGGTATGCCATGGTTAGGACAATCTAGGAGAAGGTCCTTGAATCTCTCCCAAGACTTGAACAAACTTTCTCTATCCCTCATCACGAAGGCATTGATCTTTCCCCTTAATTCGGTGGTCTTGGAAGGTGGGAAAAACTTGGTTAAGAACTCGGTTGTCATCTCCTCCCAAGTACCAACTCGACCTTGCGGAATAGATTGATACCAAGCCAAGGCTTTATCCTTAAGAGAGAAGGAAAAAGCCCTAAGCTTATGGTTGTTGCTCTCCAATCTTGGCGGTCTAAGAGTCTCCATCAAAATTTCGTAGTTCATCAAATGTTGGTGAGGAGACTCTCCTTCCATCCCTCCAAATTGATTGTGCCGGATTATTTGTAGAACTTGAGGGCGGAGCTCATAGTTGTGGGTTGCGAGATCTCCTAGATTCACACCCGGTCGGTGTGCTCTTTGCGCCGAATCCATACGCCTCCCTAGGGTTTGTGGCTCCTCAATAGCAATGGGAACAACCCTAACATTGGCCGCCGGCTGCGGTTGTGGTGGAGGAGGTGGAGGTTGTCGGCGATTAAGCTCTCCTTGAACAAGGGCTTGCCTAATCTCCTCAATCTCCCTCCTAGTTTCCTCTTGCCTCTCATTGGCAAGTCTCCTTTCTTCCTCCAAGAGCTCATCTCTTAGCCTTATTTGCTCTAAGGCTTCATCCAACTCAGCTTGGAGGTTTCTACCGGCCATCTCTCTCTCTTTTCGGATGTTCTTGGATCTAGATCGAAGGGTTTTCTCCGGTTCGGGATCGAATGGAGCTAAATCCTTTCCACGAGATCTTCGCATACACCTAAAGAGAAATAAATGTCCTGAAAAGCAAAGACACCAACCAAAGAGAGATCAAAAGCAACAAGAAAGATCTACACTAGAAACAATCACAAAATAGACTCAATCTAGACCTAGTCCCCGGCAACGGCGCCAAAAACTTGTTACGCTAAAAACTGTGCACGCAATAAGCCTTAAATTTATACTCGTTATAATTATCCTAACTTCTAGCGCACCCGCAGTGTACGGGACGTATGTAGAAAGATAAATATTCCGAGGTCGAACACAAAGACTAAGGTGAAATTGATTCAAGTTGTGATTGAGTTTAGCAAGGATCTAAGTCTAAAGAAAAGAAGGAAATAAAAGAAAGAAGAAAATCTCAATTGTCTTTGTCGGTTTTATGTGATCAAATCGAAGATCACAATTCAATGCAAACAATCAAACTAAACCAAAAATCGTAAATAAACAAACAAACAAGATATTGATCAAAGGGAAAGAGAGATGGATTCTAGGGGTCGGAAATTCCGGTTATGGCATAAAACTCAAGTCATCTATTCATTCTTTGGATCTCACTATGATATGTTGGGATTTAATGTTTCTAATTTGGGATCAATCACCGGGTAAGTCTCATGATCCAACTAGTCCACTCCTAAGATCTCATTACCGGGTAAGTCTCTAAGATCTTAAGGATAGGCATTCTACACAAACCGGATTGTTAATTAGGGATCTAACCTATCCTTACCGGGTAGATCTTGGAAAAGAAAGTCCTAATCAACTATCCTAGCACATCTAATCCAATGGCGGCTTATTAGGCTCACCATTACCTAAGGTTCGGTATTTTAGATTCTAAGGGCAAGGATTACCGGGTAAGTCTCTCCTAACTCTTAGCCACTACACTAGTTACCCTAGGATAGGTTAAACTCAGCAAACACTTAGGGTTTCAACAATTCATAGGTCTTAGGCAAAATCCTTCGAACCAGGAAAATCACGGTTTGTTCTACAGAAACCACGGCCGTGGTTCTTCAAGAACTACCCGTGATTCCTAACAGGAACTACGTTCATTAACAAAGATCATCCAAAGGTAAATCTAAGTCCGTCCTATCATAGTTCTAGCCATAACCTTCCTTTCCTTACCCTATAACCACATCAATTTAGCCTACAACATTCATAATGGAACTCAAAACAAACAAACATGAAATCAAAACATCCATTGCAAGATAATGAAAGAAAAAGGATGAACAAGTGAACTTAATCCAAAACTAAGCTGGAGATTTGAATTAGAACCACTTACAACCCTTCCAAAAGAAGGTTCAAAGACTCATACAATCTCTAGAAAACAAAATCCGAAATGCAAGAAAGCTATGGTGTGTTCTTCTCTTCCTCTTCAATGGAGTTCTTCTCCTTCTCTTTGGCACTTTCCTTCCTAGAAAAACCTCTTGATTTTTGAGAATATATTTGTTAGAGAAATGGGAAATGGATGAGCTGCTCCCAAACTACCCCAGCTGCCTTAAACAACTCATCAAGGACCACTTTTATAACAAATTGTGCATGAGCTGGCCATGAGAGTCGTGGCACAGCTGTCACGAGAATCTGGCAAAATCCACGGTCAGAACCACGGCTGTGGTTCTTCAGAGAACCGTGATTCTATGCAGAAACTTCGCCTTTGATCATTAAGCTGTGGTTTGGTGCATGGCTTGTGTTGGCAAGGTTCCATGAGTCCTCCTTAGCCCTCGGCTTGTGTCCTAATGAGTCCGAGGTCGTGTCATCTTAAATGAACGATCCTTAAACGCATCGTTTTGGCTCTAAACTTCCCGAAATACCTACAAAACGCACACAAGTCCGTGTAGACGTCTATCTCGACAAAATACATGTTTTGAGTGCAAAACGTCTTGGACTAATGCTAGACCATGCATGATTGAGCGAGAAATCTATCTAAATGTACACCAAAAACTATGCTATAAATCGTGTTATCACGCCCCTGCGCCCTCTGCCCACCAACGCTCTCGCCGACGCCCCTACGCCGCCTCCGACAGCCAGCCACCAGTCGCAACGCCCCTGCGCCACCCTCTCCCACTGCCCTTTACTCTAACACATCCCTACAACCTTCATCCTCACCCATTTCACACAATCCACCCTAGCTGCACCATCGACAAAAGCCTAAACCCCCAAAGAAGTAACCGGAGCGACCTCAACAACACCCCTTCCATCGCTCCCCGGAAATCGCCTCTGCACTTCTCCCGCACCTGCGGCTGCAAGCATCCGCCCTTGCGCCTTACCGCCCCGCGCCTGCACAGCCGCCCCTACGGAAATCACACCAGAGAGGTCGTTTTCTTTTCCTTATTTCGACATTGGCTAATCTTTTGCTTCAATTACTTTCAAGAATGGAAGCCCCAAGGAAATACAAGATGACCGAAGCAAAGAAGGAGCGTTACAAGATTGTGTAGTATCGAGTTGTGTATGCAACTCGATTTTTGCATATTCCTACACTCTTGACTACGCCAATCTACGGGAGGCCTTTGGGTGACTCTAAACCCCTCTATAAACTAGTGGTATCCAATCCCGGCCACGGACCTGTGCGAGTTTTGGCAGGCAGCTACCGGGTCAGAATTCCTTGTTGGGGGTGAGTACTCAAACAAACTCACTCACCCCAGCTTGAGGCTCATTTCAAAGATCATCATGAGTGTTTTCTGTGGACACAAAGAGGAAAACAAGGTCGCCCTCAAGGACCTCCCACTACTCTACTCCTACCTTCCGCAGAGCGAGAAGGTGATGGATTGGCCCTCTCTCTTCCTTGCCGCTTTGAAGCGGATTAGGAGGGACGAGCCGAGGGATATTATTGGCGGTGGGGTGATCTCTTTGATCGCCTCACAGGTGATGGACCTGTCTGCGTTAGAGGACAGGATAGCGGCTCCTCTCTACACTGAGGGGATGCTTAGGAGGTGCAAGCTCCTCCGGCGGGACGGGAAGAACCTATTTTGGATCTCCCTTGCAGATGGGATCCACCTCACCTACCTCCCCCGGCCTTTACCATTAGGAGGTGAGCTCTTCGAGCTCTACATTCCGGCAGATCCTTTCGTGCCGAGGAGGCCACTAGTGGCTATTGTGGAGAGGCATGCTGCCAGCTCCAGCCAGGCTCATCAAGAGGAGCACCTGCCCATCCCAGATGACGAGGAGATGCCCACTGCGGCACCAGACGAGGATCCGTCCCTTGCGAGCCTTCAGGCTCAGATGGCGGCTATGACGACCCAGCACCGGACATGGTAGTCCGATTACCAACGGATGTTGCTGGAGCAGCAGGAGAGCTGGCAGACCAGTTTTGCCACCTCCATGACCTCCACTTTGACCAGAGGCAGGAGGCCTGGCAGGCAGCCCAACAGCAACAGTTGGAGGCTCAGTAGCTGGCTTGGCAGCCCAGTTTTGAGACTTCTTTTGGCCGCCGGATGACAGCCCGGCAGGACCGCATAGATGACATCTATCGCCGGCAGGAGCACTTCTTCCGCCATTTTCCTTACCCACCGGAGGAGGGTCCAGGTGGTCCATCCGGACCACCCCACTGAGGGGTACATTTCTATTCCCTTCTCCCACATTTATCTTTGACTCATTTCCACTTTGAGGACAAAGTGTACTTCAAGTATGGGGGAGGGATATATCATTGCTTGTATAGTTCATTGAGTTTTTTTGAATTTGTTTTGCATCGTTTGAATTCAGATTGAAATTCACAAAAAAAAAAAGAAAAAGCCAAAGAAAATGAAAAAAAAGACATTAAAAACCTTGGATAAACCGAAAACCCGAAAGGGCGGTTTAGGAAAAAAGAAGGTAGTCCGACTAACCTTAGGTTGGTGCAAAATTGGACTTGAGGGAAGTGAGTTCAAGTGAGAAAAGAAGAAGAGTGGTGAGGTGAAAACCCGAAAGGGCGCCTTGGCAAAATGAGCGAAACCGAGTGTAGGTTTCCCTTCCAGCGTTTGGCGACATAAGAAGGGGAGTCATAAGGAGGTTGTCCGGGTAGGCCACTCTTGGAGCAATAAGGATGGTAGTTTCTCTCTTTTTCTCATTTTTCCTCTCTTTTCATTCTTTCTTTCTTGGTTTTTCTCTTGTTTTTATTGTCTTTTCTTGCTTACCCATGCTTCATGAGGCCTTTGAGTCTAGTTGCTGTCATTTGTTTTACTCGGGACGAGTAAAAGGTCTAAGTAAGGGGGAGTTTGATAAGTGATGGAATCACTATCATTTAGGATAGTTTTTAGAGTCTTTTGATTGCATTTGTGTCGGTTTATGCTACTAACTCCTTAGTCCAGAAGAATAAGACTAAAAGAAGCTAAGGAAGGAGTTATAAGGACTTAGGAGTGAAGATCGTTCACAAAGCAAAGCTTCCGTTGCCTCACCGCCCCTGCGGAGCCCTGCCACCGCCCCTACGGGTGACGCCTTACACCGGAGCGCTCCCTGCGCCTTCACCAGCGCCAACCATGAAGTGTGTCACCGCCCCTGCGCCACTCCTTGGCGCCCCTGCGGTGACCTACCTTGAAGAAACGAAGACCAGCTCCTCTGTGTCTCTCACTGCGGCCCTGCCTACGCCTCAACCTGGGAGCTGGAAGACGAAGAGGTTGTGTCACCGCCCCTGGGTCGACATAGGGATGCCCCGGCGGCTTGGCATCAGAAACGTCAGGAAGTCGAAGGGTCAGACGTTTGAAGAGCATTGAAGATCCGCCCCAGCGGAATTGCCTAGCCACCCCTGTGGCCTTGAAGAAGATCAAGCGTTTTTGCCTTCACCGCCCTTGCGGAGCTGAAGGGCGTCCCTGCGGCTTAACGTCAGAAGCTTTAAACCGGCTGTTTACACCACCTTTATGGCATTAAAGGTGGCTGTTTTGGGCCGGCCATTTACTCCTATTTAGTTCCTTTTGTAGTATAAATAGTCCTTGGTTGATTGCTAGAGAGGATCTTATCATCTTGGTAGCCAACAAATTATCCACTTAGATTGTCTTGCTACCTTGTAATGAGTTGTTAACTCCCTTGCTACATTGGGTTGGTTTGAAGTTGCATTGTTACTTTGGTTGTAAGTTCTTTATAATATAAGTTTTCATTCAGTAATACTTTGTGTCTCCTTGATCTCCATTGTCTAATAGCATGTTTACTATTGCTTAAGATTGATCACCTTAGGTTCTAAAGTGCATGTAAACAACTAGGATTAATAGGTTCCGGGTTCGGGTTCGGGTCTTTAATCTAGTAGCAACTTTAAGTAATAACGGGTTGTGATTACTTAAAGAAAAGGAACACAAATATAAAGATAAGTTTAACGGTTTTAATCTTCTCTTTATATCCCTTAGTCTTTGTTTGAAAGCTAACTTGTTATTTGTTCTTGTAGGTTTACGGAACTCTAACCTGTTAAATTGTGTTGATGCCGGTTGGCTCAACACATATATATGATCGAGACGGAAGATTACTTGAAAACTTGTAAAGGGAACTCACCAAAGTAGCAACTGCAAGCTTAGAATCAACCTAGTGTAGATTCATCCATTATTGTCTTATTTGTCGCACTAATCGTTTTCATAAGTTTTTGTGCATCAATTCAACCAAAACCCCCCCCCTTGTGTTACTTGTCACTATAATCGATAATTGCATGAAAAACACCTTAACTCTCTTGGGTTTGACCCTTACTTAATCACTATACTTGTTCTTAGTGCTAAGTCGGGATTTAATTTTGATTGGGTATAGACGACCTTAGAAATACTATCGGTCAGTCGTCCTCAACTAGATTAGGCTCAAAAAACACTAGGATTTTAACTCTCAAACTCCCTAACATGAAGATATAACACAATTAGAACAACAACTCACACACCTGGGTGGATCATGAACATCTCGGCCGAAATCGTTGAAGAACAAGCCGAGATTGTAGACTGAGCTAGGGATTTCGAGCAAGAAACTATCTTAAGACACATCTAAGTTCAATATATCATTATCCTAGCCATAACCTTTCATTCATCTCCCTAGAATCATATGCTACTTACCCAACAACAATCATCTCAAGTTCATTCATCATCATATCATCACACATGCATGCCATAGCTATATGAAGAGTAATAAAACAATATAAAGCAAGAAACGATCTGAATAATGAGTTTAGAACAAGCTTACAAACATCCAAGGGTATATTTTCAAAATGAGATCAAGAATCTCTACAACTTTCCTCACTACAAATCTCTCAAAAACTCACACTAAAGCTATCAAATGGTGTGTTCTTCTTCTTCTCTTCATTGGGAGTCTTCTTCCTCTCTTCTCCAGACTATGGCTTTCCCAACAAGAATGAGATTCACAATTAAGATCAATGTTAGAATGGAAGTCCAAAATGTCCGCAAAATGTGTGTGTGCTGCAATATAGCACTTCCTCTCCATCGTGGGAGCCAAAGGTCGTGGGCTAGAAGATGTGTGCCAAGTGTCATGATGGTTCAGACGGCGATCTCGGTCCCTTCTGAGAGTTTCTCGGCCGAGATGGGTTGGGGCTGGACCGAGATAAGTTGCTGTATGGCTAGGATCATAGCTAAACACAAAGCCGGTGCATGGCTCGCACCAATTAGGTCAACTTCTTCTTCTTTTCTCCAGGCATGCTTCATTGGAACCTTGAATTCGGGCCGTCACGAGGCTTGATCCTCATATGTGATCAATAATGCATGAAAGCTCCCCAAAATACCTACAAAATCGATTAATGTTCGTGTAGATGTCTATTCCGACAAAATGACTCGTTTAAGCGTAAACGTCCCGAACATAGGAAAAACCATGCATGAATGAACGTAAAAACTACCTAAAAGAGTGCCTAATTGTTCGCTCAAAAGTGTGTGCGTCAAAGTCTTAAAATTTATATCTAGAACTTATGCAAAAGCGAACCCGCAGTGTACGGATCAGCTGTAGTAAGACAAGAAATCCTAGAGTCGAACTCAGGGATTTGGTGAGAATAAAATCGATTTTAATTTATTTGGCAAAGTGTAAAAGCTTTTGTAATTAATAAGGAGACAAATGATTCCAAGAATTCAAGTATCCAACTGCGGCTTTCGATTCAAGACACTTCTAAAGATCAAAGGACAGAGTTGGCGTTGCCAAGGTTATGTGTTTCGAAAGAAGGTATTGTACGGCGAAGTTCCAAAACCTATATATCTAACCCAAAGGCTCTCTCTATAAAGGTTGTTGAGGCTGAAATATACAAAGGTCTAAGGATAATATTAACACTCAAACTAACCACCCAAAACCCAAGGATGTGACTCTCGAAGGTAAAGATGGAAAGCACACTCAAACCTTAATAGAGGATGTTGAGTCTCTCTATTACCCAAATCTTGCAAACTTTAGTTATCAAATGAAGAATCAATGATGAATTCTCTTCTCACACTTGAATAAGGGTTAAAAAGGTTATGCAATGTTAGGATTTAGGCAAGGGTTAACTTTGGTTAAACAATCAATTAATTAAAGATCGTCAGGAGAATAAATCGGGCTGTTCTTCACTAGATCGGTCGATTTCCTTTAGAACAGATCGATTTATCTGTTGTCGCAAAGTTAAATCTCAACTCTCAGGGTCCAAATGATTAAATGAGTTCAGTCCATCATCATCTAAGTAGCAATCATCAACTATTCTCCCCAGAATCACAAGGTTTTTAGCCAACCATTTTCATATTTAAATCAAAATCAAGATTGAATGAATAAAACCAAATAAAACTCCAACTTTGTATAAAAACCAAATAATCTCCGAATCTGTAATCAAACCTTAAAATTTTTCAAAGAATCTCTCAAAACACTCAATAATGTGTTCATAAATCACAAGAATCAGAAGGGAAACAAAAGATCTCACAAACTTCTTCAATCTTGACTTCTTGTTTCTTTCCTTCAATCCTCTCTCCAAGAACCTTTGATTCCGCAAAATCCCGTAAATCTTCCACGTTGTGAACCCCCGATTTTCATTCCTAGGGTTCCAATGTATGCTTTCTCTCCAATGGGCCGCTTGGCATATCACTTCTCAGGCCCACAAGTGATGGGCTTTGGATCATAATATTTTTAGGCAAAATCCAAAGGAAAATCGTTCGATTAAAGGCAATAAAAACCGTCCGATTTTTTTGTGGAAAATCGTCCGATCTCTAGTATAAATGACTCGATTTTCTTCAACCTAAAGTGCTCGTCTCTTGACTTGTTTCCTTCCTTCTTTAGTGACCCTTTTACACACTTCCTTTGCTCTTCATGACTCCTCTAAGGTTCCTTAAGCTTCCTTATTGACCTTAGATACTCTTTGCTCCAATTTTGCTTCCGATTCCACCGAATTCACCTATAATTCAACCAAAACTCGTGTAGACCTCTATTTCTGGAATATAAATGAAATAAACCTTAAAGGTGCACAAATCTCTCCAAATACAAGGTAAATTGAGGTAAAACCTCCACAATATGCCTGATTATAATGACATATAATTCATGTCATCACTAATATAGTGTCATAAATTACGTCATCAACGTCCTATGACACCGTGGACATGTTCATCAGCCAACAATCTCTGTGACCGACGTTGTCCAATGCCCGTAGCATGTTAACGCTCGAAGAAACACGGAGTTCATGCCACACGGAACCGTCTCACGGCTTAGCAACATATGGGAAACAGTTTGTTTGAGGCAAACAAACTTCTCCCCCTCAACACTCTGTTCCCGCTCAGCAGCCACAATCCAGAAACGGCAAACATCGGTCTAGGGGGTGCGGAAACCTTTCTGGAGATAATCAGCAACAAAACCACTTCCAAGAACATCAGCTCTCGGCCTAAAACAACTATCCGGCACAACGCCAGTCAGCCTACCAACAACATGGAAGCAACTAGATTGGCGGGCCTCCACCTTTCAAACCCTAGAGGTTGATTTAAAGCAAGATTACGAGTGAGATATTACTGAGAATCCTCACTGCACTGTTCTTTTTTTAATCAATCTAACAACATTGAGAAGAATCAATTGAATAACCAAACAAAAAAAGTGAACGAAGATGAATAATCAAATTTTGTCCAAAAATAAAGACTAATTTGTCACCATGCGTAGTAATCACAATGAACAATTTTTCATCCAAAATCATGATTATTACTCAAAATTGGTAGAAAAGAGGCAAACCAAGTACTGTTTTTTTTATAGTGTTATTGTATTGAGAGAGGATATATAACGGATTACAAGCTAGATAACGTGAGGTACACGTTCAAAAACAAAGTTCAAGGGAAGCTAAAGAACATGATAGAAAGAGATAGAAAGAGTCTTAGACAAAGTGTATGTTCCACATACGGGCAGCATCGAGGGAGGAGGGCGATCTGTCCTTCCAGTTGTGCTCAAAGTGAAGCTTGATGGATCTAATAATCGCACCGGCACACTCAACAGCTCTAGTGAAGGTGTTATTATAGACCATATTGTTCTTAGCAATCCAAACATGATAGATGAAAAAGGTGATAGAGGCAATGCGGATTCGGTCCATCAGGTTTGGCTTCCGGTGAGACCAGGTCGCGAGCCAATCCCAAAGGTTGCAAATATAGGGAGCAGGGTAAGGGGTCTTGGTCCAGCGGGAAACAATGTCCAGCACGAGGGAACCGTAGCTGCAGAAGGACCAGAGATGGTCGTCATTTTCAGGGACACTATTGCAAAGCTTGCATTTGTCAATACCAATTAAGTTCCATGACTTAATTTTAGCAAGTGTGGGAAGACGTCTAAGAGCGGCTAACCAGGATATATCGCATCTCTTAGGGATATTGGATTTGAACCAAATGACTTTGTAGGGGGTTGGATGGGTTGGGTGATTTTCAGGCTTGAATATGGCATAGGCTTTCTTGTGCGAGAAGGTGGCATCATGGTTAGAGATGGCATCGCACCTCATCCTACCAGAGGGGGGTGGGGTATATCATCCCTAATTAAGAGCAAAGATTTCCAAAAAGAGCTATGGTGAGGCTTAGAGATGCAGCTCCATATGGTGCAACCTTTGATCAGATGACGCTCAGCCTAGAGGCCGCAAATATTGTTGTCACCCCTATCCAGGTCAAAGATGAGCCTAGCAAAGGCGACTTTATTCCTAGTAGCGAGATCAGGGAAGCCAAGCCCACCATGGGCTTTTGGAGTACATATGGAGGACCAAGCAACCAAGACTCTATTGCTATTCTCAATTCCTGACCAGAAGTAAGATCGAATAAGGCCATTAATCGTGTTGATTACTTTAGTAGGAAGCATGAACATAGAGCTCCAATAGTGGTTAATAGTGAAGAGAATGAAATTGACAAGGTGGGCTCTTCCAGCATACAAAAGGGATTTAGCACTCCAGGACTGGATACGTTTAGTTATCTTGTGGATCAAGGGCAGGTAGTCAGTAATCATCAGCCGCTTGCTACCAATCGGAACCCCAAGGTAATAAAAGGGAAGTGAACCAATAGAAATGCCAGTGAGGTTAACGGCTCTTTCTTGTTCAATATTACTCATCCCACCAGTGAAGATATGGGACTTATCCAGGTTGATCACAAGCCCAAAGGCGGAGACAAACTGATCAAGCGTGTCTTTAAGTATCTTGATGGATGGAATATCGCCTCTACATAGAAGTAAGAGATCATCAACAAACGTCAAATGTGTGATAATGGGGGAGGAGCATTTTGGATGATGGTTGAACGCAAGAATGGAGGTATTAGTCTGGATCATCCTGGTAAGGTAGTCCATAGCAATAACGTATAGGGGTGGTGAAAGTGGACCGCCTTGCCGCAAGCCATGTCCACCCATGAAGTGGCCACGAAGGGAGCCATTAACATTGACAGAGTATGAGGCAGTAGAGATACATTCCTTAATCAGCCTGATGAAGTGCATCGGGAAGCCCATTCCATGCAGACAGTGGAGGATGAAATCGTGGCTCACAGTGTCAAAAGCTTTCGAGATGTCGACCTTCATCGCAACCCTTGGGGAAATATGCTTCCTACCATACTTATGAAACATTTCTTGATAAAGCAGCACATTATGCTTGATGGATCTTTTAGCAACGAAAGCACTTTGATTGAAGCTGATGATACTCGGCAAGATATCATTGATGCGCTTGATGACATGAATTATATACCATTATAATCATGCATATTGTAGAGGTTTGCCTCGATTTACTTTGCATTTAGAGGGAACTTGTGTACTTTTTATGTTTTATTCAATTATATATCGGAAATAGAGGTCTACACGAGTTTCGGTTGAATTGTGGGTAAATTGAGTGGATTTGGAAGCAAAAGTGGAGCAAGGAGCATCTAAGATCATTAGGGAAGCTACATGAGTCTTAGAGGAATCACAAAGAGCAAAGGAGTTGCGCAAAAGAAGCATAAAGGGAGGAAGGAAACAAGCCAAGAGATGAGCATTCTCTGTTGAAGAAAATCGTGCCATTTACTACATAAATCGGACGATTTTTCCCTTTAAAAATCGAACGGTTTTATGTGTAAATCGACTAGCTCGATTTTCTTTGTTTTTCGGCCCAATGGTAAAGACGACTCAAAGCCCATCACTTTTAGACTAGAGAAGTGTTTTGCCAAACGACCCATTAGCAAGAAACTATAGGTTGGAACCCTGGGAACGAAAACGGGACGGCCGCACCGAGAAATCTTTACACGTTTGTGAGAGATTGAAGATTCTTGGAGAGGGATTGAAGCAATATTGCCGGGAAGTCAATCTTGATCATATTTGTGAGATTTCTTTGTTTCACTGTGATTTTTGTGGTTTTTGAACACGAAATTGAGTTAATTGAGAGATACATTGATTAGTTTTGAGATTGGTTTACAAACTTGAAGGTTATTGAGTTTTTATTCAAGATTCGGGTTTATTTGAATTATTTCACTCAATCTTAATTTTGATTTGATTTTGAAAATGGTTGGCTAAAACCATTGTGATTCTGGGGAGAATAGTTGAAGATTGAGGCTTAGATGATGATAGACTGAAGTCATTCAAACATTTGGACCCTGAGAGTTTAGATTTTAACTTTGCGACATAGGAAAATCGGGTTGTTCTTCAGGAAAATCGGACGATTTTCTCAAGAACAGGTCGATTTAATCCCCTGACGATCTTTAATTGAATTAATCTTTAACCAAAGTTAATCCTTGCCTAAATCCCAACCTTGCTTAACCTTTTTAACCTCTAATTGAGTGTATGAAGAGACTTCAACCTTGATTCAACATTTAATAGATCAAGATTACAAGATTTGGGTAATAGAAAGACTCAACATCCTTTATTAAGATTTTAAGTGTGCTTTCTATTCTTTACCTTGGAGAGTCATATCCTAGGGTTTTAGGTAATTAGTTTGAACATAATTCTTGTCTTTAGATCTTTCTATATTGCAGCCTCAACAACCCTTATAGAGAGAACCTTTGGACTAGACAAATAGGTTTCGGAACTTCACCGTACGATACCTACCTTTGAACACATAATCTTCAAAATATAAACTCTATCCTTATATCCATTAGAAGGGTCTTGAATCGAAAGCCGCAGTTGGATACTTGAATCCTTGGAATCATTTCCCCCTTTATTAATCATAAAAGCTTTTGCGTTTTGCTAGATAATTGAATTCGAATGAATTCTCACCAAATCCCTGAGTTCGACTCTGGAATTTCTTACCTTGCTACAGTCGATCCGTACACTGCGGGTTCGCTTTGCTTTGAGTTTTAGATATAAATTTAAGACTTTGACGCACACACTTTCGGCCAAACAACGCTTCGAGAGAATCTTGGAAATGGTCTTATAGATGGTGTTGCAGCAGGAAATGGGCCTGTAATATGAGGGAGCAAGAGGACAATCACGTTTAGCTATTAGAGTAATAGAAGCATGATTAAACTGCTTAAGCATACGTCCATTGGTGAAAAAATCCTAAATAGCTTTGGTGAAGTCATGATGAATGATATCCCATGTAGATTTGAAGAAGAGAGATCCGTAGCCATCCGGCCCAGGCGCCTTGGTAGCCCCAATGTTGAAAACAGTCGACTTGATCTCGTCAGAGGTTACCATCCTGTCCAGAGTTGCAACATCCTCCGGGTTAAGGAGGGGGAGGGTATGGGAAAACCAAGTTTTGTTTTTGTTTTTTGGTAAAAGGTTATACTTTCCGCTTCCAAGTCACCATCCTATTTGCCAAGATAGAATATTTTACTTATGTGTTTATATTTACTAAGAACCATAAAAGACAAATCATGAAAACCCTTTTAAAAACAATCTATTAAATATTAAATAATCTATTAAACAATCCTATTTGCCAAGATAGAATATTAAATGTGCCGCCATATTCCTTAGTCCTTACCCTGTAGCTAATCGATCATAAAGCTCGAAGTCCCTCGTAAGCTCGTACCATGCTTCAGCTTGTTAATCAGGTTTTAAGGTTTGTTTTCGTAAAATATTAAATATTTTAACTTTGAATTTTTGTGTTATATAACCTTTATAAACATCGCACTTTTGTTTCTACTAACAAATAAAAGCTCCAATAATTTAGATTTGTTCTAAAAAGCAACAAATTTATGCACTATATTAGATAAAGTCAGATTACATCTAATTAATTGAATTAAAAATTGATTTTGTTAATTAGATTTTACTAGCAAAATACAGATATTTGTGTGCTTCAAATGTTTCCATTTAATCTATTATTCGTTTAATTTTATCGTACCTAACCTATTAAAAAATGTGTTTTATCTAGCAAACTAAAACCCATAAATGAAAGCACAAGGAAGCATATCTAAGGATCGATCAATCAAAGCTAATCATCCAACAAGTTAAGCAATCATGAACAAACAACAAAAAAAATGTTTTGACATGAATACTCAAACACCATACGAGCATAATCAAAATCAAGCACCACAAA
This sequence comes from Fagopyrum homotropicum, assembly GCA_033239125.1. NCBI lineage: Eukaryota > Viridiplantae > Streptophyta > Magnoliopsida > Caryophyllales > Polygonaceae > Fagopyrum > Fagopyrum homotropicum. The sequence continues at coordinate 86,134,504 of BSWB01000005.1, read as the reverse complement.
CCTTCAACAACGAACAATAACGGCGAACCGAAACTGAAACCCTACGTTGTGGCTGAAGTATCATTCATCTATGCTCACAATGAGCCGGAGGAAAGGTCTGATCTCAGGGCTTCCATCTCTACGTTGCGGCTCCTCAACACAAACAAGCCATAGGCCTTGACGGGTGACTTCAATCTTACGCTTTCACCGGACGAGAAGACTTCCAACAACCGGCCAAATATATCACAGTCTTCCAGTGAAATCGAGACTTGCTTTGTACAAAACTTGCTTTCAGATCTCCCTTACTCCGGTTGTAAATTCACCTGGAATATCAAACAAGTTAATTCCCGTACAATTCTATTCTTAAACGGAATAATGGATTGAAAAGAAATTGAATGTGTTGTTTATCCTTTCTTGAAAGTTTCATAATGTGAAAGTTCTATCTAAATAATATTGAGAAATTAAGGTTGAAATCACATGATGAGTTCTTATACTTCTTTATGAAATGATTAAGGCAATTCGATTTTCTTTCTTTGATCACTTAGCCCCACAATGAAAGTAATTACCTCCCTTACCTATCCGGGAGTTTGGAGGAGTTGATATTAGGCATGTTTGATATGGGAGGGCCATGAAAGCAAATTTTTGCATTCAAAGAATAGAATTAATAGGTTTGGGGAAGCCAATCATGACGATGAGTAACTCGGCACCATTCACATAGCCGGGTGTTTGTGTCTTGCCAAAGTCGGATTGAGCTTTATTCCTAACGAATTATGTTATGTGCATCAAGGGTTTGAGGCATCTCGAAATTGAGAAACGCCAATCTCCTAGGCTTCGGTTTTTGTGCACCTCTATCCATCTTTCAAAAAGTAAAGTCGAAAAATAATGTGAAAAAGAAGAGAGCAAAGCTGAAAGTTGACGATGTTGCAATTCAAAGTAAAAAGAAAAAGAGTTGGGTTATTCATTTTCCCGGATTCATGCACCACATCCCTTATAAGTTTCCCTCCCTTCCGCATTCTAGACCTTACTTGAAAGTCCTTAAGATCAAAAGAATGTTATTTGACTTGGTGATCTAAATTGATATTTCTTATGCTTGATTTTGACAATACTTGAAGGTTATGATGTTTGTCTTAAAGTTTAAGCGACTTGTGATGTTTCTCTACTTTACATTCTTTGGTTTATGTATACAAGTGTTTTTCAAGGATGAATGAAGCAAGGTTTGAGGATGATCTATTGACTAGAAGCACATTTACCTAAAGTATGTTTTTGTTTTGAGATTGCTTGCATATTTCATTCTAACTTGTATTTTAGTGCTTTCGAAGACCTTGCTTGGGGACAAGCAAGTGACAAGTATGGGGTATTTTGTTAAAATTTTGATATTCTAGGCACTTATTTTGGTTGTTTTTCCCTCGTTATTGTATACATGGATGAAGTTTAGAAGCAATTATTAGTTTGTTCCTCTATTATTGTCGATATGGATGTCTACACTAGCTTTGTGTTGATTGTAGGCGAAAAGGAGCTAAATGGGAGCTATTGAGAGAGAAAAGAGAGGATTCGATCATATTCGAGGATTAGGAACACATCAAGGAAGCTAAGGAAGGAACTGGGATGAAGAATGTCACGACACAAAGGAAACTACAAGTATTCTACACTTCCACGCCCTGAATTACGGCCGTAGAAGAATCCACGCTCTAAACCACGACCGTGGATCTTGACATCATGAGCGTGGAGCATTCCAGTAAGTTACACGGCCTAAAGTACGGTCGTGGAAGTCACAAGAGACCGTAATCCAATTCCACGCCCTAAACCACGGTCGTGGAAACTCTTGAGACCGTGATTTAGGCGATCTTTTGACGAGTCTTTATTTTCCACGTTATTTACGTGATGGGCCTGGACGGTTATTTCTTTCCCGTCTTATAAAAAGGTCAGAAAAGAGAGTTTTGGGGATCAGCGCTTACGCCCGCTAAATCTCGTTGTGTTTGATCCCGCGGAGACGCCGACGGACGCTGACGGCCGCTTACTTTGCTTGGAGCATTCTTGCCTAGGGTGGATGGAAGATCGCCGAAGGTTTAACCTCTTTCTTAGGTTTTGACATTGAAGACAGATTGATAACATGTTCTTCATACTCGCCTTAGATTCTTGTGATGTTTTGTGTTATACATTTTGAATCCATCAAACACTGCTTCTTGTGTTACGGATTTGAGAATTTGTTTTGAAGTTTATTTGAGTATTTGAGGGTTTTCATCTTTTATTCTCTTTGATTGGAATATTGATATCATGACAATGATTGTTGGCTAAAACCCTTTAGCAATTCTAAAGTGAAGGGTTGATAGTTGTGGCTTAGATGATGATAGATCGATCGTAAATTGATTGGACCCTGAGAGTTAGAGAGATCTCGTCGACGAACCCAAATCACGGCATGTTCTTGGAGTTCCACGGCCGTGGTTCTCAAGATCTGACCGTGATTTACCCTAGTTTACGAACTTTGCTTTTACTTTGATCCAAGGTTAAAGATTAGCTTTAATCTAGTCTTGGTTTACCCTTTTCTAGGTAGTAGTGAGACTCATCACCCTCTATTTCGATTTCAATGTCACAACCTTAATCGTTTTAGTTCGTCTTGATCCTTGGGTTACAAGTTTGGGTATTTGAGATTAATTCTTGTCCATAGATCCTTTTTATACTGAAGCCTCAACAACCTTTATAGAGAGTGTCTTTAGATAAGTCATATAAAGTCTTGGAACTTCACCGTACATTGCTTTACTTTAGCACACCTTTGTAACTCCTAACTCTGTCCTTAGTTCTTTAGTATATCTTGAATCGATTGCCACAATTAGATACTTGGATCTTTAGGGTTGCTGTTTTCCCCAATATTTGCAAAGCTTTATACCTTTATATGCTCGATATCTTGAGACTGGGTTTTGTTTCACAAAATCCTTGTGATCGATACTCTGGAATATTTGCTAATATACGTCGATCCGTACACTTCGGGTTCGCTTGTTTTATTCTAGTTTTATAAATTTAAGAATTGATTGCACGCACGTTTTAGGGCGAACACTCACCACACTCTTATTGCCCCTCTCCATACTTTTGAGCTCCCTCACTCAGACAACCCCAATGACAACCCAGTGCAAGCATCAAGGATTCTTGCCCATCACCCACTGTTATATCATGTATCTAAGCATTTGTGCTTTGAATGTTAGGCGTGTAAACCACCCTAACAAGCAAAATGCAGTTCGTGAGATAGTAAAATGACACAACCTTGACATTATTGCTATCATTGAAACCAAGCTATAGGTTAGTAAGATGAAGAAGGTTTCCCACCTTATTCCACACTGGAATCATACCTCCAACCTTTCAAACGTGTCTGACCAATTCAAATGTTGCATTTGGGTGTGGTGGAACCCCCTGACTTTGCATATAACCCAGTTCTCATCAATGAGCAACTCATCCACTGTCACTTATCCTCCCTAAATCTCACCAACCCCCAATGCATCCTCTCTTGCACTTTTGTGTACGCCCATAACCTCCCCGATGATCGAAAACCCCTATGGGACAGCATATCCACTATCAAGCTCCTTAACCACAACGATGCTTGGACTCTCATGGGTGACACTTCAACACTACCCTCAGCCCGGATGAGAAGTTGGCCGACGGTTTCCCTTCCATCTCTCAACCTTCGTCTGAGCTCTCGGATTGCTTCTCTGGGAACTCGCTCTCTGACTATGAGTATTCTGGATGCAAACTCACTTGAAACAATAAAAAAATCTCCTCCAGGAATTGGTGTAAGCTTGATCGGATCGTTATAAACTCCTCTTGGTCCTCCTCGTTCCCTAATTCAAAGGCCCTTTTTGATAACTCCTACCTCTCTGACCATTCACCAGCCTTGCTTTCCTTTGAATCCAAACTTCTCCCTCTCATTCTCCAATTCCGTTTCAACAACAATTGGGTGCACCATGAGAATTTTACCTCTTCTGTCTCACTTTCCTGGTCTCTCCCCATCGATGATGCTCATGATAACCTCATGATCGCACTCACCAAGAAGCTAAAATGCCTTAAGCCGTGGCTGAAACAATTCCCAAGCCTTATTCTCGAGAATCTCTACTCTAATGTTAAGACTCTCAAGTCCTCCATTTCCACTACCCAAACAGAACTTCAAGAGGACCCCCATAATCATGCTCTCTTGATGACCGAAAGAGATAATACCTCATCTCTCATCTCAATGCTAGACATGCTTCGCACTACCCTTGCCCAACTCTCCAAAGCATCGTGGTCTAAACATGGAGACCAATGCAATGCGTTCTTTTTTAAGAGCATCACCACCAGGAGGATCGCAAATGATATCAGAATATTTCTTGATCCCTTTAATCCCGCCTCTGGTCCCACCCACAATCCCGAGAATATCGCCACTATCCTTATAAACCATTTTTCTTTATTCTCAATCCTTCTTTAAACCACAACCCTCAAAACCTTTTCCCTAATTGCCCCCTTCCATCAATCTCTCCGGAAGACAAGCTCTCTCTCTGTACCACCGTTACCAGGGAGACCATCAAAGATACTCTTTTCAACTTGGGTGATCAAAAATCCCCTGGGCCTGACGGTTACAACGCAAAATTCTTCAAGTCTTCTTGTCATATTACTAGTAATGACTTCACCAATGTTATCTTGGAAGTTTTCAATACGGGTTGTTTTCCTTGGCTGATCAATCACACTTCGATCTCTCTAATTGTCAAGAAGGAAAATCCCATGCACCCCTCTGACTTCATACCAATCTCATGCTGCAATACTACCTACAAAGTCATCGCCAAGCTTCTGGCTTCCAGATTAAACGCCATTTTACCTTCCATAAATGGTACCTATCAAGGAGTGTTCATCAAAGGCCGTTCTATAGAGCACAACACCGAGAAATCTTTAAGAAGTACAACCAGCATCGTATCTCTCCAAGATGTTCCATTAAGGTTGATATCTCTAAGGCTTTCGACTCCATTGATCACAAACTCATCCTTTACTGCCTTAGAAGGATGGGGTTTCCCGAGTATTTCAATCGCCTGATTGAAAACTGCATCTCCACTGCTTCCTACTCAATCAATCTAAATGGAGCTATGAATAGTTTCTTCTAGGGCTCTCGAGGGCTTAGACAAGGCTGCCCTCTTTCCCCTCCTCTCTTTGTTATTGCCATGGAGGTGCTATCCTCGATGTTCCAAACCAACACCTCAAACCCAAACTTCAACATCCATCCAAAGTGTGTCTCTCCCCGCCTTACCCACCTATGTTTTGCTGACGATCTTATGTTGTTTTGCAGGGGAGACATTACCTCCATCCACATCTTGATGAACACGTTACATTCCTTCGGTAACTACTCTAGTCTTTGCATAAACACTACAAAATCTTCCCTCTTTCTTGGTGGTCTATCTTCTCAGGAAAGAGATCTTTTCTCTCACTCTACTACTCTACCTTTGGTCTCTCTCCCCTTATTCTACTTGGGCAACTGGTGGGCCGCAAAAGACTCAACGCAATCGAATACAACCCCCTCATCACCAAGATCGCCAATAGAATCAATTCTTGGAGCGCCATAAATCTCTCTTACGCCGGAAGAAAATAGATAATCACCTCAATCCTCTTCTCCTTACACTACTATTGGTGTTCCGTCCTGCTCATTCCATCCAAGATCATTCTCAAAATTGAAGGGCTTCTCCGCTCCTTCTTATGGTCGGGCAAGGCAAACAGTTCCCGTGCTCTAGTCTCATGGAAAGTTATTTGCAACTCCACTGCAAATAGTGGGCTAGATTTCAAAGAACTTTTATCCTAGAACAAGGCCTGCATCGCTAAGCTTATTTTTGATCTCGATCACTCAAACCACAATGATCTTTGGTCTGATTGGATCAATTAAAATATTCTTAAAGGCCAATCAATTTGGAACTATCCGACCTCCTACAAGCATAGCTTTGTTTGGTACATGATTCTCAAAGTTAGAGATGAAATTCTTGACTCCATGACGGGCCCAAACTTCATCAGTCAAACCTCAAACCCCCATGGTATTTTCTCTACCTCTGCTTCTTACAGCACCGTCTGGCATGCTCATCCTAACCCAAGCTCCTACACGCTGAACATCATCTGGAAGGGCTTGAATGTTCCCAAGTCTAGTTTTATCTCTTGGATTTCTAGTCATCATTGCCTCCCTACCCTTACAAAGCTTGCAAACTAGAACCTCATCCTAAACAATCTCTGTAAGTTCTGCTCTATCCATGTTGAGGATGAAGACCACATTTTTCACCACTGCACCTATTCTACCATTGTGCTCGATCTCATCTCTAGATGGTCCAGGACGTCCCATCCTCACCCTTACAATAGCAACATCTGGAACTGGATCGGATCTCAAAACCACAACAAGCACGACTTGATCTCCCATATCCACATTTCTACCATCACAAGTTTCATCTACTTTGTTTGGAAATCCAGGAATGATCTTGTCTTCAATAACCACTTCACCCATCCTACCATTTGTACTCTGAATGCAATCAACTCTACAAATTACTTCGCTGCTAAAAACTGGAAAGATAGATCGCCAAACTCGATCTCTTGGGCCAACATCCTCGGTATCCACTTAGACTAGTTTCTTTCCTCCCATTTCTTTTGTGTCTCATGCTCTACCTTTGTCAAGTTGACTCTACATGTAAATCCTTCTTATAGAATACAACAAATTTTCAAAAAATAAGATGAGAAAAGAGAAGGGTATAAAGAAATGAAAAGCATATGTTTTTGGATAGGTTTTGTGGTGATCAAGCAAAGATCACAATCAAGCAAAAAGGTCAACAAAACAACAAAACAAGCACGGAATATAAGATCAATGTATAGAGAGCGGATTCTAGAGATTCGGACTTCCGGTTATGGCCAGAACTCAAGATTCTAATCAACCTAGGACAAGATGTGGTATGTTTGGAAAGAATGTTTCTCTAATGGGATCAATCACCGGGTAGGTCTCATGGTCCAATAATCCCGCACCTAAGGTCCTATTACCGGGTAGGTCTCTAGGAATCTAAGGTTGGAGATTCTACTCAAACCGGATCACTACTTAGAGGTCAAACCTTTCCTTACCAGGTAAGTCTCGGGAAGGCAAGTCCTAAGCAACAATCCTAGCACACTCGATCCAATAGCGGCTTGTGAGGCTCACTATGTAACACCCCAAATCCTGAGAACTCGGGGAGCTACTGGTTAGGATCTCACAATGGGTCCCGACCTTAGTTTGACAACAATTTAACTTGGATCTAACAACAAGGCACAAAAGTATTTAAAACATTTGAAAACTTTAAACAATATATACATGAAGAATATGTATTAGCCTTACAAAGCAAAGGTACCAAAACGACATATATGAAGAACATAAGACATTCCCGTGCCCAACTAAATGAGTACGTGGACCCGGCTGACCATTCCCTCCGGATCTCTTTACAACTGTTTTAACCTGCAAGACATCTACAAGCGGTATAAAACCGTTAGCTAACATTCTATGCATAAGTATAAAGGTAAAAGCACAAACACACAACATACACAATCAACATGCAACACTCAATCCTTTTATTATCTTTAATTAGGTGATAGGTTATTACTAATGATACTTATTTTGTGACACGAGGGAATCCCAAACCTCGCCCCTGTCCCCGTTTACCAACGCGGAATGGTACTAATACATTTGACCGTCTACCGGACTGGGCTGGTCGCAGGGAACCTCCTAGACTCTCACAAGAGCTAGGCAGATGATGTCACGACCCGTTATCATACACTTGGGTCAATTACGTAAATAATAAAGTCGGCCTAATCCGGTTTCGTTGTTTATGATAACTAACAAACACCACTCATACACATTACACTCATACAAGAAGCCAGCTAAGTAAGTCCGTGGACTTACCTGAATCAGATCTTGACTTTCTAATTCGCAAATCGATCTGTACAGTAGGAATTCAGTGGCCTGTCAAAGGAGGCAAGTGTGTCAGCACACTTTCTAGGTGATTAATAGTCTAAGACTTCTAAGATAGTAGTTCTTAATAGAACGGAATTGATTACAGTATTAATTTATGGTAAAATGACTATTTTACCCTTGGTCTCGAAACTTTCAAAAATTCCCTAATTCATGCCTAAACTCTTATTTGAGACTAAAGAGTCATATTTTAACTCCTAAAGATGAGTTTGGTTACAAATTGGCAATTTACCCATTTCCCTATTTTCGGAAAGATCGTTAAGGTCTAACTTTGGCTTCAAATATAAAATTCGAATAATCTTATAAAAATTCCAAAATAATTCCCTAGATCATCTATGATATCCCATCTACTCCTAGGAGCAAGAATTTCTTAAAACTGTTCAACCATCACTTCTACAAAAATTTCCAGAGTTGGTTACAACACTTAACAAACAACACATTGTCTTAACTTTGAAAAATCATAACTCCTAAACTACTAGCTGGATTTATCCAAAATTTTGATACATTCTACTATAAAATCTTATCTATAATATATCCAAAATTCAGCCGCAAAGGAGATCAAAATCCTATTTAAAACTATCTCACAAAACCGAATTTCAGCACAACAGAAAAACTGCTTATGACTAAATCTTTGAAAAATCATAAATCCCAAACCACTCGCTGGATACTTCTCAAATTTTAATATGTTCTACAACAATATGTCAACTATATCATATCCAAAATTCAAGCCCAACGGAGATCAATAGCTTATTCAAAACCATCTCACAAAACAGCATCACTTGCTGTTTTCTTCAACACTCAGCACATATACAAACTGCATGAGGCGTCAACTTTGGAACAAATTAACTCTCAAACCGTAGCTCCGATTCCTCTCAAATTTTAGTATGTTATACTATACAATATCGACTAAAACATATCCGAAAATCAGAAGTAAAGGTGGAGTCTAACCTACCCAAAACTGGACCGACGTTGACTGATTGTCACTTCCGCAAATTCAGAAAATGCCTCAGCTTTTCAAGCTATCTTCCGAGGCTGTTGGGTACGGCTTGGAGACACAACGGGGTTCACATCAGCATATAAATATTAAGGTTAAAGCCAGAGAAAGACCAAGAAAGGATGGGTATGGATTTTACTCGATTCTAGGGTTGATTGTATGCAAAACCAAGTCCTGAGGCGAATAGCCTGTGCAGAAGAGATTCCTGGAGGCTAGCAAGGAGGCGTTCTGTGTGCTGCACCAGGAGGAGATGCCAAGGCCTCCCTTGCTGCTCGTGTGCCATCAAAGAGAAGCGTTTTGCGTGCTGCACCAGGAGGAGAAAGCTTGGACATTGTCTCCAGGAAGCGCATCCGGTTTGAGGAGGTCGTCCTTGTCGGATCTAGGCGCTGGTGCACGCGACACAGATGAGGCGGCTGCAGCAAGAGTCTCCGTTGCTGTTGTCGATCCAGTGCAGAAGAGAGAGAAGGTCCATGGCTGCTGCTTGGTGGATGAAGGAGGAGAGACGTGAAGAGACGTGAAGAGACTTGGCGTGCAGCTGTTCACAAGGGCGCTAGGGCAAGACGTCTCTCACAGTTGGGCCGAGTAGCAGCAGGTACGTGGGCTGGCGCTGGAGCTGAGCAGGGATGGGCTTGAGTTCGGGCTGCTTCTGGCTGCAGCAGAGGAAGAGTGGGCTGCGAACTGGGCTGAAAATAAGGTAGGGATAGTGGGCTGAAAGAGTTGTCTTGGCTTTGTCACAACCTTGTCAAAACGTGTCCTGGCCTTGTCATGGTCTTGTCTCAGCCTTGTCGAAATCTCGTCTCAGCCTTGTCATGATCTCGTCTAAAGTCATCGTTACGAATTAATTATAAGAATTAGGGTTTGATATAATTCTATCATTTTATGTGAATTAAATTCTACATAAAATGATAAATAATTATAAGAATTAGGATTTTATATAATTCTATCATTTTATGTGAATTAAATTCTACATAAAATGATGAATAATTATAAGAATTAGGGTTTGATATAATTCTATCATTTTATGTGAATTAAATTCTACATAAAATGATAAAATTTGTGAAGAAAGAAATACTCGATAGAATAGGAAACCGACAACGGCTCGAAGTCCGATTTGATTTGGAATTAAACGGAATAAAAATTCCGGATATTACATCAGTACCCTTAAAATAAGTTTCGTCCCGAAACTTAGAACAAGGTACTTAATTAAACGACTTCCATAAATAAACTGGTATGTCCTAGTCTCACTAAATTTTTATTTGTTTCCTAAACTTCTTTAACCCTATCAAAGCGTAACGAAAAAAAAACTGGTCGTTACATCAGATCCCCCTCGAAATAAGTTTCGTCCCGAAACTTAGGGTAAGACAATCCTGATCGGCCTTTAAGACACCAAATGGGTGTGTTTGATCACTACACAAAACTCTCGTCGTTTCCACATCTAAGTATCCCGCACATCAAGGTTACCAAAAGAACACATCACTGACTAAACACTAAGTCATGAAATAAACAAGCAATCAAACAATATCACACATACAAGGTCAAGCCCTAACTAGTCACTCCCGAGGTTACAACTATCGCTACATGGGTCTTTGAAAGGTTACGTCTCTTACTATCTCCAATCTTAGGTAGCCTTATCGGATTTTCATAAAACCACTAAATCTTAAATCCTTTCAGGTACTTAGATCACAAGCGTATGTTACCACGTTCTAGAGTGGTTACCGGATGTCTCACCGGTATCATCCGGCTCAACTGTCTAATCCTCTAATCTGATGACCTAACTCGTGTCTGGTAGGTATCTCTCCAACTGAAATTCTCAAACTCAGTTCCCAAACTTAGTCTCCATGGAAAACTGAAGTTCTAGATCCTTTGATGACCCTACGGAAAATGATCTATTCAACTTTCTTCCCTTCGTTATGACCACATGCTTACGGCCTTCTGAAGAGGTTCTGACTACCCACTCAGGCCAAAGGTCTTTGACATCCACCAACACTTACCAAATTCCCCATGCTCTTTGTATCACGACCCACATGGTCTTGTCTTTTAATATTACTCAGTCATCATGTTCCTCAGGTACGGAATTGTCACCCTTACCCTTTTCAGGTCTAATACTCAAGACAATTAAAAATCAAATCTAGTGGTTATCCTCTTTGTTCACTTGGCTTTATTATATTATTTATAGATCTCTAATATATTGTTTGCTCCAACTTAGGCTTCTCACACATTTTCTAAGATCTTAAATGAAATAGAATAAGTCCGAAATGACGGTATTAGACACAAAGTGATCTCATATCACCTGTATTTGTTAATAGCTACTCAATAAATGTTAACATATCATCAGCAGTGTGCTCTTTTATCCACCATTGTTACCAGCCCGATAGTATCCCCCTAACTCAAAACGCAACTAGGCTCTGTTTCGACATAACATTACACATAAAATCTACTCCGAGATTATGCTTTCTTTAAGCACTGTTACTAGGTTGCAAGTATGCTCCTGTCGCTTCTCTTTCTTATGTATCTTCGACTCAGGATGGCAGTTACTCACTTGGAGCTTTCTAGTGCAGGGCATGCACAATACTTTTATTACCTCATTAATTCTTTCCTAATCCATCCCGAAAACTCACTCTAGAGTATTCCATTAGTATGAAATTCCAAAACTACTTGTATGGCAACCTGTAGCAAAGCAGTCACTCTTCACTCGGATCCATAATAGGGTACCAGTCTCCTTCTATTACCTCTACCTGCACATAAGTTTCCGTACAACATTTTGAGTAACTCCACATAGCCTATCTCACGTTCCTTCCAACTAGAATGCATTTCACAAACTATCACCATCTTAAACTCGACACGACATCCCTCAACACCCTTGAGCTTCTTGCTTTGTGGGTTAGGACCCATCACGCTTCCGCTGCGCCACTCTGATTATTTTGTTGTTTCCCGTAATCATAAGGACGTGTTCTGTCAGTCCAAAATGGTTAACCGGATGAAGTACAAAGTACTTTCCTTACTTTGTCTTCTTGAAATAAAGTCGTGATTGGAAAACAACCATCTTCCGTTTACTTCCTTAATTCTTTTAAAACGGATCCAAACTACTAGACTCGACCGGAGTTTGATCTTAACCAGCCAAGAAGTAACCTCTAACACGATTCTCTATACCCTTAGTTGTCTAAGAAGATTGTTGTTGCGTACTTGAGGAAATCATTCCAGGCGTCGGTAAAGTTACTCCATAGATCCACAATCACAAATATCTCTTCGTAACGGCGCATAACTTGTCAATATCAAATAATACTTGCACGTCCTTGGTTGACATAGGTCAGTCTATAATTGACTTATCTCAATTTCATACCTCTACTGGTATTAAACTTTTGGTCCACATCACCTACTAGATTTATTCTTTTATCCTTCTTTAGTTCGTCTTATCTTTCACTCTTCTGCTTCCTTTGGGACAAATCTCTTTCTCAAGTCTCACTGTGCCATTCACTTGACGTCAAAAGTTATTTCTAACACTCCACGATAGATGGTAAGCATCTTCTAGTTCCGATGACTTTTAATTACATCCCAATTGTAGTCCCTTTACAGGGACCGTCTATGTTGATGACCTATGTTCTGTTATAAATGGGGTTACCTTGGACTCTTTAGTCCACCACACAATTCTCACAAGCACAGGTTCCTTAATCGGCGTTGTTTGTAATATTTCCTTCCAAATCTCTATTGACTATGTTACCGGGCTTCGATCCTTTCGATACTGGCGTTGTGATTCTTCTTAGAATTCTTATCTTGAAAGAAGACAAAACGTCTCCTGCCTTGTGAATTCTATCTTTCGCTCTTACATTAAGTTGTAAGTCTCCAGTCCATGTTAATTGTGAGCTGTCAAAATTTCCTTAGCTAGTAGGTAAACAGTTGCTCACAATAATCCTTTTATACTTCTTTAGTTCGTTCTACCTTCCACCCTTCGGCTTCTTATAGCTAACTCCATTTCTCTAGTCCGATTATGTCATTCATCTGGCATAATTAGTCGTTTCAAGTTTCCACGATAGCTTGCAACCGTCTTTGAAATTATTATGGCCGAAATGATCATCCACTTGCAGACCTTTTGCATGGACCATCTGTGTTGGTGGCTTAGGTCCCGTGATAATTCGGGTTACCCTGGACTCTCGAGTCTAGCAAGGTCGTTCTCCCATACAGATTTCTTGACCAGTGTTGGTGGTAATATCGCCTTCCTGAACCTCCGTTGACCCTGCTACAGGCTTCCATTCTTTGGATATTGGTGTCGCAGTTTCTTTCAAACTTCTTATATCTCTGAGGAGGTCAAAACCTCCCCACGCTTGGGGGGTCTGCCTTTTCGCTTTTACACTCAATTGTAGGTCTTCATTCCGTGCACCTTAGATTCTCACACCCGGATTGACACTTTGTCTCTTCTGGTTTCTCATGCCCCTAATGGTCTATGGGGCATCCGCCTCGATTATAATGTCCTTGATTCCGTAATCTTGGTTATACTCAATTCTACTTGTCCTGTTCCAATATTGTTATCTCTACTCCACACTCTTGTAGTCCCTTGCATGGTTCTTCTAGTTCCGTCTTTCGGCCTCGTATGCCCGAGTTCCTTGTACGACCTTCTATTCCTTCTATCTGAGTTGACTCGGGAATTCTTCCTCATTTGATTGTACTTATGGTCAAAATTAACTCCACATCTTTACTTCTTCGCCTATTAGTTCTTTGGATGGTTAACAAGGGTTACTAGTACACCATCCGAGTATAATATTTGATACAAGGTCCGAGTCCTTTTTCTCGTGTTGAAAACTCTTCAAGTCTGCTACCGATTTATCATGAGGCGATAATCGCTTCAAGATATCACAACTAAAGGATATAATATATCCTTTAGGATACTAACATATTACACATACACATATATATAACATACATTAATACTCATCATAATAAATCCATATGCTAACTGTAACACCCAAAATTTTAGGAGCGTTTGCGAGATCTATTTTTCCGGCTTTGATCCATATATTCATTTACCGTATTATATTTTATTTTTGGAAAGGTTCGAAAATACTTTCCGATCCGGAAATACTTTTGATCCGGAAATACTTTTGATCCGGAAATACTTTCCGATCCGAAAATTTCGCTCCGACTAATTTGTAATAACAAGATATTTCCGTTGGTTTAGTTATTTAATTATTTAAATTACCGTCAAGATGGGCCAGCCAGGCCCATCAAGACAAGCCTTGGCCCAAAAAAAAAAAAAGAGGCAGTTGAGGTTCTGTTAACTTCTCTAACCCTAGCCGCACCTCTTTCTGGCCTCCTCTCCCGCAACTGTTATCCACAACCTTTTCACGCTGATCCTCCTACACCATTGAAACCGGCGCCCTCTGAGTTCGAAACCGATGCCGGACTTGCTTCGTCTTCCGTTTGTCAGCCGTTGTCTCCCACCTTCCCCATCTTCTTATGTTGCTGCCGGACCCAACCATCTCCGACCTGGTCTCCTCTGCGCGATCGGAAAGTAGAGCACGCCCGTCGACACATCACCGCTCCACGCCGGTCACGCCTACCCTGCCGAGGAAGCGAGCGCTCCGGGCTTCGACCTATCCTCCAGTCCGTCGAAGAAGCCGGTGCTCCATTCCCTCCGACCTTCTCCAACAGCCGCCAAGGAAGCCAGCGTTCTCCCCTCTCCCTTTTGCAAGAGGCCAGGAAGTATTCCGTCACTGCGCCTTGGCCGCCGAGGGCTCTGTTGTTGCACATTGGCCGCCGAGAACAGCAACGGGGAGCGCCGCCGAAGACAACCAAGTCCGCCGCCTCCTCCTTCTTTCCGGCAATTATGGGAGGTTTGTTTTTAAAAAGAGTGAGTTGATTACTGAGCTTCTGCATCCCAATTTATAGATTCATGTGTGGAGAGTAGTGATTATGCTGTGTGTGGTCTAGAGGAATGCAATAAGATCTTTAATATTGATGGTATCATTGTATATGTGTAAAATTATTTTGATCGATTGGTTGTGTAATTAAGAAAGAGCTATACTTAAACTTGTTGATGGATTAGAGCAGTACGACAGGACTATACCGAAATAAAAGACTGAAGTAGAGCTGCAACGGTATTGAGTTGTCGTGGTTATTTTGATGGCCCTGAAAATAAAAAGCCTAAACTGGTTGGAATTGATGTTAGTAGTTTGGCTCATTTGAGACTTTTTTTAATTAATTGATGGAACGGGCAGAAAACAATACCCATACTCATGAGTAGGATAGTACTTTGCCAATAAAGTAGATCCTATGAATTGTTCTTTTTGATAATCTCCTAATTGAATTGTTTTTATTAACTCAGAACCCAAACCTATCTCATGGCTGCATACTTTAAGTTTGTCCTACCAATGTGTTCGACTTGTTATCCGAGAGATAATAACGGCCCCATAGATGGTTGAGTAGTTTCGACTTTTAGTCAAAGGGAAAGAAGGAGCAGAGTTTATGTACCTTACTAGGGCCTATATGGTTTTCCGAAGCCATGAGTAAAATTGTCTTTTACACCAATGGGTCTAGTTGATGTTCTTCTTTTAGATGATCTGGTTAACTTAGAAGTTAGAAACTTCTAAGATTATGGATACGAGATTGATCCAAAATTTTCTATTATCATCAGGGGTTGAGATCTTATTCTTGCGGAATCGAGTAGTAGCTTTATCAGGACTTTGAGAGTCGATTCAAGTAAGTCTCCGGACTTACTTAACTCGTATTCCTTGTATTAGCGTTGATGTGTGTTTGGTGGTGTGTGTTTATTGTTTATGTTATAACAATTAAACCGGAAGTAGGATTACCGACCTGTATATATTATTTTGGCCCAAGTGTATGATAACGGGCGGTGACATCATCTGCCTAGCTCTTGCGAGAGTCTAGGAGGTTCTTGGCGACTAGCCCGTGCTGGTTAGACGGTCGGAGGCATCCGCACCGTTCCATGCCGGTAAGTAGGGACCGAGGCGGGACCACGGTGGTCTCGTGTCACAAAACTAAGTTGAATTAGAACGGGATATGACTTAATAATAAAAAGATAATAAACCGGAAATGTGTGCTTTGAGAATGTTGTGGGTTTATGATGATTTACTTGTGTTTGTGCCTTTCCCATTGATTCTAATGCTTCGAATATGAGCTAACGGTTTTATACCGACTGTTGTAGATTGCATTGCAGGTTAGGATTGCGGCCGAGAGATCCGGAAGAGTGGGCAGCCGGTGTTCCGTACATTTTAGGTTTGGGTTTTGGGATGGAGTCGAGTTTGAGTATTATGTTTATTGTATGTTGTTGGCGTTTAGTATTTGGGGTTGTATTTTCGGCTGAAGTCCTTTGTTGTATTCTTTTGGGTTTTTCTTTTCATTGCATGAAAAGTATTTTGGTTTTGGCCTTTATTTGTGCCTTGTTGCAAGATCCGGTGAAATTGTTGTCAAGCTAAGGGTCGGGACCCATTGTGAGGTCCCAACCCGTAGCGCCCCGAGTCCCGCGGATTCGGGGTGTTACAAAAGTGGTATCAGAGCCCTAGGTTGACAACAATGGCCCTCGCAATCTTCTAAAGGCCGAATAAGGAATAAACAGAACCCCACGGGTTCTGAGCTTTCATTTTCAAAATCACATGCATGAGTCGGGGTAGAATGTACGGATCACCACTCCTTCCGCAAATCTCGGCAGCATAGTTTATTGGATTTTTAGTATATATATGTATATATGTAGATATGTATTGTGGATTTGGATTTTTTGGACTATTATTGTATATGGATTGTAGTTGCATGAAGGACATGATTTATGTGTATAGTTGTATATGTGAACGATTATATGTTTTGGACCTTGTATCATTGTAATGGAATGCCGAATGCGTGATATTAATAGTAATATGGACTTAGGACTTATATAGTTATGTATAATTATTCTTATATATATATATATATATATATATATATATATATATATATATATATATATATATATATATATATATATATATATATATATAGTAGCATATAAAGTTATGGGACCTTTTAGCTAAGATGATAGTATGATATCATCATCCTTGGACGACGTCGTTTGACTTAGGATAGTGTACAGACGAGGATGAATATGCTCAAGTATCAAGTTGAGTATCATGCTCTGAAGATCACCTTAAGTTCTCGGAATCCTTTAAGAGGTTGTCGAAGAGGAGGAGTAGAGATGACATGACAAGGGACGAACAAGTGGAAGGAAAAATCCAAGACGACTTAAGAAAAGGAAGCAACATTAAAGTGTAAAAGCGGTTCTAAAGAGGCCATAATCGAACAACGACGAGACCAAGGAAGAGAACGAACTTAAGTTTTTCAAGAAGACGCGTGGACAACTAAAGATGTGAATCGAGGAGGAGATGGGTTCATCTTAGCAAGGTTAAAGGTGGTATTCCATTAAGATGCAAAGGTTTCCTTTGACGTTTCTAAGCATTGGAGGGTAGAGGAGAAAAGTGAACGAAACATGTGGGAAGGATTTAAATACCGTAAGTTAAACTTGCGAGGTACCAAGAAGTGAAGAGTCAAAAAATACGAGGGTAACGAGGAGGATCACATGGTGAAAGTTCACATAGTAGAATTACTTGGCGGAGTCAATCATTTTCCGTCATTGAGATGAAACTGAGAAACGCTAAGAATGAGGAAGGGTGTGTGGATGGTGATCTTCAGAAGATGAAAGTTAAAGCAAGGAGTTTTGATTGAAAGACCAACCTAGAGAAGAGAGAGTAGTTACTAACCATAGAGATGTGGGGAAGATGCACTTACAAGATATTATGAAGAACGGTTAAGCCTATGAACGGGAGTTATGCGACACAACAAGACCGAGAAGGTATAGTTACCTTATAGAAGAAGAAGGAAGCGTGGAGTGTATAAAGAGTTAACGGAGTGTGTGAAGGGTGAAATGAGCAAGTGAAGTTTAAGACAGAGTGCCCTGAGAGGGTAGCCTTCAGGAGAATGGTAACATGGAGGGTAAATAGAATGGTAAGTCATTGACATTGGATGAGAAGAGTAATTGATGAGAACCAAGAACACACGTGTGCGGGTTGGCTATTGATGAGCGTATATGAGAAGATTAGGCAAGACAATGACAAGAAGGATCGGTAACAAGAGCTTGGAGGATTTCCGGTGGTTCGGTGTAAGTAGTGAGGAAGTATGTCAACTAAGTACAATTGTCTTAATCAAGTAATATCGCATGGGATCAAAGAAAGTGAATGTAACTAACCTCCTAGGGAGGAATTGTAATGACCCTTTGTGACCTTCTTAGGTCATGAAATTGGCATTTGGGAGAACGACACGAATTAGAGGTTTTAAAGTTTGAACACGGAAAAAGGGGAAGTAGTGAATCAAGAAGAAGGTAAGTTGTCATGAAGGTGGTACGTATCGGGAGTATATAGAGGATGTAGGGTATGAAATGGATGATATGTTTCCGCGGGCAAGAGATAAGTCAAGTTTCTAGAATCACACGGAAGAGACATGGTGGCTATGACGTGAAAGAGAGGACCTAGATTTGGGCAACGCTGTAAGCTTAGAGTTATGATGTTAGTACTTGAAGATGTAATGAGTTTGATATTTTAGTGGTTTTGGATGGGGAGTTTCTTCTAGAATTTTCCACGGGACATACCGGTACAGTTCTGAAGTTGTTCATGGAATACCGAGAGATGCACAAGGTGACCAACAAGAGTAAGAGAAGATCGAAATTTTGAAGTTTGATGTCGACAAGAGATGTACAAAAAGTATATGGAAGGTTGAGGTTAGAACATTTACCGTCGGGTTAACTCTACAAAAGGAAAGTGAAGTATAATTTCTACTTGAAGAAAGGATGTTTATAGTGCAAGCTTACATAAAATGCAAGGAGAGTTTCCCATATGTTGGATAATATAGTGGAAAACGAAGAAGATGAGGTCAATTGCT
This sequence comes from Fagopyrum homotropicum, assembly GCA_033239125.1. Classification (NCBI taxonomy): domain Eukaryota; kingdom Viridiplantae; phylum Streptophyta; class Magnoliopsida; order Caryophyllales; family Polygonaceae; genus Fagopyrum; species Fagopyrum homotropicum. The sequence goes on along the minus strand of BSWB01000005.1, from coordinate 86,115,650 downwards.
TTGAAGCACTGTAAGTCCTGCAGTTTGGACCCTTATGGTTGCACATAAGTGAGAAAGTTTAGAAGATTTTTACAATTATGTCATCAAAGAGGGAGAATGAGATTAAGATAAAAGAAAACTTAAATAAGGCTACAAGAGTCAGAAGACTCGAGCAAGTCTCTCGAGTTCAAGAGATGAAGGATCTCTAAAAGAGGAAGGTTAACATTGTAGCTAAAGATGGAGCAATACACGTGTTTGGAAGACATCACCCTGACCGATCGGGGGAGATATTAATACCATGAATACCTGTAAAGTGATAGGACAAGATTATGTTGGTTATTACGATATGTCACGGGAAGAGAAAAGATGGAACCTGAGATACCACGGATTCCAATACATCGGAATGTGGATTTTTCCACTAAGGTTGAGTTTAGGCTCAACTCTGACCTCCAAGGCACTCTACATAATGACGCTTCTAAAAATACGTGAGTCGAAGAAACATTTGAACGACCAGTTGCAAGGACGTGTTGATAAGGGTTCATTAGAACCAATGCACTGCCATAGAGAACATCCAACGTTATCTTGAACTCTTAATTTAAAGTTGTTATGGAGAACACCAGTTTGCGAAAAGGGAGACGGTTATCTCCGTCTGTACATCGATTACTGTGAGACAAACAAGATAACAATGAAGGACAAGTATCTCTTACAACAAATGGATGATCTACTCGACTAGTTGCAAGGGTCGATAGTCTCTTCTAAATTTGTTTTAAGGTCTGATTGTCACCAATTGAGAATTCGAGACTAAGACATTGCAAATACGGCATTCCAGACAAACCATGGTCACTACGAGTTGTAGCGATTCCATATGAGCTTACTAATGCCAGATATGATATTTTGGTCTACTCTCGAGAAGAGAGAAGTTGTATGACAAATTGTCACGGGATGACAACCCCCAAAGGATGTGAAAGAAACTACCAATTTTCTTGGATGTGCTGGTCATTACCGGATTTGTGAAGAGATTCTCCAAGTAACACCATCTATGGCTAGTCTACTCCGGATGACAATGAAGTTTTGAATGAGATGAAAATTGGCAATGGAGTAGTTGAGAGTTAAGAGGAGATTCATTGGGGCAACTGTTTTGAATTTGCCTCGAGGTATAATGGTTTAAAGTGTAAAAATGATTCTCGAAGGCAAGGTCTTGGTTGAGCATTGAAGAACGATATAAAAGTAATAGCATACGTGTCTCGTTGTAGAAGTGGGGTGAAGTAAAGTACTTCCTCGATTACTTGGAACTCGCAACAAGTATTGAGAAAACATAACATCAAAATTTGGTTGACAAGAACCACAACCCACGGTGTAAATTGGAAATCCGATCTTCTTCGTTAGAGGCAATAAAAGAGAAACATAATGGAAATATTGTCTTGAGAAAGACCCGAGTAGGAAGTTGAATTTCCTATATAACGGACCTTTTCGAAATCTTAGCGCGAGTTGAGATAGTGGGTTACCGCTTGGCGGGGCCGCCCAGAGTAGAAGGTGTTCACCGGTGTTTCAAGAGTATCAGTCGATAGAATACATACATGACTCGAGACATGTTGTTAGTCATGATGGCCTAGTGACAATCGAGGAACCGAAGAGGCTAACTGGGAGACGGAGGGTAGTATCTTTAATTGAGTTTTACGTGGATCTAGTAGCATCGATAGAATCAACGGGTTAGACATAGTTCCCCCTTGGTTGCGTTATGTGCATATGTGATGTTATGTGCAGTTGTGCCCTGTACGGGAATATGTGCTATATGACTTGACATATCTCGCGATGGTAGTTCAAGTAGTTTGTGTACATAGATTAGAAGGTTTCAACATTCTTAGCGTGAGGGTTCATACCTCGGCCTTAAGGGCCGAGAAGTTCAGCGTGTGGCAAGTTTCGGGACGAAACTTATTTATAGGGGGATCTGATGTAACACCCAAAATTTTAGGAGCGTTTGCGAGATCTATTTTTCCGGCTTTGATCCATATATTCATTTACCGTATTATATTTTATTTTTGGAAAGGTTCGAAAATACTTTCCGATCCGGAAATACTTTTGATCCGGAAATACTTTTGATCCGGAAATACTTTCCGATCCGAAAATTTCGCTCCGACTAATTTGTAATAACAAGATATTTCCGTTGGTTTAGTTATTTAATTATTTAAATTTCCGTCAAGATGGGCCAGCCAGGCCCATCAAGACAAGCCTTGGCCCAAAAAAAAAAAAAGAGGCAGTTGAGGTTCTGTTAACTTCTCTAACCCTAGCCGTACCTCTTTCTGGCCTCCTCTCCCGCAACTGTTATCCACAACCTTTTCACGCTGATCCTCCTTCACCATTGAAACCGGCGCCCTCTGAGTTCGAAACCGATGCCGGACTTGCTTCGTCTTCCGTTTGTCAGCCGTTGTCTCCCACCTTCCCTATCTTCTTCTGTTGCTGCCGGACCCAACCATCTCCGACCTGGTCTCCTCTGTGCGATCGGAAAGTAGAGAACGCCCGTCGACACATCACCGCTCCACGCCGGTCACGCCTACCCTGCCGAGGAAGCGAGCGCTCCGGGCTTCGACCTATCCTCCAGTCCGTCGAAGAAGCCGGTGCTCCATTCCCTCCGACCTTCTCCAACAGCCGCCAAGGAAGCCAGCGTTCTCCCCTCTCCCTTTTGCAAGAGGCCAGGAAGTATTCCGTCACTGCGCCTTGGCCGCCGAGGGCTCTGTTGTTGCACATTGGCCGCCGAGAACAGCAACGGGGAGCGCCGCCGAAGACAACCAAGTCCGCCGCCTCCTCCTTCTTTCCGGCAATTATGGGAGGTTTGTTTTTAAAAAGAGTGAGTTGATTACTGAGCTTCTGCATCCTAATTTATAGATTCATGTGTGGAGAGTAGTGATTATGCTGTGTGTGGTCTAGAGGAATGCAACAAGATCTTTAATATTGATGGTATCATTGTATATGTGTAAAATTATTTTGATCGATTGGTTGTGTAATTAAGAAAGAGCTATACTTAAACTTGTTGATGGATTAGAGCAGTACGACAGGACTATACCGAAATAAAAGACTGAAGTAGAGCTGCAACGGTATTGAGTTGTCGTGGTTATTTTGATGGCCCTGAAAATAAAAAGCCTAAACTGGTTGGAATTGATGTTAGTAGTTTGGCTCATTTGAGACTTTTTTTAATTAATTGATAGAACGGGCAGAAAACAATACCCATACTCATGAGTAGGATAGTACTTTGCCAATAAAGTAGATCCTATGAATTGTTCTTTTTGATAATCTCTTAATTGAATTGTTTTTATTAACTCAGAACCCAAACCTATCTCATGGCTGCATACTTTAAGTTTGTCCTACCAATGTGTTCGACTTGTTATCCGAGAGATAATAACGGCCCCATAGATGGTTGAGTAGTTTCGACTTTTAGTCAAAGGAAAAGAAGGAGCAGAGTTTATGTACCTTACTAGGGCCTATATGGTTTTCCGAAGCCATGAGTAAAATTGTCTTTTACACCAATGGGTCTAGTTGATGTTCTTCTTTTAGATGATCTGGTTAACTTAGAAGTTAGAAACTTCTAAGATTATGGATACGAGATTGATCTAAAATTTTCTATTATCATCAGGGGTTGAGATCTTATTATTGCGGAATCGAGTAGTAGCTTTATCAGGACTTTGAGAGTCGATTCAAGTAAGTCTCCGGACTTACTTAACTCGTATTCCTTGTATTAGCGTTGATGTGTGTTTGGTGGTGTGTGTTTATTGTTTATGTTATAACAATTAAACCGGAAATAGGATTACCGACCTGTATATATTATTTTGGCCCAAGTGTATGATAACGGGCGGTGACATCATCTGCCTAGCTCTTGCGAGAGTCTAGGAGGTTCTTGGCGACTAGCCCGTGCTGGTTAGACGGTCGGAGGCATCCGCACCGTTCCATGCCGGTAAGTAGGGACCGAGGCGGGACCACGGTGGTCTCGTGTCACAAAACTAAGTTGAATTAGAACGGGATATGACTTAATAATAAAAAGATAATAAACCGGAAATGTGTGCTTTGAGAATGTTGTGGGTTTATGATGATTTACTTGTGTTTGTGCCTTTCCCATTGATTCTAATGCTTCGAATATGAGCTAACGGTTTTATACCGACTGTTGTAGATTGCATTGCAGGTTAGGATTGCGGCCGAGAGATCCGAAAGAGTGGGCAGCCGGTGTTCCGTACATTTTAGGTTTGGGTTTTGGGATGGAGTCGAGTTTGAGTATTATGTTTATTGTATGTTGTTGGCGTTTAGTATTTGGGGTTGTATTTTCGGCTGAAGTCCTTTGTTGTATTCTTTTGGGTTTTTCTTTTCATTGCATGAAAAGTATTTTGGTTTTGGCCTTTATTTGTGCCTTGTTGCAAGATCCGGTGAAATTGTTGTCAAGCTAAGGGTCGGGACCCATTGTGAGGTCCCAACCCGTAGCGCCCCGAGTCCCGCGGATTCGGGGTGTTACACTAACTCATATCGACCCAAGTTATAGAGATCCACGGAGAGCGATGGTGGTCCAACATACTACTAACCCAACAACCCGACTATGCGTGTGTGTAAAAACAGAAATCCGTTTTTGAAAACTTTAGAACCCTTTCGGGTTCTAGTTATTTTATACATTTGGTCTTTTAAAAGATTTCAAGTGCCATTGTTGCCAACCCAGTGCTCTGATACCATATTGGAACACCCCAAATCCTGAGAACTCGGGGAGCTACTGGTTAGGACCTCACAATGGGTCCCGACCTTAGTTTGACAACAATTTAACTTGGATCTTACAACAAGGCACAAAAGTATTTAAAACATTTGAAAACTTTAAACAATATATACATGAAGAATATGTATCAGCCTTACAAAGCAAAGGTACCAAAACGACATATATGAAGAACATAAGACATTCCCGTCCCCAACTAAATGAGTACGTGGACCCGGCTGACCATTCCCTCCGGATCTCTCTACAACTGTTTTAACCTGCAAGACATCTACAAGCGGTATAAAACCGTTAGCTAACATTCTATGCATAAGTATAAAGGTAAAAGCACAAACACACAACATACACAATCAACATGCAACACTCAATCCTTTTATTATCTTTAATTAGGTGATAGGTTATTACTAATGATACTTATTTTGTGACACGAGGGATTCCCAAACCTCGCCCCTGTCCCCGTTTACCAACGCGGAATGGTACTAATGCATTTGACCGTCTACCGGAGTGGGCTGGTCGCAGGGAACCTCCTAGACTCTCGCAAGAGCTAGGCAGATGATGTCACGACCCGTTATCATACACTTGGGTCAATTACGTAAATAATAAAGTCGGCCTAATCCGGTTTCGTTGTTTATCATAACTAACAAACACCACTCATACACATTACACTCATACAAGAAGCCAGCTAAGTAAGTCCGTGGACTTACCTGAATCAGATCTTGACTTTCTAATTCGCAAATCGATCTGTACAGTAGGAATTCAGTGGCCTGTCAAAGGAGGCAAGTGTGTCAGCACACTTTCTAGGTGATTAATAGTCTAAGACTTCTAAGATAGTAGTTCTTAATAGAACGGAATTGATTACAGTATTAATTTATGGTAAAATGACTATTTTACCCTTGGTCTCGAAACTTTCAAAAATTCCCTAATTCATGCCTAAACTCTTATTTGAGACTAAATAGTCATATTTTAACTCCTAAAGATGAGTTTGGTTACAAATTGGCAATTTACCCATTTCCCTATTTTCGGAAAGATCGTTAAGGTCTAACTTTGGCTTCAAATATAAAATTCGAATAATCTTATAAAAATTCCAAAATAATTCCCTAGATCATCTATGATATCCCATCTACTCCTAGGAGCAAGAATTTCTTAAAACTGTTCAACCATCACTTCTACAAAAATTTCCAGAGTTGGTTACAACACTTAACAAACAACACATTGTCTTAACTTTGAAAAATCATAACTCCTAAACTACTAGCTGGATTTATCCCAAATTTTGATACGTTCTACTATAAAATCTTATCTATAATATATCCAAAATTCAGCCGCAAAGGAGATCAAAATCCTATTTAAAACTATCTCACAAAACCGAATTTCAGGACAACAGAAAAACTGCTTATGACTAAATCTTTGAAAAATCATAAATCCCAAACCACTTGCTGGATACTTCTCAAATTTTAATATGTTCTACAACAATATGTCAACTATATCATATCCAAAATTCAAGCCCAACGGAGATCAATAGCTTATTCAAAACCATCTCACAAAACAGCATCACTTGCTGTTTTCTTCAACACTCAGCACACATATACAAACTGCATGAGGCGTCAACTTTGGAACAAATTAACTCTCAAACCGTAGCTCCGATTCCTCTCAAATTTTAGTATGTTATACTATACAATATCGACTAAAACATATCCGAAAATCAGAAGTAAAGGTGGAGTCTAACCTACCCAAAACTGGACCGACGTTGACTGATTGTCACTTCCGCAAATTCAGAAAATGCCTCAGCTTTTCAAGCTATCTTCCGAGGCTGTTGGGTACGGCTTGGAGACACAACGGGGTTCACATCAGCATATAAATATTAAGGTTAAAGCCAGAGAAAGACCAAGAAAGGATGGGTATGGATCTTACTCGATTCTAGGGTTGATTGTATGCAAAACCAAGTCCTGAGACGAATTGCCTGTGCAGAAGAGATTCCTGGAGGCTAGCAAGGAGGCGTTCTGTGTGCTGCACCAGGAGGAGATGCCAAGGCCTCCCTTGCTGCTCGTGTGCCATCAAAGAGAAGCGTTTTGCGTGCTGCACCAGGAGGAGAAAGCTTGGACATTGTCTCCAGGAAGCACAGCCGGTTTGAGGAGGTCGTCCTTGTCGGATCTAGGCGCTGGTGCACGCGACACAGATGAGGCGGCTGCAACAAGAGTCTCCGTTGTTGTTGTCGATCCAGTGCAGAAGAGAGAGAAGGTCCATGGCTGCTGCTTGGTGGATGAAGGAGGAGAGACGTGAAGAGACGTGAAGAGACTTGGCGTGCAGCTGTTCACAAGGGCGCTAGGGCAAGACGTCTCTCACAGTTGGGCCGAGTAGCAGCAGGTACGTGGGCTGGCGCTGGAGCTGAGCAGGGATGGGCTTGAGTTCGGGCTGCTTCTGGCTGCAGCAGAGGAAGAGTGGGCTGCAAACTGGGCTGAAAACAAGGTAGGGATAGTGGGCTGAAAGAATTGTCTTGGCTTTGTCACAGCCTTGTCAAAACGTGTCCTGGCCTTGTCATGGTCTTGTCTCAGCCTTGTCTACCTAGCGTTTGCCATCTTCTTAACCTAAGGTCGGGAATTACCGGTTAAGCCTCTGCCCTCACTTAGTCTACTGACCAAGGTCACTGATAAGTGATGGAATCACTATCATTTAGGATAGTTTGTAGAGTCTTTTGCTTGCATTTGTGTCGGTTTATGCTACTAACTCCTTAGTCCAGAAGAAGAAGACTAAAAGAAGCTAAGGAAGGAGTTATAAGCACTTAGGAGTGAAGATCGTTCACGAAGCAAAACTTCTGTTGCCTCACCGCCCCTGCGGAGCCCTGCCACCGCCCCTGCGGGTGACGCCTTACACCGGAGCGCTCCATGCGCCTTCACCAGCGCCAACCATGAAGTGTGTCACCGCCCCTGCTGTAACACCCCGAATCCGCGGGACTCTGGGCGCTACGGGTTGGGACCTCACAATGGGTCCCGACCCTTAGCTTGACAACAATTTCACCGGATCTTGCAACAAGGCACAAATAAAGGCCAAAACCAAATACATTTTATGCAATGCAAAGAAACCCAAAACCATACAAACCAAAGACTTCAGCCGAGATACAACCGAAAGACCAAATGCCATACACACGTCATACAATATATAATGAATACAAAACTCAAACACGATTCCAACCAAAACCCAAACCTAAAATGTACGGAACCCCGGCTGCCCACTCTTCCGGATCTCTCGGCGCATTCCTAACCTGCAAGGCAATCTACAACAAACGGTATAAAACCGTTAGCTAATATTCGAAGCATTAGAATCAAGGTGAAAGGCACAAACACAAGAAAATCATCATAAACACACAATATTCTCAAAGCACACAATTCCGGTTTATTATCTTTTTATTTTTAAGTCATATCCCGTTCTAATTCAACTTAGTTTTGTGACACGAGACCACCGTGGTCCCGCCTCGGTCCCTACTTACCGGCATGGAACGGTGCGGATGCCTCCGACCGTCTAACCAGCACGGGCTAGTCGCCAAGAACCTCCTAGACTCTCGCAAGAGCTAGGCAGATGATGTCACCGCCCGTCATCATACACTTGGGCCAAAATAATATAAGGTCGGTGGTCCTATTACCGGTTTAGTTGTTATAAACGATAAGGAATAAACACACATCACCCAACACACATAGATGCTAATACAAGGAATACGAGCTAAGTAAGTCCGGAGACTTACCTCGTCACCACACTCAACTCACAATACTCTCGCTTCCTTAGAGAGGAAGCCCATAACCTGCTCACAAGAAGATAACTATATCAACAACAACCCACTCACAATAGAAGTCTTAGACTTCTATACAAATGATCTACGCAAGACCATTTGACTCTCAATTCTAGGACCGCATCCTAGAATCCCTCATGCTCACATCACACTCAACAGAAGTTAGAAGTCCTAAGACTTCTAAACCCTCGTATCTCGCAAGACCATAACTCATAACACCACTAGGGAAAACATGCCTAGTCCTCACGATCACAATGACAACGACACTAGGCTAGGATACTCTCGTTCTAGTCCACAACCTCAACCCCTAAATTCTCACAAGCTCAACATACAACTTAAAGCCATAAACAACCTCACAAGATAACCAAACACCTCAAGTCTTAGCACAATCATAAATCCTCAAAACTTGCCTAAGGTTCAAGGCCACTACTTGGCATTCACTCTAAGTTATGCTAGATCCAACCTAACATGATTCTACCACTAAACATAACTAGATCGAGGAAGAAGGTACTCACACAAGATCCGAGGTTGAAGATGATCTACGGACGTTGAGGTTGGATTCGTTGGTCTATAACGGCCGCTTCCGGACCTAAACCAAAGTTAGGGAAATTTAGCTTGTGTGCTAAATGGAACGGAATACAACGTGTAATATTCTAAGAAAAATCCCGCTTGAAAACAAGGTTGAAAACCCGTAAAACATTTTTCTGGGGTGATTTATACCATTTTATAAATATGGGTAAAAATCCGAACTCGACTTTTCCGGGCAAAATATACCATTTCAGAAACATGGGTCATAACCCGCAAATAAACCTTTGGGTCATATTCTGAAAATAATCCAACAAAGGGCATAATAGATTCATTCCAAAACTCTGGGCAAAGTATGCAAATACAAAACATCGGTTACAATGTGTAAATACACAAAAACCAGGGGGGCCGTTTTGGAATTACCCTAAAAGGGTTTCTTCGAAATCTCATCCGCTGGCTGCGAGAGGGGAAAGAGACGGCGGCGGCCCTGGGCCTTTTGTGCTTCCGGCAAGGTGAGGCGAAGGCGGCTCCACTGGTGGCGGCGAGGCAGGGGAGAACTGGCGTTGCTGGCGGCGCAGAGCCGACCCAAATCCCGGCGGAGCTGGTTGCCTCCTTGCGTCACCTGAGAATAGAGAAGAGTGGGAAGGAGAACCAGACGGCTAGGCGGAGCAGTGGAGGGGTCCTCCGGTTGCAGTTGTGCTGGGTCTCCGGCGGCGGTTGCTCCAGCCCAGTGGTTGCAGAAGAAAGAAAAAGACGAGGGGTAGGAGATCGGCTTCCTGGTTCAAGGTGAAGGCATAGGAGGATAGAGTTGGTGGCTGCGATCCAAAGGCGAGGAAAGAGAGGTTGGGGAAGGAGAGTTGCAGGGAGTTGGTTGCTCCGGTGAAGAGAGGTTGGGGAAGGAGAGTTGCAGGGAGGAAAACAGAGGCTGATAAGGAAATGTTTGAGAGGGAGGTGGCTGTTAGCTTGGGATGGTGAAGTCCAGGAGGGTCGAGGGGTCGGATACTTGAGTGTAGCGTTCACAGAGGGGCCACAGAGGGGCTGCAGGGCAGAGGCGGAAGCAGCAGCGAGGAGTCGATTCATCAGACTCATCAGGGTAAGAAAAGGGGAAAAGGAAGGAGAGAAAAAAAAAAGAAATAAAATATATTAATAGAAATGAAAAAGAGTAAAAGAATATACTCGGTCAAAGCATTCGGAACGGGATTATCGGATCGGAGAATTTTCCGAACTTTCCTCGTAAAATAAAATACGGAAAATATATGTGGGTCTAATATACAAATAAACTCGCAAAAATATACTTTGAAATACAAAAATCATTCTCGTAATTTATTCCGAGATTATATGATAATTTAAATATGGGAAATAAATAAATAAATAAATATATATATATATATATATATATATATATATATATATATATATATATATATACTCGTATAATTTAATTTACGACGTAAAAATACTCGAAAAAATATATTGAGGCCATTAAAATATTTAACAAAATACGGAAATTAAATATAAAAAATGCACCAATAAACGGGTCGTTACACCTGCGCCACTCCTTGGCGCCCCTGCGGTGACCTACACTGAAGAAACGAAGACCAGCTCCCCTGCGTCTCTCACTGCGGCCCTGCCTGCGCCTCAACCTGGGAGCTGGAAGACGAAGAGGTTGTGCAACCGCCCCTGCGTCGACATAGGGACGCCCCGGCGGCTTGGCATTAGAAACGTCAGGAAGTCAAAGGGTCAGACGTTTGAAGAGCATTGAAGATCCACCCCAGCGGAATTGCCTAGCTACCCCTGCGGCCTTGAAGAAGGTTAAGCGTTTTTGCCTTCACCGCCCCTGCGGAGCTGAAGGGCGCCCCTGCGGCTTAACGTCAGAAGCTTTACTCCGGCTGTTTACACCACCTTTATGGAATTAAAGGTGGCTGTTTTGGGCCAGCCATTTACTCCTATTTAGTGCCTTTTGTAGTATAAATAGTCCTTGGTCGATTGCTAGAGAGGATCTTATCATCTTGTTAACCAACAAATTATCCACTTAGATTGTCTTGCTACCTTGTAATGAGTTTTTAACTCCCTTGCTACATTGGGTTGGTTTGAAGCTGCATTGTTACTTTGGTTGTAAGTTCTTTATAATATTAGTTTTTATTCAGTAATACTTTGTGTCTCCTTGATCTCCATTGTCTAATTGCATGTTTACTATTGCTTAAGATTGATCACCTTAGGTTCTAAAGTGCATGTAAACAACTAGGATTAATAGGTTCCGGGTTCGGATCTTTAACCTAGTAGCAACTTTAAGTAATAACGGGTTGTGATTACTTAAAGAAAAGGAACACAAATATAAAGATAAGTTTAACGGTTTTAATCTTCTATTTATATCCCTTAGTCTTTGTTTGAAAGCTAACTTGTTATTTGTTCTTGTAGGTTTACGGAACTCTAACCTGTTAACTTCTGTTGATGCCGGTTGGCTCAACACATATATATGATCGAGACGGGAGATTACTTGAAAACTTATAAAGGGAACTCACCAAAGTAGCAACTGCATGCTTAGAATCAACCTACTGTAGATTCATCCATTATTGTCTTACTTGTCGCACTAATCGTTTTCATAAGTTTTTGTGCATCAATTCAATCAACCCCCCCTTGTGTTACTTGTCACTATAATCGATAATCGCATCTAAAACACCTTAACTCTCTTGGGTTCGACCCTTACTTAATCACTATACTTGTTCTTAGTGCTAAGTCGGGATTTACTTTTGATTAGGTATAGACGACCTTAGAAATACCATCGGTCAAATTTTGGCGCCGTTGCCGGGGAGTTTTAGTGTTTTATTGTTATTATTGATTATTGGTTTGAACCATTTTTATGGTTCAAACCCGTGCTACTAACTCCGGCTTTGCTTCTTTTGATCCAAAAATTGAGAGGACGCACATCCGGCAACGTAGACAACAACAACAACTTCAACAAGAGATGGTTGACCGTACTCTTCGTCAACTTACGCAGCCCACCTTGGCTCAAAACCCTCTTGCGGTCACTATACCGGCACTAGGGGAAGGAGTCAACTTTGAGCTCAAGCCGGGCCTCATTCACATGCTTCCATCCTTCCATGGGCTAAGTGGTGAATGTTCGCCACTTAGCATGCATGCAAACAAGTCTTAAATTTATAAAACTAGAAATCAAGCAAGCGAACCCGCAGTGTACGGATCGCATAGTAGAGCAAGAATTCCAGAGTATCGAACACAGGGAATTGGGGGGATAAATTCAGTTATAAGATTATCAAGCAAGTAAAAGGTAAACTTTTCAAATGTATTGGGAAAACAGCAACCCTAAAGATCCAGGTATCTAATTGTGGCAATCGATTCAAGATATACTAAAGAACTAAGGACAGAGTTAGGAGTTGCAAAGGTATGCTAAGGTAAAGCAATGTACGGTGAAGTTCCAAGACTTTATATGACTTATCTAAAGACACTCTCTATAAAGGTTGTTGAGGCTTCAGTATAGAAAGAAACTAAAGACATCAATTAGTCTCAAATACCCAAACTTGTAACCCAAGAATAAAGACTAACTAAACCGATAAAGGTTATGACACTCGAAATCGAAGTAGAGGTTGTTGAGGCTTCACTACTACCTAGAAAAGGCAAGCCAAGACTAGATTAAAGCTAATCTTTAACCTTGGATCAAAGTAAAAGCAAGGTTCGTAACTGGCACAAATTACGGGCAGATCTTGAGTTCCACGGCCGTGGAATCTCAAGAACAAACCGTGATTTTGGTTCGTCGGCGAAATCTCTCTAACTCTCAGAGTCCAATCTGTTTACGATCGATCTATCATCATCTAAGCCACAACTATCAACCCTTCACCTTAAAATTTCTAAAGGGTTTTAGCCAATAACTGTTATTATAATATCAAAATCAAGTTTTGGAAGAATGAAAGATGAAAACCTTCGAAAACCTTCAATAAAACTCAAGTCAATCTCAAATCCACACACACAAATGATAATGTATATCAGATTTGGAACAAACAAACACAAATCAATAACGATCCTAGATAAGGACGAAGAACGGGATGTCAATCCGTCTTCTAATCAAACCTAAACACCAAAGGCGTTACTTACGCAACAAGCAATTCCCAAATCTCAAAACCTTCGCGAATCTCCGATCTTCAATGTAGCCTAAAACACGTGTAAGCCAAGGTGTCGAATTTTCTCCCCTCCAACCCTTTTATAAGGAAGGGTCAAATAACCGTCCGGCCCATGTGCGTAAATATCGTGGCAATATTTTATTCGTCAAAAGATCACCTAAATCACGGTCTCATTGGGTTCCACGACCGTGGTTTAGAGCGTGGAAGTGGATTACGGTTCTTCATGATTTCCACGACCGTACTTTACACCGTGTAACTTTCTGGAATACTCCACGTTCATGATGTCAAGATCCACAGCCGTGGTTTTGGACGTGGACTAGTCTACGACCGTATTTTAGAGCGTGGAAGTGTAAATAGCTTGTGATTTCCTTTCTGTCGTGCCATTCCTCATCCTAGCATCTCCTTTGACTTCCTTGATGTGTCCTAAATCCTTGGATGTGCTCAATTCTTCTCCAATCTCTCTCAATTTGTGCGGTTTTAGCTCTTATTCACCTATAATCAACACGAAGCTAATGTAGACCTCCATATCGAAAATATAAACAAACAAGCTAACAATTGCTTCAACGCCTTATCGATGAACACTATAATGGATGAAAAACAATTAGAAAAAGTGCCTAGAATATCGCAATATTTCATGCTAACAAAATACCCCATACTTGCCACTTGCTTGTCCCCAAGCAAGGTCTTTCAAAAGCTTTAGAACATAAGTTAGGATGAAATATTGATGCAAACTCAATAACAAAACATCTTTTAGGTAAATGTGCTTCTAGTGAATAGATCATTCTTAAACCTTGCTTCATTCATTCTTGAAACGCTCATATACATAACCAAAGAATGTAGAGGAAAGAAACATCATGAATTGATCAAACTTCAATGTAAACATCATAACCTTCAACCATTATCAAAATCAAGCATAAGAAACTTCAATTTAGATCACCAAGCCAAATAACACTCTTTTGATCTTAAGGACTTTCAAATAAGGTCTAGAATATGGAAGGGAGGGAAAACTTATAAGGATTGTGGTGTATGAATCCGGGAAAGTGGACGCTAACTCTTTTCCCTTTTTTTTTTACTTCAACTTACAATACCATCACTTAGAGCTTTGCTCTCTTCTTTTCACGTCATTTTTCGACTTTACTTTTGGAGTTATGGACAGAGGTGCACAAAAACCGAAGCCTAGGAGATTGACGTTTCTCAAATTTAGAGATGCCTCAAACCCTTGATGCACATACCATAATCCGTTAGGAATATCGCTCAATCCGACTTTGGCAAGACACAAACACCCGGCCATGTGAATGGTGCCGAGTTACTCATCGTCATGATTGACTTTCCCAAACCTACAAGTTCTTTCTATTCTTTGAATATAAAATTTTGCTTTCATGGCCCTCCCACATCAAACATGCCAAAACACCACTCCTCCAAATTCCCGGATAGGTAAGGGAGGCAATTATTTCATTGAGGGGCTAAATGAACAAAGAAATAAGAAATAAAAATCGAATTGCCTTAATCATTTCATAAAGAAGTATAGGAACTTATCATGTGATTTCAACTTCGATTTCTCAATATGATTTAGATAAAACTCTTCACATTATGAAACTTGCAAGAAAGTAAAATCAACACATTCAATTCCTTTTCAATTCATTGTTCGTTTAGGCATACAATTGTCATAAAAAACTCAATTCAAAAGTAGTAATTATCATAGAAATCATCTCAATTCTTAGAAGCACAAAATTTTCAAAATTTTCAAATTTTATGGGTTTTTCAAAAGCTTTTTCATGCAATGCACTAATGAAACGTGTGACAATCGAATGAAACATGCAAAGTGTTCTCGAATCAAGGCAAATAAAGTGAGTAGTGTTATTACAAACGATAGTCACGATCCACCCCATACTTGAGACAAACATTGTCCCTAATGTTCAAAAAGAAATAAAGAAAAGAAAGAAAGAAAATGAACTCACAAGACGGGGGTGGAGCAGCTAATGCTGTCAATCATCCATGGTCATCACCGAGGAGCTGGTGGGGAAGAAGCTGGAGTCGAAATTCCGCCCAAACGGCGGTGGAGCAGCTAATGCTGTCAGTCATCCATGGTCTCCAAAGCTCCTACTCTCTTGGAAAGGTTGGTAGCCCACTCCGCTAGCTGCTCATACCACCCCAGTGCCTCACTGTACCATGCTGGTGCATCGGATGGTGCTGGTGCTGATGGCTGCTGTACGTACCATGTCGGTGGAGCTCCCATCCACTCCGGCTGTGATCTATACCAATCGGGCGGAGTATCTATCCATGTAGGCCTTTCACTCACGCTCGCACGGCGAGAGGAAGAGGCTCCAGAATGTCCAGCTGGTCGTGGTGAGCGCCTAGGAGGGTCAGGGAAGTGTGCCGGCTGATCCGGGAAAGTACCAAAGTCATGCTCCTCACCTCCTCCCTCAAAACCATCATCTCCTCTCATCTGCAGCTGGTACCTCAGGTGGGACGTAAGGAGGGTCTACTAATCTGTTCGCGTGCATAACCGCGAATGTCTTCTTCCAATTATGGCGTCCAACCATAATGGAATACTCGGGGAGCCATGCAATGCATCTACCTCCTCTATCCTCCCAAGGCATGACAGCGGTAGGTGGACCTCTATGCCTAAGAAAGATCAAACCTCTAGTCATGAGGCTCTGAAGTCCCAATGGTCTAGCTGCTATCCTAGTGCACGCAGAAAAGTCAATACCCAACTGTCTAGCAATGTGGGTAACCATCCCATCATATCCGATATTCCCAGCCCTCTTGTTCTTAATCTTACTCATGGTGGAAGCTAGAAGAGTAGCACTATCAACAGATCTACCATATAACATAGAATAGGGGAGGAACAACTCATCTGTCTTGATCTTCTGAGGAGTCTCGGTCCTAGGGAAGAGACACTCAGAAAGTACTCTATGGGCTATCTTCAAGGCTAAGTGATAGATAAGCTTAGCCTTGGTGTCAGCTGGTTGCCAGCGGTTCTCGCTCGCATAGATCATAGCAATATCCGCCAAGAAATCCTTAGCGTACACTCCGCTAGGAAAACGACCATTGCAGGTCTCTTGGAACCCAAAGAAGGCTCCGAACTCTAAGATCGAGAACTCATATTTCTTCTCCATAAGCCGGAATGAAACTGTCCTATCCACTGCACTATGCTCAAAAGAAATCACAAACTCTCGGGTGATCTCCTCATATGCATCTTCCCTAATAGCGGAGAAGATGATCAAACCCGCTCTATCTAGCAACCAAGTAAGGTTTCCTACCATATTCAGTGGCTCTAACTCCTCAAGAAGCAAATAACGAGGTCCTATGACCGGTCTCTTCTCGATCCTTTCTAAGGCATCGAGGTAATCATTTTGGATCTTTGGAATTCTAGGGGGTGGGGTGATGGTGGCTCACTAGGAGGTACTCGGGAGGAGGAGGAAGAATCACCTTTCCTTTTCTTATTCCTAGCAGACATTCTTCTAACGAAATCCATCTCAGTTGCAAAATTACGGCCTGTTCTAGAGGTTCCATGGCCGTGGTTTAAGCAGTGACCGTGGTTCGGCACTGAATCTCTCAAAACTCAATCAATCAACACCAAAATCAACAAACAACAGCCCTAGACTAATTCCAATCCAATTCCAATCAGTTCTTCTTATAATCCTTGTAAAAATTTAGCCAAATCGACAAAGTAATGACAGAGGGAAAAACCTAGGTTTTGGATTTTTAAAATCGAAATTCCGTCTTCTCCAGTGATTGTCCACTCGATTTGTTGCTTGGATCTTGTAGATGGTTGAATTTTCTTCACTTTGGTCTCAAGAATCGTTCGAAACGATTAACGAACAAAGATTTGAGATAGGGAGGCGATTTACGGCTGTTTGGGTCGTGGAAGAGGGGTTTTGTTGTGGTTTTTGTGAAGAAGGTGGTATATATAGTAACCGTAAAATTTTTGGAAAATTACGGTCACTCGGGGTGTTCCAAGGCCGTGGTTTTGTACGGAACCGTGGTTTTGGTGATTTTTCTCAGAATTTTGCAAATTACGGTCACTGTAGCTTCCACAACCGTGGTTTTGGCCGTGGAACTCTCTGTAATGTGCCAAAATCCAAGTTTCGTCAATTTTCTTCAACTTTTCCTTCTCCCTTGCCTATTCCATTGCTCCTACATCCAAAAACACGAACATACCGGAAGGTATCGAGGTAAAACAAAACAAAAACGTTCTAAACTAATCTAATCTACGAATGATAACAAAAACATAAGTGCAATACCTTGTGTTGCTTCCCAAGAAGAGCTTGTTTAAGGTCCATAGCTAGACCGTACTTACACCTATTCGAGTGCGGTAGGTGTGAACTCTTCAGCTTGGAGTTCCGGTGAATACTTCTTGAGTCGTTGACTGTTCACCTTGAAGCTTCTGCCCTTTTCACCCCATACTTCAACTGCACCATGGGAAAAAACACGTTTGATTAGATAAGGTCCGGTCCAACGAGATTTAAGCTTGCCTGGAAAGAGACGGAGTCTTGAATTGAAGAGGACAACTTGATCTCCTTCTTTTAGGTCCTTTGGAATGATATGCTTATCATGTCAACGCTTCGCTCTTTCTTTATAGATCTTGGCGTTTTCATATGCGTTCAAGCGAAGTTCTTCAAGCTCGTTAAGGTCTAAGAGACGCTTCTCTCCTGCCTCCTTCATGCTGAAGTTCAACCACTTTATTGCCCAATACGCCTTATGCTCTAGCTCCACCGGCAAGTGACAAGACTTACCATACACAAGGTTGTATGGTGTGGTACCTATGGGAGTCTTATATGCAGTCCGGTATGCCCATAATGCATCATCTAGCTTCAAAGACCAATCCTTCCTTGTCCTTGAAACTGTCTTCTCTAAGATTCCTTTAATCTCCCAGTTCGAAATCTCCACTTGTCCACTTGTTTGTGGATGGTAAGGGGTGGCGATCTTGTGAGTCACCCCATACTTAGCTAATAGAGCTGCGAATCGTCGGGCAATGAAGTGAGAGCCTCCATCACTAATGAAAGTCCGTGGTGTCCCAAATCGTGGGAAAATGGTCTTGTTAAAGAACTTAACCACAACCATGGCATCATTAGTAGGAGAGGCAATTGTTTCAACCAATCTCGAAACATAATCTACAGCTAGAAGTATGTATTGGTTTCCACAAGATGATGGGAAAGGTCCCATGAAGTCTACTCCCCAAACGTCAAAGATCTCCACCTCTTGAATGTTGTTAAGAGGCATCTCGTTTCTCCTAGAGATGTTTCCTGTTCTTTGACAAGCATCGCAGCAGGAAACAAAGGTTTGCACATCTTTAAATAAAGTAGGACAAAAGAATCCAAATTGCAATACCTTAGCGCTAGTCTTGTTCGAACTAGCGTGTCCTCCATAAGGTAGTGAATGACAATGACGGATGACGCTTTGCATCTCGTCTTCCGGCACACATCGTCGAATGATGCCGTCAGGACCTCTCTTAAAGAGGAGAGGCTCATTCCAAAAGTATTCCCGAACATCCTTAAAGAACTTCTTTCTTTGTGCATAGGATAATCCGGGCGGTAATTCCTGGCAAACCAAATAGTTAACAAAATCAGCAAACGATGGTTCATTACCTTTAGTGATCTTGTCGTTGCACTCCTCTATAATATGTAAATGCTCATCCGGAAAGGAGTCATCTATGGGTAGATTGTCGTCCTCTAGATGTGGTAGACGACTCAAATGATCCGCAACAGAATTTTCCGAACCTTTCTTGTCACGGATCTCTAGATTGAATTCTTGTAGGAGAAGAATCCATCTAATTAGCCTTGGTTTCACATCCTTCTTTGCAAGTAGATACCGGATCGCAGCATGATCCGTGTATACAATCATCTTTGCACCTACAAGATAAGAGCGAAACTTTTCAAACGCATATACAATGGCTAGAAATTCTTTTTCGGTAGTGGCATAGTTGAGTTGCGCTTCATCTAGCGTCTTGCTAGCATAGTAGATAACATGGATTCGTCCTTCCTTCTTTTGCCCAAGCACAGCTCCTATAGCTACGTCACTTGCGTCACACATAACCTCGAATGGAAGATTCTAATCCGGAGGTTGGATGATCGGGGCTGAGATTAGAGCTTCCTGAATCTTATTAAACACGTCTAAACATTCCTGCGAGAAATCAAAAACTACATCTTTCATCAATAGATTAGTAAGCGGTTTTGATATCTTAGAGAAATCCTTTATAAAACGTATGTAAAATCCAGCATGTCCTAGAAAGCTTCTTATTCCTTTCACCGAAGATGGAGGAGGGAGCTTTTCTATAGTCTCTATCTTAGCCTTATACACTTCAATCCCTCTACTAGAGATCAAGTGTCCTAGTACAATGCCTTCTTTCACCATAAATTGACACTTTTCCCAATTGAGAACTAGGTTAGTGTCTTCACACCTTTGTAGCACAAGAGAAAGGTTAGAAAGGCAATTATCAAAAGAGGAACCATAAACAGAAAAGTCATCCATGAAAACCTCCATGATTTCCTCTATGTACTTCGAGAAGATAGCCATCATGCACCTTTGAAAAGTGGATGGGGCATTGCAAAGCCCAAACGGCATTCTTCTATAAGCAAACGTACCCCACGGGCACGTGAATGTGGTCTTCTCTTGATCGTCCGGATGTATCGGGATTTGAAAGAAACCACTATAAACGTCAAGATAACATAAATGTGAGTGTTGTGCCAACCTTTCAAGCATTTGGTCGATGAATGGTAGTGAGAAGTGATCCTTCCTCGTTGCGTTGTTTAGCTTGCGGTAGTCTATGCACATCCTCCATCCTGTCACGGTTCGTGTAGGAATGAGCTCATTGTTCTTGTTGGTGATGACCGTCATTCCTCCCTTATTTGGAACCACCTGTACGGGGCTCACCCACTTATTATCGGACATAGGGTAGATGATACCTTCATCAAGTAGTTTAAGGGTTTCCTTCTTGACAACCTCCTTCATGGTCGGATTTAACCGCCTTTGAGGTTGTCGCAAAGTTCTAAAATCCTCTTCCATAAGGATCTTATGCATACATAGTGAAGGCTTGATTCCTACTAGATCCTCTATAGTGTAACCTAAGGCTTTCCTATGCTTCTTAAGAACAACCATAAGTTTACTATGTTCATCTATACTTAGATCGGAACTAACAATTACCGGAAAGGTAGAATTAGATCCTAGAAATGCATACCTTAGATGTGCGGGAAGTGGCTTCAATTCCATCACCATAGGACTCTCTAATGGCTCTTGAGGAGTGTCCAATGCTTCCTTAGAAGTTGTTGGAGAAGAATCAGAAGAAGTGGTAGAAAGAACACAATTGTCTTCAGATTCACCCAAAATTACGGCTCCCCTGTTTCCTCCACGGCCGTGATTTTGGGCGTGGAAGTCAATTACAGTGCCTCTATTTGTTCCACGGCCGTGGTTTTGACCGTGTAACTTACTGGAGTCCTCTGAATACCTGATTACGGTCATGTTGGTAGAAACCACGGCCGTGGAATAGCACGACTGGCCGTGATTCCTTACGTTCTCTGACCCATCGTAGAGTTTCTCAAACTCTTCTTCATACACTTCCTTTTGCTTCCCTAAAACTTCAATTTCCTCTTTGTATTCCTCTTCTTCCCCTATGTCCATAATGCTCAAGGTGATTACCTTTTGCAAAGGATCCTTGAAGAGGATTGAACTTGCTTCCTCCCTAGATAGCTCTTCGTCATGGATGTTGAACATATCCTCTTCAAAAGCTGGTTCTCTCGTCAAAGTGGAAAGAACGAACTCTACCTTTTCCTCTACTATGTCGAAGGCGAGTCTAGCATTCTTGCAATCAACCATACAACCGAATGTTGCAAGAAACGGTCTTCCGAGTATGATTGGGACCGACTATCTGCACGAATGTCAAGCACAACAAAATCTATGGGAACATAAAACTTACCAAGCTTGACCGGGACGTCTTCAACTATACCGACGGGACGAGTTATTGATCGATCCGCCATATATAACGTCATCTTCACCGGTTTAGGTTTGCCTAAACCGATCTTCCTGCATAAGGCAAGCGGAATGATGCTAACGCTTGCTCCTAAATCACATAATGCATCATATGTGATATCTCCCACTCCTATGGGAACGCAAAACGACCCCGGATCCTTCAGCTTTGGGGGCATCTTATCTTTCATCGTCTTAATGAGATCCAAAGAATCCGAACTCATCTTGACTTCTCCAAAATCCTCTAATTTCCTCTTGTTAGAGAGGATCTCTTTTAAGAACTTTCCATAAGCCGGCATATCTACAATTGCATCAATGAAAGGTATATTAATATGCAGTTTGCTCATGAGTTCAATAAACTTACCGAATTGCTTGTCTAGACGCACTCTTGCTCTAGATTGTGGGAACGGTAGGGGAGGTTTGTAAGCTGGAGAAGGAATGTAGATGTCTTCCTTCTCCTTCCCCTTTTCCTTCTCCTTTTCAACGGAAACTTCCACAAACTTAGGTTGCGGGTCGGTGGTTGTTTCTCCGCTCCTAGTTATGATAGTCATCACCCTTCCTTTTGGGTTATCCTCCGTCTTTCTTGGAAGTTTTCCTTGATTCCTAGGAACTTCCTCAACATTGCTAAACATTTGGTTTTCTAAAACCTTTTGGGATTTATCAACCTTAGTAATGTGGTTCTCCAATCCTTGAAGCTTTCCCAAAATCGTTTCCAATATGGGATCGGGCTTCTCCTTCCCCGAAGTGCTTCCACTATTATATGTTTGCCCCTGGCTTTTCAAAGGAGTGAAAGAAGAAGAATGTGGAAGAATTACTGGAATTTTTTTGTTGGTTGGAACGCCAATTGTTGTTGTTTGCACCCCTATTGTTGTTCCAATTGTTATTCCGGTTGTTGTTGTTTTTCCAATTGTTCCGGTTGTTGTTCCGGTTGTTGCGATTTGTGTTCTCATTCCCATTGTGGTTATTGTTGTTCCCCAAATAACCAACATCTTGTTCCTTTTGCTTTGTAAAACCGGCCTTGATGACTTCCTTCAATTCTTTAATCTCGGAGTTGAGAGAAAAGATTTGAGTTTGAGCGGCTTGTGTTAGCTTTGCTCCTTGGTCCACCCGATTTGCTTCTACCTTCCGATGAGAATACTTCTCAATGACTCGGGCTTGCTTCTCAATGAAGTCCCAAGCGTCATCTTCCTTCATGTCCATGAATGTACCACATGAAAGGGATTGGAGCTTGAATTGCGTTTCCATATCCGGCCCCTTATAGTATATCTCCAATAGCTCCAATTTGGAAATGCCTTGATGTGGGCAATCCAATAGCAAATCCTGAAATCTTTCCCAAGACTGGAACAAACTTTCATTAGATCTTATAGAAAATGCATTAATCTTACCCCTTAACTCCGCCGTCTTGGATGGCGGAAAGAATTTGGTGAGGAACTCCGAAGAAAGATCCTCCCATGTGTTGATCTTCCATTTGGAAGAGCTTGATACCAAGATAAAGCTTTCCCTTTCAAAGAGAAGAAGAATGGCTTGATTTGGTAATTGTTGGTAGTTGCATTCTTTGGCTTCATTGTCTCCATCAAGATCTCAAAATTCTGTAAATGTTGATGTGGAGATTCAACACTCGTTCCTCCAAATTGACTTTGGCGAACGATGGTAATAACTTGTGGGTTGAAGCTAAACCCTTGCATATCATCAGCATTAAAGTTCACACCCAAACGGCGTGGTTGCTGAATTGGATCCATCCTTTGGCCAAGAGTTCTTGGCTCTTCATCCACACGAGCGGCTCTCGCATTCCCAGCCGGGACACAATAATTGGCAGCCGGTCTTGGATTATATTGATTCATGTTGATCGTCGGATTGATGTCCTCTAACGGTGGCATGGAAGAGTCGTTATCCTCATTGGATGAGCTGGTTCTAACCGATCTTGCTGGTTTCCTCCTCTTCTTCTTCTTAAGGTCGCTCAATTCCAGCCTCATTTGAAACATCATATCTGTTAGCTCATCAATTTTCAATTGATGACGGTCTGATTCCTCCTTGCGAGTCTTCTCGCTCCATCGAAGTTGAGCTTCGGAATCCTCCAATTCTGCTTGAAGATCCCACTCCTTTTCTTCAGCCATCTTTCTTTCCTTGAGCTTCTTCCTCAAAGTCTTCTCAAGTTCTTGATCAAAAGGTAAGAGGTCTTCGTTGTTCCTAGACCTGCGCATATACCTAAGGTAACGTGCAAATATCACTCAATAGAGATATCAAATAACAAGGGAAAAGATCCCAAGCTTGACAACCGATAACCGAATTCGGCCTAAACCAAATCCTCGGCAACGGCGCCAAAAAAACTTGTTCGCCACTTAGCGTTCGTGCAAATAAGTCTTAAGTTTATAAAACTAGAAATCAAGCAAGCGAACCCGCAGTGTACGGATCGCGTAGTAGAGCAAGAATTCCACAGTATCGAACACAGGGATTTGGAGGGATAAATTTAGTTATAAGATTATCAAGCAAGTAAAAGGTAAACTTTTTAAATATATTGGGAAAACAACAACCCTAAAGAACCAGATATCTAATTGTGGCAATCGATTCAAGATATACTAAAGAACTAAGGACATAGTTAAGAGTTGCAAAGGTATGCTAAGGTAAAGCAATGTACGGTGAAGTTCCAAGGCTTTATATGACTTATCTAAGGATACTCTCTATAAAGGTTGTTGAGGCTTCAGTATAGAAAGAAACTAAAGACAAGAATTAGTCTCAAATACCCAAACTTGTAACCCAAGAATCAAGACTAACTAAACCGATAAAGGTTATGACACTCGAAATCGAAGTAGAGGTTGTTGAGGCTTCACAACTACCTAGAAAAGGCAAGCCAAGACTAGATTAAAGCTAATCTTTAACCTTTGATCAAAGTAAAAGCAAGGTTCGTAACTGGCACAAATTACGGGCAAATCTTGAGTTCCACGGCCGTGGAATCTCAAGAACAAACCGTGATTTTGGTTCGTCGGCGAAATCTCTCTAACTCTCAGAGTCCAATCTATTTACGATCGTTTTATCATCATCTAAGCCACAACTATCAACCCTTCACCTTAGAATTTCTAAAGGGTTTTAGCCAATAACTGTTATTATAATATCAAAATCAAGTTTTGGAAGAATGAAAGATGAAAACCTTCGAAAACTTTCAATAAAACTCAAGTCAATCTCAAATCCACACACAAAAATGATAATGTATATCAGATTTGGAACAAACAAACACAAATCAATAACGATCCTAGATAAGGACGAAGAACGGGATGTCAATTCGTCTTCTAATCAAACCTATACACAAAAGGCGTTACTTACGCAACAAGCAATTCCCAAATCTCAAAACCTTCGCGAATCTCCGATCTTCAATGTAGCCTAAAACACGTGTAAGCCAAGGTATCGAATTTTCTCCCCTCCAGCCCTTTTATAAGGAAGGGTCAAATAACCGTCCGGCCCATGTGCATAAATATCGTGGCAATATTTTATTCGTCAAAAGATCACCTAAATCACGGTCTCATGGGGTTCCACGACCGTGGTTTAGAGCGTGGAAGTGGATTACGGTTCTTCATGATTTCCACGACCGTACTTTACACCGTGTAACTTTCTGGAATACTCCACGTTCATGATGCCAAGATCCACGGCCGTGGTTTTGGACGTGGACTAGTCTACGACTGTATTTTAGAGCGTGGAAGTGTAAATAGCTTGTGATTTCCTTTGTGTCGTGCCATTCCTCATCCTAGCATCTCCTTTGACTTCCTTGATGTGTCCTAAATCCTTGGATGTGCTCAATTCTTCTCCAATCTCTCTCAATTTGTGCGGTTTTAGCTCTTATTCACCTATAATCAACATGAAGCTAATGTAGACCTCCATATCGAAAATATAAACAAACAAGCTAACAATTGCTTCAATGCCTTATCAATGAACACTATAATGGATGAAAAACAATTAGAAAAAGTGCCTAGAATATCGCAATATTTCATGCTAACAAAATACCCCATACTTGCCACTTGCTTGTCCCCAAGCAAGGTCTTTCAAAAGCTTTAGAACATAAGTTAGGATGAAATATGCATGCAAACTCAATAACAAAACATCTTTTTGGTAAATGTGCTTCTAGTGAATAGATCATTCTTCAACCTTGCTTCATTCATTCTTGAAACGCTCATATACATAACCAAAGAATGTAGAGGAAAGAAACATCATGAATTGATCAAACTTCAATGTAAACATCAGAACCTTCAACCATTATCAAAATCAAGCATAAGAAACTTCAATTTAGATCACCAAGCCAAATAACACTCTTTTGATCTTAAGGACTTTCAAATAAGGTCTAGAATGTGGAAGGGAGGGAAAACTTATAAGGATTGTGGTGTATGAATCCGGGAAAGTGGACGCTAACTCTTTTCCCTTTTTTTTTTAATTCAACTTACAACACCATCACTTAGAGCTTTGCTCTCTTCTTTTCACGTCATTTTTCGACTTTACTTTTGGAGTTATGGACAGAGGTGCACAAAAACCGAAGCCTAGGAGATTGACGTTTCTCAAATTTAGAGATGCCTCAAACCCTTGATGCACATACCATAATCCGTTAGGAATATCGCTCAATCCGACTTTGGCAAGACACAAACACCCGGCCATGTGACTGGTGCCGAGTTACTCATCGTCATGATTGACTTTCCCAAACCTACAAGTTCTTTCTATTCTTTGAATATAAAATTTTGCTTTCATGGCCCTCCCACATCAAACATGCCAAAACACCACTCCTCCAAATTCCCGGATAGGTAAGGGAGGCAATTATTTCATTGAGGGGCTAAATGAACAAAGAAAGAAGAAATAAAAATCGAATTGCCTTAATCATTTCATAAAGAAGTATAGGAACTTATCATGTGATTTCAACTTCGATTTCTCAATATGATTTAGATAAAACTCTTCACATTATGAAACTTGCAAGAAAGTAAAATCAACACATTCAATTCCTTTTCAATTCATTGTTCGTTTAGGCATACAATTGTCATAAAAAACTCAATTCACAAGTAGTAATTATCATAGAAATCATCTCAATTCTTAGAAGCACAAAATTTTCAAAATTTTCAAATTTTATGGGTTTTTCAAAAGTTTTTTCATGCAATGCACTAATGAAACGTGTGACAATCGGATGAAACATGCAAAGTGTTCTCGAATCAAGGCAAATAAAGTGAGTAGTGTTATTACAAACGATAGTCACGATCCACCCCATACTTGAGACAAACATTGTCCCTAATGTTCAAAAAGAAATAAAGAAAAGAAAGAAAGACAATGAACTCACAAGACGGGGGTAGAGCAGCTACTGCTGTCAATCATCCATGGTCATCACTGAGGAGCTGGTGGGGAAGAAGCTGGAGTCGAAGTTCCGCCCAAACGGCGGTGGAGCAGCTAATGCTGTCAATCATCCATGGTCTCCAAAGCTCCTACTCTCTTGGAAAGGTTGGTAGCCCACTCCGCTAGCTGCTCATACCACCCAAGTGCCTCACTGTACCATGCTGGTGCATCGGATGGTGCTGGTGCTGATGGCTGTTGTACGTACCATGTCGGTGGAGCTCCCATCCACTCCGGTTGTGATCTATACCAATTGGGAGGAGTATCTATCCGTGTAGGCCTTTCACTCACGCTCGCACGGCGAGAGGAAGAGGCTCCAGAATGTCCGGCTGGTCGTGGTGAGCGCCTAGGAGTGTCAGGGAAGTGTGCCGGCTGATCCGGGAAAGTACCAAAGTCATGCTCCTCACCTCCTCCCTCAAAACCATCATCTCCTCTCATCTGCAGCTGGTACCTCAGGTGGGACGTAAGGAGGGTCTACTAATCTGTTCGCGTGCATAACCGCGAATGTCTTCTTCCAATTATGGTGTCCAACCATAATGGAATACTCGGGGAGCCATGCAATGCATCTACCTCCTCTATCCTCCCAAGGCATGACAGCGGTAGGTGGACCTCTATGCCTAAGAAAGATCAAACCTCTAGTCATGAGGCTCTGAAGTCCCAATGGTCTAGCTGCTATCCTAGTGCACGCAGAAAAGTCAATACCCAACTGTCTAGCAATGTGGGTAACCATCCCACCATATCCGATATTCCCAGCCCTCTTGTTCTTAATCTTACTCATGGTGGAAGCTAGAAGAGTAGCACTATCAACAGATCTACAATATAACATAGAATAGAGGAGGAACAACTCATCTGTCTTGATCTTCTGAGGAGTCTCGGTCCTAGGGAAGAGACACTCAGAAAGTACTCTATGGGCTATCTTCAAGGCTAAGTGATAGATAAGCTTAGCCTTGGTGTCAGCTGGTTGCCAGCGGTCCTCGCTCGCATAGATCATAGCAATATCCGCCAAGAAATCCTTAGCGTACACGCCGCTAGGAAAACGACCATTGAAGGTCTCTTGGAACCCAAAGAAGGCTCCGAACTCTAAGATCGAGAACTCATAGTTCTTCTCCATCAGCCGGAATGAAACTGTCGTATCCACTACACTATGCTCAAAAGAAATCACAAACTCTCGGGTGATCTCCTCATATGCATCTTCCCTAATAGCGGAGAAGATGATCAAACCCGCTCTATCTAGCAACCAAGTAAGGTTTCCTACCATATTCAGTGGCTTTAACTCCTCAAGAAGCAAATAACGAGGTCCTATGACTGGTCTCTTCTCGATCCTTTCTAAGGCATCGAGGTAATCATTCTGGATCTTTGGAATTCTAGGGGGTGGGGTGATGGTGGCTCACTAGGAGGTACTCGGGAGGAGGAGGAAGCATCACCTTTCCTTTTCTTATTCCTAGCAGACATTCTTCTAACGAAATCCATCTCAGTTCCAAAATTACGGCCTGTTCTAGAGGTTCCACGGCCGTGGTTTAAGCAGTGACCGTGGTTCGGCACTGAATCTCTCAAAACTCAATCAATCAACACCAAAATCAACAAACAACAGCCCTAGACTAATTCCAATCCAATTCCAATCAGTTCTTCTTATAATCCTTGCAAAAATTTAGCCAAATCGACAAAGTAATGACAGAGGGAAAAACCTAGGTTTTGGATTTTAAAAATCCAAATTCCGTCTTCTCCAGTGATTGTCCACTCGATTTGTTGCTTGGATCTTGTAGATGGTTGAATTTTCTTCACTTTGGGCTCAAGAATCGTTCGAAACGATTAACGAACAAAGATTTGAGAGAGGGAGGCGATTTACGGCTGTTTGGGTCGTGGAAGAGGGGTTTTGTTGTGGTTTTTGTGAAGAAGGTGGTATATATAGTAACTGTAAAGTTTTTGGAAAATTACAGTCACTCGGGGTGTTCCAAGGCCGTGGTTTTGTACGGAACCGTGGTTTTGGTGATTTTTCTCAGAATTTTGCAAATTACGGTCATTGTAGCTTCCACAACCGTGGTTTTGGCCGTGGAACTCTCTGTAATGTGCCAAAATCCAAGTTTCGTCAATTTTCTTCAACTTTTCCTTCTCCCTTGCCTATTCCATTGCTCCTACATCCAAAAACACGAACATACCGGAAGGTATCGAAGGCAAAACAAAACAAAAACGTTCTAAACTAATCTAATCTACGAATGATAACAAAAACATAAGTGCAATACCTTGGGTTGCCTCCCAAGAAGCGCTTGTTTAAGGTCCATAGCTAGACCGTACTTACACCTATTCGAGTGCGGTAGGTGTGAACTCTTCAGCTTGGAGTTCCGGTGAATACTTCTTGAGTCGTTGACCGTTCACCTTGAAGCTTCCGCCCTTTTCACCCCATACTTCAACTGCACCATGGGAAAAAACACGTTTGATTAGATAAGGTCCGGTCCAACGAGATTTAAGCTTACCCGGAAAGAGACGAAGTCTTGAATTGAAAAGGAGAACTTGATCTCCTTCTTTTAGGTCCTTTGGAATGATATGCTTGTCATGCCAACGCTTCGCTCTTTCTTTATAGATCTTGGCGTTTTCGTAGGCGTTCAAGCGAAGTTCTTCAAGCTCGTTAAGGTCTAAGAGACGCTTCTCTCCTGCCTCCTTCATGCTGAACTTCAACCACTTTATTACCCAATACGTCTTATGCTCTAGCTCCACCGGCAAGTGACAAGACTTACCATACACAAGGTTGTATGGTGTGGTACCTATGGGAGTGTTATATACAGTCCGGTATGCCCATCATGCATCATCTAGCTTCAAAGACCAATCCTTCCTTGTCCTTGAAACCGTCTTCTCTAAGATTCCTTTAATCTCCCAGTTCGAAATCTCCACTTGTCCACTTGTTTATGGATGGTAAGGGGTGGCGATCTTGTGAGTCATCCCATACTTAGCTAATAGAGCTTCGAATCGTCGGGCAATGAAGTGAGAGCCTCCATCACTAATGAAAGTCCGTGGTGTCCCGAATCGTGGGAAAATGGTCTTGTTAAAGAACTTAACCACAACCATGACATCATTAGTAGGAGAGGCAATTGTTTCAACCAATCTCGAAACATAATCTACAGCTAGAAGTATGTATTGGTTTACACAAGATGATGGGAAAGGTCCCATGAAGTCTACTCCCCAAACGTCAAAGATCTCCACCTCTTGAATGTTGTTAAGAGGCATCTCGTTTCTCCTAGAGATGTTTCCTGTTCTTTGACAAGCATCGCAGCAGGAAACAAAGGTTTGCACATCTTTAAATAAAGTAGGCCAAAAGAATCCAGATTGCAATACCTTAGCGCTAGTCTTGTTCGAACTAGCGTGTCCTCCACAAGGTAGTGAATGACAATGACGGATGACGCTTTGCATCTCGTCTTCCGGCACACATCGTCGAATGATGCCGTCAGGACCTCTCTTAAAGAGGAGAGCCTCATTCCAAAAGTATTCCCGAACATCCTTAAAGAACTTCTTTCTTTGTGCATAGGATAATCCGGGCGGTAATTCCTGGCAAACCATATAGTTAACAAAATCAGCAAACGATGGTTCATTACCTTTAGTGATCTTGTCGTTGCACTCCTCTATGATATGTAAATGTTCATCCGGAAAGGAGTCATCTATGGGTAGATTGTCATCCTCTATATGTGGTAGACGACTCAAATGATCCGCAACAGAATTTTCCGAACCCTTCTTGTCACGGATCTCTAGATTGAAATCTTGTAGGAGTAGAATCCATCTAATTAGCCTTAGTTTCGCATCCTTCTTTGCAAGTAGATACCGGATCGCAGCATGATCCGTGTATACAATCACCTTTGCACCTACAAGATAAGAGCGAAACTTTTCAAACGCATATACAATGGCTAGAAATTCTTTTTCGGTAGTGGCATAGTTTAGTTGCGCTTCATCTAGCGTCTTGCTAGCATAGTAGATAGCATGGATTCGTCCTTCCTTCTTTTGCCCAAGCACAGCTCCTATAGCTACATCACTTGCGTCACACATAACCTCGAATGGAAGATTCCAATCCGGAGGTTGGATGATCGGGGCTGAGATTAGAGCTTCCCGAATCTTATTAAACGCGTCTAAACATTCCTGAGAGAAATCAAAAACTGCATCTTTCATCAATAGATTAGTAAGCGGTTTTGATATCTTAGAGAAATCCTTTATAAAACGTATGTAAAATCCAGCATGTCCTAGAAAGCTTCTTATTCCTTTCACCGAAGATGGAGGAGGGAGCTTTTCTATAGTCTCTATCTTAGCCTTATACACTTCAATCCCTCTACTAGAGATCAAGTGTCCTAGTACAATGCCTTCTTTCACCATAAATTGACACTTTTCCCAATTGAGAACTAGGTTAGTGTCTTCACACCTTTGTAGCACAAGAGAAAGGTTAGAAAGGCAATTATCAAAAGAGGAACCATAAACAGAAAAGTCATCCATGAAAACCTCCATGATTTCCTCTATGTACTCCGGGAAGATAGCCATCATGCACCTTTGAAAAGTGGCTGGGGCATTGCAAAGCCCAAACGGCATTCTTCTATAAGCAAACGTACCCCACGGGCACGTGAATGTGGTCTTCTCTTGATTGTCCGGATGTATCGGGATCTGAAAGAAACAACTATAAACGTCAAGATAACAGAAATGTGAGTGTTGTGCCAACCTTTCAAGCATTTGGTCGATGAATGGTAGTGGGAAGTAATCCTTCCTCGTTGCGTTGTTTAGCTTGCGGTAGTCTATGCACATCCTCCATCCTGTCACGGTTCGTGTAGGAATGAGCTCATTGTTCTTGTTGGTGATGACCGTCATTCCTCCCTTCTTTGGAACCACCTGTACGGGGCTCACCCACTTATTATCGGAGATAGGGTAGATGATACCTGCATCAAGTAGTTTAAGGGTTTCCTTCTTGACAACCTCGTTCATGGTCGGATTTAACTGCCTTTGAGGTTGTCGCGAAGTTCTAAAATCCTCTTCCATAAGGATCTTATGCATACATAGTGAAGGCTTGATTCCTACTAGATCCTCTATAGTGTAACCTAAGGCTTTCCTATGCTTCTTAAGAACAACCATAGATGTGCGGGAAGTGGCTTAGATCGGAACTAACAATTAGATCCTAGAAATGCATACCTTAGATGTGCGGGAAGTGGCTTCAATTCCATCACCATAGGACTCTCTAATGGCTCTTGAGGAGTGTCCAATGCTTCCTTAGAAGTTGTTGGAGAAGAATCAGAAGAAGTGGTAGAAAGAACACAATTGTCTTCAGATTCACTCAAAATTACGGCTCCCCTGTTTCCTCCACGGCCGTGATTTTTGGCGTGGAAGTCAATTACGGTGCCTCTATTTGTTCCACGGCCGTAGTTTTGACCGTGTAACTTACTAGAGTCCTCTGAATACCTGATTACGGTCATGTTGGTAGAAACCACGGCCGTGGAATAGCACGACTGGCCGTGATTCCTTACGTTCTCTGACCCATCGTAGAGTTTCTCAAACTCTTCTTCATACACTTCCTTTTTCTTCCCTAAAGCTTCAATTTCCTCTTTGTATATCTCTTCTTCCCCTATGTCCATAATGCTCAAGGTGATTACCTTTTGCAAAGGATCCTTGAAGAGGATTGAACTTGCTTCCTCCCTAGATAGCTCTTCGTCATGGATGTTGAACATATCCTCTTCAAAAGCTGGTTCTCTCGTCAAAGTGGAAAGAACGAACTCTACCTTTTCCTCTACTATGTCGAAGGCGAGTCTAGCATTCTTGCAATCAACCATACAACCGGATGTTGCAAGAAACGGCCTTCAGAGTAGATCGGGACCGGACTATCTGCAGGAATTTCAAGCACAACAAAATCTATGGGAACATAAAACTTACCAAGCTTGACCGGGACGTCTTCAACTATACCGAGGAGACGAGTTATTAATCGATCCGCCATATATAACGTCATCTTCACCGGTTTAGGTTTGCCTAAACCGATCTTCCTGCATAAGGCAAGCGGAATGATGCTAACACTTGCTCCTAAATCACATAATGCATCATATGTGACATCTCCCACTCCTATGGGAACGCAAAACGACCCCGGATCCTTCAGCTTTGGGGGCATCTTGTCTTTCATCGTCTTAATGAGATCCGAAGAATCCGAACTCATCTTGACTTCTCCAAAATCCTCTAATTTCCTCTTGTTAGAGAGGATCTCTTTTAAGAACTTTCCATAAGCCAGCATATCTACAATTGCATCAATGAAAGGTATATTAATATGCAGTTTGCTCATGAGTTCAATAAACTTACCGAATTGCTTGTCTAGACGCGCTCTTGCTCTAGATTGTTGGAACGGTAGGGGAGGTTTGTAAGCTGGAGGAGGAATGTAGATGTCTTCCTTCTCCTTCCCCTTTTCCTTCTCCCTTTCAACCGAAACTTCCACAAACTTAGGTTGCGGGTCGGTGGTTGTTGCTCCGCTCCTAGTTATGATAGTCATCACCCTTCCTTTTGGGTTATCCTCCGTCTTTCCTGGAAGTTTTCCTTGATTCCTAGGAACTTCCTCAGCATTGCTAAACATTTGGTTTTCTAAAACCTTTTGGGCTTTATCAACCTTAGTAATGTGGTTCTCCAATCCTTGAAGCTTTCCCAAAATCGTTTCCAATATGGGATCGGGCTTCTCCTTCCCCGAAGTGCTTCCACTATTAGATGTTTGCCCCTGGCTTTTCAAAGGAGTGGAAGAAGAAGAATGTGGAAGAATTACCGGAATTTTGTTGTTGGTTGGAACGCCAATTGTTGTTGTTTGCACCCCTATTGTTGTTCCAATTGTTATTCCGGTTGTTGTTGTTTTTCCAATTGTTCCGGTTGTTGTTCCGGTTGTTGCGATTTGTGTTCTCATTCCCATTGTGGTTATTTTTGTTCCCCAAATAACCAACATCTTGTTCCTTTTGCTTTGTAAAACCGGCCTTGATGACTTCCTTCAATTCTTTAATCTCGGAGTTGAGAGAAAAGATTTGAGTTTCAGCGGCTTGTGTTAGCTTTGCTCCTTGGTCCACCCGATTTGCTTCTACCTTCCGATGAGAATACTTCTCAATCACTCGGGCTTGCTTCTCAATGAAGTCCCAAGAGTCATCTTCCTTCATGTCCATGAATGTACCACATGAAAGGGATTGGAGCTTGAATTGTGTTTCCATATCCGGCCTTTTATAGTATATCTCCAATAGCTCCAATTTGGAAATGCCATGATGTGGGCAATCCAATAGCAAATCCTGAAATCTTTCCCAAGACTGGAACAAACTTTCATTAGATCTCATAGAAAATGCATTAATCTTACCCCTCAACTCCGCCGTCTTGGATGGCGGTAAGAATTTGGTGAGGAACTCCGAAGAAAGATCCTCCCATGTGTTGAGTCTTCCATTTGGAAGAGCTTGATACCAAGATAAAGCTTTCCCTTTCAAAGAGAAGAAGAATGGATTGATCTTGTAATTGTTGGTAGTTGCATTCTTTGGCTTCATTGTCTCCATCAAGATCTCAAAATTCTGTAAATGTTGATGTGGAGATTCAACACTCGTTCCTCCAAATTGACTTTGGCGAACGATGGTAATAACTTGTGGGTTGAAGCTAAACCCTTGCATATCATCAGCATCAAAGTTCACACCCAAACGGCGTGGTTGCTGAATTGTATCCATTCTTTGGCCAAGAGTTCTTGGCTCTTCATCCACACGAGCGGCTCTCGCATTCCCAGCCGGGACACGATAATTGGCAGCCGGTCTTGGATTATATTGATTCATGATGATCGTCGGATTGATGTCCTCTAACGGTGGCATGGAAGAGTCGTTATCCTCATTGGATGAGCTGGTTCTAACCGATCTTGCTGGTTTCCTCCTCTTCTTCTTAAGGTCGCTCAATTCCAGCCTCATTTGAAACATCATATCTGTTAGCTCATCAATTTTCACTTGATGACGGTCCGATTCCTCCTTGCGAGTCTTCTCGCTCCATCTAAGTTGAGCTTCGGAATCCTCCAATTCTGCTTGAAGATCCCGCTCCTTTTCTTCAGCCATCTTTCTTTCCTTGAGCTTCTTCCTCAAAGTCTTCTCAAGTTCTTGATCAAAAGGTAAGATGTCTTCGTTGTTCCTAGACCTGCACATATACCTAAGGTAACGTGCAAATATCACTCAATAGAGATATCAAATAACAAGGGAAAAGATCCCAAGCTTGACAACCGATAACCAAATTCGGCCTAAACCAAATACTCGGCAACGGCGCCAAAAAAACTTGTTCGCCACTTAGCGTGCGTGCAAATAAGTCTTAAACTTTTTAAATGTAAAAGGTAAACTTTTTAAATGTATTGGGAAAACAAGCGAACCCGCAGTGTACGGATCGCGTAGTAGAGCAAGAATTTCAGAGTATCGAACACAGGGATTTGGAGGGATAAATTTAGTTATAAGATTATCAACCAAGTAAAAGGTAAACTTTTTAAATGTATTGGGAAAACAACAACCCTAAAGATCCAGATATCTAATTGTGGCAATCGATTCAAGATATACTAAAGAACTAAGGACAGAGTTAAGAGTTGCAAAGGTATGCTAAGGTAAAGCAATGTACGGTGAAGTTCCAAGGCTTTATATGACTTATCTAAGGATACTCTCTATAAAGGTTGTTGAGCCTTCAGCATAGAAAGAAACTAAAGACAAGAATTAGTCTCAAATACCCAAACTTGTAACCCAAGGATCAAGACTAACTAAACCGATTAAGGTTGTGACACTCGAAATCGAAGTAGAGGTTGTTGAGGCTTCACTACTACCTAGAAAAGGCAAGCCAAGACTAGATTAAAGCTAATCTTTAACCTTGGATCAAAGTAAAAGCAAGGTTCGTAACTGGCACAAATTATAAGCAGATCTTGAGTTCCACGGCCGTGGAATCTCAAGAACAAACCGTGATTTTGGTTCGTCGGCGAAATCTCTCTAACTCTCAGGGTCCAATCTGTTTACGATCGATCTATTATCATCTAAGCCACAACTATCAACCCTTCACCTTAGAATTGCTAAAGGGTTTTAGCCAATAACTGTCATTATAATATCAAAATCATGTTTTGGAAGAATGAAAAATGAAAACCTTCGAAAACCTTCAATAAAACTCAAGTCAAGATCCACGGCCGTGGTTCCACGATCTCATGGGGTTCCACGACCGTGGTTTAGAGCGTGGAAGTGGATTACGGTTCTTCATGATTTCCACGACCGTACTTTATACAGTGTAACTTTCTGGAATACTCCACGTTCATGATGCCAAGATCCACGGCCGTGGTTTTGGACGTGGACTATTCTACGACCGTATTTTAGAGCGTGGAAGTGTAAATAGCTTGTGATTTCCTTTGTGTCATGCCATTCCTCATCCTAGCATCTCCTTTGACTTCCTTGATGTGTCCTAAATCCTTGGATGTGCTCAATTCTTCTCTAATCTCTCTCAATTTGTGCGGTTTTAGCTCTTATTCACCTATAATCAACACGAAGCTAATGTAGACCTCCATAGCGAAAATATAAACAAGCAAGCTAACAATTGCTTCAATGCCTTATCAATGAATACTATAATGGATTAAAAACAATTAGAAAAAGTGCCTAGAATATCGCAATATTTCATGCTAACAGTGAAGACCCCATCAAGCACCTTGGGAAGTTCCATACCTAGTGTATGAGCATGAAGCCGGCCAACATTACCAAAGAACAAATCAAGATGAGGGCATTCGGCTTCACATACAAAGATTCGGCGGATGATTGGTATTACCACCTTCCATCCGGGAGTATCGACACTTGGGAGAACCTTCACAAGGCGTTCTTGGAGAAATACTTTCTAGCTAAGAAGGCCAATAGCTTGAAGAAAGCTATAAGCAACTTCGAGCAAGAGGGAAATGAAACTCTCTACGAGTACTTCGAATGGTTTGCACGCCTCCGATCCAGCTGTCCTTTTCACGGATATTCAACTCAAGATCTAGTCTTGTACTTGTACAATGGCTTGTTAGACAATGAAAGGACGATCGTCGATGCGGCTTGCGGAGGTAATATTCTTAACTCTACTCCTGACCTTGCTTTGGAAAAGATACAGGAACTAGCGGAAGGTAATTGGAACTTTGGAAGGACCCCGGCTAAGAAAGGAGTTCATGTTGTGAGTTCCGGGAAGAGTGAGATTTCCACCGAGCTCACGGAATTGAAGGAAATAGTGAAGAGGCTAACACTTATGGGAACACCGTAGCAGCTCAAAGCTTGTGGAGTTTGTGTTGACCCGTATCATCCAACGGACATGTGTCCACAAGTCCAGGATGACGATGCTGAGGTAAATGTTAGCATGAAATATTGTGATATTTTAGGCACGTTTTCTAAACGTATTTGATTCATATTGATAGTCTTTGATTGAACTTTGTTCATATGTGAGCTAGTATTACCTATATTGTCGATATGGATGTCTACACTAATTCTATGTTGATTATAGGTGATTTGGAGCTATTTCCGAACGGAATCGAGCAAAGGAGAGTTGAGTTGATATGTCCATGGATTAGGAACGTTCTTTGGAAGCAATTTGGAGTCTTAGCTTGAGGAATGCACGAGTTTAGGGAAGAATCACGTTCTTGCCCTAAACCACGCCCTAAAATACGGCCGTATCACATTCCACGTTCAATTCCACGACCGTGGATTTGGAGTCAGAAATTCATGTTCATTCCAGGGGATTAGACGGCCGTGGAACATATGTTGCAAACTGTATTTGTTTCCACACTCTAAATTACGGTCGTGAAACACTTCCACGACCGTGATCTTGGCAAATCTTTTCGCCACACTTTGAAGCCACGATCTTTTAAAGATTGGGCCGGGCCGACATTTTACCCGGCACTATAAAAAGACGGACGAAGCAAGAATCCGTCACCTTCGCTTACCCCCGTTTACCCTCATTCATCATCGCTTAGACACGCTTACACTTCGCTTAGTTTGCTGGGAATTATTGACATCTCTTTGGGAGATCGAAGTTCGTGTTTGGCAATTCCTCTAATCTCGCACTTTTGGTGGAGATTGCTGTTGAGATCTCCGGATTGGCGGAAGATCGAAGTTCTTGGAAGATTTTGCAAGAAGATCTCTCTTCTTGATTAGGTTTGATTTGGAAAACGGATTGACATCCCGTTTTCTCTTCTTTCCTAAGGTGGTGATTGTTTGTTTTACTTTGAATCTTTTGACATTGCTTGTTCTCTTTGTGACTTTGAGATTTGAATTGAAGATTATTGAAAGTTCTTGAAAGTTTTCATCTTTTTATCTTTTAATTCTTGAATTGATATCAACATGACTGTTATTGGCTAAAAACCCTTAACAATTCTAAGGTGAAGGGTTGATAGTTGTGGCTTAGATGATGATAGATCGATCGCAAACAGATTAGACCCTGAGAGTTAGAGAAATATCGCCGACAACCCTAAATTACGGCCTGTTCTTGAGTCCACGGCCGTGGAACCTCAAGAACTAACCGTGATTTCCCTTAAGTCTACGAACCTGCTTTTACTTTAATCTAAAGTTAAAGATTTGCTTTAGCTTAGTTTAGACTTGTCTTTTCTAGGTGGTAGTGAAGCCTCAACAACCTCTACCTCGATTGTGAGTGTCACAAACTCAATCGGTTAAGTTAGTCTTGATCCTTGGATTATAAGTTTGGGTATTTGACACTAATTCTCGTCTCTAGAATCCTTCTATATTGAGCCTCAACAACCTGTATAGAGAGTGCCTTGTAGGTGAGTTATATAAGGTTTTTGGAACTTCACCGTACGATTACCTTACATTAGTATACCTTTGCATATCTCAACTCTGTCTTTACATCATTAAGTATATCTTGAATCGATTGCCACAGCTGGATACCTGGATCTTTAGGATTGTTGTTTTCCTAATAATTTGCAAAGCTCTTACATTTACTCGCTTGATAACCTACAACTGGATTTAACCCCCCAAATCCCTGTGTTCGATACTCTGGAATTCTTGCTTAACTATATCGATCCGTACACTGCGGGTTCGCTGCTTGATTCTAGTTTTATAAATTTAAAACTTATTTGCACACACCTCTTGGGGCGAACAAGTTTTTGGCGCCGTTGCCGGGGATTTGGTTTAGGCCGAATTCGGTAACCGGTTGTCAAGCTTGGGAGCTTGCTCTCGTTATTTGATATCTCTTTGAGTGCATGCGCAGGTCTAGGAACACCGCAGACCTCTTACCTCTTGATCAAGAGCTAGAGAAAACCTTGAGGCAAAAGCGCAAGGAAAAGAAGATGGTTGAAGAACACGAACGTGATCTTCAAACGGAATTGGCGGAGAAGGAAGCTCAACTCCGATGGAATGAGACTCTCCGCCAGGATGAGATGGATCGTCATCAATCTCAAGTTAACGGTCTACAAGACATGATCTTCCAAATGAGGATAGAGATGAGCGACCTTAAGAATAAGGGAAGCAAGAAATCCTCAAGAAGGAGATCAAGGTCTAGAAGAAAAAGCCACTCATCCGCTGATGATAGTGACTCTTCCATGCCACCGTTAGAAGAGATTGATCCCACGATCAATATGAATCCTTTCCATCCACAAGGAGCTGCTAATCGCCGCATTCTACCTAGGAATGTGAGAGTCGAACGTGTGGATAATGAGCCAAGAACTCTTGGCCAGCGGATGGATCCAACACAACAACCACGCCTCTTGGTGTGAAATTTGATGCTGAAGATGTGCAAGGGTTTAGCTTTAACCCTCAAGTTATCACTCTTGTTCGCCAAAGCCAGTTTGGCGGTACAAGCGCTGAATCTCCACACCAACACTTGCAAAACTTTGAGTGTATGATGGAGACGATGAGACCGAAGAACACTACTACCAACAGCTATAAGCTCAAGCCTTTCTTTTTCTCTTTGAAAGGGAAAGCGTTGTCTTGGTATCAAGCTCTTCCCAATGGGAAACTAGACACGTGGGAAGACCTTTCTGCGGAGTTTCTCACCAAATTCTTCCCGCCCTCCAAAACGGCGGAACTTAGAGGTAAGATTAATGCTTTATCAATAAGACCTAACGAAAGCTTGTTTCAATCTTGGGAAAGGTTTCAGGACTTGCTCTTGGATTGCCCTCATCATGGCATATCCAAGCTTGCCTTGCTGGAGATCTACTACAAAGGGCTGGATGCGGGAACGCAATTCAACCTCCAATCCCTCTCATGCGGAACGTTCATGGACATGAGAGAAGATGACGCTTGGGACTTCATTGAGAAGCAAGCAAGAGTCATAGAGAAGTACTCCCACCGGAAAGCGGAGGGAAATCGTGTGGAGCAAGGAGCGAAGCTCACACATGAAGCTCAAAATCAAATTTTCTCCCTCAACAATGAGATCAAAGAGTTGAAGGAGACTATCAAGACCAACTTCCCAAAGCAACAAGAGAAGGATGTCGGCTATTTGGGCAACAACAATGGCGGTGATAACACCAACCGCAACAACAATAACCGGAACAATAACCGGAATAACAATTGGAATGGAAACAACAACAACCGGAACAACAACAATTGGAACAACAATAGGGGTTCAAACAACAACAATTGGCGCTCCAATCAACAAAATTCCGGTAACTCCTATCCTTCCAATTCTAATTCGCTAACTCCACCTTCCTCTTCCTCTACTCCTTTGAAAAGCCAGGGGCAATCATCTAATGGAGGAAACAATACGGGATAGGAGAAATCCGATCCCATGTTGGAGACAATCTTGGGAAAGCTTCAAGGGTTGGAGAACCGCCTCATCAAGGTTGACGATCAAGTCTCTAAGGTTGACAAAGCTCAAAAAGTTTTGGAAAACCAATTGTCCAACCACGCGGAGGAAGTTCCTAGAAATCAAGGGAAACTTCCAGGAAAGACGGAGGACAACCCTAAGGGAAGGGTAATGGCGATTACAACTAGGAGCGGAGTGACTACCACCGATCCGCAGCCTACATTCGTTGAAGTCCCTGTAGAGAAGGACAAAGGAAAGGGGAAGGAGAAGGAAGATGTCTATGTTCCCCCTCCAGCTTACAAACCACCCCTACCGTTCCCTCAATCTAGAGCGCGAGCGCGCCTAGACAAACAATTCGGTAAGTTCATAGAACTCATGAGCAAGCTGCATATTAATATACCCTTCATTGATGCTATTGTAGGTATGCCGGCTTATGGCAAGTTCTTGAAAGAGCTCCTCTCTAAGAAGAGGAAGCTGGAAGATTTCGGAGAGGTCAAGATGAGTTCAGATTCTTCGGATCTCATCAAGACTATGAAGGAGAAAATGCCCCCAAAGTTGAAGGATCCGGGGTCATTTTGCATTCCCATTGGAGTGGGAGATGTCACATATGACGCTTTATATGACTTGGGAGCAAGTATGAGCATCATACCACTTGCATTATGTAGGAAGATCGGTTTAGGCGATCCTAAACCGGTCAAGATGACGTTATACATGGCGGATCGATCCATCACTCGCCCCGTCGGTATTGTAGAAGACGTCCCGGTCAAGCTAGGTAAATTCTTTGTCCCTATTGATTTTGTCGTGCTTGACATTCCTGCAGATAGTCCGGTCCCGATCATACTCGGAAGACCGTTTCTTGCAATTTCCGGCTGCATGGTCGATTGCAAGAATG
This sequence comes from Fagopyrum homotropicum, assembly GCA_033239125.1. Lineage (NCBI taxonomy): Eukaryota > Viridiplantae > Streptophyta > Magnoliopsida > Caryophyllales > Polygonaceae > Fagopyrum > Fagopyrum homotropicum. The sequence goes on along the minus strand of BSWB01000005.1, from coordinate 86,074,563 downwards.
GGATACTCGCTTTTGATATTGGAGAAGAGAAAGTAGAGTTCGTTCTTTCCACTCTAGTAAAGGAGCCAATCTTTGACGAGGATATTTACGATATCCAAGATGAAGAAGGTTTGTCTAGGGAGGAGGTAAGTGCGATTCTCTTCAAGGATCCTTTACAAAAGGTTATCACTATGAGTCTAACCAATGTAGGGGAAGAAGAAGAGTGCAAAGAGGAAATTGAAGCCTTAGAAGCACAAGAAGAGATGCATGAAGTGGAGTTTGAGAAACTCCAAGATGAGGCTGAGAATGTAAGAATCCACGGTCATACCCTGTATTCTACGACCGTGGATTTCACAACCAAAATCGACCTCCATTCCAGGGGATTACACGGCCGTGGAACACATGGAGAGGCCGTAATTCTGACCGTGGAAGAGGGTGATCGGCTTACTTCTTCAACTTCTTTTGATTCTTCTCCAAACCACTCAACAACCTTAGAAACTTCTAAGGAAACGTCGGATGCTCCTCAAGGACCATTGGAAGCTCCGAAAGTGATGGAACTCAAACCACTTCCTACTCATCTGAGGTACGCTTTCCTTGGATCTAATTCTACCTTTCCGGTCATTGTTAGCTCTGAACTAAGCATAGATGAACATGAACAGCTCATGATTGTCCTTAGGAAACATAGAAAAGCCATAGGCTATACTATTGAGGACTTAGTAGGAATTAAACCCTCCCTATGTATGCACAAGATACTAATGGAGGAGGACTTTAGAACTTCAAGAAAACCTCAAAGGCGGTTGAATCCGACCATGAAGGAGGTTGTCAAGAAGGAAATTCTTAAACTTCTTGATGCAGGTATCATCTATCCTATCTCCGATAGCAAGTGGGTGAGTCCAGTTCAAGTAGTTCCGAAGAAGGGAGGAATGACGGTCATCACCAACAAAAACAACGAACTCATCCCTACCCGAACCGTGACTAGATGGCGAATGTGCATAGACTATCGCAAGCTCAACAACGCAACGCGGAAGGATCAATTTCCATTGCCATTCATCGATCAAATGCTTGGAAGGTTAGCACAACATTCACATTTTTGCTACCTTGACGGTTATAGTGGTTTCTTTCAGATCCCGATACATCCGGATGATCAAGAGAAGACCACATTCACGTGCCCTTGGGGTACGTTCGCCTATAGGAGAATGCCGTTCGGGCTTTGCAACGCCCCAGCCACCTTTCAACGGTGCATGATGGCCATCTTCTCCGAGTACGTAGAGGAAATCATGGAAGTCTTCATGGACGACTTCTCCGTATACGGTTCCTCTTTTAACGATTGCCTTTCTAACCTTTCTCTTGTTTTACAACGTTGTGAAGACACTAACCTAGTTCTTAATTGGGAGAAGTGTCAATTCATGGTTAAGGAAGGAATCGTATTAGGTCACTTAGTCTCTAGTAGAGGGATAGAGGTAGACAAGGCTAAGATAGAGACCATAGAGAAACTTCCTCCCCCAATTTCGGTGAAAGGGATAAGAAGTTTCCTAGGACATGCTGGATTTTATAGACGCTTCATTAAGGACTTTTCTAAGATATCGAAACCTCTCACTAATCTATTGATGAAGGATGCGGTTTTTGAGTTTTCGCAAGAATGTTTAGACGCGTTTAACACCATTCGGCAAGCTCTAATTTCAGCACCTATTATCCAACCCCCGGATTGGACTCTTCCCTTCGAGATTATGTGCGATGCTAGTGACGTAGCCATTGGAGCTGTTCTTGGACAACGAAAGGAAGGGCAAACCCATGCCATATACTACGCTAGCAAGACGCTAGACGAAGCTCAGCTCAACTACGCCACTACAGAGAAAGAGTTTCTAGCCATTGTCTACGCTATTGACAAGTTTCGCTCTTATCTTGTAGGTGCAAAGGTGATTGTCTACACGGATCATGCTGCGATCCGGTACCTCCTTGCGAAGAAAGACGCGAAGCCAAGGCTAATTAGATGGATTCTTCTCCTACAAGAATTCGATCTTGAGATCCGCGACAAGAAAGGTTCAGAAAATTCTGTTGCGGATCATTTGAGTCGCCTCACACATCTAGAGGACGACCATCTACCCATTGATGACTCCTTTCCGGACGAACACCTACACATCATAGAGGAGTGCATCAACGAGATCTCCAAAGGTAACGAACCATGGTTTGCTGATTTTGTTAACTATTTGGTTTGCCAGGAGATACCGCCCGGACTATCCTACGCACAAAGGAAGAAGTTCTTTAAGGACGTCCAGGAATACTATTGGAACGAGCCTCTCCTCTTTAAGAGAGGTCCGGATGGCATCATCCGGCGATGTGTGCCGGAAGATGAGATGCAAAGTGTCATCCGCCATTGTCATTCACTACCTTGTGGAGGACACGCTAGTTCGAACAAGACTAGCGCAAAGGTATTGCAATCTGGATTCTATTGGCCTACTTTATTTAGAGATGTGCAATCCTTTGTCTCTTGCTGCGATGCTTGTCAAAGAACAGGCAATATTTCTAGAAGGAACGAGATGCCCCTCAACAACATCCAAGAGGTGGAGATTTTCGACGTTTGGGGAGTCGATTTCATGGGACCATTCCCATCTTCTTGTGGAAACCAATACATACTATTGGCGGTAGACTACGTTTCTAGATGGGTGGAAGCAATTGCCTCTCCCACAAATGATGCCATGGTGGTGGTTAAGTTCTTCAACAAGACCATCTTTCCGCGATTTGGAACACCAAGGACAATCATTAGTGATGGAGGTTCTCACTTCATAGCCCGTCGCTTTGAAGCTCTTCTAGCTAAGTATGGGGTTACTCACAAGATCGCTACCCCTTACCATCCACAAACGAGTGGACAAGTTGAGATCTCAAATAGGGAGATCAAGGGAATCCTAGAGAAGACGGTTTCAAGGACTAGGAAAGATTGGTCCTTGAAACTAGATGATGCATTATGGGCGTACCGGACTGCGTACAAGACTCCCATAGGAACCACACCATACAACCTTGTGTATGGGAAGTCTTGTCATTTGCCGGTAGAGCTGGAGCACAAAGCGTTTTGGGCTATCAAGTGGCTGAATTTTGGCATGAAGGAAGCGGGAGAGAAGCGTCTCCTAGACATCAACAAGCTGGATGAACTTCGCTTGAACGCCTACGAAAACGCTAAGATCTACAAGGAAAGAGCAAAGCGTTGGCATGATAAGCATATCATTCCAAAGGACTTCAAAGAAGGGGATCAAGTTCTCCTCTTCAATTCAAGACTTCGCCTCTTTCCAGGTAAGCTTAAATCCCGTTGGACCGGACCTTTTCTAATTAAACGTATTTTCTCCCATGGTGCAGTTGAAGTATGGGGTGAAGCTAGCGGAAGTTTTAAGGTGAACGGTCAACGACTTAAGAAGTACACACCGGAACTCCAAGCTGAGGAGTTTGCGCCTACCGCACTCGAATAAGTGCGAGATTGGTCTAGCTACGGACCTTAAACAAAGCGCTTCTTGGGAGGCAACCCAAGGTATTGCATTCTCGTTTTTGTTTTCGATTCATAGTTTAGCTTAGAATAGACGTTTTCGCTTTATTTTGCCTCGATTTCTTCCGGTATGTTCGTGTTTTTGGTTGTAGGATCGATGGAAAAGGAGAAAGGGAAAATAATGTCGAAGAAGAGCGACGAAATTTGGACTTTGAAGCTTTACAGAAGGTTCCACGGTCTAAATTACGGTCGTTATAGCTACAGTGGCCGTAATTCTCAAAAGCCTTTGAAAAATCTCCAAAACCACGGGTCCGTACACTTCCACGGCCGTGGAACACCCCGACAGACCGTGATTTTCAAAATTTTGCCTGCGACTATATAAGCCACATTCTTCACAAAATTTCCCAAAAACTTACCCCTTTCCACGCCCTAAACGCCGAAACCCCACGACCTCCTCCAATGCCTCGTTTTCTAATCGTTTTCAACGATTCTTCATCCTAAACTGCAGCAAATTCAACCACGAACAAGATCCAAGCGACAAACCGAGCGGAAATCCATCAACAAACGTGCATTTCGGGTTTTTCAATCCGAAAAAGATGTTTATTCTTTCTTCTTGAATTTCGCGGATTCGGTTCGTTTTTGCTATAGATTTTTAGGAAGAACTGACAAAGACTGGAAGGAATTAGATTAGGACTGCTTGTTGTGGTGATTGTTGGTGAATTTGCTGAGATTCGCAAGATTCTGAGACGAATCACGGTCTCTGGGTAAACCACGGCCGTGGAACCTGAAGAACAGACCGTAATTTTTGGTGAAAAATGGATTTCGTAAGGAGAGTGTCAGGAAGGATAAAGGAGAAGAAAGGAGAGCAAAATAAGAAAAGAAAAGGCAACCCCTCCACCTCTAGGGCACCACCACCCTCATCTCCCTCACTACCATCCTCACCTTCACCTCCATCTTCACCTCCTCACCCTAGCATCCCTACCATACATGAGAACCACCTTGCTGCACTTGACCGGATCAAAGAGAGGACAGTGATAGGTCCTAGGTATTTGTTGTTGGAGGATCTACATCCTCTCAACATTGTTGATGATCTTACATGGCTCTTGGATAGAGCCGGATTGCTTGTCTTCACGAACATTCGTGAAGACGCCTATGAGGAGATCACCCGGGAGGTTGTGATGTCCTTCGAGCACAGCCACGTAGATAGGACCGTCTCCTTCCGTCTCATGGAACAAGACTACCATTTGAGTATTGTTGAGTTTAGGACCATTTTCGGGTTCCATGAGACCTATAACGGTCGATTTCCTAGTGGAGTTTACCCCAAGAACTTTTGGGAGGAAGTAGCGATGATATACGCCGACGAGGACCGTTGGCAACCCGCCGATACCAAGGCTAGATTGATGTACCATCTAGCCTTGAAGATAGCACACCGCGTTCTCTCGGAGTGTCTCTTTCCTAGGACGGAGACGCCCCAAAAGATCAAGACGGATGAGCTATTCTTGCTCTATAGCATGCTATACGGTCGCCGTGCAGATTGTGCCACTCTTTTGGCGGCTACGATGAGTAAACTCAAGAACAAGAAGAAGGGGAACATTGGATATGGTGGGATAGTTACCCACATTGCTAGGACATTTGGTGTAGATTTTTCTGCTTGCACCCGCATACCGGCCGTTCCCTTAGGGCTACATGCTTTTATGGTTAGGGGACTCATCTTCCCCACACATGGAGGTCCGCCTTATGCGGGCATGCCTTGGGAGACTAGGACGGGTAGGGGGATTGAGTGGCTGCCGGAGTATTCCATTGTGGCGGGACACCACAATTGGAAGGAGACGTTCGCTGCGATGCATGCGAACAGGCTAGTAGCTCCCCCTTACGTTCCACCACCAGTTGTGGAGGAGGAGGACATAGGAGATCAGTACGAGAGTGGTGGAGGAGCGGAGCAGGAGTTTGGCACGTTTCCGGATCAGCCGGAGGCGGCCCCGGATGTACCTAGACGCTCTCCACGTCCAGCTAGAGCTTCAGGCTCGTCATCTCGCCGCGCTAGCGTGAGTGAGAGGCCCACGTGGATGACTACACCTCCCACTTGGTATGACACACCCCCTCCTTGGTCCACGGCGCAGCCAGCAGCACCACCACCACCACCAGCACCAGCACCAGCACCATCCGATGCTCCATCATGGTACAGTCACGCCCCGGGATGGTACGAGCAGATGCCGGATTGGGCTACCGGACTTTCAGAGAGAGTAGGAGCACTAGAGATCCAGGCGGATGCTAGAGACGGACGCTTAGACGACCTTGACCACATGATGAGGGACGTCTACCGCCAGCAGTTTGGGCGGTTCTATGATCCGAGTTTCTCTCCATTCCCACCTCCACCGCCGCCGCAGTGATTGATGCATGATCGTTGTTTTAGACATTCCCGCCACCACTTGTGAGTTTCTTTTTCTTTTTTTTTCTTTTGTTCTTTCTTTTGAACATTAGGGACAATGTTCGTCCTAAGTATGGGGTGGGATGTACTAAAAGTTTGTAATAACTCTACTCTCTATGTTTGCATTCATTTGGAGACTATCGTTGCATCTTCATTATGTGTTACACGTTTCCTTATTGCATTGCATGAAAAGTGACTTGAAAAACCCATAAAAACTTGAAAAATTTTGAAAATTTTGTGCTTCTAATGAATTGAGATGATTTCCATGATAATCACTACTTGTGAATTGAGTTTGATGACAATTGCATGCTTAGAAGGATTGTGAATTGAAAAGAATTTGAATGAATGAATTTCACCTCTTTTGCAAGTTTTATAATGTGAAAATGTTACCTAAATCATGATAGGAAATTGAAGTTGAAATCACGTTATAAGTTCCTATACTTCTTATTGAAATGATTAAGGCAATTCAATACCTTCTTTCTTCTTTCTTTAATCATCTAGCTCCTCATTGAAATATTAGCCTCTTTTACCTATCCGGGAATTTGGAGAAGTGAATGAGAAAAAGGCATGTTTGATGTGGGAGGGCCATGAGAGCAATTATTTGCAATCAATTGAATAGAAAGAAATTATAGGTTTGGGGAAGTCAATCATGACGATGAGTAACTCGGCACCATTCACATAGCCGGGTGTTTGTGTCTTGCCAAAGTCGGATTGAGCGATATTCCTAGCGGATTATGGTATGTGCGCTAAGGGTTTGAGGCATCTCTTGAAAAATTTGAGAAACGCCGATCTCCTAGGCTTCGGTTTTTGTGCACCTCTATCCATAACTCCAAAAGTAAAGTCGAAAAATGAAAAGAAGAGAGCGAAGCTCTAAGTTGAAGTGTTGCGAAAACCACATAAGAAGAAGAAGGTAGTTGTCCACTTTCCCGGATTTATGCACCACTTTCCCTTAAAGTTTTCCCTTCCCTTCCATATTCTAGACCTTTTCTTTGAAAGTCCTTAAGATCAAAAGAATGTTATATGACTTGCTGATCTAAATTGAAGTTTCTTGTGATTGATTTTGATAATGTTTGAAGGTTATAATGCTTGTTTAGAAGTTAAGTTGGTTCATGAATTTTCTTTGCCTTTTACTCTTTGATTAAGTGTGTGAAAGTTTGAAAAAACGATTGAAGTAAGGTTTGAGAATGATCTATTCTTTAGAAGTCACATTCATCCAAAAGAAGGTACACATATTTCATCCTAACTCTTGTTTAAAGCTTTTTGAACGACCTTGCTTAGGGACAAGCAAGTGTTAAGTATGGGGTTATTTGTTAGCATGAAATATTGTGATATTTTAGGCACGTTTTCTAAACGTATTTGATTCATATTGATAGTCTTTGATTGAACTTTGTGCATATGTGAGCTAGTATTACCTATATTGTCGATATGGATGTCTACACTAGTTCTATGTTGATTATAGGTGATTTAGAGCTATTTCCGAACGGAATCGAGCAAAGGAGAGTTGAGTTGATATGTCCATGGATTAGGAACGTTCTTTGGAAGCAATTTGGAGTCTTAGCTTGAGGAATGCACGAGTTTAGGGAAGAATCACGTTCTTGCCCTAAACCACGCCCTAAAATACGGCCGTATCACATTCCACTTTCAATTCCACGACCGTGGATTTGGAGTCAGAAATTCATGTTCATTCCAGGGGATTACACGGCCGTGGAACATATGTTGCAAACCGTATTTGTTTCCACGCTCTAAATTACGGTCGTGAAACACTTCCACGACCGTGATCTTGGCAAATCTTTTCGCCACACTTTGAAGCCACGATCTTTTAAAGATTGGGCCGGGCCGACATTTTACCCGGCACTATAAAAAGACGGACGAAGCAAGAATCCGTCACCTTCGCTTACCCCCGTTTACCCTCATTCATCATCGCTTAGACACGCTTACACTTCGCTTAGTTTGTTGGGAATTATTGACATCTCTTTGGGAGATCGAAGTTCGTGTTTGGCAATTCCTCTAATCTCGCACTTTTGGTGGAGATTGTTGTTGAGATCTCTGGATTGGCGGAAGATCGAAGTTCTTGGAAGATTTTGCAAGAAGATCTCTCTTCTTGATTAGGTTTGATTTGGAAAACGGATTGACATCCCGTTTTCTCTTCTTTCCTAAGGTGGTGATTGTTTGTTTTACTTTGAATCTTTTGACATTGCTTGTTCTCTTTGTGACTTTGAGATTGAATTGAAGATTATTGAAAGTTCTTGAAAGTTTTCATCTTTTTATCTTTTAATTCTTGAATTGATATCAACATGACTGTTATTGGCTAAAAACCCTTAACAATTCTAAGGTGAAGGGTTGATAGTTGTGGCTTAGATGATGATAGATCGATCGCAAACAGATTAGACCCTAAGAGTTGGAGAAATATCGCCGACAACCCTAAATTACGGCCTGTTCTTGAGTCCACGGCCGTGGAACCTCAAGAACTAACCGTGATTTCCCTTAAGTCTACGAACATGCTTTTACTTTAATCTAAAGTTAAAGATTTGCTTTAGCTTAGTTTAGACTTGTCTTTTCTAGGTGGTAGTGAAGCCTCAACAACCTCTACCTCGATTGTGAGTGTCACAACCTCAATCGGTTAAGTTAGTCTTGATCCTTGGATTATAAGTTTGGGTATTTGACAATAATTCTCGTCTCTAGAATCCTTCTATATTGAGCCTCAACAACCTGTATAGAGAGTGCCTAGTAGGTGAGTTATATAAGGTTTTTGGAACTTCACCGTACGATTACCTTACATTAGTATACCTTTGCATATCTCAACTCTGTCTTTACATCATTAAGTATATCTTGAATCGATTGCCACAGCTGGATACCTGGATCTTTAGGATTGTTGTTTTCCCAATAATTTGCAAAGCTCTTACATTTACTCGCTTGATAACCTACAACTGGATTTAACCCCCCAAATCCCTGTGTTCGATACTTTGGAATTCTTGCTTAACTATATCGATCCGTACACTGCGGGTTCGCTGCTTGATTCTAGTTTTATAAATTTAAAACTTATTTGCACACACCTCTAGGGGCGAACAGTAAACGCAATGGGTTATGGACAACCACAACAGCAAAGACCTAGGAACGATCCCTATGCACAGAATTTCATGCCAAATTGGCGTGACCAACAGAATTTTCGTTGGAGGGATCAACAAAACCAACAACAACAGACCCGCCAAGGTAAGTATCACTCAACTGAAGATATGTTACAGGTTTTGACTAAACACTTTACTACTCATGTCCAAACAACAGAATCTACCATCAAGAACCTTGAACAACATGTTAGTCAAATGGCGGAAGCTATTTCAAGGACTGAATCAAGGCTTTCTGGAGGATTGCCTTCCCAGACATTTATAAACCCCAAGGCGAATGTTAGTGCCCTAACATTAAGGAGTGGGAAGCAAATCCAACAAAAACCAGCAAAAGAATCACAAAGCAAACCTTCTGTCGGTTTTTTCCGCACCCACAGTCACCCCTGCGGCTGCAACTGCGCCCAACACAGAACGGAGGACGCCCCTGCGGCTGGATATCCCCTCCCCTGCGGTGACAACCCCTGAGCCGCCCCTGCGCTTTCAAGTTGACGCCCCTGCGGAAAACACAACAGAGGGTCCTACTGAAAAGGATACCTACGTCCGGCCTAACTTTCCGTCACTGTACTCCGAGAAGCCACCAACTCCTTTTCCTGAGGCTTTGAAGGAGAGAAGAATCATTGAGGACAAGGACCTCTTTGAGACTTTCTCCAAATGCGAGGCAAACATTCCCCTCCTTAAGTTGGTGAAAATTATCCCTAAGTATGCTCGTTTTTTGAAGGAACTTTGCACTATCAAGAGGAATCAGAAGCTAAAGGGGAAACATAAAGTGCAAGTGAGTGAGAGGTGTCGGCAGTTTTCCAACGGAGAATGCCCAAGAAGTGCAGCGATCCGGGTATGGTAAGCATTCCTTGTGTTATAGGGGAAACCCGCTTTGACAAAGCAATGCTTGATCTCGGTGCTTCTATCAATGTTTTACCATATTCGATTTACAAATCACTTGGCCTTGGGCCATTAATGGAAACTAGGATTGTAGTACAACTTGTTGATACATCTAATGTGTAGCTGAAAGGGAAAATTGAAGATGTATTAGTAATGGTAGACAACCTAATATTTCCTGCTGATTTCTTTGTAATGGATATGGAAAATGATTCACATGCTGCACCCATTCTGTTAGGTAGGCCATTTCTGAAAACGGCTAGGACTAAAATTGATTATGTTAGTGGTAAATTGACCATGGAGTTTGATGGAGAAGTAGTGGAATTTGACATCTATGATGCAATAAGATTTCCTAGTGATGATCATTCTTTGTGTGCTATTGACATTGTTGAACCTTTTGTGCAAGATGTTTTTGATAACTCTGACGTGGATGAATTGAGAAATGTGATTGAGCATGATCTTGATGGTTTCAAATCAGATTATGTGTTAACATCTAGCATGAAAGAGGTCCTAGCCCAATTAGATGGGTATAAAAGGCTACCTATCTCCAATTTGGCCATTGGGCCCACTTTACTAACCCCAAGCGAGAAGCTTGTTCCGTCCATAATGCAGGCACCTGAAATAGAATTAAAGGACCTTCCGTCACACCTCAAGTACGTTTTCCTTGGAGAACACAATACCTTGCCGGTGATTATCTCCAACAATTTGACCACCGTACAAGATGACAAGTTGGTCAAAGTACTAAAAGAGCACAAGACGGCCCTTGGATGGACTAGTGCAGACATCAAAGGAATAAGTCCTTCCACTTGCATGCATAGGATTCTACTTGAGGACGAAGCCAAGCCCTCTAGGCAACCTCAAAGGAGGTTAAACCCGCCAATAATGGATGTGGTCAAAAAGGAAGTGTTGAAGCTCCTCCAAGCGGATATGATCTTTCCTATCTCGGATAGCACTTGGGTTAGCCCGACCCAAGTAGTTCCAAAGAAGGGAGGCATCACTATGGTGGAAAATCAACATGGAGAGATGGTCCCAAGCAAAACACAAACCGGATGGAGAGTTTGCATTGACTACCGCAAGCTCAATAAGGTAACACGAAAAGACAATTTTCCATTACCTTTTATTGATCAAATGTTGGAACGTCTTGCAGGTCATCAGTACTACTATTTCCTGGATGGATATTCGGGCTATTTCCAAATAGCCATCGCACCAGAGGATCAAGAGAAGACGATGTTCACTTGCCCATTTGGCACTTTCGCATATCGTAGAATGTCATTTGGACTTTGCAACGTACCAGGCACTTTCCAACGGTGCATGATAAGTATTTTCTCCGAATACATAGAAAATTTCATTGAAGTCTTCATGGATGATTTTACCGTCCTTGGAGATAGTTTTGACGCATGTTTAGGACATTTGAAACTTGTTCTTGAAAAATGTGTTGAAACCAATTTAGTTCTTAATTCGGAAAAATGTCATTTCATGGTCGAACAAGGAATTGTGTTGGGACATGTAATATCGTCAAAAGGGATAGAGGTAGATAAGGGAAAGGTTGATGTTATTCAAAATTTACCTTATCCTACTAATGTTCGGGGAATCCGATCTTTCCTTGGTCATGCAGGTTTCTACCGACGTTTCATCAAAGTTTTTTCAAAAATCTCGGCACCCCTGTGTGAATTGCTCAAGAAAGATGTCACCTTCATAGTGGATGAGGATCGCAAGAAAGCTTTCGACACTTTGAAGGCATGTCTCACCACCGCACCAATCATCCGTTCCCCGGATTGGGAGAAACCTTTTGAAATCATGTGTGACGCTAGTGACTATGCCGTTGGAGCTGTCTTAGGACAAAAAGACGGACGGGCCTCCCATGTAATCCATTATGCGTCTATGATACTCAATGGAACGCAAAGGAATTACTCTACCACCGAGAAGGAGATGTTAGAAGTGGTTTTTGCCATTGAGAAATTCCGGCAGTACCTACTTGGGGTAAAGGTAATTATCTTCACTGACCATGCAGATCTTAGGTACCTCATGGCAAATAAGGAGGCCAAGCCACGATTGATCCGATGGGTGCTTCTTCCAAGTGAGTTTAACCTAGAGATAAGGGACAAGAAGGGGGCTGAGAACCTGGTGGCCGATCATTTGAGCAGACTAATGTAAGAGGAGGAAGATCCAGAAAAAAAGAGAGATAGACGGAAGTTTTCCAGACGATACATTCTACACAACTCTCTGTTGTGTAACCGCCCCCGCGCCTCACACCAGCCGCCCCTGCGGCTCAGTCTAGGCGCCGCTGCGGAATTGTCGACAGAGGTTTGCCTTAAGCTCCAATCTTTTAAGCCTTGGTTTGCTGACATTGTGAACTTCATCGTCAGGAAGGAGTATCCTCCAAGCTTCACAAAGGCACAACGAGAGAAGGTAAAGGCTGAAGCTCGACACTACGTTTGGGACGATCCTTACCTTTGTAAGCATTGTAGTGACCAAGTGATCCGGCGTTGCATTCCGGACAATGAGGTACAATCCGTCCTAACTTTCTGTTATTCCGAAGCATGTGGGGGGCACTTTGGGGCAAACAAAACTACAAGAAAAGTTTTGGATGCCGGTTTCTTTTGGCCACACATTTTTCGAGACGCTTTTTCATTTTGCAAAGTGTGTGATAGATGCCAAAGGATAGGAAATCTTTCAAGGAGACATGAAATTCCCCTATCCTCTCTTATATTTTGTGAAATATTTGATGTTTGGGGAATTGATTTCATGTGGCCATTTCCTACTTCATTCGGGAACACATATATTTTGCTTGCGGTGGACTATGTTTCCAAGTGGATGGAAGCAAAGGCCACCAAAACTGATGATTCAAAAGTAATTGCAGCTTTTCTAGAAGGAAACTATCTTTGCAAGATTTGGAATCCCATTTTTTCAACAAGACGATCACGGCTCTCCTTAAGAAGTACCACGTTCACCAAAGAGTATCAACAGCTTATCATCCACAAACAAACGGCCAAGCTGAGGTGTCCAACCGGGATATAAAGACCATCCTTGAAAAGACGGTTTCTCCTAGGCGGCAGGATTGGAGTGCAAGGTTAAATGACGCCCTATGGGCATATCAGACAGCCTACAAAACTCCTATCGGGATGTCCCCTTTTAGGCTCGTGTTTGGGAAAGCTTGCCACCTACCGGTGGAGTTAGAACACAAAGCTTGGTGGGCGGTAAAGAAGTATAACATGAACATAGAGGAAGTGGGAGAATTACGGAAGCTCCAATTGCAAGAGTTGGAGGAACTGAGGCTAGATGCATATGACCATGCTACCACATACGAAGAAAAGACCAAAGCATGGCATGACCGGAACATTCTCCGGAAGGACTTCAAGGTAGGTAATAAGGTACTTCTCTTTCAATAACGTTTGAAACTCTTTGCAGGTAAGCTGCGTTCGAGATGGACAGGGCCGTTCATGGTAGCCGAAGTATACCCTCACGGGGCGGTGGATCTCTATGATCCCAAAACGCACAAGGTGTTCAAAGTAAACGGACAAAGACTAAAGCTCTACCTTGAAGGAGTGAAGAACGATCCAATCGACGAGATGGTGCTAGAGGAAGCACAGTCAGAGAAGTAGAGATCTTACGTCGAGCCAACGACGTTAAACAAAGGCGCTTCTCGGGAGGCAACCCGAAGGAATAAGAAGACGAGCCTCTGTCAAGAAACCGCCCCTGCGGCATTGTATCCCCGCCCCTGCGGTGACACTCATGCCCAGTGCCGCCCCCGGCGCTGGGCCTGCGCCTGCAACACTCCTGTCACCGCCCCGCGGTGACATCCCTACGCCCCTGCGGCGGCCATCCTTGACACGAATTCGCAGCGCCGCCCCCGGCGCTGAGCCTGCGTGCCCCTCTCCCTTGTCGCCGCCTCCGCGGCGACAAACTCCCGCCCATGAGGGTTTACCCAGAAATAAAAAAAAAAAAAGAGGATCTCGAAAACGCCTACACCTACCACGCACCACCCACCAACCTTCTTCACCAAACACACAAACCCTCCAAAACCCCTCTTCTTCAGAAACACTCTCACGCCCCTGCGCCCTCTGCCCACCAACGCTCTCGCCGACGCCCCTGCGCCGCCTCCGACAGCCAGCCACCAGTCGCAACGCCCCTGCGCCACCCTCTCCCATTGCCCTTTACTCTAAAACATCCCTACAACCTTCATCCTCACCCATTTCACACAATCCACCCTAGCTGCACCATCGACAAAAGCCTAAACCACCAAAGAAGTAACCGGAGCGACCTCAGCAACACCCCTTCCATCGCTCCCCGGAAATCGCCTCTGCACTTCTCCCGTACCTGCGGCTGCAAGCATCCGCCCTTGCGCCTTACCGCCCCCGCGCCTGCACAGCCGCCCCTACGGAAATCACACCAGAGAGGTTGTTTTCTTTTCCTTATTTCGACATTTGCTAATCTTTTGCTTCAATTACTTTCAAGAATGGAAGCCCCAAGGAAATACAAGATGACCGAAGCACAGAAGGAGCGTTACAGGATTGTGCAGGATCGAGTTGTGTATGCAACTCGATTTTTGCATATTCCTACACTCTTGACTACGCCAATCTACGGGAGGCCTTTGGGGTGACTCTAAACCCCTCTGTAAACTAGTGGTATCCAATCCCGGCCACGGACCTGTGCGAGTTTTTGCAGGCAGCTACCGGGTCAGAATTCCTTGCTGGGGGTGAGTACTCCAACAAACTCACTCACCCCAGCTTGAGGCTCATTTCAAAGATCATCATGAGTGTCTTATGTGAACATAAAGAGGAAAACAAGGTCGCCCTCAAGGACCTCTCACTACTCTACTCCTGCCTTCCGCAAAGCGAGAAGGTGATGGATTGGCCCTCTCTTCCTTGCCGCTTTGAAGCGGATTAGGAGGGACGAGCCGAGGGATATTATTGGCGGTGAGGCGATCTCTTTGATCGCCTCACAGGTGATGGACCTATCTGCGTTAGAGGACAGGACGGCGGCTCCTCTCTACACTGAGGGGATGCTTAGGAGGTGCAAGCTCCTCCGGCGGGATGGGGAGAACCTATTTTGGATCTCCCTTGCAGATGGGATCCACCTCACCTACCTCCCCCGGCCTTTACCATTAGGAGGTGAGCTCTCTGAGCTCGACATTCCGGCAGATCCTTTCGTGATGAGGAGGCCACTAGTAGCTATTGTGGAGAGGCATGCTGCCAGCTCCAGCCGGGCACATCAAGAGGAGCACCTGCCCATCCCAGATGACGAGGACATGCCCACTGCGGCACCAGAGGAGGATCCGTCCCTTGCGAGCCTTCAGGCTCAGATGGCGGCTATGACGACCCAGCACCGGACATGGTAGTCCGATTACCAACGGATGTTGCTGGAGCAGCAGCAGAGCTGGCAGACCAGTTTTGCCACCTCCATGACCTCCCACTTTGACCAGAGGCAAGAGGCTTGGCAGGCAGCCCAGCAGCTGCAGCTGGAGGCTCAGCAGCTGGCTTGGCAGCCCAGTTTTGAGATCTCTTTTGGCCGCCGGATGACAGCCCAGCAGGACCGCATAGATGACATCTACCGCCGGCAGGAGCACTTCTTCCGCCATTTTCCTTACCCACCGAAGGAGGGTCCAGGTGGTCCATCCGGACCACCCCACTGAGGGGTACATTTCTTTTCCCTTCTCCCACATTTATCTTTGACTCATTTCCACTTTGAGGACAAAGTGTACTTCAAGTATGGGGGAGGGATATATCATTGCTTGTATAGTTCATTGAGTTGTTTTAAATTTGTTTTGCATCGTTTGAATTCAGATTGAAATTCACAAAAAAAAAAAAAAGAAAAAGCCAAAGAAAATGAAAAAAAAAGACATGAAAAACCTTGGATAAACCGAAAACCCGAAAGGGCGGTTTAGGAAAAAAGAAGGTAGTCCGACTAACCTTAGGTTGGTGCAAAATTGGACTTGAGGGAAGTGAGTTCAAGTGAGAAAAGAAGAAGAGTGGTAAGGTGAAAACCCGAAAGGGCGCCTTGGCAAAATGAGCGACACCGAGTGTAGGTTTCCCTTCCAGCGTTTGGCGACATAAGAAGGGGAGTCATAAGGAGGTTGTCCGGGTAGGCCACTCTTGGAGCAATAAGGATGGTAGTTTCTCTCTTTTTCTCATTTTTCCTCTCTTTTCATTCTTTCTTTCTTGGTTTTTCTTTTGTTTTCATTGTCTTTTCTTGCTTACCCATGCTTCATGAGGCCTTTGAATCTAGTTGCTGTCATTTGTTTTACTCGGGACGAGTAAAAGGTCTAAGTAAGGGGGAGTTTGATAGGTGATGGAATCACTATCATTTAGGATAGTTTTTAGAGTCTTTTGATTGCATTTGTGTCGGTTTATGCTACTAACTCCTTAGTCCAGAAGAATAAGACTAAAAGAAGCTAAGGAAGGAGTTCTAAGCACTTAGGAGTGAAGATCGTCCACGAAGAAATGCTTTTGTTGCCTCACCGCCCCTGCGGAGCCCTGCCACAGCCTCTGCGGGTGACGCCTTACACCGGAGCGCTCCCAGCGCCTTCACCAGCGCCAACCATGAAGTGTGTCACCGCCCCTGCGCCACTCCTTGGCGCCCTTGCGGTGACCTACCTTGAAGAAACGAAGACCAGCTCCCCTGTGTCTCTCACTGCGGCCCTGCCTGTGCCTCAACCTGGGAGCTGGAAGATGAAGAGGTTGTGTCACCGCCCCTGCGTCGACATAGGGATGCCCCGGCGGCTTGGCATCAGAAACGTCAGGAAGTCGAAGGGTCAGACATTTGAAGAGCATTGAAGACGGGCCCCAGCGGAATTGCCTAGCCACCCCTGCGGCCTTGAAGAAGATCAAGCGTTTTTGCCTTCACCGCCCTTGTGGAGCTGAAGGGCGCCCCTGCGGCTTAACGTCCGAAGCTTTACTCCGGCTGTTTACACCACCTATATGGTATTAAAGGTGGCTGTTTTTGGCCGGCCATTTACTCCTATTTAGTGCCTTTTGTAGTATAAATAGTCCTTAGTTGATTGCTAGATAGGATCTTATCATCTTGGTAGCCAACAAATTATCCACTTAGATTGTCTTGCTACCTTGTAATGAGTTGCTAAATCCCTGGCTACATTGGGTTGGTTTGAAGCTGCATTGTTACTTTGGTTGTAAGTTCTTTATAATATAAGTTTTCATTCAGTAATACTTTGTGTCTCCTTGATCTCCATTGTCTAATAGCATGTTTACTATTGCTTAAGATTGATCACCTTAGGTTCTAAAGTGCATGTAAAAAACTAGGATTAATAGTTTCCGGGTTCGGGTCTTTAATCTAGTAGCAACTTTAAGTAATAACGGGTTGTGATTACTTAAAGAAAAGGAACACAAATATAAAGATAAGTTTAACGGTTTTAATCTTCTCTTTATATCCCTTAGTCTTTGTTTGAAAGCTAACTTGTTATTTGTTCTTGTAGGTTTACGGAACTCTAACCTGTTAAATTGTGTTGATGCCGGTTGGCTCAACATATATATATGATCGAGACGGCAGATTACTTGAAAACTTGTAAAGGGAACTCACCAAAGTAGCAACTGCATGCTTAGAATCAACCTAGTGTAGATTCATCCATTATTGTCTTATTTGTCGCACTAATCGTTTTCATAAGTTTTTGTGCATCAATTCAACCAACCCCCCCCTTGTGTTACTTGTCACTATAATCGATAATCGCAGGAAAAACACCTTAACTCTCTTGGGTTCGACCCTTACTTAATCACTATACTTGTTCTTAGTGCTAAGTCGGGATTTAATTTTGATTGGGTATAGACGACCTTAGAAATACCATCGGTCAGTCATCCTCAACTAGATTAGGCTGAACAAACACTAGGATTTTAACTCTCAAACTCCCTAACATGAAGATATAACACAATTAGAACAACAACTCACACACCTAGGGTGGATCAAGAACATCTCGGCCGAAATTGTTGAAGAACAAGCCGAGATTGTAGACTGAGCTAGGGATTTCGAGCAAGAAACTATCTTAAGACACATCTAAGTTCAATATATCATTATCCTAGCCATAACGTTTCATTCATCTCCCTAGAATCATATGCTACTTACCCAACAACAATCATCTCAAGTTCATTCATCATCATATCATCACACATGCATGCCATAGCTATATGAAGAGTAATAAAACAATATAAAGCAAGAAACAATCTGAATAATGAGTTTAGAACAAGCTTACAAACATCCAAGGGTATATTTTCAAAATGAGATCAAGAATCTCTACAACTTTCCTCACTACAAATCTCTCAAAAACTCACACTAAAGCTATCAAATGGTGTGTTCTTCTTCTTCTCTTCATTGGGAGTCTTCTTCCTCTCTTCTCATGACTATGGCTTTCCCAACAAGAATGAGATTCAAAATTAAGATCAATGTTAGAATGGAAGTCCAAAATGTCCGCAAAATGTGTGTGTGCTGCAATATAGCACTTCCTCTCCATCGTGAGATCAAAGGTCGTGGGCTAGAAGATGTGTGCCAAGTGTCATGATGGTTCAGACGGCAATCTCGGTCCCTTCTGAGAGTTTCTCGGACGAGATGGGTTGGGGCTGGACCGAGATAAGTTGCTGCATGGCTAGGATCATGGCTAAACACAAAGCCGGTGCATGGCTCGCACCAATTAGGTCAACTTCTTCTTCTTTTCTCTAGGCATGCTTCATTGGAACCTTGAATTCGGGCCGTCACGAGGCTTGATCCTCATATGTGATCAATAATGCATGAAAGCTCCCCAAAATACCTACAAAATCGATTAATGTTTGTGTAGACGTCTATTCCGACAAAATGACTCGTTTAAGCGTAAACGTCCCGAACATAGGAAAAACCATGCATGAATGAACGTAAAAATTACCTAAAAGAGTGCCTAATTGTTCGCTCAAAAGTGTGTGCGTCAAAGTCTTAAAATTTATATCTAGAACTTATGCAAAAGCGAACCCGCAGTGTACGGATCAGCTGTAGTAAGACAAGAAATCCTAGAGTCGAACTCAGGGATTTGGTGAGAATAAAATCGATTTCAATTTATTTGGCAAAGTGTAAAAGCTTTTGTAATTAATAAGGAGACAAATGATTCCAAGGATTCAAGTATCCAACTGCGGCTTTCGATTCAAGACACTTCTAAAGATCAAAGGACAGAGTTGGCGTTGCCAAGGTTATGTGTTTCGAAAGAAGGTATTGTACGGCGAAGTTCCAAAACCTGTATATCTAACCCAAAGGCTCTCTCTATAAAGGTTGTTGAGGCTGAAATATAGAAAGGTCTAAGGATAATATTAACACTCAAACTAACCACCCAAAACCCAAGGATGTGACTCTCGAAGGTAAAGATGGAAAGCACACTCAAACCATAATAGAGGATGTTGAGTCTCTCTATTACCCAAATCTTGCAAACTTTAGTTATCAAATGAAGAATCAATGATGAATTCTCTTCTCACACTTGAATAAGGGTTAAAAAGGTTATGCAAGGTTAGGATTTAGGCAAGGGTTAACTTTGGTTAAAGAATAAATCAATTAAAGATCGTCAGGAGAATAAATCGGGTTGTTCTTCACTAGATCGGTCGATTTCCTTTAGAACAAATCGATTTATCTGTTGTCGCAAAGTTAAATCTCAACTCTCAGGGTCCAAATGGTTAAATGAGTTCAGTCCATCATCATCTAAGTAGCAATCATCAACTATTCTCCCCAGAATCACAAGGTTTTTAGCCAACCATTTTCATATTTAAATCAAAATCAAGATTGAATGAATAAAACCAAATAAAACTCAAACTTTGTATAAAAACCAAATAATCTCCGAATCTGTAATCAAACCTTAAAATCTTTCAAAGAATCTCTCAAAACACTCAATAATGTGTTCATAAATCACAAGAATCAGAAGGGAAACAAAAGATCTCACAAACTTCTTCAATCTTGACTTCTTGTTTCTTTCCTTCAATCCTCTCTCCAAGAACCTTTGATTCCGCAAAATACCGTAAATCTTCCACGCTGCGAACCCCCGATTTTTGTTCCTAGGGTTCCAATGTATGCTTTCTCGCCAATGGGCCGCTTGGCATATCACTTCTCAGGCCCACAAGTGATGGGCTTTGGATCATAATATTTTTAGGCAAAAGCTAAAGGAAAATCGTTCGATTAAAGGCAATAAAAACCGTCCGATTTTTTGTGGAAAATCGTCCGATCTCTAGTGTAAATGACTCGATTTTCTTCAACCTAAAGTGCTCGTCTCTTGACTTGTTTCCTTCCTTCTTTAGTGACCCTTTTACACACTTCCTTTGCTCTTCATGACTCCTCTAAGGTTCCTTAAGCTTCCTTATTGACCTTAGATACTCTTTGCTCCAATTTTGCTTCCGATTCCACCGAATTCACCTATAATTCAACCAAAACTCGTGTAGACCTCTATTTCCGGAATATAAATGAAATAAACCTTAAAGGTGCACAAATCTCTCCAAATACAAGGTAAATTGAGGTAAAACCTCTACAATATGCCTGATTATAATGACATATAATTCATGTCATCACTAATCTAGTGTCATAAATTACGTCATCAACGTCCTATGACACCGTGGACATGTTCATTAGCCAACAATCTCTGTGACCGACGTTGTCCAATGCCCGTAGCATGTTAACGCTCGAAGAAACACGGAGTTCATGCCACACGGAACCGTCTCACGGCTTAGCAACATATGGGAAACAGTTTGTTTGAGGCAAACAAACTTCTCCCCCTCAACACTCTGGTTCCGCTCAGCAGCCACAATCCAGAAACGGCAAACATCGGTCTAGGGGGCGCCGAAACCTTTCTAGAGATAATCAGCAACAAAACCACTTCCAAGAACATCAGCTCTCGGCCTAAAACAACTATCCGGCATAACGCCAGTCAGCCTACCAACAACATGAATGCAACTAGATTGGCGGGCCTCCACCTTTCAAACCCTAGAGGTTGATTCAAAGCAAGATTACGAGTGAGATATTACTGAGAATCCTCACTGCACTGTTCTTTTTTTAATCAATCTAACAACATTGAGAAGAATCAATTGAATAACCAAACAAAAAAAGAGAACGAAGATGAATAATCAAATTTTGTCCAAAAATAAAGACTAATTTGTCACCATGCGCAGTAATCACAATGAACAATTTTTCATCCAAAATCATGATTATTACTCAAAATTGGTAGAAAAGAGGCAAACCAAGTATTGTTTTTTTTTTTGATAGTGTAATTGTATTGAGAGAGGATATATAACGGATTACAAGCTAGATAACGTGAGGTACACGTTCAAAAACAAAGTTCAAGGGAAGCTAAAGAACATGATAGAAAGAGATAGAAAGAGTCTTAGACAAAGTGTATGTTCAACATACGGGCAGCATCGAGGGAGGAGGGCGATCTGTCCTTCCAGTTGTGCTCAAAGTGAAGCTTGATGGATCTAATAATCGCACCGGCACACTCAACAGCTCTAGTGAAGGTGTTATTATAGACCATATTATTCTTAGCAATCCAAACATGATAGATGAAAAAGGTGATAGAGGCAATGCGGATTCGGTCCATCAGGTTTGGCTTCCAGTGAGACCAGGTCGCGAGCCAATCCCAGAGGTTGCAAATATAGGGAGCAGGGTAAGGTGTCTTGGTCCAGCGGGAAACAATGTCCAGCACGAGGGAACCGTAGCTGTAGAAGGACCAAAGGTGGTCGTCATTTTCAGGGGCAATATTGCAAAGCTTGCATTTGTCAATACCAATTAAGTTCCATGACTTAATTTTAGCAAGTGTGGGCAGACGTCTAAGAGCGGCTAACCAGGAAATATAGCATCTCTTAGGGATATTGGATTTGAACCAAATGACTTTGTAGGGGGTTGGATGGGTTGGGTGATCTTCAAGCTTGAATATGGCATAGGCTTTCTTGTGCGAGAAGGTGGCATCATGGTTAGAGATGGCATCGCACCTCATCCTACCAGAGGGGGGTGGGGTATATCATCCCTAATTAAGAGCAAAGATTTCCAAAAAGAGCTATGGTGAGGCTTAGAGATGCAGCTCCATATGGTGCAACCTTTGATCAGATGACGCTCAGCCTAGAGGCCCCAAATATTGTTGTCACCCCTATTCAGGTCAAAGATGAGCCTAGAAAAGGCGACTTTATTCCTATTAGCGAGATCAGGGAAGCCAAGCCCACCATGGGCTTTTGGAGTACATATGGAGGACCAAGCAACCAAGACTCTATTGCTATTCTCAATTCCTGACCAGAAGTAAGATCGAATAAGGCCATTAATCGTGTTAATTACTTTAGCAGGAAGCATGAACATAGATCTTCAATAGTGGTTAATAGAGAAGAGAATGAAATTGACAAGTTGGGCTCTTTCAACATACGAAAGGGATTTAGCACTCCAGGACTGGATACGTTTAGTTATCTTGTGGATCAAGGGCAGGTAGTCAGTAATCATCAGCCGCTTGCTACCAATCGGAACCCCAAAGTAATGAAAGGGAAGTGAACCAACAGACATGCCAGTGAGGTTAACAACTCTTTCTTGTTCAATATTACTCATCCCACCAGTGAAGATATGGGACTTAGCCGGGTTGATCACAAGCCCAAAGGCGGAGACAAACTGATCAAGCGTGTCTTTAAGTATCTTGATGGATGGAATATCGCCTCTACATAGAAGTAAGAGATCATCAACAAACGTCAAATGTGTGATAATGGGGAGGAGCATTTTGGATGATGGTTGACGCAAGAATGGAGGTATTAGTCTGGATCATCCTGGTAAGGAAGTCCATAGCAATAACGAATAGGGGTGGTGAAAGTGGACCGCCTTGCCGCAAGCCATGTCCACCCATGAAGTGGCCACGAAGGGAGCCATTAACATTGACAGAGTATGAGGCAGTAGAGATACATTCCTTAATCAGCCTGATGAAGTGCATCGGGAAGCCCATTCCATGCAGACAGTGGAGGATGAAATCATGGCTCACAGTGTCAAAAGCTTTCGAGATGTCGACCTTCATCCCAACCCTTGGGGAAATATGCTTCCTACCATACTTATGAAACATTTCTTGACAAAGCAGCACATTATGCTTGATGGATCTTTTAGCAACGAAAGCACTTTGATTGAAGCTGATGATACTCGGCAAGATATCATTGATGCGCTTGATGACATGAATTATATACCATTATAATCATGCATATTGTAGAGGTTTGCCTCGATTTACTTTGCATTTAGAGGGAACTTGTGTACTTTTTATGTTTTATTCAATTATATCTCGGAAATAGAGGTCTACACGAGTTTCGGTTGAATTGTAGGTAAATTGAGTGGATTTGGAAGCAAAAGTGGAGCAAGGAGCATCTAAGATCATTAGGGAAGCTAAAGGAGTCTTAGAGGAATCACAAAGAGCAAAGGAGTTGCGCAAAAGAAGCATAAAGGGAGGAAGAAAACAAGCCAAGAGATGAGCATTCTCTGTTGAAGAAAATCGTGCCATTTACTACATAAATCGGACGATTTTTCCCTTTAAACGGTTTTGTGTGTAAATCGACTAGCTCGATTTTCTTTGTTTTTTCGGCCCAATGGTAAAGACGACTCAAAGCCCATCACTTTTAGACTAGAGAAGTGTTTTGCCAAACGACCCATTAGCAAGAAACTATAGGTTGGAACCCTGGGAACGAAAACGGGACGGCCGCACCGAGAAATCTTTACACGTTTGTGAGAGATTGAAGATTCTTGGAGAGGGATTGAAGCAATATTGCCGGGAAGTCAATCTTGATCATATTTGTGAGATTTATTTGTTTCACTGTGATTTTTGTGTTTTTTGAACATGAAATAGAGTTAATTGAGAGATACATTGATTAGTTTTGAGATTGGTTTACAGACTTGAAGGTTATTGAGTTTTTATTCAAGATTGGGGTTTATTTGAATTATTTCACTCAATCTTAATTTTGATTTATTTTGAAAATGGTTGGCTAAAACCATTGTGATTCTAGGGAGAATAGTTGAAGATTGAGGCTTAGATGATGATAGACTGAACTCATTCAAACATTTGGACCCTGAGAGTTTAGATTTTAACTTTGCGACATAGGAAAATCGGGTTGTTCTTCAGGAAAATCGAACGATTTTCTCAAGAACAGGTCGATTTAATCCCCTGACGATCTTTAATTGAATTAATATTTAACCAAAGTTAATCCTTGCCTAAATCCCAACCTTGCTTAACCTTTTTAACCTCTAATTGAGTGTATGAAGAGACTTCAACCTTGATTCTACATTTAATAGATCAAGATTACAAGATTTGGGTAACAGAGAGACTCAACATCCTTTATTAAGATTTTAAGTGTGCTTTCTATTCTTTACCTTGGAGAGTCATATCCTAGGGTTTTAGGTAGTTAGTTTGAACATAATTCTTGTCTTTAGATCTTTCTATATTGCAGCATCAACAACCCTTATAGAGAGAACCTTTGGACTAGACAAATAGGTTTCGGAACTTCACCGTACGATACCTACCTTTGAACACATAATCTTCGCAATATAAACTCTGTCCTTATATCCATTAGAAGTGTCTTGAATCGAAAGCCGCAGTTGGATACTTGAATCCTTGGAATTATTTCCCCCTTTATTAATCACAAAAGCTTTTGCGTTTTGCTATATAATTGAATTTGAATTTATTCTCACCAAATCCCTGAGTTCGACTCTGGAATTTCTTACCTTGCTACAGTCGATCCATACACTGTGGGTTCGCTTTGCTTTGAGTTTTAGATATAAATTTAAGACTTTGACGCACACACTTTCGGCCAAACAACGCTTCGAGAAAATCTTGGAAATGGTCTTATAGATGGTGTTGCAGCACGAAATGGGCCTGTAATATGAGGGAGCAAGAGGACAATCACGTTTAGCTATTAGAGTAATAGAAGCATGATTAAACTGCTTAAGCATACGTCCATTGGTGAAAAAATCCTGAATAGCTTTGGTGAAGTCATGATGAATGATATCCCATGTAGATTTGAAGAAGAGAGATCCGTAGTCATCCGGCCCAGGCGCCTTGGTAGCCCCAATGTTGAAAACAGTCGACTTGATCTCGTCAGAGGTTACCATCCTATCCAGAGTTGCAACATCCTCCGGGTTAAGGAGGGGGAGGGTATGGGAAAACCAAGTATTGTTTTTGTTTTTTGGTAAAAGGTTATACTTTCGGCTTCCAAGTCACCATCCTATTTGCCAAGATAGAATATTTTACTTATGTGTTTATATTTACTAAGAACCATAAAAGACAAATCATGAAAACCCTTTTAAAAAAAAGTGTTAAAATTATGTTTTGAGAAAAATTTGTATTTTATCTCTAACATTAAAAGAAAATCTTGGGGATATTTTTGGATTTTTTTTCCAGAATAATAACAAAATGAATATAATTGATGAGATTAGGCATGGATGAAAAGTTATTAAGAGAATAGGAAGACTTTGAGGGTCGAGCGGACCCATCGTTTTAAAGTGCGAGATCTTCATAACGTGTTTATATTTTTTTAATTTTGTTTTATACTAATTTGGAATAATTGTTATGTTTTCTTAGTTATGTATTAATAATGTTCGGTTTCCTTTTTTTTGTTAATCTTTATTAGTTGGTTAACGAACTTACATAAAAAAATGGGGTCTTTAAAATTTTTTAAAGTTGTAATTTTTTTAGTTGTGTGTTTGTCAAGTTGAGATATTTTTTGTTCTTTGTTTAGGTTTTCTTCTAAATTCACATGCACCCTATCTTTTTAGTAATATGTTTTTACAAATCTTATTTCTACAATCAACCTCATCTTTTAGTTTTATTCACTTATACTTATTTTCTACCTTTTTGTTTCTACCTCTAAATCTCCTGTCTTGTTTGAAATTCCCCTCAAAATTGACATATATGAACAATTAAAATCGTGAACCTTTATTTTGACCAATTCTATGATTTGACCCCAAACTAACTCTTAACCGAAAAACAATCTATTGTAGGACTGAGCACCGGTTTAAAACCGCAAAACCGCAACCGCAACCGAACCGTTCCGCAAACCGCAATGTAAAATATGTTGAACCGCAAACCGAACCGATTAGTTGCGGTTTGGTTGCTATAGTTACTATTATCCATAATACAATTGCTGCCAATAAACAATAGAATCTTTGAGTTGAGGGCATTCGCAGCTGAAACCGATCTACCATTTTTTTTGATGCACCAAGGCTGGGAAGGAAGCTTTTCTTGTAAGGGAGAAGGCTGAGAAGCTGTTCTTGTAAGGGAGAAGGTTGGGAAGCTTACATAGAAGGCTCGGAAGATAGCTAAGTATTTAAACATAACCAACCGTCAATTAATTAGTGCATTCACTTTTGCACCAAACTCATTTATGGTTTTCTTACTCATCTTTAATCTTCACGTACAAAGTTGGTGTTAAGTATAATGCACTTTGTCTTTTACGTCATAAGTGGCTCAAAGTGAAGAAATTAGAAACCTTTATTTTTCTTAAATAATCTAAACTCATCCATGAGGGGTATCATATACAAAAATTAAATGACATATAGTAAAGTGAAGAAACTTAAATTTTTATATTTTTATTTAAATAAAGTCAGATAAAATATGACAAAATAAAAAATAAATAAAATTGCAATATAAAGAAAAATATATAATATGATATCGGGTATTAGATTGAAGTTACATAATATTATAGATGGTTATTTAATACTTTCGATATTTTAGATAATCTTAAACAAAAGTATATATGTTTTTATCAAAATTGCAACATTATATTTTCATTGCTCTTATTTATGTTGTTCCTCCACTTAAATTAAAGATCGGTGTCAATAGATTAGGGCCGAGCAGATTACGGTTCTTGATTTTAGATTATATATTTTTGAGCTCTTTCCCACGTAACCTATACGTAACCTATACAAACACAATCATCTCGACAAAGAGTCCTAAATTCAGACCATGTTTTGGTCTATAAAATCTGTTTTGAATACAGTATTCTCCTAATTAACAAAATATGAAATCCCTTCTTATTCTGGTCAATATACAAATTTTGAAAAAAAACAAAACAAAACATGATTTTGTTAATTAGAATTTACTGACAAAATAGGGATATTTGTGTGTTTCAAACGCTACTAATCCAATAGCGTTTAACATTTGGTGAATATTTTAATAAGAGATACTAACTTCATAGTTGCAAAACAACCCTAGTAAGTCATAATGTCGTTTGAACCCATCATTTATTAATACATATGCTTTGTTATTATTGATTATTTATGAATGCCTTTTTGTAGAGTTTGCATAATGTACTCCCAAAATTTTCTTCTGAATGAAATTAATATAGATTTTGGTAGAGAGGTACCTTTAAGAGGTTTTATTCGTATACCTCTCTGCCATAACAACAATATAAATATTCATTGATAGAGTTTAGTAAGGGGTAACTATGAAATCAAAAGAAATTACCACTATTTTAAAGATTTGTAGGGAGCAAATGATGATGGTGCGTATACTTGCCGCACGAAGATTTGTAGTTCAATTTTTTATTTATTACGTATTGTTTTGAAAATTATTGAGTTAAACTATATTGTTATACAGTTTATTTTACTTGATAGAAAACTTTAAGTTAAACTATATTCTTATACAATTTCTTTTACTTGGTATAAAATTTTGTCAAACTATTTTCTTAACTTCAAAAGAATATAACATAATTGATTTTTGGGTAAATTGAAGGCATTTGGATTGGATAATTAAGAATGGATGGTATAATATTACACTAATTTTCTCTTATTTTTTGATAAAATAGATTTTTTTTTTTTAAAATTGTCGTCCTAACTAAACGCTAGGTTAAAAAAAATATATTAGTCATTGCATTTATTTTATCCACCAAACTGTTATAAGAAAAAATGTCCATCTCTGAATGGAAGAGAAGTGTATAAATGAGTATAAATATATATAGAATACCAGGTATAACTCTTGTACGGTTTCGGTCTTTGTCTTTTACGTAGAAGGGCATTCAACATTGTACATCCCTCCCTCCCTGCATTGCTGCGTGTTTCGACATATATAGTGCGTACCATTTTCAAAAAACATTAATCCTCTTTTAACCGAGTTTTCAAAAAACGTAACGAATTTTTACCAAAAAAAACAACGTAACGAATTTGGCCTAAGTTTTTGTAAGCCGAGCCAGACCATAAATAGCTCCGTTAGTAATATCATCAATCCCTAAAACAATGTTATTTTACGTGAGCGATGCGAGTTTGAACGGAAATAACATTTATAAATAACTCGAGCCTTAACTTTATCCGGAAAGTCCCTACCGCAATGTTATTTTACATGAGTGATGCGAGTTTGAACGGAATATTTCCGCTCGTTTATAAATAACTCGAGCCTTGACTTTATCCGGAAGAAATGTTGATATTTGTTTCGATTAAAAAATAAACGTGTTTAAACCCAATTTTTTCCGAGCCAAATCCAATACAACCTCAAATAACCCAAAATTGTTCACCCCACCCACCAACCGCCAAGGTCTCACCCGCATCCAATCCACCCGCATCCAACGCATGAAGGGGGTGGATCGGGTGAGATTTCAGGTGTTCTACACTTATTTATAAATTTTTTCAAAAAAAACCCCATTATTTTACAAAAATTCAAGAGCATACTTAAATCCAACTGAAAATAATATAAGATTGTACATGGTATAAGTACGATAATATAACAATGTAAGATCCAAAATAACCAAGTTATAATGAATCAATAATAAGAACCGAAATATATTAGGAATCGAAAAATAGAGTAGGAAAGAAAATATAGGGTTTACTTTAATATAAATTATGCCGTAAGAAAATAAAGGTAAAAGTTTATGATATAAAAACTTCAAATAATAAAAATATATATATAATTTTAAACGGTTGAAAACTGGTCGGATAGATGGGTAGATGAAACGTTCACCCGAATCCCACCCGACCCACCACCCGCTTCATCCACCACCCGTTTTCACTCGTCTTTTAACGAGTTTTCACCCTTTTTCGTTGGGTCGGGTGGGCAGATATCCGTCGAATACGGATGAAATTAACATCCCTAGTTGCTATGGCAGATAATTATATTTTTACTTTAAAAATATTTGAAAAAGTTAGTGCTACAATAAATATATATATATATATATATATGAGATCAACCATAACTTCATTCATTATAATAATCATCCTCAACAATAGTGGTAACTTCGGCTGAGAAACGAAGAAGAATTAAACATGATATGCTCCCTAGGATATAGATTAGCTAACAAATGTGCCGCCATATTCCTTAGTCCTTACCCTGTAGCTAATCGATCATAAAGCTCGAAGTCCCTCGTAAGCTCGTACCATGCTTCAGCTTGTTAACCAGGTTTTAAGGTTTGTTTCCGTAAAATATTAAATATTTTAACTTTGAATTTTTGTGTTATATAACCTTTATAAACATCGCACTTTTGTTTCTACTAACAAATAAAAGCTCCAATAATTTAGATTTGTTCTAAAAAGCAACAAATTTATGCACTATATTAGATAAAGTCAGATTACATCTAATTAGTTGAATTAAAAATTGATTTTGTTAATTAGATTTTACTAGCAAAATACGGATATTTGTGTGCTTCAAATGTTTCCATTTAATCTATTATTCGTTTAATTTTATCGTACCTAACCTATTAAAAAAATGTGTTTTATCTAGCAAACTAAAACCCATAAATGAAAGCACAAGGAAGCATATCTAAGGATCGATCAATCAAAGCTAATCATCCAACAAGTTAAGCAATCATGAACAAACAGCAAAAGAAATGTTTTGACATGAATACTCAAACACCATGCGAGCATAATCGAAATCAAGCACCACAAACCTTCAACAACGAACAATAACGGCGAACCGAAACTGAAACCCTACGTTGTGGCTGAAGTATCATTCATCTATGCTCACAATGAGCCGGAGGAAAGGTCTGATCTCAGGGCTTCCATCTCTACGTTGCGGCTCCTCAACACAAACAAGCCATGGGCCTTGACGGGTGACTTCAATGTTACGCTTTCACCGGACGAGAAGACTTCCAACAACCGGCCAAATATATCACAGTCTTCCAGTGAAATCGAGACTTGCTTTGTACAAAACTTGCTTTCAGATCTCCCTTACTCCGGTTATAAATTCACCTGGAATAACAAACAAGTTAATTCCCGTACAAAATTTTTTTGAAAGAGTTCTTGTGCTTCTAAAATTAGAGATGACTTCTATGATAGTTCTTAATTGTGGAATGAGTTTGATGACAATTCTATGCTTAAACGGAATAATGGATTGAAAAGAAATTGAATGTGTTGTTTAGCCAACAATCATTGTCATGATATCAATATTCAAATCAAAGAGAATAAAAGATGAAAACCCTCAAATACTCAAATAAACTTCAAAACCAATTCTCAAATCCGTAACACAAGAAGCAGTGTTTGATGGATTCAGAATGTATAACACAAAACCTCACAAGAATATAAGGCGAGTATGAAGAACATGTTGTCAATCTGTCTTCAATGTCAAAACCTAAGAAAGAGGTTAAACCTTCGGCGATCTTCAATCAAATAAACTTCAAGGAAGCTAAGGAAGGAGCTAGGATGAAGAATGTCACGACACAAAGGAAACTACAAGTATTTTACACTTCCACGCCCTGAATTACGGCCGTAGAAGAATCCACGCTCTAAACCACGACCGTGGATCTTGGCATCATGAGCGTGGAGCATTCCAGTAAGTTACACGGCCTAAAGTATGGTCGTGGAAGTCACAAGAGACCGTAATCCAATTCCACGCCCTAAACCACGGTCGTGGAAACTCTTGAGACCGTGATTTAGGCGATCTTTTGACGAGTCTTTATTTTCCACGTTATTTACGTGATGGGCCTGGACGGTTATTTCTTTCCCGTCTTATAAAAAGGTCAGAAAAGAGAGTTTTGGGGATCCGCGCTTACGCCCGCTAAATCTCGTTGTGTTGGATCCCGCGGAGACGCCAACGGACGCTGACGGCCGCTTACTTTGCTTGGAGCATTCTTGCCTAGGGTGGATTGAAGATCGCGGAAGGTTTAACCTCTTTCTTAGGTTTTGACATTGAAGACAGATTGACAACATGTTCTTCATACTCGCCTTAGATTCTTGTGAGGTTTTGTGTTATACATTCTGAATCCATCAAACACTGCTTCTTGTGTTACGGATTTGAGAATTGGTTTTGAAGTTTATTTGATAGTTGTGGCTTAGATGATGATAGATCGATCGTAAATTGATTGGACCCTGAGAGTTAGAGAGATCTCGTCGACGAACCCAAATCACGGCATGTTCTTGGAGTTCCACGGCCGTGGTTCTCAAGATCTGACCGTGATTTACCCTAGTTTACGAACTTTGCTTTTACTTTGATCCAAGGTTAAAGATTAGCTTTAATCTAGTCTTGGTTTACCCTTTTCTAGGTAGTAGTGAGACTCATCACCCTCTATTTCGATTTCGAGTGTCACAACCTTAATCGTTTTAGTTCGTCTTGATCCTTGGGTTACAAGTTTGGTTATTTGAGATTAATTCTTGTCCATAGATCCTTTTTATACTGAAGCCTCAACAACCTTTATAGAGAGTGTCTTTAGATAAGTCATAAAAAGTCTTGGAACTTCACCGTACATTGCTTTACTTTAGCACACCTTTGCAACTCCTAACTCTGTCCTTAGTTCTTTAGTATAACTTGAATCGATTGCCACAATTAGATACCTGAATCTTTAGGGTTGCTGTTTTCCCCAATATTTGCAAAGCTTTATACCTTTATTTGCTCGATAACTTGAGACTGGGTTTTGTTTCACCAAATCCCTGTGATCGATACTCTGGAATATTTGCTAATCTTTGTCGATCCGTACACTTCGGGTTCGCTTGTTTTATTCTAGTTTTATAAATTTAAGACTTGATTGCACGCACGTTTTAGGGCGAACACTCACCACACTCTTATTGCCTCTCTCTATACTTTTGAGCTCCCTCACTCAGACAACCCCAATGACAACCCAATGCAAGCATCAAGGATTCTTGCCCATCACCCACTGTTATATCATGTATCTAAGCATTTGTGCTTTGAATGTTAGGCGTATAAACCACCCTAACAAGCAAAATGCAGTTCGTGACATAGTAAAATGACACAACCTTGACATTATTGCTATCATTGAAACCAAGCTATAGGTTAGTAAGATGAAGAAGCTTTCCCACCTTATTCCACACTGGAATCATACCTCCAACCTTTCAAACGTGTCTGACCAATTCAAATGTTGCATTTGGGTGTGGTGGAACCCCCTGACTTTGCATATAACCCAGTTCTCATCAATGAGCAACTCATCCACTGTCACTTATCCTCCCCAAATCTCACCAACCCCCAACGCATCCTCTCTTGCACTTTTGTGTACGCCCATAACCTCCCCGATGATCGGAAGCCCCTATGGGACAGCATAGCCACTATCAAGCTCCTTAACCACAACGATCCTTGGACTCTCATGGGTAACTTCAACACTACCCTCAGCCCGGATGAGAAGTTTGCCGACGGTTTCCCTTCCATCTCTCAACCTTCGTTTGAGCTCTCGGATTGTTTCTCTT
Source organism: Fagopyrum homotropicum (assembly GCA_033239125.1). Classification (NCBI taxonomy): domain Eukaryota; kingdom Viridiplantae; phylum Streptophyta; class Magnoliopsida; order Caryophyllales; family Polygonaceae; genus Fagopyrum; species Fagopyrum homotropicum. Next base: position 86,042,132 of record BSWB01000005.1, on the reverse strand, counting down.
GGAACTCGCACTCTGACCATGAGTATTCTGGATGCAAACTCACTTGAAACAATAAAAAAATCTCCTCCAGGAATTGGTGTAAGCTTGATCGGATCGTTATAAACTCCTCATGGTCCTCCTCGTTCCCTAATTCAAAGGCCCTTTTTGATAACTCCAACCTCTCTGACCATTCACCAGCCTTGCTTTCCTTTGAATCCAAACTTCTCCCTCTCATTCTCCAATTCCGTTTCAACAACAAATTGGTGCACCATGAGAATTTTACCTCTTCTATCTCACTTTCCTGGTCTCTCCCCATCGATGATGCTCATGATAACCTCATGATCGCACTCACCAAGAAGCTAAAACGCCTTAAGCCGTGGCTGAAACAATTCCCAAGCCTTATTCTCGAGAATCTCTACTCTAATGTTGAGACTCTCAAGTCCTCCATTTCCACTACCCAAACAGAACTTCAAGAGGACCCCCATAATCATGCTCTCTTGATGACCGAAAGAGATAATACCTCCTCTCTCAACTCAATGCTAGACATGCTTCGCACTACCCTTGCCCAACTCTCCAAAGCATCGTGGTTTAAACATGGAGACCAATGCAATGCGTTCTTTTTTAAGAGCAACATCACCAGGAGGATCGTAAATGATATTAGAATATTTCTTGATCCCTTTAATCCCACATCTGGTCCCACCCACAATCCCGAGAATATCGCCACTATCCTTATAAACCATTTTTCATTATTCTCAATCCTTCTTCAAACCACAACCCTCAAAACCTTTTCCCTAATTGCCCCCTTCCATCCATCTCTCCAGAAGACAAGCTCTCTCTCTGTACCACCGTTACCAGGGAGACCATCAAAGATACTCTTTTCAACCTGGGTGATCAAAAATCCCCTGGGCCTGACGGTTACAACGCAAAATTCTTCAAGTCGTCTTGTCATATTAGTAGTAATGACTTCACCAATGTTATCTTGGAAGTTTTCAATACGGGTTGTTTCCCTTGGCTGATCAATCACACTTCGATCTCTCTAATTGTCAAGAAGGAAAATCCCATGCACCCCTTTGACTTCATACCAATCTCATGCTGCAATACTACCTACAAAGTAATCGCCAAGCTTCTAGCTTCCAGATTAAACGCCATTTTACCTTCCATAAATGGTACCTATCAAGGAGTGTTCATCAAAGGCCGTTCTATAAAGCACAACACCAAGAAATCTTTAAGAAGTACAACCAGCATCATATCTCTCCAAGATGTTCCATTAAGGTTGATATCTCTAAGGCTTTCGACTCCATTGATCACAAACTCATCCTTTACTGCCTTAGAAGGATGGGGTTTCCCAAGTATTTCAATCGCCTGCTTGAAAACTGCATCTCCACTGCTTCCTACTCAATCAATCTAAATGGAGCTATGAATAGTTTCTTCTAGGGCTCTCGAGGGCTTAGACAAGGCTGCCCTCTTTCCCCTCCTCTCTTTGTTATTGCCATGGAGGTGCTATCCTCGATGCTCCAAACCAACACCTCAAACCCAAACTTCAACATCCATCCAAAGTGTGTCTCTCCCCGCCATACCCACCTATGTTTTCCTGACGATCTTATGATTTTTTGCAGGGGAGACATTACCTCCATCCACATCTTGATGAACACGTTACATTCCTTCGGTAACTACTCTAGTCTTTGCATAAACACTACAAAATCTTCCCTCTTTCTTGGTGGTCTATCTTCTCAGGAAAGAGATCTTTTCTCTCACTCTACTTCTCTACCTCTGGGCTCTCTCCCCTTCTTCTACTTGGGCAACTGGTGGGCCGCAAAAGACTCAACGCAATCGAATACAACCCCCTCATCACCAAGATCACCAATAGAATCAATTCTTGGAGGGCCATAAATCTCTCTTACGCCGGAAGAAAATAGATAATCTCCTCAATCCTCTTCTCCTTACACTACTATTGGTGTTCCGTCCTGCTCATTCCATCCAAGATCATTCTCAAAATTGAAGGGCTTCTCCGCTCCTGTTTATGGTCGGGCAAGGCAAACAGTTCCCGTGCTGTAGTCTCCTGGAAAGTTATTTGCAACTCCACAATTAGAATATTCTTAAAGGCCAATCAATTCGGAACTATCCGACCTCCTACAAGCATAGCTTTGTTTGGTACATGATTCTCAAAGTTAGAGATGAAATTCTTGACTCCATGACGGGCCCAAACTTCATCAGTCAAACCTCAAACCCCCATGGTATTTTCTCTACCTCTGCTTCTTACAGCACCGTCTGGCATGCTCATCCTAACCCAAGCTCCTACACGCTGAACATCATCTAGAAGGGCTTGAATGTTCCCAAGTCTAGTTTTATCTCTTGGATTTTAGTCATCACTGCCTCCCTACCCTTACAAAGCTTGCAAACTGGAACCTCATCCTGAACAATCTTTGTAAGTTCTGCTCTATCCATGTTGAGGATGAAGACCACATTTTTCACCACTGCACATATTCTACCATTGTGCTCGATCTCATCCCTAGATGGTTCAGGACGTCCCATCCTCACGCTTACAATAGCAACATCTAGAACTGGCTCGGATCTCAAAACCTCAACAAGCACGACTTGATCTCCCATATCCGCATTTCTACCATCACAAGTTTCATCTACTTTGTTTGGAAATCCAGGAATGATCTTGTCTTCAATTGAAACAACCCGAATCTGCGGGACTCGGAGTGCCACATTGGGTTAGGATCTCACAATGGATCATGACCCTAGTCTGACAACAAGTTCACTGGACCTTACAACATGGCACTGACAGATATGAAAACAAATACATAAAACTGTATAAAACTGTACATCCCAAAAGGTAAGACCACATAGCCGAGTACAAACATCACACCTCATGCAGAAGGTAACAAAAGACCAACCTCACATAGGAGGGAAAAGATAAACAAACCCAAAAGCCCACAACAACCTATGTACGAGACGTCCTCGGCCTGCCACCCTGCTAGATCACCCAACAGCATGCCTATCCTGTAGGGCATCTACAACATGGTAATAACCATTAGCTATCCATACACATATATAGAGTAATGCATAAGCACAATCACACATAGGGAAAGATAAACATATCAGCATGCTTTCACTCATTTACCCATTTATTCATCTCAATATAATGGTCATTCACTCAAATCGTATAGGTATAATATATATGAAACTAGGTGACACGAGGACCGATACATCCTCGCCTCTGAGCCTGCTAGCCAGCCGTACTAGTATCGGTCACACAATCCGTGTACCCTATGGGAGTGGATTGCGCCCTTCCTGTAAACCGGTCTGGCCTGACATCAGAGAACCTCCCAGACTCCACGGCGGGATGAAAGGAAAAGGTTATCACAGCCACGCAGTGGGGCAATCAATAAAACATAGGTCGGTAAATACGACATCACATGCTATCATAGCAAACATATAAGGCACACACCACTCATACAAACACCCAATATAAGGATGGTAGCTAAGTAAGTCCTACGGACTTACCTCAACCTCGTATAAAGCTCAACCACAACTGGATCACCTCAACACTAGAGGAACAACACAGCCTATAGATAAGGCATAAAGAGATGTCACATCCCATATCAAGCAAAGGGTCACACCTAGACCCAAAGGGATCCATAGGGATCATATACATCCTATAACCTCGAATAACATGCTAAACCTAAAAGCCACATCAGGGAATAAATCCAACTCATGATATCATCACCAACTAAAATCCCATAATTACCAGAATAATGTAACGAGCATAATGGAAATTCCAATTATCCATTTTAATCAACTTAAGGTTAATTTATACTAACCCGCAATACGGAAAACGAATAAATTCATAACTTATTCGTTACTAACCCGATATACGAACCGGAAGAATATCCAGACTCCTAGCGGTATGGGGAGTAAGAGCGCGGTATAAAACCTTACGTTTGATGACTTGCGGTAGTCCATCGGCGTTCCGATAGCAGTAAACGGAAGCTTTACCAAAAAGCTAACAAACGGGAAATAAATGTGTACCACGTTGAAGAGAACAAGATAAGGGACTCGTTAGTACAAACGGATCTGAAAAAGGATCAAAGATGGAACGTTTGTGGAGGATTGAAAGAAGGCAGTACGTTCGCTTGGTTTCTCTCGATTTCCTTTGTCTGAATGTTTCAGTTTGCAAATTGAATTGCAATTGTGAAGTTAGAGATGATGATATATCTGCTGTAGCCGCCTATTCTTTCAATGTATAATTATATATTATATGTGTATCATACTTTATAAGTTGTAGTGGAAGAGATAGAATAGCCGCCTTTTCATTTCCTTTATATATATATATATATATATATATATATATATATATATATATATATATATATATATATATATATATATATATATATATATATTGGCCTAAGCTATTTAATTGAAACACGGTTATAAATTTTCGGTCTACAAAGTTTACCAAATTGGAATAGAAATTCCGGAATATTATCGGGATAGTTAATCCATAACTATCTCATAGAATGTGCATTCCTAAGCCACATTTCCTAACCGCTAAGAATCGGAATAGCGACTCTTTAATCCATTTCGTCTTTTTTATATTATTTCACATTTAGGACATATCCGATGTTCCGATCATTTCTCTCAACTGGAACTTTATTTATTGGAGCTCTCAAATACTCCAAATAACACCGGTTGTTACATCATCTCCCCCTAAAAACATGTTTCGTCCCGAAACTTGAATAAACCCAAATCCTCTCGGACCCATATGCCGAGGTATAACTCTATCTATCGGAGGTATCACATCTCCGCTCAAAAAGGTCAAAACCTATAACAAATCTATAACCTCAAACATCAACATGGAGGAATCATCCACTCTAGAAAACAGGGCCATAACGCTACCCAAGGCAGAGAGGAATCACATCTCTCACTATATCACATCACAAGGCATAGAGAAAGCACATCTCTAGCCAACCATAAACATATACATCGTATGGAGGAATCACATCTCCACTGAACTATGTCCATCAAAGTAGCATGGAGGAAAGAACCATCTCCAACTGAATCCTAATCACACTCAAATAGCATGGAGGAAAGAACCATCTCCAGCTATAAACATACATCATACTAGCACAACAAGATCTAACAAGATCATAAAGCATAACATAGCTAGCATGGAATAAGCACATCAAGGCATGTAAGCACATAAGCACACAATCACATACTCACCAAGATAGCACTAAGATCTACTCGTTGACCCTAGATTCATCTATCTCAGCATAAAACTCTGGATAGTTCCTCTGGATACTATCCTCAGTCTCCCATGTAGCCTCCTCAGGTCCATGTCTCGACCACTGTATCCTCATCATAAGAATGTCCTTAGAACGCAGGCGTCTCACACCTCGCTCTAAGACTGCAATAGGATGCTCAACAAAGGTGTGGTCTGGCTCCTCCACCAAATCATCATAACTCACAATGTTCCGCGGATCTGGTATGTACTCTCTCAGCTGAGACACATGGAACACAGGGTGAACACCCTCTAATCTCGGAGGCAAAGCTAATCTGTAGGCTGCTCTCCCAACTCTGTCCAGAATCTCAAAAGGACCGACATATCGGGGACTCAACTTCCCCTTTATGCCAAAACGTCGGACGCCACGCGTCGGGGATACTCTCAGCCAGACATGAGCTCGTACTTTGAACTCTAGAGGCCGACGCCTCTTGTCTGCATATGACTTCTAGCGACTCTGTGCAGCCAGCATCCTCTCTCTAATCAGTGCTACCCGAGCCATATCATCATGAATCTACTCTGGCGCTACCCCGCTGACACGGCTAGGCTCATCCCAACATAAAGGTGTACGACACCTACGTCCATACAATGCCTCATAGGGAGCCATCCCAATAGATGCATGCCAGCTGTTGTTGTATGAGAACTCAACAAGTGGGAGGTAGTCAGACCATCCCTGTCCCCAATCCAACACACAAGCTCGCAGCATATCCTTCAAAGTCTGGATAGTCCTCTCTGACCGTCCATCAGTCTGGGTGTGAAATGTAGTCGTGAAGTGCAGAATCGTCCCCAAAGCAGTCTGAATCTGCTGCCAGAACCTCGAGGTGAATCGCCTATCTCGATCAGAAACGATCGTCCTCGGTACACCATGGAGTCTCACTATCTGTCTAGTGTACTCCTCAGCTAATCTACTTGTTCACTCCAAACGGTGTGTGCAAGCTTTAAATTTATAACCCTAGACGTAAGCTTAAAACAAGGATGCGAACCCGCAGTGTACGGGTTAATCGTAGTAAAAAGCAAGGAATTCCAAGGGTCGATCACAGGGACTTAGTGAAACAAAGTCGATAACGGTAAGCTTTAGCAATTACTAACCACAATAGCAATTAAAACAATCAAAGATGATAAAAGTCAATAAAGGAAATATGCAATTCTAGGGATTAAAGCATCTAGTTGTGGTTCCAACTCAAGATCTCAAGATAAGCGGACAAAGCTGAGGCTTTTGCATAGGAAAGGTGTTACTAAAGTGGAATAGATCACCGGGTAAGTCTCACTACTCACTAATCCCAAACCGTAACTCCTATTACCAGGTAAGTCTCAAGGAATTAAGATAAAGAACTATAACCTCAAACTAACACACCATCTAAGGGAATAGAATCAACCTTTACCGGGTAAGTCTCAGGCTAACTCACAAAGATGGAATGAAAGCACACTCAAACCCCAACAAAGGATAAACCTTTATTACCTACACTTATGATCTTTGGTAAACAAACAAAGGAATTACCGGGTAAGTCTCATCCTAGGCTTGCATTGAACTAGGAAAGGTGTAATAAGAATAGGATTTGGCAAACTCTAACACTTAACTCTCAGTTTCGGATCAGATAAGTCACCTCGGTCAGAAGAATTCCACCCCGGCCGAGATGTTCATCGACTGAGCGAGATGCTTAGGGTTAAGGTTAAAGGCTCGAACTTTCAGGGTCCTACTGTGATTAAGATTATTCTATCATTGTTTTTCCCACAACCTTCAGCCAATCACCCTAGAATCACACAAAGAGATTAGCCACTCATCATCATGAAAGTAATGATCAAATATATGGGAAGAAAGAGAATAATTGAACAAAAAAACCTTAAGAGAAAGGCTTCAATAACTTAATCAATTATAAAACACAAGCGTTCCTTGGATAGAAATCCAACAAGACAAACAACAAGGAAGGGAATCTAAGATGATCTTACAAAAACCCTTCAAAAGCTATAAAAGCTATTAACTTCCTTCTTCAACCTTCAAAAAGGTTCTTCAAATCTCCCAACTGGAGTATGGCTGTTGCGGTGTATTAGGTGTAAGCGGATGTATGCTGGATGTCGTATTTGTGGGAAATCCGACCCTTTTTATAGGAAAATTACTCTCCAAAGATAAGATATCTTAGAAAGATCTCTTCCCATAAAAATAGGTAAAATATATGATCTAGCATATCTTCTTCCTTCCAGGAGCCAAGCCCAAAAATATAAGATCCTCTTTCAAAAGATAAAAGATCTCAGCCAAGAATAAAATATTCTCGCCGCGTCCCAGGTATTCGCCTCGGTCGAGTCGACTTCTCTGGATCACCTCGGTCGAGGTGACACTGTGGTCAACCGAGGTGAGTCACAACTGAATGTGAAATCTCTCAAATCTGGTCCAAAGTGAATCTTTAATCCATGCTATGCTTCCTGGATGTTTCCTTATGTTCCTGAATGTAGCTCCAATGACTCCATAGCTCCTTTTTCTCCTTTTTGATGCAAAACTTGCCATTTTACCTACGATTACAACAAAACTAGGTGTAGACCTCGATTCCCGCAAAGGTAGATGGAATGGTAATATAATCACATATTATACATGCAAACATGCAGATTATTGAAGATAAAACGTCCAAACAAACCCCAAAATATAGACTATAATTCATGCTATCAAAATACCCCATACTTAGCCCTTGCTTGTCCCCAAGCAAGTTCCGCATATAAAAGGCAAGATAGAATGGATTATAAGTCAAGAAAACCAATGATAAAGTCTTTCAAAAACATTTTATGGTGTGCTACAATCATAGATCACTCTAAGAGAATACTTCATGGAATTTAAAATCAAAATATGATCAAAACATTTTATAAATATAATAAAGTTGTTCATCTTTGCATAAAATCATAGAATGCATAATAAGTCATAATTATCGAAATTAATCATGCATAATCCAGTTTAAACCACTAAGTCAATCAACAAGCTCGAGGTCTCAAGGGCTTCCCAAAAGAAAGGTCAAGAAACGTGTAGGGTAGGGATGTATGTAAGGTAATGTGGTGCTAGAATCCGGGAAAAGGATATACTTCACTTTCACTTTGACTTTCAACATCTTCCACCAATAAGCTTTGCTTATTTCACACTTTTTCTTTTACTTTACTTTTTGGGATGCATGGACAGAGGTGCACAATAACCGAAGCCTAGGAAATCAACAATCATCAATTTCTTGAGATGCATCAAACCCTTGATGCACATACCATGACCCGTTAGGAATATCGCTCAATCCGACTTTGGCAAGACACAAACACCCGGCTATGTGAATGGTGCCGAGTTACTCATCTTCATGATTGACTTCCCCAAACCTATTATTACTTTCTAACACTTTCACTTTCAGCCAACTTCTCAACTTTTACTTCACTTGCTTTAACCACTTGCTTGCTTCCAAATTCCCGGATAGGTAAAGGGAGGCAAAAATGTATATGAGGGGCTAAGCATGATCAAGAAGAAGAAGAGAGAAGAATGAATTGCCTTGGTCTTTCCAGGAAGAAAGTGAGAGAACTCATAACGTGGTGTCAACCTTCAAATTCAACATAATTTGGATAAATAAACATGCCAAAAATTTCAAACAAAGCATTTAGCAACTTAAACATATCATAAAACCTTTCAAGCATATAAAGATTTCAAAACCAGTCAGCAAACAAGATCTTCACTGAGATCATATCTAGATAAGAAGCACAAAAAATCGTTTCGAAAACTCTCAGATAAACCACCTCGGTCGAGGTGTTCTTAGGTCAACCGAGGTGAATTACCTCGTTCGGCCAGAACTGCCCCGGTCGAGGTCAAAATTTTTTTTTCCTTTAACCTGTTTTTCGACGTTTTTCTCAATCAAATAACCTGTATGTATACATGCAATCTCAGTTAAACATATAGAAGCAAAATGAAGCATAAATATCATATAAAGTCGAGTCATACATCCATAAGTCAAATAATACATAAATACCCCATACTTGGGACACACTGTCCCAGTGGGTCGAAATAAGTCTAAGGAAATAAAATACTCACCGGACATAAAGCTGAACTGCATAATAAATAAGAAAGAAAATCTTGCAGCTCTCAGTAGTCACGATCCGGTGGTGGTGGTGGCACATATGGATACTGAGATGGGTCGAATGGGTAGCCCATGATGTCCTGAAACTGAATCTGAGCCATCATGTGCTGGTAATGTTGTCTCTCCTGCATCTCACGGATATCTAGTGATAGGGCAGCATAAGAATCGATCATTTGATCCATCAGATCATCGATCCGACGGTCAGCCTCTGGATCTCTGTGTCGGCGTACCCTACGCCTAGCAGGTCTCACTGGTGATGTGGCTGGTGCAGGCTCAGTATCATCATCATCAATGTCAATAACCGGCGCACTCGTCCCAGCAGTATCTGTCCCTGTATCCATCGGAACTCCACCATCCCTGTCATCGTCATCAGCTGTCTCCTCCTCTATCTCATCCTCCACAGCTGGTGCTGCTGCTGCCTCTCTATAATCCTCCATCAATGGAATCCAAGCAGTCTGCCAGTAGTGAGGATCATAAACAAAGAACTGGGGCGACCATCTAATCCCCTGTGGTGCAGTCAGCTCCCATGGCATAGCCACATACGGTGTAGTGAGTCCTCGGGGAACCAGTATCCTCCGAGTGATCATCTCCTATAGCCCTAGCGGCTTGGCAGCCGCCACCATAGTACAAGCGCTGAGGTCCATGTCTGGATAGCTAGCAATGTGGGTCATGAGGCCTCCGCAGCAGATATCCCCCTTCGCCTTGGCCTTGATCTTATGCAGGTCCTCTGCCAACATCAAGCCAAAGTCTGGGATCCCTCCAGTCACCATGCAGTAAAGGCTAAAAAGCTCCCCTTGTCGGACCTTCTGGGGCGTCTCAGTACGCGCCAGAAGTGTCTCACTGAAAATACGGTGAGCTAACCTAAAAGCTAGGTGAAAAATAATCTTCTCCCTGGAGTCTCCAGGGCGCCATCTATCTGCGTGCTCAACTACATGAGCAATCTGACCCTAAAACTCCCTAGCTACAGTCCGGGAGGGAAAATCAACAGTAGTCGGGGCCGGGAAACAAAAAATATCTCTCCAATACTCTAAAGGAACTAGGAAGTTCCGGTTCATCAACCGGTACTTCACAGAACGCTCTGTGGGGAGGTAGGTGAAAGAGCTGACAAACTCTAGGGTAGGCTATAAATAGGCAGGTGCTCGGATCTCAGTAAACTGATCTAGCCCTATCTTCGATATCATCCGTCTAAGGTCTCCATCTACATGGAGACAATCAAAAGCCGATACGTCCAGGAAGCGTAGTGCAATCACTAGACGGGCTGCTATACGGTCATAATAGACCTGATGTCGCTCGTGGATCACCGGTCGATAAGGTCTGGAAGAAGAAGAAGAAGGAGAAGGAGAAGGGGAGGATCTATCCCTAAGGACAAGCTGTCTATCTGAACTCATTCTCAACAAACTCTGTCAGATCACCTCGGTCGGTCTGACACAACTCAAGAACACCTCGGCCGAGGCACAGCACGACTGGACCGAGGCGAATAACTGCGCGATCGAATCTCTCAAAAATCCAGTTCTTTTCCCCCAAAATCACTACAACTGGTTCCTATGGGGTACTTAATTTGTTCTTCAGCAAATGTAGGGCAACCAAAGCCAAATCGAAGCAAAAACAGCGAGATTAGGGTTTTCTGTTTTTTTACCTCGTTCGGTCGTTTCGGTTCGAATTTCTCGCAGATTCGCACTTGCAACTCGATCCTCTACGCTTTAATCGCAAGTTGGAAGCGAAAATCTTCGAAAACGGGCAAGAATAAAAGATGCGAGATGAAGGAGACTGCCGCGGTCGAGGAGAGGTAAAAAATAGAGAGAGAAATTAAACCCCCCTTTTATACCCTTTCTAGAACTGGTGTCACCTCGGTCGAGGTGGTCTCGACTGGACCGAGGTGGTACGGACCGAGGTAGATCTTCAGAAACCCTAATCGCCTCGGTTACTCAAGAATCACCTCGGTCGAGGTGCTTTGACAGCAACCGAGATGTGTCTCAGTCAAACTCCGTCTTCTCAAATTCTAGAACTTCTGTCCTCCCAGTTATGCTCCTGGTTTATACTCCTTCCTTAGATGTCACCTGTTGTCTGTCTAGGACGGCAAAAACAAAACAAAGCAAAGCAAAAGCAAAACTATCTAATCTAGACTAGAAAAAGGGAAAAGAAAGTAATACCTTGGGTTGCCTCCCAAGAAGCGCTTGGTTTAAGGTCGCTAGCTGGACCATAGTGCGTCTCTCAAATGTGATGGGAGGTGCCATAACCCCATACCTCACCTCCATCGTGGGGTGAAGTAAGTAACTCTATCAAGCGCTCCAACAAGTGTAAGTGCTCATCGGGGAATGAATCGTCAATGGGTGGGTCGTCCTTTTCGCGTGAAGATGTAGGTAGCCGGATGAGGTGATCCGCAACAGAATTTTCGGATCCCTTCTTATCGCGGATCTCTAAGTCAAACTCTTGAAGCAAGAGAATCCATCGAATAAGGCGTGGCTTGGCATCTTTCTTAGCAAGCAAGTAACGGATGGCTGCATGGTCGGTGTAGACAATGACTTTCACCCCTACTAAGTACGAACGAAACTTCTCGAAAGCATATACAACCGCCAATAACTCTTTCTCGGTGGTAGCGTAGTTGCGTTGTGCTACATCTAGCGTCTTGCTAGCATAATAAATGGCGGTGGTCCGGCCATCCTTCTTTTGTCCAGCACCGCTCCTACGGCTACATCACTAGCATCACACAAGATCTCAAAGGGCAAGGTCCAATCCGGAGGTTAGATAATGGGAGCGGAGATCAACGCTTCCTTAATCCTGTAAAAAGCATCAAGACACTCCTGCGAAAACTCAAAAACAACGTCTTTATTCAAGAGGTTAGTTAGAGGTTTAGAAATCTTGGAGAAGTCCTTGATGAATCTCTTGTAGAAACCTGCATGCCCGAGAAAACTCCTCACACCTTTAACAGAACAAGGGGGAGGGAGTTTCTCAATAGTCTCGATCTTAGCGCGATCGACCTCAATGCCTCGATGAGAAACGAGGTGTCCTAGCACAATGCCTTCATTAACCATAAAATGACACTTCTCCCAATTCAAAACAAGATTAGTGTCTTCACATCTTTGTAGCACTAGAGAAAGGTTAGATAGGCAATCATCAAAAGAGGAACCATATACTGAAAAATCATCCATGAATACCTCCATGATCTCCTCTATGTACTCGGAAAAGATAGCCATCATGCATCGTTGGAAGGTAGCGGGTGCATTGCATAATCCAAATGGCATCCTCCTATAAGAAAATGTCCCCCATGGACAAGTGAAAGTGGTCTTCTCTTGATCATCCGGATGGATAGGAATCTGGAAGAATCCACTATAGCCGTCTAAGTAGCAAAAGTGTGTATGCTGAGCCAACCGTTCGAGCATCTGATCAATGAAGGGAAGTGGAAAATGGTCCTTTCGAGTGGCCGTGTTCAGCTTCTTTTAATCAATGCAAACCCTCCAACCCGTGACGGTCCTGGTTGGGATCAACTCGTTGTTCTTATTCGTCACAACGGTCATCCCTCATTTCTTCGGAACTACATGCACCGGGCTAACCCATTTGATGTCCGAGATAGGATATATGATACCTGCATCCAACAACTTAAGAATTTCCTTCTTCATAACCTCTTTCATGATCGGATTTAACCGTCTTTGAGGTTCCCGTGAAGTCTTATGATCATCCTCCATTAGAATTCTATGCATGCAGAAAGAAGGCTTAATGCCAATAAGATCATCTATAGTATAACCCAAAGCCTTTTGATGCCTTCTCAGGACATGCATTAGTTTAGACAATTCAGATTCGGAGAGGGAAGCGCTAACAATAACGGGATAAGTGGAATCCGGTCCAAGAAAGACATACCTCAAGTGATTTGGGAGTTGTTTAAGCTCCACAACTGGGGGTGCTTTCTGAGGGGAATCTAGGTTTCCTCCTTCCAGTGGAGTAGATCTAGAAGCTGGACTTTCGAAAGACTCAGTCGAAGTCGTCTCGCCTTCGACCTCAGTCGAGGCACAAAGGCGTTGACCGAGATGTTCTTTAGTCGCCTCGCTCAGTCCAGAAAGTGCCTCGGTCGAGGTACAGTAGCTGGAACCGAAACTGGAGATCTTCATCTCCTGGATTAGTGTCTCAGTTTTAGCTCCTGGATCTTCTTCCAGTGCTTTTAAGCTCCGTATATCTGTATCACAAGAAGCATTTATACCTTCCTCCATTAAACTGAAACTAATAACTCGTTCAAGTGGATCGTTAATAAGGATAGAGCTCACCAATTCTCTTGATTCTTCTTCATCATAGATGTTGAAGATATCATCGCTTAGCTGCTCTCCTTTCATGGCCGCAAGTAATGCGAACTCCACTTCATCTCCACCAATGTGGAATTTCAACTTGGCGTTCTTACAATCCACGTTGCAACCCGAAGTTGCTAGAAATGGCCTCCCGAGAATAATAGGAACAGGATAATCTGCGGGAATGTCAAGTACAACAAAGTCTATTGGTAAATAGAAGTTACCTAACTTGACCGGAACGTCTTCCAAAATGCCCACGGGATGGGTAATGGAGCGGTCAGCCATGTACAATCGAATCTTGACCGGCTTGGGCTCTCCAAGTCCGATCTTCACACATAACTCCAGCGGAATGATGCTCACGCTGGCTGCTAGATCGCATAAGGCTTCACAAGTGACATCCCCAACTTGAATGGGAATGCAAAATGAGCCGGGATCTCTCAACTTAGGTGGCATTTTCTCCTTCATGATTTGTATGAGCTCCGAGGATTTAGATGTCATCCTTACTTCACCAAAGTCCTCCAGTTTCCTCTTCCTTGATAGGATCTCTTTCAAGAACTTCCCGTAGACAGGCATCCCTAAAATAGCATCAAGGAAAGGAATGTTAATGTGTAGTTTATTCATCAAGTCAAGGAACTTACCAAAGTGCTTGTCTAGATGTGCTTTGGCCCTTGACTGGGGGAATGGAAGTGGTGGTTTGTATGCAGGAGGTGGAACATAAACTTCAGTTTTCCCCTCCGCTTTTTGTGGCTCCACCTTGGTTGGTATCTCGGCTGAAGTGTTCTTCGACTGCACCTGGACCGAGGTGGTCTTCGTCGGTACTAGCACCGACCGAGGCACTGGATCTGCAGTCTTTAGTCCACTCCTCGTAGTTATGGCCATGATCTGGCCCTTAGGGTTGCTTTCCGTCCTTGCTGGAAGCTTCCCTGAATCTCTTGGCGCTTCATTCGCCCTACTAGCAAGTTGTTGTTCAAAGGCTTTTTGGGCCTTCGAAAATGAAGTCATAGAAGTCTCCATAGCACTAAGCTTGATCAAGATGGCCTCCAGCACTGCGTCTTTCTTTTCAGGCTGAGACGAACTTGATCCTTGCCCCTGGCTCTTTAATGGAGTAGAAGAAGAAGGGGAAGAGAGGAAAGGATTAGAGGAATCGTTAGAATTGGAGTTAGAATGATTGTTACCAGAATTTTGGTTGTTCGCCCTCCAATTATTGCTGTTGGACCCTCTATTGTTGTTGTAGTTGTTGTTCCGGGAACCGTTGTTGTTGTTACGGTATCCATTGTTGTTGTTCCTTTGTCCTTGATCTTCCTTCTTGGTTTGAGCAACCAAGAGTTCCTTCAATTGCTTCACGTCATTCTTCAAAGACGTGAGTTGATTGTTGTTGGGCTGAGTATCTTGGAAGTTAACTCTTTTAACTCCACCTTCAGCTCCTTGATGGGTGTATTTCTCCATATACAAAGCTTGCTTCTCGATAATGTCCCAAGCTTTGTCAATCGCCATGTCCATAAAGGTACCGACGAAGAGTAGTTGGAGGTTGAACTGGGTGCTTCCGTCCAGTCCCTTGAAGTATATCTCCAACAACTCTATCTTTGGAATCCCATGATGTGGGCAATCCAAAAGAATGTCCTTAAACCTCTCCCATGACTTGGACAAGCTCTCCTTGTCCTTCATAATGAATGCATTAATCTTCCCTCTCATTTCAACGGTCTTAGAGGGGGGAAAGAATTTAGTCAAGAATTCCGTAGTCATCTCCTCCCAAGTGCTAATTTTTCCTGGAGGAAGAGATTGATACCAAGTAAGAGCTCTATCTTTTAAGAAAAGTAAAAATGTCTTAGCTTGTAGTTGTTATTTTCAATCCTTGAGGGTCTCAAGGTCTCTATCAAGATCTCATAGTTCTGCAGATGTTGATGTGGAGATTCCTTCTCTAGCCCTCCGAACTGGCATTGGCGAATCATGGACAGAACTTGCGGTCGAAGTTCGTAGTCATGGTCACCTGGATCTCCTAGGTTAACTCCTGGACGCCTCAGTTTTTGATTGGGGTCCATCCTTTGACCTAGGGTTTGCGGGATTCCTGCAAGAAGAACGCCTCGGACTGGCATCCAAGGTTGAAGTACCTCGGCCGGGGCGTCAGGTACTGGGACCTGCCTCGGTCGAGGGTCAGCGACTTGGACCTGCATCGGTCCAACATTGGGAACTGGGTCTTCCCTCGGTCGAAGTTGATATTGGTCTCGTAAGGCTGCCATATCTGCTTCGATCGCTTCAGTCCTGGTGCAAGTTTCCTCCTTCTCTTGGCTCAGTTCTTCCTTGCTAAGGCGTAGTTGTTCTAACGCCTCTTTCAACTCGGCCTCAAGATCACGATTATCTTGGTTGGCCATCTTCGCTTCTCTTAAGTGTCATTTGTATGTCTTCTCTGGTTCGGGATCGTAGGGAACGATTTCCTTCCCAGTGCGGGTTCTTCGCATAAACCTAAGAAAGAACCTGCAAAAGTCACTCAAGTAGAGTGGTTAGTAGACACGAGGGCAAGTGCCCCAAAAGCAAACCGTAACCGGCTCGGTCTAGACCAAGTCCCCGGCAACGGCGCCAAAAAATTGTTCGCTCCAAACGGTGTGTGCATGCTTTAAATTTATAACCCTAGACGTAAGCTTAAAACAAGGATGCGAACCCGCAGTGTACGGGTCAATCGTAGTAAAAAGCAAGGAATTCCAGGGGTCGATCACACGGACTTAGTGAAACAAAGTCGATAACGGTAAGCTTTAGCAATTACTAACCACAATAGCAATTAAAACAATCAAAGATGATAAAAGTCAATAAAGGAAATATGCAATTCTAGGGATTAAAGCATCTAGTTGTGGTTCCAACTCAAGATCTCAAGATAAGCGGACAAAGCTGAGGTTTTTGCATAGGAAAGGTGTTACTAAAGTGGAATAGATCACCGGGTAAGTCTCACTACTCAATAATCCCAAACCGTAACTCCTATTACCGGGTAAGTCTCAAGGAATTAAGATAAAGAACTATAACCTCAAACTAACACACCATCTAAGGGAATAGAATCAACCTTTACCGGGTAAGTCTTACGCTAACTCACAAAGATGGGATGAAAGCACACTCAAACCCCAACAAAGGATAAACCTTTATTACCTACACTTATGATCTTTGGTAAACAAACAAAGGAATTACCGGGTAACTCTCATCCTAGGCTTGCATTGAACCAGGAAAGGTGTAATAAGAATAGAATTTGGCAAACTCTAAGACTTAACTCTCAATTTTGGATCAGATAAGTCACCTCGGTCAGAAGAATTCCACCCCGGCCGAGATGTTCATCGACTGAGCGAGATGCTTAGGGTTAAGGTTAAAGGCTCGAACTTTCAGGGTCCTACTGTGATTAAGATTATTCTATCATTGTTTTTCCCAGAACCTTCAGCCAATCACCCTAGAATCACACAAAGAGATTAGCCACTCATAATCATGAAAGTAATAATCAAATATATGGGAAGAAAGAGAATAATTGAACAAGAAAACCTTAAGAGAAAGGCTTCAATAACTGAATCAATTATAAAACACAAGCGTTCCTTGGATAGAAATCCAACAAGACAAACAAAAAGGAAGAGAATCTACGATGATCTTACAAAAACCCTTCAAAAGCTATAAAATCTATTAACTTCCTTCTTCAACCTTCAAAAAGGTTCTTCAAATCTCCCAACTGGAGTATGGCTGTTGCGGTGTATTAGGTGTAATCGGATGTATGCAGGATGTCGGATTTGTGGGAAATCCGACCCTTTTTATAGGAAAATTACTCTCCAATGATAAGATATCTTAGAAAGATCTCTTCCCATAAAAATAGGTAAAATATATGATCTAGCATATCTTCTTCCTTCTAGGAGCCAAGCCCAAAAATATAAGATCCTCTTTCCAAAGATAAAAGATCTCAGCCAAGAATAAAATATTCTCGCCGCGTCCCAGGTGTTCGCCTCGGTCGAGTTGACTTCTCTGGATCACCTCGGTCGAGGTGACACTGTGGTCAACCGAGGTGAGTCACAACTGAATGTGAAATCTCTCAAATCTGGTCCAAAGTGAATCTTTAATCCATGGCTATGCTTCCTGGATATTTCGTTATATTCCTGAATGTAGCTCCAATGACTCCATAGCTCCTTTTGTTCCTTTTTGATGCAAAACTTGCCATTTTACCTACGATTACAACAAAACTAAGTGTGGACCTCGATTCCCGCAAAGGTAGATGAAATGGTAATATAATCACATATTATACATGCAAACATGCAGATTATTGAAGATAAAACGTCCAAACAAACCCCAAAATATAGACTATAATTCATGCTATCACTACTCACAAGCCATGTCTCTCTAATAGGAATGAAACGTGCCGTCTTCGTCAGTCTATCAACAACAACCCAAATGGCATCAAAACTCCTACTAGATCTCAGTCCCGTCATAAAGTCCATGGAGACGTCCTCCCACATCCACTGCGGTACTGATAGTGGATGGAGCTCACTTCCACGTCTGCAATGCTCTATCGTGACCTGCTGACCGGTCGCACACTGAGACACAAATCTGGCTACATCGGGCTTCAGCCCTCCCTACTAATATGAACGTCTCACATCATGGTACATCTTACTCGTACTTGGATGTACAGAGTAGGGTGTACTATGAGTCTCCTGTAAGATCCTCTGTCTCAACTCTGCATCAGTAAGAACACAAATGCGATCATGTCGCCACATCACTCCATCAGCTCCAATGGAAAACTGTGGTGTCTCTCCACGAGACATCCTCTCTCTAATCCTCATCAAGGTCGGGCAGGTCCCCTGCTTCTGTTGGATCTCATCCAACAGACCAGGTAAAACCTCTAAGGCATACAACTGGGCATCCTCATCAAGAAACTGGATGTCCATCTCTAGCCAAGCTAGATCCCTCTGAAGCTGAGGCTGTAGAGTCAATCTTGTAATCGCCTTCTCTCGAGGCGTCTTCCTGCTCAAGGCGTCAGCAACCACGTTCGCCTTTCCAGGATGATACAAAATCTCAAGGTCAAAATCCTTGATCAACTCAAGCCATCGACGCTGGCGGTTGTTCAACTCCCGCTGCGTGAAAATATACTTCAGACTCTTATGGTCTGTGAAGATCTGACATGTAGCACCATACAAGTAATGTCTCCAAATCTTCAAAGCATGCACTACCGCTGCTAACTCCAAATCATGAGTCGGGTAGTTCTCCTCATACGTCTTCAACTGTCGAGACGCATATGCAATCACTCTACCTCTCTGCATCAACACACATCCCAAGCCTAGCTTGGATGTATCACTGTAGACCACAAAATCATCAGATCCCTCTGGCTGTACGAAGACAAGAGCAGAAGTCAACCGCCTCTTCAACTCCTCAAAGCTCTGAGCACACTGGTCGGTCCACGCAAACCGGGTAGTCTTCCTCAGAAGACTCGTCAGTGGACGGGCAATCACCGAAAAACCCTCCACAAAGTGTCTATAGTAACCGGCTAAGCCAAGAAAGCTACGCACTTCCTTGACGTTTGTCGGTGTCGTCCATGCAGCAACAGACTCGATCTTCGCCAGGTCAACCATAACCCCATCGGCGGAGACGATGTGTCCAAGGAAAGCAACCTCAGACATCCAGAACTCACACTTAGAGAGCTTAGCGTACAACTCTCTATCCCTCAAAATCTGCAAAACCGTCCTCAGATGGCCGGCATGCTCCTCTCTACTACGAGAGTACATTAAAATATCATCAATGAAGACCACCACAAACTGATCAAGGAAGTCGATGAATATGCTGTTCATCAACTCCATAAAGACTACTGGGGCATTCGTCAGCCCGAATGGCATCACTACAAACTCGTAGTGTCCATAACGGGTACGAAATGCCGTCCTGTGTACGTCTTGCTCTCTCACCCTCAACTGGTGATATCCTGAGCGCAAATCAATCCGGGAGAAAACTGTAGCTCCCTGAAGCTGATCAAGTAGATCGTCAATACGAGGCAATGGATACCTGTTCTTGACGGTCACCTTGTTCAACTCTCTGTAATCTATGCATAACCTCAGAGATCCGTCCTTCTTCCGCACGAAGAGGACAGGTGCACCCCATGGTGAAACAGTAGGGCGTATGAAACCCTTCTCAGCCAACTCCTCGAGTTGCTTCTTCAGCTCCAACATCTCGACAGGTGCCATACGGTATGGGGCCTTCGAGATGGGTCGCGTGCCAGGCTCTAACTCTATGCTGAAGTCCACACTCCACTGAGGCGGCAAACTCGACGGCTCAGCAAACACATTTGTAAACTCGCAGACTACTGGAATATCCTCCAGAGTTGGACTCTCTCCATCCTTCATGGTGTAACACCAGAAGGCATCACATCCCTGAGCAATCAACCTAGCTGCCCGTACGACACTAATAACCGAACCTGTCTTCCCAAGGTCCCAACCCCGGAAGACCTAAATCTGACCAACCTCGGTAGAGACTGTAAAAGTCCGTCTACCAACATCCAAAACCGCATGGTGTCTACGCATCCAGTCCATACCTAATATGACTTCTTCATGCATCAATGGCATGACTAAGAAGTCAACAAGTAAAACACGAGTCCCTAAACGAAGGGGACAACTACGTATCTCACGGGTACCTCTGACCCGACTACCATCAGGTAACCCTATAGTAAAGGGTATCCCCTCTATGGTAGCTAAACTCAGACGCTCAACACAAGTGTCAGAAATAAAGGAATGTGTAGCACCAGTATCAAATAAAACTCTAACAGGTAAACCATGAAGTAAAATGGTACCTGTAGCAGCCGGTGTAGGTGGATCCTCTGCACTCCTCAACTCAAAAGCTCGCCCTCGGGCTCCTCTGGCATCACTGGTGCCAACATCTCTACCTCTACCTCTACTCGGTCCTGGAGCAGAACCTTGAGTAGATGGACGCTCTGGGACCCTCTGCTGTCCCTGTATCTGCTGATGAGGTGTCCTCTGACCACCTCCTACTACACTAGCAGGGGAAGAACCCTGTTGGGATGCTATTCCTCCCTGCCTACAAAAGGCATCTCGATCTCCCTGTCGGCCACAGGTAAAACAAGTCACAACTGGTCTGGGACAAGCTGGCTTTAGATGGCCAGGGTCTCCACAGTTGTAACACTGACGTCCCTTGTCTGCAGTCTGTGCAGATGAGGGGTAACTCTGACGTCTCTGGTCTCTTCTAGAACCAGAAGCTCCTCCAACTCCACTGGTCTGCCCAGTGCGCTGCCTCTTCTCAGACCGTCCAGTCTGAGAAGCCCTCCTCTGACTAGCTCGCTCCCTCTCATAACCAAAAGCCCGGTCGTGATAGTCAGCAAGGGACTCGCAATGGAATCCCGCCATATATGAACGTGTGATCTCCCTCAGACGACGGGATA
Source organism: Fagopyrum homotropicum (assembly GCA_033239125.1). Taxonomy (NCBI): domain Eukaryota; kingdom Viridiplantae; phylum Streptophyta; class Magnoliopsida; order Caryophyllales; family Polygonaceae; genus Fagopyrum; species Fagopyrum homotropicum. The sequence continues at coordinate 86,021,114 of BSWB01000005.1, read as the reverse complement.
ACAAGTACACATGCTGGTCCTCAGATGGTGCAGCTGGACCTAGCAAAGCTAACTCAGTCTGGAAGCGATGGATGGCATCTACAATAGGTACATCCTCAAAACCGGCCTCCATAAAATCCTGCAGCTTCTCCCTCTTGAGTGAGGCAGGGCAGAACTGCTCTCGGATCATACTCCTCATGCGATCATAGCTGGTGGCCCTGGCTCGTACAGTCCTCCACCACTGATGTGCAAGGTCACGGAATAGAGACTGAACTAGCTCTACCCGTCTATCCTCAGGACATCTGATAGACTCTAAAGCTGAGTCCACATGTCATATCCATACCTCAGTCTGTGACCCAATCTCTCATGAGAAAGGTGGTACTCCCTGCTGGTGAAATGCCTTCAACCAGGCATCTGGTCGAGGCCCTCGAGTCTCCTCCACAGCTCGAACTGGCTCAGCATCACGTGCAGGTACAACTGGCACTTGTGTTGCTCCCTGAGATCTCTCAGAAGATCCCTCATGTACTGGTAAGTTTGGGGCCCGTCTTCCGGCCCTAATGTCCTCCTCAAAACGTCGGAGGTACTCTCTAAACTCCGGTCCTCCTATGGAGACACGATCAGTATCATCAGACTGAGCTCGATGTGAATGATGTCTCATAGATCCACCACTCCTCGTCTCTGGGACGACGCTCTCTGCAACCTCCTCATGTATCTCCTCCACCACTAGTGGATCAGCAGTGGGAACTGGTCCCTCACCTACCGCAACCGGAGGATGGGGGCCTACCTCTACCTCTACCTACAGCGGCAGTAGCTCTAGTCCGAGCCATCTGCGGGGTATGCACACCTATCTTATGAGGCTCTATGTAGGCCATAGGTATATATATATATATATATACTCAACACAACACATACATAATCCATCATACATATATATATATACTGCAGAGATCCATAGCAGGAGTGTCGACTTCTCGTACATCTAACCCAAAACCACATTTAAAACCAAAACCTTTTGAAAAAGTCAGATCCCCGTCGGGTTCTGTTTATTTTACCTATCAGACCACGTTGCAGGTAGCAAGTGTCATTATTGTCAACCTAGGCTCTGATACCAACTCTGTAACAACCCGAATCCGCGGGACTAGGAGTGCCACATTGGGTTAGGATCTCACAATGGATCCTGACCCTAGTCTGACAACAAGTTCAGTGGACCTTTCAACATGGCACTGAAAGATATGAAAACAAATACATAAAACTGTATAAAACTGTACATCCCAAAAGGTAAGACCACATAGTCGAGTACAAACATCACACCTCACGCAGGAGGTAACAAAAGACCAACCTCACACAGGAGGGAAAAGATAAACAAACCCAAAAGCCCACAACAACCTATGTACGAGACGTCCTCGGCCTGCCACCCTGCTCGATCACCCAACAGCATGCCTATCCTGTAGGGCATCTACAACATGGTAATAACCATTAGCTATCCATACACATATATAGAGTAATGCATAAGCACAATCACACATAGGGAAAGATAAACATATCAGCATGCTTTCACTTATTTATCCATTTATTCATCTCAATATAATGGTCATTCACTCAAATCGTATAGATATAATATATATGAAACTAGGTGACACGAGGACCGATACATCCTCGCCTCTGAGCCTGCTAGCCAGCCGTACTAGTATCGGTCACACAATCCGTGTACCCTATGGGAGTGGATTGCGCCCTTCCTATAAACCGGTCTGGCCTGACATCAGAGAACTTCCCAGACTCCACGGCGGGATGAAAGGGAAAGGTTATCACAGCCACGCAGTGGGGCAATCAATAAAACATAGGTCGGTAAATACGACATCACATGCTATCATAGCAAACATGTAAGGCACACACCACTCATACAAACACCCAATATAAGGATGGTAGCTAAGTAAGTCCTACGGACTTACCTCAACCTCGTATAAAGCTCAACCACAACTGGATCACCTCAACACTGGAGGAACAACACAGCCTATAGACATGGCATAAAGAGATGTCACATCCCTTATCAAGAAAAGGGTCACACCTAGACCCAAAGGGATCCATAGGGATCATATACATCCTATAACCTCGAATAACATGCTAAACCTAAACGCCACGTCAGGGCATAAATCCAACTCATGATATCATCACCAACTAAAATCCCATAATTACCAGAATAATGTAACGAGCAAAATGGAAATTCCAATTATCCATTTTAATCAACTTAAGGTTAATTTATACTAACCCGCAATACGGAAAACGAATAAATTCATAACTTATTCGTTACTAACCCGATATACGAACCGGAAGAAGATCCAGACTCCTAGCGGTACGGGGAGTAAGAGCGTGGTATAAAACCTTACGTTTGATGACTTGCGGTAGTCCGTCGGCGTTCCGATAGCGGTAAACGGAAGCTTTACCAAAAAGTTAACAAACGGGAAATAAATGTGTACAAAGTTGAAGAGAACAAGATAAGGGACTCGTTGGTACAAACGGATCTGAAAAAGGATCAAAGATGGAACGTTTGTGGAGGATTGAAAGAAGGCAGTACGTTCGCTTGGTTTCTCTCGATTTCCTTTGTCTGAATGTTTCAGTTTGCAAATTGAATTGCAATTGTGAAGTTAGAGATGATGATATATCGGCTGTAGCCGCCTATTCTTTCAATGTATAATTATATATTATATGTGTATCATACTTTATAAGTTGTAGTGGAAGAGATAGATTAGCCGCCTTTTCATTTCCTTTATATATATATATATATTGGCCTAAGCTATTTAATTGAAACACGGTTATAAATTTTCGGTCTCCAAAGTTTACCAAATTGGAATAGAAATTCCGGAATATTATCGGGATAGTTAATCCATAACTATCTCATAGAATGTGCATTCCTAAGCCACATTTCCTAACCGCTAAGAATCGGAATAGCGACTCTTTAATCCATTTCGTCTTTTTTATATTATTTCACATTTAGGACATATCCGATGTTCCGATCATTTTTCTCAACTGCAACTTTATTTATTGGAGCTCTCAAATACTCCAAATAACACCGGTTGTTACATCAATAACCACTTCACCCATCCTACCATTTGTTTTCTGAATGCAATCAACTCTACAAATAACTTCGTTGCTAAAAACTGGAAAGATAGATCGCCAAACTCGATCTCTTGGGCCAAGATCCTCGGTATCCACTTAGACTAGTTTTTTTCCTCCCTTTTCTTTTGTGTCTCATGCTCTACCTTTGTCAAGTTGACTCTACATGTAAATCCTTCTTATAGAATACAACAAATTTTCAAAAAATAAGATGAGAAAAGAGAAGGGAATAAAGAAATGAAAAGCATATGTTTTTGGATAGGTTTTGTGGTGATCAAGCAAAGATCACAATCAAGCAACAAGGTCAACCAAACAACAAAACAAGCACGCAATATAAGATCAATGTATAGAGAGCGGATTCTAGAGATTCAGACTTCCGGTTATGGCAAAAACTCAAGATTCTAATCAACCTAGGACAAGATGTGGTATGTTCGGAAATAATGTTTCTCTAATGGGATCAATCACCGGGTAGGTCTCATGGTCCACTAATCCCGCACCTAAGGTCCTATTACCGGGTAGGTCTCTAGGAACCTAAGGTTGGAGATTCTACTCAAACCGGATCACTACTTAGAGGTCAAACCTTTCCTTACCAGGTAAGTCTCGGGAAGGCAAGTCCTAAGCAACAATCCTAGCACACTCGATCCAATAGAGGCTTGTGAGGCTCACTACTACCTAGCGTTTGCCATCTTCTTAACCTAAGGTCGGGAATTACCGGTTAAGCCTCTTCCCTCACTTAGTCTACTGACCAAGGTCACTGATAAGTGATGGAATCACTATCATTTAGGATAGTTTTTAGAGTCTTTTGATTGCATTTGTGTCGGTTTATGCTACTAACTCCTTAGTTAGAAGAAGAAGACTAAAAGAAGCTAAGGAAGGAGTTATAAGCACTTAGGAGTGAAGATCGTTCACGAAGCAAAGCTTTTGTTGCCTCACCGCCCCTGCGGAGCCCTGCCACCGCCCCTGCGGGTGACGCCTTACACCGGAGCGCTCCCTCCACCTTCACCAGCGCCAACCATGAAGTGTGTCACTGCCCCTGCGCCATTCCTTGGCGCCCCTACGGTGACCTACCCTCAAGAAACGAAGACCAGCTCCCCTGCGTCTCTCACTGCGGCCCTGCCTGCGCCTTAACGTGGGAGCTGGAAGACGAAGAGGCTGTGTCACCGCCCCTGCGTCGACATAGGGACGCCCCGGCGGCTTGGCATCAGAAACGTCAGGAAGTCAAAGGGTTAGATGTTTGAAGAGCATTGAAGATCCGCCCCAACGGAATTTCCTAGCCACCCCTACGGCCTTGAAGAAGATTAGGCGTTTTAGCCTTCACCGCCCCTGCGGAGCTGAAGGGCGCCCCTGCAGCTTAACGTCAGAAGCTTTACTCCGGCTGTTTACACCACCTTTATGGCATTAAAGGTGGCTGTTTTGGGCCGGCAATTTACTCCTATTTAGTGCCTTTTGTAGTATAAATAGTCCTTGGTTGATTGCTAGAGAGGATCTTATCATCTTGTTAGCCAACAAATTATCCACTTAGATTGTCTTGCTACCTTGTAATGAGTTGCTAACTCCCTTGCTACATTGGGTTGGTTTGAAGCTGCATTATTGCTTAGGATTAATAGGTTCCGGGTTCCGGTCTTTAATCTAGTAGCAACTTTAAGTAATAACGGGTTGTGATTACTTAAAGAAAAGGAACACAAATATAAAGATAAGTTTAACGGTTTTAATCTTCTGTTTATATCCCTTAGTCTTTGTTTGAAAGCTAACTTGTTATTTGTTCTTGTAGGTTTACGGAACTCTAACCTGTTAACTTGTGTTGATGCCGGTTGGCTCAACACATATATATGATCGAGACGGGAGATTACTTGAAAACTTATAAAGGGAACTCACCAAAGTACCAACTACATGCTTAGAATCAACCAAGTGTAGATTCATCCATTATTGTTTTACTTGTCGCACTAATCGTTTTCATAAGTTTTTGTGCATCAATTCAACCAAACCCCCCCCCCTTGTGTTACTTGTCACTATAATCGATAATCGCATCTAAAACACCTTAACTCTCTTGGGTTCGACCCATACTTAATCACTATACTTGTTCTTAGTGCTAAGTCGGGATTTACTTTTGATTAGGTATAGACAACCTTAGAAATACCATCGGTCAAATTTTGGTGCCGTTGCCGGGGAGTTTTAGTGTTTTATTGTTATTATTGATTATTGGTTTGAACCATTTTTATGGTTTAAACCCGTGCTACTAACTCCGGCTTTGCTTCTTTTGATCCAAAAATTGAGAGGACGCACATCCGGAAACGAAGACAACAACAACAACTTCAACAAGAGATGGCTGACCGTACTCTTCGTCAACTTATGCAGCCCACCTTGGCTCAAAACCCTTTTGCGGTCACTATACCGGCACTAGGGGAAGAACTCAACTTTGAGCTCAAGTCGGGCCTCATTCACTTGCTTCCATCCTTCCATGGGCTAAGTGGTGAATGTTCGCCACTTAGCGTGCGTGCATATAAGTCTTAAATTTATAAAAATAGAAATGAAGCAAGCGAATCCGCAGTGTACGGATCGCGTAGTAGAGCAAGAATTCCAAAGTATCGAACACAGGGATTTGGGGGGATAAATTCAGTTATAAGATTATCAAGCAAGTAAAAGGTAAACTTTTAAAATGTATTGGGAAAACAGCAACCCTAAAGATCCAGGTATCTAATTGTGGCAATCTCAAATTACGGGAAAATTTTGAGTTCCACGGCCGTGGAATCGCAAGAACAAACCGTGATTTTGGTTCGTCGGCGAAATCTCTCTAACTCTCAGGGTCCAATCTGTTTACGATCGATCTATCATCATCTATGCCACAACTATCAACCCTTCACCTTAGAATTGCTAAAGGGTTTTAGCCAATAACTGACATTATAATATCAAAATCAAGTTTTGGAAGAATGAAAGATGAAAACCTTCGAAAACCTTCAATAAAACTCAAGTCAATCTCAAATCCACACACAAAAATGATAATGTATATCAGATTTGGAACAAACAAACACAAATCAATAACGATCCTAGATAAGGACGAAGAACGGGATGTCAATCCGTCTTCTAATCAAACCTAAGAACAAAAGGCGTTACTTACGCCACAAGCAATTCCCAAATCTCAAAACCTTCACGAATCTCCGATCTTCAATGCAGCCTAAAACACGTGTAAGCCAAGGCGTCGAATTTTCTCCCCTCCAGCCCTTTTATAAGGAAGGGTCAAATAACCGTCCGGCCCATGTGCGTAAATATCGTGGCAATATTTTATTCGTCAAAAGATCGCCCAAATCACGGTCTCATGGGGTTCCACGACCGTGGTTTAGAGCGTGGAAGTGGATTATGGTTCTTCATGATTTCCACGACCGTACTTTACACCGTGTAACTTTCTGAAATACTCCACGTTCATGATGCCAAGATCCACGGCCGTGGTTTTGGAAGTGGACTAGTCTACGACCGTATTTTAGAGCGTGGAAGTGTAAATAGCTTGTGATTTACTTTGTGTCGTGCCATTCCTCATCCTAGCATCTCCTTTGACTTCCTTGATGTGTCTTAAATCCTTGGATGTGCTCAATTCTTCTCCAATCTCTCTCAATTTGTGCGGTTTTAGCTCTTATTCACCTATAATCAACACGAAGCTAATGTAGACCTCCATATCGAAAATATAAACAAACAAGCTAACAATTACTTCAATGCCTTATCAATGAACACTATAATGGATGAAAAACAATTAGAAAAAGTGCCTAGAATATCGCAATATTTCATGCTAACCAAAGAATGTAGAGGAAAGAAACATCATGAATTGATCATTCTCAAAATACCCCATACTTGCCACTTGCTTGTCCCCAAGCAAGGTCTTTCAAAAGCTTTAGAACATACGTTAGGATGAAATATGCATGCAAACTCAATAACAAAACATCTTTTAGGTAAATGTGCTTCTAGCAATAGATCATTCTCAAACCTTGTTTCATTCATTCTTGAAACGCACATATATATAACCAAAGAATGTAGAGGAAAGAAACATCATGAATTGATCAAACTTCAATGTAAACATCATAACCTTCAAGCATTATCAAAATCAAGCATAAGAAACTTCAATTTAGATCACCAAGCCAAATAACACTCTTTTGATCTTAAGGACTTTCAAATAAAGTCTAGAATGTGGAAGAGAGGGAAAACTTATAAGGATTGTGGTGTATGAATCCGGGAAAGTGGACGCTAACTCTTTTCCCTTTTTTATTTTTACTTCAACTTACAACACCATCACTTAGAGCTTTGCTCTCTTCTTTTCACGTCATTTTTCGACTTTACTTTTGGAGTTATGGACAGAGGTGCACAAAAACCGAAGCCTAGGAGATTGGCGTTTCTCAAATTTAGAGATGCCTCAAACCCTTGTTGCACATATCATCATCCTCTAGGAATATCGCTCAATCCGACTTTGGTAAGACACAAACACCCCGCTATGTGAATGGTGCCGAGTTACTCATCGTCATGATTGACTTCCCCAAACCTACAAGTTCTTTCTATTCTTTGAATGCAAAATTTTGCTTTCTTGGCCCTCCCACATCAAACATGCCAAAACACCACTCCTCATAATTCCCGGATAGGTAAGGGAGGCAATTATTTCATTGAGGGGCTAAATGAACAAAGAAAGATGAAAGAAAAATCGAATTGCCTTAATCATTTCATAAAGAAGTATAGGAACTTATCATGTGATTTCAACTTCGATTTCTCAATATGATTTAGATAAAACTTTTCACATTATGAAACTTGCAAGAAAGTAAAATCAACACATTCAATTCCTTTTCAATTCATTATTCGTTTAGGCATACAATTGTCATCAAAAACTCAATTCACAAGTAGTAATTATCATAGAAATCATCTCAATTCTTAGAAGCAAAAAAATTTTCAAAATTTTCAAAATTTATGGGTTTTTCAAATGCTTTTTCATGCAATGCACTAATGAAACGTGTGACAATGGAATCAAACATGCAAAGTGTTCTCGAATCAAGGCAAATAAAGTGAGTAGAGTTATTACAAACGATAGTCACGATCCACCCCATACTTGAGACAAACATTGTCCCTAATGTTCAAAAGGAAATAAAGAAAAGAAAGGAAGAAAATGAACTCACAAGACGGCGGTGGAGCAGCTAATGCTGTCAATCATCCATGGTCATCACTGAGGAGTTGGTGGTGGTGGAAACGGGAAGAAGCTGGAGTCGAAGTTCCGCCCAAACTACTGGCGGTAGATGTCTCTCATCATCCTATCATGCTCATCGGCTCCTACATCTCTAGCGTCCTGCCGGATCTCCAAAGCTCCTACTCTCTTGGAAAGGTCGGTAGCCCACTCCGGTAGCTGCTCATACCACCCCGGTGCCTCACTGTACCAAGCTGGTGCATCGGATGGTGCTGGTGCTGATGGCTGCTGTGCGTACCATGTTGGTGGAGCTCCCATCCACTCCGGCTGTGATCTATACCAATCGGGAGGAGTATCTATCCATGTAGGCCTTTCACTCACGCTCGCAAAGCGAGAGGAAGAGGCTCCAGAATGTCTGGCTGGTCGTGGTGAGCGCCTAGGAGGGTCAGGGAAGTGTGCCGGCTGATCCGGGAAAGTACCAAAGTCATGCTCCTCACCTCCCTCAAAACCATCATCTCCTCTCATCTCCTCCTCATCTGCAGCTGGTACCTCAGGTGGGACGTAAGGAGGGGCTACTAATCTGTTCGCGTGCATAGCCGCGAATGTCTGCTTCCAATTATGGCGTCCAGCCATAATGGAATACTCGGGGAGCCATGAAATGCCTCTACCTCCTCTATCCTCCCAAGGCATGGCAGCGGTAGGTGGACCTCTATGCCTAGAAAAGATCAAACCTCTAGTCATGAGGCTCTGAAGTCCTAATGGTCTAGCTGCTATCCTAGTGCACGCAGAAAAGTCAATACCCAACTGTCTAGCAATGTGGGTAACCATCCCACCATATCCGATATTCCCAGCCCTCTTGTTCTTAAGCTTACTCATGGTGGAAGCTAGAAGAGTAGCAAAATCAGCAGATCTACCATATAACATAGAATAGAGGAGGAACAACTCATTTGTCTTGATCTTGTGAGGAGTCTCGGTCCTAGAGAAGAAACACTCAGAAAGTACTCTATGGGCTATCTTCAAGGCTAAGTGATAGATAAGCTTAGCCTTGGTGTCAGCTGGTTGCCAGCGGTCCTCGCTGGCATAGATCATAGCAATATCCGCCCAGAAATCCTTAGCGTACACGCCGCTAGGAAAACGACCATTGAAGGTCTCTTAGAACCCAAAGAAGGCTCCAAACTCTAAGATCGAGAACTCATAGTTCTCCTCCATCAGCCGGAATGAAACTGTCCTATCCACTGCACTATGCTCAAAAGAAATCACAAACTCTCGGGTGATCTCCTCATATGCATCTTCCCTAATAGTGGAGAAGATGATCAAACCCGCTCTATCTAGCAACCAAGTAAGGTCTCCTACCACATTCAGTGGCTCTAACTCCTCAAGAAGCAAATAACGAGGTCCTATGACCGGTCTCTTCTCGATCCCCTCTAAGGCATCGAGGTAATCATTGTGGATCTTTGGAATTCTAGGGGGTGGGGGTGATGATGGCTCACTAGGAGGTACTCGAGAGGAGGAGAAAGCATCACCTTTCCTTTTCTTATTCCTAGCAGACATTCTTCTAACCAAATCCATCTCAGTTCCAAAATTACGGCCTGTTCTAGAGGTTCCACGGCCGTGGTTTAAGCAGTGACCGTGGTTTGGCACTGAATCTCTCAAAACTCTATCAATCAACACCAAAATCAACAGACAACAGCCCTAGACTAATTCCAATCCAATTCCAATCAGTTCTTCTAATAATCCTTGCAAAAATTTAGCCAAATCGACAAAGGAAAGAAAGAGGAAAAAACCTAGGTTTTGGATTTTTTAAATCCAAATTCCGTCTTCTCCAGTGATTGTCCACTCGATTTGTTGCTTGGATCTTGTAGATGGTTGAATTTGCTTCACTTTGGTGATTTTTCTCAAAATTTTGCAAATTACGGTCACTGTAGCTTCCACAACCGTGGTTTTGGCCGTGGAACTCTCTGTAATGTGCCAAAATCCAAGTTTCTTCAATTTTCTTCAACTTTTCCTTCTCCCTTGCCTATTTCATTGCTCCTACATCCAAAAACACGAACATACCGGAAGGTATCGAAGGCAAAACAAAACAAAAACGTTCTAAACTAATCTAATCTACGAATGATAACAAAAACATAAGTGCAATACCTTGGGTTGCCTCCCAAGAAGCGCTTGTTTAATGTCCGTAGCTAGACTGTACTTACACCTATTCGAGTGCGGTAGGTGCGAACTCTTCATCTTGGAGTTCCGGGGAATACTTCTTGAGTCGTTGACCATTCACCTTGAAGCTTCCGCCCTTTTCACCCCATACTTCAACTGCACCATGGGAAAAAACACGTTTGTTTAGATAAGGTCCGGTCCAACGAGATTTAAGCTTACCTGGAAAGAGACAAAGTCTTGAATTGAAGAGGAGAACTTGATCTCCTTCTTTTAGGTTCTTTGGAATGATATGCTTATCATGTCAATGCTTTGCTCTTTCTTTATAGATCTTGGCGTTTTCGTAGGCGTTCAAGCGAAGTTCTTGAAGCTCGTTAAGGTTTAAGAGACGCTTCTCTCCTGCCTCCTTCATGTTGAAGTTCAACCACTTTATTGCCCAATAAACCTTATGCTCTAGCTCCACCGGCAAGTGATAAGACTTCCCATACACAAGGTTGTATGGTGTGGTACCTATGGGAGTCTTATATGCAGTCCGGTATGCCCATAATGCATCATCTAGCTTCAAAGACCAATCCTTCCTTGTCCTTGAAACCGTGTTCTCTAAGATTCCTTTAATCTCCCGGTTCAAAATCTCCACTTGTCCACTTGTTTGTGGATGGTAAGGGGTGGCGATCTTGTGAGTCACCCCATACTTAGCTAATAGAGCTTTGAATCGTCGGGCAATGAAGTGAGAGCCTCCATCACTAATGATAGTCCGTGGTGTCCCGAATCGTGGGAAAATGGTCTTGTTAAAGAACTTAACCACAACCATGGCATCATTAGTAGGAGAGGCAATTGTTTCAACCCATCTCGAAACATAATCTACAGCTAGAAGTATGTATTGGTTTCCACAAGATGATGGGAAAGGTCCCATGAAGTCTACTCCCCAAATGTCAAGGATCTCCACCTCTTGAATGTTGTTAAGAGGCATCTTGTTTCTCCTAGAGATGTTTCCTGTTCTTTGACAAGCATCGCAGCAGGAAACAAAGGTTTGCATATTTTTAAATAAAGTAGGCCAAAAGAATCCAGATTGCAATACCTTAGCGCTAGTCTTGTTCGAACTAGCGTGTCCTCCACAAGGTAGTGAATGACAATGACGGATGACGCTTTTCACCTCGTCTTCCGGCACACATCGTCGAATGATGCCTTCAGGACCTCGCTTAAAGAGGAGAGGTTCATTCCAAAGTATTCCCGAACATCCTTAAAGAACTTCTTTCTTTGTGCATAGGATAATCCGGGCGGTAATTCCTGGCAAACCAAATAGTTAACAAAATCAGCAAACCATGGTTCATTACCTTTAGTGATCTTGTCGATGCACTCCTCTATGATATGTAAATGCTCATCCGGAAAGGAGTTATCTATGGGTAGATTGTCGTCCTCTAGATGTGGTAGACGACTCAAATGATCCACAACAGAATTTTCCGAACCCTTCTAGTCACGGATCTCTAGATCGAATTCTTGTAGGAGAAGAATCCATCTAATTAGCCTTGGTTTTGCATCCTTCTTTGCAAGTAGATACCGGATCGCAGCATGATCCGTGTATAAAATCACCTTTGCACCTACAAGATAAGAGCGAAACTTTTCAAACGCATATACAATGGCTAGAAATTCTTTTTCGGTAGTGGCGTAGTTGAGCTGCGCTTCATCTAGCATCTTGCTAGCATAGTAGATTGCATGGGTTCGTCCTTCCTTCTTTTGCCCAAGCACAGCTCCTATAGCTACCTCACTTGCGTCACACATAACCTCGAATGGAAGATTCCAATCCGGAGGTTGGATGATCGGGGATGAGATTAGAGCTTCCCGAATCTTATGAAATGTGTCTAAACATTCCTGCGAGAAATCAAAAACTGCATCTGTCATCAATAGATTAGTAAGCGGTTTTGATATCTTAGAGAAATCCTTTATAAAACGTCTGTAAAATCCAGCATGTCCTAGAAAGCTTCTTATTCCTTTCATCGAAGATGGAGGAGGGAGCTTTTCTATAGTCTCTATCTTAGCCTTATCCACTTCAATCCCTCTACTAGAGATCAAGTGTCCTAGTACAATACCTTCTTTCACCATAAATTGACACTTTTTCCAATTGAGAACTAGGTTAGTGTCTTCACACCTTTGTAGCACAAGAGAAAGGTTAGAAAGGCAATTATCGAAAGAGGAACCATAAACTGAAAAGTCATCCATGAAAACCTCCATGATTTCCTCTATGTACTCCGAGAAGATAGCCATCATGCACCTTTGAAAAGTGGTTGGGGCATTGCAAAGCCCAAACGGCATTCTTCTATAAGCAAACGTACCCCACGGGCACGTGAATGTGGTCTTCTCTTGATCGTCCGGATGTATCGGGATCTGAAAGAAACAACTATAACCGTCAAGATAACAGAAATGTGAGTGTTGTGCTAACCTTTCAAGCATTTGGTCGATGAATGGTAGTGGGAAGTGATCCTTCCTCGTTGCGTTGTTTAGCTTGCGGTAGTCTATGCACATCCTCCATCCTGTCATAGTTCGTGTAGGAATGAGCTCATTGTTCTTGTTGGTGATAACCGTCATTCCCCCCTTCTTTGGAACCACCTGTACGGGGCTCACCCACTTGCTATCGGAGATAGGGTAGATGATACCTGCATCAAGTAGTTTAAGGATTTCCTTCTTGACAACCTCCTTCATGGTCGGATTTAACCGCCTTTGAGGTTGTCGCGAAGTTCTAAAATCCTCTTCCATTAGGATCTTATGCATACATAGTGAAGGCTTGATTCCTACTAGATCCTCTATAGTGTAACCTAAGGCTTTCATATGCTTCTTAAGAACAACCATAAGTTTACTATGTTCATCTATACTTAGATCGGAACTAACAATTACCGGAAAGGTAGAATTAGATCCTAGAAATGCATACCTTAGATGTGCGGGAAGTGGCTTCAATTCCATCACCATAAGACTCTCTAATGGCTCTTGACGAGTGTCCAATGCTTCCTTAGAAGTTGTTGGAGAAGAATCAGAAGAAGTGGGAGAAAGAACACAATTGTCTTCAGATTCACCCAAAATTACGGCTCCCCTGTTTCCTCCACGGCCGTGATTTTGGGCGTGGAAGTCAATTACTGTGCCTCTGTTTGTTCCACGGCCGTGGTTTTGACCGTGTAACTTACTGGAGTCCTCTGAATACCTAATTACGGTCATGTTGGTAGAAACCACGGCCGTGGAATAGCACGACTGGCCGTGATTCCTTACGTTCTCTGACCCATCGTAGAGTTTCTCAAACTCTTCTTCATACACTTCCTTTTGCTTCCCTAAAACTTCAATTTCCTCTTTGCATTCCTCTTCTTCCCCTATGTCCTTAATGCTCAAGGTGATTACCTTTTGCAAAGGATCCTTGAAGAGGATTGAACTTGCTTCCTCCCTAGATAGCTCTTCATCATGGATGTTAAACATATCCTCTTCAAAAGCTGGTTCTCTCGTCAAAGTGGAAAGAACGAACTCTACCTTTTCCTCTCCTATGTCGAAGGGGAGTCTAGCATTCTTGTAATCAACAATACAACTAGATGTTGCAAGAAACGGTCTTCCAAGTATGATCGGGACCGGACTATCTGTAGGAATTTCAAGCACAACAAATTCTATGGGAACATAAAACTTACCAAGCTTGACCGGGACGTCTTCAACTATACCGACGGGACGAGTTATTGATCGATCCGCCATATATAACGTCATCTTCACCGGTTTAGGTTTGCCTAAACCGATCTTCCTGCATAAGGCAAGCGGAATGATGCTAACGCTTGCTCCTAAATCACATAATGCATCATATGTGACATCTCCCACTCCTATGGGAACGCAAAACGACCCCGGATCCTTCAGCTTTGGGGGCATCTTGTCTTTTATCGTCTTAATGAGATCCGAAGAATCCGAACTCATCTTGACTTCTCCAAAATCCTCTAATTTCCTCTTGTTAGAGAGGATCTCTTTTAAGAACTTTCCATAAGCCAATTGTTGTTGTTTGCACCCCTATTGTTGTTCCAATTGTTATTCCGGTTGTTGTTGTTGTTCCAATTGTTCCGGTTGTTGCGATTTGTGTTCTCATTCCCATTGTGGTTATTGTTGTTCCCCAAATAACCAACATCTTGTTCCTTTTGCTTTGGAAAACCGGCCTTGATGACTTCCTTCAATTCTTTAATCTCGGAGTTGAGAGAAAAGATTTGAGTTTGAGCGGCTTGTGTTAGCTTTGCTCCTTAGTCCACCCGATTTGCTTCTACCTTCCGATGAGAATACTTCTCAATGACTCGGGCTTGCTTCTCAATGAAGTCCCAAGCGTCATCTTCCCTCATCTCCATGAATGTACCACATGAAAGGGATTGGAGCTTGAATTGTGTTTCCATATCCAGCCCCTTATAGTATATCTCCAATAGCTCCAATTTGGAAATGCCATGATGTGGACAATCCAATAGCAAATCCTGAAATCTTTCCCAAGACTGGAGCAAACTTTCATTAGATCTCATAGAAAATGCATTAATCTTACCCCTCAACTCCGCCGTCTTGGATGGCGGAAAGAATTTGGTGAGGAACTCCGAAGAAAGATCCTCCCATGCGTTGAGTCTTCCATTTGGAAGAGCTTGATACCAAGATAAAGATTTCCCTTTCAAAGAGAAGGAGAATGGCTTGATCTTGTAATTGTTGGTAAATGCATTCTTTGGCTTCATTGTCTCCATCAAGATCTCAAAATTCTGTAATTGTTGATGTGGAGATTCAACACTCGTTCCTCCAAATTGACTTTGGCGAACGATGTTAATAACTTGTGGGCTGAAGCTAAACCCTTGCATATCATCAGCATCAAAGTTCACACCCAAACGGCGTGGTTGTTGAATTGATTCCATCCTTTGGCCAAGAGTTCTTGGCTCTTCATCCACACGAGCGGCTCTCGCATTCCCAGCCGGGACATGATAATTGGCAGCCGGTCTTGGATTATATTGACTGGGTCGATTTTCCTGCCTTTGACAGCTTAAGTGATAGCATGAATTATAGTCTATATTTTGGGGTTTGTTTGGACGTTTTATCTTTCATAATCTGCATGTTTGTATGTGCATTATGTGATTTTACTACCATTTCATCTACCTTTGCGAGAATCGAGGTCTACACCTAGTTTTGTTGTAATTGCAGGTAATTTGGTACGTTTTGCATCAAAAAGGAGCGAAAGGAGTCATGAGTCATTTGGAGCTACATCCAGGAAGCATAGCCATGGATTAAAGATTCACTTTGGGCCAGTTTTGAGAGATTTCACATTCAGTTGTGACTCACCTCGGTTGACCAGAGATTCACCTCGACCGAGGTGATCGAGAGACGCCGACTCGACCGAGGCGAACACCTAGGACGCGGCGAGAATATTTTATTCATGGATGAGATCTTTTAAAATTGGAAAGTGATCTTATATTTTTGGGCTTGGTTCCTGGAAGGAAGGAGATATGCAGAATCATATATTTTACCTATATTTATGGGAAAATATCTTTCTAAGATTTATTATCTTTGGAGGGTTATTTTCCTATAAAAAGGGTTGGATTTTCACAAATCCAACATCTGGCTTACGAGGAGATCTCGCATACAGCCCGCTTACACCGAAAGACATGCAGCAGCAACAGCATACTCCAGTTGGGAGTTTTGAAGAACCTTTTTGAAGGTTGAAGGAAGATAGAAGTCTATAGCTTTTATAGCTTTTTGGAGGGTTTTGTAAGATTGTCTTCAATTCCCTCACTTGTTGTATTGTCTTGTTGGATTGCTATCCAAGGAACGCTTTTGTTGTGATATTTGATTCAGTTATTGAAGTCTTTTCCTTAAATTCTTCTTTGTTCAAATATTCACCTTCTTCCCATATATTTAATACTTTCATTATGATGATGAGTGGCTAATTTCCTTGTGTGATTCTAGGGTGATTGGCTGAAGGTTGTGGGAAAAAAAATGATAGAATAATCTTAGATTCCAGTAGGATCCTGAAAGTTCGAGTCTTTAACCTTAACCCTAAGCATCTCGTTCAGTCGATGAACATCTCGGCCGGGGTGGAAACTGGCTGATCGAGGTGACTTATCTGATCCATAACTGAGAGTTAAGTGTTAGAGTTTGCCAAATCCTATTCTTATTACACCTTTCCTGGTTCAAGGCAAGCTTAGGATGAGACTTACCCGGTAATTCCTTAGTTTGTGTACCAACGATCATAAGTGTAGGTAATAAAGGTTTATCCTTTATTGGGGTTTGAGTGTGCTTCCATCTCATCTTTGTGAGTTAGCGTGAGACTTACCCGGTAAAGGTTGATTCTATTCCCTTAGATGGTGTGTTAGTTTGAGGTAATAGTTCTTTATCTTAATTCCTTGAGACTTACCCGGTAATAGGAGTTACGGTTTTGGATTAGTGAGTAGTGAGACTTACCCGGTGATCTACTCCACTTTAGTAACACCTTCCCCTTGCAAAAATCTCAGCTTTGTCCGCTTATCTTTAGATCTTGAGTTGGAACCACAACTAGATGCTTTAATCCCTAGAATTGCATGTTTGCTTATTGACTTCTTATTCATCTTTGATTGTGTTAATTGCTCTTTGTGGTTAGTATTCACGAAGCTTACCGTTACTGACTTTGTTTCACCGAGTCCCTGTGATCGACCCCTGGAATTTTCTTGCTTTTACTACGATTGACCCGTACACTGCGGGTTCGCATCCTTGTTTTAAGCTTAAGTCTAGGGTTATAAATTTAAAGCTTGCACACACCGTTTGGAGCGAACAAGTTTTTGGCGCCGTTGCCGGGGACTTGGTCTAGACCGAGCCGGTTGCGGTTTGCTTTTGGGGCACTTGCCCCTGTTGCTACTAACTACTCTTTCTATGAGTTTTGTAGTTTTCAGGATTTCCGATGACTACATTTGATCCAGCCTGGATAGCAAGGCAAAGTGCTAGGGCGGACCATTATGAATACTTAGAGGAGAAGTACTCCTTCTATTGGTTCAACAATGAATGGGAAAGAGAAGAGGCCATTAAGCATGAACTTGCAATGTGGGATGAACTGAATGTCCCTAAAAAGATTTGTGAGCAACCCCTTGAAGATTCTCTTGAATCAAGATGGGAGAGGTTGATGAAGAAGGTGGAGGAGCTCAAGGAAAGCACCCTATCCTATGCTAAGCCGGAAGAGGAGCATAAGGAAGTGCTGCAAGTTCCAAGCACCCCTCCAATCAAACCAGAAGTTTCTCCTGAAGCTTTTGAGAGAGAAGAAGATTTGGAAGATTTCGATCTAACTGTTGAGACCTCGGCCGAGGTGAAAGAGAGATCGGCCGAGGTGGAGGAAAAATCTATTGAACTGCAAGATACGGAGAACCTCGGCCAAATTACTGAGACTGTGGTCAAGGTGGAAGAAAGATCAGCTGAGTTGGGAGAGATTTCGTGTGTGGACTATCAACCCAACATGAAACTTGTCTCAAACTTTGGAGAACTTTACAAGGTAATTTCTCTTACTTCGTTTGAATTTCCTACTAAAGTTCTAAATTTCTTCAGGGAAGCACCGAAGAGTTGGAGGTCTCTTCCGAAAGAACCTCCCAAGATCAACATGAAGTCTTCCTTGAAATTGTTGGAAGAGGAAGCTCCTCGGATCATGAGGAGTGGAGTTGGCAAGCACTACACCGCTAAGGCGATGAAGAGTCTCTTGTTCAAGTATGGGGTCCCTCGCATGCTCAGGACCCTGTACCATCCCCAAGCTATAGATGGGGAAGCTGCTATAATTCTCGAGAAACTGTTTTCTCGATCAAGGAAAGGATGGGACACGAGGAATGTCCCATTGAAGTGCAGGAAGTCTAGACGAATTCCGGTGAGAATCAAACTGTACAAGCTTGTACGTGGGAAATCTTACCATTTGCCAGTGAAGTTAGGAACCGGAACCTTCTTGGAAGATTTTTACGGATGTGATGAGCACTCCACGACATTCGAAGTGCATTGAGTAATCCCATTCCGTATGGTCCAGCTAGCGACCTTAAACCAAGCGCTTCTTGGGAGGCAACCCAAGGTATTGCTTTCTTCTCCCTTTTCTAGTTTAGTTTAGATAGTTGCTTTGTTTTTGTTTTCCTCTAGACAACAACCAGGTATTCCAAAAGGAAGGATCACAGTTCAGGAGCTACACTGGAAGAACAAAATTTTGAGAAGTTGAGGAAACGAGCTTTACTGAGATACATCTCGTGTACTGTTAGAACACCTCGACCGAGATGTGCTTCGCCAACCGAGATGGTCTTATCTGGGAGCTGTTTCTTACTTCTTCATGCAGTTTAGCTATGTTCGGTGAGTATCCTATCCTTAGACTTATTTCGACCCACTGGGACAGTGTGTCCCAAGTATGGGGTATTTATGTATTATTTGACTCGTGGATGTATGACTTGACCTTCTATGATATTTATGCTTTATTTTGCTTCTATATGTTTATTTGAGATTGCATGCATACATACAGATGATTTGATTGAGAAAAACGTCGAAACCGAAAGAAAAAAAATTGGTTTTTAAAAAAAAATTTTGACCTCGACCGAGTCAGTCTTGGCCAAACGAGGCGTTTCACCTCGGTTGAACCAAGAACACCTCGACCGAGGTGGGGTAACTGAGAGTTTTCGAAACGATTTTTGTGCTTCTTATCTGGATATGACCTCAGTGATGATTTTGTTTGCTGACTGGTTTTGAAATCCTTATATGTTTGAAAGGTTTTATGATATGTTTAAGTTGCTAAATGCTTTGTTTGAAATTTGTGGCATGTTTCATACTTTGAATTTATCCAAATTATGTTGAATTTGAAGGTTGACACCACATGATGAGTTCTCTCACTTTCTTCCTGGGATGATTAAGGCAATTCACTCTCTTCTCTTCTTCTTCTTGATCATGCTTTAGCCCCTCATATACATATTTGCCTCCCTTTACCTATCCGGGAATTTGGAAGCAAGCAAGTGAAAAGCAAGCGAAAGAAAAGTTGAGATATTGGCTGAAAGTTAGAAAGAAACAAATAGGTTTGGGGAAGTCAATCATGATGATGAGTAACTCGGCACCATTCACATAGCCGGGTGTTTGTGTCTTGCCAAAGTCGGATTGAACGATATTCCTAACGGGTCATGGTATGTGCATCAAGGGTTTGATGCATCTCAAGAAATTGATGATTGCTAATCTCCCAGGCTTCGGTTATTGTGCACCTCTGTCCATGCATCCCAAAAAGTAAAGTAAAAGAAAAAGTGTTAAATAAGCAAAGCTTATTGGTGGAAGATGTTGCAAGTCAAAGTGAAAGTGAAGTTCATCCTTTTCCCGGATTCTAGCACCACATTACCTTACATACATCCCTACCCTACACGTTTCTTGACCTTTCTTTTGGGAAGCCCTTGAGACCTTGAGCTTGTTGATTGACTTAGCGGTTTAAATCAGATTATACATGATTAATTTTGATAATTATGATTTATTATGCATTCTATGATTTTATGCAAAGATGAACAACTTTCCTATATTTATAAAATGTTTTGAGCATATTGAGTTTTTAAATTCTAGGAAGTATTCTCTTAGAGTGATCTATGGTAGTTGCACACCATAAAATGTTTTTGAAAGACTTTTCATTGATTTTCTTGACTTATAATCCATTCTATCTTATCTTCTATATGCGGAACTTGCTTGGGGACAAGCAAGGGCTAAGTATGGGGTATTTTGATAGCATGAATTATAGTCTATATTTTGGGGTTTGTTTGGACGTTTTATCTTTCATAATCTGCATGTTTGTATGTGCATTATGTGATTTTACTACCATTTCATCTACCTTTGCGAGAATCGAGGTCTACACCTAGTTTTGTTGTAATTGCAGGTAATTTGGTACGTTTTGCATCAAAAAGGAACGAAAGGAGTCATGAGTCATTTGGAGCTACATCCAGGAAGCATAGCCATGGATTAAAGATTCACTTTGGGCCAGTTTTGAGAGATTTCACATTCAGTTGTGACTCACCTCGGTTGACCAGAGATTCACCTCGACCGAGGTGATCCAAAGACGCCGACTCGACCGAGGCGAACACCTAGGACGCGGCGAGAATATTTTATTCATGGATGAGATCTTTTAAAATTGGAAAGTGATCTTATATTTTTGGGCTTGGTTCCTGGAAGGAAGGAGATATGTAGAATCATATATTTTACCTATATTTATGGGAAAATATCTTTCTAAGATTTATTATCTTTGGAGGGTTATTTTCCTATAAAAAGAGTTGGATTTTCACAAATCCAACATCTGGCTTACGAGGAGATCTCGCATACAGCCCGCTTACACTGAAAGACACGCAGCAGCAGCAGCATACTCCAGTTGGGAGTTTTGAAGAACCTTTTTGAAGGTTGAAGGAAGATAGAAGGCTATAGCTTCTATAGCTTTTTGGAGGGTTTTGTAAGATTGTCTTCAATTCCCTCACTTGTTGTCTTGTCTTGTTGAATTGCTATCCAAGGAACGCTTTTGTTGTGATATTTGATTCAGTTATTGAAGTCTTTTCCTTAAATTCTTCTTTGTTCAAATATTCACCTTCTTCCCATATATTTAATACTTTCATTACGATGATGAGTGGCTAATTTCCTTGTGTAATTCTAGGGTGATTGGCTGAAGGTTGTGGGAAAAACAATGATAGAATAATCTTAGATTCCAGTAGGATCCTGAAAGTTTGAGTCTTTAACCTTAACCCTAAGCATCTCGTTCAGTCGATGAACATCTCGGCCGGGGTGGAAACTGGCTGATCGAGGTGACTTATCTGATCCATAACTGAGAGTTAAGTGTTAGAGTTTGCCAAATCCTATTCTTATTACACCTTTCCTGGTTCAAGGCAAGCTTAGGATGAGACTTACCCGGTAATTCCTTAGTTTGTGTACCAACGATCATAAGTGTAGGTAATAAAGGTTTATCCTTTATTGGGGTTTGAGTGTGCTTCCATCTCATCTTTGTGAGTTAGCCTGAGACTTACCCGGTAAAGGTTGATTCTATTCCCTTAGATGGTGTGTTAGTTTGAGGTAATAGTTCTTTATCTTAATTCCTTGAGACTTACTCGGTAATAGGAGTTACGGTTTTGGATTAGTGAGTAGTGAGACTTACCCGGTGATCTACTCCACTTTAGTAACACCTTCCCCTTGCAAAAATCTCAGCTTTGTCCGCTTATCTTTAGATCTTGAGTTGGAACCACAACTAGATGCTTTAATTCCTAGAATTGCATGTTTGCTTATTGACTTCTTATTCATCTTTGATTGTGTTAATTGCTCTTTGTGGTTAGTATTCACGAAGCTTACTGTTACTGACTTTGTTTCACCGAGTCCCTGTGATCGACCCCTGGAATTTTCTTTCTTTTACTACGATTGACCCGTACACTGCGGGTTCGCATCCTTGTTTTAAGCTTAAGTCTAGGGTTATAAATTTAAAGCTTGCACACACCGTTTGGAGCGAACATTAAGCCACGTGTCCCACGATCTCTTGATCCGGCCTTGCTCTTGGTGGAGAATATAAGTGGTCCTGCAAGATGTTGCTGAGCACTCCTCCTCTCCCACATTCTCTTATTCACAGCTCATCCATTTGGAGGCAAGATTTGGAGGAAGAAAAACTCTCTCAAATTGAAGGAAGAAGAAGAACACCAAACATATAGTGATAGTGAGGTTTTGAGTGATTTTGAGTGATTTGTGGAGTCTTGGATTGAAGAATTATTGCAAGGATTGTTAGGAACGTTTTGGAACTTCGTTTTAAAGGTTGTAAGTCTAGCTAAACTTAGATTCACCTGAGATTTAGTGATTTTACTTGCTCATCTTTCATCATCCATCTATGAAAACCATGTATGCTTGTGTGATGATTTTGGATCTTAATATGCATATTATTGGCTAGTTTATTGTGATTCTAGAGTGATGGATTGATGGTTATGGCTAGGGTGATGATAGAATGAACTTATATGTTAGTTTAGGATGATTTGTATGCACGAAACCCAAACCAGGAGGAAAAATCGCCCTGACCATCAGCCAGATCGGCCGATTTAGCCAAGATCCATCCGATTTATTCTCCTGTTGCTCTTTAAATGATGAATCTGTATGTTAGGGTGCTTGGTTGTTTAAATCCTAGTGTTTATTAAGCCTAATTTAGCTTAGGATCACCTAATGCTATCAATCTAAGTGAGGGAAGAGATCTACCCGATGATTTCCGACCTTAGATACCTAAGATGATGAATATTAGGTAGTAGTGATAACACGATTTATAACAAAGTTTTAGGTGTACATTTAGATAGAATTCTCGCTCATTCATGCATGATCTAGCATTAGTTCAGGACGTTTTGCAACCAATTCACGTATTTTGTCGAGATAGACGTCTACACGGACTTGTGTGCGTTTTGTAGGTATTTCGGGAAGTTTAGAGCTAAAACGACGCGTTTAAGGATCGTTCATTTAGATGACACGTCCTCGGACTCATTAGGACACAAGCCAAGGACTAAGAAGGACTCATGGGACCTTGCCAACACAAACCATGCACCAAACCACAGCTCAATGATCCAAGGCGAAGTTTCTGCATAGAATCACGGTTCTCTGAAGAACCACGGCCGTGGAAATGACCGTGGATTTTGCCAGATTCTCGTGACAGCTGTGCCACGACTCTCATGGCCAGCTCATGAGAGATTTGTTATAAAAGTTGTCCTTCATGGATTGTTTGAGGCAGCTGGGGTAGTTTGGGAGCAGCTCATCCATTATCCATTTCTCTAACAAATATATTCTCAAAAATCAAGAGGTTTTCTAGGAAGGAAAGTGTCAAAGAGAAGGAGAAGAATTCCATTGAAGAGGAGGAGAAGAACACACCATAGCTTTCTTGTATTTCGGATTTCGTTTTCTAGAGATTGTATGAGACTTTGAACCTTCTTTTGGAAGGGTTGTAAGTGATTCTAATTCTAATCTTCAGTTTAGTTTTGGATTAAGTTTACTTATTCATCCCTTTTCTTTCATTATCTTGCAATGGGTGTTTTGATTTCATGTTTGTTTGTTTGAGTTCCATTATGAATGTTGTAGGCTAAATTGATGTGGTTCTAGGGTAAGGAAAGGAAGGTTATGGCTAGAACTATGATAGGACGGACTTAGATTTACCTTTGGATGATCTTTGTTTATGAACGTAGTTCCTGTTAGAAATCACGGGTAGTTCTTAAAGAACCACGACCGTGGTTCCTGTAGAACAAACCGTGATTTTCCTGGTTCAAGGGTCCTTGCCTAAGATCTATGAATTGTTGAAACCCTAAGTGTTTGTTGAGTTTAACCTACCCTAGGATGACTTAGTGTAGTGACTAAGAGTTAGGAGAGACTTACCCGGTAATCCTTGCCCTTAAAATCCGAAATAGCAAACCTTAGGAAATGGTGAGCCTAATAAGCCGCCATTGGATTAGATGTGCTAGGAATGTTGATTAGGACTTCCCTTTCCAAGACTTACCCGGTAAGGATAGGTTAGATCCCTAATTAACAACCCGGTTTGTGTAGAATTCCTATCCTTAAGATCTTAGAGACTTACCCGGTAATGATATCTTAGGAGTGGACTAGTTGGATCATGAGACTTACCCGGTAATTGATCCCAAATTAGAAACATTAAATCCCAACATATCATAGTAAGATCCAAAGAATGAATAGATGACTTGAGTTTTATGCCATAACCGGAATTTCCGACCCCTAGAATCCATCTCTCTCCCCCCTTGATCAATATCTTGTTTGATTTGTTTATTTGCGATTTTTGGTTTAGTTTGATTGTTTGCTTTGAATTGTGATCTTCGATTTGATCACCTAAAACCGACAAAGACAATTGAGATTTTCTTCTTTCCTTTATTTCCTTCTTTTCTTTAGACTTAGATCTTTGCTAAACTCAATCACAACTTGAATCAATTTCACCTTAGTCTTTGTGTTCGACCTCGGAATACTTATCTTTCTACATACGTCCCGTACACTGCGGGTGCGCTAGAAGTTAGGATAATTATAACGAGTATAAATTTAAGGCTTATTGCGTGCACACTTTTTAGCGTAACAAGTAGTAAGCCTCATAAGCCGCTATTGGATCGAGTGTGCTAGGATTATTGCTTGAGACTTCCCTATTCCGAGACTTACCCGGTAAGGAGAGGGTTACCCCTTAAGTAGTATCCGGTTTGTGTAGAATTCCCTACTTTAACCCCTTGAGACCTACCCGGTAATAGGAGTTTGATGCGGGACTAGTGAAGTGAGAGACCTACCCGGTGATTGCTTCCATTAGTGAAACACTCTTCCCCAACACCGCAGCTTGTCCTTAGAATTCTTAGAATCCTTGAGTCCAATGCCATAACCGGAAATCTTGACCTCTAAAATCCACTTTTCTCTCTTGATCATATACTTTGTGTTTTGTGTTACTTGTTTGCTTGCTAGCTTGAGTTGTTAGTTTGTTTTATTGTCTTGCTTGATTTGTGATCCTTGTTTGATCACCACAAAAACCAATCAAAAATATCGAGATTTTCATTTCTTTGTTCCTTGACCTTTTCTTGGATTAGATTCACACTATCTATGACCATTGTTTGACTCGATTTCACCTTAGTCTTTGTGTTCGACCTCGGAATACTATCCCTACTACAAACGTCCCGTACACTGCGGGTTCGCTAGGAGTTAGGATAAATATAACGAGTATAAATTTAAAGCTTATTGCGTACACACATTACACATCCTGAGCGTAACAAGTTTTTGGCGCCGTTGCCGCGGACTAGGTCTAGATTGAGTCTATTTTGGGATTGTTTATAGTGTAGATCTTTCTTGTTGCTTTTGATATCTCTTTGGTTTGTGTCTTTGCTTTTCAGGACATCTCTTACTCTTTAGGTGTATGCGAAGATCTCGTGGCAAGGATTTAGCTCCATTCGATCCCGAACCGGAGAAAACCCTTAGATCTAGATCCAAGAGCATTAAAAAGGGAAAAGAGATGGCCGGAAGAGATCTCCAAGCTGAATTGGATGAGGCTTTAGAGCAAATAAGGCTAAGAGATGAGCTCTTGGAGGAAGAAAGGAGACTTGCAAATGAGAGGCAAGAAGCAACTAGGAGGGAGATTGATGAGATTAGGCAAGCCCTTGTACAAGGAGAGCTTAATCGTCAACAACCTCCACCTCCTCCACCACCACAACCGCAGCCGGCGGCGAATGTTAGGGTTGTGCCCATTGCTATTGAAGAGCCACAAACATTGGGGAGACGTATGGATCCAGCACAAAGAGCACACCGTCCGGGTTTGAACTTAGGAGATCCCGCAGCCCACAACTACGAGCTCCGCCCTCAAGTTTTACAAATGATCCGGCATAATCAATTTGGAGGGATGGAAGGAGAGTCTCCTCATCAACACTTGATGAACTATGAGATTTTGATGGAGACTCTTAGACCGCCAAGATTGGAGAACAACAACCATAAGCTTAGGGCTTTTTCCTTCTCTCTTAAGGACAAAGCCTTAGCTTGGTATCAATCTATTCCACAAGGGCGAGTTGGTACTTGGGAGGAGATGACAACCGAGTTTTTGACTAAGTTCTTCCCACCTTCCAAGACTACCGAATTAAGAGGGAAGATCAATGCTTTCGTGATGAAGGATAGAGAGAGTTTGTTCAAGTCTTGGGAGAGATTCAAAGATCTTCTCCTAGATTGTCCACACCATGGCATACCGAAAATTGAGCTATTGGAGATCTACTTCAAAGGACTTGATGAAGATAGCCAATTCAAGCTTCAATCTCTTTCCGGTGGGACTTTCATGGTGAAGCATGTGGATGATGCTTGGGAGTTCGTAGAGAAACAAGCTCTAGTGATTGAGAAATACTCCCATAGGAAGAGTGAAGGGAGAAAGGCGGGAGCATATGAGGTGAGTGAGGTCGCCTTGAGAAATTTCAAGCTTGAAGCCATCAACAACGAGCTAAAGTCCTTGAGGGAGTTGTGTGCTACAACTTTGAAGAACCAAGCAACTCCTCAAGTGCTTCCACAAGCTAACTTATCTTCCAAGGAGGAAGATGTGAATTACATGGGAAGGGGCAACTACAATAACTACCAAGGCCCAAGGAACTTCAACAACAACCGGCAATTCAACAATTACCGGCCCAACCACAACCATCCCGGGTTTTCCTATTCTAACCCGGATGGAGCCTTGAACCCTCCCGCTTCCACAAGCACAACTCCACCACCAAAAGCTTTACAAGAACCTCCACCCGGATTTACTCAACCTCCAAAAGATAGAACCGAAATGATGTTTGAGCAATTGCTTGGAAGGTTGAGTGGTCTTGAGAGCACGGTGACTTCAATTTCTAAAGCTCAAAAAGTGTTGGAAGCACAAGTGTTCCAAAAGGCGGGTGAAGCACATTGAGATCCGGGGAAGCTTCCCGGAAGGACCGAAGAAAACCCAAGAGGCCAAGTGTTGGCTATTACAACGAGGAGTGGGTTAAGCATGAAGGACCCTTTGCCCAAGGAGAATGCTAAACGGAAGCAAGTGGTGAATGAAGAAGAACAATTACAAAGAGATGGAGGCAAGAGCAAGGATGTTGAGCCTACATATGTGGCACCGCCTCCATACAAGCCACCACTACCGTTCCCTCAACCACGAGCAAGGGCTCGCTTGGACAATCACTTTGGTAAATTCCTTGAACTTATGTCTAAATTGCATATTAACATTCCGTTCATGGATGCTATCTTAGGTATGCCGGCATATGGCAAATTTTTGAAGGAAATACTCTCCAACAAAAGGAAGTTGGAGGAGTATGGGGAGATAAGGATGACAAAGAGATCCTCGGAGTTGATTCAAACGGTGAAGGAGGAGATGCCTCCTAAGCTAAGGGATCCGGGATCCTTTTGTGTGCCAATCGGAGTAGGAGAAGTGAAGTATGACGCCCTATGTGATCTTGGGGCAAGTGTATGCATCATCCCGCTTGCACTTTGCAACAAGGTTGGGCTAGGAGAGCCAAAGCCGGTCAAGATGACCCTTTACATGGCGGACCGCTCAATCACTCATCCGGTTGGAATCTTGGAAGACATCCTGGTGCAACTAGGGAAGTTCTATGTGCCCATAGACTTCGTTGTTTTGGACATCCCGGCGGACTATCCGGTTCCTATCATCTTGGGGAGACCTTTCCTAGCTACTTCCGGATGTCTAGTAGATTGCAAGAATGGGACCCTCTCCTTCAACATTGGAGAAGAGAACATCAAGTTCAAGCTGTCCACAATGATGAAAGGGCCAGCCCTTGATGAAGATGTATTCAACATAGTTGAAGAAGAGGAGTCTAGAGAGGTTGTGAGCTCAATCTTGCTCAAGGACCCACTTGAGAGGGTTCTTAGCTCAAGCTTGATGGAGGAAGGAGTTGAGGAGAGTAGCAATGAAGTAATCAAGGCCTTGAATGCATTGGAGGAGCTACCAAGTGTTGGATTTGAAGTGCTAGAAGAAGAGAGAAGTAGGCAGAAAAATCGGACTGTAAGGACCAGATCGGCCGATTTTTGGCCTTGTGCTGAAATTTCGTCCAGTTTTGCAAAAACAGAAACTCAGATCGACCTACCCTCAGGAAAATCGGCAGATTTTTCTGACTGGGCCGATTTTCCTGAGTCTTTTCAGCATCAACCACTTGATTGTGAGCAATCATCAAGGGACTTCAAGGATGCTTCCATGGCTTTGCAATCATCTCAACCTACATTGTATGGATCGTCTCCAACCGAAAAAGGTCCTCCTCAACTTGATCTTAAAACTCTCCCTTCTCATTTAAAGTATGCTTTCCTTGGTTCAAATTCTACTTATCCGGTGATTGTGAATGCATCTTTGAATGATGATGAACTTAATAGATTGTTGAATGAATTGAAACTGCATAGAAAGGCAATAGGATACACCATTGATGATCTTGTTGGCATTAAGCCCTCTTTGTGCATGCATAAGATAATGATGGAAGATAACCATAAACCCTCTATTGAACATCAAAGAAGATTGAATCCTATAATGAAAGAGGTAGTCAAGAAAGAGATCATAAAGTTGCTAGATGCGGGAATAATCTACCCTATTTCGGATAGTAAATGGGTTAGTCCCGTACATGTGGTTCCTAAGAAGGGTGGGATGACCGTAGTAACTAATGAGAACAACGAACTAATCCCAACTAGGACGGTTACGGGATGGAGGATGTGCATTGATTATAGGAAGCTTAACATTGCCTCTAGGAAAGATCACTACCCCTTCCCTTTATTGACCAAATGCTAGAGAGATTAACTAAACATTCCCATTTTTGTTACCTAGATGGCTATAGTGGATTCTTCTAAATCCCTATCCACCCCGATGACCAAGAGAAAACCACATTTACATGTCCATGGAGTACTTTTGCATATAGGAGAATGCCATTTGGGTTGTGTAATGCACCCGCCACCTTCCAAAGGTGTATGATGGCTATCTTTTCGGAATACATTGAAAATATCATGGAAGTGTTCATGGATGATTTCTCTGTTTATGGTTCTTCCTTTGATAATTGCTTGGCTAACTTGTCATTAGTATTGAAAAGATGTGAGGAGACAAATCTTGTCTTGAATTGGGAAAAATGCCACTTCATGGTAAGTGAAGGTATTGTGTTAGGACACTTGGTGTCTAACCGTGGTATTGAGGTTGATAGGGCCAAGATTGAAACAATAGAGAAGTTGCCACCACCTACCTTGGTGAAAGGGGTAAGGAGTTTCTTAGGGCATGCCGGTTTTTACCGGAGGTTTATTCAAGACTTCTCTAAAATTTCTAAGCCTCTTACTAACCTACTAATGAAGGATGTTGAATTTGTTTTTTCCAAAGATTGCCTTGAGGCTTTTTGTAAGTTGAAGAACGCTTTGATCTCCGCACCTATCATGCAACCTCCGGATTGGAGCCTATCATTTGAGATCATGAGTGATGCAAGCGATGTAGCCGTTGGGGCTGTTTTGGGGCAAAGGAAAGATGGGCGCACTCATGCCATTTATTATGCTAGCAAGACGCTAGATGATGCCCAACTTAACTATGCCACAACCGAGAAAGAGTTGCTAGCGGTAGTGTATGCCTTTGAGAAGTTTCGGTCATACCTTGTTGGAGTGAAGGTCATTGTTTATACGGATCATGCTGCGATCCGTTACCTCCTTGCAAAGAAGGATGCCAAACCTAGGTTGATTCGGTGGATCCTTCTTCTTCAAGAGTTTGATTTGGAAATCCGGGACAAGAAGGGATCCGAGAACTCCGTGGCGGATCACCTTAGTAGACTACCTCCCTTAGAGATTGAGAGAGATGACATCCCGATTGATGACTCATTCCGGGATGAGCAATTGCAAATGGTGGAGGAGTACTTGTTCCAAGTGTCTAGAGGAAGTGAGCCATGATATGCCGACATTGTGAACTATCTTGTTTGTGAAGAAGTTCCTCCCGGATTGACATATGCCCAAAGAAAGAAGTTCTTCAAGGATGTGAGGCACTACTATTGGAGTGAACCACTTTTGTTCAAGAGAGGGCCGGATGGAATGTTTAGAAGATGCATACCGGAGGATGAGGTGGAGAGTGTGATCCGCCATTGTCATTCCTTACCATGTGGAGGGCATGCTAGCTCACACAAGACATGTGCTAAAGTGTTGCAATCGGGCTTCTTTTGGCCAAGTTTGTTCAAGGACGTGCAAAGCTTTGTGGTAGCTTCTGATGCTTGCCAAAGGACGGGCAACATCTCAAGGAGAAATGAGATGCCCTTGAACAACATACAAGAGGTAGAGATATTTGATGTGTGGGGTGTGGACTTCATGAGACCATTCCCTTCTTCATGTGGCAACCTCTACATCCTATTGGCGGTAGATTATGTTTCGAGATGGGTGGAGGCAATCGCTTCTCCTACAAATGATGCCAAGGTGGTGGTGCGGTTCTTCAACCGAGTGATCTTCCCTAGGTTTGGAACACCAAGGGTGATCATAAGTGATGGAAGGAAGCATTTCACCAATAGGAATTTTGGGGCACTTTTGGCTAAGTATGGGGTGACTCATAAGGTGGCAACACCTTACCATCCCCAAACTTGTGGCCAAGTGGAGATCTCCAACCGGGAGATTAAAGGGATACTTGAGAAGACGGTCTCTAGGACGAGGAAAGATTGGGCCATGAAGCTCGATGATGCTTTGTGGGCTTATAGGTCCACTTTCAAGACACCAATTGGCACCACTCCCTACAAGCTAGTCTATGGCAAGTCTTGCCACCTTCCGGTAGAGATGGAGCATAGAGCATATTGGGCTATAAGGTGGTTGAATTTTGATCTCAAGGAGGCCGGTGAGAAGCGGTTGCTAGACATGAACGCCCTTGAGGAGATCCGGTTGGATGCTTATGAGAATGCCCGGATCTACAAAGAGCGGACCAAGCGTTGGCATGACAAGCGCCTCATCCCAAAGGAGTTGAATGAGGGTGACTTAGTGCTTCTCTTCAACTCGAGGCTGCGGCTCTTCCCCAGAAAGCTCAAGTCAAGATGGACGGGTCCCTATGTTGTGAAGAAGGTCTTTCCTCATGGAGCGGTAGAGATAGGAGGAGATCATTGTGGTAACTTCAAGGTGAATGGGCATCGTTTGAAGAATTACATCCCGGAAGCCCCGGTGGAAGTGATTGCCCCGCTTCACCTTGATTGAAACACTCCTGAATTTGGTTAAGCTAATGACCTTAAAGAAGCGCTTAATGGGAGGCAACCCATTGGTACATATTTTTCCCTTTCTTTTTCTTGCTTTTGTTTGATCTTACTCTTGGTGTGCTTTGTTTTTCTTTTGTGTTTTTGAGTGCTAGGTCTTGTTGATTGTCGTGTGTGATGAGATATTGGAGTTCATGTGAAAACCTCATGGAACTAGGTACAAGATCCAAGCACATGGACGAGGAGGAAATCACCCAGAAAAATCGGCCTGTTCTTCAGCCAGATCGGCCGATTTTCCTGAGCAACAAGGGCGATTTTTCCTTCTGTAAAGGAGAATGATGATCTCCAATCAAGCATGGGTGGAGCGGACGTGGAACTTGGACGGCTTGCGGTGCCAAGCGCGGGTTCCGACATCTTAATGAACATCAAGAGCTCTCTACCATCCTTGATCGATCATCCACCATCATCATCAAATGTGAACCGAAATACCAAAGCATCACCAATTTTACATTGTGAGGACTCTCTTTCACTTCTTTATTTAGTTTACACATTAGGGACAATGTGTTTCTAAGTATAGGGTGGGGTTTTCATGATCACTTGCATGAATAGCATCTAGGATAGTTTAATATTGTCACATGTTTTATTATGTCTTGCATTGTACATACATATATTTCGAAAAATTCAAAAAAAAAAATCAGAAAATTTGAAAAAAATTTTAGTGCTTCTAAAACTTGGGAATGACCCTTATGATGAAATTGTCTTGTGAATTGGCTATGGATGGCCTTATGTGTTGAATAGATGAATGCATATGTGGACTTGAAGTACTTATCTTGAATCCCATGAATGATTTGTGATCATGAATGTTTGCCTTGATTGAATTGAGTATTGAAAGTCGAAATTGCATGCTAGTTCTTACACATCATTTAGGAATGAATGAGGCAATTCATCTTTCTCTAACTTCTCATCTTGATCATGTTGTTTGAGCACCTCAATTGATGAAAAATTTAACCTCTTTCGACCCATCCGGGAATAGGAGCATGTTAGTGTGTTGATGTGTGTGAAAAGCAAGTGTGGGGTGAAGTTGTTGATGAAAGAATGTTGTGAATGAAATGCTGAAATTGTTGTAAAAGTGTAGACAAAAATATAGGTTTGGGGACGTTGGTTTAAATGACAAGTAACTCGGCACACTTCACATAATCGGGTGTTGGTGCCTTGCCAAAGTCAAATGAACCGATACTCCTAACGAGCTTTGGTATGTGTGCCCGGTGTAGATGCACCTCGAAAAATAAAAAAACCCGAGGACGGCTAATCACCAAGGTTTCGGGTTTTGTACACCAATGCCATTGTCTCAAAAATAAGTGAAAAAGAAAAGAAAACAAAGAAAAGATGGAGAAAATTATACACTTGTTGGGAAGTTGAGCAAAAACGAGATTGTGAAGTTAGTTCCCTTCCCGGATTAGCATCACATGACCTAGAAATTCCCACCTAATCACAACGTTTCTTAGCCTTTTATGTTCTAATTCCTTGTGACCTAATTGCATGTGTGTAAGACTTAGTGATCTAGATTGGATATACTCATGATCATCTTGACTTCTTCATTTTCACCTCTCATGCATGCTTTCTAGTTAAGTATAATTGTCTTTCCATGCCTTCATTCATTTGATGCATGATTGATTGTCCTTTGCCATGAAACATGACTATGAAGGTGATCCAATGTTAGAAGCACAATTCCAAAAAGATTTTGTTGTTTTTCTGCATGCATAAATCATGTCATCTCTTAGTCTATAGTTGGATCTTGCTCGGGGACGAGCAAATCTTAAGTATGGGGTATTTTGATAACGTGTTTTATGACGTTAGTATAGGCATACAATTAGATAGTTTTTCCCATTATTCATGCACGGTTTTGGCATTAGTTCACGGCGTTTACACTCATTTCATGCATAATTCTAGAATAGACGTCTACACGAGCCTTTGTCGGTGTTGTAGGTATTTCGGGGGTCTTTTGGACATTAACCGATGCATTCGAGGGCCAAGTCTCATGGTGGTACACATCCAAAGCTTTGAAGGAGCATAATTGGAGCAACAAAGGACACAAAGACCACTATTGGTGCAAGCAATGGAGCAACTCATGGCTAGACGATCATAGCATGCTTCTGCTGAAGAAAATCGGACCAACTGCCAGGAAAATCGGCCGATTTAGTTCACTGGGTCGATTTTCCTGCCTTTGACAGCTTAATCCACGTGTCCCATGATCTCTTGATCCGGCCTTGCTCTTGGTGGAGAATATAAGTGGTCCTGCAAGCTGTTGCTGAGCACTCCTCCTCTCCCACATTCTCTCTTTCACAACTCATCCATTTGGAGGCAAGATTTGGAGGAAGAAAAACTCTCTCAAATTGAAGGAAGAAGAAGAACACCAAACATAGAGTGATAGTGAGGTTTTGAGTGATTTTGAGTGATTTGTGGAGTCTTGGATTGAAGAATTATTGCAAGGATTGTTAGAACCGTTTTGGAACTTCGCTTTAAGGGTTGTAAGTCTAGCTAAACTTAGATTCAACTGAGATTTAGTGATTTTACTTGCTCATCTTTCATCATCCATCTATGAAAACCATGTATGCTTGTGTGATGATTTTAGATCTTAATATGCATATTATTGGCTAGTTTATTGTGATTCTGGAGTGATGGATTGATGGTTATGGCTAGGGTGATGATAGAATGAACTTATATGTTAGTTTAGGATGATTTGTATGCACGAAACCCAAACCAGGAGGAAAAATCGCCCTTGATCAACAGCCAGATCGGCCGATTTAGCCAAGATCCATCCGATTTATTCTCCTATTGCTCTTTAAATGATGAATCTGTATGTTAGGGTGCTTGGTGGTTTAAATCCTAGTGTTTATTAAGCCTAATTTAGCTTAGGATCACCTAATGCTATCAATCTAAGTGAGGGAAGAGATCTACCCGATGATTTCCGACCTTAGATACCTAAGATGATGAATACTAGTTAGTAGTGAGCCTCATAAGCCGCTATTGGATCGAGTGTGCTAGGATTATTGCTTGAGACTTCCCTATTCCGAGACTTACCCGGTAAGGAGAGGGTTACCCCTTAAGTAGTATCCGGTTTGTGTAGAATTCCTACTTTAACCCCTTGAGACCTACCCGGTAATAGGATTTTGATGCGGGACTAGTGAAGTGAGAGACCTACCCGGTGATTGCTTCCATTAGTGAAACACTCTTCCCCAACACCGCAGCTTGTCCTTAGAATTCTTAGAATCCTTGAGTCCAATATCATAACCGGAAATCTTGACCTCTAGAATCCACTTTTCTCTCTTGATCATATACTTTGTGTTTTGTGTTACTTGTTTGCTTGCTAGCTTGAGTTGTTAGTTTGTTTTATTGTCTTGCTTGATTTGTGATCCTTGTTTGATCACCACAAAAACCAACCAAAAATATCGAGATTTTCATTTCTTTGTTCCTTGACCTTTTCTTGGATTAGATTCACACTATCTATGACCATTGTTTGACTCGATTTCACCTTAGTCTTTGTGTTCGACCTCGGAATACTATCCCTACTACAAACGTCCCGTACACTGCAGGTTCGCTAGGAGTTAGGATAAATATAACGAGTATAAATTTAAAGCTTATTGCGTACACATATTACACATCTTGAGCGTAACAGTTCCTATACCGGCATTAGGGGAAGGAGTCAACTTTGAGCTCAAGCCGGGCCTCATCCACTTGCTCCCATCCTTCCACGGGCTAAGTGGTGAAGACCCCATCAAGCACCTTGGGAAGTTCCATACCGTGTGTATGAGCATGAAGCTGGCCAACATTACTGAAGAACAAATCACGATGAGGGCATTCGGATTCACACTCAAAGATTCCGCGGATGATTGGTATTACCACCTTCCATCTGGGAGTATTGACACTTGGGAGAACCTTCACAAGGCGTTTTTGGAGAAACACTTTCCAGCAAAGAAGCCCAATAGCTTGAAGAAAGCTATAAGCAACATCGAGAAAGAGGCGAATGAAACTCTCTACGAGTACTTCGAGACGTTTGCACGCCTCCGATCCAGCTGTCCTTTTCACGGATATTCAACTCAAGATCTAGTCTTGTACTTGTACAATGGCTTGCTAGACAATGAAAGGAGGATCGTCGATGCTGCTTGTGGAGGTAATATTCTTAACTTTACTCCTGACCTTGCTTTGGAAAAGATACAGGAACTAGCGGAAGGTACTCGGAACTTTGGAAAGACCCTAGCTAAGAAAGGAGTTGATGATGTGAGTTCCGGGAAGAGTGAGATTTCCACCGAGCTCGCGGAGTTGAAGGAAATGGTGAAGAGACTAACACTTATGGGAACGCCACATAAGCTAAAAGCTTGTGGAGTTTGTGCTGACCCATATCATCCAACGTACATGTGCCCACAAGTCCAGGATGACGATGCTGAGGTAAACGCAAAGGTTTATCCCACAACAGCAAAAGGCCTAGGAACGATCCCTATGCACAGAATTTCATGCCAAATTGGCGTGACCAATAGATTTTCCGTTGGAGGGATCAACAAAACCAACAACAGCAGCCCCGTCAAGGTAAGTATCAAACAACTGAAGATATGTTGCAGGTTTTTACTAAACACTTTGCTACTCATGTCCAAACAACAGAATCTTGCATCAAAAACCTTGAAAAACAGGTTGGTCAAATAGCGGAAGCCATTACAAGAATTGAAACTAGGACCTCCGGAGGATTACCTTCTCAAACGGTTATAAACCCAAAGTTGATACTGGAGGACGCTCAATCATAAAGGAAGAGTCCCTACGTCGAACCAACGACGTAAAACAAAGGCGCTGCTCGGGAGGCAACCCGAAGGAATAAGAAGATGAGTTTCTGTCAAGAAAACCGCCCCTGTGGCCCTGAGTCCCCGCCCCTGCGGTGACACCTATGGCCAGCGCTGCCCCCGGCGCTGGGCCAGCGTCTGCTCACGTTGGCCACCGCCCTCGCGGTGACACCCGACGCCCCTGCGGCGACCACCCTTAACACACATCCTCAGCTCCGCCCCCGGCGCTGAGGCTACGTACCCCCTCTTCCTGGTCACCGCCCCCCGCGTTGACAAGCACCGCCCCTGCGGTTTTGTTAAGGAAAGAAAAAATATACACTTCCCAAAAATAACCTACATCTACCACCCACTTCACCCCCTCTCCATTCATTCTTCAAAACCTAGCCGACTAGCCTCCCACGCCCTTGCGCCCTCCGGAAGATCTCGCACCGCCCTATCCAGACGCTGTTGCGCCGCCTCCGGCAACCTAGTGTCACAACCCCTTTGTGACACCAACCATCTCCACCACAACACACAAACACTACATCAACCCTCTCACTCTAAAAATTCCACTACCCCACCTCCGGTGACGTCTGCAACATCAAAGAAGACGCCGGAAAAGCCCCATCGCCACCACCTTCGCCGAATTCCCAAATCGCCTTCTGCTCTTCGCCCGCCCCTGCGCTTGCAAGCTCCCGCTCCTGCGTCGTGCTGCCCCTGTGCCTGCTACAGCCGCCCCAGCGGAAAACACAACAGAGGGTTCGTTTCTTACTCAATTTTCTGAAATTTCTAATTCCTTTGATTGTTTCAACTGCAAGAGATGGAGAATCATAAGAAATATAAGTTTTCAGAAGCCGAGACGATGCGGTATAGGATTGCACAAAGTCGGGATGTGTATGCAACCCGATTTCTGGACGTTCCTACTTTGGAACAATTGGGCATGTTGGAAAGCATGCAGGAATTTCTCAACAACGCTGGGCTCGTGGATTTTCTGATAACAACCGCCCCAACAAACCCCGAGCTCAGCCGCCAGTTCATTGCCACCTTCAAAATGGAAACGGTGGACCATGGGTGTGTTGGACTTACATTTAAGTTCAACAAAAGGAAGTACACATTAAACTACACCCAACTGCAGGAGGCATTAGGGGTGACTATAGCCGCTTCCGACGACTGGTGGGAACCTATTCCGTCACCTAATTTGATGGAGTTTTGGTAGGCCACCACCAGGTCTGAGTTTCATGTAGGGGGTAAGTACTCCAACAAATTCACTCACCCCTATTTGAGGCTCATCTCGAAGGTATTCATGAGTGTCTTCTGTGGACACAAAGAGGAGAATAAGGTTGCTCTTAAGGACCTTCCACTACTATACGCCTGCCTCTCCACAAACGACTAGGTACCGGATTGGCCATACCTCTTCCTTACCGCTTTGAAGCGGATTAGGAAGAATGAGCCACGAGATATCGTGGGAGGAGGGATCATCTCCTTGTTGGCGGCACGGGTGATGGATCTTTCTACCCTGGAGGACGGATTAGAAGCCCCACTTTATACAGAGGGTATGTTGAGGAGGTGCAAGCTCCTCAGGAGAGACGGGAAGCACCGCTTTTGGCTCTCGTTAGCAAATGGGAGTCACATCACCTACCTCGGCCGACGACTTCCATTGGGAGACGAGCTCTCCGATTTGTATATACCAGCTGACCTAGTTCCTCCGAGACGACCTCATGCGGATATTGTTAGGAGATACGCAGCCGGCTCCAGGCGAGCCCCCGCCACTGATGAGGAGATGCCGATGGCAGCACACGACAGTCAGGCCATGGAGAGTCTGCAGGCTCAGATGGCGGCCTTGACTACATAGCACCAGGCATGGCAGACCGAGTACCAGCGGTCCATGCTTGAGCAGCAGCAGGCGTGGCAGTCCAGTCTTGCCTCCTCCATGACCTCTCACTTTGACCGCCGTCAGGATGCTTGGCAGGCGGCTCATCAGCAGGAGTTGGAGACTCAGCAGCTAGCCTGGCGAGCTAGCTACGAGACACCATTCAGAGAGAGGATGGAGGCTCAGGGGGACCGTATCAACACGCTCCACCGCCGGCAGAAGCACTTCTTCTGCCATTTTCCTTACCCACCGGAGGAGGGTCCTGGTGGTCCATCGAGACCACCCCACTAATGGGTACATTTCTCTTCCCTTCTCCCACATTTATCTTTGCCTCATTTCCACTTTGAGGACAAAGTGTACTTCAAGTATGGGGAGAGGGATATATCATTGCTTCTACAGTTCATTTGAGTTTTTATTTGATTTGTTTTGCATCTTTGAATTCAGTTTGAAATTCACAAAAAAAAAGAAAGAGAAAAAGCCAATGAAATTGAAAAAAGGCATGAAAATCCTTGGATAAACCGAAAACTCGAAAGGGCGGTTTAAGCAAAAAGGAGGTAGTCCGACCAAATTTAGGTTGGTGTAAAATTGGACTTGAGGGATGTGAGTTCAAGTGAGAAAAGAAGAAGAGTGGCAAGGTGAAAACCCGAAAGGGCGCCTTGGCAAAATGAGCGACACCGAGTGATAGCACGAATTATAGTCTATATTTTGGGACTTGTTTAGACGTTTTATCTTCAATAATCTGTATGTTTGGATGTATATTATGTGATTATATCGTCGTTTCATCTACCTTTGCGGGAACCAAGGTCTACACCAAGTTTCGTTGTAGTCGTAGGTAAAATGGCACGTTTTACATCAAAATGGAGCTAAAAAAGCTAAGAAGTCATTAGAGCTACATTTAGGAGCTTAAGGAAGAACCCAGGAATCTTGGAATTAACAAAGATAATTCACTTTGGACCAGATTTGAGAGATTTCAACTTCAGTTGAGGTTCACCTCAGTCAGCTACAGTACCATCTCGAAAGAGGTGATTTTGAGGAGCGTCTCGACCGAGGAGAATATCCTCACGCGGCAAGATATATTTTATTCTTGGCTGAGATCTTTTAATTTTGGAAGGAGAGATCTTATATTTTTGGGCTGGATTTCTGGAAGGAAGATCATATAT
Source organism: Fagopyrum homotropicum (assembly GCA_033239125.1). Classification (NCBI taxonomy): domain Eukaryota; kingdom Viridiplantae; phylum Streptophyta; class Magnoliopsida; order Caryophyllales; family Polygonaceae; genus Fagopyrum; species Fagopyrum homotropicum. Next base: position 85,982,265 of record BSWB01000005.1, on the reverse strand, counting down.
TTAGGAGATCTATTTTGGAGATAAGATATATTTTATTAGGAAATTATCTTTTAAGATATTTCCTATAAAATTATCTTTTTAAGATAATTTTATTTTAGAAGATATGGATATATTTTATAGAAATATCTTATATCGTTTAAATTCCAGTAGGACCCTGAAAGCTCGAGTCTTTATCCTTAACCTTAGAACATCTCGTTCAGTCGATGAACATCTCGGCCGGGGTGGAACTTGACTGACCGAGGTGACCTTTCTGATCCGTAACTGAGAGTTAAGTGTTAGAGTTTGCCAAATCCTATTCTTATTATACATTTCCTGGTTCAATGCAAGCCTAGGATGAGACTTACCCGGTAATTCCTTTGTTTGTTTACCCAAGATCATAAGTGTAGGTAATAAAGGTTTATCCTTTATTGGGGTTTGAGTGTGCCTTCGTTCCATCTTTGTGTGTTAGCCTAAGACTTACCCGGTAAAGGTTGATTCTATTCCCTTAGTTGGTGTGTTGGTTTGAGATTATAATTCCTTTCCTTAGTACCTTGAGACTTACCCGGTAATAGGAACTTTTGGTTTGGTGTTAGTGAGTAGTGAGACTTACCCGGTGATCTATTCCACTTTAGAAACACCTTCCCTTTGCATAACCTCAGCTTTGTCTTCTTATCTTGAGATCTTGAGTTGGAACCACAACTAGATGCTTTAATCCCTCGAATTTGCATATTTCCTTAATTGAGTGTATTATCATCTTTGATTGCTTTAATTTCTTTTCTGGTTAGTTGTAATATTGACAACCTATACTTGCTTGTGTTTCACCTAAGTCCCTCAGATCGACACCCCGGAATTCTTGCTTTTACTACGATTGACCCGTACACTGCGGGTTCGCATCCTTGTTTTAGGAATACATCTAGGGTTATAAATTTAAAGCTTGCACACACCATTTGGAGCGAACAAGTTTTTGGCGCCGTTTCGGGGGACTTGGTCTAGACCGAGCCGGTTGCGGTTTTCTTTCGGGGCTATTGCCCTTGTTGCTATAAACCATTTTTCCTATGAGTTTTGTAGTTTTTAGGATATCTGATGACTACATTTTGATCGAGCCTGGATAGCAAGACAAAGTGCTAGGGCGGACCATTATAAATACTTGGAAGAGAAATACTCCTTCTATTGGTTTAATAGTGAAAGGGAAAGAGAAAAGGCCATTGAGAAGGAGCTTGCGATATGGGATGAGCTAAATGTCCCTAGAAAGATTTACGAGCAACCTCTTGAAGATTCTCATCAATCAAGATGGGAGAAGTTGATGAAGAAGGTGGAGGAGCTCAAGGAAAGCACCCTATCCTATGCTAAGCCGGAAGAGGAGTGTTCGCTCCAAACGGATGTGTGCAAGATTTAAATTTATAACCCTAGATGTAAGCTTAAAACAAGGATGCAAACCCGCAGTGTACGGTTCAATCGTAGTAAAAAGCAAGAAATTCCAGGGGTCGATCACAAGGACTTAGTGAAACAAAGCAGGTGTAGGTAGTCTATGTAATTACTAACCACAAAAGCGATTAAAGCAATCAGAGATGATAAAAAGTCAATTAAAGAAATATGCAATTCTAGGGATTAAAGCATCTAGTTGTGGTTCCAACTCAAGATCTAAAGATAAAGCGGACAAAGCTGAGATTTTGCAAATGGAAGGTGTTACTAAAGTGGAATAGATCACCGGGTAAGTCTCACTACTCACTAATCCCAAACCGTAACTCCTATTACCGGGTAAGTCTCAAGGAATTAAGGAAAAGAACTATAACCTCAAACTAACACTCCAACTAAGGGAATAGAATCAACCTTTACCGGGTAAGTCTCAGGCTAACTCACAAAGATGGAATGAAAGCACACTCAAACCCGAATAAAGGATAAACCTTTATTACCTACACTTATGATCTTTGGTAAACAAACAAAGGAATTACCGGGTAAGTCTCATCCTAGGCTTGCATTGAACAAGGAAAGGTATAATAAGAATAGGATTTGGCAAACTCTAACACTTAACTCTTAGTTTCGGATCAGAAAGGTCGCCTCGGTCAGACGAATTCCACCCCGGCCGTGATGTTCATCGACTGAGCGAGATGTTCTAGGGTTAAGGATAAAGACTCGAACTTTCAGGGTCCTATTGGGATTAAGATTATTCTATCATTGTTTTTTCCACAACCTTCAGCCAATCACCCTAGAATCGCACAAGGAAATTAGCCACTCATCATCATGAAAACAATAATCAAATATGAGGGAAGAAGGTGAATAATTGAACACAAAAACCTTAAGAAAAAGGCTTCAATAACTGAATCAATTATCAAACAAACAAGCGTTCCTTGGATCACAATCCAACAAGACAATCAACAAAGAAGGGAATCTAAGAGAATCTTACAAAACCCTTCACAAAAGCTATAAAAGCTATCAACTTCCTTCCTTCAATCTTTCTTCAACCTTCCAAAAAGGTTCTTCAAATCTCCCTGCTGTAGTGGATGTTTTCCAGCCATAAGCGGATTATAGCGGGTGTCGGATTTGTGGAAAATCCAACCCTTTTTATAGGAAAATTACATCCCAAAGATAAAAGATCTTAGAAAGATATTTTCCCATAAAATAGGTAAAATATATCAGCTGAATTATCTTCTTCCTTTCAGGAATCCAACCTAAAAATATAAGATCCTCTTTCCAAAAATAAAAGATCTCAGTCAAGAATAAAATATATCTCGCCGCGTCCAAGATGTTCGCCTCGGTCGAGCAGCTCCTCTAGATCACCTCGGTCGAGATGGTAATGTAGCTGACCGAGGTGGCTCTAAACTGAATGTGAAATCTCTCAAATCTGGTCCAAAGTGAATCTTCAATCCATTTCCATGCTTCCTGGATTCTTCCTTAAGATCCTGAATGTAGCTCCAATGACTCCTTAGCTCCTTTAGCTCCATTTTGATGCAAAACGTGCCATTTTACCTACGATTACAACAAAACTTGGTGTAGACCTCGATTCCCGCAAAGGTAGATGAAACGACAATATAATCACATAATATACATCCCAACATGCAGATTATTGAAGATAAAACGTCTAAACAGGACCCAAAATATAGACTATAATTCATGCTATCAAGGAGCATAAGGAAGTGCTGCAAGTTTCAAGCATTCCCCCAATCGAACCAGAAATCTCTCCTGAAGCTTTTGAGGAAGAGGAAGATGTGGAAGATCTCGATCCAACTGTTAAGACTTCGGTTGAGGTGAAAGAGAGATCGGCCGAGGTGGAAGAGAGATCGGCCGAGATGAAAGAAGAATCTGTAGAACTGGAAGATGCAGAGAACCTTGGCCAAATTACTGAGACTGTAGCAAAGTTGGAAGAAAGATTAGCTGAGTTGGGAGAGATTTCATGTGTGGATTATCAACCTAACATGAAACTTGTCCTATGCTTTGGAGAACTTTATAAGGTGCCTTCTCTTACTTCCTTTGAAGTTCCTACTAAAGTTCTAGATTTCTTTAGGGATGCACCGAAGAGTTGGAGGACTCTTCCGAAAGAACCTCCTAAGATCAAGATGAAACCTCCCTTGAAATTGTTGGAAGAAGATGCTCCTTGGATTATAAGGAGTGAAGTTAACAAGCGCTTCACCGCTAAGGCAACAAAGTGTTATTTGTTCAAGTATGGGGTCATTCACATGACAAAGACCTTGTACTACCCCCAAACTGGAGATGGGGAAGCTACTAGGATTCTCGAGAAGCTGTTTTCTCAATCCAAGAAAGGATGGGACGCAAGGCTAGATTATGTCCCATTGAAGTGCAGGAAAGCTAGAAGGATTCCGGTGAGAATCAAACCGTACAAGCTTGTACGTGGGAGATCTTACCATTTGCCGGTGAAATTAGGAACCGGAACCTTTTTTGAAGAGTTTTATGATGAATGTGATGAGCAGTCCAAGGTGTTCGAGGTACATTGAGTAATTCTATTGAGAAAGGTCCAGCTAGCGACCTTAAACCAAGCGCTTCTTGGGAGGCAACCCAAGGTATTGCTTTCTTTTCCCTTTTCTAGCTTATTTTTAGATAGTTTGCTTTGCTTTTGGCGTCCTCTAGACAGGAATCAGGTACTTTCTAAGGAAGGATTACAACTCAGGAGCTACACTGGAAGGACAAAAGTTCGAGAAATTGAGAGGACGGAGCTTGATTGAGACACATCTCCGGTTCAGTCACAGGACCTCGACCGAGATGTTCTTCGCCAACCGAGACGGTCTTATCTGGAGCTGTTTCTTATTTATGTATGTAGTTCAGCTATGTCCGGTGAGTTTTGTGTCTTCCTCGACTCTTATTTTACCCATTGGGACAATGTGTTCCAAGTATGGGGTATTTGGATGTATGATTTGACATTGTGTGTATGCTTGTATGACTCTATTTGGATATCATTGTCTTATTTATGCTTCATGTGTTTATCTGCCATTACATGCATACATACAAGTTTTTGATTGAGAAAAACGTCAAAAACTGGTTTGAAAAAAAAATTCATTGACCTCGACCGATGTGACTCTGACCAATCGAGGTGCGGCACCTCGGTTGACTTAGAACATCTCGACCGAGGTGGTTTAACTGAAACAGTTTTCGAAACGATTTTTGTGCTTCTTATCTGGATATGACCTCAGTGATGATTTTGTTTGCTGACTGGTTTTGAAATCCTTATATGTTTGAAAGGTTTTATGATATGTTTAAGTTGCTAAATGCTTTGTTTGAAATTTGTGGCATGTTTCATACTTTGAATTTATCCAAATTATGTTGAATTTGAAGGTTGACACCACATGATGAGTTCTCTCACTTTCTTCCTGGGATGATTAAGGCAATTCACTCTCTTCTCTTCTTCTTCTTGATCATGCTTTAGCCCCTCATATACATATTTGCCTCCCTTTACCTATCCGGGAATTTGGAAGCAAGCAAGTGAAAAGCAAGCGAAAGAAAAGTTGAGATATTGGCTGAAAGTTAGAAAGAAACAAATAGGTTTGCGGAAGTCAATCATGATGATGAGTAACTCGGCACCATTCACATAGCCGGGTGTTTGTGTCTTGCCAAAGTCGGATTGAGCGATATTCCTAACGGGTCATGGTATGTGCATCAAGGGTTTGAGGCATCTCGAGAAATTAATGATTGCTGATCTCCTAGGCTTCGTTTGTTGTGCACATCTGTCCATGTATCCCAAAAAGTAAAAAGAAAATAAGCAAAGCTTATTGGTGGAAGATGTTGAAATTCAAAGCAAGTGAAGTGAAGATCCTTTTTCCCGGATTCTAGCACCACATTCCCTATATATATCCCACCCTCACACGTTTCTTGACCTCTTTTGGAAGCCCTTGAGACCTCGAGCTTGTTGATTGACTTGGTGGTTTAAACTGGATTATACATGATTGATTTCGATAATTATGAATTATTATGCATTCTATGATTTTATGCAAAGATGAACAACTTTCTTATATTTATAAAATTTTTTGATCATATTTTGATTTTAAACATCATGAAGCATTCTCTTAGAGTGATCTATGATTGGAGCACACCACTAAAAATGTTTTGAAATACTTTTCATTGATCTTTATGACTTATAATCCATTATATCTTGTACTTAAGATTTGGAACTTTCTTAGGGACAAGCAAGGGACAAGTATGGGGTACTTTGATAGCATGAATTATAGTCTATATTTTGGGACTTGTTTAGACTTTTTATCTTCAATAATCTGCATGTTTGGATGTATATTATGTGATTATATCGTCGTTTCATCTACCCTTGCGGGAATCGAGGTCTACACCAAGTTTCGTTGTAATCGTAGGTAAAATGGCACGTTTTACATCAAAATGGAGCTAAAGGAGCTAAGAAGTCATTGGAGCTACATTTAGGAGCTTAAGGAAGAACCCAGGAAGCTTGGAATTAACAAAGAAGATTCACTTTGGACCAGATTTGAGAGATTTCAACTTCAGTTGAGGTTCACCTCGGTCAGCTACAGTACCATCTCGACCGAGGTGATTTTGAGGAGCGTCTCGACGGAGGCGAATATCCTGACGCGGCGAGATATATTTTATTCTTGGCTGAGATCATTTATTTTTGGAAAGAGAGATCTTATATTTTTGGGCTGAATTTCTTGAAGGAAGATCATATATTTAGGAGATCAATTTTGGAGATAAGATTTATTTTATTAGGAAATTATCTTTTAAGATATTTCCTATAAAATTATCTTTTTAAGATAATTTTATTTTAGGAGATATGGATATATTTTATAGAAATATCTTATAGCTGGAAGGAAGATATTTATTTTAGGAGATATGGATATATTTTATAGGAAATTATCTTTTAAGATATTTGATTTTTGGAAGATAATTCTCCTATGTAAAGGGTTGGATTTTCTACAATTCACCCATCTTCGGATCACCGAATGCTTATAGGGCTGATAGCATCCAGCAATTAAGGGATTTTCTCCAGAGTTTTGAAGGAAGGAAGATTGAAGATCAATCTAGGAAGGATTGATAGCTTATTATAGCTTTTGTGAAGGGTTTTGTAAGACTTTCTTAGATTCCCTTCTTGTTGATTTGTCTTGTTGGATTTGTGATCCAAGGAACGCTTATTTGTTTGATATTTGCTTCAGTTATTGAAGCCTTGTTCTTAAGGTTTTTGTGTTCAAGTATTCATTCTCTTCCCATTTATTTGATTATTGCTTTCATGATGATGAGTGGCTAATTTCCTTGTGCGATTCTAGGGTGATTGGCTGAAGGTTGTGGGAAAAACAATGATAGAATAATCTTAAATTCCAGTAGGACCCTGAAAGCTCGAGTCTTTATCCTTATCCTTAAAACATCTCGTTCAGTCGATGAACATCTCGGCCGGGGTGGAACTTGACTGACCGAGGTGACCTTTCTGATCCGTAACTGAGAGTTAAGTGTTAGAGTTTGCCAAATCCTATTCTTATTGTACCTTTCCTGGTTCAATGCAAGCCTAGGATGAGACTTACCCGGTAATTCCTTTGTTTGTTTACCCAAGATCATAAGTGTAGGTAATAAAATTTTATCCTTTATTGGGGTTTGAGTGTGCCTTCGTTCCATCTTTGTGAGTTAGCCTGAGACTTACCCGGTAAAGGTTGATTCTATTCCCTTAGTTGGTGTGTTGGTCTGAGATTATAATTCCTTTCCTTAGTACCTTGAGACTTACCCGGTAATAGGAACTTTTGGTTTGGTGTTAGTGAGTAGTGAGACTGACCCGGTGATCTATTCCACTTTAAAAACACCTTCCCTTTGCATAACCTCAGCTTTGTCCGCTTATCTTGAGATCTTGAGTTGGAACCACAACTAGATGCTTTAATCCCTAGAATTTGCATATTTCCTTAATTGAGTATATTATCATCTTTGATTGCTTTAATTGCTTTTCTGGTTAGTTGTAATATTGACAACCTATACTTGCTTGTGTTTCACCTAAGTCCCTGAGATCGACACCCCGGAATTCTTGCTTTTACTACGATTGACCCGTACACTGCGAGTTCGCATCCTTGTTTTAGGCATACATCTAGGGTTATAAATTTAAAGCTTGGACACACCATTTGGAGCGAACACCGAGTGTAGGTTTCCCTTCCGGCGTTTTGGCGACATAAGAAGGGGAGTCATAAGGAGGTTATCCGGGTAGGCCACTCTTGTTGCAATAAGGATGGTAGTTTCTCCCTTTTTATCACATTTCCTCTCTTTTCCTTCTTTCTTTCTTGGCTTTTCTCTTGTTTGATAGGTCATGGAATCACTATCATCTAGGATAGTTTTTAAAGTCTTTTTATTGC